>PUFA01000294.1:0-1200000 GCA_003508835.1 Eonycteris spelaea | reverse complement strand
CACGGACCTCGGCGAACGGGGGCGTCTGCGGGCGGCCCGCGTCCGGCTCGCGCACTGGCCGCATCTGTGTGTCGCTGTGTTTACCGCCACAGTGAGGCGCAGCTCCGAGCCGGGGAAAGGGAAGCAGCAGCCTGGCTGGACGTCGGGGAAGCTGTGCTCGCACCGAAAGAGGAGCCTGGGCACACGGCTCGGGGGGCGCCCCGCCGACGGGTGCTCCTTCCCGGGGCTGGCGCGGAACAGGCCTGAGTCCTAGACGTTGCCGATAACCAAACAAGGCCGTGTCGCCGGGCTGCACGTGGAGATACAGCCAATCAATGCCCTATACCTGTGCGTTCACCCAGCACACTCCAACGCAGCAACGCTGTTCAGCCTTGAGGACGTCGCCCTGCTTGGAGTGAGACTTCCTGCCTCTCCCCCAGGCCCAGGCCTGACCCGAGGGGCCCCAGGCCCTGAATTCCAGGAGAGCTGCTCTGGAAGCTTTGGAGAATGGCCTCAGGATGGAGGCTCCCTGGCCGGTGTGCTGCCCGTTGCTCGGTTTCAGTCTAGAATCAGCAGTTTCTACGGCCCCCATCATGCCCGTGGTTATTTTTCATTTCTGTCATCTGTTTCCTTTTGGGTAACTTCTTGGTACCAGCGCCACACCGGGGGCGTGGTGAAGGCCGGGTGCGGCCGGAGCAGAAGAGCTGGGAGACCAGCCCCGCGCAGCTGCTTGGGGGCCTGGGCTTGGTCACGGGGTGCGCTCCCCGGGCATCCTCCCCAGCCGTGGCCTGGCTGGGTGCCTGGCGGCCCCCCAGAAGCCCAGCCAGGCCCTCTGTGGGATGCAAGGTGCATCCTGCTGTGAGTGTGGAGAATTTTAGAACATCTAAATGCAATTTGGAATTCAATAAAACAATCAGGAAGCTTTTCAGTGAGAAACTATATTAGACAAAAAAGAAACTGGACTATTTACATGTCATTAGAAGGAGTTCCTAAAAAACAAACTCTGAAGTTACTCTGAAGGCGGCACTATTGAAGCGAGTGTCCGTGAGCTCTTCTCGGGAACAGTGTCAGTCAGGACCCGTGTCCCAGAGCCGCTGAGCACCAGAAGCAAAGGGGAGCGACTTCGGATCTGCGGCAAGCTGAACGCCCCCCACCCCCTCTATCAAAAAGTAGGGACCCAACGAGGATATAAGCCCCTAGGATGGAACAGATAAAAGACTCAGACTCTGAGAAGTAGCAATGATGGAATAGGCTAGAAGGGCCTACCTGGTCACTGTTTAAAATAATAAGGAAATAGTCCAAGCACTAATAAAAACGCATCAGAATGAAAGAGGAATGGCAGGTTAAAACAAAATAACTACAACTTCTTAAAATGCCAAATGTGGTCATGAAAACCACAGACTCTGTGGGTGGATGAGACAGCTGGTTATGCCATGGAGTGAGGGTGACGGAACTGGAATGCAGATCTGGAGGTCTCACCGAAAATGCAGCAAAAGACGGGACACACGCAAGAGCGGGCGCGGGAGACGAAAGGGCCAAGCGACGCCGAGGAAAAATTCCTGAAGGAAAGAGCAAAGAGAATGCAGGAGAGGCCACTTCTGAAAGGACAGGTGAGGCTCGCCCCGAACTCGAGCAGGCGCGAGACTGCTCACTGCAGGAGGACACGAGTCCGCAGCGGGACACTCGCGATGGCACGGCAGGGGACCAAGTCCAAGAGAAGACTCGGGAACAGCCAAGGGAAATGCGCTTAAGAGAGTGATATTCAGGCAGCACCTTTCTCAACAGCAATAAAGGTGGACAACAGTGCGGAATTCCTCAGATGCTGAGAAAAAATTGTCACCTAGAATTGTATGTCCACCTCAGCTATAACCAAAAGAAAAGGAAAAAATTACAAACAGATGGAAACCGAGTTTCCAACTAGTAGACCTCACACGAGGAACTTCTAAAGCATGTATGTCAGGAGGGATGTGATTTCCTCCAAAAGATGCAAAAGTGGAAATCATAGAGGAAAAAGACTGGAAACACTGAAATATCACAACTAAAGCGTTGTGTGTCAACAAAGGCAAGCGCGGGCAAGAAGGCATGTGCTGTGTATAAGACCAATGAAAAATCAATGCCCAGAACATAAAGAATGTTTACACATCAGTGATCAAGTCTGCTTGCCCTCACCTGACATCAGAGAAATTGAAGTTAAAATCATATGATAGCATTTCAATAAGTATAAGATTGGAAAAAATGAAAGAATCTGCCCGCCTTAAGTGTTGAACAGAATCCAGGACAATTGGAAATTCTCAGACCAGTCGATACAACCATTTTGGGTGCTATTTTGGCAATGAAATTTGCTTTCATGAAAGTCCTACATTGCAGCTCTTCCACTGGTAGTCAGATACTCAAAGTTATCTGTCTGTGCACTAGAAACGTCTCAAACAGTCATCGCTACATCTATTGTAACAGCGAACGAATGGGCATAACCTAAATACCCATCGACCAGAGAACAGATCGACACCGTACAGTCAGCAGGGGCCACGGCCGAGAGGGCTCACGTATCAGCATGACTGGAACCTGGCAAACACGTTGGGAACAACAGCAACACGCAAGGGCGCGCGGACGGCACAGGGCCCGAGGCTAGAGGAAGTAGAAGGAGAAAACCGTAGTGCACGTTGGAGTAAAAACCTAAACGGAACGTACGGGGTGTGGAACCACGACGGTAGGGTGGTCGTACCTCTGGGGCGAGGCCCAGAGAAGGCCGCAGCCAGAGGGGAACGCTCCCCGTGAACGGTGGTCTGTACGGGCTGTTTATTATATTGTTTTATTCCTTTTTGCCTGAGACATTTCACAATGAAGGATAAAAAAGGGTAACAGTTGAAAATGTTAGAAAGAAGGAAATATTGAAGAAAAGAGCGGACCGTAAGAAATGGATAAAAGGAAATGGCAAGCATCAAGAAACAAATAAAAAGGCAAAGGTCTTCAAAAGAGTTATAAATTAGCCAATAATCATCAAGAAATTTACATACTAAATTTTCAAAAACGCTGTTTTTTGTAAGTTCAGTGCGTGCAGTCTACACTCAGAGGGGAGGTCCGTCGTGCCCACAGGCTGTCCTGCTGTGACGCTGCCCCACGCGTGGGCCGGCACGTCCCAGGGGCCACGGCCACGGCCACACACGTTTTCTCCCTGTCCGAACACGCAGAGAGCGTGGCCGAGGGGGTTCACGGTCCGTGAGCTGCTCTGAAGGGGATCACATCTTTGTCGTTGAGGAGATGCCTAGAAATCTTTGGAGGTTCAAGAAATACCCATAGACTACATCTTACCCTTATGATTAAAACTGGATCTTCTAACTTCGAAGGCTTGAAAGCTTGCAGATTTTTTTTTTCTCATACAAACTGGAGACTTGGAATTTTAATTCTGAAGTATGCGGTCATGTGGATTTCACCCCTATTAGAGCTTAGAGAGCCAGCAGCTGGATTCGGGGTGCTGCCTGGCATTCGTGGGGGCAGGCCGCCATCTGCTGCTGGACATGCTGGAGCAGGGGCCGCCTTTGCTTCGTGGAGTCTTCATTCCAGACATGCCAGAGCCGTCCCCCTCAAGAGAACTGGACATGTCAGCAGAGGAGGGAATCGAGGCCCATCGAAACCTGGAGGGTTCCCAGATGGCACAAAACCCCTGCATTTCTGAGAGAAGCAGGAAGGTGGGAGTGGGGACCCATGTTGGGCTGTATGGGATGTAATCTGGTCTTAAACCTCACTGAAAGCTGTGTAGGTCATGGAGACAACCAGGCTTTTATTCTCTGAAATAATTCGCATTTCAGGCTTGTGTACCACTTGCATTATCAAAAATAAAGCCTATAGCCTCGTGTGGGCACATAATTACGCATTGATTTCTGGACGTCTCATTTTGGAAATGGCCCCCCACCCTTCTTTCCCTCCCTTTCCTCCCTTTCTCCCTGCATTACACTTCCTTGCGGCTTTGGAGGGTTCCGGGGGGTTAGCTGGCTGTGCCGGGAAGTGCCAACGCTGCGTGAAGAAGGCACTTTTACTTGCAGTCGGGAGCTGGATTACAACACGCAGGAGCCGTGGTGCGGACAGAGGATGCCCTTCAGCACGTGCGCAGCTTCCAGGGCGTCCTCGGGAGCCAGAAGCTGGGCACCCGGCCCCTGGGGCGCCTGGCGCCCGTCTCAGCTGTGTTCGGGTTACGTTCTCGTCACAAAACTCTATGTGACTTAACTCAGGGAATCTCAAGTTTCGAGACAGCAAGCGGATAGACAAACACCTTCTGTACAACATCAGAAACCAACCAAAATCTAGTCTATTCACTAATATGAAGTGGGGAGGCCCTCCTAGAAAGGGGGGAGGCCCTCCTAGAACTCAGACGGAAAACCAGGATAAAACGATAAACACGCTCCAGTCAGTGTGCCCTTATGATCTCCAGATCTGCTCGTGCGTGCAGCTCTGTGCCAACCTCGTCTAGAACCCTCAAGCATGGAGACGTTCGGACGCCGTCAGGGACGTGGAGCAGCAGAGCCGGAGCCGCCCTGAACCGGGCACGATGAGGAGCAAACGCGTCGACCCCGGGGGCTCCAGAGCGCCGTGCGCCCGGGAGCCGGCTCCGCCAGCACCTGCCACGCGGTTCTGAGCACCCCGACCCCTGACTGACTGACGTGCTTCCTCCTGCTCCTGGCCACGACGTCCATGCTCTGTCGCCTGGGGAGGGGCGGGGCGGCAGCTCCGTGTCTCACAGCGGGGCGCAGGCCCTCCTCCCTGGCAAGGAGGCGCGTGCCGAGTGGTGTGTGGCCTCGTGGCCTCACTGCCCGGCTGGCCCTGCGTTGCGCCTCCAGCCTGACTTCAGGGCCCGGCATCCTGGCCTCAAGAGGCGGGAGGCCCGTGCCTGTTACGGTGATGGCGTGCCTGCTTGCTTCTCCTTCGGTGAACAGAAAATGGTCGGCGACACGTGCCAGCAGGGTTTCTTCCGAGCGATCGAACGCCTCTCGCCTGGCCGCATGCCCTTCTTTCCCTGTTCGACGCACAGAGCGAGCTGGAGGCCTCCGGGGTCGAGGGGGGCGGGGGCTGACGAGCCGCGTCCGATCACTGACCTGGTCACTTCAGGGCCCCCTTATTCAGTACCCGGCATATCTCAGAACAGGCTCAGCCATCCAGCCTGACGGCCCACGCGGCGACGCAGGAAGGGCCCACACGCTGCCCGAGGCTGTGGGCCCGTGAGCAGATGACCAGGCCGGAGCCCCAGGGCCGGCCCTCCCGGACAGCGCCCCGCCCCAGCGCCCCGCTGCCACGCTCACTCCGAGGCCACGCGCTGCGTTCTCACCCAGGTCCGCCTCAGCTCAGAGCCCACAGCCAAGTGTGCTTTCTCGTCTTCACGCCGGTCGCCTGCCCACCAGGAGCAGACCCGTCACTCGGTCGGTTTCGGGCCATGTGCTTGTCATGCTGCGTGAGACTTTGTTTAGAGGAAACAGGAAAGGTGTGCCTTAGCTTTCTCCGGCAGAAGTCTGATTTCTTCTGTTTCGTCGCTTTAAATAAAAAAAGAGCCGCTCCTGAGGGTGACCAGGCTGTTCACGACAGAGGCTCCACGACAGGCTGTCAGACCTGGGCAAAGGCTTTCCATGGGGTCGGCGGGGGGTGGGAGTCCTGAGGCCTCACTAATCGGAGGCCAGAACCCCTCTCAGAATGCGGCACGCTTAACCTGCTCCAGAGAGAAAACCCTGACCCTGGACAGGTGAGGTCCCACAAGGTCACAGTCTGGGAGATGATGGTGGTGCTCAGGGTTGGGAGCTCGGTCCAGGAGAAATGGCCTTTGCTCCCCTTTAAAAGGTAAATCCCATTTCTGCCGGCAAAATGAGTTCCCCTGGTCAGGACATCTGAGCCATTTAAGTCTCAAGAAAACTAGCAGGGTTTCCTCTGGTTCGTCTGTTACTGGCTCACAACCTTCATGCAAACCGCCTTTGCCAGGGTCAGGGGAGGGGGGAGCGGGGGCTGCAGCCCTCGACCTCGCTTTCTGGACGAGGTCGCCAGGACGACGTGGCCCACGTGGTTCCTGCACACTTCGGCGGGAGGTGGTGGCATGAGAACCAGCCCTCCTGGGGCAGAGGAGCTGGGCTGGGTGTCATTCTCTGTCCCCCCACTACCCACGTCTGTCTGTCCCCTCCTTGGTCAATCAGGAGAGTCCAGCGCTAAGCCTGCGGGCTCGCTGGGAGGGGCGGGCGCCGTGGCCTGGGGCGCTCAGTGAGGCGTGCTCGCCGGACCAGCCGTGAAGCCAGGACCCCGGGCTTCTCCCTGGGCTTCGTTCCTTGGGCCTGGGTGGGCCACTGTGGGCTCCCCGTGCTCCCAGACCCCACAGCAACGTAAATGCGAGCAGAGCCGGACCCGGGCCGCTGCTAGGCGCTCGCCGCGTCCTTGCGGGAGTGTCGGCCTTGTTTTCTCGCCGGTGGGCGGATCTGACCGATGGACGTGGGCGCAGGCCCGGCTCCCGCTCCCTGTCCTCCGCGCATCCCTCCCCGGGAGCTTCCGCTTCTCTAACCAGCAGCTGAACTCCCCGCAGAAAACACTTCCGCAGGTCCACACTGGGGAACGCTTAAAAGTTGATATCACGGCCTCAGGAAGTCAGAAGGTTGCGCTTTTCCTCCTGTTAAGTTAACGGGGGTTCAGGGCCCCACCGGCCCCACAGGCTCCCGCTTGTCCTTCACCCTCTCTCCCTCCCGTGGTCATCGTCACTCTGCATCTCCGCTTCTCCTTTTATCTGTTCTCTCCCTCCATAAACCCTGCTCTTTCTCCCTTTGTCTCAGGACCATAATGAAAGGTCTTCAAAGACCTAGTTCAAAAACGGGCCGGGAAGGCCAATTAAGCACGGTTTGTGTGTGATTGTGTGTGAGCGCTGGAGACGCGGGGGCCGGGAGCTGTCCCCACTCCCCAGGCCGAGCAGACAGTTGGCCGCACAGCTCCTCTGCCCCCCTCAGCAGACTCTCAGAGCCCTGCGTCCCTGGGGCCCGAACCGAGTGCCCCGGGCCTCGGACGGCTGCCTCCCCGCCAGTGCCCCCGCCAGCGCCCCCCGCCAGTGCCGTTCTTCAGCAAGCCCCCGGGGCACGCGTACGTACCTCTCTGAACTTGGGCTCCGGCATGGGAGAGCCCCAGCTTCTGGCTGGGGCCCCGGCTTAGGAATGAGGGGGACAACCAGCTGCACGGGAGGCTGGGCTGCAGGGCCCGTGACTGTCCGGCCTTGGGGTGGCACATTTCACGTTCCCGAGGCCTGTGGAGAGAGGCCTGGGAGACACAGCCGAGCTTGAAACGAGATCTAACTCTGTGAGAGACGATTGTTTGTAAGAGCTTTGGGCAGGTCAGGAGCCGCTGTGGACCAGTGTGCTCACACTACACTTTGTGTTTTGGGGTACACTCGGTGGAACCAGGTCAGGGGTCAGTTCCAGCCAGGAAGTGGGGGGGCTTTATTTTTTAATGGTGGGATGTGACTTGACCCCCTCTTTTCTGGGGGTGGGCGGTCATGTGGTAGGAGGCGGGTGGCTCCCATGACTTTGTCCAGGAGAAACTGCGTCTGGAAGGAGAGTCCTGCGTCCTTCTGGAAGCTTTCACGGGGAGGCCGGAAGAGCCGGTGCAGGCTGCCCGGGCGCCTGGGGAAGGTGCTGCCTCCGCCTCTGACAGGCGTCTTCCCCGGATCACATGCCGGGGACGGTCTGACCTCCCTTTCGTGTTGGCGCGTGTTTGGGACACCCAAGACCCGAGCCTGCTCCTCACACGGGCGGCCGGCACGTCCTCTCTGGGGGGTGTCAGGGCTTACCCCTCTGAGAACCGCTCTTTCTCAGACCAGAAGCTCAGGGGCACGGGACGGAGAGGGGAGGGCGGTTGGCCCCGCGGAGCTGACCCCGGCCCAGCCTTCGCGCGGCGGCCTGTGCGGCGCACCCCACGGCGAGGGCCTGCGGGCAGCATGGGAGCCAGCGGCTCCCGTCTCCCCTTGGGCGGGTCAGCAGGAGCCGGTGGCGCTGCTGAGAGCCCCCCAGGAAGGGCCTGCGGTCAGGAGGCGAGGAGTGGGGACAGCGGGGCTTTCCCCTCCTCTCCAGTGAGTGTGGCGATGAGACTTTCGAGAGGAGGCGCGGCTCCGGGGGGCGGTCGCAGTGCGGGTCTCTGAAGCCCCGGCCCCCGCCCCAGCCAGTGTGGGCTGCGGAGCTGACCCCGCCGTCCCTGCCCGCGAGGCCGGGAGCCTGGGGTAGCACCGATCACGCCCCGCCCGCGCGGCGCCCCTCCGGCTGCCCGCGGGCACAGCGCTTCTGCACGCCCATCCTGAGAGCAGGCCCGAGGCCGGCAGCCTCGGGGCTGGACCTGGGGGGCACTGGCTGTGCCTCCCGCCCAGGCGGGGTCTCCCGGGGTCCGGGTCAGCCAGCGGCCGAGGACGCTGACTCCGCAGCTCCAGGCCGTCCCGGGAGCCGAGGGGCGCTCCAGGCAGGTCTGGGGGCGCCGTCCCGAAGCCAAGCGGCACCTGCGTGAGCAGGTCATTGAAAGCGCTCGGACCCTGTGTGGCTTGAAGGGCACTTCCCCACCCACCGGCGCCTGAGGGAAGTGGGGCGTGGGTGTGAGAGGCTCCCGTGCACACGTGCACGCGTGTGTGAGGGGCAGGCCCGGAGGAAGCGGCTGCTGTTTGGGGGTCAGCCGAGGACCAGCAGGGCCTGTGCTCACCACTGCTGGCTCTCCACATGTCCCTGGTGTCACAGAAAGGTTCGGTGGCCAAGGGCATCGCCGGAGGCGCCCGTCCGACTCCCAGAGAAACACTCTGTCCCTCCGTGCCCTGGGCCGGGCATGGCTGAGGCTACTCACAGGCCAGGTTACGAAGGAGGAAGGGACCACCCAGGTCACAGCCGGAGAGCAGTGGAGGGAACCTGGCCTGTGGAGAGGCCCCCTCAGGGCTGCTAGGTCATGGGCACCCAGGGAAAGCAGCGTGCGAGTGGGAGAGAGCCCTGGGGTGGGGAGGAGCCCCTGTGCAGAGCGCGGGCGGGCGGCACGCTCAGGTGCTGTCGAAGGCTCCGCCGCGTGGGCGGCAGGTGCAGCTCGAAGGTGCCAGGATCAGAGGGCCAGCCAGCTCTGCGGACTTCAGGTGATGCAGGTGTCGACCACCAAGGCGCTGCTCTCTGGAGAATCCGGGTTTGATGGGAAACCCAGACTCGCTGTCCTCAGGATGGCAGGTGACTGGCGCCCTCTCCCTCGTCCAGCAGGGACGTCTTCTTGTCCTTGGCCGAGGGGCATGTGGCAGCCACCCCCTGGCCTGTCCTGGGCCCCACAGCTGCCTTCTCTCTCCCAGGAGGTCTGGCCTGGAGGCCGCCACCCCAGGAGGTGGCCAGCGGTGGGGTGAGGCCTGGCAAAGCAGCGTGCATAATGCAGCACCTTGCCGCTCACCAAAGAACAAAAATTACTCACAATTACATGCAATTAGCAATTTTAAATTATTAATGATGGTGAAAGAATGTGTCTATTCAACAAGTAATTTGTCGTAATTTTTAGTAATTGAAAGTAATTTCTAGCAATTAAATCCTAATTTAATGCATTTTCTGGGTGATGCCTTTATTCAAGGGGCGCCTCTGAGTTGCATTGTTGGGTGCTTTTTCCAGGCACTTTGTTCAGTGAAATTTGCTGGGTAAGATATTTGGGGGGAGCAAAATAACCGAACTCTTGGAAGCACAGCAGAACTAGATGGATTCAAGCTGACGATGGAGCCATTTTACTGGGAGGGGTGTGGGAAGCCGGGTGCCTCCTCTGCCTGTTGACACAGCCTCCCCCGTGAGTCCCCCGCTTTCGGTTTATTCAGTCACTTAAAGGAACCCCAGAACCGAACTGGCAGTGGGTCAGCGCACAGGGACTGTGTCTAGCCCAGCCCTCTGGGCAGGGGCGCAGGAGGCTGGCCTGGGGTCAGGTGGCCCTCGCTGGGGGCAGGGACGCCATGCTGCTGCATGGGCTCTGCCTGTCCTTATTGACTCATTCCTGAAGCCCCACCTCAGTGAGCAGGCGTGGGGGGTGTGGGGTGGGGAGGGCCAGGAGGCCCTCTGCAGAAGAGCAACCTAATCAGGGCAGATTTGCATATGAAAAGCAGCCTGGAGCCGGTCTTTGTCTACCCGAGGAGGGGCTCTTATCCCTGATGAAATCTGTCATCTCCTTTGTCAAGTAGCAAATAAATATTCCGACTAAATTCTTCAGAAATGAAATGACTTGGGTTTATCTGGGAATGTGCTTTATTCCCCTTGCAAATTAGTCATTTTAACTATGCATGACTTCTCCCTACCGCCCTGGGTCATAATTGAAACTTGAGTGTGGTTACTGCCTTTCCATATTTATTTTCTGTTGGAAACTGGTGGGTACCAACAGCCAAAGACACGGGAGATGAAAGGCTAACCCTAGTTACACTCGGTTCTGCTCTCTCCTGAGGCAGTCTGGGTACAGGGTGACTGCCCACTGCCCCGACAGCAGCGCTGCTCGTCAGGGTGGGCTGGGTCCTTGACGCAGGGTCCTGCAGGCCGGCCACGGGGCTGCTCCGCACCTGGGCAGTTGACGGGAGGCCATCAGCTGGGCACCGGCATGGACCGATGTCCATAGGACGTCAGGTGCACTCCGGCTCTCCTGCTCCGAGTCTGCCTCCTGACACTCAAGTCTCCAAAGGCGGGACTCTGCCCCTCTGCTCGAGTCCTCCAGGCCCAGGTCCACGGCCACTTCGGAGAGTTACCCTTACAGTCTCACACTGGCTGGGCAGGTGGGTCTAAACCTTGTCAGACCTAGACCCTTTTTTATAACAAATATTTTTAAATACTCCCTTTGCTACCCTGAAATGAACTTACTAAATCGCACAATCTCCAATGCACAAGAATTTAAAAAATGGCTGCCATGCTATGGTTTGAAGGACATTTGGAAGAAAAGCCAGGGATGATTACGTGAGGCGCCCTTGGGTGTGCGCACGCCCGTGTTGGGCGCAGCCGACGACAGGCAACAGGCGGGGACCCGTGCAGGACCTCAGCGACCCGCAGAGCAAACTGGGTCCCTTCGCGTGCCGTGGGCCGGCACCACGTCTGAGTTATAACAGGTGCTCCATGAACAGCAAACTGAAGAATGAAACACAACCCGGAGGTCACGGCCCTGCCCCAAGTTTCCAAAAGCCGCTGGGATCGCGAAGTGCAGCCTCCAGTGGATCGTTTCGTGTCCCAGGCCCGGCCCCTGGCCCCGGGCTGCCCAGTGGTGGGACAGTGAGGTGCTGCCCGGTCCTGCCTCCCTCCGCTCGGCCTGGCCAGCAGGCGATGCCCTGGGAGCACGGGCTGCTGTGCCACCCAACCCCGCACCTGCGCCCGGTAAATGACACCAGCAAGCAGGTCCTCTTCCCGCCGCACCGTGCTCCGTCCCGGGTTGTTTGTTAAGGGCATTTCTGAGCGGCAGCCCGGAGCCCCAGGCAGCACTGACCTGCTCCACGGGCGCTGATCCGGTTTTTCTGAGTCAAAACAGCAACTGTGCCTGCCAACATCTCTTCAGGCAAAATGGTTGGGGGCGGGGCGTGGAGGGGAAGCAAAGGGCAGGTTCGAAGATCAAGGATGAATCTGTGCTGTGAACATGAGACAGAAGAGAACAGAGCGAGGCGGCAGCAGCTCTCGGTGGGGCTCCCGGCGCTTCTGGGCCCTTCCGTGGAGGCCGAGAGAACTAGAGCCTCGGGGTCAGAGTGGGGCTTCTGCACTCCGGCCCGCGGTGTGCCTGGCACTGGGGTCGCACGGCGGTGGCCAGGCGGGGGCAGAGGAGGGCTCGCGGGCTGCCCACCCTCTCGCCGTTCTCCAGCTCCGGCCGTGCACTGAGTGGAAGTGACCGCTGGGTGCAGGCGCTCCTGGGCCTCTCTCTGCTTTGGATGGAAGCGCTAAAAACCCTTCTCCTTCCCTGCCCGGCGGATTGGAGCCTGCGTGCCTGGGGAAGGGCGTCTTGCTTTGTTGTCCACTGCTGAGGTATCGGGCTTGTCACTGTAGCATCGCCAAGACAGGAGGTCACAGTCCAGGGGACGCTGACGCAGAAGCAAATAATGCTGCCGTGTGATAGGGGGCACAGGAGCTTGGATCCGTGATGCGCGTAAACTGAGATGAAGTCTCGCACCCGGAGACCCGGAAAAGCTCCCAGCTTCCCGAATCAGCCAGCGGCACCAGGAAATAGGGCGGAGGGCAAGGGCCAGAGCGGGCAGAATTGGGGGACAGGTGGCAAAGGCGTGACAGGGGAGAAGCGGACCGAGTTCTAGAAACTAGAGTTCGTTCTTTTGCCAAAACACAACCATGCCCTTTTCCGCACTCCCATTAGCTCCTGATTTGGAGCCCCTGGGAAGCTTTTCCTGGAGTCGTTTTCAGTCGGGGGAGTAGCTCTGCGGGTGGAGTCGACGGGCGGCGAGCAGTGGGCGCTGGCTGCCGGGCCGCACCCTGGAGTCCCCCACTAGCTGCCATGACTCCGACTGCCTCTTGGCCCGTCTTCCGCACGGCCCCCCGATGAGCACCTCCGTCCGTCCACCCCCGTCTGCAGTGCCCTCCCCCGGCACCTGTGCGCTGCGCTTCCCGGTTCCATGAAGAAAGTCCACGAAGACACGTCTCACTGCAGGGACTCGGTCCACAGCGGCGACTCCGCACTTCCCTGCACCGGCCCGGCCCGGAGTGTTGGACCCTCACAACGCCGGCTCACGTCCAGGCCCGGGTTCCACCCGGGGTGCGACTGTGTGGGCCATGTGTGCCGCCTGCAATGTCGTCAGGGTGGGGTCACGTGCTGGTGGAAAGAGAGGGACCCAGGGGGAATGGGGAAACACATCCGGGCCTTAGAATGCACAAACTGTGTGTTTTCTGGGTAAACCTCTTCAGCGTCTCTGGCGAGCAATGCCTAAAATTCAAGATTCTGTGATTCAGCTATTTCCCTACTTCTGAAAGAGCCACTTATAAAACCTGTGAACAGAGAATTACACTGGGACCCAAGCTTTTAAAAAGTACTTGCCATTCTTATTCTTTTTAAAATTTATTTATTTTAATTAGTTTTAAGTATACAGTACATTGGTTAGACGTCTATCTAGTTCATCTACATAGTCCCGTTGCTCCCGCCCTCCCTCCCCTGGCCCTCCACCTAGCCGTGGTATTAATGCTAGCTGCACTCCCTGTGCTGTGCTCCCCATCCCCGTGACCATGCATCAGCTACTGATTTTTACTTCTTTAACCCTTCACCCCATTCTCGCATCCCCCAACCCTCCCTCCCGTCTGTCCATCACCAAATTGCCTACTATATTTGTGAGTCTGTTTTTGATTGGTTTTTTCTTCTTATTTGTTAAATTCCGCATGTAAATGAAATCATATAGTGTTTATCTTTCTCTGACTTTAATTACCTTCTAGGTCCATCAGAGCGATATCTTTTTCCATCCCCTCCCTTTTCACATGTAGGGGTCTTGTTTTCTTATCCTTTCAGCCACTCTATCTTTTTGTTGGAGCACTTGATTCTTTTCCCTTTGAGGTACTTATTGATAGGAATGTAGTTTTACCATTCTATTTTCGATACACGTTTTTTCTTCTTTTAAAAAAGTCCCCCCAACATTTTCTGTAATACTGGCTTGGTGGTGATGAATTCCTTTCACTTTTTGGGGGGGAGGGGCAGTCTGGGAAGCTCTTTAACTGTCCTTCAACTCTAAACGATAGCTTTGCTGGATAGAGTATTCTTGGTTGTAGATCCTGGGTCCTCATCACGTCAAATTTTTTTTGTTAAGCCCTTCTGTTCTGCATAGTTTCTTTTAAGAAATCAGCTGCCAGTCTTATGGGTGTTCCCTTGTAGGTAACTATCTGCTTTTTTCTTGCTACTTTTAATATTCTTTCTTTGTATTTAACCTCCGGCATTTACTTATGATGAGTCCTGGTGTGGGCCTCTTTGGATCCCTAGTTTTGGGGATTCTCTGAGCTTCCTGGGGTTTTATGTCCATTTCTGTCACCAGGTTAGGGCAGTTTTTCATCATTATTTCTTCAAACAGCTGTTCGACATTTTGTTTTCCTTCAGGTACGCCTGTCAGACGGCTCTTTTCACCCTTAATAGTGTCCCATATGCTCCTTAAATTATTTTTATAGTTTTGGCATCTTTTTCCTTGCCATTCTGACTGAGTGTCCTTGGCTTTCCTGTCCTCTAGATAGGGTGTTTGATCTTTTTCACTCTGTTTATTCCTTTGTTTATTCATTTAATATACTTTTCATCTCGGATAATGTGTTCTTCATTTCAGACTGGTTCCCTTTCATAATTTCCAGTTCCATTTTTATCTCATTGTTGGAGTTCTCTACGCTTCCCAAAAGTTCATTGAGCATCTTTTAAACCAGTGTTTTTGAACTTGCATCTGTTAGATTATCTGACCCTATTATATCTGGATCTCTGTTCTGTTCTCTCGTATGGTTCTGCTTCTTTGTCTTCCCATTTGGCTGCCTTTCTGTGTCTGTTTCTGTGCATGAAGCAAAGCTCCTAAGTCTCCCGTCTTATTAGTGTGGATTTCTGAAGTAGGTTGTCACTGGCTCGTCCTGAGAGGGGTCAGCGCAGGTCAAACTTAGCCCCAGCCTGTGCCCTCCAGGGCCACCTGTAAAGATTCAGCAGGCAATCCACAGGCGCTGTGCTTAGAGTTGCTCAAAAGGCCACACCAGGAACGAGGCCAGTGCCTCCAGTGTGATCTGGGTGCTGCTCAGCAAGGGGCAACCTGAACTCGCTGAGACGACACCTGGATGTGGTTCGCGTGGGGCCGCGAGCTGGGGGAGGCGGGGTTTCAGGGCATCCTCTGGGTGGAGCGACCTCTGTGATCTGGTTTGATGACGTCACGGCCAGGTGGTGCTGAGCCCACGCACTGGGACGGGTGGGCTCAGCCGGGAACAAGGGACGCTGCCGGCTCTTCCGCACAGAGCGAGCCTCGCCTGGGCCCTCGCTCCACAGTGTCCCCCGCACGACCCCGGTGCCCCCTGCGTGCAGCCAGACCGGCCCTGGTGCTCAGGGGTCCGTCTGTGCCCTTTCAGAGGCGCCGCCGCTGCGCCATCACAGCCTCAGTCCACTCAGCCCGTGGGACCGGGCCGCCCCACGTGCTCACTCCCGTTCACCTTCTGCCATCGCAGGTGCTTTCTGGGATTTCTCTCTGGTTTGTGTGGCTTGTTCACCGAGATCCAGTGATTTGTCCCTGCTGCTGCTCCTTGTTTCCATCACAACTTCGTTTGGTCGCCAGAGGGAGGAGACCTCTGTCATCTGCATTTTTCCTCTTCGCCATTCTTATTCTTGACCCTGGAGACCAAGGGTTTGCAAAAATGGGGTGGGCCGAGGCTAGCATGAAAGATGGTGAGGCCCCTGATGACCCGCCCGCAGACCGGGGCGCGCCGCTCCTCTGCGGCAGGAGGGTCCTCGGGTCTAGTTCTCACGAGGACCGCTCATTTGGATGGAGATGTGTTCCGCCGGATCTCCCTTTCTCCACAACGTTCAGCCCTCCTCCCTGGCTTGTTTCCCACCGCCCTCACTTCTTTACGCCCTTCCCTTCTCCAAAAGGGTCCCAGCCAGGAATCTCCAAAAGGGAAAATTGGCCAAATTCAAAAGAGCCGACTGAGGAAACTCACCTGAAACAAGAGAGTGATCACCCGCAGGGTGGTCAACGCGAGAAGCTCGTCCCGCGTCGGAGACGCCGCTGGTGGGGCGAGGGAGGGCGAGGTGCCGCGGGCCCAGGGCCCGCTCCTGACGCACACCTGTGACGGCGCCGTCCTAGGCGGCACACAGGACGTGGCGCGTGTGGCAAGGGCGCTAGCCGACGTTCTTACGCCCCGGTTCTCGGAAGCCTCTCCTCCTCCTCGCGCTGAAGTTCCGGGCGGCCTGGGCAGAGGCCGGTCCCCGCTGCCCAGTGGGAGGTGTGAGCTCGGCTTGGACCAGGGGGCCTGCTCCTTGGCAAGGGCGTTCTGGTGCCGGGCTGTGACAGATCGAGGCAGGGGAGGTCCGTTTTGTGACTTGTAAGATTCAAATCATTTCGTCTGCACAAAGTAAAGTTACTTCTCGTAGTCCATTAAAGTGAGTTCTTAATGTTTACCGAACTTTGGCACATAGAAAGTAAAACCTGCAGTGTCTACGGATGAAGTCTGCACACCAAGCTGGAGCGTTTGGCGGGCCCCGCCCCACAGACCCGCCGCTGCTGAGATGCCTGCAGTGTGGGGAGGGACCTTGACGAATCCTGTCCATTGACGTCTTCAAGCCGTTCGTGCTTTCGTTCTGAGTTGTGTAATCGTATGCTTTATTTAAGTTGCCGCTGGCCTAGCTTCGTCAGCGTTTACTCATTCACTGTCAATCATGCAGTGTGAGGCGAGGCACGCTTGCATCTGAGAACCCCCACGACTCGAGTTCGAGGCGTGTTTGCTGGGGGCTCAGAGCTGACTCTGCCACCTTCACGATGCAGACAGCAGCAGGAGCAGGACCGTCGCCCCGCAGCACCCCGGGCACAGGTGGCACCGGGGGGGGCCATGGCGAGGGTGAGGGCAAGCTGAGCGTGGCGGCTGCCGAGGCTGCTTCCGTAGCCGGGCCGTCCAAGGCCCAAGCACTCGGACGTGGGCGCGCCGCGGTTCTGCCATGTGTCCAAGCTGGGTCTGCTAAATTTCGGAAGGGGGCAGGGACGGCAGGAAAGGAGGGAAGGCCCATGGGACTTTAGAGCTCTCTGTCCCAAGATGGCGAAGGGTCGCGGGCTCCCCTCTCGCCACCGGCTCAGACTCCTGGCCAGTTGTCGTTGGCTCTCTGCGACATGGCGCCTGGCACGTCGTCCTGCCACTCCGAGCCGGGGAGTCCATGTCGAGGGGTGCCTGGGGCCACCTGGAGGGCGTCGCCAGGAGGGCTGTGGATGCCGAGGGGGGAGCGCGCACGCTGTCCGCCTCCCGCGGCTGGCTACAGCGACCGCGGCCCGCGCGGCCCCGGCTGCCCTCCTGACTCTCCGTGGCCCCGTCCTGACTAGCAGTCTGGACTCACACAGCGCGGGTCAGGTCGCCGAGCCTCTGACGTCGAAGCACTTCCTGAGCGCACGTGTGCAGGGCGTGCCGGACGAGGCGGGAGCGGGCCGGGCGTTCACACCGCGGCTCCTCTGCTGCAGCGCGGAGAGGGTGGAGGAGCCTGGCGTCCGGGAGGCGCGGAGCGGGCTTGGCGCCCCCCTCGGCGCGTGACCCCAGGCCCACGGGCAGGTCTCCCAGCGTGGGCCCGTGTTAGCACCACATGGCCAGACGTTTGGATACCGTCGCTGGTCTTCACAACAACCTGACCAAGGAATGAAGACCTTGCAGCTTGGAGTACTGCAACTCCATCTTTTAACGGCACTGTGGGTCGTTAAACTGACTCTAAATTCAGTCTTTGAAAGTCACTGGGCTCTCACGTCCTGCTCCGCTGGAAAGGGCACCGTGTCCAGTCCTGAGGCCCGGTCTGCGAGGCGCGTCCTTCACAGCCTGCCTCACTGGTGCCCGGTCGCCGCCCCACTGCCCGCTCCTCGTGGCTCCCCTTTGCCAGATGGCCCACTGTGAGGCCCGCTGTCCAGAGTCCCCAGGACAGGTCAGCTCTGTGCCCTGCCGCCTCCAAGGGGGACTGGATATGATGGAATGTTCTGCCTTTTCCCTATTTCTTATCTCCTCTTGCCTAATTTGAGCAGGCCCCAGACTCTGGCCCACTCACCTTCTTCGACGAGCTGTGTTGCAGGGAGGCTGAGCGGGGGCAGGAACAGAGAGGCCACCTGCAGGTGCCCGTGGGTTACGTACACAGTGTCCCCGCTCAGGGCAGCTGACTGTGATCTCGGTGACGGAGCAGCTGCTCTGCCCGCCGGGCACTCCCCAGGACACCCAGAGGTGAACCTGCAGGCGCTCTTGGGGAGGAGGTGCAACGAGGCGCCCGCCCTCGGCGGCCCTGTTTCAACTTGTGAAGCGAGGCGGTGGGCGTCCACCCAGCTCATTCATCCAGGGTGGGTTCCGTGTGGGGAGCTTCTGAATACAGGAAAAGCCCATTTAAAGGAAAGTCGTCATCCAGCTGATCGCTTTCTTTCTTTCTTTTCAGCTCATTTTGAAGTTTGAGGCGGGGGGAGCTGGATGGGCCGCATGGTGGGTGGAGGAGGTGGGGCTCCCAGCGCCACCTGGGCACGTGGGCAGCTGGGCTCTCGGTGCCCGTGGGCGGGTCCCACCGGGCCCTGGGCTTCACGCCGAGTGAAAGCCCAGTGAGACCCGCACTTCCCAGTGCTCGGAACCATCCGAGAAGGACGGAGCAGGTTTCCAGCTGCCCGGAGGCCTTGGGCCAGCCCTGGAGAAGGAGGCCCAGGAGGGGGCCCAGGAGGCCGTGGGTTGCAGAAAGCGTGGACTAGCTCACCCGTGGGATATTACTGGGGTCCCGATGAGCACGTCCCAAACACCAGAGCACGAGCCTTCTCAAGCAGCAAGGCCAGCCGAGTGTGGCGTGTGGGAGCTGTGCCCAGGGCGGACTGACCGCGAGCCTCTGCCCAGTGCGGGGTTGGGGGGGCAGCGCGCGCGCATGCCCCGAGCATGCTGGAGAGAGAAGCTGGGGGACACGGCAGCACCACGGAACGCCTGGCTCACGTGTCACCTGCTGTGCTTTGGGAGCCTCGCTGGGGGGCGTCGGCTGGAACAGCTGTCTGCAGGGACCTGGGCTCAGCGGGGAAGGCCTGCGGAGTGCTTCCTGCGGGGCGTAGCGGAGCCACACTGGGCCACTCGGTGGCCCCGGGCAGTGTGCGTGCTGCGGCGTGACCTCCCATGCCAGGCGCCTGCCCCGGAAGCCACGTGGGACGGTGTGCGAGCGAGCACCAGGGTCCAGCTCCCGCCACGTGGGGACAGGGGAGGAAGGCTGCTGAGAGGATGCAGGGAGGGGTGCAGGAGGGAGGGGCCCCGCACAGGGAGGGCGGGCTGCAGAGGGGGCGCCTCCAGCAGAATCGACTGAGTGGAGGGTGCGACCCGAGGGCCACAGAGGCCGCTGCCCACACAGGTCTAGGAGTCACCGCGGGTCCTGCTCGGCTCCTGGGCCTCTCCTGGAGCGGGCCGGCCTGTTGAGGGGGTGCTGCTGGGTGGGGCACACGGGGGGGCAGGTTTGCAGGGACGGCCTGGAGGAGGCGTGTCCTGTCTGCCTTGGGGGTGAACAGGGTGGGGGAGGGGCTCTCCACATAGACCAGCAACGCAGGAGAAGCGGTCAGGCTTGGGGGACCCGGACGTGCCTCCCGGGCTTCTGAGGGAAGTGCCCAGAGTGGGTCGCACGTGAGCGTGACACCGTGGCAGAGAAGCCACGTCACAGAGGAATCTTCCAGCAGAAGCACAGGGGGGCAGCGTGGCGTTCTGAAGTGCCATTCCTCAGCCCCTCAGCCCTCCTCAGCCCCCCTCAGTCCTCCTCAGCCCCCCTCAGCCCCCTCAGCCCCCCTCAGCCCCCTCAGCCCCCTCAGTCCCCCTCAGCCCCTCAGCCACCCCCTCAATCCTCCTCAGCCCCCCTCAGCCCCCCTCAGCCCCCTCAGTCCTCCTCAGCCCCCTCAGTCCCCCGCAGTCCCCCTAGCCCCCCTCAGCCCCCTCAGCCCCCTCAGCCCCCTCAGCTCAGGAGGAGGAGACGCGGGGATGTGCAGTGGGCTCTCCTGGCCGCGCTGTCCCCGGCCCTGAGGAGCTCACGGAAACACGGTATTCGGTGCGTGTTTTGTCTGCAAGGATCTTGACCTTACTGGACCAGCTTGAATGCCTGTGGGATGAAACATCATGGTTGTTTTGCTTTGGGGGCTGTGGGGGCAAACGCTTAGGATTTTATGGTCCTTCTGGGCTTCATTCAAATACATTCGTTTTTAGGCCTTCAGAAAAAGTCATATCCAGCCTGATTCATGGCTCCTTTAACCATGATTTATGAATGTATGCATTACTATACATTACTTACAAATTATTTATAAAGCAAACTTTTGTATAAGACCTTATTTCCCCATGGAATTATTTAATAGAATTTGAGCTGTGTGCTGAGCAGACAATCTTGCAGACGCCGGTATGAAACCTTTTGTCGGGCCGGCGGCAGATATGGGCGGGCGGCCCACGGAGGCGTCCTGGGTCGAGTGCGCTCGGCACCAGCAGTTTGCGTGCTTTGCTGGGTTCTAGAACGTGTGTCTCTACAGTCCACAGATTGGCAGATAGGCACCTTGTCTGGTAGGCACATAGGCATTCAACTTCTCCCGTACAGGCTGCAATCCTTTACCCATGCGTGCACACATGGATGTGCACACATGCACAGACGCACGTGCACTCGTGCACATGCACACACGCAGGACGCAAATGCACTCGTGCGCTGACACAGGCACATGCACACACGTGACTGCACACACACACGCACACAGCCATGCGCACAGTTGCCCCCTCCTCGGCAGAGGTTGAAGGGGCTTCCCCCTCGTCCCAGTCGGGGGAGGTGGGGTCGCTTCCCCTCCTTGGAGCTCTTCTTAACGAACCCTTCTCACCGGCCTGTGCCAAGCTTCGAGGTATCGTACGTAGTGTAGTTTCCAAGGTGATGGAAACATGGTGCTCTGGCTTCCTGAAGAGATGCTCTTGCCCTCGGCGACGACGGCCTCAGGCAGATGGTGCAGAAGCCCCGTGAGGCTCTTCCCGATGACTCCAGTGGGTGCTGCCCCTCGCTGCCCTCGCCCCCGGCAGCAGGAGCTGCGGGTGCTGACGCCGGGCGCCCGGCACACACTCCCCTGCCAGGGCCGCCTGTTTTCACGTTCCCTTCCCGCTGCTTTTCCGGCGCGTTGGCCACTGCCACCAGGCCAGCACTGCCACTCGTTTATGCTCTCAGAGTGTCTACCTGGAGTAGCCCTCTGAGTCTGGAAGTTTCTCTGAAAGTCATGCTTCTACTCAAGTGAAGCCCGGGACCAGCTGCCGACTCTGGAAACAGCTGGCATTAGAGGGAAGAGGCATCGGGGGCCTCGGGGCACTACCGCCTGGGGCCTTCCTGGGCCCGTGCCTGGCCGGGCTCCCAAACCCGCCCGTGCCTTCACCCCCTCAGAACGGCCGGGCTGACTCCCACGCGCTCCGCGCATCTCCTGCCTAGACCCTGACTCCGCGCGTGCCCCCACGGCGTCCGCCCAGTGCCTGCTCCTGGGCTGACACGTGTGAGCAAAGCTTCCAGGTTCAGACGACACGTGAAAACACCCCTCAGAATGTCTCCCCAAAGCTCGACAGCATGGACAGCAGACAGGCCCAAATGGACAAATAAGTAAAGAGCGAAGAAGTTGCTGGTGACCTTCGTGAGATGCTAACGGCTGACAGTGGTGCAAAGTACGGCAAGTCCTGAGCATCCACGAGGATCCACCGGCTGCTTGGAGCAGCTCCCAGGCCTTCCCGCTCCACGGTCCAGAGCACGGCTGTGGAGGGAGAAGCCGGGAAACAATATTCTCAATCCACTCCCCCCAAAAGAAACCCAAAGCCCCTGTGGGGAGCAGGTGTGGGCAGTCCCGGAGAAGTCGGATGATCTCACAGAGGTTGGGTCCAGTCAAGCCTCCCCGTCCTCCAGAAACAAGCCGTGGGAGAGTCTTGCTTCAGCTGCTGCCTGGAGGAGTCCCCTGGGTGGAGACGAACAGCAGAGTGACATTTCTGCTGCAGTAAATGGAAATTTAATCAAACTCCAGACAACAGGAAACATCTGCATGAAGCAGAGGCAAAAAGGAGGCCTGCTGAGAGCAGGGGCCCAGGGCCGGCTCCCCCATGGGGTCCCGCCGTCCGCGGGCAGGGGAGGGCGCGCAGGGCACTCGCGGGGGAGCTGGCGGGGGCAGCGACGGGGCGCTGTTTCTGGGAGAGTCCGAGGCTCAGGTCGTTCAGGGGAGTTTGGGAACAGGCTGCAAGGCAGAGGGGAGAAGACACGCAGCAGAAGGTGCGGCAAGGCCGCAGGAGGGTGTCACATGGGAAGGAGCTCGAGGACAGCTATCGATAAGCCCATCTGATGACAAATTATATCTGGGGACTCTTAACAAATGTCTGGATTCCTGCCTACTCATCCACCTGAAGCAGGATTAGCATTCCACCTGGAAAGAAAAACCTCCTCAGAAATAACTCTTAGATGAGAAGAACATGGAAGAAGCAGCCATAATTAAAAAAAAAATACGTTACGTGGAGTATGGGATATGGCTAAAGCAGTGCTCAGAGGAAAAGCCGTAGCTTTTGCCACCGACTCCACTTTATGGGTAGGAGGCTTTCAGCCGGAAGTAAGGCAGTCCGGCGTGGACCGAGCACCACGAGGCCTTCTGCTCTCCCACAGGAAGCCGGGGGCAGGTGTCTGCTAACTGGGTCAGCCCAGCAATGTCAGCTAAGACCGGGCTTTCTCTTCGTGCCCTGCGGTTCATAGCCTGTGGGCTCTTCTTTCTCAAGCTTTTCACGTCCATCCTCATTACCAAATGACCCCAAGACGTGGAGTCTGCTGAATGCAAGCATCGTGTTTGTGATGAGAGTTGGGATCAGAGACAAAAGGACTTTTCCTCGCTTGGCTTTCTTTTTTACAGCCAAGGAAGTATGTTCTCACCCCAGCCCAGTACCCCCTCCCCGGTAGACCTCCCTCCTTTGCAGTGGCCAGAACTGGCCACCACACCCCTACGTGTCCAGCTCTTCTAGCCTTGATGGGGAGGGAGGTCTCTGTGGACCCTCCAGCCCCGGTGAGCCATCGGCAGATCGAGGCCACACGAGCAAAACCGGGAGAGGCAGCAGAGCTGGCCGGCTGCTGGCCACAGCACAGTGAGGGGGAGGGGCTGCGGCGTGGGAGCCCAGTCTGGGCGGCTGGGCACCAGCATCAGGTGAGGGAGGCACCTCTGGGAAGCCGGGGGGGCTGCTCTCCGACATTCAGTGTGAGGACGAGTCTGTCGCGTGGGTTCCTGTGTGAGGGCGACGGTTTCTGCAACGGAACCGAGGCGTTTGCCCAGGGAGAAGCAGAGTTTTATGGGGCGATTTGAGGGGCAGGGTTAGGGTTAGGGAACACCCGAGAGACCCGGGCGCGCTGCCCCCTGCCGGGGCCGCCAGCAGTGCTCTCTGGGGAGGGCGGCCCGGATGACCGTGGGCCTCAGCCCACGCTGAGGGAGTGCTTCGAGTCGTCCTTTTGCATTTATCTGCCGGCGCCACTGATGCGAACCCCCCTTTGCCTAGATGCGAGGTCGACACGTCCGTTCGTGTTTCAGGGTGGCGTCCGGGTCCGCGTCCGGGTCCGGCCGGCCCACGCAGCTCTGGCACAGAGGGGCTGCCCGCTGACCGCGTGGGGAGAGCAGCCCCGTAGCGCGTCGGGAGCAGGAGCAAACACTCCACACTCCAGCCTAGAGAGCAGACGCCGTGGCGGCCCTCGTGCGGGGCCAGGCCCCGGTGGCCCCAGCCTCGCTGTCTGTGCGTGCCGTCCCGTGGCGGGACAGGCTTCAGACACACGTCCGACCGACGCTGAGAGCAGCTCGTGTGATCACCTTCTCCACTGGCTGTGAGGCCACTGCCCACGAACCCGCACGTACCAGAGACTCCGGAGCCTCTCGCAGGACGGGGCTTCATTACGGGTGAGATCGGGGGGAAGGAGCTGCTCCCGGCGAGCAAAGCCCAGGGATGCCGATGACGGTACTGATGCCGCTGGCGGGAGAGGAGAGAGAGGTGTCCCCGGCCTGACACAGGCTCCGTGGTGAGCCGGGCGAGTCCTGGGAGGAGCCGGGGCTGGTCGTCCTGCAGCCCGAGTCACCGCTCTGCTGAGAGCTCTTCAGACGGCGTGGGCGGACTCTCCTGGGACAAAGCAGACAGGGTCTGCTGAGGCCCGAACTGTGTGGCGCACACCTCTGTCCCCTGCAGTCACGTTCACTGGATGCTGGCGACTGAGCTGAAGCTACACGGGACGAGGCTGGCGGGGTCATCCTGGGCGCTCGTGCACCTGCGGTCACTGAGAAAGAACTGGGCACAGCGCCGCATCCCCGGGTCGTGGGCATTTGCACAGAGCCGAGTGCGGCTTCCTCGGGAGCTCGGCCATGCGGCAGCACCATCTGTCCCTGTTTTGGGCTTTAACCGGTTTTATTTTTGTGACTTTCCATCATGATTCAAAGTTGAGCTGATAGACGGCAAGGGGGCATCCTCTGAGCATTAATATGCGCCTAAGCCGGAGGTGGAGATGGGACCAGGGGCTGGGGAGGAAGGCCACAAGGTGCCCTCCCCAAAGCGGCACCTCCCTGGCGGGCGCCATCCAGGCCCAGGAGAGCCTCCCTGGGGACCCAGCCTTGTGCAGTTCCCACCTGCGTTACAAAGTTACAAAGTTCACACCTGAAACGACCAGGTGTGAACGGACACACGGCAGCTCCAACCGCAGGGCTTCGGCTCTGGCAGTGCTGTTAAAGGGGTCAGTTCACCCCGAGCCATTTTTCTCAATGGCTTCATGCTCTTTGGAGTGTTTTAACACTGACGTCTATTGCCCAGGGAGCCGGGTCCTGGTCTGCCTGTTAGCACCCTGCCAGGCCCACGGCCCCGAGGGGGCAGGAGACCGTAGGCCCAGACGCCTGGCCCCTACCAGGCCAGGGCCCAGGTGCTCCCGAAACCAGGGAGCTGCCCCACCCAGGCGAGCAGCCTCAGCGACGTTTGGTTTGTCAGGGACCCGCCAGGTGTGTGACGATGGCTTTCGTTCAGCACATCCCTTCTCCACTTTCCAGGGATTCCAGCCTGAAGGAAAGTGCTGTGGTTTATTACCTCGTGAAAGGAGCAGGTTTATAACTAAGGCACTGACCACCGTGTTCACGACCGTGCCCTGGTTACTGCTCGCTGTGAGCGGCTTCACTTACGCACGTCTAGAATCAGGTTTAGAAACTGGCCAACAGGTCTGCAGGATCTGGTCAGTTTATTGGAAGCAAAGACTCATTTATTTTGATATCCCAATATTCATGCTCGACACACATTAAAGCACCGGAGGCCAAGGAGAAGGGCTGGCAGTCTGGCCAGTTCGGTCCCATTGCAGGAAATCTTGTCTCCGCATTTGTCCCTGCTCTTGGGTTCGTGAGGGTCAGGAGTTTCGGGTCAGTGGACTCTCATCTCGCCAACCAGGGGAGAGCAGTCAGATGTCCCCGAAGCAAACGGTGGGGCGGGACTTGGGCAGTGGGCTTGTCTTTGGCATTGTAATCGCGTGGTCATCAGACACCCTAGACCAGGCCCTGGGTTTGGGTATTGGAGTGGGCGTTCCCTCCCTCGCAGCTTCTCAAGTTTGCTTTCCCAGGCTCCCGGAGCTGCTGCATCTGACGCTTGCCTCTAGTACCATCGCTGGTCCATTTGCTCCTGTCTTGCTTGCTGTCACGCCTCAGGACCTTTCCTGTTCCTGCGGCTGCGTAGATAACGCAGGAGCGAGAGCTCAGGTCAGCGCGCAGAGACGTCTCCGCAGGCCCTTGTGGCGGGGAGCCGGCCCCCTCACGCTCCCCACCCCCAGGCTCCGGGGTAGTGGGGGGAGGTTGCTCATTCTCCTCCAGCACCTGGCTTCGGGGCAGAGAGGCAGGGAGCACGTCTCTGGGCATCGGTTCCCACCCACTGCCATGGCCCGGAATGCTGGGTTGCCATAGCAACCGGAGAGGCAGCTGCTCAGGCGAATGACAGAGGACCTTCACGACCCACCAGCCTCTGATGTTATGAAACGGCAGTGTCCAGTGTCGTGTGAGCGACTAGGAGGCCGAGCGCTGGGCCCCGGGGGCGGCGCAAGAACGCTGTGCCCAGTCCCTCCGCGTCCTTTCCAGGGTCGGGGGTCCCGGGTGGTAGTTCCAGCTCCGAGCTGCGGCTCTCAGGGCTGCGGGTCCGAGTTCCAGGAGCCGCCGTGACCTCGGCCGTGGCCGGGCGTCCGGGGAAGACGCCAGGTGGAACGCAGCACTTTTCCCGGTTCCCGGGGACCGCTGGGTCCCAGGAGCGCACTGAGCACCAGAGTCTATCCCCGAGGGCTTGTGCACGCTGTTCGCCGGGGTGCCTGGCACCGGCACCACCCGCCCGTGAGTGTGCACAAAGCCACACGCACTGCGTGTGCCCTCAGGCCTCTCCTGTGCACTAAGGTTTTATTTTAGCCCTAGATGTGGAATTGTCTCCTAAATGCCATTTTTATACTGTATCTACCAAGATTTCAGTAACACTTTAATCTCTGTGCTTGTTATAATCAAGTCAGTCAGTGATTGTGCCTCTTTTTTTTTTTTTTTTAAGAAAAAAGCACTTTAAGAGTAGGTGAATTGTTCATTATTTCCTACCAGAGCGCAAAGTAACTGGAATTATCTTTTTTAAACAACAGTGTTGGGAGTAAATTTATAACTGGATGAGAAATAATACAAAAAATGCTAAACAACAGGGCTAAATGTTAGTTATGAATTTGAAAGAAAATATCAGGACTATGGCTCAGAAATTAAACATATTTTCTGTCACATCTAAAACAGACAAGAGGGTAAAAACCATACGAACTTAGTGTGAGATTCTTCATAAGAAAGAAAGTTCTCTTTTAAAAGTTACTGTTCCCTGTAAGGTTCTCTGTGTGCAGGTGCACAGGTGTTCACATGTGTGTTGTAGAAGTCACGACGTGCAGGCTCGCAGGCGGTGTGCATGTGAGCACGGTGCACGTGTATGTGTGCGAATGCACATGTGCGTGTGTGAGCACGTGTGTTTTCTTGAAAAGTTTTGAATTCATTGCAAACATTTCCGATCAGGACCAGACAGAGACCGTTCTGAGCTCCCTGGAGGAAGCGGGTGGCCTGGCCCCCGATCCCTCCCAGGAAGGCGGTGTGGCCCGGGGCGCGGTCCCCACCACTCCCACCGACTTGCCTCTGAGGCACGTGTGTGTCAGCTCCAGCCACGCGGCACCGTTTCCCAGAGGACAGCTGGGAGGAGAGCAAACCACGTCTCCAACTCTGCCTCTAGCAAGAAGGTCTTGAGTTCTAGGTCTAACAACAGGGGCGCCCGCCGGAGGACGAGCAGTCGTCCCGCTGTACAGCAAGCCCGCGTGTCCGGCGGCGGCGGCGCGTCCTGCTCTGCGCGGCCCCCGGGGCTCCGCGCCGCAGGCTCCGAGCGGCTCACAGGTTGGGGCCTCCTCTTGAGAGCGTGTTAAGGCGTCTCTCATTTTCGCCCATTTTCATGGACTCTCTAATCCTTTGCCACTTGCGAACGCATGCTGTAAGTTTCTTAGGTAAAGTTTTACTCCCCCACGGCGGTAGTCGTGGTGCTGAGCATGTCCCTGTCCCCCCCACCGCCCTGCTCACGCCACGGGCTGCTGCCCTGGGCAGCGCACAGCTGGGCACACGGCCGTGGGCGCCTGCCTTCTCGGGCCTCGTCCCAGCGGTGCGATTGCTAGCTGGTGTCTAGGGGGCAAGTTGCTTACTGTCTCCGTGCCTCATTTTCCCCTTCTGGACGGTCTATGCTCACTGTGTGAAGTGCTGGGGTGCTGGGTGCGATGCCTGATGGGGGTGGGGGTTGCTCAGAGGAGCATGAGCTGCCGGCATGGTGGGACCGGTGCGCAGATGAAGTGCGTGTGCTGACCGCTGGCCTCTTCCCGCCTCCCCCTTTGCACCCCCTTTGTATTTTCTTGGAGGTGCTCCCGGGGGCGCGCTCCCTTCCACTCTCCCCTGCCGCCCCTGCAGCCTCCCTCCGGGACTAAGCTCTGCCACCCACCGGACCCCTCCCCGCAGACACACGCCTGGAGCGTCCTTGCCATCTCAGCCCCGGCGAGGCTCGGCGTTTGCCTCAGATGCTGGTCACACCCTCTGGCGTCTGCCTGAGAGCGTGTCTCTCCGTGAGTCGCCGGCCAGCCTGGTGTCCTGTGCAGTGAGAAGCAGGGATGACGTGCAGGCGCCACAGTGATTCGCCTGGAAGTTGACCCCAAGAATAGTTGCTCCCTAGCCCGTGTCACATGGGTCTCCAGCGAGGCATGGCCCTGCTGCACAGTCACCCTGCAGTGTCCCGGGGAGCTCACGCTTTTTGGAACAGCACTGCTAGCTAGGTATGTCCCTCCTCATGAAGCCTCAGTGCCACGGTGACCCGTCTGCTCACTTGGGGCTGAACCACGAACAGAGCCACACTGTGTTGGTCGTTACACACTGTGTAGGTCCTTTCAAAAGGTCAAAAGGGAAAAGCGAATTCTTTGGATCATAGGTTGTCCTGCTTTGAGTCTGGTGGACAAGGACAGTGACAATCCAAGGTGAACTGTGAAATGCTCACGGTCAAATCCCGCTTCTGAGATCTGTCCGCGGCTGTCATGGTCAGAAGCCTCTCCACCCAAAGGCGGCTTCTCTTCCCTCTGGTCGACCTGTGAGGCGGAGCTGGAAGCGATCTTAGCGGTCTTCCTCGTTCGCAGGGCAAAGCACTTGCCCCAGGTCATCGCGTGGTCACGGCAGAGCTGGGCTCTGGGTCCGGCCCTCTCAGCTCCAGATTGTGAAGCCTCTATCCCAGTCCACTCGGACTCCGTGACAAAATCCCACTGCCCGGGCTGGAACAGTAGACACTTATTTCCCCTCACGGTTCTGGAGGCCAGAAGTCCCAAGATCAAGGCGCCGCGGGTTTGAGTCTGGCAGGGACGGTGCTTCTTGCCTTGCAGACGGCCGCTCTCTGCCCTCGTCCCCTTCTTTAAGGACACCGGTCCCAGCATGGGGCCACCGTCACGGCCTCGCCACAGCCCTAATCGCCTCCCAGGCCCCTCTCCAGCACGGGTCCAGTGGGGGCGAGGACTCACACACATGGATGGGGGGACTGGCGTGCCATCCACAGCACCTTCTCTCTCTCTCTCCATCTCTCACCTCCAAGAATCTGCCTGCAGGTCACCTGGGGATCCACCGTGGCTCTGCACGGTCATTTCCACAGTCATTTCCACAGCGACTGTGCCATTTCCGCATCCCTGTAAGAGCTGACTTTAATTTAAATTTTGTGGGGTTTATATTTTGTTACATGTCCCCAGAGGCTTTGGATAAATGTGTACTTTAAATAAGTCTAATAAATCAATCATTCTGCAAATGCAACCCAGCTCAGAAAATCCATTTGTAACGAGTCTCGGTATTGCAGAATCTGGTGCCGTTACTGGAGGGGACCACCATTCAGTAGCTACTGTTGCAGGTGGAGGAGGCATCTTGGGAGGTCTTACTGCTGCCAGACGTGCTCTGACCTGCGCCTTGACGTGACTGGCGATGGCCTAACGTAAAACCAGTTCTCTAGGGACGGCCTTGTGCAGCGGGAGCCGTGTGGGCGCCGGAGGCGGTGGCGCCTCCCGGGGCGTGAGCGCTGTGGCCTGCGTCAAGGACGAGCTGTTCGGCGTTCCACCCCCGGTCACCACAGCCGCCGCGCGGGCTGCTCTGCCCAACCCGCGGGTCTGTAGGGTCTTATCGTCACCAATCTGCTCGTGCAGAGTCCCACTCGCGTCCCCCCAAAGTGACCCGGTCTGAAAACCCACTCAGCCCGGGTCTCTGACAAGGTGGGGTCCGTCCTGTCCTCGGCAAGGAGCTTTGGTTCTGCTCCGTCAGACGTGTCTGTGCTGATGCGGGCGGGGTGCGTCTGTGTGGCCACCCGCACACTCCCGTCTGCACAGCCTCTCATGAGCCCAGGGCCTGCTGTTTGGGCAAGACCAGGAGGACCAACTATGTGGCTGACTTCAGTCCTGAGAAGGTCGTCAGTCCCATGGCGCTGTGCTGGCCCCAGACAGTGACGTCACGCCCAGCCCTGCCTGGCTCCCTGTCCCTGCTCCCCAAAATGGCCCGCAGCGGGTGCTGTGTGCAGGCACCGCAGAAGTCCTGCATCTGGTGCCACACCCGGCCCCACTCCGTCCTGCTTCCCCTTGTCACTAGGTCTCTGATTTTGCTGCCTCTTCAAGGAGACTTCGTTACTACTTGTGCGTGTGCTTCTGTTTAGTGCGTCTCCCTCCATTATCGTGAACCCCATTATGACAGCAGGGACCAAATCTTCCTCACCAGTCAGACCCTAACGGGCCAGAAAACGGAATGCCTAATATGTCTGTAACTCCCTGTATCTTGTCAAGTCATTTCCGACCACGTATGAAGTGCTGCGTTTACGTGCCCGGGAAGCGAAGCCGCCTAAACACGCAGGTGCAGAAGTCAGAGCGGCACAGACGCATTTTCGGTGAACGTGCAAAGGCACTCCCATGGCAGAGCCCCATGGTGAGGTGTAGAATTACATGCACACGCACACACACATGCACGCACACGCACACACGCACATGTGCACGGCCCAGATGGAAAAGGACTTCGATTACCCTGTGCTCTGGTTCAGTTTTTTGTTTTAAAATAAAGCGTGTGTTTCAGCATTGACTAAAACGGTAGAATTTGCTCGACTGCCAAGGACATCAAGAAGAATCTTATGTTCCATTTGTATTCTCTCTACCATCTTAAAACTAAATGGTGGCAGATAAAAGGTTTCCAGTTGCGTTCCTGCGATGATAAACAAGTTCACGTTTTATTTCATTAATGGCCGAATTTACAGATGGCATAGAATAGGATATCTGTAGTTAGGTCAGAGCTCGTCCGTGACACACTTCATCCCTGGCTGAGGCGCCGGCCTTCGGTGGGTGTGGCCAAACCTGTTTTCAAAGTGGAAATGGCTGTGGCTGTGTGACAGCAAGACCGACTTCCTGTGCGTGTGGTGAACGGCCCCGCGTGCGGTCCCACCTCCGCGCGCCTTCCACGGGTGGGTTCCCCACCTACAGACGAGTCTCCTTACTTTCTTTTCCGATTTTAATTTTATTGATTTTTCTCTTCTTATTTTCTTCCTTCTACGTGTTTTGGGTTTAATTTGCTCTTTGTTCCCAGCTGCTCCATGCAGGGATTTAGACGGTCGATTTGAGACTTTACTAATGTGAGCATTTCGTGCTAAAAATTTCACCAGTGCAGCTCTAACTGTGTCCTGCAGACTTCGATATGCTGCATTTTTATTTTCACTCAGTTTAATGTATTTTTCCTCGGATTCTCTTTGACCCATGGATTATTTAGAAGTGTAGTGTTTAACTTCTGATTGTTTGGAGATTTCCTTGTTATATTTGCGTTATTAAGTTTTAGTTTGACCCCCTCGTGACTGGAGAAAGGACTCCGAATGGCTTTGGTTCTTTTCATTTTGCTAAGGGTTGCTTTCTGGCGCCGCGTGTGGTCAGCCTCAGTTCACGTTCCGTGGGCACTGGAGGAGAGTGTGCACTCTGCTCTCGTTGGATGGAGTGTTCTAAACACTGGTTACAACTGTTGACTGATGGTACTTTTGCATTCTCTAGTTTCGTTGATTTTCTCTTTATTTGTCCAGTCATTAAGAAAGGGGTGTTGAGATCCCCAACACCACTTCCATCCCACACAATGGCACCAACTCTGAGCGAGTTGTAGATGTGACTCTTTCTCCGTTCAGTCCTGTGGGTTGATGCTTCATACATTTGCAGCTCTGTTATTTGGTGCATATGTATTAAGGGTTGCCGTGTCCTCTTGATGGACTGACCCTTTTTTCATTATATTATGACTCTCTCTGTTCCTGGTAATTTTGTTTGCTCTGAAGACTAATTTATCTGCTACTTTCCTTTGATTAATGATACGCTTTTTTTCCATTCTTTTACTCTCAACTGCCTATAGTCTTCTAGCTGAGGTGAGTGTTTTTTTATAAACAGCATATGGTTGAGTCATCCATTTTTAATCCATTCAGTCATTGTCTATCTTCACTGGTACATTAGGCCCATGCACATTTAATGTAATTACTGACGTGTTAAAGATTAAATTTCCCATTTTATTTTTTGTTTTCTAATTGTTCCATTTTTTCTTTTTTCTTTTTTTCCTGCATTCTTTTGGGTTACATTAACAGTTTTTAGCAATCCATTTTGATTTATTTAGTGTTTTGGGGTGTCTCTCTTCATAGACTTTTTGGTGGTTGGCTTAGATATCACATTACTTAACACAATTGACTGGTCCTGTCATTTTACTGGTTGGAGTGGAGTACAGGGTCCTTTATGACTCTTTCCCCCTGCTTATTGTAATTACTTTAAATGTTTCCTCCACATACATTTGGAAGCACATCAGACAGTGTTTTCACATTTGCTTTAACCATCGAACGTGACGTAGAAGGCTAAGAGAAGAGAAGCTTATCGCACGTCCCCATCCGTCCCCGTCCATGGTCCTTTTGCCTGCCCGGTGTGCCAAGGCCGCTTCTTTGATCATTTTCTTTCTGTTCAGAGAAGTTCGCTTCGCGATTCTTTAGGGTCGGTCTGCTGATAAAAATGCTGCCATTTTTTTCGTTCGGAAACGTCGGGACTCCCTGTTGTCCCTCGAGGGCACTCTTGCTGCCTGCCTGGCACACCCTCGGCGCTCGGGGCTGCCGGCTCTGTGCCGTCCGCGCCTGGAGACGCACACGGCCACCGTGGTTTCCGGTGGGAAATCCTATCTTGTGAACTGTGCTTCCTTCACAGGTAAAGCACCGTCTTCCTCTAGCTGCTGTCCAGAGTTCTTCCTTGAGTTTAGTTCTCAGAGTCTAATTGTCATGTGTCTTGGATGGGCTTTGGGTTTATCCTGTCTGAGGTGCTCAGCTTCTGCGATCTTTAGGGTTCTATATCTTGCCAAACTTGAGAAGTTTTCCACCATCGTTGTTGTTGTTTGTTTTTCGAGTGCCTTCTCCACCCCGCCGGCTTCCTCCTCTTCTTCAGGGACTCTGATAGCATGAATATTAGGTCTCTCGTTATAGACCCACGGTTTTCTTTTCTTTTCTTTTCTTTCAGACTGTTTTCTCTCTGTTGTTGGAACTGGGCGATTTCTGTGGCTCTCTCCTCCAGGGCACTGGTTCCTCCCTCTGTCTCCACCATGCTCCTGCTGAGGCATCCACTTATCTGCCCATTTTTTCAGTTAGAGAATCTGCATTTGGCTCTTCTCATGTTGATTGATTTCCGAATGCTTCCTACGTCTTTGCTGAGGTTCCCGCTTGTTCACTTGTTTCCGGTGTGTCCACAGTCGCTCCCCGAAGGGTTTTGGTCATGGCCGTTTGCCAGGCAGCGCTAACATCGCCGTCGCCTCGGTGTTTGTGTCTACCGACTGTCTTTTTTCATTCAGTTGGAGATCCTTCTTGCTCTTGGCATCTTCCCTGGCCCTCTGGCTGCAGAGAGGCACTTCCGGTCCGGGCTTCATCTTAGAGAGAACTCATGGGGGATGTCTCACCCCCGATCTGTGCATTTCTTATTTTTGTATCCAAAGGCCCCATTCCCGCCTGCTCCCAGGAAAATGGTCTGGGGCTCTGCCCCCCCCCCATACTGCCAGCACCGGTCACCTAACTCTTGTTCTGGAAAGACCGAGCCCTCTGCACAGGCTCCAGAATGGACATCGCCCAGACTTCCGTGCATTTCAGATAAAAATGTTGTTGACGTTTTGTTATTTGAATTTTTAAAATGAATTTCTTTTGGGGGAGTTCTTTCTGGCTCTCGATGTTTTCCTGTTTCCTGATGGATATTAATATTAAGGCCATCCATTCGGGAATGGCATGGTTAAAACTAGGCTTATTTTCTAAATCCACTGTGCTGGATATTATGCTAATTTGCGAGTATGTTTTCAATTAAGAATACTCCTAGGCATGAACCAATAATAACCACAGGAACGTATGTGTCACATGGGTGTTTTTTAGTTGCTTTTGGCAAATGGATCACACTTGCTTGTTATTAAGAACATTTAACCTTGAAGGAAGGGTGACAGTGACTGGGGGGCTGGGTCTCCCTGCAGCGGTCCCTCCTCTGACCCAGGATCCCCTCCCCCTGGCGTGGCCGGGTCCCGGTCCGTGGCCTGTGAGGCCCACCGGGCCACACAGCAGGAGGTGAGCAGCAGGCGAGCAAGCGAAGCTTCATCTGTGTCTGCAGCTGCCCCCAGCGCCAGCATCACCACCCCAGCTCCGCCTCAGACTGTCGGGTGTTAGATGCTCGCAAGAGGCCCGGTCCCTGGTGCCGCAGAGTGTGGGGACCGCCGCCCTGACGTTGTGTTCCTGCAGAGCGGCCACAGGGGGCCAGCCAGGTGGGCGGGTTCCCCACGGCTTCCACTCGGCGGGGCCCTCGAGCTTGCCGTGGTTTAGTGTGGCGTCTGCTCTTTGAATCTTGCCATTCGTAACTTTTTAAAAATGTTGGCTTTGCATTTGAAATAAATATTTGAGTGTGTTCACGAAGGCAGCTTATTTCTACCAAGCAATTTTTTTCTTGTCACCCAGAATATGTGGTTCTCAGCAAGTTCTGGACCTCCTGCCACCACACTCACGCGCGCACACAAACAAGCACAGAGCTGTCCTGATTTGAGGATTTTGGTAATGTGTTTTTGTACAGGGCATAAAAATATATCTCTGTAATTACATGATATTTAGTGATTAGATAATTATGGATAATTGCATGGGGTAGTTCTAAGAGCTGAAGTGTTACCATAAGATCTAAAATGTACAAATTGCATAATAATTATTCTTGGGAGTTATTTGGTAATTCCGAGCATAATTATCATGTGATCTGCAGTGCATGTAATTAATGCATAATCACATGGATTTCGCCTTCATAACTACTTCGCCCTTGTTATAAATAAGGCTCTTTGTCATAACATTTGAGTATAAATATAATGTAATCGGCTCCCAGATTCAGTGCATCGGGCCGCGAGATAACTGCCTCACAGCGACGACGCCCCTGCGGTCCGCACGCGGGGCTCCGCCCCACGCGGGGTGCGGCGGTGTGGGCGAGGGGCGCAAGGGGCGCCCTCGCCCGGCCGGACCCGTCCGCGTGGGACACGGCCGCGCTGACGCGCATGGGGGGCCGCCTGCCGCGCGGCCCCGGTCTGGGTGCGGGGAGGGGGCGCCCGCTCCAGGCCGGACTGGGGCGCAGCCCTCGGCTGCTGGGACTCGTGACGCTGAGGAGCTTTGGCTCAACCTCCACGTTGGTGACGCGGCTTTTGCCACCTTTCCACAGGCTTCTCGTGGCAGGACGACTATACCCAGCGCGTGATGGCCCAGGAGCTCGCGCACCTGCCCAGGACCTACCTGCGGCGACCCGAGGCTGCCCTCCCCGCCAGGTGAGTCCCCTGGCCCGGCTCCGCCCCCTGCCCGCGGCGCTGCCAGCGCCTCCGAGTCTCTCAGTGAGGCGGAGCCCCCGCTGCCCTCCCCGCCGCTGGGGTCCCCCGAAAGGCGCGACGTCGGCGGGGGCGTTTCCCTTCTGCACCGGGTCCCAGCTGCGCGCGAAAGCTGCACAGCGCTGACCCCCGCGAGGTGCCCCCGTCACCCAGGGACGTGCCCGATGCCCTCCCCGCGTTTCCCCGAGACCCACGGAAAGTCCCGCGTCTCCAGAAACTTGGTCGCAAGCAGAGGAGTCAGGAGCTCTCATTTCCCGGTGAGAACTCGTATTCACTTGAGCACAAAAAGCAGAAGGAAGCGAGAGCCCGCGGCCCTGCGCTGAGCTCAGCATCTCGCTGCCCCGCGGAACCGTGCGAGCTAAGGGCGAGGCCTCACCTGTCCTTGCAGCGGAGGGAACGGAGACGTGGGGAAGTCGAAAACTCAGTGCAGACAAACCCCAGTGGGCACCTGCGTCTCCTTCCCGAGCCCCTGGCCGTGACAAAGCGGGGAGGAGCTCCCCTGAAGACGTGGTCTGTAGCCTGCTTTGCCCTGAGAGGCTGTTGTACATCACAGCCTTTACTTAGGAAAATCTCAGGAGCAGAGAAATCTGATCTCTAACCCTTATGCTCAGGTCCATCTAACAGATGGAGTAGCTCACACGCCAAGTCCATTTCCAGGTCCTGTGGGACTGAGTGAGAACAGGTCACGAACGTGTGTGCTCTGAATTCGGGATCCCCGTCTGGCTCGCTCGCCGGCCAGACCAGATGTCGTGAGGGCGGGAACGGTGCCTCTGCTCCTCACGCCCAGGACGCCGCCGTGACGCCTTTGTGAAGGACGAGGTGCCCTGCAGTCTCTGAGCACAGTGAGACTTTTCCGGGACCCTCCACGCCCTTGGACACCAGAGTCCGGCTGTCCTGGACGTTCCGGGCGAGCCGGGACTCCACGCTGGTCCCTGAACCACCTTTGGGCGTTGGCATCGCCCGCTGCCCCTTCCGCCCGAGGCGAGGCGCTGTCCAGCAGCCCTGGCTCCACCGGGAGCAGGGACGAGGCTTGGGAAGCCCAGCCAGCAGCAGTACCCGGTGTCGCCTGAGGGGCGCAGGACTCTCTGTGGCCCTCCAGGCGGCGCCCTGAGGACGTCGACACAGCCGAGCACCCTGACTCCTCGGCATTTTCCCATTTCCTCTGTGGACCGTGACTGGTTTGCTTTGATCACCTTCCATATCTGTAACTGTATAGCTTACTTTATCTTCGACCAGTGGCCGTCACTTTTAGGGGTTCCAGATTTCTTTTGAGTAACAGGTTCGCATCATTGTCAGTGGAAGGAGCCACATCTTCCGTCCCCAGGTGAGACCAGGAGCTTACTCTGCTTCCGCCACTCCAGTGTCTTCCCACCTCTCTTCCTAGCTGCCCCCTGGGCAGCCCGGCCCAGGCCTAGCCTTCTGCTAGGCAGACGTCTGTCAGTATCTGCTGAATGATGGAAGGAGAGAGAGACCGAGTCATCTCGTGGTGCTGGTGACTTATTATACGAGTACCTACACTAGCCAGGCATCCTGCCCGACTTCTTCATTCCACCGGGCATTTCCAGAGCATTCTATACTTACTAGGTTTGTAGTATCACAGTCAGCCAGTAAGATGGTACTTGGCCTTCTTCACACAAGACAGCTGATGTTCAGAGGGGTTAAGCCCCAGCTGGTGATCCTTGCAGGGGGCAGAGGGGCATTAGGGTGCGCCTTCGGGGCGGCCGAGGGAGCGCTGTGTGAGTGGTGGTAACGGGTGCCGAGCGTGCGGAGTGGGGCTGGGGAAGCCGAGGGGACGCTGAGGATCCAGGAACCTACGGACACCCTTGCTGAAGCCCCTGTGAGTGGCAGGAGGTGACCCGCAGGCCAGCGGTCTGTGCTGAACCTGTAGCCCCACTGAGAACTGTGACCAGAAGCTTGGGGTCAGGGTGGTTGTGAAGGTTTAATGCGGAAAATAAAAAGGGCCCTAAATGATTGTTACATAAGGTCAGGATTTGGATTCTTTTCCTCTGGCAAATTGGGTGACAACTTAAAATACATCTCATATTATTTGGAGCCTGGAGGTCAGTGCACACAAGTCGAAAAGAGAGGAGTGGAGACAAGTAGAAAACACTGTCAGTCTTCTCGAAGTGGACTCATGACGTAGACTTGTACAGCTTTGGCCTGCTTAAGCCAATAACAGGGCAAAAGTCAATTTGCAAGTTAATTGCTACAATATTGCACAGCACAATGACGGGCCCTCTCGTCACTGAAACGCATCACAGAGTCACACACAAACCGGCAGCCGCGCAGGCACACCGGAAGATGAATAAGACAATTTAAAGGCACATTTGTGGGGTGGTTCTATCTGCATTGATTAGCAATTAGTGAGAAAAATAGACAAAGTATCAGAAAAGTAAATTGACTTCAGTTAAATTTCGCTCTAACAATATAGGACATGAAATTTCATCCGTTAAAAAATGGCCAGGGAAACTATAGCCGTGATTTGAGATGCAAAGGACCGTGACACTCTTGATAATTTATATGCCTATTAAGAGTGAGCCAGGATAACTTAGAGAGGCATTAGAATTAAAAACAGGACTGCTTTATCACTGAGATAATTAAACACAACTATGAAATTATCATAAGCCTTTATCATATTTGGTACTCTTATAAATAAAAGTGAAAATCACATTATTACTTAAAGGCCAAGTCTCTCCAAATATAAAACTGGCGGGGCTGGGGCAGGAGGAGGACAACGGCCAGGGCCGTGTCCTCCGCGTGAGCCACGTTGCCTGAGCCCCGCGGGGACGCCACACAGCTGTTGCTCGGGGCATTCTTGTTCCACGTCGCGGGTGCTGGTGGGAGATGAGATGAGCAGCTCCAATTCTAAAGCCCGGATTTGCTCGCGGCGTGAAGATCAAGTGCGTTTAGCGCGCAGACCCCGCACGGGCGCTGTGTAAACGCCTGGAGAACAATTCCTCGTGACTGTCACTCGGAACCCGGCTGCGGCATCATGAGCACCCACTGCAGGCAGCAGTGTGCGCGCTCCCGGAGGGCTCCCTAGCATTAGAAAGTGCATATTTACGTGAAGAGAGTAACTTCAGCTAGTTACCGAAAGAAAAATGCTGTAGGAGGATCTACCAAACGAGGACTGACTGGAACATCCCTCAGACTGGGTGGTCGGAGAAGGCGTCTTTGAGCTAATGACGCGGGGACGAGGATGCGACTGGTGTCTTTGGCGGGACGGGGTCGGCCTGGCTCACCGTTGCCAGCGGTCGCAGCGGGTGAGAGCAGGGCCAGCTCGAGCCGTCCGCACGTGGCCTCGCGGTGGCTGGGGCCAGGCGTCGCTGTGAGGATAGAGGGCTGTGGGCAGACGTGGCAGACGTTGTGAGTCAGCCTGAAGGACTGTGCAGCTGTGGGGGGATCGCGCATCGGTCGTGACCCCCTAGGTCCGGGCTGGGCGGCGGGTCGAGGGTGCTGCCACTTCTGGATGTGCCGTCAGCGGCGTGACAGGAGCCGTTGGCTTAGGGCGAATGCCCGCGAGGCGCCCGCCTGCCCAGCGAAGTGTGCAGCTCCCGGTTCCACTCCCACTGCCAGGGCCCCCAGAGCCCAACCGGCACCAGCCCCACTCAGCCCTCAGCTTCCTCCTGCCCCGCCCCTCCCCCACCACACCCCAGGGCTCAGGCCCCTCCCTGGGGCGCAGGCCCCCCTGCTCTTTCTGCCTTTCACCCTTGCTAGACTCAAGTGAGTCCTGATGGTTTCTGGTACTGGGTTCTGTCCTCCCTGGCAGTCAGAGGGGCAGCTGCCGAGAATGCACTTCAGAATGGCCCTCTGCTCGGGTCACCGCCGGCCCTCACGGTGGCTCTGGGACAGGCCTCCGGGCTCCCCTGCACGTCAGGGCAGCAGCCCCGGGGACGCACGAGGGAGTTGAACCCCGGTTCATGAGAGCGCAGAGGGCTCGGGCCGCCCCTCACCGTGCAACCTGGTCCCCGCATGGCCGCTGAGGTGCCCGTGCGCCCCTCCTGGCCCCGTGACGCGTGCGGCCAGGGCCGGAGCAGGGGGTCACGGTGTTCTCACTTTCAGGAGCCCGCAGCTGGAGGATGGACGGAGGCCCGTCCTGGAGGACGCCGCCGCACTGGCCGAGGCCCTCGAGCGCTACCTGCCGTACCTGGAGGCCCTGTCCCAGGCCAGCGCCCCTGACGCGCTCCTCAGGACGAAGCAGGACAGACCGCCAGCTCAGGTGACCTTCCTCGCTCACTCTGTGGCTGGGTTTGTGAGTCGCCGGCCGGGGCTTTTCTCCGCACACACAGGGTGCATTTCCTAGGCCAGCACTTCTGGATGGTTCTCCTGCGCCCCAGGCTGGCAGGCAGCTCAGCAAGAGGCAGGGCATGTGAAGGTTAATGTCCCTCGGGCCTTCGCAGGGTCACATACACACAAGCCCGCCTCTCGCAGTGGCCCCCACCCACCCTTGACGCTCAGCCCCTCAGCACTCACAGGTGCCGTGAGGGGCGCCCTCCTCGGGGCTGGCCTGCAGCTCCAGGAGCCCCGCCCCACGTGCCCACAGGACACCTGGAGAGAGCAGAGCAGCCTCCATGTCAGGAAGGGACCTGCGCTCACCTCCTGCACCCGGACGGCAGCGGACACGCAGCGGCAAGGGAGGGCGACAGGGACCCTGAGTCTGGCTGGAATCAGGTGGGCGCGGGGTGACCCCCTCCCCCGGCTGCCTGTCCTGGAGGCAGCTCTGCCAGCCCTGCGTGCCAGGAGCCTCTCCTGCCCTCGGGGGCACCCGTGTGGTCCTCAGGGTGGACGCTTGTTCACGCCAATGCTACATCTGCTCCAGAGCATTTAGGACGCGAAGTACATTTAAAAGGACATTCTAAAGAAACAGTTGGAAATCTCAAAGAACTTTTAAAATGGAATTGTGCATGATTTTTATGATGACTCCTTAAACTAGAGCTGCTGGGACAAAAGGGGACAGGAGGCTGCAGGTGACCTTCAGACCAGGGGGCCCACACGCACCCCAGGACGGGGTTCCGGGCAGAGCCCGAGGCCCGAGGCGGCCCTGGCGTGGGGGGAATTTGACCGCAAGGCTCACACTTCAGCCGGAACGTGGCATCTGTTTCCTTGTCGGAGGACGCTGGCGTAGGGCCATGCGTGCGGGACACGTGTGCCGCCTCGTGAGCTCCGCTCGCGTGTCCTCGGAAGACGTTGTGGCGCTTGGAAACTCTTGGAAAGCCATCGGGGCCATGTTTTCAGTAATTTCCCTGTTAGGCAGCCGTTGAAGTTACTTAAGCCAACTCTGGGCTGGCATTTGGGGCACAGGGTCCTTTTAGAGGTGACACCGCTGACGCCTTGGCATCAGCTGAGGGTCTGAGCGGACTCCGGCAGACGCATGAGGCACATGTTTCTAGAAACTGCATCTCCGCAAGCGGCCGACAGGCTTGGGCCAGGCGTGGGGGGGGCAGCTTGGTTCATGTCGGCATCGCAGGGGCCAGCACAGAGGAGGGCCGTCCGTCGTCCGCTGCTCTCGGGGTGCTTGTGCTAAGCCCGTCCCTGAGCCCCTTGGCCCCCCAGCCCCATCTGAGAAGGAGGCACTTCGGGATGACGCTGGACGCCGATGCCCTGCGAAGCCGGAGCGGGAGTTCCAGAGCCTCAGGCCACACTGCAGAGGCCGCTGGCGGCGATGCCTGGAGGCGGCTCTCCCTGGCCCTGTCTCCCCAGGGAGGGGCTGCGGCCGTTTGGCTCCCAGAGCACCTGTCAAGCTCCTGGCCTGTCCAGCCCCCAGGGTCTCCGGTCCTCACAGGTGGGCCAGGCCCTGGCAGGAGGCCACAGGCAGTGCCGGGTCAGTCCTGAAACCACGCTTTGCCCAAGGCTGTGCCCTGGACCGCTGGCCAGACTGGGCCGCCTGTCACGCAAGTGGTCAGTGGGCTTCTCAGTGTAGGCCTGAACACTTTTTTAAACGTCAGACTCGAGGGTTTTCATTATTCGCTGACGCTGAGCACCTTCCTGAGCCTGACGCCCTGGTGGATATCACGGGGTGAGAGGGGTTCACCAGGACCTTCCCCGAGGTCGGCCTTGGGGAGGCGTGCTGAAGGGCGTCGGGCACCGGGCAGGCTCAGACCAGCCCTGGGTGGTGCTGGGCACTTCTCGGCCTCTCTGGGGTCGTGGGCTGTGAACGGGGCCACAGCGGTCATGAAGTCAAAAGCTCGCACTGAGTAGCTCAGTTGATAGTCCTTGTCATTGTGATTATTCATGAAACAATCTTTCTAAAATAAAATGAGAATCAGGTCAACAGCCTAAACACTGTCAGCCGGACTCTGAGTGGCATCTGGCCGAGAACTGAGGAAAGCGGGCGTCTCGGGACGTGTTAGTCACTGACCCCAGAGCCACCGGCCCGGGCCGCGGGCGCCGTCCCCACGGGGCGCGGCACAGGCAGGCGGCATCAGCGCACCCCACGGCGCACGGCGCCCGCCCCGTCCTCCTGAGCATGGGGGACGGGAGCAGCACAGGTGTAAAGCCCTCCGTTCTCTCCCTTTGTCCCCGTCGTGTCTTTGTCAGAAGGGACGTGAAGCTTCATGCTTGGCCTCGGCTGCGGCCGCGAGGCCTATCCTGTCACGGGGACAGCACGTCATGTCCCCGGGTGGACACGAATGATCAATGAAGACGAACGGCGAGCGGTTCAGACAGACGGCGTTCATAGCGGGGGTGCGGGGGGCTCATTAGCAGTTCCAGACTCAGGGTTTGGGGACCGGAGATCAGCTGAAATTCCTCTGCGGAGCGTGAAGCATGGCCCCCACCGTGACAGTGCCGAGGTCGCCCACACCTCTTGCCTGGGCACCTCCTTCTGGCTCTGGAAGTAGAGAGGGGCAGAGGGCAGCTCCAGGGCCCGGCTGGCCGCGGACGGGTCATGACGAAGAACTGTCGCCCGCAAGCAGCAGCTGGTTTTGGACAGTGACGCTCCGAACCCTCAGGTTTCCCTCTCGCTCTTGGTGGTTCTGTGAACTCAGCCCGGAGGGAGGAGCCAGGTTTAGAACAGAAGTGTCTCCCGGACAAGGAGCGGCTTGGAGTTCGCCCAGGGCGGGTCCCAGACGAGGCCCCTTGATCTCCACCAGGCCCCCTGGCGCTCGGCATCGGAGTGACTGTCAGGGAAGCCACTGCCGCCGCCGCCTCTGGAGCCTGGCTTCTGAGACCGCTGACATGTGCACGCACCGGGGTGACAGGAGCGTGGCAGCCGGGAGTGCGGTTTCCACCCCATCACAGTTCCCAACGCACCACCTTCTCCTTCTCAGACACGACCTAGTGAGTAATGGGTTCTGTGGTCATCTTACCACAGCCATGACGGCCACAAGTCACTCAGGAAAGGAGCGCTCGGTGGCATTTTGGGCTTCTGGAATTTTCTACATTATGATCCATCCTTCTCAATAGTAAAAAATGCATGAAAACCTAGAACTCATAATTTTCTCTGTACAGTGTTTGAAGGAGGAGAAAGCCCTTCGTCATCTCTCTGATAAGCAAAGACTGAATGAAGTACGAGAGGTGCATAATCTCAGTCACCGAAGCGGCTGTGAATACAGCCAGCCGTGGACGTAGGCGGAGTTTCCTGACCCATGCCCCTCTCATGATGAAGCGTCTTGTTGGAAATTTAAGCTTTGTACATGGATGATCCTTCAAAGCGCAACCAATTTCGAATGAATTGTTATAAATCATCTTCTATGTATCTGTCGTCAAAAATCTCACTCTAGCATAGAGCCAGAGAAATATTGTACATTTATTATCGTTAAAGGCTTTAATACTGATGACTTTGTGACGAGTCAGGGTGGGGGTAAAATCACACTGCTCCTCTTAAATCAAACCAACTCGCTCAAAGCCTTGAGCATTAATTGAGCTCGTATTGATCGCTGGGTCAGCGTGATTGTTCCCTCCGCGCAGTGAGTGGCGGAAGCCAGCCCTGCCCTTATCGACCATAGGAGCACTGGTTCCGAGTCTGCAGGCATTAGAGAGAACACTAAATTCCCCTGCTTAGTCTACGCTATTGAGGAGGTTTAGCCGAAATCCATCACTTGGCAGTACCATGAATTTACGGATTTATTTTTGAAACATTTTTTAAGCATTTTTAACGTGCAAGAAGCTGTGCTAGGTGTTGGGATTAGAAAGATAGAAGTTAATCCCTGCCTTCTAGGGTTTTGCAATCTTCCTGGGTAAGGGAGACAAAAATCGGAGCTGAAAACAAAGCAAGTGTGGCAGTGAGGAGACGCTGGGAGTAAAGAAAGGTCACTCGCACCAAATGGGCAGTGAGGCTGGGAGGGCGTCGGGGGGCGGCTAGAAGGTGCCCGCTGAAGAAGTGTAGTTGGAGACGTTTTATGATGAGTAAATAGTTCATCGGGTGACAGGGAAATCTTTCTGTGAGCCTCATGTCAGAGCTGCAAGTACAGAAAGCAAAAATATGAGAACGCTAAAAAGATACATATACAATCATTGTTTAGATGTGTTAACTCTCAGGAACTAATTATACAAAGAGATAAAATAGTAAGGATACAGAAAAGTCTAACATCATCATCAACCGACTTAACCTAATTGATATTTATAGAATGATCTACCTGAGAACTGTATTAGAGTATTCTCCAAGATAGATCATATGCTAGGCCATGAAATAAATCTCAGTAAGTGTTAAAAGATCAAAATCATGTAAGGAAAGATATTAAAAGAAAACTGCAGATAATTATTCATTAGAAAGATAGAAACAAAAATTCTAAACTTATTTTTAGCAGATCAAATCAAACAGTATATAAGGAAGGATAATGCATCATGCTCAAGGGAGATTTATTCAGAATAAATGCAAGGTTGGTTACATTTGAAAATGACCCTGTATAACTTGCCATATTCAGAAGGAAAAGAAAAACTATATGGTAGTCGTAATAGACACAGAAAAAGCATTTGACAAAAGCCACCCTCCATTCACGATGGGACCCTAACTGCCATCACGCGGAATGAGGAAGGACTGAATGCTTTGCACCGAAACTGGAATTAGACCAGGGCGTCTTCTCCTCCTCTGTTCACCGCTGCCCTGGAGGTCCCAGGCAGGCAGCGAAACAAGGGGAAGAACTAAGAGGCGTTCGGATGGCACGATCACCTTTGTAGAAAGTTCAGTGGCGTCGACAAAAAAAGCTACTAAAACTAGTAAGTAGCAATGCTATGGAATGCAAAGTAATATACAAAAGCCAATTGTATTTCTATATACCAGCAACAATTAGATATTGAAATTTTAAAAATATTTACAAAAGCATTTATGAAACAATTAAGGATAAATCTAACAAAATATGTATAAGGCTTACACTGGAATTAAAAAAAAAAACACCGATGAGAGTAATTGTGGTGGTAATTAACGGAGATATGTGTGCCATGGCCACGCGCCTGAAGACCTAGGGTGGCAGGGCGGCCATCTCCCCCAAACCGATCTGTGGCTACGACACCGAAAGCACGAACTGTAAAGAAAATTTGACAAATTAGGCTTCATCAAAATTTAATTATTTTCTTCTTTAAAAGATACTGTTAAGAGAATGAAAAGACAAGTCACAGGCTGGAAAAAAAAAACTATTTGCAAATAATACTCCTGAAAAAATACTCTTCTTCAGAATATATCAGGAACTCTCGAAACTCATTAAAAAGAAAAAAGCAGGCAAATAGAAACTTGAGCAAAAGATTTGAAAAGACAATTCATCAAAGAAAATAAATGAGTGCTACATAAGCTCCATGACATGTTCAACATCGTTCATGAGGGAAATTAAAATGGAAGCAATGAGATGCCAGCACGTACCTATGAACATGGCTAAAATTTTACAAACTGACCCACCACGCAGCGGCAAGGAGGTGACGGGACGGGAGCTCTCAGACACCACCAGTGGGGTCGGAAGGGGACAGCTGCCTTGGGCAACACTCCGCGGCTCCCTAAGACATTAAACACACACCTCCCCTCTGACCCAGGCTTCCCGCTCCCGCCCAGGATAAGTGACAGCTTTGTCCATTGGAGAACTCGTATATGAATATTCACAGAGGCTTTCATAGTAATTGCCGACGATTAGAGCAACGCAGATGCCCATCAACAAGTGAATAACAGATTGTGTCTGACGCATGACTGGAATGGACCATCGATGCAGGCAGCACGTGGAGAGTTTCAAAGCAATCATTCCAGCTGAAGGACAGAGGAGCACACGCCGTGGCAAATCCATTTCTACAAACTTTTAGAAAACAGAGCCAGTGTAGAAGGGACAGAAAGCAAATCAGGAGTCGCCTGAGGGCGTGGGTGGGGCGGGGTGGAGGGAGCCGCACAGAGGGGCAGGAGGACCCTTCGGGTGGCAGGTGCGCTCACTGTCCTGCCTCTGGCGATGGCTTCGCAGGCGTGAGCCTATGTCAGAACAAACGTGTGCGGCTTGTTGTCTGCCCATTGCACCTCACTGACGAGGAAACAGAAAAAAGGGCACGTGACCCGACACTGAACAGATACTTCATAAAAAAAGATGTAATGGCCGATAGGGGCATCGTAGGTGCCAACCCGTTGTTCATTAGGGAAATACAGCATAACACATGAAGAGCCACCACTTCAAGTGCACGAGATGGGCTAAAACTCTTCAGCAGTCTGTGAATGCAGCTCGGCAGGAGGCATGTGGGGAGCCTCCAGGGTCGTGGGACTTGCCGCGTGACAGCCAGACTCGGCGGCTCTCTGCGCTGACCGTCCACCCGCCCGTCCGGGCTCCCCGCTCGGCGTGTGCCCACGAGCGGACAGTGTGTGTGCGTGGGCAGACGTGCCCACGACTGTCCCCAGCGGCGCCCGGCCGCAGGCGGCCTGGTGTCCGCGCCGAGACCGTCGTTTGCCCGCGGCACACGGCGCGTCCCACCCTGCCACGCGGACAACGTTTGTGAAGGTGCCGCGCTACAGGCCGTGGCCGCCGGGCTGTCCCTCCGCTGCCCACCAGCAGGGCCGGGCTGTCCCTCTGCTGCCCGCCAGCGGGGCCCAGGCGCTCCTCCCGTCTGGATTCTTCAGAGCTGACGGGGGACACAGGAAAAAGCTGCAGGCTGCTTCCCGGGAGTTTTAGCGGGTGCCCTGTCCACGCGTGTCGACTGGGATGAGGCCGTCCCTTGAGACCTTGAGCTCAGTCATCTCATTTCACAGAGTGAGACGCTGAGGCGAGAGAGACGGGGTGAAATGTTTGTTCTCAAGCACTTGCTTGGCGGTTGAGCTGAAAGCAGACCCAGGAGTCTTCGTTCGACTTTTCAAGTTACTTTTTAAAGCCAAAAACAAGGTCACCATGTTCCCTACTCTAAACTCAGCTGAGCACGAGTTCTGTCATTTTCTGGTCAGACTGCAGGACAAACCCCCCCGCCCCACCCCCAGAGCCGTGGCCTGGGGCTTTGTCCCAGCCCTGCTCCCTGCTCACGGGGGCTCTTGTCTCCTTCTTCATGAGACAGGGACTGTCATGTCCACACCGTAGGGCCGGGGAAGTGATGACAGGAGATGGCCCTGGCACTCGTAAGCCTGGCGCCTTGTGACAACGGTCCTGCCATGCTCCAGGGGGCAGGGGCGCGGCCCCACCTAGCCGGCCTCCTGCTCACCTGCGGTGTGCGGGCCAGTGGCAGCTTCTTGCTTCCTATCTGCCAGGCGCAAGGCTGCAGGTGCAGCCGCTGTCAAGGACGACGTGCAAACCAGGAAAAGCACGATGGAGCCCGTGGAGAGGGACGGGAGAGAACACCATTCGCTTCGTGTCACAGTCGCCTCCTCAGAACAACTCCAAGCTAGCATAATGTGGCATCATCTGCACACATCCATGATGCCTCATCCATACCTCGTATTAATGTCCATTTCCTGCAAAATTCGTTGATCCTATAGTTTAGAACTTAATACCTCTTCAACCTCATAGATTTTGTGAACTCGAAAAACCACTGGGGACTCCTTTTTCTAACTGAAAGCTCTATATCTTGGCTGCAAAACCAGTACAGCCATCTTGGTCAAAGACAGACCAGCGCGAGGCTCCTTGGAATGCAGAAATTTCTTTTGTCCCGTTGACAGTGCTGTCAGTCAGATTGACACCTGCAATCTTCCCCTGCACATGGGCGGGCCACTTAGAGCCTGAACACTATTAAACGCTGACAACCTTTCACTGTGGAGAGAGACAGAGACAGAGAGATTGGGAGGGAGGTGGGGTGGAGTGGAAGAGAAAAAGTCACAGACACAGAGAATAAACAAGTTGCCAGAAGCGCCCTGGAGCCCGAGCACAGGAAGGCACATAAAGTGACCCCAATTCCACATTAATGAGCTGGCCTGGGGGGCTGTGAGCCCCAGCCCTGCTCCCAAATCGCGCCACATCCGTTGGCATCATGGAGCCGTCTCATTAGGGAGCCTGCGGACAGCCCTGCCGCGGAGTGCTCTGTCACGCCCGCCGCCAGCGTGTCTTGATCAATGTGCTTGTCACCCCTGCCTGCAGGCGATGAGGCAAACTGGAGGAATGTTTGTAATGTGGGCAAAAGATGGCCCATGCCAGGTTTCCGCTGGAGCCTCGGCACGGGGAACATCTGCTGGGCACAAGAGGCCGGAGCACAGGTGGGTCTCGTCCCTGCGGCAACGCTGGGCGTGGGGCTCCGAGGGCCACGGGCCTCGCTGGTGATCTCGTGCGATCGGGGGTGTGTTGGACAGCTGTCCAGGAGGGGGACGGAGCCTGTCCGTCAGCTCTGGTGCCCTGGGCCCGGGGAAGCTAGGAGCACAGCGGTCACTTCCCTGTCTTGCCACTTGGGAGGCAGGGGACACGATACTTGTGGCTCTGGGACGTGTGTCACCTGGCTTCAGGAAGCTTCCCTGCTTTTCCCCTGCTGAATATGGTCCCTTCTTTCCAAACTCCACATCACCAGTCCTCTTTCACGATAGACTTTCAATTACAGCCACCGATGTCTGTGACACGACTTGCGTTTCAGTCTGCAAGCCGTTTAAGTCAGGCCCATGTTCGAGTCATTCTTTCCCCACAGAACGGAGTCCAGAGCTTGGCACACAGCAGCAGTAGCGGTGGTGATGCTGATGGCGGTGCTGATGCTGATGGTGGTGGCGATGCTGATGGCGGTGCTGATGGCGGTGCTGATGCTGATGGCGGTGCTGATGGAGGTGGCAGTGCTGATGGCGGTGCTGGTGCTGATGGCGTTGCTGATGGCGGTGCTGATGCTGATGGTGGTGCTGATGGCGGTGCTGATGGAGGTGGCGGGCTGATGCTGATGGCGGTGCTGATGCTGGTGGCGGTGCTGATGGAGGTGGCAGTGCTGATGGCGGTGCTGGTGCTGATGGCGTTGCTGATGGCGGTGCTGATGCTGATGGTGGTGGCGATGCTGATGGCGGAGCTGATGGCGGTGCTGATGCTGACGGCGGTGCTGATGGAGGTGGCGGTGCTGATGGCGGTGCTAATGCTGGTGGCGGTGCTGATGGCGGTGCTGATGGAGGTGGCAGTGCTGATGGCGGTGCTGATGGAGGTGGTGGTGCTGATGGCGGTGCTAATGCTGGTGGCGGTGCTGATGGCGGTGCTGATGCTGGTGGCGGTGCTGATGGAGGTGGCAGTGCTGATGGCGGTGCTGGTGCTGATGGCGTTGCTGATGGCGGTGCTGATGCTAATGGTGGTGCTGATGGCGGTGCTGATGGAGGTGGCGGTGCTGATGGCTGGCGGTGCTGATGCTGATGGCGGTGCTGATGGAGGTGGCGGTGCTGATGGCGGTGCTGATGGCGTTGCTGATGGCGGTGCTGATGCTGATGGTGGTGCTGATGGCGGTGCTGATGGAGGTGGCAGTGCTGATGGCGGTGCTGATGCTGATGGTGGGGCTGATGGCGGTGCTGATGGAGGTGGCAGTGCTGATGGCGGTGCTGATGGAGTGGTGATGCTGATGGTGGCTGATGGTGGTGGCGATGCTGGTGGCAGTGCTGATGCTGATGGCGGTGCTGATGCTGATGGTGGTGCTGATGGCGGTGCTGATGCTGATGGCGGTGCTGATGCTGATGGCGGTGCTGATGGCGGTGCTGATGCTGATGGCGGTGCTGATGGAGGTGGCGGTGCTGATGGCGGTGCTGATGGAGATGGTGATGCTGATGGCGGTGCTGATGGTGGTGGTGATGCTGATGGTGGTGATGCTACTCACAGTGGTGGTGGTGGTGTGATGGAGGTGGTGATGGTGATGGAAGTGATGGTGGTAATGGCGGTGGGGTGGCATCATGCTGAGGTGGCGATGACACTTGATGGCAGCAGTAAACACCTCCTCTGAGCCGTGTGCTAAGCTGGGTACTTTTACCTAAACTCTCACTAACTCTCACAACTGCTTTAAGAAAAAAAATATTTTCCAAGTTTGGCAGGCGGTAAAAGTGAAGCCCAGAGAGATTGGGAAACGTGTCCCGGGCCCCCCAGACCTGTGCCGACAGCTCCTCTGGCCTCCGAGTGTGTGCGTGGGCAGTTCTGTGTGGAAACACCATGGCTCAGAGAATGTTCCCGAAGGGACTACAGTTCAGTGTAGACGTCAGGAGACATCAGCAGCCGCACTCAGGTGTGGCACACGTGCAAGGCGGCCCGCCCCACGGGGCCCAGACAAAACATCCCTGACACACGGTTTGAAGACTCGGTCCCAGGAGTGGCCATTCCGTGGGCTGGAGACTGGCCAGTGCTCATGCTTTTAGGTTGCCAAGCTCCAGTCTTAAAAATCATCCACCATCATTTTAGGAAATGTGACATCATAAGTTTGTTGAATTGAGGCTTAAAACATCTTCAAAATAGGGAATTTGAAAACGAGTCATAGAATTTTAAACTTAGAGCTGAAAGTGGAGTTAAAGGACAGTCGTGGCTCCTCCTCACCTGAGCAAGCCTTCCTGTTGCTTTAAGGAAAACGAAGGTGTGAGCAGGCAAAGTAAATGATCGTAGCAACAGCAACAGCAGCCACCAGCCCTTGTGAGCCGGCACTGACCAGCGTCCCCAGTTTAGAGGGGCCTCAGAGGTTAAAGAGCTCACCAAAGCCAAGGTCACGAAGCTTGTCGTTAGAGGTGGGATTCAAAGCCAGGCAGCCCTGCCCCAGAATCCAGCGACCTCAGCTGCTCTCTCCGACACAGAGACCACACAGGAGGGGCTAGGACACCTTCCTCGCGCTGTCTGCCCGGCCCCCAGTCCTCCGGTTGGGGGGGGCAACCACCCTCGAGGCCACAGTAGGTTCCCTGAGGACACCATCGTGCTAGCCACTGTTCACAGAAGACCCGGTGTGACTGACAAAAACTAACATTTTCTCTCATCGTATATATAGCCTCTGTGGTTTGTTCCACCTACTGAAATATACTTTTCCCTCTTCACCTTAATTTGGTTCAGAGCATAAACGGACCCACAATAGATTGTTTATCCCGGTCTACGGCATGGCTTGCGTTCTGCGTGGTTGGTCACGTGCGGTGGACAGCCTGCTTGTCCTCTGCCATGAGCTGTCCAAGTCAACTGTAATCAAGGGCCCTTGAGCAGAAGCTGCAGGCCGACTGCCTCTGCAGCAGCGAGGACAGGGGCTTCTGGGCACCGTAATGAGGCGTCCGGACGCGGGCCCAGCGGGCCCGGGCCCGGTGTGTAGCCTGGCCCGATGTCCAGCGACAGCCTTTCCGAAGACCAGCTCAGGCGGAGCCGCAGGCTGACACTTAGACCCGGCTCGTGGGAAGCTGCTGGAGGGGCCGCTGGCTGTGGCGAGTTTCCATTTCTCTCTCCCTCTCAGGAATCTTACTTCGGATGACAGCTAAAATCATATCGTTTTAGAAATACAACAATCTCAGAGCTAATGTCCAGTCTCCTCCTTGGACAAAGGAAAATGGAGTCTCAAAAGGTCAAGTGGTTTGCCCAAGTTCAGATGTGAGAACGGAAACTAGAGCTCCAATCAGTGCTTCCCGATTTCGGGTTTGCTACACCGAAAGTGATCCTGGAAGGCTGAACCCGAATATTTTTGAAAACAGCCAGACTTGTGAGTGTGAGCCACTTGTCTTAAATTCTGAGACAGCTGCACCTCTGAGATCCCAAGGGCCGCGCCCCACTGACTCAACAGTGACCGTGAGCCCCAAGGGAAGAAAATCAGTGGGCGAGGCTTTTAAGATTTACGGCCCACGGGCCCATACCACACAGTGCAGGGAGCTCGGCAAGTCGGACAGCCGTCACCTTGAGAGCCTCAAAGCTGGAGGTTGCTGTTTGTCCGTGCCATGTCTATGGTGCTGCGGTCAGTGGTGCTGAGTGCTGAGACTGCTAACGTGTGCACGGCCATCCTGGAAGTGAGGACAGCTGGGCCTCGATGCGGCTCGCGGCAAAACAAAGTGTGATGCAGATGTGTGCACCTGGGGAGGTGTCTGCCCAGGCGAGCAGGGCGTGGGCGGAGGCTCGTGGAAGGCTTCAGCCAGGTCACGATGCCGCACCACGCGTGATTATGAACCCTGAGACCTGGACAGCGTCCCTGGTTTGGGATATTGCTGTGAAAGGATTAGGATCTGAAAGTGATTTTCACATCAGCAAAGCCACTTCCTAACCACTGGGATGGTTACAGTCAGCAAGATGACCAAATGGCCAGTGTAGCCCAGGGGGTGGGGAGGCCGGGACCCTCGGACGCCACGGGCAGACAGTAAGTGGAGCAGCAGAGCCAGGAACATTCTGGCAGCTCCTGGCGAGTAAAATGCAGAGTCCCCAGCTCCCTAGCACTTTCGGGCCTAGGCGCACACCCCAGAGAACCGCAAACATAACTTGGGAAATCCTGCACACAGCGCCCACAGCGGCCGAATTCGCGTCATGAGCGCGGGTGAAAGACCCCAAGGCCCGACAGCTGGTGAGTGGGGAACTGCCCGCGTGCCGCCCCGCAAGCGGACTCTCCTTCGGCCGCGGCAGGGGCGCCTCGAAAACGCTGAGCTCCGCAGGAAGTCCGGCCCCAGAGGCCGCGGTCCACAGACGCGAACCGTCCGGAAGGCGCGAACCCGCGGCAACGGGCGGCGGACTGGGGGCGGCCTGGGCCTGGGCGGGGGCCTCGGGGAGTGGCCGTGTGCACAAGGTTTCTTGGGGATGACAACAATGTCCTTTAATTAGTGGGATGGCGGAGTAATGGCTATGCTGGCGCAGCCTGTGGCCATCTGAAAACCACAGCACTGGGTGAGTTTATGGCATGAGAATTAATGTCAACGAAGCTGCTGGCGACAACCCGTGCGCTGGGCTGCGGTCCACCCCATGGAGCCGGCCCCGGGTGGGACGAGGAGCCGGTGCCCGGATCAGGTGCGTGCTTCGGGTGCCCAGGCCCTTTGTCGCCTTGGGAACCTGGACGCGGCGCCACGTGGCGCTGGCCGACGACGGGGACTCACCCGCCGCTGTTGTGTCCTCAGTCCCTGCAGGGTGAGGACCGCCTCGCGGACGGCGTGCGGACCTACGAGGCGCAAACGTCCGCTCTGACCTTCGCCCCTGCCTCCTGGGCCGGGGACCCCGCGGGCAGCGCCCTGCGGACCCCCGGATGGCTCCCACCGGATGAGCTCAGCCCCAAGGCGGATGGCGGTGTGCGCAAGCGGAACCTCGTGGCGGCGCTGGGTGCCTACCTGGCCCTGCAGCCCCCCACGCCTTCGGCAGACCGCGAGCTCACGCCCTACGAGCTCATGCGCATGCCCTGGAGGGTGCCCAGGGTCCTGCCAGCGCCTTCGGCCTCCAAGAAATGGTCTTCGCCTTTAGAAGGCCCCGGAGACCCCCCAGGCCCGCGCGACGGTAAGTCAGCCTCGCCCCCGCCCCGGGGCGGGCTCTGCACCCCACGGCTCCCCTCCCAGTGCCGCCAGGTGCGGGGCGAGGAGGCACCGTGCCCCGAGGGCGCGCCCACGGGGGTGCGGGAGGGGGGAGGGCGGGCGTGCGCGGGCGCGGGCACCCCTCGGGCAGGGGCCGTCGCGGGTTAAACCCTTCCTCCACGGCTGCGCAGTTTCATGACTTTGCTGATGAAGATGGTGAACCCGGTCGCAAGCGTGGCCGGATCTGGCCCCCAAGTTGTGGCTTTGGGCCCCGCCGCTTGCGTTTTGTCGCACCCGTCACCACTGCCGTGGTCACACTCAGGCCCAGATCACGTGTTCGCCTTGTTCCCAGCAGAACCCAGTCTGAGACCGAGGCCGCTCACGACGCAGTGTGCCCCCCCCTACCCGCGCGCGCGCGCGGGGCTCTCAGTGCCTGCGGGGCGGCCCCCCGCGCTCCTCCCGGGGCACGGCTGAGTCCGCTCCGCACCCCGCTGCGGACGCACTAGGCCCTGGTCTGCACATCCTCCAACAGCCCCTTTCCGAGACCGCTAAACACAAACAGATTCCGATGAGCTGCGACCCCTCTGAGGATACACAGATGGTCACATCCAGCGTCGCAGGTTTTGGGGAGCCCGGGGGCCGAGATCACGTGCGACGGCGCTTGTGAGCGAGTGTCGCGCGTCGCCCTGGCTGCTCGCCCCGCAGCGCCCTGGTCCTCAAGCTCTGTGTGGCCGTGAGGGCGCTTTCAAGTGGGAGCCGCGTCGCAGTGAGAGGGCAGGGCGCGTGGCTGTCACCAGTGCTTCCTGCGCTTGGAAAGAAAGGCGCGCGCGGGGACAAAGGGGGCAGCGCGCGCGCCAGACCGAGGCCTCCGCGCACGCGGCTCCGTCGGGGCTGGCGCTGCCGCCCGGAGCTCGACGCCCGGCTGAGCACCTTTCCTGCCTCACTGACCACTCACGACCCCGACCCGAGAAGCCCCTCAGCCCACCCTCCGCTGTCTGACCCTGGGGGGGGGGTGGCGGTGTCGCTCCCTCGCGACCTGCCCCAGCTCAGCATCGCCGCGCTGCTCGCTGCAGACGCTGCTGAGGTCGCCAGGTTCTGCAGCAGCTCTCCGTGGTGCTGCCCGCCGCACCCCCTGCCGTCCCCCACCCCCACCCGCCGCAGGTCATGCTGGGCTGTCCCTCCACACCCGCCCCGCCTCTCCCCACAGCTGAGACCCCTGTGCGCTGGTTACCGGGCGTGGGAGGAGGTTAGAGGCCTGCACTCCGCCGCGGGGGTGCCCAGGGTGCGGAGGGAGGGGGGTGGCCCCGGAGTCCCTGGAAGCTCCTCCCGCCGCCTGTCCCTTCCCTCCGTTCACACGCCCTGGAGACGCTCCCTTCGCTCTCCACCGACTGGTGGGAACCGCGCACTTGGGGGGTGTTTCTCTCGGTCCCAGGTTGCGGAGCTGGCGTCTTTTGTGCCCGCTGACTTCCCAGCTGCACTGGGTGTTTTGAGGAGTCGTGCAAAACGTCAGCAACAGCAGAACAGAAAGACTCCTCCGGGGCCCCCAGGTGCATCGCGGGGCTTCAGCGACCTCCGGCCCCCAGTGTCTCCTGCTGCCCCTGTGGCCCGTGCCTCCCCCACCCCCACTGCCGCCATGGAGTGCTGTCACCTGCCACGATCTCAGTTCTGTGCTGCTGAAGACGAGGCTCCCACATGAGCCCAACCACAACAGCCATAGGACATTAAAGTTAATAGCGACGCCTTGATACCACTTACGCATCTGATGGGTGGTTGAATTCCTCAGTTGTCACCCATTTTCTACACAACTGGTTCTTTTTGAAGCAGGATCCAAAACGGGGCCGTTGGATTAGTGGATATATGTGCCAAGCCGCGTCTAACCCACAGGCTTCTCCTCCCTCTTTTTTCTTTCCCTGCACTCATTTATTTTAGGGACTAGTTCACTCATCTCAGGGTGTTTCTGGATTTGTTGATGGGCTCCCAAAGAAAACATGCCGCCGTAGTTCCCGTAACGTAGGATCTCGTCCAGAGGCTCGACCCTTTGTGTTCAGTGTTGAGCAAGAAGGCGTCAGGGTGGTAACGCGTCCTTCCTCGTGTCTCGTTGCATCGTACCAGCGGCACGGGCCGCCGAGCCTCTCCGGCAAATGTCTGCTTGACGGTCAGAAGACCGCGTGGTCCTTACAGTGAGCGGCACCCCACCCACGGGGTGCACCCTGCGCTCCCGCCCAGAGCCCGTCTCCGTCTGTGATTGCACGTTTGTGTGATGACTTAATCACTGCTCGTCTCCCCTTACGGACCATAAGCTCGAGGCAAACAGCAGCATGTGCCTCCCCTTTCACCTCTGGCACCCCGGGTCTGGCACGTGCGTGGCACGGCATTTGCTGAGTGCACGCATGCCTGCGTTCCTCCGCACAAATGGTCTCGTCTGCTCTTCTGGTCAACCGTAAAGATGATGTTATTTTCAGCCTGATTTTTCTGATGAGGAACCTGTAGCTTAGGGTAAGTAGTGGTTTTTCCCAAAAATAGATAACTTGAGACAGAGTTGGTGCTCTTAAGAGTCAACTGTCCAAACTGCAGATTTAATTTGTTCCTCTGGCTAAGAGGTCTTGGACGCTGATGTTTTAAATGGCCATTGAGCTCCAAATTCGTGCTTCTTCTGACTACCCCTTGTGTGGGACGTTCTGAATTGAGTCTTAAGGGTTGCCAAGGAGAGGACAAGATCACCTGGCCCAGGGGTGTCAACCAGGTAGGAGGGACGAAGACTTCTCTGTCAAGGAAAAAGGATGAGAGAAGAAAAGACCAGCTTCCCTAAATTCACTGCCCAGGGCTTCCTGAGGTTCTCTGAGTTCACTACTGGGATTTAATTGGTGTTTGAACATAATGTCACCCAGGCAGGCCATGTCACACTACTCCCTGGAGACCGCTCATACCATTTGGAAGAGCCACCCCAGGGCCTTGTGAAAAGTCCGGGTAGAGTCCTGGGGCCACAGCAGAGACTCCCCACGAAGGCAGGAGGCGTGCCAGCCCTCTCCCCGAAACCCCGTTCCACTCCACAGCAAGGCAGGCGGGAGCTGTCAGGACGGCGCGGCCCCGGGGAGCGGGCACCTCAGACGCCCGGGCCGCGTGCCAGAGCGGCGAGGGGGGCCTGCGGCGTAGCGGCTGTGTGACTCTCACGGTTGAAGCCACGTGTGCGACCCTGCGAGGTCAGACAGCAGCACAGGGAAGCCCACTCGTGTGCACGCGCCGGGCAAGCGGCCGGCAGATCGGGCGCGTGCTCACTGCGCCGTGGCAGATGCGGGGCAGGTAAAAACGCACCATGGAAGAGAGATCACCTTCCTTCCTTTATTCGCCGTTTACACTTGTCTCTTTTCAAAGAGCTTTTCGGCAGTGAGGTGGGGCAGTGGAAAGGATGCAGGCCGAGCGCCGAGCGCAGTGCCGGGTCGAGGCCACCTCGCGCCGCTGCCCCAGGCCGTGAGGCCGTCCCCGGGTCGCCGCCCGGCGGGTTGCTCCCTGAGGGGACGTCGTTCTTTGGTTTTGAGCTCAGTTCAATATGGGAATCCGAATTTGTAAAAAATCATTTGTTGTGTTTTTTAGCAGTTATAAAAGTAACATATGGTTCCCACGCAGAACTAGAATGATAGATATAAAGAAAGAAAAACAGCACCGAGGTGAGGGCTGGGTCTGGAGTGTGTCGCTGTCCCTTTCGCTTCCCCGTGTGGCCGTCACCCCTCCCCACCCCCGCCCCAGCAGGGCCGGCAGCGAGCGGCTGTAGCTTCGCCTTCGCCCTGCACCTCAGCCGCAGGCCTGCTGCTTCCTGAGCCTCGTTAACCCCCAGTCAGGTCCCCTGAACTCTGGCCCACTCTTAGGTAATTAAAAGTGCCATGTCCACTTTTCGTATTTAAAGTTTTAAGGATTGTGGTAAAGTACGCATTGGTTTGATCTCACTATAAACTGAGTTCCTGGCTGCAAGTATGTGTCAACCTCACCCCCTCCAGATCTCGGCCACCGAGAGGGAGGTCGACCTCTGTCACCGATCTGAGTGGGATCCAAGAACTCTGCCGGCTCAGCCCTCTTCGTTCGCATGCACAGGGTTCGATTACCACCCGTGGGAGCCATGCCCGGACAGTTTTTATACGCTGGCCCGGCATTTGTCGCCAGCACGTGTCGGCTCCCCTTGTCACAGTCGGCTAACATTCGGAGCATGCAGACTCACATTCCTGTGGCTCTAACAGAAATATCCTTCAGAAAGCAGTTTGACCACTGACCCAGACGCTGACCGAGTCACGTGATTAATGCCAAAGCTAATTTGCTATTTGGGTTCAGGTAAGAGAAGGAGCGTGACTGGGCACACCCAGCCCTCCAGGCACAGACTAGACGGCCAGGTGGGCGAGGGCCACTCGCACCCAGTAGCCACCTGCCACTGCTTTAGCCGGAGAGTGGCGCGTGCCACTTACCTGTCCAGCCCTCAGCCCCTCAAGCTGGAAGAGGAAACACACTTCACTTTACTTGTGTTGTTTTCAGTAAAAATAGGCAGGAGGCTGACCTCTGATTACTCCTAGATCTCCTGGGGGCCCGAGCAAGGAGTGATCAAGTAACCAGCTCCTTCGGAACTTATCTGACTTGTTTGCAAGTACCTGAGAGTTAGCCTCCAGGAATAAGTGAACTGTCTTTTCTTTAAGTGAAAGGAACACAATAAATTCCTCATGACGGTGATGATGGTGATGATGGTGGTAGTGATGGTGGTGATGGTGATGGTGGTGATGATGGTGATGGTGGTGATGATGATGATGGTGGTGATGATGATGGTGATGGTGATGGTGGTGATGATGATGGTGATGATGGTGATGGTGATGATGGTGATGATGGTGATGGTGGTGATGATGGTGATGGTGATGATGATGGTGATGGTGATGGTGGTGATGATGATGGTGATGATGGTGATGATGATGGTGATGGTGATGGTGATGATGATGGTGATGGTGATTATGGTGGTGGTGATGGTGGTGGTGGTGGTGGTGGTGGTGGTGATGATGATGGTGATGGTGGTGATGGTGGTGATGATGGTGATGGTGATGGTGATGATGATGGTGATGGTGATGGTGGTGATGATGATGGTGATGATGGTGATGATGATGGTGATGGTGATGGTGATGATGATGGTGATGGTGATCATGGTGGTGGTGATGGTGGTGGTGGTGGTGGTGGTGGTGTGGTGGTGATGGTGATGGTGGTGATGATGATGATGGTGGTGATGATGATGGTGGTGATGGTGGTGATGATGATGGTGATGATGGTGATGGTGGTGATGATGGTGATGGTGATGATGATGGTGATGGTGATGGTGGTGATGATGATGGTGATGATGGTGATGATGATGGTGATGGTGATGATGATGGTGATGGTGATTATGGTGGTGGTGATGGTGGTGGTGGTGGTGGTGGTGGTGATGATGATGGTGGTGGTGGTGGATGATGAATGGATGGGTGATGTATGTGTTTGGACATGGCTAAACGATGTACTCACGTAGACATGGTGATAAAGGCGCTTAGGAGCAAAACCTTGTGCATGACCCACGTCGCGTGTGTTAAAGCAGTTTAGCGGTGAGGCCATCTGCATGTTGCTTACTCTCTAAAGCGTGTGACCTTCGTCTGGGGGGCCCTTTTAAGGCGCATAATTCCAGCAGGTGATGCCTGCAGCGTCGTGTGTGTGAGTTGATCTTCTCCTCCAGGCCTTGTACATTTGATGTCCTGACATTTCAAGTAATTGCTCTGATAGAGCCCACTCGGAGTATTGAAAGCTTACTTAAAATGTCATTATAAGCCGGCCGGATCTCAGAATTATATGGTGCCGCTGATGGAACAAAGGAACGTTCCACTTCGATGCACATGGCATTTGATCGTGCCCTGCGCTGTGGTCCTCTACGATCCACCAAGGCTAGCTGGACCTTTACAAAAGGATTTGCTCATTTCTGTTTATCTTCAAATGATGGACAGTGAGGGTCTCTGCGGTGACTCCGCGTGGTTTGCAGGGGTCACATGGGGGACGATTTCTCATGTATGGAAACATTCCCACCAGAAGCTGGCCGGCCGTTTACAGTCTGCCAGTGACCACCTCAGGCATTTAATGTTATTTTTCACTAGTGATAACCTGAAAACGTTCTTTTTTGGATGAGAGGAGGCAATTTTAGGAATTATATTTTATCATTCCATTTCGAAGGTGGATATTTCTTTTTATAATCGTTCTGCTCTGTCCTCCACATAATGAGACCGAACTGAAGGAAGCTGAAGAAGACGATGTGTGATGACCATAAGGAATCGTTTCCCGAGTCATTAAATGTCAGGACAGAATATCGTGTTTCACACCAAGCACGTCGATTACCAGGCACGTGGACCCATCCACACGTCTGGTCTCGTTTCACTTTCTCAACGACGCCTCTGCGTGCGGGTCATCAGCTCCGTTCGGCACAGACAGAACCTGCGGTGGTGGGGGCCGCATGGGACACCCTCCGTCGCAGGCGACAGGGGCCCCGAGAGGCCGACTCCGAACGCGTCACTCCTCCCCGGGGCGTCACCTTCTCCGGAGGACGACGACCCCACCTTCGTGGTGGAGCGTTCAGTGTTTCCGTCTGTCTGGCCCGTGTTTGGCCAGCGGGAGCACCTTACATCCCTCCTCCCCTGCGTTGGCGTGTAGCAGAACAGTACACGGTGGGAGGGATTGCGGGGTGCCAAGAGCGCCCCACCCCACCCAGGCTTCCCCCCGACATCCAAAGTGACATTTGCACAGCTCCTCCGGGTTTGCCATCGGGTCATCATCTGTTGTCACATGCCCCGTCCAGCAGCAGAGCCACTGGGCCTGCCCCCAGGCCCACGGAGACCCCTCACCGCCTGACCAGGCCACCCCACCCTGCTGCCCGAACCATCCTCTCGAGAACTGGGTTGTCGCAAGAGCCTCGTTTGGAGCCCCTGCTCAGACCCGTGTCAAGCCCGCAGCAGAGTGTCCATTTACATTGTAAATTAGATGATGTCACACGGCCCAAAACGTAGCAAGGGCCTCCCAGCTCACACAGTGAAAGTCAAGTCCTTCTCACGGTCTGAGACCTGCGTGCCTGGGCCAGTTCTCACAGGACGACCCGCTGGCTCTGCCCCCGCTGCTCCCCTGTGGCCCTGGCTGTCCTTCTGTCCTGCCGGCCCTTCTGTCCCGGAGCTTTGGCACATGCTCCTCCTCTGCTTGGAGCATCTTTCCTCCAGGTACCCCCTGGGCTCGTGCCTCACCTCCTTCTGCTCCTCCTCAGGGAGCTTTTCTCCCATGGTCCCACGAGGCATGGCACCTCCCTCCCCGCTCCCGCCGTCTCCACGGCCACCACCAGACGTGCTGGGTGCTCGTGTGGTTCCCCGTCTCTTCCACCGTGGCTGGAAGTTCCGTGAGGGCAAGGTCTTTGTTAGATGCTTCACTCCTGCCCCCGGAGGGCAGCTGTGCATGGAAGTCGTGCAGTAAGTGTTTTGGGGGAGGGAAGGACAGAGGGAGGGAGAGGTGAAGGAAAGCCGGGGGAAGGGGTATTCCTTCTCCCGACTCCCCGGTTTAGATTGGAGAACCTCTGGGGGGCAGAAACTGCTCACAGACTGCTTCCACCTCCGGGAATCCTGGGATGAGTCGCCCCACCTCGGGCGACCCCGATGGCTGCCTGGGGAGCACCCTGGGCGAGGGACGCGTCAGGGCAGAAGAGAGAGCGTCTGGCGTGCGGGAGCAGTGACAGCCCCCCCCGCTGCACAGAGACAGCCCCAGGGTGTCGAGGGGTGGGCTGCAGGGACCCGGCCTGCCCCACGGGCTTGTCCAAGGCCACTGTGCTGCCCCGCAGGGTCTGAGTAGTCACCCGAATACCACACCCTCCCCTCTGCATTGCGCTCTCACACAGTAATCTCACCAAGCCACGTCCGCGGCCAGGCATGCAGCCGCGGTCGCAGGCGCATTCTGTCCAGGCGCAGGTCTCGGCACCAGCTTGGGCTCCTCGAAACTGCACAGTGTGACTCTGACTTGACTGAGGCGTGACGGGTCATCCCAGGAGAGCTGGGAGACGCCCCTGGCCTGCTGCCTCAGGTTTCAGAGCCCGGAGGACGGACGCTCGGCTCTGCAGGTCGGGGCCGGTCTGGCGGGAGCCGGGAGCAGATCCTGCCCCGCGAAGGGGCGGGGGCGGAGTGCGCCTGCCCCAGGCGCGCTCGGGCCCAGTGCACGTTCGCCAGAAACTCCCTCTGGGGCTTCGCGGCTGAGCCTGCGTCTGACGTCGCATCAGGGGAAACGCCCCTGAGCTTCGTGCTGCTGTGCGAAGCCGCCAGCAGACACTGCGCGCGTGTGGGTGCGGCTACACGTGTGGTGTAGACGGTGCACGGGCCTGGCGGCCGCAGGGTTGCACGAGGCTTTTCTCTGCCGGCCGCAGGCTGCGAACAGAGCGACGGGCGGGGCGGCGGGGTGCACGGGCGTGGGCGCCCACCCGGTGTCGTGCCATCTCTTCCCCAACCCGGAGAGAATGAGCTCGTCCTCGGGCCTCGCAGCCCAAAGACCGCGACGCAGTTGCCCGGCCCCCTCCCCGGCTGCGCGGCCCGTCGCTGCCTCAGGGGCCCCGTGTTCCGTCCTCGCCGGTCCCGAGTCCCTTCACCGTTCTCTGTGGGTCCCACGTCCACCTTGACCTGTCACGGGCCCCGAACGGCGGTAACGGCCGGAGGCCACGTGCGGCCCACATTCAGCAAACCGACCGGCTGTTCACCCAGCACCGCCCGTGCCCATGTGGGCGGGGCTGCGACCCTCGTCTGGGTCACCGGTGCGGCTGCCACTGCCGCCCGACACGTGGACGCCCGGGCGGTTCACGTGTCACTGTCACTGTTCCCCCAGGAGCGCTGACTCCGACGCCCCGGAAGGAGCCCAGGAAGCTCCCGCTCGGCGTGGAGAGGCCGCGGCCCGTGGACCTCGACGCGGTGGCCCGCGTGCTCGCCGACGCTGTGCACGGTGTGGGCCCGGCCGGGCAGCGGCGCGGGCCCGGGAGAGGAGCTGGAGGGAGGCCCGGGGAGCCGGCGGGCAGCTCCGAAGACGGCGGCGCCCGGGGCGGAGACAGCTGCGAGGTGAGCCGTGCCCCGCGCGGGGGGCAGGGGCGGCCGAGGGGGGCCCCCGCCTGCCCACTGGGGCGTGGCCTCTCTGCCGGGCCGTGGGGTTTGCCCCGGCGACGTCGCCTGTGAACTCTCTGAACAGGCTACGCCCACCGGAGCCGTCACGGTGACAGGGGCATCGCCCTCTGTGGCGGTCGGGGCCCCTGCGCCCAGGCTCAGAGTCGGGGGAGCGGTCCGGCAGGGAGCGCGTCCCTTTGAGCTGTGCACGTGGATACGTGCACGTCGCTGACAAGCTCAGTGAAAGGGGTTTGCTCGCATGTCTGCCCGAGGTTCACCCCACCTCTGAGGCTGCTCCAGGGAGAAAGCAGTGACCCCACCTTCCAACACACGTGTGTGCACGCACACACATGCACAGAGACGTGTGCACACACAGGCGCATACACATACACAGCTGCGCACATGTGCACACATGAACACACAGTGCACATTGTGGCCGACTCCACCATTACTGTTCAGCTGCTGCTAACCTCCTCGTCCCAGAAGCCCACAGAGCCCGATTCCTGTGCTGTAATCGGAGACTTTGGAGTAGGGAACGCCAGCATCGTCGTGTAGACGGGCTCCGCGGCTCTGGGCCGCGACGCCTCGCCACGACGCTCTGGACGAGGGTCTCAGCCACTTCTGTCTTTCACAGCTGACGGCGAGCAGGACGGCGGCGGGGGAGCCGGCGAGCAGGTGAGGCGCGCCGTCTCCTTCAGCCCAGGGCTGTGTCTGTTGCCGGCTGTGCGTGGCTTGGGGACCTTTATGGAACGCAAGTTTCATTTTGTTTTGTTTTTCTAGGAAAGAATGGGAAAATCCCCCATAATCCCCAAGTTGAGAAAAGCATAAAGACTATACTCAAAAATGTGTATATTTAAATATGTACCGTCTGTTTTCAGATTGTACAGTAATATTTAACCATCATAGAAGTAGGAAAAATATGGTTAATACAAAGAAGAAAATGGATATTCCTTAGGATTTCCGCACGCGGGGGTGGGGGCGACAGTGTCACGTGACACCGCTGGACGCCCATGTGCGTGATTCTCATACGCGTCTGCGCTTGGTTGAAAATTCCCCATCTGGACGTGATTCTAAGCACAGGCTGTTAAAGCTTCGCCTTCAGCTTCCCACGTCCAGCTGCCTGATGTCGTCCCGTGCGGACGACGTCGTGAACGGCCCTCCCCCCGTGGGGGGCCACCACCTTCCTCCCCGGCGTCTCATGGGAGTTCTCTTTCTACCAGGCCGACCGTCTGCGCCTCAAGCTCGGGGACGTCCCGCAGGACCCCAGGTCTCGGCCCCTGCCTGGGGCCGCGCCTCCCGCCGAGTCCTTCAAAGCGGAGATGAAGAAGGCGGAGGACCCGAGGCCGCCTGGCCGTGGGAGGAGGAGCAGGCCGGCGTGGAGAACGTGCGGAGCCAGACGTACTCCAAGGCGCTGCGAGGCGGGGGCGCCGGCCTCGGGGGCCGCCAGCCCTGGGCCCCGGGGGCCCTGCAGGCGGATGCGCCCCTGGGGGCAGGCGCTCGGGGACAGCCGGACGGCGGCCTGCGCCTGGGGGTCACAGCCTCCGAGGAGGAGTACGGCTACATCGTGACAGCGGACGAGTGAGTGAGCGGGTCGTCGTGTGCGGGCCCAGCGCCCTGGCAGTGGGGGGAGGCAGCCAGGTGTCTCAGGTCGGGGGGCAGCTGTCCCAGCGCTTCCCATCGGGAACCCCAGCCTGAGGGCTTCTCCCCTGCACGAACCCCAAACACAGCCCTGCCGGCGCCCTGGGCGGGCCCGTCACCTGCTGCTCAGACCGCAGGGTGCACAAAGCTGCGCTGTCTGTGGGTGGGGCCGGCGGGGTGCTGGGGGCAGGGCCAGGGCTGGGCAGGGGCACTGGCCTGTGCGGGGCGCTGGCTCCAGGCCTGTGGAAGCTCCCTCAGCTTTCTCTCCCACGCCAGTCTCTGGCTATCAGGACACAGGTCACGCTGCCTCAGAGGGCAGCGGCCCTCACGGCAGAGTGCTCCGTCCTCAGCCTCATTTTGATCTGAGTGTGAGGAGGGGCTGGGATCGAACACCATGTACCTCGCAGGTGACAAGCCGTCAGCCCCTTTCCCAGGTCGTCTCACTGATGATCTGACACCGGATGCTGCGTTTCGTACTAATGTTGTGTTTTCTTTAAGTAATGAAAAGAGTGTTTCAAAGGGAAAACCTTTCCAGCGACACGCGTGTGTATGTGCAGGGCGTGCGTCCAGGAGTGTGCACGTGTGTACAGCTTTGCTTTCGCTGTCCAGCGTCCATGGGTGCAGGTGTTTCTGCACAGCTGGGCGATGCTCTCCGCGGGGAAGGGCCGCCCGAGCCAGACCCGCTCTCCCGGCGCACGCACGCCACAGGGCGGACGGCGGGCTCAGCCGCGGCGGCAAACCGCGCCTCCCAGACTGCTTCGCTGCGCGCAAACCACAGACCGCGCACCAAAGCCGGCCACAGCTCGGGGCTCGCTCTGGCTGCAGAGGCTGTCCTCGCTCGAGCACGGCGCTGTCCCCAGCCGCCCACGCCTCGAGCCTTCGCCGAGGCGGCGACTGTCTCTCGAGGGCTTCTCTGCTAAGATGCGTCTGCCTCCTCCCGCCTCCTCGCCTGGCTGGTCTCCCCGTGGCTCTCTCTGTCCTCATGCTGCTTTTCTTCGAATTGGCAGCGCCTGGTGGGTCCGTCTCTAGCATCCGGCCATGCAGAGACGAGCGGCTGAGACCGGAACAGTGCGTCCTGCTGAGCGCACAGCTCTGCGCAGCGAAGGCCGACGTGACGTTTGCAAAACGTTTCCACAGCCTGTGGCCGATCCTGAGCTGTCCAGTGTTTATGGATCATCCCTTCCTTGGGAAGCATCGCCGTGTTGCGTGTGTGTGTGCTCATGTCTGTGTGTTTGTGGGTTTATGTCTGTGTGTGTGTGTCCTGTGTGGACATGCATGTACTGTGAGTGCACGTGTGTGCACTGTGTACATGTGTGTGTGCGTGTGCACTATATATACATTCATGTTGGTGTGCATGTGTGTAGTGTGTGCTGCATGCATGTGTGCATGTGTGTGCTGTGTGTTCGTGTGTGTACTGTATACCTGTGTGTATGTGTTTGTGCATATACGCTCACTACATATATATGTGTTTATGTGTATGTGTGTAGTGTGTGCTGCATGCATGCATGTGCTTGTGTGTGCTGTGTGTGCTGCACATGCATGTGTGTTGATGTGTGTATGTGCAGCACGTGCTGCATGTGCTGTGTGTGCATGTGTGTATGTGTGTGTATGTACTGCATATGCGTGTTTATGTGCATGCATGTAGTGTGGGCTATGTGTGCTATATGTGCATGTGTGTCTTGTGTGCTATGTGTGCTGTGTGTGCGTGTGTGTATGTGTGTACTGCATGTATGTGTTTATGTGCATGCATGTAGTGTGTGCTATGTGTGTCTTATGTGCATCCATGTGCAGTGTGCTGCATGTGCATGTATATCTGCATGTGTGCATGTGTACATGCGTGTGTAGTGTGTGCTGCATGTGCGTGTGTGTCTGTGTGTGTGTATGTGTGCATGCATATGCAGTGCGTGCTGCATGTGCGTGTGTGTCTGCGTGTGCGTGCAGTCACTGACGGGCCCTCCACTGCACAGCTGCCCTGGGAGTCCCCCCCACTAGGACATCGGTGTCCTTGTGTCCTGATACCCAGTGGCTGGTTCGCAGCATGAGGTGGCGGCGCTTGCGGGAGACCCTGGCCGCGGTGCCCTCACTCGGGGTCCTGGGGCCCCGCTGCCGCACAGAGGAGGAGCGTTGTCTGGAGCGTTGTCTGGAGGCTTCGAGCAGCACGGGCCACCGGGGCCGGTGTCTGCGCCAGGGCTGATCGGCGGGCGGGAGGGCAGCCAGAGGGCGGTCAGCATGTCCAAGGGGACAGCCCAGCGCGTCGGGCGCCCCATCCGGCTGGCCTCCCAGCAGGGAGGCAGTGTCTCTGGGGAGGGCTTTCTCCGCGTTCAGAGTTTGTTCTCCTGGGGAGCGTTCCCGGCCCACACCGTTGGGACTTAAGCATTCACCTGCTACAGCATGGATTCCAGAAAAAATCATCTTCGCTTTTTCTTTCACCGCATGAATAGGATAAAAGGTGCATCGTGCAGGTAATTCGGCTTCGTGTCAGCAGCCCTCGCCGTTTGCCCCGGGCATAATACACTGGAGGATTCCGCCTCTGCCCCTGCTGTGGACGAGATGGAGGTTTCCGCCTCTGTCATCAGAGTGATTGGTAATGTGGGATTCTCTGGGGCAAGATTTCACCAGATCTCGGCTCAAGTCTTCATAGATCAGCTATTAATTGGCAGAATGTGACCCCGTCCTTTAGAAAAGAGGACTTTGTGTGTTCGGCTTCCCGTGAGAAGGAGGGCGAGTGTGACCGCAGCTCGGCGCCCCCCGCGCTGTGTACCTGCCGCCCACGCCCGTCGGGGCAGAGGACGGCGCAGCCCGGCCCCGGCAGCGCCCGTGCCCACCTCTGCCGGGCGCTGCAGGTCGTCCTTCGCCATCTACGTTTTCATCCTCCGCACAAACTAGACCGGCTGTTCACGCCTGGACGAAGGGCCGCAGCCCTCCCCCGTCGGACAAGGACGATTTTAAAACAATGTCAAGTGAGGGCGACAGGAAGAGGTCACAGGACGGAGGCGAATTTGAAGCGAAGTGGGGAGCTTCTGCTCTGACGACGCCTTCGGGGCCGGGCGGCCGTGCTGGGCCCTGGCGCGTCTCTCTTCTGCTTGGGACAAGTCCCTGCGGTAGGTCGTTTGGGGTGATGGGTGACCTCGCGGAAGTCACCCGTGGTCGTGAGCACGTGCAGGCTGACAGCAGCAGGGGAGGTGCCCGTCTGATGCTGGAGACGAGCACAGTCCCTGGAGAACGTCCTGGTCGCCCCTCGGCGCGGGGCCGCCCCCCGCAGGCTCCGCGGGCTCGTGGACGGGTTAAGAGGGGCCCAGCTGTCCCCGATGGACGCGTCCTAGTGAGGCATGGTCTCCGTCTGGTCCTCGCAGCCGTCCACGGGGTGAAGACGGCCAAGCGCAGAGGCCACGGGCAGGGCGGGCCTCGGGCCTGTTCCCGGGGCTCGGGCTCCTCGTCTGACGTGATGGTGGTTGTGATATCCGCCTGGGGGCTCTCGGCAAGAGCGAACGTGGTACCCGCGGAGCAGCGGCTGGGACACCGTAACCGCTTGGTTAACAAACAGCATCGACCCGACAGCAGCCGCCAGAGAGAACGCAGCTCCTCCTCAGAGGAGAGGGGGCCACGAGCTCCGGCCGGGAGGAGGCGGCTGGGGGGCCGCGCTGCCGTTGGCGCCCATCAGAATTCTGAGAACAGAGAGGTTTGGTTATAACTTTTCCTCCCTCGGTGTTTTCCTGACCGCGAAACTTTCTTCCACATGGGATGAGCCAATCAGTGAAATCGCAAATGGTATTTTTGTCTTCTAATTACCGAGCGCCTTGAGTCATGACCTGCACCACAGCAGATGCAGTAAAGCGCCCATTTCGACGCGTCTCACTGCAGCGTGTGGGCGCGGACGTGTTGCTAGGGAGAGGCTGCCCAGACCTCGCACACATGGCCTCACCCTTCGTCCCCTGCTGGGCACCAGAGTCTGGAAGAAAATTCGGAGGTCGCGTTCTCCGTTTGCTGAGGCCCTGGGGAGTGCACGTGAGGGCCCGGGGTTCCTGCTGGGCGGGCCACGCACCCCCTGGCAGGCCCGGCCTCTCTCCTCTCAGTCACCAGAAGGGCTGCAGTGAGGCTGCTCACACCCTTCAGGAGTAGAGGGCCCACCCTGGCCCACCCTGGCCCACCCTGTTCCTGCCGCTGGGCTGCGACCTCCCTCCCCTGGGAGCCAGTGCAGTTGGAGAGGGCGGGTCCCTGCTCCGCCCCCGAGTCCCATCCTGGTGCTGCCCTGGCCAGCCCAGAGCCTTCGGGCTGTGGGGCACACCCAGCCCCTGGGGCAAGGACAGGAGCCAGCCATCCGGACACGGGAGAGGGCGTGGCCAGCCTTGTGCTCCCTGCTCCCCCCGTTTTCGGGGGGCGAGAAGGAGCCTCGAGAAGGCCATGCAAGGGTGGCGCACGCCTGGCGTCCGTGCAGGTGCCCTCAGACCACGTCGCACCAGGTGCGTTTTCACTTCCTGTTCAGGAAACGCAGCCTCTGCCTCCACACGCCCCTTCTCCAAGGCGACAGGCCACCTGCCGTCTCGCCAGTCAGCACTTTGGTTTGTCTTAAAGGACGATCTTTCGATGCATGACGGGTTTATTATCCTTTGAGAAGATTTTAGATGGAGGGGATGTAGCCGCAGTGAGTAAAAATGACCATGGTCGTTTCTATGTTTAATTGGAAAAAAGAAACAAAAACATTTCCTAAATCTAAAAGTCTTGCATGCCCAGTTGGTAGTTCTGGGGGTGTCTGTGAGAAGAACGGTGGTCTTCAGGCCCGAATCGTGGCCCGGCTCTAGCTCGGCTGCCTCCTGCCAGCCCTGGACTCGGCACCCCCGCCCGTGGCTAGGATAAATATTGAGAGCCTCGCGTAGCGGGGACGCGGGGACGCGGTGGAGGCGCTCGGAGAAGGAGTGAGATGCAAAGATAAACACGTATAATTTTTCCCTTAAGGGAGTCAGACCGATCTCAGTTTAACTCAGTGGGCTGTTTTGAAAGGCAGATGAGGCACGTATATAAACGCACACCGTGAGAGCGACAGGAATCTAAGGTGCCTGTTCTATTGGCAGACGGTGTAAACAGCTTTAACCGAGTGGCCCCCAAGCCCACGAATTAAAGAACCTCAGGACCTGGTGTCGTCAACTGAACCACATTTCTGTTTATAAACGCTCATCCCTGACCCCTGCTCGTGCACCAAGGACACTCGAGAGCCCGCTGCCTACCCCATGGGGTCTCCCGGCAGAGGCCGAGGCCCTTCACGCCCTGACGGTGGCCCACCTGGCTTCCACCCGCTCGGCTCCCTGTCGCCCCAGGCCCCGCCCTGAGGCCGCAACAGTCTCGCCGGCTCCTGGCTCTCCTGGACAGAGTCCCGCTCCTCAGTCGCTGGGATGGGACTTCTCCGTGAAGCCTTCCCTCTCGTCCTCTGGAAGCCACGTCACGGTCGCTGGTCGCACGCCTCCGCCTTCCCGCAGACACGCTCAGCACCCTGGTGTGCGACAGGCCAGGGAGCAGGCAGGGCCCCCGGGAGGCCGAGCACCAGCTCCTCAGCTCGTCAGAGGCTCGGCACGGACGTGCGCCCGTCAGCTGGGCTTTGGGGAAATTCTAGGAAAATGGACGTAATGAATGCGAAGGTTCCTCCCCAGGCCCTTTGAGGACCGGATCGTACCAGAAACCCAGTCGCAGAGCTGATCCTTCAGAAGTGCCAGCGACGGGGCTTCTGCCTCTGAGCGGAGGCTCCCTGTAGGGCCTCCGTGAGGCGCCCGCGCCGAGGGCACCGCGTCCGCCTACGCCGCGGCGTCCGTCGGTTTCAATGCCATCTCATCGATTCCGTTCTGCTGTCCAGCAGCCTTCGGTTCACTACCTCTGCATTTTCAAATAAGGAGTAAGATGCCCACAGTCAGACCGTGGCGCAGCAGAAGCAGACGGTCAGCGTTGCACGCGGGGCCCTGGCCGTGCGCGTCCAGGCAGCGCCCCGGGCAGGACCCGGTCGCAGCTCGCCCGGCCACGAGGGGGACGCGGTGGCGCTGAGAGTGGGACGTGGAGCTGCGGCCGGGACCCTCCGCGGCCTAGGTAAGGTGGGGCTTGGCTCCGGACACAGCCCCCCACACCCGGGCCGGCCGCCCGCATCCCGCCTTCGCCAACACTACCCTGTAGGTCTGTTCTCCTCGGGGAAACCTTGGGCAGCGAGTGTAATTCCCCTGGTCTCTGTTTCCACCCCTTAAAACGGGGCCGCGGCAGCCCGGAGCGCTGGGCGAGGCGGCGCGTGCGGGGCCTCGGCGTGGGGAGCACAGGGGCCCTGGGAGCCGCCGCCCTCCGCACTGCGACCCCCGCGGCAGTTCACAGCCGTTTCTGCGGGGGGCGTCTCACAGCGGCTTCGTCGCTTGACGCGTCCCGTTGTCGCGAGTCTCACAGCGACGATCGGGGGGCCATGGGGTGCTGCTCGAGGCTGTCGTGCCTCAGACGCCCATCGCGTGACCGATGCGAGCGTCGGATTTCCCGTCGTGTGCCCGCAGCACGTCCTGGACGCGCCCTCGTTCCCCTCGATGAGGCGGCGGCGTTAGCGGTGCCTCGCCTCCGAGGGGACCCCGCCTGGCGTGGAAAACCCTTTCCGTCGCCCGACAGCGGGGCCGGCAGTGACCCCGAGCCTCTGACGTGCTGGCGTCTCTCTCTCCCACGGCAGCTCTGGGCGCCTCGGTGACCAGGGCGGCAGCTGCCACAGGCCGACGATGCCTCAGTGACCCCGCGATTCCCAAGATGCACTCCACCACCTTCTAAGGACGGTCAGACCAGGCAGCGACGGATGATGGCCATGGATTTGAAAACGGAATGGAAGAGCACGTTCGTTCCGTGCGCGCCGGCACCGCCTCTGTGCGACGTGCTGATGGAGCCACGGGGGGCGCGGCCGTGAGCCCCCCGGCCCGCAGAGGCGGCCGGCCCTGCCGTGCCGCTGGCGGGCCCGGCGGCGGGCGCACGGTGTCCCCTGAGCTGGTGACTGTCGTCGCCGTCTCCAGGCTGTTCCGATCGCCTGGTTGTGCCTGTGGGCGTGAGGGGGTGCGGGGTCAGCTGCCATCACGAGGCTGGCGGGGGCTGGGGTTCTCGACGAGGCCTCTGCACACCCCACCCCGCCGCGTTACCTCTTTGGTTTAAAACAAGCCAGAAAACGGGATTCGTGGGAGCTGGCAGTGAAGCTTGCTTGGAAGGTGGTTGACGTGCGCTGGCTGCTGGTCGCCCCTGCAGCCCCTGGACGACCCAGCGGACGTGCACCCGCGGGTCCGAGTGCTGTGGGCACAAATCGCGTCGTTTGATTCCACAGCAGGTCTGTCGGCTAGCCGGGGTTCACCTGAAAACTCGCATCGCGATGGTGTAAGAAATGCTGGCTTTCCCGCGTGTTCCTTCGTTCACGCCGTGAGCACATGCGTGGAACCCGCCATGGCCGTGAGCAGGCGGCGTGGGCGCTGACCTCACGGCGCAGTGCGTGCCCGCTGACCAGCCCCGAGGCCCGCGGACGGGCCACGTCTCAGTCCCCTCACCGTGCCGGGGGCTGGCGAGCTGAGAGGTCACGGCCTCACCGGCTGCCGGGCCTCACGGCGTCTGACCAGGTGTCGCAGGGCGAGGGTGGGGGGCAGGGGCACGGCCGGGCCCTCAGGAGCCGAGCAGCTGATGCGCTCAGGATTCGGGAGGTCAGACGCTGAGGGGACGAGGGAGGATGGGCACCTGGGCCAGGCCTGTGGGCACAGGGCACGCCCCCGCCTGTGACTGAGGTCGTGGGCCCGGGCCTGGGTGGGGCCTGGCTCCGGGGGAGGTCCAGGGCCGGGGTGGCCCGCGTCCTGGCGGCCTCATCAGCCCGTCACGCGCCTGCTCCTAGACTTGGCCGCCTGCACTGTGCCTGCAGAGTGGCTGCTCCCGGGGCACCGCAGGCCCGTCCCCTGTCCCCGTCCTGTGGCTGCGGGCCCTCCGCCCACAGACGCTGCCAGCGTGGCCTCTGAGGGACGCGTCTGTTCCCGCGACGCTGGCCGTGGAAGTCCCTGTCACCCGCTACCCTCGCGTGGGCGGGGCGCTGCCCCGGAGCCGTCACCCGCACGGGACGGCCCCCTCTGGACCTGTCCTGGCCCCGCGGCCAGTCCCGCGGACTTCGCCTCCCTGCAGACGCCCCCGGGCACCGGCCGGCTTGGGACCAGCCAGCCGGCCTGCAGCCGCGGCACACGGCAGAGTGACGAGCCCACGGAGTCCCCTGTGGTCCGGGGAAAGCCCGTGGTGCCCCGTCTCCCACGTCACCGCCCCAGCTGCCCCCGGCCCGGCCTCCATGCTCCTACGCTGCGGCGAGGCGCACTGGCCAGAGTCCCAGGACCCGCCTGCCCCAGGCCTGGGCGCCGGCCGCCCTCGCCGCCTGCCCCCGCGTGCGTCTGTCTCGGCGTCTCGACCGCCTTGTTCTGTTCGGACGCCAGTGACGTGGTCAGCGCCGGCCCCGGCGAGCTCGCCCTCCGCGGGTCTCGGCCCCCGGCCGGTCTCCGCTCAGGGCCACGCGCTGAGGCCCTGGGGTAGGAACTGCAGCGTGTGGACTCGGGCGGCGCGGCGGAAGCCGGGGCGTGCGCTGGTGACTTCGGTGCCCGAGCTCCCGCTGCGGTGCGCACCCGCCACGGCCGCGGCGCGCGCTCTGCTGGCGAGTGTCCTGCGGGCGGCGGCCACATGCATTCGCTGGCGGAGAGGGTGAGCGGCCCGCTGGGGCGGAAACCTGGCCGTGCCTCAGGTCCTAAGTGCCCCCCGGTGGGGTATCTCCTTGAAGTGGTGCGGACAAGCTTTTGCAGGCAACGCATGGTTTGCACACTGGGTGCTGGGGTTCGGGATGGGCCGTCGGAACTGCGGGTGACAGGGGGTGGCACTGTCGGTGGAGCTGGCCTTGCGGGGTCACCCCGGATCGCGCACCCCTTTTGAAGAGCCGCGGCTGCTGGGCCGTGCGTCCTGTCAGCTCTCACCCTTAACCGTGACGCTGACGTAGCCGCACGTCAGCTCACAGCTCGCTCTGGAAATGAATCATTAAAAGTGGGCTCCTCTGTCCACTCGACTGGCTGTCCCGAGGCTCGGTGTCAGCGTCTGCTCCCCCGTCGCCCGTCTCCCCTTTCCCGCCCTCCTCCTTATTGCATTTTTTATTGAGGCTGAGATGAGCTGGTGGACGCATCGTGGGCCCATTACACGTCCTAACAATTCCATTTGCACTGAATTGTTTGTCTTATTGCTGGAAAATTCAGGTGATTCATCATGGCTGAAGAAGCACCTGATCCCCATTGCCCCGAGAGCCCAGCCACTGTGTGACAGGAATACGCGAGCAGCAGGCACTCGGAGCCCCGAGGCCGGGCGGGAGCCCGTGGGGACCAGGCGTGAGCCCCACCGGTCACGCTGCTCCCTCTCTGCTCTCTGCCCGCAGCACCCTGAGCCCGGAGAAGGGGACGGAGCTGCTGGAGGACGTCGCCCGCCTCCTGCCGCTGCCCGCGAGCATCTTCGCAGACGTGCGTGAGTGGGGGCTCGGGGTCCTCGGGGTCCATTGCCGCCTCACACTGGGCTCCGTGCCTGTGGTTCCCGTTAATTATGCCAGAGAGGAGCTGCTGCAGGGACAAATGACAGGAACCCCCGGCGGGGCCGGGCGAGTTATTTAAACACAGCTGGAATCGGAGCGTGATTATGAGAGCTGTGACGTGCGGGCGGGGCCGCCAGGCAGGGGTCCCCGCCGGGCTCCCCCGACGCCGGAGGCTCCGGGGTCCCCGCCGCCTGCACCACAGCCCGCAGATGCGTCCGTGAGGGCCGGGCCGCCGCTTGCCGAGTGCAGTGTCCAGGGCCCGTGCATCTGGGGGACGTCAGGGCTGCCGGGGGGGCGCGTGTGGCCGGCGCACGAGGGCGGCCGCCTCCACCTCTCGGAAAATGTGTGGAGCTCTGAGGACAAGCGCCACGTAAAGGGAGCAGGTGGGATGCGTAGATCCAGTGCCCAGGGGTGTCAGGCGCAGGGGCGGGCGGATCGCACACAGCCGTGCGGGGGCCTGGGCAGGGCGGGGGCCATTCTGACAGGGGCCCAAGGACAGGCAGCCAGGCTCAGGACCGGAAGACAAGGCCAAGCCGAGCCCCTACCTTGGGGACGTGGAGCCGGGAGCCTCCACCGTGGCCTGCAGACCAGTCCCTGTCACTCACGTGAGCACCTGCCGTGCCCTGGCCTCAGGCTAGGAGCCAGGCACAGGCCCAGGTGACGTTGCCCTGTCTGATACGCCCCACCTGCTGGGAAAGGCAGACAGGTGTGCCGGCAGCTGGCACGGAGGGCGCTCGGAGATGCGCGTGGGGGGAGCGCCTCACCGCCCGCGACCGGGAGCTCCAGCGGAGGAGAGCGGAAGGCGGGGGCAGACGCCCACAGAGGGGCGTGGCCGCAGGCCCCCAGCGCCCAGCACAGAGCGCAAGGCGCACCCAGTGAGCCCCGGGCATGGAGAACCCGCGGCCGCAGGGAAGCGACTTGCCCTCTGGGTCTGAGTCGTGCCACCTTTTCCTGCTCGACCACCCTGAGGACGTCTGACCTGGGCAGGGGGCGGGGTTGTAACAGGCACCGTGCTGAGCTTCGGGGCAGAGCGGGCTCCGTGGGACAGGCCCAAGGCGGAGGGCTCTGTGGGCTTCACTGCCCCATGCATAGGCTTCCCAGTGTCACGGGCTGTCTGCGGGCGCCGTTTGATGGACAAAGGAGGAAGTTGGGGATCTGTGAGACCCTCTGGATCTTTCCAAGTTCTTTTTCCTGCTGCTATTATTTTAAAGTCTATCACCTTTTATATTGAGTAGAAAGGAGCCAGAAGTCGGGGCGCAGGGGCCAAGGCCAGGCCGCTGTCTGAGTACGAAGCCTCGACCCCCTTTGTTGGCCCCTGGGACCTGAGACAAGTCCTAATGAGGGCCCCTTGTCAGCCGTGGACAGGCAGAGGTGACAGTCACAGGGCCAGTCTCACTCAGTGGGGACTTACTGAGAACCTGCTGTCCACACTACGCCAGGGTGGAGGGGGAGCAGGTGGGGCGAGGTCCCTGCCCTCGGGGAGCGGAGCTTCTGGCAGGAACTGAGGGGCCGAGCCAGGTGCGGTGGGGGGCATGCCCAGGTGTGGTGCTGCTTGCCAGGGTCATCTGTGTGAGACGGGGGTGGGGACTGTGGGGACGGCGTGGGGCGGCCGGGCAGCTCCCTGGGGCCACGAGGCCCTTTGATGGGTGTGGCTGTCCTCTGTGCTGGACGCCAGCGAGAGTCCCCCGCTGTGTGGAGCATGAGTCGCAGGGGACGAGAGCCCACGTGACTGGGGGCGGCTGAAGGTCCTGGGTGGGGTGGCGGCCGGTGCCAGGGGCTGTTTGGCCGTGGAGGGAGGTCGTGACCCGGTGCTGGGGGCGACACTGGGAGCCCCCTCTAACGCTTCACTTTGAGGCTGGTTACGCGTCGAGGGTCCTGTAGGGCTGCCCTTTGTCCAGCTACGTTCCCTCTGATGCGGGACCCAGTGTCCCGCTGGACGTGACCCCGGCAGGCGTGGCCGTGGGACGCAGGAGCTGAGCTGGAGCGGGTGCGGAGGGCACTGGCCCGGCCCCTCTGCACCCACAGCGCCCCGCGCCCCAGACCCTCTGCTCGGTCGGAGGGTTTGCATAGGGCGCCCCGCACGGCGCCGGCGGCTCTCACCCCGCCCTTCGTGGCCTGTTTGCTCCCCCTTCTGTCCTGCTGCGCTTCCCCCTCGAGATTCTAGCTGACCTGTCAGGGACCGAAGCGGGGGACCTCTCTGCACACCTCTCTGCACGGTTTGGCAAGACAGTGAGGGTGGCGGGGTGAGTCTGGGGGCGGCGTTTGAGGGGTGCAGAGGGGAAGCAGGTGCTCCGGAGGGCCCCTGCCCAGCGTCTCCAGCCTTCGCCCGCCCGAGCCGGCCCTTTCCCCGGTGCCGTCCCTCTGAGGGCCTTTCCCGGAGAGGACGTGCGGGAGGTCGTCCTGGAGGCAGCGGGCGCCGCCCGCAAGAGCCGACCCGAGCTCCTGCTCCACCGGGCGATGGCCGGGCACGCGCCGGGCGGTTTCTACAGGACGTGAGGCCTTCAGATGAATCGCGCTGTTAGAAAAAGTGATAGTTTCCAAAATCATGTTCGATATAGTATTTAAAAAGCTCTGAAAATTTCTGTGCATTTCTGTCTGCCAATTCCCTGCCAGTTATTTTTATGGTGAATGGTTCTTAATAACTTTGATAAGTTTTTAAACGGTTCCTGTCAAGAAGATTTTAAAAATACCAGTCTCTTTCCTTCCTGTTTTGATTCATTCTGCTCCCATGGGAGAAAGGGGAGAAAAGCAGAAAATCTGTTTTCATAACCAGTTTTTTTTTTCCTGCAAGATCTCTGCTTGCTATTGTCAGGCTGTTGGGGGGATTTGAGGTCTTGTGAGCGCATCGCCCTGTGGGTTTGGAAGGCAGCCTGTCAGGGGACTTACTGGGAAGCGGGAAGAGGCCCAGTGTCGAGAACGGAGTCCCCCGGGGGGGCCGGTGTGTGTGTCCGGTGAGTGTGTCTGGTGAGTGTGTCCGGTGAGTGTGTCCGTGTGGGCTGCACGCCTGAGGAGAGGCGGCACCGTGTGCCACGCTGGCCCTGAACACCTTCCTCAACCATCTCTTCCAGCGTGCTAGGGCCAGCCGTGACCTTCAGAGTGAGCACCAACGTCCGGAACGTGACGACTGCCGACGTGGCCAAGGCGGCAGGTAAGGCTGTTTCTACACGCGCGCACCCGCAGGCGGCGGGAAGGACGGCCTCCCCCGTGCCCCAGCTTTATGGGGATGACAAGGAGCACTCTAGCGCACCCGGGCCGAGCCGGGCTGTGGGGCGTGGCCGGCGGACAGCCACGCCGCTCCCTCCGGGGTCAAGGGTGGTGTGCAGGGGCAGTGGCCGGGGTCCGCGGCGGCCAGTGAGGACGTAAGGAACGTGGGTGCGCTCCCGGCTGGCCCTGAGGACCCCTGACGAGCACCGACTCCCCGCAGCCGGTCACCGAGCAAGACAGCGCGGGGCCCAGCGGAAGCCAGCGCTTGGTCACGGTCTCGGTTTAGAGCGCAGCTGCTGGCCGGGCCCACGCACGCCCTGGGCCTGCCGAGCGGTGCCCGCCACACGCACGCAGCTCCGCGGACCCGGGTCTCAGCGCGCAGGGTGCTGCTGGAGACTGCGCGTCGCCCTCAACGGCGAATCTCTGGTTTTGTCGTGCGCAGCGCGGCTCGTGGGGGCGTGGCCGGCGTCACGGAGCCGCGCGTGCTGGTGCCGGGCTCCGGGGTGCCGCCCGGCCGTCAGGGCCCTCGTGTGCCGTCGTCATCTCTAAGGGGCGCGGCCGGCCGGGCACCGACCCCATCGCAGCCCGGCACTGGCGCTGCCAACGCGGGCGCTCGTGCTGCCGAGCTCCACCCCTTTCTCCCAAGTGTGAGGCGCAGCCGGGCGTTGTGTCCCATCCAGGGTTCGAACGTCCGGTTCTCGCTACGGGCGCTGTGCTCGGCGCCCGCGAACCAGTCTCCGCACAGCGGCGGCCGACGCCCCGTTGACGGCTGCGCTGGCTGCCGGCCCCCCCCCCCCGCACGGGGCGTCCTGGAGACCCCAGCAGCCCCCTTTCTCGCCGACAGTGGGGACTCCGGGGCCAGGTTCTTTGGGTCGTGAAGCGTCGCTAGGCAACTGAGCACCTCCTGTGGGCCTGGAGGCGAGGTCGGCACCAAACCCCGCCCGGAGGAGGGGCGGGGTCTGCGTGGGCGGCTCCACCCCACAGCTCCCGCGTTTGTCTGACCGCCCGCTCCCCAGCATAAGTGATAATCGAGCATGTTTAAGCCCAAATCAGTGTCATTTTCCTGCAGAAACACACTCACCATTGTTCCGCCCCTGGTCGACCCTCCGGGGTGCAAGTCACTGAGCCTGTGGGAACTCAGGATGCTATGAACGGACCAAATGCAGTGAAGTCTTCTTCTCTTTCTTCATCAGGACAGTGTACCTACCGACAATGGCCTGACACTGATTCCATTGCTTTCTGGGGAAAATGAGGTTGATTATTTGAAATCTCATTTCTTGGTCATTTTAGCTTTGTTCATTTTATGCACTAAAGTGCTGTTCCGAGGGTGAAATCGCACATGAAACACGTGTTCGAGTGTCATGTCAACAACTTTCCAGACACTTGAATTTGTGAAATTATTCCAGTGTGTCTACATTAACTGTCACGGCTGTGCAAGGCTGTGTTGCTTGCTGTATATGTAAAAGAATCAATAACGTACACAGTTTAAAAAGTTAATTCCTTTTGTATCTGAACGACTCTGATGTTTTGAATGTGCCTGATGCAGAACAGGAAAAGGACGGAGAGAAACAGGCGTGCGCGGCGGGTCCCGCTCTGGGCAGCGGGGCTGGCCCAGCACCGTCCGCCCTGTCCGCCGAGCGAGAGCATCTGAGGCCCCGCAGAGCGGTGACCTCGCGGAGGTCAGGGGCAGTCAGCTCGGTCTCGTCTTAACAGGGAAGAATCTTGAACTCACAGGAATTTTCTGTAGTTTCTCACTTCAAGACGATGCAGGATGTTAGCATCGCCGTGCTGCCTGGCAGTCCGCGGGCAGACGCGGTTTGGGTCGGCTGAGGCGCCGTGCCGGACGGTGATGAGACAGCCGCTTTTCTGCCTCGCACAAGGGCGTGGCTGTCAGGGCAGGGTGACTGTGACTTAGGGAGCCACGGAGTCTGGGGTGGACGACGCCCCCGCGGTCAGGATTAGCGTGGTCTGGAGTTGATGAAGCTTGCGGAGGGAGGACGGTGGAGGCAGAGGGCCATGCAGAGGATCACACGGCAGGACCCACAGGGCCCTGCTCGTAGATGAGTCAGGCCCGAGGGCTGGGGACAGGGGTTGCCAGGGCGGGGCGGGCGGGGGCCTTCCTCCACGCCCTCCAGGAAGCGCCCGGCCTGCAGGGCACAGAGCACTGAGCACCGAGCACAGCAGGATTCTGTGATGGGCTGGACTGAGGGGTGACAGTGAGGGAAAGGCAGTGGAGGGGCTCCAGGCTCCCCGCTTTGCCAGCACGGAATCAGGGGAGGAGAGTCGGACTCACCGGGCTAGGTGGGAAGGGGGCCGGGCGGAGGAGCCTGGCTTCAGGCTGGTGGAGGGCCAGTCCCGCCGCCTGGCCTGTCACCGGGCGCTGGCGAGTGGGCGCCTGTCTGCGTCCCACCCGTCGCGGAGAGAAGGTGTTCTGAAATGTTTGTCGGATAAAAGACGCATCGCAGAAAATAACGTTTCTTAGACTCAGGCCTCACAGGATTAGAAACACATGCGCTTGGCCCTCATCAGCGGGTAAAGACCCGTTTCCTGTCCTGCCCTCCTGTCCGTCTGCCGTGCCCTGGCCCGGGGCCCCCAGCCCCTGGGAGAGGCCACGTTCACCTGGCTTCCGGAGGGCGAGGGGGCTCCGCAGTGTCCGTCCCGGTTCTCCGTGGGAGCGTGAGCACGTGTGTGCGCAGGGCTCCCGCAGGGGCAGTGGCCTGCGAGCGGGTGCCACCGCCTCTCACCCCCAGGGGCCCCGGGGCCGGGACGCGCTCCCAGCCCGGGCCCTGGAGAGGCGCCTCCTCGCGGGCGCTCTGGCTGGGATCCCCTCGGCTGCGTAGCAGCTTCGCGGGGCGGTTTCGCGAGGGGACACGCAGCACGGCTCTCTGGAGCAGCTGCGGGCGTGAGTGGTTGTCCTTCGCCGCGTGAAACAAACGCAGCCCCTGCAGCAGTTTGGGGTAAAACGCTAGGAAACCTCGCTTCTCCTGGGAACGCCCCGCACGTGGCGTGAGGTGCCACAGCTGGTCCTGAGGAGTCTTTTCCTTTTGCTGGAAAACCCCTTTTCCTCCTCGGCATCGCTATCTCACACTAACTCGCTCCTTGAGCTTCCGTGGCGACGTCACTCCGACGTCAGCGGGCACGCGGAGGCCCCGTGGTCTGCACGCTTCCCGTCAAGTCCCGGACGTGGCGAGGGGCGTCCGGCCCTCGACGTGCTGCCTCAGTCGTGCTGTCTGGGGACCCCTCACAGGAGCCACAGCACCCATCTGGGCAACTCACGAGACCCACTCAGTGGCGAAGGCGGTGGGCAGGGCGGGCGTCTGCGTTCGCTGGCCGTCGGCGTGGAGCTCTGGGAGGCAGGCGCCTCGGGCCAGGGGAGCGAGCTGCTGGGGGCCCGGGGAGCAGCGCCCACCCACCCGCCAGGCACCGGCCGCCGCGCCCACCCACCCTCCTCGCCCAGCAGCCTGGGAAAGCGCAGCCTCCGAGCGGACGGGGTGGGCCCAGGGGATGGGTGCTGGGCCGGCAGCCAGCTGTCCACGGAGGCCGGGCACATGTGGTGCAGGAGCGATGGTGCCCAGTCCCGGGGCAGCGACGGCGCCCAGTCCCGGGGGGCGGCGAGGCTCCCCGCGAGCCGCCGGCGTCTGGTGCTGAGCAGCTGAGCTCAGTCCGACCCCGTGGGCGTCTCTCCCCGTCGCCCACAAAGCCCGTCGCTGCGTCGAGCGGACCACCGAGGCTCGCCACCTCCGCAGCTTCCACAGTCCCGTTCCGTGCAGGGCTGTTTTGTCTCCTTGTGAACATCAGAAACCAGGGAAGGAACCGAGCGCGATCAGAGGCGGCCGCCGGGGGTGGGACTGGCGGACGTGCCGCAGAAAGCCCCGGGCCGCCATCCCGTGCTCACTCACCCTGCTGGCTGAGACAACAGCCCGACGCGAGTGCGCAGGGACCTTTTCTGGAGCAGGGGACGAATTTCTGTCACCTGACGAGCCATCCGATGTGCCAGCCTTGGGTGCAGATGGGGACCCTCCTGTCAGGGGAGACGGAGGGAGCAACGTCTGCGTCCCGCCTGCCCCTGTGCCTGAGGGACACTGGCCGTCCACTCGTCCCTCCTCCGCCTGCGGCCGGTCGCCGCGCGCTTCAACTCCAGCCTCTGTTCCGAGCGGGCTGTGCCCGCAAAGCGGGTGACGGGGGCCTGGCAGCCGTGCCTATCTGTTTAAGTTCAGCGTGTGTTTTGACACGTAAATTTACATGAGGCATATTTAATCAGTCACAATGATATGCTAATTGGATTCATCTGTGAACTGAATAAAAAACACATTTGAAGAAAAATGAGGAGAAGTTATTACCAGCTGAGACACTTTGTAATCAGTGCTTTGCGTCATCAAAATGTGAAAGATGAAGGTGCCAGGTACTTGCTGGGGGAACGCAAGGCCCCGATCCAGTCCGGCTGCTTTTCCAGCGGCAGGAAACGGGTTCGGAGGCACCAGCGGCCTGGGCTGTCGCTGTCCCTGGTGCTGACTCTCAGACACGCAGGGCACCTCGCAGGGGGCTGTCTGGGAATCTATCCCAACCGTTTAAGTGTGGGGTGTGGGGTGCATGCACATGTGCAAGTGGAGAGCAGAGGGACCTACGTCTCTTGTCCTTTTCTGTCCCCAAAGTCACATAACAGCGTAGGAGTCAGGCTGTGACTAGAGCTGCCTGAGGCAGTTTCTGTTTCTCCCGTGAGCGTCCAGCCTTTGGTTTTCAGCAAGGCTAAGCCACTTGGAGCCGGCTACTGGTGCTCTGGGCTGGGTGGGGTCCTCGCGTGACAGCACACACACATGCATGTGCACACACATGCATGCATACATGCACACGCACACACATGTGCATGAGCACATGTGCACACGCATGCGCACAGTGCACGCATGCATGCATGCGAGCGCATGCACATGCACACACATGCACATACACACCCTTGCACACATGTGTGCGCATGTGTGCGCATGTGCACGCATGCACATGTGCATGTGCACGGGCACACATGAGCATGTACACATGCACACAGCGCGCACATGCATGCAAGCACATGCACACATGCACTCACGTGCACTTGCATGCATGTGAGCAACACAATGCACATACATGCAAATGCGCAACCTTGCACACATAAGTACACATGTGCGCACATGTACGCGTGTGCGCACATGCACACGTGCGCATGCACACACTTAAGCACAAACGCATGGACACATGCACACACGTACGCACACACATGCACAAATGTGCACACATGTGCATGCACACACATACACACATGCACACATGCACGTAAACGTGACCTTGCAAGGTGGTGGACGTATTCACTAGTCTATTGTCATAATCACTCCACACTGGGCATGTGTATCAAATCTTGTATCAAGTCACCACATTGTATACTCTACACTTAAAAATGTTACATTTCAATTATATCTCATTTAAGCTAGAAAAAAAGAAACATCTCAACTGAAGGAAAAGAAGAAAGAAAGAGTGATAACTAGTTGTGCTGGGGTAGCCCCACAGTGTTTTTATTTTGACCTTGTGTCTTGCATCCTTGAGAAAATATCATGTTATTTATATTTGTTCGCTTGTAGATTTCACATGTACAAAGCCATACCATCAGCACCTGCAAGTGTCATTTTCTTCCTTTCAAACGCTGTACCTCTCACGGTTTCTCCTCGCTCAGTCGAGTCACCTGGTGTTGACGAGTTGGAGGAAGCCACTCTCTCCCCGGCCTGAAGAGAAACGTTTAAGAACGTCATCCCGGCAAAGGACGGTCTTTGCCGAAAGATTTCAGTACCAAGTGTTTATCGGATTAAGGAAGTTGTAGCTTCAGTTTCTTGAACTTTAAAAGTTTCGAGTGGATGAATTCCTCGTTCCTGAATGTCTGAGGTTGTGTTTCTCCCTGTCTGACCTCTCGGTGAGGTGACCGAGCTGATGCAGGACCATTTTGCGTTTGGGGGAGGGACCCTCTGGTCCTGAAGTTTGCTTTGGTTAGTTTTCCTGTGCTGGATGAAGTTTGCTGCTCTTTTGTTTTGAGAATTGAAATTCAGTTATTTTCCTTTCTCATATTTTCCTCGTCTGGTTCGTCTCAAGGTCAGAGCAGCTCATGCAGCAGTGCGGCTGCCGCGAGTCACTCATGGCCAGCGCGCACGGCCCCGAGGGCCCGAGCCGTCCACGGCGGGCCATGTCTGCAGCCGCCCATGGGTGCAGGACGCCTGGCCGTGCCAGCTGCCACCCCGGGCTGCCGCTCGGCCCTTCTCCGTGTGCGCACGTGGCTCCCGTGCTGGTCGCCCTGCCGGTGGCACCTGGGGACTGTCCTCCCCTCTCCGGCTTCCCAGCGGATCAGGGTCCCCGTCACATTGGTTCAGCACGTTTGTGCATTGGGTGGGACCATCCTTCCGGTTCTCACATTTGCTTCGTCCCGAAGTCCCTCTTGACTTTTTATAGTTCGTAGTTAAGACACTTGTTGATTCGAAAATAGAGTATTTAAAAGTGCACATTTCTGCCTCCTGGATGCTGTAAAGAGGACGCCCCACATTGGGTTTCCTAGACAGTGCGGTCTCAGGTTTCCAGGCGTCTGAGCTCAGACGTGCCAGGCCGGCCGCGAGTTCTAAGCGGGCATTCCAGAGAACGGCGGCCACAGACTTGGGAAGAATCGTGAAACGAGTCCTGGTTTTCCTTATAGCACTTGCTGGACGTAGGCAGCAGAGCAGAGGCCACAGACCTCTGCGTGGCCGGCAGGTTTCCGTGCCGACCTGTGGGGACCACGACCTGTGCGGCTGCCACCTGCTCCGCGCGCGTCGTCCGGCACCCACGGTGCTCACCGCAGGCCGCACGCGCCACCTCGTCAGGCCGCAGGCCGCAGGGCCATTACCGCGGACGCGCCCGCCTCGCTCGGGGGCCCTCGCCTCCTCTGGGCTCTCTTGCTCTGGGACACGCGTGCCCGGGGCTAAGTGGCACGTATCACACGTCGCAGACACGCACACCCAACGCGGTCACCGACGTGCTGCTGCTGTGCCCCGCGCCTCCCCGGGGCGGGACGTCTGGCGCGTCTCCGTCCGCTGTTTTCCTCAGGAACTGCTATGGCGCCCGAAGCAGGTCCGCGGCGACGCTGCACTTGGTCACGCCGGGGTTCTCGCTGCGCCTCCCTGCCCCGGGGGCCTCGGCGACAAGGTGGCCGGAGTGCTGAGGGCCGGGACGGGCCTGCGTGACCCTGGCCCTGCGCCTCGCTCGCGTCTGCCTGCCAGTCCGGGAAGGCTACTCCGGTGAATCTTTCCAAACGTGGTGCTTATGGGGCCTCATTTAAAAGACGCAGCGCGTGCTCCGGTTCGCGGGTTCACAGCTGTGTTTTACACGTGGGTAAACAAGTGGGTCGTGAGTTTGTTCTCTCGCCTGGTTTGTGTCCTGCTGGGAGCCGAGGACAGTCACCTGCCACATGCCCTGAGCACTGAATGTGACGTACACGGGATGTCCCGCCGTGTGCAGGGCGCGTCTGCTGGCAAGCACTCTCCTCGTGCAGCGCTGTCCGGCCCCCAGGCCACAGAGGACCCGCTTCCTCGGGGTGTGAACGTGGACGTCACACCCGCTCTTCGGCCCCAAGGGACCCACATGAATGCCCTGTCTCCGCCCGGAAGCCCGTGGAAGAACGGGCACACGGCTGGTCGCTGAGACCTTCCCCAGCACGGCAGCACCCTCTCTGGTGGGCTCGGTCCCCGGCAGAGGCGCCGCCATGCTCCCCGGGGTGCGGGACGGGGTGCCACGCCATGGTCGTGGGCCCCGCAGGCACACAGACCCCCTGTGGGCCGGGCCATGGGGGCGGGGGGCCCCCACGCCGCCGGGCACACGCTGCCCGCTCGCCATGGGGGACGGGCGGGGGCCCCTCCAGGTGGACACAGGGCGCGGCCTTCAGGGGGCGCCCGCCCCGGGCCCCGTGACCGGACTAATCCCCCTGGGGCCCGCGAGCAGCACCACGAGCCGCGCACCATCTAGCAGCGCCCGACCTTCCCCCCTCCTCGAATGAGTAGCGGCATCCGTCGAAGATTGAAATCGCTTGAGAAACGTGTAGTGAGGGTGCCGTTCCTGGAGAATTTCCTTCGCTTGGCCTTCATTTATTTTTTTCTAAACTCAGGAAAAGCGTTAATTTCCCAATTCCTGATATGCATTACGTTATATTTTTCCACTTAAAAGATACAGCGGCTTCGCGGGCCCCCCTCGCACTCGTGTGTGTGATGGCGTCTCCGCGAAGGGGCTGCGCTCGGCACAGGCTCCAGTGCACCTCGCGCTGCGGGGCGGGTGTTTCTGTGGCTCCGCTGTTTGCTCTGCCTCTGGTGAGACGCGTTTTTCCTTGACAACAAAAAAGGCCCCAAATGCCAAGTGCGGGAACGGAGCCGGTGCGGGAACGCAAGGAGATGCAGACGCAGCCTTGATGCTTCTGTCACCGCAGGGTCGAGGTAGTCTATCGGATCACACGCAGTCTTCTCAAAGACGCGCGCTTCTGTTCTACATCTAGAAAACCTGGACAGGCCAGGGGACTGTTAAGGACGGCGACGGTCCCGCCGAGCCGCCACCCCCATGGCCTCTGGACAGAACGTGTCGTCGGCACCGTCAGCGTGCGACGTGGCCGTTGAAGGCGATCGCCCCTTCTCCGCCCCACTTCACAGCCGCAGAGTGGAAAGTGGAAGACTTCCAGAAAGAGACCCCGTGCCAGCCGCGGGGAGGCCCGTGGGGGCGACAGCGGTGCCGGGCGGGTGCCTGGGGGTGCAGAGCAGCCCCCCGGGCGCCCCGACAGAGGCCCGCACGCCGGGCCGAGCCGGAGCCGGTCTGCAGCCCGGAGCCCGGGGCCAGGTGTCCGCAGGGCCGGGCTCTCCTGGGGGACTCGACTGTCCTGGCTTCTGGCGGTGGCCTCAGTCCTTGGGGTTCCTCGGATCGTCGATGCGTCACCCCAATATGCCTCCATGTCACTTGGTCATCTTCCCTGTGTATCCTTGTCCAAACTTCCCCTTTTAAGAGGACTGGGGCCACCCCGAGGACCTCACGGCGTGGCTTTCTCCTCGCTGTGCTCCGAGCCGCTCGCTTTTCCTGGGTGTTGGGGTGCTCACTTTCAGTCTGCATCTGCTGGCTGCCCACGGCCCTCGGCTTATGCAGCGCACCCCCCCACACACACACACATCCTGTCGTGGGCGGTGGCCCTGCGGCAGGACACGTGGCCTGGGGGAAGAACAGCCCTGAGAGTTGCAGAAATTCGGGGCCTTTTTCCTAAACTACTGTTCAAAACCTTTTTCTTTTGTTTTTCCCAATTAACATCAATTAATTTAATTCCCTTTTTCTTGTTTCAAATTTTATTCTAGTCTCTTATAATCTTTTTTGTTTTCAGGCTGTGTTAGGAGTCTGCTTATTGTTTCTTTGTTTCTTCTTCTCTCTCTTATCTAAAATGACTTTCTCTAGATGGGAGAGACAGAATTGGTAGGTCTTCTGCCACCTTATCTTAAGCTCCTTCTCGTTACTTTTCCTGGTTTTTAATTTTCTAGCTCGCACTCCTTTTTCTCTGCCTTTTCCCCTCCAGCAGGTTTTCCCTTCTGTTTTTGTTTGTGAAGGTTTTGCAAGGTGACTGTCATTCAGAATGGTGCAGCAGCATAACCTGATCCCCAGAGATTTCAGGAAAAAACCTTGCGAAGGCAGGTGTTCGTGTGGGGTTTTCAGCCACAGGAATGTCCAGAAAATTTCAGTCTCACCAGGTCTGCATGTCAGTGGCCGCCCAGGGCCTCTGCCCCACATGGCGAGACTTGTCCTCAGTGCTTAGGTTTGGTTCAATATTTTGTGTCTTGGTCTTACTTTATGCTTCTTGGTCTTACTTGCGGAGATCCCGCTGACCAGCTGCCTGGGGCAAGCTTCCGCGTGAGCACGGCCACCGGGTGCCACACTGGTGCCGGGCAGCGAGGCCCCATCGGGTGGGAGAAGCTCCCGCGGGGCCACTGAACAGGCAGGGCCATGGCCCGCACACGTCAATTAGGAGAGCTGGCCCCGTTTCCCGAGGTACGGGCGCAGGCCAAGGCCTGAGGCCTGGCTGTGAGTTAGCAACTGGTGGGCCATCAGAAGGGTCGGCTGGGAACAGGGCCAAGCTACGTGTGCCTTGCACCTCAAGTTCGCTGTGTCTCTTCGGCGTTCGGGGTGCGTTTCAGATTCTAAGCGACGGGGTGGGCCAGGGCATGGGGCGGTTCTGCCCTCCTGCCAGACCGACCTATCCCCCGAGCGCGGGGCTCAGGGCGCCCCTGCCTCTCCCGGAACGTGGCCGTCTCGTCCAGGGCACCCTTTTTGTAAATAAAGTTTCACTGGAACCAGGGTGACTAGAGGTGCTGTTTTTCCCGAGAGGCCATGACAAACACCGCAGACCAGGGGCTCACACGGTAGAAGCTTCTCAGCGTTCCAGACCCGGCGTGCACGAGGTCGGCCGCCCCTGAGGCCCTGACCCTCCCTGCGTCCTCACGTGGCCGTCCCTCTGTGGGTCTCTGTCCAACTTTCTTCCTGCAAGGACAGCGGTCACACCGGACCCAGGGCTCACCCCGATGGCCCCGTGTCAACGCAGTCACCTCTGCAAAGGCCCCGTCTCCACGGGCACCACATCGTCACGTGCTGGAGGTTAGGGCTGCAGTATGTGAATTTGGGGGAGAGGCGCAACTCAGCCCATAACGTCAGATTTAGCCATTAAAAATACAGGACCCCAGTAAAATCTGCATTTCAGATCAACAGCAAGTTGTGCATAGGAAATAGTTATGTTAGTTGTGTTAAAACATCGGCATCTGTTTGAAACGCTCATGTGACAGGAACTGTTGCTGCGCCCGGAGCCCCGAGAACGCAGGCGCCCCCACGGGGAGGCAGACCCCACTCCTCCCACAGTTCACGTGGAAAACCAGCCACCGCCCCGGGCAGCGAGAACACGGAGCTTCTGTTGCCTCCCAGCCCCAGGGTCTGGGCTCAGGACAGAGGCTAGATCGGCACATTGGGGTTCCGTCTGGGCCCCCAGAGCCCAGCACCATGTGCTGGCGTCAAACCCCCGGAGACCCCCACCTCGGAACCGGCGACCTTGCTCCACGTCCGTGAGGATCGATGTTCTTCACCTGTTTTCCGTGCGGAGGTGGGCCGTGGAGGTAGGTCCCGCACGTTCTCAGCAAAAGAAGACAAAGGACAGCTCTTCAAGGTGACGAGGTGCCAACCAGCGTGCTTGGGGAAGGGGCCTTTTGCAGTCCGTCCCTGTGTCAGACCCGGGCGGCTGGGGAGAGGCCCAGGTCGGGGTGAGGCGTGAGGACACACGGCCCCCCTGGCACCTCCCGCTCAAGCGTCAGGAGGACTGACCTCCCGCCCGGAAGCCTCTGGAGACCACCGCCCGCACCGGGGTCTGCACCGTGCCGCGAGCCCGTGTCCCTTCAGCTGGACGAGCCAGCCAGCCCGACGTGCGTGGCGGAGGGCAGACAGGTGCATTCAGAAGCAGCTCTGGGGATGGTCCCCGACCTCTGCACCCAGGAGGGCACTCAGCTGAGGGGGAGGGGTCCACTCGGCTGCCGGCTGGTTTCTCAGTCCCTCCCACACATTCGTACTTGACCTTGAGCGGCATCAGGGCAGTGGCTACAGAAATGGGAAGAGGAACATGAGTGCTTACGGGCACGTGCAAACCGAGCATTGCCCGAAGGTGGCCGGCCCCCTTCAGTGCCGCCCCTGCCGGCTCAGCCCCGGGCTCTGGCCCTGGAAGGCAGTGGTGGACCGTGCCAACCCCCCCGCTCCCCACAGCGCGGCGGGGCTACCTGGGCCAGAGACCCCTCTCTGCCCTGGCCCTCGGTCGTAGCCACCCGCCCCGGGCGGGCCTTGGCCGGTCCCCAGCCTGCTGCCTGGCGCTCGGAGCCTCTGGCCTCCCGTGACTGGGCCACTTCGCTCCATGGTCCTGGTTGGGAGAATCGACTGTCGCTCATCGTCGTGACCCGCCCCTCTCTGACGAGCGTGTTCAGTCTGGGCCGCACTTGTCCGATGGTGCCCGTGTTCATGTGCAAATGCACCTTTCTGTGATTTTAAAGAAAAAGCGCGTTTTGAGGAGTGCCGCCCTGCCCTTTGCCACAGTGTGGGTTCACATTATTAATCCGATTTAAGTGAAAATTGTTCTTTACATTGTCTCCCACAAATAGACATTTCCTTCCCTTTTGAAACAGGAAGGTGGTGCCAAGTGCTGCGCCTCCTGCTCCTGCGAGGGTGGGCGGGGGCCGCGTCGGCACCGCCTAGTGCCTGGGCCGCCGCCGAGCTCTGTCGGGGGCGAAACTCCGGTACCATTTGTGTGATTAGTTTCCCCTTGTAGCTGCGTCTCCAAAAATGCAATTAACAGTTTCATATTCGGAGCTGCTAGCTTTTACTCCTGCTGCATGCTGTGCAGCATTTGCATCATAAAAAAAACTAATTGGTAAACACAGTCTCGCCAGCCTCTCCGAGATCCACCCAATTCTCTCCCGTTAATTGGCTCGGCTTCAACACACTCTGGATGGAATTTCAAAGGCTGCTGCAGATTAGAGAGGAGCCTGCAAGCGCTTGTGTTTCACAGAACCGACTCCAAGGAGACCGGGAAAGATATTTTAAATTAATGCCAAATGCAAGCAACGCGCTGGTCCAGTCGTTGCCATGGGAACCGTTTTGTCTGCTAATCTGATGGGGGTGTGTGTTTATTGGGATTCGTCCTAATGACCTTCATGGAGGAAGTCAGCTTCGCGGGCCCTCGTGCCCCTGTGGGCTGCGGCCGAGGGAGGACACCGTGAACTTCCCCGCAGCCCCCGGGCCCTGTCCCTGCCCCGGCTCAGCGCCCGGCGCCCAGCCTGGCCCTGCGCGTGTGGGCAGGGCAGTGGCGAGAAGCTCAAACGCGGCAGGCCACGGCAGCCGCCCCTGGGACCCGCCAGGCCTGGCCGGCGTCACGGCACCCCCGCCCCCTCATCCCTGACTCGGGCGGCCCGGTGGCGCCTCCGGACGGGCGCGGCTTTCCTTCCTCTGAGGGACAGCGGTGGCCTCTGGTTCCCCGGGGCCGGCCCGAGGGGAGACGTTCTTGGCGGTGCGTCCCGTTCCCAGAGCGCGGACAAGCCACCTGTGCTGGTCCCCGCGGCGGCGTTCCCAGCGGGGCTGGCGGAGGCGGCTCAGGGCCCGAACGTGCTCACTGACGTGGCCGAGCCCCGAGAGCCCCCGGCCGCTTTCCTCGCCCCCCCACACCGCCCCCGAATCCCAGGTTTGTGTTATTTTTGTCTTAATTAACCAGGCTCTAATGAGTGGACGTTCTTCCCTGGTGTTTAACAAGGGGCTGTCAGGCAATTGTGATAGACAGACATGTTTATTATTTGTTTTGAACTCATGTAAATCGCCGTTTGTTTAATTGCAAAAAAAACAAAGAAAAGAAAAACCTCGACGTTCTCTGTGCGGGTTCCATCGCGAACGCGAGCTCTGTGGTCGCAGTGCGACCTGGTTGTCGGGGTGTCTTCAAACACGGGGCCCCCCTTCTGGCTGGACGGGCACGGCGTCGGCCTGGACCGGAACCGCAGGCGCGTCTTTGCGTGGGAGCACGGCACTTCCAACAGCGGTCGCTGCGAGGGCTTCGCGACGGCCCCCGGGCGGTCGCTGGGGGCGGGGGCGCCGTGCCGTCCTCCCCTGAGGCCCCGTCTTTGTGCGGGGTTCACAGGGGGACCGCGGCCCGATGAGGGGCACGTTGCGGCGCCCACAGCAGTGAGGTGCGGACGGCCCGCACGGGACACCGTGGACACACACCCCCCTCTCCGGGCGTCGCCGAGGGCACCTGGCCCGTCGCAGCCCGCGATGCCATCGTGGTCGCACGTCGGTGAGCGGCCTACGTCCTGGTTTCAGAGCAGAAAGAAGTTCGTCGGGTGGGGCTGTCCCTTCCCGTCCGCAGCCGCGGGGGCCGCCTGGGGGGGCCGTGGCCTCGTCGCAGCACCGTGGCCTTCGGCACGGCGCCGAGCACCGCGCTCACGTGCGAAACGGGGCCCGAGTCCCTGAGACAAGCCAGGTGCTGTCCCCTCCCCGTGCGTGAGGCCGCGGAGCAACAGGCCGCGTCAGTGACAGACACGGCCGCTCGCAGCGGGCGCGTGGGCCGCGCTGACACCGTCCTGCAGCTCGTGTGTCCGGGGTCACGTCCACCCCGCTGAGGCTGCACCGGCGACGTCCCGGCCCTGACGCGCGAACGTTCCTCGGGTTTGCCGTCTGTTCACCGAGTGCGTAGCGGTCCCTGGGGACGAGCCTGATCCTCGCGGCCGGGTGAATGTGGCGGGGCGGGAGCCGAGGCGCTTCATCCGCGGCCCTCAGGCCTCGTGCGGGAGGCGGACGAATTGGGCCCCACCGAGCCTGCGACCAGGACCCTGGGGACACGGCCTCTAGGGTGCTCGGCACGTGGGGACAGACAGCGTTAGATAACGGGAGGAAGGGCGGCCCAGGCACGACCTGCCGTGCGGAAGGGCCGGTGGATCAGGAAGGCGGGCGGGAAGGTGTGTCAGGTGCGTGACGAGCGTGTGAAACGCAGTGCTTGTCACTCCCGCTCGTGGGCGGGACGCGGTGCCTGCCGCGGCCCCTCGTGGAAGGCTGGGCGCGCCCTTCGTGAGAGACAGCCCAGCATGCGCCGTGCCAGAGCGCAGGACGCGGGTCCTGAGCATGTGGCCAGACGCCTTTTCCTTCGTGACAGTTCTGCCTGGGGCCAGCCCGCGGGGACCGCAGTGTCCAGCGGGGTCTGCGAGGCCGGGGCAGCGGGAGGGAGCCGCGTCTGGGCGTCAGGACCGCGTCGGGTTCGACGGGCAGACGAAGTGAGGCTGGGACGGGCTGCGGGGAAGTCTGGAAGAACCGGCCCGTTGGGCCTCGAGCGCGTCCACACAGCAGCTCCCCTCCGATCTGGCCACGCGTGTCCGTTTTCCCGTGGACGCTGCGCCGGCCGCGGGGCCCCGGGGGCTGACGGTCCCCGCCGGGGCCCGGGTCTCAGCAGCAGCTTCGAGCAGGCTGGTGGCCGCACCAGGCTCGTCCGGCCACCGAGTGGGACCAGGACAGAGGGACGCGGGCCCCCCCGACACCTAGTGCCACGCTCCTCCGTTGAAAAGGTGGGGCGCGAGCTCTGCAGGGCTCGGGGTCAGGCCAGTGGAGGCCGCCCGACCTCTAAGCCACTGCCCCCGCCTGCGACGCATCTGTGGCACACGCGCCCTGGGCCCAGGACGCCGAACGCCGCCATGACCCCGGCCACGGCGGGGGCGCGACCTCCCCGCTGCCCCGCGCCCAGGCTGCCGCGGCCCCCCGACCCCCCGGGCTCCCCGCACCCCCAATGTCCCCCAGGCTCACTACCCCCCCACGCCCGCCATGACCCCCTGGGCTCTTCACCCCCCCGCACTCCCCATGCCCACCCAGACTCCCCGCCGCTCCCCACGCCCGCCATGACCTCCCCGGGCTCCCCGCCCCGCGCCTTTGAACTCCCCAGAGGCTGCTCTGGCGAGCAGGAGCCACTGCTCATCGCCTGGTCCAAGCAGCTCGGCCCTGCTCCTCTCTGCTTTGGTCAGGGGTGGATTAGCGAATTCCAAACCAGCTTAGGCACATTGCTCACTGACCTTTCTCTTCTCTGCACCTTTGAGGAGAAATCAACAAAAGACAACAACAGTAACCTTTCCACGTCCATTATCATAAGCTGCGCTGACCTTAAGGAAGAGGCCGGCGGACGCGGTGTGGCGCGGAGCGAGGGGCGTCCTGGGTGCCGGTGCGGGGCGCGGAGCGAGGGGCGTCCCCTTCCCTGCCGCGTCTCTCTGTCCGCATGACGCGCTGCGTGCAGCGGTTCTACAGCGAGTTTCGTCTCCTGGAGGTGTTAAAACCGCCCGTCGCCCGTGTCAGCATTGCTGCAGGAACAGAAACAGCATTCGGAAGGTAGAATTTGGCCGACTGGAGGATGACGCTTCTAAAACCATTCTCAGAACACGAATTCAGAGTCACGGAAGCGAAATTTACATGCATTTGCTTGGAGGACACAGTTTATAAATCCTCCGTGGATCAAATATCATCGTGATTTTTTCAATGAAAACAAATTTAGAGAGAGCAGTATCCAAGGGTAAATATTTCTTATGTAAGCACGTGGTGTTATAAGGTCCTGAAAATTAAACTGTCAGCAAAGGGATAAGATTTGCCGGTTTCTGTTATCTCAGAGAAATATCATGTAAACAGCAGCAAAACCATGGTGAAAACCAAGCTTGATTTGTTTAATTACCTTCTCTCGCTATCTCTTTTTTGTTAAATGAGGCACCATCCACTGGACAGCAATGCATGCACTCTTTAAAAAGATACAGTTGTCAACTTTGGATTTGCTCCAAGGAGCAACAAGCCCCGCTCTGTAGACACAGAGGGCAGGGGGACGAGAAGTGGGGTGACCTGCGTGTGGCTCCGAGCCCCTCCTGTGGCTCACGCACCCTGCCAGGGCCGGCGGGGCAAGGGGCGCTCCACCCCTCAGCCCCAGAGGACCCGTGGGGCAGGCCCGTGAGCCCGCTCAGGCCCTGTGAGCCTTTCTCAGGCAGAAACCTAACCGTCCCTTTTTTTGGTGATAAAATCCATTCTTTTCCCCCAAATTGGAATCGGAAGCATTGACAGAGCAATTTCTGCCTCTTCACAGCTCCAAGTCACAAGGCAGCATAAATGAGGAATAAACAAGGGTCCTGGGACCAGCTTCCACTTAGACTCAGTTTGTTTCACGTGCATCTTCCGCAGCGAGGGCCGTCGGTGGGTGTGCGAGGCGCTGACGGGTTTCCCACCAGGATGTGACAGTAGCAAAGATTTCTGCAGTTTATGGAATTGTAAATGAAGTTCGCTGATTAAGTCAGCAGCCGCGAAGAAATTAGCAGATCCTCTCAGGGTAATTAGACAAGCAAGCTATTCTTAAAACAGAGGGAGCGCTTGGAAACCTGTTATTGCATTTTATCAATGACCTTAGAAGCGCTGGGAAGGGAGGGGCTGGTGAGCGCCCATCCAGAGCCGCGATGGGCGAGGCAGGAGGCGTCCCTGAGAGCTCCGGGGGGCGGCCAGGGCTGCGTGACGAGCCCGGCGCTGGGGCCCACGCGGGCACCGCGTCTGAGAGCACGGGGCAGCCGGCTGGCGCTCCGGAGGGCCGTGGCACGTGGACGCCACGCCCCCGCCCCTGCTCGTCCCGCATGTGCCTGTCCCGCCCTGTTCCTCTGAGGACCTCGGTCACGGGGGGTCAGGGCCCCCTGCGTGGCCTGCTTCAAGCCTCGTCACCACTTGAAAGACTCATCTCCGCATCGAGTCGCAGTCTGAGGTTCTGGGGTCCGGGCTGCGGCACGTGAATTTGGAGGGCGCAGTTCAGCCTGGTTCGCCCCCACTCCACCCGGCTGCCCTCCCTCGCCCTTCCTCCTCGCCAGAACCCTCGTCCCCAGGCCCCGCCTCGGCTTCGAAGCGCGCTGTAGCGGCCGTTGTCCGGTGCCGCCAGCCCCCCCACCACCCCCCCGGCCGGGCCGGGCGCTCCGCCCAGCTCGCCGAGAGAAGGGGGTGGGTGTGGGCGCACCCCGAGCACCTCCAGTAGCGCAGGCCGCGGTGACGAGGGCCGTGGGGCCCGGCTCCTCGCCCGAGTCAGGATGGCTCCGCCGGGCCCTCGGCCCCGGGCTCCTCACACGGGTGGAGGCTTCGGGCCCTGCCCAGGTGGCCTCTCCCTCTGCCCGTCGGTCCCGCTCACGCCCGGTCCTCAGTCTGCTTCCCGCAGGCGGAGCCCAGGCCCTGCGGCTCCCCGAGGCGTCCCCCTGACTATTGGCGGACTCGGCCGTCCACAGGCGCTGCAGCTGCCGGCCCTGCCCCTGCCCCACGCCCTCCCCGCCCGGCGCAGCGCCCACGAGACCGACCGGCTCCGACCGCTGACGCGATGCGTCCCGTCAGCCCATTTGTGTTGGGTCCGTTTTAAGTCACAGCAACGGGGAATGTCAGGTGACGCGTTGGAAGGGGGGGCGTGCGTGCGCCCCGGGGAGCCTGGGGGCCCAGAGCCAGCGCCGCGGCCCTGGCGGCCGAGGTCCTGCGGGTGACCAGGCCAGGAGCCGTGCTGGCGTGTCGGGCCCGGCCTGGGCTCGCGTGGGCGCCCACCGTGCGGCTTGGTGCCCTGACGGCCCCAACGGCGAGTCCCCGGGTCCCGGGCACACTGTCCCCGCGCCCGCGGACTCGAGGTGCAGTCACGGTGCGCGGGAGCTGACCCGGGACCTGAGCTCACCAAGGCCTGGGGACCGTCACCAAGGCCACCTCAGCTCCGGCGCCCAGCAGCCACGGGCACTTGGGGGGGACGAGGGGACCGGTCCCCGGCTCCAGACCGTGCTGTCCACTCCTGCACCCCGCAGTCTGACAGCGGACGGCGCTGGTCCACGGTCCGGAGCAGCCGGGCCGGGGGTCTGGGCCCTCAGTGGCAGCCACAGCTGCCCCCAGCGCTGTCTCTGCAGCACCCGCCCCCCCCCCCCCCCCCCCCCGCACTCAGGAGGGACGCGGATCGGAAGCCTCTGGCCCGCTCTCCCGCCGGGCGGGGCCGGGGTCCCCTGCTGCGCCCCCTGCTGCTCCCTGGTCCTAGGCAGCTCGGGAAATTGCTTTTCTGAAAGGAAAGGAAATTGACACTCACAGTGAGCATCTCGGCTCCGGCCAAGTACAGGCTGGACTCCTAGGTCTTTTCCCACAGGCGCTGGTCGCTGCTTGGATACTAATTTTTTTTTAAAATTTCATCAAATCATGCCACCTAGGGAAAAAATCTGTCTTCCTCTTACGCCCTCGGTCTTAACGTTAACAGCCCTGGTCGCCGATGTGGGACCCCGTGCTTCAGACAAACCCGAGTCTGTGTCGGTAGGAAATGTTTCGAGCGGCCCGTGACATGTTGTGGGGAAAGGGGTTTGAGCCGTTCGTCAGGACGAGGACGTGACAGCACCCGGCCCGATGGATGCAGACGCCTGCGGTGGTGCTTCTGGCTGGGCCTGCCCGACGGGGTGCTGACCGGCCAGTGCCCTGCGGCCGGAGCCCACGGCCGGTGAGACGGGGCTCCGTGGGGAGCCACACGCCTCGCTCCGCCGGGGACGTCCCCCCCCCCCCCCGCTATGTCCGTTCCCTTCGAGGCTCCGGTGAGGGTGACACCGAACATCTTCTAAACAAAGACGTCGAAGGGTCTTTTCACCCAGCGCAACGTCCTCGTGTCAAGATGTTGCAATAATCAAGCCGAGACGCCGGAGACGTGGGAGGGGACCGTCCCGGAGCCCCGAAGACGCTGCGCGCCTGGCCCGGGGGTCCAGCGGCCCCTGGTCCAACCTGGTCTGCCGCGCAGGCCGCCAGCCCCGGGCTGGGAGCCTCACCCCGGAGGGGTTTTCCGGGGCGGGGCGTGGGGCACAGCCCCGCGTTCTGGTCTGCGTACCACAGGTGTGCAGCGCCCGCCCCGTGGGCCGCGGTCCCAGGGGCTCTGGTGCCGGGACCGCGGTGTTGCCACGGGCCGCCCGAGGCCACCGCAGAGCCTGTGACCCGCAGTCCACAGCCGAGTCTTCCTCCCAACCCGCCTGCCTCCCAGACGTCTCTGCTGCCCACTGCCCGCTGCCCGCGGCGACCCCATCACGCTCCGCACAGCGGCCAGGACGGGCCAGACCCTGATGACCCGCCACCGGGGACGCGTCGCCCCGAAGCACTGTCACCCGCATGTCCGCGCTCCATCTGCGGATTGCCTTCTCTGCGACGCCCCGCTGGGCGGCGGGGGGCCGGCGTGGGCGCATGGTCCCTGGGCCTGGCCCCGCCGTCAGAGTCGCCCGCGTGGGGAGCGCCACCAGGCGCAGCGCGGCCGCCCTGCCCCGGGCTCTGTCCTGCGCTGGCCGGCGGCCCCCCCAGCCTCTGCGCCCGCGTGGGGCGCCGGCTCGCTCTGGTCCCAGGGGGGCGGCAGAGACGGGTCTGGCTGAGCAGCAGACTCGCCTTCCCTCTGTGGAGAAGGCGATCGCAGTGTGAGAGGGGGCGCAAAGGCCGCACGCCCAGCCGCGAGGCCAGCTCAGCCCCGGAGCAGCGCCTGGGACGAGAGCACCGGGCGCGGTGAGGGACGGGGCGGCGGGGCGTCCCCGCACTGTGGGGCGTGGGCGCGGTCGGTGCCGCCTGCCCCGACGGCAGCCGAGAACCTCTCAAGCCATCGAACACGCGTTTCGAATCGTGAGGAAAGATAAGCGGGAACCAACAGGGGAGTTGAAGAAATGGGGGGAAGGGACGGCAAGAGGAGGGCGTGACGGGAAGAGGTCCTCTGCCCGTGTCTGTGGACGGGCAGGTGACCCCGTGAGCCACCAGCACAGCCCACGCGGCAGGTGCTGGATCCGTCACACCTGGGAGAGACGGGCCAGGTACACCCCGACGCAGGGGTGCACTGCCTGGGAGGGGCGCGGGCCTCCGGGCTGGGACGGGGCCCCAGGAAGCCGGGAGGACCTGGTCCTGAGCTCTCGTCCTTCCTCGGCCTGCAGCACGCCGGCCGGGCGAGGCGCTCCCCCGCGGGTGCCCACGCAGAGCCGGCTGCTCGCCGAGGCCTCGGTCTGCCCGGAGCCGCCCAGAGCTGACCCTCGCCTGCGCGTCTGGGCAGGTGGCAGCTTGTCAGAGGCCTTCGGCTTGGCCGGAGCCTCACAGCTTCCCAAACGGGGAGCCCGGGGGGAGTGCCGAGGGCCGGCCGCTGCCCCCAGCCCGGCTCCCGTTGGTGCCGGAGCCGGAGCCGTCTCGGCAGCAAGCCCCTCACGAGGGGCCTCGTCCGGGTCGGCGAGTCCGCTCTGAATCATTCCCCCGGGCGAGCGGGGTGTCCGCCTGCCGGTCTCCCCCTGCGGGAGCCGCGCGCTGTGTCCTGCACGGAGAAGTGAGGCGATGCAGAGGGGCCGAGCCCGAGGCCCTGGGCGCGGGGTGCGCGGGCCCCGGCGCTGCGACCCCGGCTTCCGCGGCACGACTCCCTCCGCTCCTCGCTCCTGATCCGCGGGGCTCCACGTCAGTGTCTTCTATTTCGTCCTCCTTCTGAGTGACACGGTGTGATATGTCTGATGACAACTAGAACAAATTCTGGTAATGAGGTCACCTTGGGCCTGTGCCGCTGTCTGACTGCCGTTCTCCGTAGAAATCATTTGTGAAGTCGCCCCACGTGCTCGGAATGCGCCCCCTGCACGAGCGCGGTGTCGACAGGCAGATGTGTCAAAACTCGCAGGACACAAGTGCGGCCGCTGCAGTTTAGACCCGTAAATTGGTCTGTAATGAGACAGCTTCTGGTTCCATCACGAGGAAAGGGTGATTAAGTCGCTTTGTTTCCTTTAGACGCCAGCTCTGTGTGCAGACTGTGCTGCTTTAAAACCGGAGGGGCCCGAACGTCTCACTGACGTTTTAGCAAGCGCGTGTGACATTCCCGGAATCGCACGAGGGTTGTCGTGGGGCTCACGGCGCAGACAGAAGCGTCAGGGACGCGGGTAGGGATGGGCTGGGCTCCGGAGCGCGGAGGACATGTGGGCGTCGCAGCGAGAAGCTTGTCGGGGGCCTGGGAGCAGCTGAGGGGGCCTCAGCGGAGACCCAGAGCGTCCGAGCAGGGGACAGCAGGCCCCAGGTGCAGCCCAGGTGTGAGTCGGGGGCAGCCGGACGCCAGCGCTGGGACTGCCACACTGAGCCGCTGGCAGCATGACACGGACCCCGAGTGGAGGAGTCGACGCGTGCGGGCGAGGGTCATGCCGAAGGGTCAGGGCACCCGCCCCCGCCAAGCGGGCCAGGCAGCAAGGGCACCGCGCCACCGGTGAGACAGCCAGACGCCAGGGAAGGGGGCGGACGGGAAGCCCGAGGGCCACGCCTGAGGGCCGGGGAGCCTCGGCGGGCGCGGGTGGTTTCAGGGGAACCGAAGGCAGGTGGTGCCCTTGCAGACGGCGGCATCCTCACCCGGACAGACCTCCCGCACCTGAGCCGAACGCAGCAGCGCGGTGCACGCGCCTCCCCGCAGATACCAGGCGTGTCCTGCACTTCTGCAGGCCGCCCCTATCAGGCACCCCGCCTGCCTGGGCCCTCCCCGCCCCATCCCCTGCCCAGCGGGTGCCCATCGAGCTCTGCCACCCCAGGCCCGTGCTCACCGACGTCCAAGGTCCCTGGTGACTGAAACCAGCCATGTCCAAAGTAAGGATGGAAGGTCGTCTAACTAACGTGCTGCGGGGACCCGGCAGCTCTCTGCTAATGGGGGCCTCATCCTGGACGCGGCCTCTGGCTCCGTCTCCTCAGAAGAGACCCTCAGCTCCTGCCATCGGCCGGCTCCTGCCTCACAGCCTCAGCGGCCGCGGGCCGCTCCCTGTGTGACACCTCGTCAGGGCCAGATGCGCGCAGGGCCCACGGGGAGACCTGGGGCAGGAGGCCCCCGTTGGGCCCTGGCGCTGGGCTCCGCACGCTTGGCCCACCCTGCGGCATCCCCGGAAAGCGTGGTCGTCAGGGGACCCGGTCTTGGCCATGTCCCTCCGCGTTATTCCTCGGGGAGGCTCGCCACAGGCCCTCGGGGCGGCTGGCAGGAGCCCCAAAACGCAGGTCCAGCGAGAGGGTCGCACTGAGAGGCTGTTTCCATTCTCCACTGTCTTCTCAAAACACGCGGTTTTATCTCTGTTGTTTCTCCTCTCTTTGTTCTTTTACGTTGGCATAAAAAATAGAGATGTTGAAAATCTTACAACAAAGCTTGAACCGTCTGACAAACTCGCGCCTGGCCCAGGGGTTGAAGGCGAGCGTGCGGACTCGCAGGAGCCGACCGCCAGGGCCCCCTCCCGCGTCCTGGCGCTGGCGGCGAGGCCCCGGCGGCCCAGCCCCGCGGCCCTGTGCAGGCCTTCGCTACGAGACTGCTCCGTGACGTCGCTCTGAACGGTGCTTGCGTGTCGGAGGTGAACTCCGCTCCCACGAGCGTGACTCGGGAAGCCCGGGGCCCGCGGAGCTCTTGCCTGTTAGCGGAGCGCGTCCCCGAGTGTGTCCCCGATTCCCACCGCCTCCCCAGTGCCGTGTGTCATTTCCCATTCGTGCGTTTTCCTTGGTTCCCATATTCAGACTTTAAACTCAGCGTTCCCAGCCCGTTGGCCAAAGGCGGAGGGACAGGGCGGCCTCCTTGGATGCTGCCCCAGCCCTGCTCTGCCCTGACGCAGCCAGGGGCCCGCGTGGCCCCCTGCGCCCGCCCGGCCCGGCGGCTCGGCCCAGAGCGCAGCTCTGCGGGGCCCAGTGGTGGCCGTGGGTGGCGCTTGGTCCCGGGCTGCGGGGCCCCGGCGGCTTCTCCCGGGGGGCCGCAGCCGCCCCGCAGTCGGCTGGTGCCCTGGGTGTTTGCCGGCCAGCAGTCAGTGCACGGCGTGTGCTGTGTCCGCCGGCGCGGTCTGAGGCCTCCTCCCCTGCGCGGCCAGAGCCTCTGCAAGGGTCCGTCATCCCTCGCAAGACTCAGGTCTGAACGAGCAGAGGAAAAAACGGGAGATTGATGCGACTCTGACATGGTTTCGCTGAGACGCTGGCGTGGCACTTGCCCGAGAACCTACCTCATGAACGCCTCAGACCCGAGCGCCTCGCTGTCCTCACGCCGATCACCGGCAGGAGCTTACGCTGCTGAGTGCAGCGGCCTGCAATTTGCCCTCGAGAAATTGGACGTTTACCTTAAGTGGTAAAAGGGTGTTTTCTGTACCTCGAAGTAAGTCTGCATATAAATCTCTGCCTTCCCGTGTCTCGTTCACACACACCGAACGTGCGCCTCTGCGAATGAGCCTCTTTTGTTTCGCTGGAGTGTTTAATACACGTTTTCAAATTGCTTCTGCACATAAGCAGCTGACGAACCGAAGTTGGGAGAGGCAGCTCGCAGCCTCCTGGGGGGGTCGCGCCCTCCTCAGCTCAGGCGGGGGCTGGGGCACGGCCAGCGAGGAGCCTCTGCGCCTCACCCGGCTGTCGCCACGAGCCCGGCGCGGCGTGTGCTGCTCCCTGTCCCACGCCCCCTCTCACTGGCCCGGGATTGGTGTCTTGAACAACGTGTGCAGGGCGTGTGCTTCGTCCTGAGACAGAGCGACTCTTGCACGAGTCGCTTCGTGAATCCACGCAGATTGCCGTGGACTGTCCCACGAGCGCCCAGCGCTTCCGTCAACACCAAACGAGCTCCGTGATTAATGCCATCGTGGGAAATGCCACAGGAATTAGTGGAGATTAGGCTGTCACTTCCACACGCAGAGACCTTTGCTCATTACAGCGAGAGCGTCACAGAAACACCAGCTTCAGCTTCTCTGTCCGTGAGCACATGGAACTCGACTGGACTGGGCCCCAGAGTCACCACTGCCGGCTGCTTTTCAATTCATTTGACTTTCAGAAGCCTTCAAATTTGGGTTCATGGTGGATTAGGGGAAACAATTTTTTTGAGGGGTTAATGATTTATTTTTTCTTTCCAAAAAATATTAAGTGCAAATACAAACATTTGTTACGCACAGGAGGGCCCTGCGTGAGGTGTTCAGGGCAAGACCAGACGTAAACATCGCACAGTCCCTTTTCCTGAAGAGCTGGGGGCGGGAGCAGCCAGCAGACACACACGTCACGGCTGTGGTTTGGAAGCCGCGTCAGACGCCAGCGGCCGGCCACACAGGGCCCGCCAGGAGCCCCGGCCGCACAGCTCCTGCGGGGGACCACGGAGCACGCAGTGTCGGGCCGCGGTGACCTCAGCTGTAGAGGGCACAGCGCCCACGGGCGTAACTGGGAGGAACGCCCACGAAAGCCCAGGGCTGGGGTCGGGGTCCTGGCTTCCCGGATGCTGCACATGGCTGAGAGGCTCGTGAGCTGCCCCTCTGCTGCATCAGGGGTCTGCACACCAGGGGGTGCATGAGGGGCTGAGCCCCATGGCCAGGGCATCTGCCGCATCGGACCTGGGTCATGGCGGGGGGGTGGGAGGAGGGGTGAGCCTGCTGACTGAGCGGCTCCCCTGCTTCAGCTGTGGGGACCCCGAGCTGTCAGTGAACAGCCACCAGGCAGCACATTCGGTGTGGACCGACCGCTCCGTCAGGCCGGGGAGAGCGGTCGGCACGCGGCGACCCAGGCGGTGACGGCCAGCCTCGCACTGCCGCCGGGGTCATCCTGGCTGTCTTCACCCCAGCCCTGGAGGCAGGGCCGAGACTGTCACCCCCTGACAGTCGGCCGAGGCGGTGAGCCGGACATCACGAGCCAGCGTGCTCGGGGACACTGTGTGGTCCTGCACCTTCCCTGGCTGGTGACGGTGCTGGGGGCCCCCCGTCTGCGGGGCTCGTTTGCACCCCCACTGACCCTCGCGTCGGCTGCGGTACCCCCAAAGCCCCGGCCTCCCCCGGCCTTCGTCACTGTGCTGGGACCTGCATGTCAGCCGCTCGGACGCCAGCCCCGGGCATCACGAGCATTTCCACTTGGAGGCCTCTCTGCCGTCTGCGGCCTGGTCCGCGACACCGGGCTCACGGCGTGCCTGCTCCCCAGGTCCCGCCTGGTCCTCGGTGGGACCCCGGGGTCAGCCATCCCTCCCAACCTCCCTCCCACGCGCCTCCTCTGGACACGGCCTCCTCGTTTCCATGGTAACCACCGGGAGGCCTGAGGAAACGCAGACAGCCCCCCTGCTGGCCAGCCAGCCCCCCCACACAGACCCCTCTGGCTGCGCCTTCAGTTCAGGGTCCCCCCCCATGGGGGATGGGACAGTGGGACGTGACACCGCGGCCGGTGGGAGACGCTGGCTTCTGCGTCCACGCGCTGAGGGGCAGGGCGGACAGTCACACACATGCACGTGCACACGCACGTGCTCACACACAGGTACACATATGCACAGTCACCCGCACACACATGCACGCACACACAGTCACACACATCCATGCACACATGGACGCACACATGTTCACACACGCGCGCACATGCATGTGCACACACGCCCCAGAAGGGGGTTCCTAGGTCAACGGGCATCCCGGTGTTAATTTTTTGAGGCGCCTGTGCACTATGCTCCTGGGGCTGCAGTGCCTCACGCCCCCAGCAGCCGAGTGCAGAGGCCTGGTTTCTCCACATCCTCCCAGCACTCGTCTTGTTTAGTTTTGTTTTGTTTTGATAATAGCCGTCCCGACAGGTGTGAAGTGCACAAACGCATCGGAAAGGCTCAGGTATTAAAGCGAATAGCAGCTTGTACCAGAGGGTGCAGGACCGAGGGATGAAGAGGTCGAGTCTGCGCCTCTGCTCTGAGCTGCGGCGGACGCTGGACACTCCGTGTGGAGCCCGCGGGCCCTGCTCGTGCTGTTCCGCGGTCACGGGCTGAACCCGCGTCCGCCCTGCGGCGTCTCTGTCACCGCGGGTCTGCCCGCAGGAGGCGAGCCCCGCGCGCAGCACGCCACAGCACGCAGACCAGGCCTGGGGCCCAGGGCAACACCGGTCTGGAACTTTCCCTGGTGACGGCCACGTGCCAGCTCTTTGCTTCCAGCAGCACAACCACCCGCAGCTGCCGCGCGCGCGGAACGTCCCCGCGCCCGCCTGAGGCGCGGCCTCGCACGGCCGCAGACCGTGCGCGCAGAGCCCTGTCCAGGGTCCTGCGGCTCACGCGGGCGCAGACCTTCGTGCGTGCAGAGCCCTGTCCAGGGGTCCTGAGGCGCGCCGCGGGCGCTCCCGTGGGCCTCGTGGGCTGTTGGTGCCCACGCGACCAGCTTGGCCTGGGCCATGGTTCCCTGTGCGCCAAGCCCACGGACTTACAAACGCTCCATGTCAGTGTTAGAAGTTAAGCCACCCGCCCGAGCGCAGGACCCCCAAAGGTGGTTTCAGGGAAAGGTGGTCGTGTCCGGTGAATCAGAGAGGTGGGGTGCCCTCGACGCCGCATGGAATCTGAGAAAGCGTCCCCGCGACTCCACCCGCTACCCGAACGTCTAATACGCGCTGTACTGCCTGATGCGGTGCGTCTAACACGCGAAACGGGGGGTTGGGAGCAGGACGGGCTCGGCGCAAACCGCGCCTTCCCCTCGCGTCGTGTGGCGTCGTGAACACAGACGCCCCGGGTCCCGGGCCGTCCGTGGGCGGCAGCGACGCGCGCGCACCGTGCCTGGCGCGCGCCCCGCGCCTCCCTGTGTCGGCCAGGCTGAGCCATCGCCCTGGCGAGCCACGTGTCCCCGCGACCTCACCGGCGTCGCCGTCTCCTCGGTGTCGCACGCACGCCTCGCCCCGGCCCGCGCGGCATTCCCGCGCCTGCGGTTTCGCTCCCGGGGCGTCAGCCCCGCGGGGTGCAGCGTTCCGAGGCCTCACGCCGGGCACAGGCAGCCCGGGCGCCGAGGAGCCCCGAGGCCGGGGTGCCCTGCGCCGCTCCGCAGCCGCGGTCCAGGGCGCAGCAAGCACGCGGCCCCGCCGTGCGTCTGCGTGGATCGGGAAGGCTCCGGACGTCGCACTGGTGCCACATTTCAGCTCCGCGTTGTCAAAGCAAAGGAGCGAGGGGGGGGGGAGAGCACGCGCTCAGGGGGCGTGTCCAGTGGTTATCTAGTCCGAGTCGCCGCCGCGGTGTAGAGCAGGGAGCGTGGCTGGACTCTCGTCACTGGGGCGGGAGGGTCAGATGAGGGTCAGATGAGGAGTGTCCACAGACACAGATTTCCAGGCAGACCCTGCGCTGCCTTGTAAACGCCGATCCCGCCGCCTTCTTGCTCTGCGGCTGCCAGGCTGACTCGCACTGGAGCTCGGAGGTGGTGGGCGCCTCATTCTGTCTCAGCGGGGAACAGAGTCGGTGACAGTCAGGAGCAAAACCTTTGGACTAATGAGTCCAGCTCCCCTCTCGCTGGTCAAACAGTCACCCCATAAGTAAAAGGCTGACGCAGTGCAGCTCGGTGCCCCCTCGCCCGAGTCGGGAGCATTATATTAGGGAGCGAAGCCATTATGGCCCCATTGTAGATGGTTTTATGCTCTCGGCAAACGCTTTTGTCAGGCTCTGTACCGGACAATAGGGACGTAATTGTAGCTCACATGGTCTGCTCCAAAATCAGGGATAAGCATCTTCTCACAGCTTTTCATTTCTCCAGTGAAATTCTCTCGTCCCTTCCTGCCCACGTAGGAAGAGATCACGCATCCCTCCAAAATCCTTTTGGCTTTAACTGCCTATGTGTGATTAGCTCCACACTCCTGCTGTTGCTCACACCCAGGACCCCGACAACAGCTCAGAGAGCCGCAGCTCAGCCTAAACCCCTGCCTGCAGGGTCCCGCGGAGGCTGGCGTGAGGGCAGGATGGGGAGGGGGGACATTCTCCAGGGGCCGATGCATGCAGAGCAGCCCAGAGCGAAAGAGGATAAGACGCGTTTAAGAAACTCTGCGTGGGCCTGGGGGGGGGGGACAGGGCGGGGGGGAGAATGGCAGGATGAGCCTGGGGGGGGGGGGCGTCGTGAACGGGCTTCTCACACGCGCCGGGGTGCTCGGCGGTCCCCAGGAAGCCTCTGAAGAGTTCCACACGGTGTTCACAGGACCAGACTCGCTTTGTAGGACCCTCACTGTGGCTTCGGAGCAGAAGAGGTGTTAGAAGCTGAGTGACTGGAGTTCTGGAGGTAGTGAGGAGTCCAGGGTAGTAATCCAGGTGGCGAAGTCTTGTCGGGAGGAACAGGATGACCAGACACTAGCGTGATGCCCGGGGCCGGGGGTCTGGCGAAGCGGCTGCGTGTGGGGCCATGGGCAAGGAGTGGCCCGCGAGGTCCCACAGGGACCTCCTGTGGACAGCGACAGCATCGCCGAGCCCGTTGTCTGGTGCGCTAGCCCTCGAGAAAGCAAAGGCGAGCCCAGGGGGTCCCCGTCGTCATAAAAAATTAGCTGAAGCAAAATGCCTTTTCTTATCAATTCGGGTTTAGCAGGGGTAGTTCCCTCATCTAATGATGACTGTTAGGCAAACTGGCACAAGAGAATGTGGTAAAAATGTAAAGCAGGGAAAATAAGTTTTCGTTTGTTTTAGTAATAGGTGGAAGATTGGTCCACTTTGGGAATGCAAACCATGCAGGTCCCGCATTCTAAGGATAATGAAACAGCTCTAAAGAAAGAAAAATAGATACGAGAGACTGTGGACACTAATTACTCATAGTTACTTCTAATTAATTTAAAGAGCAGATTAATAAGGTCTAAATAGACTCCCGTGGTGTCCCAATCAAATTGTCCAGCATGTCATCAAAAATTACTATACATGTGAAGAACAGGAAAATGCGACCTGTAATGAAAAAATAAAAAGAGAAAAAAAAGTAGTCAGTAGACACAGAGAAGAACTTTACAACAACTATTAGGATCATGTCCAAGAACGTAAAAGGAAGCTATGATCACAGTGAGTGGGTGCGTGGGGAACCTCGGCAGAAAAGCGAAGACCGCCCTAAAGACACACGGAGATTTTAGAAAAGTACAACAGGCAAAATGAAGGGTTCCGTGGATACGTTCAACATCGGACAGGAGACTGCAGAGAAAAGACAGATGAGTAGAAATGATCGGATCTGAAGAACAGAGGAAAATACTGAAAAAAATAAACAGCATGAAATCAGAGTCCTAGTAAACTCATCGTTTACCAAGTTTAGTTTTCCAAAGCTAAACTTCTAGCAGTCTTAGTAACTGACTATAAATAGCCCTTAGGCATATATAAGAAAGAATTTATGGAATTGTCCATAAATTTTTTATAAAAGGCCTTGCATTTTTTATTTCCTCCATGACTCACTGAGACACCGCTGCAGCCCGCCGCCCCACCCCGGGGCTGTTAATACAGTCTGAGAATGAGCACTTCGGCCCCCGTGCCTGCCTGCGCCTCCTGACAGCCCATCCCCCGCTACACGGCCTTTGTTTACGCGTCTGGGCAACGTTGTTGGAGGGGAGAATGGGCAGCGTGTAGAAGAGCAGAGAACTGCCCGGCCGCTATTTCCCCAGCAGTTCTGCTCGAACCCAAATGTGCATGCCCTTCTCGGCAAAGCCAAACTGTCTCCGACCCCGCCTCGTGGGAAGGGGAGGGTCATAGTGCGACTCTTCCCCCTGGGCCCCTCACCCCTCAGCCGCAGGCCTCGCAAGTCCAGGGCTCTCATCGAGAAGCAGCAGGAGCCTGGCTTGAGAGGCACTTCAGTTTAAAGGGTGTCGGTGTGCTCCCAGACTTACCGGGAAAGCCAGGGGGCACCGCGCACCCCGTCCCTGAAACGTGGCTGCTCTGTGAACACAGGATGCGGCCGCGCGAGCTGCCGTTTGCACCGCGGCGTCTGGAACCTGGCTGGTGGCCGCTCCCCTGCTGCTGCGGGGAATCCTGCCCCGTCCCGCCCCGTCCCGCCCTGTCCCTGGTCCCATCCAGTCCCCGCTGGTGGCCGCTCCCCTGCTGCTGCGGGGAATCCTGCCCCCGTCCCGCCCCGTCCCGCCCTGTCCCTGGTCCCATCCAGTCCCCGCGAGAGCAGCACTCATCACACATGTGTGTGGGGCGGAGGGACGTTGCCTGGTCAGTGTCCTGGCTCATGTCTTGTGCGTCTGCATCTGCCTCTGGCCAAAAAAAAATCTCCAAGCCCAGGAAGCCAATCAGATATTTGGGACAAGAAAATGACCTTTAACATTCCCATGAAAACATGCATCTCGCCCATGAATCGCCCTTCCCCTGGGAGTCTGGCCGCCCTGTGCAGGCCGCCTCTTCCGGAAGCTGCCCAGCCTCCCCCCCCCCTCCGCTCCATGGTCCCCCTTCAGAAGCGGCCTGCGGGGAGGCGTTCGGGCCCACGTCGGTCAGAAAGAGGAGAAGAAGGAAAACTGCCCATGCCCACTTCAGGCTCCCTTCGGGCTCCACAGGGAGCCGGAAGCCCCTCCCACTGAGTGGCTGTGTGTGTTGTGTGTGTGTGGTGTGTGTGTGTGTGGCCCACCGCCCTGCCCACAGGCTCTGGGGGTGGGGGGTTCCCACCGCAGAGAAGCAGCATGCCCGGAGCCTAGGTGGGCCCCGCCTCCCAACGCCCCAACGTGGCAAGGCCCGGGGCAGCCAGGGGGGACACTGGGTTATGCTGCCTTTGTGATCAAGTATTAACGAAGCGGCTGCTTTCAGCTCTGGCACCCAGCACAGTGCACTTTGTGAGTGTGTTAGAATGTGGGCAAACAGCACCAGGGTGAGCGCCCCGGGCCCCCCGTGGGCGAGAAAGCGCAGGCCACCCTGACCCTGCCCCACACCCAGGACAGGACCCTCGTCACCCCGCGTGCTGGCCGCACGCCCGCCGCTGCGTTTGCCGGGGCGGACTCTGTGCCGCGAAGTCTCCATCCCCTGGAGGGAGTGAGATCTGCCGGGCGCAGCGACGGGCAGGTCTCGCGAGCCGCAGCGGGCGCCGAGTCCACGCTGCTCACGCCGGGCTCGTCCCCAGCTACAGGGCGGGCCGGGCGCCTCCCCACAGCCACGTCACCTCCATCCTCTTCGGGGCTCAAGAAACCACTGCCACGGGAGCAGTGACGTCCGCTGCTGTCCGTCGGGCCACCAGCTCGGACGCTGGACCACACGGGGGCCTCCGTGAGCCGGTCCCTGTGGGCGGTCGGAAGCCCTGCTGGGACACGGGGTCCCAGGGCGCAGCAATGGCTTCTCTTCCCCCGAAGGCAGGGATTTCACGGAGCCCTTTGAAATCCCCTCCTGGCTTTTGAATCGGGAGTTCTACCTGCCAGGGCCGTTTGCCCGAGTGACAGCCTTTCCGAGTTTCTGGGTTTCTGTGTCTTGTGGGAGGGGATGTCGGTGAGGCCCTCGGAGGCCTGACATTCGGTGACTTTGCCCCGAACCGTCCGTGCAGAGCTGCGTAGGTTGGTTCCTGGCCTGTTGGGACCAGCGGATACCGGTGCAGAGATGCGGGTGCTGACTGCGCTTCGTCCCACTGCGTGAGGTCGAATGTCGCACACTCCCGTCTTCTGAACAGTGAGCTTGTCTGCACGCGGCACTTCCCGCCAGCCGCTCGAGCAGGCCCAGCGCCCCGGGCTCAGGTGTCCCAGCGAGGTGCCCACCCGCACCGGCCCGCGGAGAAGCACCTGGCGACTCAGCCCCTGCTCGCATTGGGGCTAGAAAACGGGAACTGCCGCGACGTGTGCTGCAGAGTCCAGAGAAAGACGGGGACCCGACGAGGTTCCGTCCGTGCACCTGCCCCGAAGCACCTGCCCCGAAGCACCTGCCCCGGAGCACCTGCACCGAAGCACCTGCCCCGGAGCACCTGCCCCGAAGCACCTGCCCCGGAGCACCTGCCCCGGAGCACCTGCCCCGAAACACCTGCACCGAAGCACCTGCCCCGGAGCACCTGCCCCGGAGCACCTGCCCCGAAACACCTGCACCGAAGCACCTGCACCTAAGCACCTGCACCGACGCACCTGCACCGACGCACCTGCCCCGAAACACCTGCACCGAAGCATCTGCACCGAAGCACCTGCCCCGAAGCACCTGCCCCGAAGCACCTGCACCGAAGCACCTGCCCTGAAGCACCTGCCCCGAAGCACCTGCCCCGAAGCACCTGCACCGAAGCACCTGCCCCGAAGCACCTGCACCGACGCACCTGCACCGACGCACCTGCCCCGAAACACCTGCACCGAAGCATCTGCACCGAAGCACCTGCCCTGAAGCACCTGCCCCGAAGCACCTGCCCCGAAGCACCTGCCCCGAAACACCTGCCCTGAAGCACCTGCCCCGAAGCACCTGCCCGAAACACCTGCCCCGAAACACCTGCACCGAAGCACCTGCCCCGAAGCACCTGCACCGAAGCACCTGCCCTGAAGCACCTGCACCGAAGCACCTGCCCCGAAGCACCTGCCCCGAAGCACCTGCCCCGAAACACCTGCACCGAAGCACCTGCACCAAAGCACCTGCACCGAAGCACCTGCCCCGAAGCACCTGCACCGAAGCACCTGCCCCGAAGCACCTGCCCCGAAACACCTGCACCTAAGCATCTACACCGAAGCACCTGCCCCGAAGCACCTGCCCCGAAGCACCTGCCCCGAAACACCTGCACCTAAGCATCTGCACCGAAGCACCTGCCCCGAAGCACCTGCCCCGAAGCACCTGCCCCGAAACACCTGCACCTAAGCATCTGCACCGAAGCACCTGCCCTGAAGCACCTGCCCCGAAGCACCTGCACCGAAGCACCTGCCCCGAAACACCTGCACCTAAGCATCTGCACCGAAGCACCTGCCCTGAAGCACCTGCCCCGAAGCACCTGCCCCGAAGCACCTGCCCCGAAACACCTGCCCTGAAGCACCTGCCCCGAAGCACCTGCCCCGAAACACCTGCCCCGAAACACCTGCACCGAAGCACCTGCCCCGAAGCACCTGCACCGAAGCACCTGCCCTGAAGCACCTGCACCGAAGCACCTGCCCCGAAGCACCTGCCCCGAAGCACCTGCCCCGAAACACCTGCACCTAAGCATCTGCACCGAAGCACCTGCCCTGAAGCACCTGCCCCGAAGCACCTGCCCCGAAGCACCTGCCCCGAAACACCTGCACCTAAGCATCTGCACCGAAGCACCTGCCCTGAAGCACCTGCCCCGAAGCACCTGCACCGAAGCACCTGCCCCGAAACACCTGCACCGAAGCACCTGCCCCGAAGCACCTGCACCGAAGCACCTGCCCCGAAGCACCTGCCCCGAAGCACCTGCCCCGAAACACCTGCACCGAAGCATCTGCACCGAAGCACCTGCCCTGAAGCACCTGCCCCGGACACCTGCCCCTAAGCACCTGCCCGAAGCACCTGCCCGAAGCACCTGCCCCGAAGCACCTGCCCCGAAGCACCTGCCCCGAAGCACCTGCACCGAAGCACCTGCACCGAAGCACCTGCCCCGAGCACCTGCCCGGAGCACCTGCCCGGAAGCATCTGCCCGAGCACCTGCCCCGAAGCACCTGCCCCGAAGCACCTGCCCCGGAGCACCTGCCCGAGCACCTGCCCCGAAGCACCTGCCCGGAGCACCTGCCCCGAAGCACCTGCCCCGAACACCTGCCCTGAACACCTGCCCTGAAGCACCTGCCCCGAAGCACCTGCCCTGAAACACATGCTCGGCTGAATCTCACAGGGAGGACGCTGCTCTCGGGGTTGGGGGAAGACCCCAATGACAGCCAAGCGCCCCCGGAGGAGCTCGCACTGTGGACGCCGTGGGAGCGAAGCCACGCGTGCTGGCTTGTCCCTGACTACGAGAGTCCTCGCCTCTTACCACCAGCGCTGAGCGGCGGGTGCGGGGGCCGGACGCGTGTTCCCTCCGTCACTGTCTGTGCGCCTCCGGCTGCGCGTAGGTGGCTGGCCGGCCCACCGCTGGGCCCAGTGCGAGGACTCAGTCCGATGTCCCTTTTCTTCTTTGCCACACGTCAGGACACAGTGCAGGGCCCACCTGTGGGTCACCCTCCTCCTTTGCCTCTGTCTCCTGGTTCTTAAAAATTAAAAAACCCGTATCGAGATGTGAGACCCAGGATCCCGGGGAGCCGAGTCGGGTAACAGTGACCGGCCCTCAGACCCCCTGCAGGCCCCGCTGCGCTCACCAGCTCCGCACGCGGCGCCCTTCGCTCAAGCCCAAGGGCGTCCGAGTGTCTGCGCCTCTGGGAAAACTGGCCTCTAAGTGTCGCGCTGTGTGTGTTTTCAGCAGATGTTCGTTTTCGAGCTGTTTCACACTTAAGAAGATGGAGTGGAAGGGAGAGTTCACGCCCACAGGCTGCCTGACTGGCGTGCAACCCCATGGGGCACACGTGTTGGGCTGGATGCGCCCACTGACACCTCGTTATTGACCGGGCTTTACCCTCGGGTCCACTCTCGCTGTGGACAACCCCCAGGCTTTGAAATGGACGGTGACGTGTGTCTGTAGTTTCACTGCCCTGAAAACCTGTGCTCCGCCCGCTCCTCCCCCTCCCCCGGCCCGGGCAGCCACTGACCTGCTCACCACGCCCACCGTCTCGCCTTCTCTGGAGCGTCACATGGTTGCAGTCACGGCACGTGGCCTCTTCAGATGGGCTCTGTCGCTTGGAGTGTGCAGCTAAGTTTCCTCCGTGCCCTGCCCTGGCCCGTTGGCTCATTCGTTTTGTGTGCCGAGTGACACTCCGCCCTCTGGACGGACCGGTGGGTCCATCCATCCCTTGCTGAAGGACGCCTGGCTCACTTCCCAGTCTCAGCAGCTGTGAGTGGAGCCGCCATGACCGTTCACGTGCAGGCTTCGCGTGACCGTCTTCAGCTCCTTTGGGGAGACCCTGGGGTGCACGACTGTGGGGTCGCAGGGTGAGAGCATGCTTAGTTCTGCAGGAAGCCGCCACACTGTCCTCCAGAGCGGCTGCCCTGGGCCGCGTCCCCACCAGCCGCGGGCGAGCTGCAGCCCCGTGGCCCCGCGGCCCCGCCAGCGCTCGGCGGTGTCCGTGTTCGGATTTTGGCCGTTAGGACAGGGGCGTGGCGGTGTCTCATTGTTTTTGCATTTCCCTGACGACGTACGCGAAGCACCTTTTCATGTGCTCGTTTGCCTGTCTTACTCGGTGAGGTGTCTGTGCAGGTCTTCAGCCAATTTTTTAATTGTTCGTTTCCTTATTGTTAAGGACTAAGAGGTTTTGCGTATTTGGACATAGTCCTTCATCAGACGTGTTCTGCAAATGTTTTCTCCCAGTCCGTGGCTTTCTTGTTATTCTCTTAACAATGCCTTTTGCAGAACAGAAGTTTTTAATCTGAACAAAGTCTCATTTATCGACTTCTGTTTTTATAGATCGTGCTCCTGGTGTGTCATGTAAAAAGTCTTCACCAAACCCGAGGCCCCCTGGGCTTTCTGCTGCGTGAACGCCTCGTGCGGTTTCCGACATTTCAAACGTGTCGAAGCCCGCGCTGTCTCGAGTGGCACGTTCGAAGGCAGAGCCGCCCAGCACAGTCCCCTCGGTGCCAGAGGCAGGGCCCCTGGAGGCCCCCGCGCGGCCCGCTCACCAAGGGCCGGGCCCTGGCCTCGCTCACCTCCACGGACGCCCACACTTGGCTCCGGCCTGTGAGGGGCTGACGCAGGGACGTTCACGCCTTGAAGTTTAGCACAAACTTTGCCGTCACCGTCTGGGCCTCATACTTGGCTCGAAGGACATTTCTTTGACAATCTTTTCCATTTCTTCTATCCAGAGCTCTTTCTTCATTCTTTGCCAGTTCAGTAACTTATAGTTTCTCTATTCATAGTTCAGTTCCTCAAGACTTCCAATTTTTCTATGTGAGTACATATAAAAACCCTTGGATTTCCACCGTGTCTGTGGTTATATTTCCTTTACCACTATTTGGTTACTTTTGGTAATTTGGGTATCTGAGGTGTCTTGTTTTTTTCTCTCTTGGACTTCTACTAAGAGTTTATGTATTTTTTCCCTAATATCAAGCTCGTAGATTTTTTCGATCGTGTTTCCCTTTCGTAGTTTATTAATTTGTATTTTTGTTTTGCATTTCTGATCCTTCCCATGAGTTTTAGCTGTTTCCCTTCTGACCCCTTCCCTTGACTGCCTCGTTCTTTGTCACCCCTTTTCCGATGCGGGAAGGACAGCGTCGGCCTCCAGACCCGCAGGCGGGCGGGGGCGGGCGTTCCCGCGGTAGGGGCTCGCTGCGTTCAGCATCTCGTATGACTCCTTTCTAGTCCGTGCTCGTGGGCTGGATTTCTTCTTTAACCTGACAGTTATGGAAGAGTGTGTTTTTCAATGCTCAGTTGATTGGAGAGTTTTGTTTTTTGTGGTTTGAGTTTCTAATTTGATTAGATTATGATTACTTTATAAGTTTTACACTAGGAAATCATAAAGGCTTTCTTTGAGGCCAAATATCAGATCAGTTATATTTTCTTTCTATAGTTTGATCAATTGCTTCTGAATTACCTTTATTAATTAGGTTACTAAGACTATGTAAACGTCCTCCACGTGGGTTAGGGGGACTAATCTCAAATCCAACTTGACACTGGCCGTGTGACCACAAAACTAAGCCCTCCTGGTTAGTACGACGGGACGCTAGGAAGCGCCTGTCCCCGAGGCGTGGCGAGGCGTCCTGGGAGGCAGTTGTGGTGGTGGGACAAGGTCCCGGAGCTCGATGACAGCACCTGTCGGGTCATCAAGGTTTTCTGTCTGTCCAGCCATGAGCAACGTGTCGTTTCTTCTTTATAATTTCATTGATTCGATTTATTTCTTGGCACATACTAGCTCATGAATATTATACTGTCATTTTGGATTTTTTAACATTTATCTATAATTATGATATTTCACTTTTAAAAACAACTTAAAATTATATATTGTCATAGTATTAATACCATCACCCTTCTCTTATTTCTGTTTACATTTACCTCATTTTTTTCCCCTTTCAATTTTTAATCTTTCCAAACTGCTTTGTTTTAGATGCGTTTCTTATAGACAGCAGACAGCTTGACCTAAGTGAGTTTCTCCTAATAGGATGATTTAACCTATTTACATTTATTGTCATAACTACATGCATTTTTTATCATCACATTTTGTGCTTCCTTCCTAGTTCTTTTATTGTTTATCTTTATCATGTAGATAATGCTTTAGTTTGGTTTTTTATTGCTCTCAAATGACTTGGAGAGTAAATTCACTGTCTTAAGTTCTGAATTTCGATCTACATGCTCTTGATTACCAACTTCAAGGATAAAACTAATTCCCCAGCCTCAGAGGGGCACTTGAGGGCACCTAATCACCCCACATTTTGTGATGTGGAGGCCGAATTTAACTTCATGTTCACCTTTGTAAAAGGCATATATCTCTTTACCAGAATCTGTGTGCATCTGAGAAAAAAAAAAAAGGTATGACAAAATTCAGAACCTAAAACTGTGGTAGTGTGTAGGGGAGAAGAAGGATCTTTTGGGGGCAGGTTCAATGTCTTATTGCTGAAAATTGACAGAAAATGTGTGTGTGATGAAGGAGTATAGTTATTTATTCAGATGTCTTTTAATTAAAAAAAAAGCCTTCATGAGATGTCACTGAAATTTGCATTGGGAAAGCCAATTACATAGTGAAATTGGTGTAAAATCTTATTATTACAAGCTCTGAGCCTTAGCTCCACCTGCTTACTTACTGTCTAGAGATAAATGCTAAAGACACAAATTTCCATTTCTCCTGGGCACCCTCCCCCCCCTCGTTCCTGTCACTTTTCTTGGACACAGCAGCTGGCCAGGACCCATGCACCAAAAATGGCTGAAGATAAACACTAGAGTTTAAATTACTCCCAGCAACCAGGCAGACCGGGAGAAAATCATTTGCACAAAGTGGAAACTGAAATGTTGGTATCAGATATTAAATTAATGTAAGTGAGATTGAAACAATATCTAATTAAAATAATTTGAAAAATGACTTGGAAATTAAAGCCGACATGAGCTTTACCAGCCTGTCACCATTGCTACCTCTTAGCGGAGCCCCATAGTCACCAAAGCCACGTCGGGAGACTTCATAGGGGACCCAGCGGTCAAAGGCTCGTTTATCACTCCTGCGGCTGAAAACCAGGCTGAAGGACCTTCCCTGGGGCCCCGAGGCGTGGGTGCGACAAGCGACCCAGGTGGCCAAGGGGCCAAGGCCTTGCGGGCCGTGTGCTCCCCCAGGGGCTGAACTGCGGGGCACCTTCCCCCCTGTCCGGGGCCTGGCGAAGAACAGCCGGTTCGCGGGGGACCCCCAGGCAAACATGCCCAGGTGGGCACCCGTCAGCGGCCAGGCTGAGCGGCCGCGGGTCGGTGCAGCAGCGCTGAGTGCAGACCCCCTCCGGGCGCCGGGAGCCGCGGCGCGGAGCAGGGCGTCCGCGAGGGGAGCAGCAGCCCCCGCGGACGCAGATGCAGCGGCGACTGAGGGCCCTCCTGCTGCTCCGGGTCCTCAGCCTCCGTCACATGAAAACGCCGGGTGCGCTCACGGTTTTATACACACGTTAATTTGCGTCGTGTGTTTGGTAAAACGTGAAATCACTAGATTGTTTACTGCTTTACATGCTTCGTCTTTATCTTGCCATGTTTATTTTGCTGAAACCTGCGTTAAATTAGTTGTTGTCCCACAAGCGCAGAGGTTGAGGATGGGGCGCCGGCTCCTCAGAGGGTGCCCCAGGGTTCCCTGTCTGCATCAGCGCTCGCGGAGAGCCAGATGCTGGAATGAACCCCGAAATGCAGCAGTGTGAAGACACAGAGATACAGCCGTGAGCACCGCAAGTCTGGCCATGTCGGAATGCTTGGAGACCCCAAACTAAGCGAAAGCAGGAACCCGAGTGGACACCGACATCAACCTTTATCAAGAACGTATTTTCCCAACCAGGGTGAACTTGGACTTCAGCATGTACCACCTTACAGGCTGTGGGGGGCAGGAAGCAAGGCCCAGGGCAGACCCAGTACCTGGCATCACCCCAGAATCACAACAGACTGCTGGCGGCATCCCCACCCCACCCCCACCCCCATTTGACCAGAGGGTGGGAGTCCCTCTGCTCGGCGTTTGCGAGGGGCAGGGGCGGGTGGGGGAGGGGGTTGGCCCCCAGGTGTTCCCACCTACACGGCCAGCACCCTGCAGCCCCTAAAGCCCCACAAGGCATCTGGTGTAAAATGGTCGGGCTGCCCGGCGCATGGAGGAAGGAAGTGCCTGTTCTTGGTTCCAAGAGGGTCCCCACCACCGGAACCCCAGGAAACAGGAGTGTGCGGGAAACAGTTCAGAATGCGTTGGGAGCAAGGTGCGGTGCGCCGAGGTCGGATGCAAGAGCAGACAAAGTAAAGCTCAGGGAGTGTGACACATACGTTTAAGTGCTTTTATATGTTTAAAGGTATAATAGAGGGAGATAAAATATGACCTAAAGCTTAAGAGCCTTAAAAATGACCCCCCAAATTTTTAAACAATAGAATTTTTAAATGCAAGAATATAAAAAATTTTAAACCTAAGAGTTAAGTTTAAAGACAGATAAGATATAGTGAAAGAAGGAATTAATGAACTAAAAGATAGAACTGAAGAAATTAGCCAGAATGCAGCCTAGAGAGAGATAAAGAAATGGAAAATATGAAGTTAAAAAAAACAAGAGTCCTTGAAGACAAGGTAAGAAAGTCTTGTAAACGTTTAATGGCGTCCAGACAGAGAGCTACGAGCAGTCGAGAGGCAATATTTGAAGAAACAGTGGCTGAGAATTTTTTGTCACTGTCAGAAGACACCAAGCCTCAGATTCAAGAAGTCTGTTGGAGTGGAAACAATTCTACATCTAGATTCATAACAGAAACTGCAGAATATCCAAGGCAACGAGAGAATCTTGGAAGCCACCAAGTGGAAAAGACAAGCTTCCACGATGGAGTGAGAACTGGACTCGCGGCTGATTTCTCCACAGCAGCATGAAGCCAGACAGGAGAGAGACTTCCCGTTAGTGAGCGGGGAGGGTCGTCAGCCTGGAATTGTACCAAGAGAAAATGCCTTTCAAAAATGAGGGCTTACAAAAACGAGGACAGGAGTTGAACAAAGATAGTCTCTAAAAAGTGAGTTTGTCACTAGTAGATTCTGATTTACGGTAATTCTAAGAGTGTTACTACAGAGAAAAGAAAATAACCCCGTAAGGAAGACCCGAGATGCAGGAGTGAACCTGAACAAAGCACACCGTCTAAAGCAATCGTGCGCCAGGAGGGTAAAGGCAGGACGAGCTCTCGCAGTGGCCGTGAAATCGACGGCACTGAAATCGAGGTGAAGGCGATTGGGGTAGAGTGTTCCAAGGTCTTCGTAAATGTTAAGAAAGAGGGTCGCTGTTTCTTAACGCGAGAGCTTGTGGCATGCGAATATGGACACCCCTGGGAGACCGCTACAAATAGAGATGGAGTTTCTCACTCTCAGCCCGAGACAACAGCGGACGCTGGAAATAAATGCCAGAGAACACCAAAAACGCCAGCCGACGAAGTTCCAACTGACAACGTTTGCAGGCGGGGCAGCCACCTGGGCGTGCTGTGGGTTGGTCCTGAGACGCAGATGAAAGGCCACGAAGAGCCGCGCGGCGGCGTCCCACTCGCCGCGTCCGGCCGCGTTCCGTCGTCAGAAGGTGTGTGGCTCCCGCGTGGGCGGCCGACGGCAGCCCTCAGCGCAGCCTCCCGCCAGTTCCTGCCCCCGCCGCCCGTGGCACTGCCACGGGGTTCCCGCCTGCCCCTGTCACACGCGTCGCGGTGACCTGCAGTCGGTGGCCTTCGATGCCACTGCTGCGGACGTTCGGGGCACCTTGCAGCGCACCGGTGTGGGACGGCGAGCCCGACCGTGCTCGCTGCGAGCACTTGGCACCGCCCACGCCAGCCGTCCCCCCGCCCCCGCCGGCCGGTCCCCGCCCCCCAGCCGCCCCCGCCCCCCGCCGGCAGGTCCTCATCACCCCCCTCGCTGCGAGCACTCAGCGCCCCTCCTCGTCCTCTCCTGCCCCCCAGCTGTCCCCGTCAACCCCCTCGCTGCGAGCACTCGGTGCCGCCCCCCCCGCCCCCCCAGCCGCCCCGTCACCCCCCTCGCCGCGAGCACTCCGTGCCCCCCACCCGCCAGCCGCCCCCGCCCCCCGCCGGCCAGCCGGTCCCACCCCCCCCCCCAGGCACAGCGGCATGGGAGGCAGGACCGAGGCACCGGCGGTGGCCTCTGTAGGTTTGGGTTTTCTCTTGCTGGGTCATCAGAGTTTGGACGAGTAATAAGTTACAGACGTTTATACTTCCTGAATTATCAGGTACTTATTTATAAACGTATTTTCTATTTTGTTTCACCAAATCACTGATTATGTTGTTTAACGAAGATTTTCATAAAGCTGGGCATTTAGACGGAAATGATCCAACTATAACAACCAGAGTATGAAACCTGAAAGTATTTTCATCAAAATTATAAAACATACATGAAATCGAAAATCAAAAGTATATCTTCAAAATAGCTATTTTTCTTTAAAAATATTCCTAAAACAAAATACAATTAATAAGTCACAAAGCTTTAAATCGAGAGTATATTGAGCTGAATTTCAAATTGTTTTCTAAACATAATCACATCGTAGACATTATTTTTGTAAAACTGAGACGCGGCTCCAGCTTCAGCATCCGTCGTGCTGCCCGCGTGACGAGCCAGGGGCGCGACGCACGCGCGTCGTCTAGGCTGAGTGCCCGAGATCCATAAGCGGCGGGAGTCGCCAGGGCCGCAGCGCAAACCTGCCGTAGGGTCGCGGCTCGGGCCGGACACGTCCAGAACCGCGGCGGAAGCACAAAGACGCGCTGCGGCCGCCGGCGGCGCTGCGGGGAGGGGGCTTCTCCAGGGCCCACTTCCCCGTCTCCCAGAGGCTTCTCACGGGGTGTCCCCGCCCCGGCCGGTGCCCGCCCTGGGCACCCCCCCCCCCGTCCTGCACTCAGCCAGGGCGCACCGCGGCGTCCGAGGCTCTGAAACGGCTGGTGGCTGCTCAGGCGTGTCTGGCCTTTTGAGCGCTGCTTCCCAGACCCGCGTGAGCAGAGACCCCGATGCCGTGGCGCACCAGGTGCCGTGCGGCGAGCGCAGCTTGGGGCGTCCGCTCCTGGACACAGGCTGGAGCCCGTGGGCCTGCGGCCGGCGCCCAACCAGGCGAGGCATCCTCGCGAGCCTTCCTGTGGCCCTGGCGGTCTCGGCTAAGAAATCGCTCGTGTGGAGAGGAGGCTGCCGGGGTCCACCAGCGATGTCACCTGTTAAGTTCCACAGAGACACAGGAAGCGCCGACCCCGGCGCGGCCAGTTTCAGTGAGGCCGAGCTGGGCGAGGGCGCCCGTGGGCCAGTCAGAGGTCCCCAGAGGACGCGCAGTCCACGCGCTGCTGCCGTAGGTGCCTCTGGGGTAGAAATGGCGGTGGACACACGACATGGGTGGAGCTAGGTCCGGAGCAGATCCCCACCCAGCGGGGAGCCCCACCCCCATCCGGGGAGGCCGGAGCCAGAGACTGCCTCGTGCCACCCTGCTCCCCCTCCGCCTCCGCCCTGCACAGCTCGGCCACAGTGTCCCCGGAGGGGCTTCATCACAGAGGGGACTTGTGTGCGTCCGTTCCCCTTAGCAGAATGCGCTGGAGAGAGGCAGGTCGCTCCGCCGTAGCCGCGTGCTTAATTGCATGCAACGCCGCGTACATCGTCAAGTGCAGGGAATTATTCTGATAAATTAAAATACTAATTAAATGGGCTATCGCGGAGTTTTGAGAACATTGTCGGGTTCTGCTTCTCTAGGTGATTTGCATATCCTTCATCTAGTGAATTCAATTTTAAAGGACTTTTTTGTGTTTGGAAACCCTTTTGTCTCTCGCGAAGATAAAAACGGGCTTCATGCACCGTTCCCAGCATTAAAGCAGCTTCTCCTGGTCTCCGCGTGACGACCACACGGAGCCGGCGTCGGACAGGACGCCTGTCAGAAGCAAGGCCGCCAAACGGTGCACGGCAACCCTCCCCGCCGTGCCAGAGGGAGAGGAGCCAGGACTGAGGTGGACGCAGCGGGGGTGACCGCACTGCGGGCGCGCGGTCCAGGGCGGCGCGGCCCCGTGCCCGCCACTCGGTGCGGCCAGTGAGACCTGTCGCAGCGCGGAGGCCAGAGCAAAACCGGGGTTGCCGCGGAGCTGGGGCAAAGGTCGCAGAGATGCTGAGCAGGTGTCTGTCCCCCAGATGCCGACCCCGCTTGCCGGTGTGACTGGAAGGCCGCCAGCCTCTCCACGGAGGCAGCTCCGGCCGGGCGCGGGAGGGCGGGGTGCCAGGCGCTGGCTTTCACGGTAGTGCCGAGCGCCTTCCGCGTGACCTGGTGAGCCACCGTTGGGTGGGGACACCTGGCACAGGGCTGGGACGAATTATCCAACAGACGGTGCCCACGGCGTCAGAAAGGCTTTCTGTGAGGCCTGGTGGCAAACGCCCTCAGGCCTGGGCGTGGACGGGACACGGGACATGCAGCCTGGCCGCCTCGCACGGCTCCTGCGGGCCCCTGGGTGGGTGTCTCCTGGGTGGAGAGTCTACAGGGCAGCAGGGGTCACGCTGGAGCAGCATTCCCAGCAGGGACTCGGACAGCAGGGCGGCCCGCAGCGCGGGCGACTGCGCACAGTGTGGCAGCTGTGAGCGCGAGCTGGGCAGGTGCGCAGTCAGCACCTGAGTGGCCCTGCGTCCGACCTCGTGGCTGGCAGGGCACAACCACGTCCTGCAGTGGCCTCCCGGCACACGGCCGCCTTTGTGAGGGGAAGCGGAAGGGATGCTGGCCCTCAGCAGGTGGTGGGGACGGGTGCCCCAGCCCAGGTGGCCCACCCAGTGGCCCTGCCCAGATGGCCCGCCCCTGGCCTGCTCACAGCAGACCATCAAGTCAGGGGTCCGAGCGGGGACCCCAGGCACTTCCCAGCAGTGTGTGTGTGTGGGGGGGGTGCCCAGGGTGCCCGGGGATGATCACCTCCCCGACTGACGCTGTCCTCCCCTCTCTCCTCAGTGGACGGCAAGGACGAGCTGGAAAGGTCGTCGGGACTGAGGATCCTCGAAGCTGGAGTCGGGCCGGTGAGTAACGGCGGACGCCCCGGGCGGATGTGTGCCATGGCGTGGGCTTCGTCGCCGCAGGGCCTCGAGGACCGTGAGGCGTCTGAGCGCCGTCCGCGGACGAGGCCGCTGGCGGTGCCGGGCGGGTCCTCCGTGGAGACGCGCTGACCCTGTGCCCGGCAACCGACTGTCCTCGGTGTCCGCGGGAGGACTCGGCCGCGCGCGCGGACGCCCGAAGCCTCCGGGGGTCACGCGCGTCCTCGCTCGCGGCTGCGAGCTCGCGAGGGCCATGCGCGTGAGGCCGGGGTCGGTGGGCACGCTCCGGTCACGGCGGAAGACCAGTGTGGGGTCGGCGCCGTGCGGGCAGCCGAGCCCCGCAAGACGCGCGGAAACCCGCGGGCGGCCGCGTCCACGCCCGGGCGGCCCCGCGAGCCGTGGGCGGAGCCGCGGGAAGGGGGCCATGAAGCTGCAGGCGTCACGTCCTCACCGCCGTGCCGCGCGCCAGGGCGGCCGTGGGCGCATCCTCGCCAGCATTGCGGGTTCTCTGCCCAGCCGCTCGGTCCGCCGCCGTCCTCGCCCCGCGCCCCGCCCGCGGCCCTGATCGCGGCCCGCGCAGTGGGAGCGGGGTCGGTCTGCGTGAGAGGGACAGGCATGTCCCCCGGGCGCGGCGGGCAGCGCAGCGCTGACTGACGAGGCGCGGCCGGGACTGGCCGCCAGGCTGCGCTAGCGCAGCGCCGGGCGCATTCCGGGCTTCTCCCCGCGTGACGTGCTGTGACGTCAGCAGCCAGTGAGGGTGAGGACAGCGGGTCCCCAGACTGTCCGTACCCACGGAAGGGGCAGGGACCGGGGCAGAAGGGGCCAGTGTCTTGGAGGATGGACGTGCCACAGGAGGGCTTAGGGCTCCTGTCTTGGGCACAGCCCCTGCCTGCCTGCCCCAGCCGACCCCATCGAGGTGGGGGGCGCGCCCGTGTCACCTGCTCCTGCGGGCACAGCGTTGCTGGGCCTGGGCTCAGGGCCCGTCCAGACTCTCTGAGGCTGGAGCCAGCCGTGCAGTAGCCGAGCAAGACTCCCCCAGGACTGGGCGGGGACTGCTGGACCCTGGATGGGCTGGAGACGCCCAGCGTGGCGCCTGCACTCGGAGGCCCCTCTCTGGTGGCAGGTTCAGGAGGGCGGCGCCGGGGCGGGGTAGCCCGCCGACGGGCTCTCCGCTGCAGGTGTGGGTCACTCACGTGGACGCCGTACTTGCTCCTGGGGCCTTGGAGGTCACACGCCACCCTCTGGACACCTGCGCCTGCGGGCCCTTCGGGATCTGCTCATCCCCACCCTGCGGAAGCGGGAGGGTCAGGAAGTGTGACTCCTGCCCCTCCCCAGGGTCCCGGTGACAGTGGGGCCCCGCGTCAGTCCCTGCTGCCGCCGGTGCACCTGGAGCTCCGCGTCTGTGCCCTGCGGGGACCGCCCGTCCGCAGCCCCCTCCCCCACCCCCATCCCCGCCCACGCCCTCCGTGCAGAGTCCGTGCTCGTCCTCGCGGGGCGCCCCTCCTGCCTTCGCTGCCGCCTCTCCTGCCCCCAGCCCCCGCGGCTCCGCCTCCCACCGAGGGGCTCGCGGTGCTCGCCGCTGCCCTCCTGTGCTCGTCCTCGCGCGGGCATGAGCCACATGGGCCCTGCGGGTCACACGCCTGCACGGTCTTCCAAACCCCTGAGCGCCCATCGGTGTCGCTGCGTCTTTCGCTCAGGGAAATCTGTTCCTGCGTCTTCAAACCTGCCTGTTCTCCTGTCCCAATGTCCTGTGCTTTTGTTACGTTTTTGACACATCGTTTCGTCTTTTTACTATCTCAGACCTGTGCTGCGGCCTCACCCACGCTCCTGTGCTGCTTCCTAATGTCACGTGTCGGCCCCGCTCGCAGCAGCTGCCAGCTCTGCCTCGTGGGCTGCGTTTCCGGGGCGGCAGGCCACGGGCTCTGTGTGCGAGCGCCGATGTGGGGCGTGCGGGTCTGTGACAGTCCCCGCACGGCTGCGTGCACCTGGCCCTGCTGTGTCAAGTCCATTTCGGTCCGGCAGCCGGCAGGTGGCGCTGGCGCGGCTGGCTGCGCTGGCAAATGCTGGCTGCGCGGGCAGGTGGGGCCGCTGTCCAAGGTCCTAGGCTCACTGTGGCGCCTCGGCTCCAGCCTGCGTCGTCACCTCCTGTCTGGGCTGTGTCCTCTCTGGTCCCTACAAGACCAGAAGCCAACTTCACCATTCCTGGAGCAGGAGACAACCAGCCACAGGCCATCGACACCTGACTGTGAGCTCCCTGGGCTGGGACCCTGTGTCCTCAGCGACCCCAGCAGCTCCTCAGCCCAGAGCAGTTTCCCACGACAGAAGGCAGAATCTGTCACCCCTCCCGTTCCGTTTAGCTGCTGCCCGAGGACCCTCCCGGCCTAGACAGAGGGACAGGGTGCTGGGGCAGGCTTTGGACCGTGACAATGGGGCCTGGGCGTCGGCGGGGCCTTTGTTAGGCCCAGAGACCTTTTCCAAACAGAGGTGCTGTCTGTTTCTCGTTTAATTACCGCGTGCGGTGTTGGCCTCATTCTGATGATGCTGATTTTTTTTTTTGAAATGCATTTGATATAAAGATCTCTGCTAATTCCTGACTCTGGAACATAAAGCAGAGTTTGATTACTAGAAATCTAACAGCATTTACAGATTCTCTCCCTTGCGCTTATGAATCACATGGTGATGACAGACAGCGGAATTAAAACCTTTTAAGCAAAATGGGAGACTCTCAAAACAAAATTTAAAGGAAATGAACAGATTATGGTGCATGCACAGATTCCTAATAGATTGGTGGTATTTTGACGTATTTCAAAATCTAATTTCTACTATCTTGAGAGTGTTCATTTTTTTTCAAATTAATAAAGTCATGCTTATTAAAGTCATTTTCCAAAGAAAATTACAATATTATGAAGAAAAATCTCAAATATTTAGAAGAAAAGTAATCTGGATCTGAGGTGCCCAACTTTCATGGCACCAGGGCCGGGGGCTCCCGTGAGCATCTAACACCCGAGGACCTGAGGTGGAGCTGAGGCAGTGATGCCGATGCTGGGGGCGGCTGCAGATGCAGGTGCAGCTTTGCTTGCTGGCCACTCACCTCCTGCTGTGCGGCCAGGTCCTCACAGGCCGCGGACTGGTACCGGTCCATGCCCAGGGGTTGGGGACTCTGCTCTAGATGACCCACCAGGGGCAAGGCCACTCGCTGGTTGCTTAGCAGGGTGACAGACGTGACGCTGCGGGCCTCGCCTACCCAGCCTCCTAGTGGGACGGGGCGGCTGATCCGTGGGCTGTGATGAGGACTTGGGAGGTGGCATGGCTCCCAACATGCTCGTCATCATTCAGACCGAGGGCCTGCTGACCGCCTCAGGGAGAAGGGGGCCGGAGACCTTCCTGCTTCTGCACTGACCCCTTCAGCCTGAGATGCTCACATGCCAAGGGGCCACGTTTTGGGGTAGCGTGTCCCAAACCCCATCACCAGTGTGGCACAGTGTTAGCTGTAGGTTTCAGCTACTTCTTCAAAGTATCTGGGGGGTTGCATTTGCTTGTGGGGAGCAGGGAAGGCGTAAACCCCAACCTCACACACGGTCCATGCCTGGCTAACTCGTCTGCACCTTGTTGCCTCTGTCACCTGTCAGGCTGCTGGGTGAGGCTCGTTCAGAGAAAGGGTCCCCCCCCCCCGAGACCGTGCCGGTCCCCAGGCCCCGACGGGCCGTGAATCCACGGTCATGCTGCCCACAACCAGTGTGGCTGTACCGCGGACATGCGTGTCGGGGGCACATGGCAGCCATAACCGTGGAGGGCGCGTGGGCGTAACGCCACCGGTGGTGGGAGCTTGAGAAGGCAGCTTCGTGTCCTGCCAGCCCCCGCTGGCCACTGCCCTCTGTCGCAGGGGACTCCACGACTCCGGTAGCTGGCGTGAGACCGAGTCCACCATGGAGGGCTTGCTAGGGGCCCGGGCGTGGCTGCGTCAGCAGGCGGGGAGCCCCAGCAGGGGTGGCCCTGTGCCGGGAAGCGGCACGGTCCCCCCGACTCCGGAGACCAGTCAGGTCGGTCCGGCTTGGACCCAGGACGCGACTCGATGTGAGGGAGCTTCGGCCACAGCAGGAAGTGGCCGCTGGACCAAACCTCCCCCAGAGGAACATGGCGGGAGGGGACTTCCTCTGTCATGCTGAGTGAACACGGGCTGGTGGTGACGCCCCGGCCTGAAGAAGCCGTCATGGCCGTGCCGGCGGGGGACTGGGGGACCCAGCGGGCAATGGGAACCCCAGGGGCTCCGGCCGCGACACACTGTGTGGGACAGGGAGCCTCGCCGCAGCCGCCGCCGCCAGGTCAGCCGCCCACGTGCAAAGCTGCCGGACGGTAACTGGCCACGTCCCACAGCTCACAGAAGCGGAATCGGCGATTTCATTAAACTCGTGACAGCACTGTGACTCGTGCGTGCGGACTGGGCAGATCGGCGAGTCGCAGACCCTCGTCCCCAAAACTCTCCTGAGTGTCATTGCTTAACTTTTGATTTCGAAAGCCTTGTAGACGTCACAGGAAGTTGCAAACACAGCACAGTGACCTCCCATGTACACTGCACCCAACGGTCACCTCTCCACAGTCATGGGACCATAGAAACCAGGAGATGGACATTGGTCCACCGTGTGTGTACAGTCGTTTGTCATTTCAATACCACTTTTTACAGTTTTAGTGAACGGAGAACATGCGCCAACGTAAAGGAGTGTGGCCCCCATCACGAGCGCGGGGTGCAGGGGCCAGCGCCGCCACACGCCTTGTCACCCGGCACCCCCGCGGCTCACCGTGGGGCATGTCGCGGGACTTAAGCTGACGGACGATGGCGATCTCGTGTGGCGCTGCATTACATGGGGGCAAGACGCAGCCAGCGACCGGAGGCTCCCCTGGCGTTGAGACAGGGCACGCGCGGGGACTTGAGAAGGAGCTTTGGGTGCGGCTGGCCGACCAGGGCAGGGGAGGCACGGGGGACAGGGGCGCTGGGCCCGCGGGGGCCGCGCGTGTGAGGCGGAGCCCGGAATGGAGGAAGAGGGGGTGGCGAACACGGAGGACGGAGGGCAGCCCGCGAGGACGGTCCCGAGCGAGACGAGGTGGAGATGTCAGTCAGGGCCGCCGGAGGAGCGGCCGTGACCTGAGTTCGAGAAGGGGACTCTGTGGACGGAACTCGGCTGGACAAGCCCTGGCCCTGCACCCACCCAGCTCCCGCGTCCTGCCCCGGGGCCCTGCGGGTGCCCAGAGCCGTGACACTCGTCCTCACTGCAGCCGACAGCCTGCCCGCTCCCGTCCGGGGGGTGTGGCATCCGCCCGAGCCTGTCCCCGTGTGCCCCTCCCCCCGCTTCATCCCAACCGGCACTTCCTGGCGGAGAAAACAGAACTTCTCTCTCCTGAGGCAGAAATGCACCTGGGAAAAGCCTGTCGACCTCAGGGCATCCCTGGCTTGTGTCCGGAGGGGGCACCTGCATTAAGGTCCCTGAAAATCTTGGTGATAGCCAGTCCAGGGGGGTCTCCGTCCTGCGGGCTCTGACTCGGCCCAGCGGAGGCCGACGGGAGGTCGGGCCAGGGAGCGGCCTGGGCTCCGCCCTGGGCAACCCCACCCGACCCACTGAGCTTGGCCCCCTCACACGCGGCCCTGAGCGCGGCTCCCCGCACTGTCCTCCTGTGTCTCAAACGTGAGGAAAATCACCCAGAAACGTGGCTGAGGTAATTAACTGCACTTGAACCAGCGAGTGTGAGTGTGTTATGAAACAACATCTTCTTCTGAAACGCTGTGCAAAGTCCAAGGTCACGTGGGCCCGCGAGTGTCCGTTCAATACTTTGCTGTGATTTAAAGGCAGGAGAGGTGGCAGTTGCTATAGTGACAAATTCAGTTTTATTCAGCATCAGAGTACATAGTCACGTAGGATGCAATCAGAAACGTCTGCCTGAGGCAACCGAGCACCCCGCCCGCCCCGGGGCCCCCTCCCCGCACACATCCCCCACCCGGCCCCACGCACCCTGCCGGCCCCGGACCGCCCCCGCCCCGCCCCGCCCTCCACACTCCCCGCCCTGTTCTCCCAGCATCCTGCGGTTTCGCAGGGACCTGGGTGATGTCTGCATCTCGGCTGTGGCCTGATGGTGTCCCCACGGGAAGTGGCAGGGCCGTCCTGGGAGAGCGCGAGCTTGTCCCTGCAGCTCCCCTGTGGAGCCGGCCCGTGTGGCATTGGACGTGAGGGCTCAGAACGCGACATTCCAGAAACACCTCTCAGCGCCTCGGCCCGTGAGACTGTGAGGCTCGGGGAAAATCGGAGGGAGACGTGGCGCTCACGGCGCCCGCCGCCTGTCGCAAGCAGCCGTGCGGGCGGCCGGCGCTCGCTCCCGGTCACTCTCGGACGCGGTCTGTCCCGATGCCGCGTGGGCCACGTGCTTCAGCCCTGCGAGGCCAGCGCGTCTCCCAGACGAGGCGCTGAGGCTGGAGAGCACAGCGATGAGGTGGCGGCCAGGTCTCGCCCCGAGCAGTCCCCGCCCCAAACTGCCACACCGGCACTGGCCTCGTGGCGGCTTTGAACCCTGCTCTTTGATGAAGGCACCTCGTGGCTCGTCACCCACTTGCGGGACTGGCTGCAGTGGCTTTTGGTCTCCCGCGGAGAGGGCAGGTGGGGCAGTGTCCACCCGGAGACCCCACTGCGGCTGCTGGCCGGGCGTCGCAGGGGCGGTTGTGCTGTGCTGAGGCTGCTGTCACTCAGCACCGCAAGCCAATGGCTCCGGCAGCAGACACCTGGAGTCTGAGGCCAGGTGTCACCGGCCGGCTCCTGGCGGGGCCGTGTGGGGGTCCCTGTCCGGCGTCGCTCGGCGACCTGCAGACCCGTCCTCAGCTCCCCTCTCCAGTGGGTCTGCACCCAGCCTCATACAGAGCCACCCACAACCCTCCCTGCAGACTCAGTCACGCCGAGGGGCACCCGGGGGCTGGGACCCCAGTGCACATTTGGGGGGACGCAGGTCCACCCATGACAAGCTGACGAGGCTTCCCCGCCCCCTCTCATAGTCGGGCTGTCCCATCAGTGTCTTGTGAAACCCAGGGCTCCTCCTGGCACTGGTTCCAGAAGCCAGCATGGGCCGGTCATGAAGAACACACAGTGCCCTGTCCCACACCCCGGCGAACCAGGGTGGGCCCGGGCAAGTTCCTCCAGGCTCCTCAGGGAGATCTGAAAGGAAGAAAGAAAACTTAGTTTGCGTTTTCAGAAGCGTAATGGCATAGTGTTGACCCAAAAGCTGTCAAATCCGTGCGTGGGTCTTGGACACCCAGCCATAGTAATGGAGCAAGAGTCCCCCGTGGTGCACCCGGTGACGGTGTCCGGGCCGGGAGGTCCAGCCACGCCAGGACCAGGGCCGTGCGGGCCGTTCACCACCGGCCAGGTCGTGCACAGGGGTCGCGCGTCTGGGCCTGTCTCCTCCAACGGGACGTGACGACGGGGTGCAGTGCGAGGACCCCCCCCGTAGCGGGACCCCAGAAAACCGCTTGACATCAAAATGATAGAGCTGTGCTGCAACTTTATTTCTTTGGCAAAGGGCATGATTTGGGGGGGGGGGTTTTCTTTTTGTGAGTGTGTGTGGGTGTTTCTGTTTGTTCTTTTTTTTTTTTTTTGCAGCTCGTTTACTGACAGAAGCCCTTTCGTTTCGGTGTGCGGCAGGTAGACGAATGAGTTTATTTTAGCAACGCCCGCGATGCTTAACCGGGCTGCCTTCCGCCACCTCATGAACGGGCTGGCTGTGAACCTGCTAATTCATAGGCCTTCTCTAAGTGAACGCAAACAAATCCTGGCCGCAGAGCCCTGCTCACATACAATGTTCAGTTTTTAATTTCCAGTCCATCTTAGATTATGGGGATGAAAAACAATATTTAATCCCTCGTTAACACATGAATAAGCGGAAGCTGCCATTTTCAATGAGACAATAACGGGATTATCTCAAGAACTGTCAGTTTATGTGAAAACATTATGTTGCCCAAATTTTCATAAAAATTAGCAGTGGATAATATTCAAGATCAGAGCGATAGACAGAGGAGAGTCTGCATTCATGGTAATAAATATCATATTTGTCTGCTCAGGAGATGAGATCTAATCAAGCGGCCATTGATGGGCTGGCTTTTTTTTTAACCAAGACGTTTCATCTAAATTGGGTTTGATATGGAAATCAGTCTCCCTGGGCCCTGCAGGCCAGGAGCACTCGGTGACCACGGGTGGGGTGTCCTCCGGCGGGCCGTTGCTCCGGGACACGCCGCTCCAGACGGCAGCGCTGCAGACATGGGACTCACACCTCGCTCAGCCCAGTGTCCCATGCATTTAAGGTGGCGGAGTATTTGGGACCCTCCTTCCTTTTTTAAGGGAAAAAAAAAAACACATAATTTCATGCCAGTTAACTCCCTGCTACTGCGGGGTTAAAATAGTCTGTGTTTTTGCTCTTATTGACAATTACCATAAATCAGAAGAGACTCTGCATGAAGCTTAATGAAATATGTATGATTTTTAAAAGGAAAAGATGGTAACGGCAGGACGTTGCTGTGTGCGTGTGTATGTGCATACACGTACATGTGTGTACATGTGCGTGTGTGTGCATGTCTTGTGTCTGTATTATGTGTGCATGTGGTGATGTGTGTGCATGTGTGTGCATATGCGTACATGTGCATTGCATGTGTGTGCATGTCATGTGTACGTGGTTATGTGTGCATGTGCGTATGTTGTTTTCATATGTGCATGCCTGTGTGTGGTTGCTGTGCATGCATGTGTGTGTGCATTCATGTGTGTATGCCTTGTGTGCACGCGGTTGTGTGTGCACGTGTGTGCACATGTGGTGATGTGCGTGCTGCGCACATGTGCATTGCATGCATGTACGCCTTGTGTGCACGTGGTTCTGCATGCATGCATGCATGTACATGGGTATTCATGTGTGTATGCCTTGTGTGCACGCAGTTGTGTGTGCACGTGTGTGCACATGTGGTGATGTGTGTGCTGCACACATGCGCATTGCATACATGTACGCCTTGTGTGCACGTGGTTCTGCATGCATGCATGTACATGGGTATTCATGTGTGTACGCCTTGCGTGCACATGGTTCTGTGTGCATGCGTGTGCGTGCGTGTGCGTGTGTGTGCGCCCCTTCTATGTTCGGAGAGCAGCACTCTTCCCTACACGTCGACAGGCATTTGAAAACACCGAGTTGAACAGCCCTTCATGAGCAAACACGGCGCAGGTGGGTCTCGTGGCGCTTCTGGCCCATCAGGGTGCTGTCTGCGTGTTCAGGCGCGCCCCGTCACTGAGGGAGCCCTCGTGCTCGGGCCCCCCTTGGACCACAGGCCACTGAGCAGCGCAGCACCTCCGCTGGCTGTGCTCAGAGACCCCCAGAGCGCGAGAACGGACCGCCCTGTCCGCCTCAGCCAGGGACCTCGCACAGCCCCCAGCAGGCCCAGTGGGGGAGCAAGGACGCGGCCTCGCTGGGTGCCAGAGGGGCTTCTAGCCGTGTCGCCGCGCCTTCCTGTGGAGTGCTGTTAACTACGTCAGACGCCGGGGCGCTCACACCATGCCCTCGCCGTGCGTTTGCTTACGCCCCGACTCGAGCGCGCTCGTTAGGGGGTGGTCCGAGCATTCTGGAAAAGCACGGGGAAGGTGCGGGCGCCGCCCACGGGCTTCTGGGTGTGCTCCCCTCTCCCGGCTCCTCCTGCGACAGCAGGAAGACGAAGGGCATCGATTCTGGCTTCGCGCGTGTCCCTAACCCGGCCGAGTGACGCGCGGCGTGGTGGCCAGCTTCCCTTCCTGTCCACCATCGAGATCGCCCGTTTGATGCTGGGCAGAGAGATAAGTCGCCCCTCAACATGGGGCGGGGGATGTTGAGGGGAGAAGAGGGAGCACGGGAGACGGCGTGCTCGGGTCCCCCGGGACCGTGCGTGGACAGTGTCACCCCGTGGTTGGGGGTCGGTGAGTCTTGCAGGAGAGAACACCCCTCCTGGAGGTCGGGTCCGGTGCACGTGCCCCGGCCACTGCCAGCCTCCGGGCCCCGGGGCCCCGCCCACCGGTGCTGACTCCCTCCGGCCCTGAAGGCTGTCCCGGCTCATCTCTGGTACGTCCCTGCTCCCTGGGGCACAGACGCGGGAGCGACCGGTGTGCACGCCTTGCACCCAGCTGTCCCTCCCCACCAGCCTCTCCGGCTTAGGGACCGCGCCGCCCGGCTGCCCCCGCCCAGCTCCAGGCTGCAGTGTGCATGGCGGCCGCATCACGGCCACCGCTGCTGTGCGGGCCTCACGGCCCTTCCGTGTCAGGCGGGGCCCCTGAGGGAAGCAGAAGCAGCAGAATCCGGAGGGACAGAGAAGCAAGGACTTGTTCTGGGGACGTGGCTCACTGCATACCACGACTGAGACGGTCCCCGGACTGCCCTCCACCAGCCGGGGTCTGAGGAAGCCGGGGTGTCAGCTTCAGTCCAGACCTGAAGGTCTAAGAACCAGGGGCCGACGATAAGGACCGGCAGTCCGAAGGCCAGGAGCCTTTTGGTTCTGCTAAGACCCTCAAAGGGTGGGACGAGGCCCCAGGGACAGTGGTCCTGCTGACGGCGGCAGCGAGTCAGCGCTCAGCAGTGCGGGGGCGGCATGCAGCCACACCCTGAACCCACACTCCTCCCGCCATCTGGCGCCCACTGACAGCCGGGTGGACACGGAACGGGCCGTCACACCTCCGCGAGGTGCTTCTCCCCCAGCCGCCCACGCGGCCGCTCCAGCTGCTTCTCGCGGCTGCACGGGCGCGGATGGGACCGCGCACTGCGCCTTGTCCCGCTGCGGTGCGCCCACGGGAGCCCCGCGAGGGCCCTTTGGGGTCGGGAAGATGCTGCTGGCAACACTTGTCGTGATTCTGGGTTTCTCTCCTCTGGGGCGGGGACCTGCGTCCTGCACTGCCCTGTGTTTCTGCTGAGACGGTCCCTGCCCCGCGGCCCGCCCCTGGCGTAGCCGCCCGTGGGGGACGAGCAGGCGGGGCGGACAGGGCCTCGCGGGGCATCACCAGCGACCGGGGTGACTTGCTGTGTTAGCATCAACTCGTTTGTCAAGGAAAGGGACAATCTGCCCCCGCAGGAAGTCGTGGCAGGACTGACACACCCACGAGCAACTTCTGGTGACAAGTTTGGGGCGCCTGGCAAGCTCGGCCCCAGTTCGCTGAGAAGCCCCGGTCTCCGTCGGCGTCCTGGCTCCGGAGGGCCGTACGCAGAGGACAGTGGCCAGCACAGAGGACAGTGACCAGCACAGAGGACAGTGACCGGCATGGAGGACAGTGACCAGCACAGAGGACAGTGACCAGCACAGAGGACAGTGACGGCATGGAGGGCAGCGTGACCCGCGTCCCTTCGCACAGTGGGACCCAGTCTGGCTCTCCTGCACGTCCAGACGTGGGGGCGGGGCCGGGCAGGGGTCGCGGGACGCATGCTCAGTGGCCAGGGGCGGGGCCGCTCGCGTCATGGGTGTCCCCCCCCCCCCTCGACAGCGGACCCGCCCAAGGCTGGCAGAGCGGCGCCCTTTCCTCCCGGTGGACCTGAGGCCGCGTGCCGCCGCTGTGGCCACCAGGGGTCGCACTTACATTCTCTTTCCCAGAGCGAATGGCATCCTCAACTTAGGGCGGCTCCTGCGGACGGGTTGGCAGGGATGCACCAGGATTTAGAGGACAGGGTGGGCGGTGGACGTGATGAGCAGCTGAGGTCCCTGCAGGACAGGTCCCTGGGGCAGTTGCAGAGGCTGCAAAAGAGTCCTTAATGCCACGTCTGGCAGAGCCTCTAAAGCCGCTGCATCAGAAAGGTGGCATACGACCTTGAGCAAGGTTATCCGAGATCACTGACGTTGTCTGCTATACGCACCTGGAGCCGATGGGAAGAAGGCTGTGCAGAGCTCCCTCGGTGCCCACAGGGCCGAGGAACCTCCGTGTCCTCTGGTTTGAGGGACCAGGGACTCCCACAAGAGCAGCGTCCCCACCCATCGCCAGCCCTCCAGGGCACCCAGCCCGGCCCGCGGTCCCCAGACAGGTGAATCCGGTGCTGTGCCTGCCACACCAACTCCTTTCAGGAGTGGGCGCTATAACCTGTGAGTGTGCGCTGTGTGCATGAGTGTGCCCGCACATGCCCGGGCCTGTGTGTGTGTGCAGGGAAGTCTGTGAGCGTGTGTGGGTGTGAGCGTGTGTGGGTTTGAGCACGTGTGCGTGAGTGTGGCGAGCCTGTGAGTGAGTGCGGGAGACTGTGGGGCGTCCGTGCCCTGGGAGTCGGAGCTTGCAGGCGGGGAGGGCGCGGGAAGCCAGGGCACCGCTGGGGGCAGGGCCCAGGCAAGAGGCCGCGCCCCTCCGAAGCCCCACGATGCCGCTTTAACGACCACCGCTCGGAGTGCCTGGGTCTCCGGGAAGACGAGAGGGAACTGGCGCCTGACCCAGAGCCAACTTGGGTGTCCCCAGGAATCCAGCTTCCCCCTAAGGGCATTGGCACCCAGTGATGTCTCTATGTAGCCAAGGGCAGCAGGTGGCAGGAGACAGAGCCCCCCAGAGCCTACTGCCCCTGCCAGTTACCGGCTCGGGGTTTCAGAGGCCAGGTCGGCCTGTCCCCGGCCAGCGGCAGGAGCTGGCACAGCGGCTCACCCGCCCGCAGGGCATCACAGAGACCTCGGGGAGCGAACGTAAGGTGTCCAGAGAGGAGCGCGCGTGCGGCATGAAACCAGCGTCCCCGCAGACGCTCTGCCCGGGCCGCTGGCACTGCTCAGAGGACCAGAGACGGTGCCGCTGCGTGGGGGGCCGGCGGGGAGCACCGCGTGCCCTCGGCCCTGGAGCTGCTTCCAGTGCCCGCCTTGCACCGCATGCTGGAAACTAATTAAATAACGAAATTTTTTAAGAGGTGGGGCGTGTGGAAGTGTGGAAGGCCGTGGGTCTTGCCCTAGTTAGCTTGCGGCCAGCGGGAGACACGTGACAAAGGCAGGGGAGCCGCATCAGCAGCGCGGCGAATCCGCCCACCGGCGGAAGGAGCCGGAAGCTCTTTCTTTTCAGAAAGAAGCCATCGCGGGCCCTCGGGCTGCCCTGGGAACCCCACAGGGCAGGTGCTGACACCGTGCCATGGGTCGAGCTGCGCCTCCCAAAAGGCACGTTGACGCCCTGAGCCCTGGGAGCCCAGGATGTGGCTTGCTCAGGACCAGGTGATTCTAGATGCCACTCGCGCTGGGCCGAGGTCAGCTGCCGCAGGGCGGCCGTGTCCGTGAGGGCGGGAGGAGCCGGCCACCCGGACGTGACATGCACAGGGGCGGGGCGGGGCCGTCCGGGGCCTCGCGGGGAGCACAGCCCTGCCCGCGGCACCCCGATTCCAGACGGGGGCCGCCGGGCTCCGGGAGGGTGCGCCTCTGTTGCGCCCAGCCACCCGGTTGTGGTGATTTGCGGCGGCAGCCCCAGGGGACGGCTGGACTGAGCACTCTGCAGTGTCTGTGGGTCACGGGTGACAGTGACAGGAACCGGCGGTTAGAACCCACAGCTCCCCCGCGGGCCGGGTCCCGTGGGGGCCGGCGATCAGGCTCCCGCGGTCGAGGAGGCTTAATGAGCTCAGGACCCAGGCGTGGAGCCCGTGGCCACCAGCGCTGAGGCGGGCGTGGTTGGAAAGGACCCACGGCCCTGCACGGCCCTGCACAGCCACGAGCAGCCCGGACCCACCTCCCACGTGGTCTGGCCTCGCGCCCTGGGGGCCTCCCCACAGAGGACCTCAGTGCGGTCAGTCAACAGACTCACAGTCCCCTCGGGGTGCGTCCCCATGAGCCGCACAAGACCTCGCCAGGACCCGCCCCCCCTCCGCTGGGGGTGTCCAGCTTCCTGTCTGGCACCCCAAAGCCTCTGCTTCCACAGCGCCTCAGTCCCCCCGGCACCCCCCCCAGGAGAAGAGACGGTGTCGCCTCCCCTCCCCCAGCGCCCTCAACGAGCCGGGCTTCATTTATCCTCCTCTCGATTTTTAATTAACTGGAGGCTGGTCCAGCTGTGCCTGTTCTGGGCTCCAATTTTGACAACTATTGACTGAATTGCCCAGTCAGTTCCATGAAAAATAAAAATTAAAATGAGCCCGGCGCTGTGCAGTGGGGTCTCAGGTCGCCCGGCTTAGGTGGGCCGCAAAGGCCGTCAGCTCGGGCTTTCCTGAGAGACGCGTCTTTGTGTGAGTGTGAGAAGCCGTCTCGTGCCACCACCTAGTCACCCAGCACACCGAGCGAGCGAGATGTCACAGCGCAGGGCTCGGTGCTAAGCAGGGTCGCTAAGGCCCACAGGTGAGGGTTGCAAAGGGTGCTATGTAACGCCAAACCAGAAACGCATTCGCCAGACACACGTGTAACTACCTCGACCGCACATGGAAACACCGTTTGGGAGAACAAGACGAAAAAGTCACTCCGTGTCCAAAACGTACACGCCCTGCCAGCCAGCGTCTAAACACCTCCACATCGTGGATCCCCAGGGAGCGTGTGATGCCCGGCAGATGTGGGACTCGGCTCGCAGCTGACGGAGCGAGAGCAGGCGGCTTCCACGGCAGGGCTGCGGCCGCGTCCACGCCATCTCGAGACAGGCGGGTTGTGCACAGCCCTGGGCCTCCTGAGCCCACTCTGTGCAGCCCGGCCGTGTGGCGCTGCCCTGCAGCCGATGCCGGGGCCAGGCAGCACCGACTCCAGGACAGTGAGCGGGCAGTTCCAGGACCCCTCCGAGGCAGAGGCCCCGGGGGGTTGGGGGGGCTGCTGCCCAGGGGCTATGCGTGGCCACACACGCTTCATAAACTCAGTCTCAGCGCTGGTTTTGTGACATGCTCTTCCCAGCCACGGAAGGAAGGGCGTGGAGAGCGGGTGTGTTCCAAACAGCAAAGGGCAGCAACGCTCGCTCGGGGACAAAAGGTCTTAAAAATCGGAAGGACCACGACCGCGGGGAAGCCACCGCTGTGACTGAAAACTGTTGGAGACCCAGGGAGGAGTCACAGACCTGGGCCGTGCCCACATCATCTGCCAAGTTAATGCAGCAGGAAGTCGACTTCATACACTTACTATATTTTTTATCTTTAAAGACTGTATAAAAACAAGACCTTTGGACTATTGTTACACTTCTGTGAGAAATTTTGTGATGAAATAGGGAGAAAGTGGAAAATGCGTGCCACACAGAGGCCTGCACTTATCTGCAGCAGGAGACCCGAGAGCCGGAGGCCGTGGACGCAAGGCCGGGCACCAGCGTCCGGAGGCGCTGGCTTGCGGGCCGGATGGGAGGACCCGGGCCAACATTTGCAGAGAAAAGCCCTCCCGCGTGACGGAGACCCTCGCCGTGTCCCCCTGGCTGTGTGATGGCTCGCAACATCTTTGTCACTACACTGCTGGAAACCTGGAAATGGAGTTGTCTCCCTCAAGGCCTTTCCAAATGCAGTGTTCGGTGGGTGACGATGTGTCTGTAACAAAAACGTAAAATTCCAGTTGCTTCTGAAAAATAATGGGCATCAGGCGAGGAGAGAAGCAGCTTTGCGTCGCTGGCGGGTGGCGCTAGAAATGGGTGTGATGGTTGGGTAAGCACAGCTACTTCTCCGCGTGGACTGCACCCTCTAACGTGACTTCTAGGCAAGGCGAGCTGTTCTGTCGAGTGTCAAAATAACACTGGGCTTAGGAGCAGACCTTCAAGTACCCACAGGACAAACTGCAAAGCCAATCCTAGCAGGAACACTGAAGCACACGCAGCCGTATGACTGTCTCTAAAATAATTATTATCGAAGTGTTTTTCAGAGAAAGGAAAATGACACATGCTATCATATACGTGGAGTTATTTTTTAAATGTTGCTTATTTCATCTTTTTTTATCCTTTAAAAGTTATTTTGTAGATGTTCTACGACATACACATGAGTCAGTACGGTAGTTGACAGGACATTATCAATAAATCAATGAACACTGGTGTGTGCTCAGAAGTTAGACAGCGTTTAAAATGGAGCCGGATGACTCACGGTGGTTTGAGGGCTGGGGGTTTTCTCTCATTCATCTTCACCTCACTACTGTTTCTCAAAAACTGCCGACCTTTACGATGTCATTTGCTCTGGGATCCCTGCAGGAGGCTCATCCCTTCCAGGCCTCACCGCGGGCAGCTGTCCCCGGCCTCAGCCCAGCCCTGGCTGTCCTGTGTCCCTCCACACACTTCCGTCCACGCCCCTTCCACCCCTGCCAGCGCCGCATCGCCAGGAATGATGGGGTCACGCGCCTGTTCCCCAGGCTCCGCCACGGAGGCCCCAGACGAGGACTTTCGCCTCCAGAAGATGCCCCCACTGTGCCCCGCGTCAGGCTGCTGCAGCTGCTTGGGCGGTAAACACCTGCCCTTGGGCAATGAGGGGCGTGGTTGCCGAGTGACGAGGGGCGTGGTCGTGGGGTGCGGTGGGAGTGACCACTGGGGAGTGCTGAGGGCGTGGTCATGGGTGTGCTGAGGGCGTGGTCGGGATGGTGGGCGTGGCATGTGATGGGCATGGTCACGGGGTGAGGAGGGGTGTGGTCACGCGGTGTGAGGACGGTCCCGGTCACGGGGAGTCTGGGCCACGGCTTGGCGGAAGGGCCCTCCTGCGTCTGGTGGTGGCGGGCACGGCAGGCTCGCCAGCGCTGTCTCGCCAGCGGCTCTGGGTGTCCTGGAAGCTCGAGGTCCACACTGCAAGGGTGACACAGGTTCTTGGGTGCCCGTGCCACCACCAGCCCCCTGCAGCCTCTCTTACCCAGAACTTCCTGCAGACTCTTCTGACCTGCTCCTGCGCCCCTCCCCACCCCCCAGGGTGCTGGCCCTGCTCCCCGGGCCTCCCTGCAGGGCACCCTGCTGGCGCCGCACTGTCACCGTCAGGGGGCGCAGAGCTCCGCACAGCCGTGTCGGGCGCGGCCCCCGGACCCGCCGTGATGGCCACAGGGTTCCGGGACCCGCACCAGGCCGCAGCAGCCCCTCAGCCCGTGTCCAGCCCCGTGAAGAGCTGAACAGCTGGGATGCGTAGGTGGCTCAGCTGGAGACCAGGGGACACGGCAGGGACGGGCCTCCCGGAGTGGCGGGGAAGCACCCACGCTGCTTGCTCCCTGAGCCAGAGCCCGCGGCCCATGGTGCTGGCGCTGCCGGTGGCGGGACGCGCTGTCACCGTGCAGCAGCGGGCCGACCCTGCTGTCTGAGCAGCCCCCAGGCGAGCTGGAGGGGAGCGCAGGGAGGCAGGGCTTCCTGTGTGACGGCCAGCTGCGCGCTCCCAGGTCCCAGAGCCCCGGTCCCGGAGGCTGGAGCCCTGACCAGGCGTGGGCGGGGCTGGTCCTCCCCAGGCCACTCGCCTGTGGGTGCTGGCGCTGTCTGCACAGCCGTCCCCCTGCGCGTCCTTGTCCTCACCTCCTCCTCTTCCTGGTACACCAGCCACGGCGGGTCAGGGCCGGCTCTCGTCACCTGATCACGCCTGCAAAGGCCCCACCTGCAGTCCCACTCCGAGGTCTGGGGGTCGGGGCTGCAGCTGCGAATTTGGGCAGGGACAGGCTCAGCTGTGACGCGTGGGAAGTGAGGTGCCCCCTCCAGCCCCGATTTCCCCACAGCCCGGGGCATGAGCTCGCGACCCACCTTTCTGCTTTTGTGGGTGAACACACTGCTTGTGCTGGGGAGCATTTCTGTGGAGGTTCCTGTGCTCCCTCCCTCTGCTGCCTGTGCCCCCCACGCTGGGCCCCCCAACCCCCGGAGGCAGCAGGCTCGGTGGGGAGACCCCTCCGCTTCGTAGCACCCACGTGCCTGTCCAGTGTCTCCCCGCGTGGCCGGTCCCCGGCTCCCGAGCTGCGGGCCCAGGCACGACTTCTGCACGCGGGGTTCGGATTCTTTTCTGCAAGGTCCCTCTCCTCGGCTGGCGCACGGTGCCCGCGGCCAGGGCGCTGCGGTGGTGACATTGGATCATAAGGGTCCCTAACGCAGACACACATAAGGAAGGCGGCAAACTAACATCTACCCGTCAAACCGCGGTCCCTACACAGTCAGCGTGGAGCGGGTTCCTGTGCGAACCGCGGGCAGGGGCAAAGGGCTGCGTTTGTCAGCGAGCTGCGGCGCGTTCAGCAGCGAACCCGCAAGGCACTCTGGGAGGCGCCGTGCACCCCTCATCCCGACCCACAATCACTGTGACATGGGCCTCGTCCTCGCTCGCCCTGCCCTGAGCCCTCCCACCCTCCAGCCGCAGGGAAGGGGCCTCTTTCTGGGGGGAGGCGCTCCCCGGGTACCCGCTTGGTCGAAGAGGCCCGGGCGGGAAGCAGCCTGCGTGAACCAAGAACCAGCCTCCGAACCGCGTGCAAGCCCCTCGGGGCGGCGAGCCCACACGCGCGCCAAGCCACCGCGCATTGTTGTCTTGTAATTATACGCACCTCACACGCTCGCTTTTGAAGACATTAATTGCATGATTAGTTTTATGATTTCTTCTGATTACCAATTAAGTTACCTTTTTTTTGTATTTCATACATACCATTAGGGTTTATAGTACAGCTTTTTTAATTTCTCACCTAGCAGGGGTTCTCACACATTTGAAGGCTACATTATCCACTCAATAAACAGAGAGGGTTTAATTTTCTGTGTAAAGTATTGCCGCGGACTTGGGAAGATGATGTTTCAGATTATGCTATCGAGAGTGACATTTAATTTTGCGGGGGGAAAAGTCTTGTTTCTCACTGTCATGACGATGTTCACAGACCGTGATTGCAGAGAGGCATGGACACCAGGGCTCTGATCCCATGTCTGCTGCCTCGGATGGAGTCGTCACTTCCCCCCTCTGAAAAAGCCCGCGCCCGCAGGCTGGCCTTTCTTCCTCTTTGCTAAGGTATTTCATTTACTTAGGCCTTGCCTCCTCCCAAAGAAGAATCTGGCGCTGGCCAGTGTCCCATGCATCGATGTGCGCAGAGGTTGGTGGGCCGAGCCCCCTGCGTCTGAAGGTGGGGCCGGTTCTGCACCGCGAGTGAAAGGGCACAGGCCTTTCCCGGTCCTGGCAAGCGGGTCCTTTCGGGGTCGGATGAGAATATGAAAGGGCCCAGTTCCCGTGGCCCCTCCCGAAGGACGCTCGAGCCTGTTCTACCCCCGCCTCCCCCTGCCTCCCTTCCCCCAGGAAAACGGGGCAAACAGCAGCAGTGGCCCGGAGCCCAGCGGGCCGCGCAGGGCTGAGCAGCACCCAGGGCCGTGAATGACGCATGTGCCGCTGGCTGGGCGGGAGGCCGCGCGGCGGTCTGAGGCGCCGAGGTCCCCGCGCTGTGACAGCCAGGCCACCCACGGGCAGGCGCTGGGCGTCCTGCACTGCTCTCACCTGGGTGAGGCCGCAGAAGGACAGCGCTTCGGTGTTCGGTTTCGGTTTCACACTGGTTCTCAGAGCTCCACAGCGCTTGGCAGCATGAGGGACAGAGGGGAGGGAGCTGCACATGGCATGGGGTGCCCGCCTGGCCAGCGGAGACAAGAGCAGAGCTGAGGGGCCGCCCAGAACCAGGGACTGCCCCAGCGCCCTGAGCTGCAGTTTTTCCATAAATTGTAGGAGAAATGGCAGGACTTTCTGAGTAACCTTTATTTTTTCCTGCTTCTCTTTTTACCATACCTTTCCGAGTCAGCTTCATTCATTGTCCCTTCGCTGCTGCATAACACATAAGTGGGACTCTGTCAGCTGGTGAGGCTCGGAGGTCCCCTGGCTGGGGCTGGGGCCTGCGAGGGCCCCACCTTCCCCCACTGCAGCCTGGGGGCATTGCTGTGCCCCACCCCAGATATATTTGTGTCTATATTTAAGTCTAGTTTAGTGTTCACTTAGGGGAGATTTAAAAGCCATTATGTGGAGTTGGGGGGAGGGACCCTTCACTCGAGTTTCATTTAAAACCCAATGGCAACATTGTACATTTAAGAAATAATGAAAACCTATGAGGAAGAGGACAGTCCTGTTAGCTGGCCATCCAGCTGTCCAGAGCCAGCCGCCTGCTGGCTGCTGCCAGTCCCAGAGGCTGCATGTCCCCGTGCCCTGTTCCAGGGAGCACCCGGCTCCTGTCCCGCCCGTGCTGGACGCGTCCCTGGTGTTCGTGACGGCGAGCTGCTTTCTGCACGGGGACGTCACTGGGACTGCGACCGCTCTGTGGGTGGCCCAAGGGCCATGCGCCCCTCGGCTGGAGCCCCAGGACCCTGAGGGGTGGGCCAGCGCCTCTGTCTTGACTCCATCAGCAGCACTGAGCGCTGGCCCCGCATTTAACTTTTCGCCATTCTTTAGAGCAAGTTATGGCTTCTTCTCGGTTTAATTTGTAGTTTTGATTTCTCGTGAAGCTAGACATATTTCCTTATGCTCGGCCCTGTATTGTTTTAGCTCTGGGAGGGGCCGTCGTCTCTCTTCCTTCTGGCAAATGTTCTGCTTGACTCGTCTGCTCCTCGGTTTGCTCATCAACCCTCCGAAGTTCAGAATATTGAGCTTTGGCTTATTCAGACATAATTGTCGTTTCTGTTCAGATTCCACCAATTGCTCTTAGACTTAGAAAGTCCTTGCCCATCCTGTGATGAGTTACACGGTAAATTTTTGCCTTTCTGTGGTTCACAGTGTTGCAGTTAATATTTTAATTCATTCGGATCATTTTCGGTTGTGAAGTAGCAAGTTAACATGGATTTTCCCCCAAATCCTCCACCGTGTGTTGGTGGATGTGCCATTCTCCCACTGATGGCGCAGCTTCCTGCAGCCGCATCACTGATTCCGCCTAAAACAGGCGTCACGGCGGCGGCGTCTGTGCCGGCGCCTCTGGGCTCCTCCAGGTCCCCCGACCAGCATCTCGGGGTGGGGGAGGCGGTGGGGGGGAAGGGGGCGATCCTCTCTGGTCACCGCTCCCTCTGCTCGCCTGTCCGCGCGCAGCGCCCGCGAGCCCACGACGCGGCTCCTTCCTCGCCTCCGCCTCGTCTGTGCTCTACCGCGGTCGGTTCTGGGCGAGCAGGGCGCTGACTCCCTAAACCGCCCTCCCCCCCGCCCCCCACGGGGCCTCTACTGCACGGCCTGCCCCCAGCGCCACGGGCGTCACCTCCAAACGGGAAGAATGACGCCCACCGCGGGGTGCCGGGAGCGTCCCGTGCGGCCCGGCAGGCACACGTGGGCGGCTCGTGTCGCTGCTGCGTCCCCGCGGCCCCCGGTCCCGCGGCCCGCCTGGCACCGCGGTGACTCAGCCCCCGCGTGCGGGAGGACCAACGGGAAACGGCAAACGAGGGACCCTGAACTCCCGCCAGAAGAGGCGTCGACGGAGCCGCGGGCGAGCGTCGTGTGACGTGCCACCCGCAGGTCGCGGCGGTGACACCCGGAGCCTCCGCGCCGAGGGTCTCGTGGCCCGGAGCCCGGGCGCCGGCCACACGCGCCTCCGCGTCTGCCGCCAGCCGCCCCGCCGCCGGCCCGGCCCAGCTGCGAACTCGGACGTGGGCAGCGTGGGGACCGGGTCCCCCGGGGCTCGTGGGGCTCGGTGCTCTGGCCGAGAAGCCGTCGCCGTTCAGAGGTGCAGTGGGCGTGCTGGAGAGGATAATCCGTTTACTGGCAGACGCGCGCGTGTTCGTCAGGATTAGTGTGACCGAGTGTGACAAGAAATCCAGAATAATCGTGGCTTAAACAGCTAGAAATTCATTTTCATTTCTCGGGGAAGAAAATGAAGTGTGGCGGCAGGCAAGCCGGGAACCGCGTGGTATGCTGGGGTGCCAGCGGCGTGGGACCCGCCCCTCCTGCCCCCCCCCTCAGCCTGGCTTCCTCCTCGCGGGTGGGGGGCTCCCCACTGCGGCCGGCAGGTCCATGCTCCACCGGCAGTAAGGGGTGGGGTTGAGACTCTGCCCCAAAGTCGTGTCCGCACCCCCCTTATGTCGTGCTGGCTGGAATCGTCCCCTGCAGAGCAGCGGCAGTGGCTGGGGACAGGGCAAGCCTGGGGCGCCGGGGTACGGGGCCGGGGGCATGGCACGGTGAGCCCCGGCCTTCCCCAGGCCACGTCCAGGTGAGGGCGTGGCGAGCTGGGTCGGGTCTCCGGGGTCATCGGCAGTGGCAGTAGAGTCGCAGGACCACAGTGCCCAGGCCTCGCTCTTGCCCTAGCGAGACTCTGGCCCCGTGCAGACCTGCAGCCTGACATCCTCCCACCCCGCCGTGGCCTCGCTCGGGGTCGTTGTCCCCACACCATCGCTTGCCCTGGGGTCGGGGGTCAGAGCTGGTCGAGGTCACTGGGGGTACCATCCAGCATCATACACAAAGCTCTCCCAGCGGACGGATGCCGGTGCCCGCAGCATAGCTCAGAGCCCCCCGAATCGGAGGCAGGTTCACCCCGGTGCTGAGTGGCCTCAGTCACCATCAGCCCAGAGCTCCTGCAGGCTGGCCAGGGGCCCAGTGCTGCGACCAGCAGACACCGGAGCCACGCGCTGGCCTCGGGGTGCTCACAGCCCGTGGAGCAGGGGGTCCCTCAGACAGAGCTCCCCTGCCTGGAGGCGTCCCTCCACCGCCCCCAGAGGCCTGGATGTCTGCGCTGTCCGAGGTGCTGGAGGCAGTGGGGCATCAGCTCTCGCCTGGGATGTTTTCTTCTGAGTCCAGAAGGGCAGGGTGGGGGCCAGCACAGGGTGCTAGCGAGCCCACGTCAGTGGGGCGGGAGACTGAGGAGTGGCCATCAGAGCATATGTACATGTTATACATCTGTGTGCCCATGGACATACGCATGCACATACATATACACATGCACATGCACATACATGTATGCATTTATACACACACAGACACGCACACACGTGCGTGCCCACGTGCCCACAGCGCGTCTCCTAACGCTCCTGGCACCCCGCTTGCCAGCGTGCGCATCTCCCTGCCCCTCTGGGTGGAGGGAGCTCAGCGGGCCTCTGCGGCCCCGGGACACCCCAGCACCCACCCAGCTGCCGGGCCTCTGCAGTCAGCTTGGATGGAGCCCTGACACCGGGCGCGTGTGAGGAAGAGCCACGTGCCCCGTCCCGAGGCCCCACTGTCCTCACGAGGGGCAGGGCAGGACAGAGCCCGCTGGCCATGTCCGGGCCCCGCAGGTCCTCCCAAGCCCTCGTCTGTGGCTGTCCCCGCTGGGACCCCGGGCCTGTCACTGTCCCTGTCCCTGTCCCTGCCCACTCGGCAAAGTGTGGCTTTCACTGAGCTGCGCTGTGCACCTCCCTGATCAACTCTGCTCCCCCTCCCCGTGGCAGCCCAGTGCTGCCCGGCCCCCACCCCTCAGCGGTGCACGAGGCCGGGGAAGCCAGCCCCTGTCGCTGGCACAACCCCAACACCCGGCAGAGCCCGGGAGCCCAGGCCTGGTGCATGTGCGCGCATCTCATTTCCCTCCCTGGTGCCCATTTAAATTCTTTGCATATTTTAAGATTTTATTTCTTCCTTTCCCATCCCCCTGAATTTTTCTTTTGCCTAATTTGTAAGAAAAATGTGCTTTGAACTTTTAACTAGGATGTTGCAGAATAAGCCGCCTTTCATTCTTGATTAGCTGACACCCTTTTTCTTCTCTTTAAACCTTGAATTGCTGATGTGTATGTATTTTTTTTCTTTGCTTCTTAAAGAAACAATAAGATCTAAAAAAGGCCTTTCAAATATATGGTATTAAAGTGCTGTCAGGGAGGGGAATTAATAACAATTATTATTAGAGAAGGGGAGACGTTCCTCCATCCTTATCGGAACTTGTGGTTTTCTGGTTTTAGTGGAAGACGCCTCTGAGAGCATTGGTGTGGCTGTCCGCTGTGCCTGTGGCTTTTCTGGCTCTTCCTAAAAGGAACGGGTCTAGGTGGTTAGAGCTCCACCCCCACCCCCCACGCACATGCGCATTGGGAAACTCAGCTGATAGGACCCTCGGGTGCCCTGGCGGTTCGGGGCAGCGGGAGCCAGTGTGAGGACAGGAAGGAGAGTCGACAATGGCCTGGGTAAGGCCCGGCCTTGGGACTGGCGGGCAGGAAATCGGTGACATCGGAGCTGTCACCACAGCGAAGGTTCAGAAGGTCTTCAGTTCTGATTTTGTGCTGGGCTGCTGGTCTCTACCATCCCCACTGCCACTTGACAGGGTCTGAAGGGCTAGAGGGAGAAGTCTGTGTGCAGTGTGTGTGTGTGCATGTGTGTGTGCACATACACACATGCACACCCGGCTGCTCACCTGCGTGTGTCATGGCCTCATCGGGAGCTGTTTCACTGGGAACTTAAAATTCTCTCTGGAAGCAACTCCCAACCTTCTCCAGTTGTTTCGCGAACTAGGAAGCTCACCTTCTCTAGCCTGGGGGGTTAGGCAGCGCTGAGAGCCGGCCTCAGCAACCTGTGACACGTGGGACCCCCTCCAGCAGAGCCAGCTGACCGTGACAAAGAGCGATAGCGTCCGGGGACCACGGCCTGCGCCGATTCTCAGCGAGGCCAGACTGCGCGGCCTCCGCACGTTCGCGAGAGGTCCTTCAACTCTGAGTGCGTTAGACGCAGCAGCGTCACCTGCTCCTGCTCGTGACTTACATGGCTTCTCCCAGGGGCTTTTAGAAACTTCCTAAAGTGTGTCATTGCACTAAGGAAAATGCGAGTTGGCGATGAAATTACTCCGAAAGGCAAAGTTTTGCCGTCATGAAAAATCTGCCCAGACGCCAGTTAGAAACCGCAGCGAATCCTGGTTTCAGATGCGTCACGGAGCTGCAGCAAGGCAGACGCGTGGCCCGGAAGCAAACCCACTCCGAACGGCCACCGGCTCCGGGACAGGAAGCCAAGCGTACACGACGGAGAAAGGACAGTCCTTTCAGGAAATGGATCACCCACGCAAAGGGGTGAAATTGAAGCCTTATCTTCTACCCACAGGTAAAAATCAGCTCAAAACACGAGACATGAAACCCTGAAACTCCCAGAGGAGAACGGGGGCGAGCTCCACGATGCGGACGTGGCGGTGATGTGATCTCTTGGATGCGACACCAAAAGCCCAGGCAACGGAAGCGAACATTGTCAAGCGGCGCGGCCTCGAGGGGAAAACCCGCTCTGGCGGCGTGACGGGGGCCGCGGAACCCCCGTCTGTCCGGCCAGGGGCGTGCATGCAGCTTGCGCGAGGCGCGCCTACGTCCCATGCGAAAGAGTCGAGATATCCTGATTGAAAAATGGGCAAGGACTTGCACAGATACTTCGCAAAGAAAATGTACAAACAGGCACCAGGCACGTGAAAAGAAGCTCGATGTCGCAAATCGGCAGAGAAATGCGATTAAAATAAGTTTAGTTACAGCCTCACTCCTGTTGGGGTGGCCGCCGTCAAAACCACGAAGGGTAACGAGTAATCGGCGAGGCTGCGGAGAAGCCGGAACTCTTGTGCGCCGCTGGTGGGAATGCAAAACGGCGCGAATTGATGCAAAACGTGGAGGTCCCTCGAAAAACTAAAAATAGAGCTGCAACACGGCCCAGCAATCCCGCTTCTGGATATTTACCCAAAAACGCCGGAACCAAGATTTCAAGGTGAGATGTGCACCCCGTGCTATCCGCACGGTGACCCAGTGGCCAAGGTGTGGATGCACAGAGCGTCCGCAGGTGTGTGCCCTGCACCTGTCCCCCAGGATTCTCCGCCCAGCGTGGTAGAAGTGAGGATGTGCACCCCGTTTTACTGCAGCGTCTGACACTGAAGAGCCGAACCACTGCGCCCAGGGGAGCCCGGCGACCCTCGGGCGGGCTGGGGAGGCTCACGCGCAGCGGGGGCGTGAAGCCGCGGCTCCTCAGGAGACGGGGCGCGGGGCTCTAAGTGACGCCTGCGTCCCAATCACCTCGTGGCTCTGAACCCGTGAGGCAGGCGGGTGTCTAAGGGGCGCGAGCCCCCAGTAACGTCCTGGTGTGCGCACGCGCAGGCGTGGCGCCACGGCACCCCCGTGGCGGGATGCGTCTGGCGCCCCGCAAAACGCGTCTGCCGCGCGGTAACGCCTCCGCGCGGTGCAGGCTGCGCATGGAAATCCGCGCGTTAAGTTTATTTTGAACTCTCTGCAGGGCGTCCCCCCACTCCACTCCATCTCCCACCCCTCGCCCCCACGTCCCCCGCCCCAGGCCCTGCGAGCAGCGCTGCCCGGGGCGCTGCCGGGCGCTGGGCGCTGCTCTGGGAGTCGCACCTGGCGAGCCCCACGTCGTGTCCGCTCAGGTGCACATTATGTGTGGGGGGGTGACAAGCGATGTGACAATGGCCGGTGCTGTGGCCCATGCCGCTGGAGGCGGAGTCCCCTGCGCGCCAGTCCGTGGGGCAGCAGCAGCCCACCCGGCAGACCCGCCGGGGAGGGGTGGCCGGGTCCCCGGGCCTGCTGGGCACTGCAAGACTTCACCGCCGGGTGCGGGGGGGGGTGGGGGGGGAGGCCCAGCGCGTTGGAACAGGAGCCTGACGCCTTTAAGGTGGGGTTCAGGATGGTCACCGCGGCGCCAGCGCCACCGGGAAGGGCAGCAGGTCACCGCCCCACACTGCCCCAGCCAGCACGCCGCACGGGCTTCATTAATTTGTGGGGAAAGCCCATGAGAGACACGGAAACCGTTTTCACTGGCTGGAGCTCCGCGCTGTTGGCCCCCAGCCTCCGCCTGGGGAAACGGAGACAGGCTTGAAACCGCACGGGCCACGTGAGCTCGGCCTGCCACGCGCTGCGTGGAATGAGCGGAGATGCGCCACCCCAGCGGTCCCCAACTTTGGCACCAGGGACCGGGCTCCTATGAGTCTAAAGCCCGACGCTCTGAGGCGGAGCTGAGGCGGCGATGCTGGCGCGGGGGGCGGCTGCGGAGACTCGGTGTGGGTTGGCGGGGAGCAGAGACGTCCCTGCTGCTCCGGCTGTGGTGGGGAGCCCTGCCCTGGCCGACACTAACCCCAACCCCGCTGCCGCGGAGCCGACCGCCGGGAGTCTGGGGGCCCCACTCCCGCACCCACCCAGGCGCGCGGATTGCGTGTCATTTCCTGTGGGACTGCGTCGCGTTTTCAGAAGTGGAGTCGGCGGCGGCCACTTTGCCAGGCGCTGCTTAGCGCACGTAGCGACGAGTAGCGACGAGCAGCGCCGGAGCCTCTCGCAACAGAACCCAGGGCTGCGTCTCCTTCCCAGCGACGGCTCGTTTCCTCCTCGTTCATTCGCTATTGCGGACAACACGGGTGTTATTATTCTTGCGTGGATATATGCATTTATGCTATGATTTTTGTAAATTAGACTATGAGAAATGGGATTTTTTTGCTCTTAGAGTACGTGCATTTTTATTGCTAAATTACTCTCCAAAGGGGCTTTACCGCTTTGTATACGTAAGAATAGTTTATGGAAAAAAGATATTATCAAGCTTTTCGACTTTGGCCAATGCGATAGGCAAAATATTGTTTAATTTTTTCTCTATTAATTGTTACAAAGTTGAACATGTTTTCATGTACTAATTTCTCTGATTTACCTATGCTTATTTTTCTTTTCTTTTCTTTTTTGACTGATTTGTAGGAGCCATTTGTATATCGGAAATATTAACCTTATAAGAGTTGCGCATTTTAAAAAGAGCTTAGGTTTTATAATATTAACCGCAAGACCGTTAAACCTTTTCTGTGACCTTCCAGTCATTTGCAGTTCCCCGTCTTTCATTTAGGCTTTGATCTAATTGCGTTTTTAATATGGGGTTGGAAGGAATCTTACTGCATTTTTCTTATAAAAGGGTGTCTCTCTTCCCACTCGTATTTATTGGATAATTCTCGTGCATGGTTGGCTGTTTCTGGGCGAGCCACTTGACCCCGCCGACGTGGGTGCTGGACCTCAGGCCAGTATGTCACCTTAGCACTGCATCAGCTGTTTGAACGTCCACACAGCAAGTGGCTCCTCCTTCCCCGGTTTCTCGGCTGCTCCTAAACCTCGTTCTCCAGGAGCTGAATCCGAATGATCTTGAGAACCAGATGGTCAAGTCGCACGGGCACATCCACGCAGCTGACGAGGCTTCTCGCCGGAAATCATTACAGCTGCACGTCAGCCCAGGCTGACTGGCTTTTCACACCTGAAGGTCCTTCGATCCAGAGGGAAGCTATTTTTTCCATTTATGAAGGATTTGTTTTAACATTCGGTGAAGTTTTGCAGCGTTCTTCACAGACACTGCGCCTTGCAGTCAGACATGCTCCCGTGTGTTTGTAGCTGTGGTTATCGTGAACTTTCCCCCATTTCAGCTTCTCGCTGAGTAGAGCTGTTGGCTTTCGGCCATCGTCCTCTCTGACCGTCTTGCCAAATTCCTATTAGTGCTGTCACGGATACCTGCGTGTTTGGGTTTCCTGGACACATGATCATGTCATCCCCAAATCATGCTTCCGTGATTTTCGACGTGCACGTGACTGTTAGATTGTTGTAGCTTGAACGTTTAAGGCGAGACAGTGATGGAGGTGACAGCGCCCTTTCTGCTGACACAGCTGCGCTGGACACTGAGCTGCCGAGAGGTGGGAGCTGTTCTCACACCCCACACCGTGCAGAGCCTGCTTGTCCTAAGCACCCGATAGCCGCGATGATAATGTCATGTCTTCAGATCACTCAGCAAGTCCTTGCTGCCCCAAGCAACTGGCAGGTGGGGAGCCCGTCGTCATGTGAGGCCACCCTCAGGCATGCTGGCCACACTCTGTTGAGCTTGGACTGACCACTAATACTCTGTCCATGGCTGTTGTGAGCTCAGAGCCCTTCCACGTCCTGGACACCAAGGGGGGGACTGGCCCTGTGGCGAGACCACCATGCAGTACCTGAGAGCGGCCAGGGTCGAGCGTCTTCCTCACCCCGACGCCTCGGTGGTCTCTAGAAATACGGCTCAATTTTGTCAGAATCAGTCAGTGCGCAGAGTGCGGCTGGAGAGTCACCGCCCGGGCAGCAAGCACGCAGGCCTAGACTCCGAAAGACAGGGCCCGGCCGCCCAGAAGCCACCACCCTGCATGGGACCCATCACCGAGGCCGCGCGGGCCCGGGGAGTCCGGCCGCCCCACCTGCGCTCCCGCCCCCGCCACCCGCTGTTCAGCAGCGACCCGTTTTGTGAGGTGCTCCTGCACCCCGAAGAGCCGGCGGATGGGGAGCCGCCCTTCCGTGTGCTCCGCGCAGCCTCAACGCTGGGTTTCGCGCATGTCACTGTGCGGAGAGCTCTGTGAGCGCTGTCACTGAGCAACAGATGCGCTCTGACCACGCCGTGTGCGCGCGCGGGCTGACGGGGCTGGGCCAGCAGGAGCCGCAGTGACGCGCGCGCTCTGGGGACTGCGCTCTGAAGCCCAGTGCAGTTACGGGGTGTTCCTGACGTTAAAGCCGCTGGAGTAAACCAATAAAATTAAAGGCGCCAGAATTTTATATCTAATTACGTGTTGTATAGGGGAAGGGAGTGAAAAGACTTTTTTATCGAGGCGCCAAACACTTTCCCCCAAAATAACACCGCGAACTGAGCCGCAGGGTTTGTACACAACCCAGTGAGCAGGTGCCGCGCCAAACGAGCGGCCGGAGGGAGACGCAGGCTTCCTGTCCCCCAGACCTAGGGTCCTCCGGGCCAGACAGCGAGACCAGACAGCTCTCTTCAGGGTCACAGCTGCGGGACCCTCCCACACAGTGTGGCACCCTTATTTCCGGACTGTTTGGGGGGCCTCATGGACCACCCGTGCATTGCATTTCCTGCCAAATCAGATCCAACCGATTTGTATCTTTCTCAGGGATGCTGTGAATCATGTGGCTGATCGTTTCTCGTTTTTGCTTCGGCCGCCTGGAAGCTCAGGATCAAGTTCAGAGCTAAGTTAGCAGCGAGGTGGGACAACCCGGCCCACAGTCTAATCTTCCACCTGGACGTTTCCTTCCTCGGGACTGTCAGTGTCTCCCCGGGCCTGATTTTTTTGTTTACACTTTTCCGTTTATTGTGTGTGTTCTTGTAAGCTGTCTCCTGTGGAAGGAGAAGAGATACCAGTTGATCTTAGTGCACCAGTAAATGGAGCAGTGAGCCTGTGAAATGTGGGGGCTCGTCGTCTGAGGGGCATGGGGCACCAGGCACCACACTGCCTTTGGGAGGGGTACAGATCACCGCCTAAAGGGGAGCAGCCTGGCAGGGCCGTGGCAGGCGTCCCAAGAACAGGCCAGAGAGGCCCAGCAGTCATGAGACCCCGGGGGCCGGAACCGGGGACCCTGCAGCCAGAGCACGACCCGGGGCTGTGGGGACTGTGGGGGCTGTGGGGGCTGTGGGGGCTGTGGGGCTGTGGGAGCTGCGGGGCTGTGGGGGCTGTGGGCTGTGGGAGCTGCGGGGTCTGCGGGGTCTGTGGGGCTGCGGGGGCTGTGGGGGCTGCGGGGGCTGCGCCCTCCCCCCCCCCCGGCAGCAGGAAACCACACAGGGTCTGAGTGGAGGGCAGCCCAGTCTGTCAAGTCTTCACACTGTCCCGCCGGTCTTTGGAAGGACATGTGGGGTGGGCGGCAAGGTGGAGCGGGTGGGGGAGGCAGGGGTCCTGCAGGAGCTGGGGTGTGAGTGCCGTGGTGAGGACATGTGTACAGCGCCGAGCCGGCAGGGCTGACCAGCAGGGCACAGCGGGGTGCAGGTGGGCATGGTGGGTGCGGCGGGTGCAGGTGGGTGCGGCGGGGTGCAGGTAGGTATGGTGGGGTGCAGGTGGGTGCGGCGGGGTGCAGGTGGGTGCGGCGGGGTGCAGGTAGGTGGTGGGGTGCAGGTGGGTGTGGTGGGTGCAGGTGGTGCAGCGGGGTGCAGGTGCACACAGCAGGGTGCAGGCAGCCCAGGCACAGCCCAGGAGAGGGCCCCACGTGGGGAGGGGACCCGCATGTTTGTCGTCTGGGCACAGCGACCTCCACGCAGAACCAGGGGGACGATGATGGGGCCCAAACCACGTTTCTGTGCCCAATGTCTGAAGAGGATTAGGGGTCCACCAGGGACCCACACCGTCTGCGAAGCCCCCAGTGGGGCTGATGGCAGCTCAGTCCCCAGACACTTGGGATTTTACAATGCTGTCATGGCACACGCGTGAACTGACAACCTTCCAGTGCTCGCGTTTCCGTGAGGGCTGAGTTGCCCATCACACCCAAACCCGGTGTCCTCAGACCAGGGCAGGGCTGGGGCAGGGTGCTGGAGGAGGGGCCCCGGGGAGCAGCGGGCGGGTGGCCATTGTTGCAGGGACCACGGGCAGCTCATTAGCTCTGCCCCCTTCAGATTAGCAGTAATTAAACTGTGAAATCAGACCAGCGCCTTGAGCCCAGACACCATGCCAGGCTGTCAGGAGCAATCCGGGGACAAATCGCCTCCCACGCATCGCGTCCCCCCCCCCGGCACGGGCAGCGGGATAATGAGGACATTCAGCCTCTCCTCTCCGGCGGGACGCCGGGCAGCGGGCTTTCGGGGCGTTGTCATGACGATGACGGGGCGCGGGCAAACTCTTCCCCGTCACTGTGGTTAATGAAGATGGTCGTGAAAAATTATGCCAACGTTCCGGCCATTTTCTGTGCGCTGCCTGGCACACGCACCCTCACGCCCCGTGGCAGCACACGATGGTGACAGTCATTGTGCGTTGACAAATGGGGCAGAGAAGCCGGGAAGCGTCTGACTCAGAGAGGGGAGTCAGCCGGGCAATCTCTGCCCGAGCCTGCGCTTTGTTCCGTGAGCCTCCGTAGGTGGCACGGGGCGGCGGGCGGTGCCAGGGCTTCCATTGTTCACTAAGGAAAGACGCTGGGGCGCGCGGAAGCGCACCCGGCCCGGCCGCGGGAGCCGCACGCGTGTCAGTGCTCCTGAGATCTTGAGGAAGTCAGTGTTTAGCATTTCCGAGTGATTTTCGGGCTGGGGTGACGTTTCTAAGTTCATTTTCTGAAACTGCTTTTGTGTCTCGACAGGACGTTTGGGGTGGGGCGGCGCGGGGAGGGAGGGGTGCTTGCGCCCGAGACGCCCACCCGCGTGCACCTGCCACCTCGTCACCTCGAGCGGACAGGCGGTGCGGCAGCGAGGGGCACATCTGAGTGGGCGGCCAGAGCCTCGCCCGGGTGGCAGGGTCGCTCCTTGGCTCCAAAGAGGAGCCCAAGGGAGACAGAGCGTGCACCCTGCCCGCACCCTGAGGCTCAGTCCATGAGTGACCACACGGACAGGTGCAAGGCTGGGGGGGCAAGGCAGGCGCACTCCGCGCTCCTGGCATGCCTCGGGGCTCCCCGCCTCGATCCTCGGGGGTCTTCGGCTTCCCCGCGGGCCCTCGTCCTCGGCCACCTCGGACCCCCGCGGACCACTGCGCTTGCTGCCCCCACTCAGCCTGCGCTCAGGTTCCCGTCGCTGTCCCCCGGGGCCCTCGGCCGGGTCGGCGGCTGGTGCCTCAATCCACGGCGGCATGGGAGGCCACTTCCCCCTCTCGTGGGCAGTTCCCCATCCGTCAGGAGCAGCTGGGTCCATGGGGACTCGGACGCTGCCCCGACGTAGCGCTGGTGACCTCCCTGTCACACCTCACCCCAGACGGAGGAACGGCTCAACATCTGGACTTGGGCGCACTTCATCGTAAGACCCTCTGCACAGGGAAGCCCCTTCCTCCAGCGGGGGGCAGCTGGTGGGCGCCTGTTCTCTGGGCACGGCACCGGGCGCGGACGTGGCAGAGAGGCCGCAAGTCGGCCTCGGCCCCAGCAGGTCGCTGCAAGGGCTGCGGGTCCAACGTGGGGCCGGCGGACACGGGGTGGCGAGAGGCCTGGACAGGCTGCCCCGGAGCCGTGTGAGGACAGGGGCGCGTGCCGGACACAGCCGGGAGGGGCGAGGAGGGCGGCGGACTGCACGCGGCCCCCAGCGCCGGGCTCGGCCAGGCAGCAGGGCCGCCAACCTGCACAGCCGGCAGGAAGCGGGAGCAGGTGCAGCTGGAGACGGGGACGGGATCTCAGAAACTGCTGCACCCGCCGAGCAATGAGCAGCGGGACAGGGGCGGGGAGGCTGGACAGCGACGTCGCGTGCCCCTGCGAGCAGCAGGCAGAGTGCCCGCCCCGGCCAGAGCTACGCGTCCTCCAAGGCCGCAGCAGCACGGCGGCCCGGAGCCGGCCCCCAGGGGCCTCCGGGCAAGCAGGTTTGCCGCCGCGTGGGGCAGCTCCGCTCCGTGTCTGCATGGGCGTGAGGGAGGCACACAGGGCGGGAGCCTCGTGCACAGGGGACAGAAGGCCGTGGGGACAGACTCAGGGAGGCAGCAGGGGGTGGGCAGGCAAGGCTGGGCGTCGGGACACTTTGACCGAAGGCAGCGGAGTCAGGAGGAAGTGGAGCCCCAGGTGTGGCTGGACAGGGCCACCTGCCAGGACAGAGGGGCTGGGGGTCGTGGGGTCGCGGGGAGGCGGGGTGCGTGCCGGGCCGCCAGACATGCGGGTGGCCAGCACGAGGGCTGCACCCTTGCAGACTCCACGCTGCGTGTCCCAGGACATGCCACGCCGAGTGGGGGCTGGGCACAGCCGTGCGGGCGGCCGCGGCCGCTGCAGGTGGTGTCTGAGGGCCCCCGAGGCTGGGCCCCCACCCCCACCGCCGTCTCCCGCACCACAGTGGCACCGCCTTTGCGTCTTCTACGTTCTCCTCCCGGTTCATGATTCTTTCCTAGTGATTCTCCCTGGATTCAAAAGGCCGTCGACACCCAGAATTCCTGAGACGGGACCCGGGTGGCCTGGCGGCCCTGTGGCAGGCAGGCGGAGTCCCCACCCCAAGCCCCGCGTGCGTGCACTGGGCTGGCGGTGGTTACGGCGTCACCGTCTGGGCCTCCGAGGACTTCTCGGTCGCTGGCTCTGGGGCCTTCGAGGGGCTGGGCTGGGGCTTCGTCCCTTTTTTGTTCCAATTTCATGAACCGCCTGTAAGAGGCAGGTGAAAGCAATTTATGCAAATCCTTTCTTCAACAGCCTAAGACTTTTACCTTTGATAACAGGCAGCCAGCCAGAGACCGCAGACAGGCGAGTTTTGAGGGCCCAATTTAAAACTCGAGCTTTCTTCCCCCCTCTCCTTCTAAAGCTTTTCTGAGGATGAGGTGAGAGTGTAATCCCTTCGTTGGGTACAAACGTTTTAAGACTTTGTGTTTCTGAAATCCAATTTGAATTAGCCATGGACCCCGAAGCTGTTTTGTCTTCTGAACCAGAAGACGCCGTGTGCCGTGTGACGTGACATGTGACGTGCGACGCAGCCTCGTGCGGCCCCCTTGCCGGCCTCCCCGGCCCGGCGGGTACACGCCGTGAGGGCCGGCCGAGGCAGGGTGCCACGGCTTCGGGAGATGGTGCTTGTCCTGCCTCTGCAAGGAGCTTTCTGGGCTCCGTCCTCCTTCTCGTCCTCACCACGCCCACCGTCAAGCACACCCGGCCAGCCTCGGCGAGTCTGCGCACCCGGGCGAGTCTGCACACCCTGGGGAGGCTGGCGACCCCTGGGCAGCCCCCAGCCCACGTGGCTGAGCCGCGGAAGGGAGGCTGGGCAGGGCAGCGCCGGGGCAGAGACGCCCCTCTAAGGGCGAGAGGGTCCCAGCCGTGGTCGCTGCATCTCCTGGACCACCGGGGCGTCGGCCCTGAGGTCCCTGGTGGAGACGTCCCAGTCCCGCGCTTCTCCTTAGTGTCTCGTGGGGATTCGAGCGACGTGCAGGAGGAGAGAGGCCAGGGGACTGTCGGTCAGAATCGCCTTTGCGATGTCTCGGGATATACGTAAGCAGCCCCTGCAGGCAAGACGCCCGTCAGGACACTGTGCAGAACGTGCCTGCGAGGGCTTCGCATGAAAGCGCCCACCAGACGCACCTGCTCCCACCAGCCGGGGCCCTCGGCGCCCCGCGCCCCACGCGGGCAGCACGTGCAGACGCTCGGCTCCGGGCAGCACACGTGCCGGCCCCAGGCCCACTCTTCTGCCGCCCCGGGGGCCAGACCGCCGTCCTGTCCAGCCCCGGGCAGCCGCCCTGGCAGGGGTGTCAGTTCTCAGGTGACAGTCTCCATCCGAACCCTGCGTGATGGCCGGCTCTGGCAGGGAAAAAGGAGCGATGAGCATTTCCCCGCTCTTAATGCGAACCTCGCTGGGCCCTCACTGGGCCCTCGCTGGGGTGTTCCTAAGTCGTGACCCCGACCCCTGTCCTGTCTGATGCCACTAGTGAGGGACGCTATGTGTCTGGGGGTTTACGGACCTGTAAGCCCCACAGAGAGAAATGTCCGCCCCAAGGCCCCTCCCCGCCAGTGGCGGAGGCAGAGGGCTGGGGGGGGGGGGCCCACGCAGGGACGAGGGACGGTGGAGAGCCCCCGGCAGGGGTCTGTTCTGACTCCGTGCGCATGCCATCTCCGGGACGGCGGGCTGACCCCGGACGAACAGGTGGGGACTGCGACCCTCCAGGCGGGTGACAGGAGAGCGCGGAGCCCCGCAGCCGCTCTGGGCGCAGCGGAACACCGCGGGAAGCAGGGGGCGGCTTCGGGGGAGCAAGGGAGGGGCCCCCGACGGGAACAGACAAGGCCGGGGCAGCGAAGCGGCAGGGAGCGTTGCGGGGGTGGGGGGCGCGGGGCACGGTCGGCAGGCGACGCCTCGCAGGACAGGACGGGCTCTGGGCGGAAAAGGCCAAGGGCGACCCCGGCCCTCAGCCGCGGCAGTCCGCTCGCCCCTGGGTGCCCTCGGAGGAGACGAGTGTCGCCACCTGTTTGGTGACGTTTGCTGAAATCGGAAAACCACGAGGGCTCGCTTTGCTCGGGGAACGACAGGGGATGGAATCCCCTCCTGTCGCGTGCTCTCGCCGCTGGGCGGGGATGCTGCCGCCCTCCTGCGCAGGGACCGTGGTGCCTCCTCCCGCCCGGAAGTGGCAGCGGCAGCGGCAGCGAGGGAGTGGGGAGCACGTGGGGCCCCGCCCCCCGGGGGGTGGGGGGTGGGGCAAGGGACAGCTCCGCCCTGGCGCTGGGACCCCTGGGACCCCAGACAACGCCGCCAACAGAGTCGTCGCTGAGTGTCTCCGTTTGGGTCAGACGCCCGCTGCGGGGGATGCGTGGCGGAGCTGGGGGCCAGACGCTGCGGGTTCAAAGCCACACTGCCACCTGGTGAGACCCGCGCAGCTTCCGGAGCCCGCCCTCCGGGAACTGGGGGTGACCGCGCTCCTGCCTCCTGGGGCCGTGGTCAGCGTCACGCCGCGCACGGGCTCGGGGCGAGGTCGCCAGCACGGCCGTCCAGCGTGGTTCCCCGGGGGGCGCCGAGGCCGCTGGGTCTGCTCCCCAACTCTCCGGTCCCAGCTCAGACCCTCCTGCCCTGAAAGGCACAGAGCGACCGAGTGGACGCAGTGCGCACGAGGCAGGCCTCGCCGCACGCAGGACGCCGCGTCCCGCCTGTCCCCGTGCTGTCCCCGGAGGCTTGAGCCGAGCCCCGCCTCCTCCCTGTCCCTCCGCGGGGCCCGGGCCCCTCCCGGACGCTGCCGGAGCACAGCGCTGCGGCCGCCTCACTGGGGAGACTTCTTCCTCTTTGTGTTTTTATGACTGGGTTGTATCATCTTAAACGATCGCTTGAGCGTTTGTCTGAAAACAATTTCCGCTAGCTTCGTGGAGAGGAGGTGGGCAGGCCCGGCAGAGGTGGCAGGAGGCAGGGAAGCCCAGCGTCGGCATCCGCGCTCTGCGCCCCGGGTGGCCGAGCACGGATGCTGCTGGGGAGAGCAGGTGCAGCTGGCCGCCGCTGCGGGGACACCTGCCCGGGCCAGGGCTGGTGGGCAGGTGGCTGTGCGTGCGGTCGTGCGCGAACAGGCCTTCAAGGGAGATCTGCTTTGCGCACGCCTGCCTGGCCCTCCTCCATACTTCCAAATTCTGCTCCATGTCGTTTCCGGCGCCGTGGTGACCCTTGCTGCCTTCCCGTTATCCCAAAACTCAGCAGCGCAGCGAGGGCGCTCCAGCCCCAGCGTCCGCGGGCCAGGGCCCAGCTCAGGGCCTCCCACGAGGCTCTGCTCCAAGCCATCCGGTTCGGAGGTGCTGGCCGCTGGCCAAGGTATCAGTGCCATCGCCTGCTCTCTCCAAGCGCAGCTCCCACGAAGCCGCGGGCCCCGCTCAGGCCAAGGCGGTCGCGCGCCCCCGCCTGGAAGGGGCCTCCCTCGCTTTGCCTCATTCTGTCCCTTAGAGCCCCGTGCCGGGTCCAGCCCCCCGCGGGCTGCCGCGCCCCAGCTCCTCCGAGGGCGCGTGCCACTGGCCAGACTCATGTGCGTCTTATCTCCCTGTTTCCCAGACTTCTGTGATGCAGTCAGTCTCTTTTTTAATTTGAGTTTTGGGCTTCCTGTCCCCCGTCCTCTCCAAGACCCATTCTGTTCCAGCACAGAGGCTGAAAACAGCCTGGGGGGGGGTGTTTCTGCCGCCCTGGAGGTCGGCCAGCTAGCCGATGGCAGGGCAGGGGGCACAGAGGGCATGGGGACAGGAGAGGAGGGCGGATAGTTCCAGAGTAGCACGACTGTACGTTTCTGGCTGCACACGTTGCCGTCGTCATCCACCAAAAGTCAGTTGTTAAACCCACAGACACGGAGAACGGGTGACATGCACAGAAGAAGCCCATTATCTGTTTTAAAGACAATTATTCCTATTGAATCATGATTCAAATATAAAAGCCGTCACCATGGGGGAGGTGGGGGGGCACCAGCCTCACTCAGCAGCTGCCCCGCCTGCTGGAGCTCCCACAAGAGTCCCTGTGGGCTGCATGTGCACGCACATCTGTGTGTGTGTGTGCATGCGTGTGCGTGTTGTGTGTGTGCTCGGGTGCGTGTCCATCGAGGTCCTTGCACCGACCACCAGGGAATGTGTTCTTTACCCCAGACGGTTCTCCAGGGCCTGGCCAGGCACAGGCTGCGTGGGGTGTCTATGAGCCCCCAAACAGGACGCGTCCCTGTGGCCATGCTTAGCCAGGGAGCTCTTTCTCCATGTGTGCAAAAGCGCGTGCGTGCATGTGAGATGCGTGCGCACGCAATGTGCGACAGAGGCACGTCCCCGTGCGTGCCCGTGCATGAGACGTCTGTATACACATGGGTGACAGGGCTGCATGCCGCGAGGAAGGCCGTGTGTGCCCGTGTGTGAGGTCAGGACACGGTCGCCGATGCTGTGTGACTGTGTGAGAGGCATGTGTAAGAGGAAGGCCAGGGTGTCAATGTTGGCTGCCAGACCCGGGAGAGCCCTGAGCCCCGCCCAGAGGGCCCAGTGAGGCACAGAGGGACCTGGGCAGCTGGGGTCTGGAGGCAGGGCGTGTGCTTGGCCGGCTGGAGGAAAGGGAGCTGCCTCCCCGGGGTCTCAGGAGGACGGGTGGGAGGTGGGCCATAGTGGGGGAGGTTGAGGTGCAATCCCGGGGATTGAGGCCAGTGCATGGAGGCGGGGACAGCAGGACGGCTCTGGGTGACCCACTGTCAGCACCAGTGGGGACCAGGACAAGGTCAGACCACAGGTGGCCTGAAAGAACAGGACCAGGGTAGGAGGGCCTCGAGCCCCACCCTAAAGATGGAGAGTCAGGACAGAGTGGGCGTGACCGAGAACCCAATGCGGGAGAAGCAGCAGATTCTGCTCTGAGCACCTGGGACCACAGCGGCCCTCAGTCCCCAGTCCTGTCCCCTAAGGAGCCACCTGCCGCCTCCACCCGCCGGCCTCAGGGCCAGAGCCCGGGCTCCACCGTTGCCACAAGCCTCCTACAGAGGGCTCTTAGTGGTAGGAGACCGTCTTCCTTGAAAGATTTGTTTTGTTTTAAAAAATAGGAGCCGTTTGGAGATAAGGACGGTGACGTAGAGACGTAGAGGGTGATCGAGTTAGGTGATAGCGTTTACTGGAATTGGAAGTAAATCATTGGAAAGTGTGCTTGGATTTCCAGTTTTCTTTGCGCGTATCACCAGATAATCTAAGTGGGGATTTAGAGAAAGGCTGAAGAAAATACGTATCTTCCTAAAGTGTCTGAATTGAATGATAGCAGGATGTATGTATCAGGTGGGTTTATGAGAATTTTAAGCTCTCCCAGTACATTACGGCACCCTTTTTGAGATTATATGCTAATTTTGTGCCATACTTGCTAAAACGCCAACACACATCACACTCCCCCTACAGAGATTTGACTGTGTTTCACTCGGTTGCTATTTGGCAGCTATGGGTGAATCCTACAGGATTCTGAAGGGCCGTGGCGGCATCAGTCAGGGCGACAGCTCACCCCAGACCTCTGGGACGGCTCCGCGTCGTGTCAGCAGGAAAAGCAACGAGCTGCTGCCAGAAGTTTGGTCCCCATTAGCTCTAAAGACGTGGACACATATTTGCAGCATAAAACAGAATATGTCACTCGGTGGTGACTCCTCTTGCAGCTCCCGGTGTTAAGTCAGGCTCCGCCAGGCGTGGCCGCTCTGTCAGTCACCTGCCTACACACACTAAAACACACGTCGGCATTTTTCTTAAGAGTGCATGTGAACGGCTCGAAGCTGGGTTTTATAAATGTGAAGTAAACATCTACTTGAATTGTAGTTCCACTTTTAATTCCGAAGCAATTTAAGGGAAAAAAAAAAAAAGCTGTTTCCAAACAATTATAATGGACCCGTAGTGTGTAAGCGACAGACTATGTGAAGGAGCTTTTAAGTGAAAAATAGACATAACCTGGATATTCTTCGCAGTGCTATTTTGTTCCCTTTCATCTGAAGATAATGGCGTTATTTAGCCATTTTCAAAAAAGTCAGATTCCTGTTCACGTGGTAATGAGCCTTTCTTATAAACATTCACGCCAAGAAATTTTAGCTCAAGTTTGTAAAGAAAAATAAAATCTAGTCTCGAATGTACTGAACATCAACTTTCAAGCATGTACTTTCATGGCATTATTTTGTAAATAATAGAAGGTTAGATCTTTCCAGAGAGGTAGAGAAAAGGTGACCTTTCTAGGGACCGCAGAGACCAAAGACCAGGTCCATCTGGAGGGACCATTCTATTTGGAATTGTTTGTCCCTTTGGATGGCTGTTTTCCTGGATGGATGAGCTAATAATAGTAATAACAAGGCTTCAAGGCTTTTCTTGTCCTTATAGGAATTGTAATTTTCAAGTTTGAAAAAGAAAGTCTAGAAATCTCTACATATTTGTTTCAGCTGAAATTCCTGCTGAAATATAACTTCTGCTGTTAGGAAAATGGTTCATGTGATCGTGTTTCATAAGAGAATTCCTATTTTTGGATATCAGAAATTCTAGATTAATCTGAACGTGAGCCAACATGAGATCAAGTAATAAAAGCTGAGTTATGTAGGTAATTTTTAAAAAAAAACTTCTCTATTTTGTTTCAAATAAAGGATTCACATTTTTCTGGACATAAAGTAAAATATTTGAACCAATAATTTTACTATGTCTCAGTTCCTCACAAATTTAAAGCGAAGGCAACAACTTTATAGCAGTACCTTAAAGTTGCTAATAGAAGAAACTTTATCCTAAAGAACATCTCCAAGTTGCCCTGGGTGGTAAATTCCGCCAGTGTGCAGGGGTGTGTGGCAAGGAAGCTCCCAAACTCAGGTGCCCGGCAATGGCTAAGGACTGGTCATCAGTGTCCAAAACTCTTCCAAACAGTATCCTTGAAAATCCAGGTGTTTACTCACAATGAGTGAATTTCAGGTTAGAGTCATTTCTATGGACCTGTGCAACTATCTTCTTTTTAAAATTATCTTGGCACCAATTACCATGTTGCTCTAAGAGGCTGACCAGTTAAAACACCTTGCTTTTTAGAATTTACTCAGTGACATAAAATGTTAATTTCTGTAACATTATAGATGCATGAAAATATGACATACACATACCTGTAATATTCAAAGGGATCTAATTTCATTTTTGCAATTTAAAATCGTTTTAAACGGATTTACAAATCAAAAGTATTTTTTAATCAAAAGTATTTTCAATACAACATATGTGCCATTATTATAAATTATATTGTTTTGTTTATAAAACAAAATTGGTTGAGATTCTCTGAAATCAAAAACTGTTTTTGTCATTTTCTATGACTATGTCATTGAAAATTCCTGAAATAGGTATTGTTTTGCTTTAAAGTAATCACACTTTCCATGATAGTCTTCTCTATTTTGTTTTAAAAATATATTCTCTTTGATAATTAGTACATTGGAAATTTATTCTAATCACTTAAATATGTGATCCATAACAGTTTGGTGTTCCCTAAATTGAAAATGAGTTTCTTAACATGTTAGGTTTTACACATAACAAATGTGAACTACACTTTTAAGGAAGTATTAGCAGGATCAACGAATCATTTTAAATAGCTCATATTATTTTGATATTTCCTAAGTCTTGGGGAATTTTACATAGGTTACATTTTTTATTCATTACCAAACAATCCTGACCTATGACTGATGTTCTAATTTATCACATGGAAATGGTCCCCATCAACCTGCCTTTGAAAAGGGTTTTGCGTCATCTTTAAAAGTTTTCTTTGAAATGTCATTGAAATCATAAACTGAAATTTATTATCAAATGAAGTCTAAGCTCTCACGACAAAAAGGAAGACTCTAACATCATTCATTCTTCGAGATATTAGCTGAATCTAGTTCTACATTATTGCCAGGATGCTTTTCTAAAGTATTTTCAATAATTAAAAGATAACATTTTTCATGCCCAGGAAATGAGAAAGGATTTCAAAATACAGAAAAATAGAGTGATAACCTGGCGGATGAGTTCATCAGTTTATGAAACAGTGGACTAAAAGGATCCGTGGCTAAAACAGAGCTATGTTCTTCTAAGCCCTGAGAGCAGCAGCCAGGCTGGAGGCCAGCAGGGCCTTGAGGGAGGGGCTGGTGGCCCTGGAAGGGACAAGTAACAGGAGGGGTGACTGGCCCCGCAAAGACGCTACTGTGCGGTATGCACCTACGCGTACTGGGAAACATAGCTACCCACTTCTGAATGTCCCCATACAAGGTTAAGGCCCATGGAGCTGCTTAAAAAGTGACCAAAATCGAACTTAAATTGTGTCACCTGCCTACTAATCCTTCCTGCAGGCTCTGGAAGGCAGGTAGGCCAGTAAGCTCGGATTAAATCGGGACTGTGCTGCTTTGATGCTGAAAGTGAGAAACTCTAAGATCAACTGAAAAACTAGCTAAATCAAGTAAATTTATTTATTCATGTCAGGTCTGTAAGTGAAAGGAAACAGCCCATCTGGCCTCAATGGCACACCTGTTCTGTGCTCCAGCTTTCTCTGGGGTCGCCGGCCCTCTGGGCACGCCAGGACCCCTGGATGGCGCGGCAGGGTCCTTCGCGTGCGTTCGTGGAGCCGCATGGAGTCCGCGCTCCCTGCTGACTAAGCGGCTGTCAGTGGGCTGACCGAGCAGACGGCCCACGGGCAACCTGGCCGCCCCTTGGGCCTCTTCCCGCCCAGCCGAGTGGGGCGCTCACACCGCGGTTGTGGCTCCCGGTGGTGGAGGCGAGCAGGGGGGCCGCCGAGGTCGCGTCTTGGGGACTGGCCCGGCCGGCGTCGCCGAGAGTTGGGAGCTCGCGCCTGTTTCTCTTCCACGGGAGTGAGCCCGGCCGCGGCTCCACGAGGCGGTGCGCGAGTCCCCGCGGCTGCCGCGCGCCCCAGCCGGGACCCAGGTGCGCCCGGCTCCGGGGCTCTAGCCGGCCCTGGGTGGAGACGCGGCTCGGCGGCCGCCCGGCCCTGCCTCGCCAGGCACCGTTGAGCCGCAGCGAAGACACGCAGCCCACACCACTGCCCCTGAGGTCCCGGGACCTGTGACCGCAGCTGGAGGACCCTGGCAGCGAGGGCCCGGCGTCCTATGTCCCTAAGGCCGAGCACAGGCCAGGGAGTGTACCCCGGCCCCCGCCCCGCCCCCGCGCAGCTCCGCCCGGTGCCCGAAGTCCCTGGACCCCACGGACCCCACGGTATCCCTAGCATCTTGGAAGCCGGCCCTCCATTCTGGAGCGGACTCCCGTATTCCAGGCCCCCAGAGTTCTGCGGCCCCCTCGACCAGGGTTGAGAAGGCTCAGAACCCCTCCGCCGCCCGCGCACGCGTGCGCGCACACACAGGCGCGCGCACAGCCCGTTGCTATGGAGAGGCCGGTTACCAACGAGGCTGTGGGCGGCAAGTCCCCTCCTCCTATGCTCCCGCCTCTCCCTGCCGCTCTCTCTCTCTCCGCAGTCTTACCCCCTGGCCCCGCGGGGGTTCCCAGGCCCCTCCTCCTCCTCCCGCTCCCCCTGCCCACGCGCCGCCTCCCCTCCCCTGCTCTCCCCGCCTGGGACCAGGCCAGGGGGCGCCCCTGAGGCTGGCAAGGCCCAAGGAGGGCGTCAGGGAGGGACAGGAACCGCTGCCACTCGGGTCCTTGCTGGAGGAGCTCTCTGAGAGCGCAGCGCGGGCGTGGGCCTGCGGGCGGGAGGACAAGGACCCTCCCGCGAGGTCCAGCTGGCGGGCAGAGGGGAGGGCAGCGGCGTGTGCCTGAGCGGGGCGGCAGGGGATCCGAGATTGTTAGTCCCTGTTCCCGCGTGGGGCGCAGAGAGCCTCGGTGACCAAACTAGTCCTGGCCTGCTGGGGAGCGGGGGGCGCCGGGTGCACTACGGGTGGGTGACCTTAGAGAAGTGGCCTTTCCCCGCTTTGGCCTCCGCGGGAAATGGTTTCCCCTCACGCTCCATGAAGCAGGCGAAGCGGCGAGCTGAGCCCTCTGCCGCTGCCCCAACCCCAGAAATAGCAAATAAAAGTAGGACTGCGCTCAGGGCGTTGGTCAGAGGAAGCGGGGCCTTCGGACACCCTGAGGCGCAGGGGAGCACTTTGCAGGCCCCGCCGGCCTCGCGTCTGCTGACGGCCCTTTTCCTGAGCCCTGGCCCCGAGGTTCAGGACCGGGGCTCCAGGACAGAAGCGCATGGCGAGGCGCGACGGCGGGCCCTGGGCGCGGGGCAGGCCTAGGGCAGCGCGGATGGGAGGGAGGGGGGCGGGCTCCCCAGATCCAGCCGCCGGCCAGGGGCTGCGGCAGACGCGGGCGCCCGGGCTGCCCGCTGTGGAGCGGGAGGCGCGTCGGGTGAGGAGGGGCTGCCGCCCCCAGCTGTCCCGGGCGCTGGAACAATGGGAAGGCGACTGGGAGGAGGGCGCCAGGCTCTCCGAAAAGGGGAGACTAAAGAGCCCTTCGCAGACTGTCATCTGCATGTGACAAGATCTCCCCCACTCCTTTCTTTCTTCCCCTTGTTCCTGCAGCTGTGGGCCTCGGAGGGCGCATTGTGCACACAGATGTTGGGTTTCAGCTCTCCACTCTAGCCTGCTCTGGGAGCGCGCCGCGCACTAGGGGTGCCTCAACCTGTGCCTGCGACCGGGGGCCAGGGCCTGGGGACAGAGTGGGGGAGGGCCGCGGGAGACCAATCACAGGGCCCAGCAGACCCCCGCCTACTTCTCTCACTCTGGGCCCGAACGGCCCCTGTGGCCCGCTCGGCTCAGCAGCCTGTGGGTCGTGGTGGCGGCCAGGCCTCTGACCTGGGGAGCGAGGACGCCACTCGGTCCCTCCGTCTGCACGGCCACCTCTGTCCTGCGTCTTGGGCTGAGGTCCGCAGTTCGCCTGGACCGAATGGTGACGAAGTTCTCACTAGTTCCGCGTCGGGCCGGCGCGTCGCGCGCGCATTTGAGGCGGGAGAACTCGGGCGGGGGTCACGTCGGCGGGGAGGGAACTGCTCGCCGCTGTGGACGTCCTGGGTCTGGAAAGGGAGCTAAAGGCCACCACAGCCTAAGTGGGAACCCTAGCGCTGAAGAACCTAACTCGGAAGAACGATTTGCCGCACGTTCTCTTGCGGAGCTGCGATGTGACTGCCCCGCGTCTCCCACGCGCAGGTCACCGCAGGGCCGCGCAGGGCGACGCTCTGGCCAAGGCCCGTCTCCCCCAGTGCCACCTGAACTTGCCCGGTATGAAGTGCGACTCAAACGCTGAAAGGGAGAAAGGCTGGAGAGAAAGACAAGGCGAAGGCCGGGCTGCCGCGCGCACATGACTGACACGGCCGATGTCCATTCATAGTCTTGGGCGGGAGAGGGTGTGCGGAGAGCCGCGGCCCCTTAGCCAATTGCTGTCAGCAACATGTGGGGGGGGACATCGCTATAGCAACCGGTGGCTGGGCCGCGAGCCGCGCCGCCGCCGGCCGGGTGCGCGCGGGGCCGGATATAAGGCGGGGCGCGGCGGCCGGGCTGGATGGAGCGGCGCGCGCGGCCGGCGGCCCTGCGGGGCGCGTCCCCGCCCGGCCCGCTCTGGTCCTCACCGCACCGCGGCCCTCCGCGCCTCGCCCCACGCGGGGCCGGGTGCCGCGCGCAGAGCCGCCGGCCACGCAGCGCTGCCGGCGCCCGCGGGCTCGGAGCCCATGCCGCCGCCACCGGAGCCTCGGCACCTTTGTCTCCGCCGGCCTCCTGAGAAGTTTGTGGTCGGAAGCTAGATGGCACCGCTCGTTGTGGCTCCGGCGCACAGAAAGGGCCGGCCGAGGTGATGGCGCCAATGCCGCCCGCGGCCACCGCGCCCGGAGGCCGCTCGGCCCGGAGCACGCCCCACCGCCTCCGGCTTGGGCGCCCCGCACCGGCCCCGCTGCAGGTAACCAGGGGCGCCTGGGCCGGGTGCGGGCGCTGGTGGGCTGTCGGAGAAGGGAGAGGGGCTGCGGTGGGGGCAGGCGGGAGGGAGGGAGGAGGGACCCATGGAGGCATCGCCGGGCCCGTAGGCAGGTGGCGGGGCGCAGCCCGGGAGCGCAGGGCGGTGCAGGGCGTGCGGGCCGGTGTGGGGTCAGGCGAGCGACCCCTCGTCAGAGAGCCCTGTCTTGGGACTCGCAGCAGCGTGTCTGGCAGTGGCTCTAGCCGGGGAGGGGCAGGTCTGCATCTGAGGCCGTCCCTCGTGAGGGTCTGGGGTGGGCATCACAGCGTGGTGGGAGCTCCTACTCGGCGCCCCGCGGAGACGCCTCTCCGACCTCTCCTGGGGCTCTCTTCTGCCTTCCCGCCCGTCCCTAGCCGCTGGGGGCACTTCAGACCCTAAGGGGGGAGCATGCAGGTGGATGGGTGTGGAAAAGAGGAGGAGGGGGGGAGAGGAGGGGCCAGGAGGCATTTTCCTCCCAGACCATTTTGGGGCGCTCTTCACCCTCCTAACTCAGGTCCGGGAGCGAGCCGTGTGCCATGGGGGTGTCCCAGTTAGAGGACACTGGATGGGCAGGAGGGGCGGTGAGCGAGAGTGCAGGGTCCTCTGTGCCCCGCCCCCCCTCCGGAGAACCGCCTTGAAGCGGCCCCTGCCCCTCCCCCAAACAGACCCTGTGCTTCTCCCCCGCCCCACCCCCAGGTGAGGCAGCCGTGGGCTCCCCAGAGAAACTTGTGGCCCAGAGCTGTGTGAAGGAGGGCCTTCCTTTCTGCCTTCCTCCGGTCACTGCCTGTGTGGTTCTAAAGCGCCTTCTTCAAGGTGTCGCAGAAGCCTGGCTCCAGGCAGCGGGGGACCCCAAGTTAGGGTTGAAACCTCAGCAGAATTGGCTTTTAGACCCGGAGACACTCTCCCGCCTTTTTTTGTCGTTAGTGCTCTGAGCTAGCCCGGCTCCACGCTGGACGGCTGGGGTTCTCTGTCACAGCGGCCGGTGCCCACTCACTGCCACAAGTGCACCCAGAGGGCGCGGACCACCCCGCTCCTGCGGGCTGCGCTGTCCCAGGCCTCCCCGCCCCTCCCCTTCGGGTCCTCCGGCTGGGGTTCCAGCTGCCAAGCCAAGTCCTTGGTCCCCACTCTATCGGGGGACCTGCCCGCCTGGGGTCAAGGGCACAGCGCATCCCGGATGTAGACAGGAGCCAAAGTGCTCGGAGGGGGAGGTGTGTGTGCCACACAGGAGGAAATGCACCCCCCCAGCCCAGTGCACCCCTCTCGGCTCCCAGAGTGGGTGGCCATGGTGGGGAGGGCAGCAGAGAGACGGGCGCGTGGGCCTGTGTAGATCCGGGGCCTGGGGGGACACGGGCCTGCGCCCCCCAGCAGGCTCGCCGTGTGTTGGGGGGGCGGCTGGCCACGCATTGTCCCCTCAGAGAAGAGGGCTGGGCGCCTCGAGACTCCGCTGCTGTGAATCCCCGTAGCTCCCTGGGACCTCCGACCTTTTGCGGTGTCGCCGAGGTCTGGTCTTTCCGACCTCGGAGAGATCTTGTGAATGAGCCCGGGGCGGAACCGGCGGCACCGTGAGGACGCCCGGGCCCAGTGCGGCACAAGGCAATGCCAGACGGGGCCGCGGGACGGGCCTTCTGCGCCCCTCGAGGACGCGGCGCGAACCCCAGTCCCCGGCAGGGCCAGGTGCTGCGGGAGCTCGCCTTCCCCACTTCCCGGGCGACGTCTGGGAAACGCCTGGCGGGGGAACCGGGCGGAGCCCTGTCAGCAGGCCTCTGGGCCCAATGTGACGCCAAAAATGCGCCCGGAGCCGGGCGCGCAGCGTCCAGGCCGAGAGTGCGGCCGGGCGCTGGGAAGTGCGGCCGCGGGCTGCCGGCGGCTGGCGGGCCCGCTCCTCCCGGCGCGCTCTGCTCTCCGGAGATGGAGCTGCCTGTCCAGCGGCTCTAGAAACCGGTTCACACGAGCGTGTTTTTCTCTCTAAACGTAAACATTATACATCTTCCCTGACATCTTAAAACAGAGTATTTCCCCAAAACTGATGTTCTTGGAGTGCTCAAACATGGCACATAGACAATTTATTACCTTTTATATATTACTTTTATGCCAATGCCTGAAAAAAACTCAACAAATGGCCTATTTTAAAAACAGTGTATCCCCACCTATTTTCATTAAAGTGTATCTTTAAGAATAATTATTCTTCGGAGATTCTTTTCTTTTGCCCATATAAGCTTTTTTTTCTTTTTTTCTTTTTTCTTTTCTTCTTCCTTTTTTTTTTTTTTTGACTACTTGAATGGCAGATTTGCAAGTACAATTTCATCTGCACAGAGGACAATAGCTTTCAGCCGCACAAAGCCTGCTCCCACCCTGAATTCAGACCCAGTGCCTCCTGCTCTGATAACAGCTTCTGAAAAGATTTTGTAATGCAGAGAATTAATACATGATTATTTCCGCCTGACTTCTCTCATTTATTAGAATTCTGTGGCGAATTCCAAATTAAAAATAGTTCACTTAACAGCTTTAAAAAATACTTTTAAAATATTTTAAGACACCCTATCTCATATTTTTAAGTTAGTCATTCCCGTGGCCTGAGAATTGTTTAAAACTTTGATCAGGTTTAAAGTGGTAGTTACTATATTTTGGTAAATACATTTTAGTAAATTTAGCCTGAAATTTCCAAATAATTCTAAGATGACTCATCTGGGAAACCGAAGACAGACTTTGGTTTATAGCTACTCACTAGCAGTCTCTAAAACTAATTTCTAAATTTTTCAAGGGAAAACTGGCTTTGCAGTCATAGTAACTCGAAGCGCCGAGGATCACAGAATGAAGCTCAGTTTGCAAACCAGATTTCTTAGAAATGATACATGTTGATGATATCAGAAGTTTAATGTTAATAAAACTGAATGCCTGTATCCATAAGTTTTGGGGTACAAGTGCATTTTAAATTGAAGTCAGTTACTTAGAGACTGAATCCCCTTGTTAACTGGTCTCATGCACAGCCTTAGGGAAATGCTGTATTTTGCTACCTGTCAACAAATATTTGTTACCATAAAGTTTCTATTTGTGTGACTGCCTCAGTTCTCACAATCAAATCCAGGTATAGGATTTTTTTATTTTTTTTTTTTTTGGTCTCTTCTTTTAAGCTTACCACATGGACAGCTAAAAATAATTATCGGAAGATATTTTGCCATAAATGACTCAGAAGATAATGTAAGGGGAGCCCATGCACCTTCACTTACAAGCACAGGTCAAAATAGTTTAAATAGGTCAGTACAATATCTGTAGACTCTTCTAAGAGCCATTCCGCAAAGTGTCTCTGTGGCTACACATTTATTTCTAATCAGAGCTTTTGCAATACTTTTTATTCTAAATTCAAGAAACTGCCGCTGGAAATAAATGGCCATTGGATGAAGCAAGCAACATGGTACTTCGGTTTATGCTCGAGATACATCTAATCTGATCTAAAGTTGACTCAATTCGTCCCGAATCTTTTAAAAATCATACTCCTGCCTCTGAAAACTTAGCATTAAGTGCTTGCCAGTGTGTCTCCTACCAGCTGGGTGTGCAGACACCCTGTGGTCCCTGTGCTTCTCTCCAGGGACTGCTTCGTCCCCCTGACCCTCCTGCCTGCCCCAGACTCCCAGGGAGGCAAGCTGCCACTGTACAGAAGGAGGTGGTCCACTTTTAAAAGATGCCTGACTGTAAATGTCAAAGTCATAAATATTTAAACATTATTTCTTTCCATTTCAAGTCAAGACTGAGGAGAGGCCTCTAATTAGTCTTGGGGGCTCGGCAGGGCCCAGCTCCAGGACAGAGCTCAGGAAGGGACCTGTAGATCAAGTTGCTCAGCTCAGGAGCAGAGACACTAGGGGGGCAGGCCACCCGCTCACCCCAGGCAGGGCTGGGGGTCAAACTCACTGGTGAGGCCATAGCCGGCTCATTTCTTTCTCTTAAAGCCCCTAAGTATTAGGTGTTTGAACATTTTTTTAACTCCACAAAAAGAAATAAAATAATCAGTAAGTTTTTAAAAAGCAATCACTCTGTCAAGAAGGAGATTCATTATCATTTGTTTAAAAGAATTTGTATGTATTTTTGTTTCTTCCGGGATTCTTGAGACCTGACTTGCAGCTCACGGTTTTTTTCTCCATCCTGACCCTCAGGGCAGCCGTAGTCAGGCCGCTGGAACACTGGGGGACCGCAGGGGTGACCTTTGGGCTCCAGCTGAGGTGTCAGCAGGTCAGCTCTGGGGAACAGAGAGCTCCCAGATTCCCCCCGCCCCAGGATCGTCCACCTCTAGGTCAGACTGGTCCAGATCAGCGGGTCCCCCTGAACCATGCTGACCTTCCCCTCCCCAGGGCAGATCCCTGCCTCAGCCCCCTCCCCTCACCCCAGCATTGCCCATCCTCACCGACTGCCCTGGGGGCCCAGGACTCAGGCTCAGAGACCAGGCTCCGCCATCTCCAGCCTCACCACCCCCTCCCCTGGCTGCAGGAAGTGGGTGCGGGAGGTAAACCCGCCTAGGGGCCACCGCCATCCTTCCTCTGCGCACACAGCTCAGGCCCAGGCAGCGAAGATGGGGGTGACCCTAGGTAATGGGACTCAAGGGTATAGGGTCCTGTCCTCCTCCTTCCCCTCCCTTCTCGTCCTGGAGCAACTGAGACCTGCGGCGGTGGGTTGGACAGCAGGAGGGGGAGCAAGTGGGGAGTGGGGGAGAGCAGCGAGGGGGTTAGTGGGAGGGGGAAGGGGAACGGCCCCGGCAGGGGGGCCTGGTGCTTTGGCAGTCTCGCTCCTTGACATTTTTCTTTGACCTTTGAGTAAATTCCGAGTGCGCACGAGAGACAAGCGGCAGGCCCGGTTCCGCTCCCGGGCGCGCCAAGTGCATGGCGGGACCTCGCGAGCGTTGGTTCCCCACCACCGGGACCGAGCGGGCTCAGGGGTGACGCTCGGCCCGGCCTCCCTGGAAGGGCTTTGGCGCAGGTTCTGGCGAGCGCGCATCCCGGGGTCTCTCCTGGCGCCACAGACCCGGACCGGCCCCCTCCGTGGGGCTCCTGAGCATTCCTGGCTTTGTTCCCACAACTGGGTGACAACCGGGCCGCATTGACGTCCCTTACACGGCGGGCCGGCGGCAGCCCGGTGCGGCGACATCCCCGCGTCCGGTGGGGCCGAGTTGTCGCGCGCGTGTGGCCACAACACACCCCAGCACGGCGCGTTCCTCCCGAACCAGGCTGTCACCGTGTGCGTATGCGCCCGCGTCGTTGGGCAGGATGGTTCGGGAAGTCCGGTTCCAGGAGCAGCCAGCCACGTGGACGCGCGGGAACCTCCAGTCCCCTGCACCTGGGCGCGGTGGGGTCGCAGTGCTGACCCGGGGGCGGGGCCGGGCCACAAGCACGGGACGCCCCCTCCCTGGGCCGCGCCGTCCCCTTCGTTGTCCGGCTGCGTCTGCCAAGGCTGCGCGGTCCCACCGGGTTCTGGTCCCACCGGCCTCTGGTCCCACCCGGCTCTGGCTGCGCGGCAGGGCGCGGGCCAGCTGGGGAGGGAGGGGCGCTCCCCTTAACCGCCCGCGCGCGCGGTGAGGAGCGACCCAGGACGAGAGGCCTCGCGCTCCTGTCTGTCCCTCCGGTCATTTGTGGTTTGGGCTCCTGCCCGCGCAGGGCGGGAGCACCGGCTGACTCTGGAGTGGGGCCCGAGTGACTTCTTTCTGGAAGCGCCTGTGTGGCCAGGAGGGAGGGGCGGGCATGGGGAGGGGTCTCCCCGCTCTCTCTCCTCTGAGGCGACAGCGGACAGCCCCCGGACCCCCACGCAAGCTCGGCAGCTCCACTCGCCCCCGCCCCCCGGCCCTCTGCGCGCCCGCTCCCCGCCCAGCAGGCCCCTCCCCTCCCCTCCCCTCTCCTCCCTCCGCTGCTTCTCGCCGTTGGGAGCCTCGCGCCGTCCTGGTCGCGCATCCAGGCAAGAAAATCCGGCGTCTTTTCTCATTTAACCCGCGTTTCCATTAACTCAGCCCGGGCACCAGCTAATCCGCGCGCACCGAAGGCAAAAGGAGGCTAATTAATGACCAGCTTTTCCAGTCAAGACCGGCGATAATTGCTTTGGTGGCCTTTATGATTACAAGATAAAGACGCCCGGCCTGACACTGAGGCTCCGTGCACACTCGGGACGCAGGACGCGCGGAGTTGGGGGGCTGCGCGCGGCGCAGGAAATCACCGTGAAGCGCGGTAATGCGCAGGCCAGCCGCGCGTTCCGGAGAGAAATCCATTTTGTCGCCGCGCGAAATTGCGTGGACAGGAGTTGGCTAATTTTCTCACCCTGTGCCCGGGACGTGGGCGGCGCGGGGTGCGGCATCCCCTCCGTCCTCCCTGCGTCTTCGCGTCTTTACGCCTGGCCGCTGCGAGGCGGGCGCCAGGCCCACTGGCCTAGGACCAGTGAAACGCACGGAAAGGACCCCCCTGAGACAATGAGGGTGATGGCGATGGGCCACCGTGTCCCCGGTGTCCTGCGGCCTCGGAGGAGCTACAGGGAGGGCGCCTTGGGGGCTCCAGGACCCGGACCCCAGCAGCGCTGCCCCAGTGTCCCTAAGGCCAGGCCCTGAAGACTTCCTGCCGTGGGTTGGGCACCCCACCCCGACCTTCCACGAGCCTGCTCCAGATAAACTGCTCTTGTTTCCTCCTCCCTGTTTAAAGGAAGGGATGGACGCGTTGTTTTCTTTACATCAGCTGCCAAATACTACATTATTAAGTTTGGAAAATGGCCACCATTAAGGAAAAAATTAAAAAAAGGTGAGCCCCTAACTCTCTCTGGAGAACTCTGGGACTTTAGTGCACTATTTCAAAGTAAGTTCTTGGCTTGAAGGGTCTGTTCCAAATCGGTGGTTTCAATGCCGGGACAGCGATGTCCTGCGGTGTCCAGCGGTGCCTTTTCACTGCATTTAAAGGAGATAGTTTTAGGACTTGTGATTCATTAGGACCTCACAGGCTCCTCTCTCCTGTTCTGCAGAAAAGCAAAATCAAGCTTCTGCCTCATCAGGCAGCACAGGAAGACTCCACGAAGTTCGTGGTGCTCACGCTGGTCTCCATCGCCGCCATCGTGGGGGTCCTCCTGGCCTCTGGAGTCATCTACTGCCTTCGGCACAGCTCTCGCTACCGGCTGAAGGAGAAGCTGTCGGGACTGGGGGACCCGGCCCAGATGCCACCTCCGCCTACCAGGTAAAGCGCCTCCCCCCTCCTCCTTGCCGTTCTGATTATCCCGCTCGCTGGTCCTGCCCCCGCCCAGCGCTTATTCATTTATTCCTAGTTTGGGTCACTTTAAGATGACAACTTGAAACTTCTCATTAGCATTCATGTAAATACCTTCATGCTCAGTTTTACAGCTCTATATTAATCCGCTGTTCTTGGAGAGTCTCGTGTTAGCTGTGAAAGTGGGTTATTAATTGGAACCATGGAAAAAATACAATGCATGAATTATGTATCATCTATTATCTTTCTTAGTTTGGCAACTACTAATGGCAAATGCCAGAGTTGCAAGATATATTGGTTGTGTAGGTGTTGGAAGATGTCCCTTAAGCCACCAACTTCCTTGGGGTCTCATAAGACCAGATGCTTTGACCCGCTCGGGTGCTGCCCTCTGCTTTTACTCGGATAAAGTGGAATCTAATGCTGAAAGTGGGAAGCAAAACGAAGACGTCTCCATGTGAACAGTGGTGGCAGCTGTGTGCCAGTGATGCAGAAAGATGACAGACATCGAGGGGAGTGGGAAGAGGCAGGTTGAGACCAAATCGGACATAAAGCTGCAGCTCCGTTGCAGTTTAATCGTGTCCTGCAGTGAAATCTGCCTCGGCTTGAAGGCACCGCGGGCCCCCGGCAACAGCCCAGGTCAGGGCGCCCAATTTCTCTGAACAGAAAGTATCGCTTAGCTCCAAGCATATTTTCTCACTTGGGAAAGTGCTTCAGTTTACAAGCTTAATCAGGATGTATTTGCAAAAGATTTTTCCCCATTGGATGAGACGCTGTCTCTCTCTAGTCACGTGATTATGGACCGGCTTCTACCTGCTACGTCACGCTTTCCAGTCGTGCGTAAGCTCGCTGTTTCTGCTCAATCGCCAGAGTTACGAGGGGCGGGGCGTTCTCAGGCTCCTCCCGGAAAGCGCCCCCAGCTGTCCTACCCCTACTCCACACGAGGAGCAGGGATGAGTTTTATAAAATCCCTGCGCTTAAAGGGGACCAGGATGCAGCTTTGTTCCCCATTTCAAAACCTCGGTCCTGTCTTTGAATGCGGAGAAGCTCCTGGGTCCTGGGGGAGGTCACAGCCTGGCCGGCGCGATCTTTTTTCTCACAAAGAAATGGCAGCTTCAACGTGTGTGAGATGGCATTTCAGTCCCCATGTGCAGCTTCTCCTCAAAGCAAACGCAAACTCGCGTTTGAAGAAGCAGCCTGGAAAAAAATGTCACTTAAACTAGTGAGAATTTACCCAGAAATTCTATTGAGTGGGACCGTCAGCCCAGGATGCTCGTCCTGGGGGCCACATCTGTGCCAGGACATAAATAAATAATCACACCCGTCCTCTCCCGTGCGTGTGAGAGGCAGGGCACACACAGGCAGGTTTTAGAAATGTGGCATCCGCTGATACACTGTGAATTTCAAACATAAAATATTGATAGAATGGAAAGGTTGGGCTCGCAGGATGACTAATTTTTGACAAAAATGCAGTTTGAAAACGCATACTTAGACCTGAGTTTGTGATAATTAACGGGGAAAAAAATGTCTTCCCAGTGACAGCTCTAATTAATAGTATCTGTAATTAAAATCATGCCCTTCCAGCAGGAAAACTGTTTGAATTTCTCAGAGTGACCTTTCTGCTGTCCGCCCCGGGCACGGTGGTGAACTTGATATTGATTTTATAATGAGCTCTGGTTTGTTTAATCAGAATCTGTAATCCAGACAATAAATGGGATGTGTGCTCTTCTTCAATCCAGATTAATAAAAATGGAAGGAAGAAAAAAAACACAGAAAAAACTTTTCGTTTAAAAATACGATCTAGGAAATTTCAGAAAGGAAATGACTGTAAAGATTTTCTGGTGGGCTTGGTTTTGAAATCACTGCAAAATACCCTTAGGCAGCCACTCTAGTTAAACAGGAGCCGCTGCCCCACCCACCCCCTCGCCCAAGTGGACCCCGCCTCCCCCCCCCCAGAGAAAGGCTGGTGCTGCGCCGTCCTGCCCTCCTCTGGCTTTGTCCTTAGTGGAGGGTCAGCAGAGGGGGGTGGGGACTGCAGGGCTTTTAGCTCTAGATTTAGCCGAGTAATGTATTAAGGACTCACAAAAGTGTGCAGTGACCCTCGAGCAATGCCAGAGAGTGCCAGCGCCCCCCCCACACACACACAGTCGAAGATCTCCCTACAGCTCTTGACACCCCAAACTTCAGCGGTCTCCTGGGCCCCTATGGATGCCATTCCCAAGGACACTCAAGTGCCTGATACGAAAGGCCAGAAACGACGCCACCCGGCCCCCACAGCCGCGGCTCTCGGAGTTTGCCACCTGCAGATGCGAACCCGGGCTGCGAGCGTCGGCGTCTGAGCAACCCAGGCAGCTGGAACCCACGCCGAGCGCAGGCGGCCGTGACCGCAGACTCAGGGCGTTTCCTATGGAAACGAAGCAACTATTGATGTACCAACGTGCCCGTCGCGTGCGGGTTTCCGGCGCTGCCACTGGAACCCCTGCACGTCTAAGAACCTCCGAAAAGTGGTTTTAAATGTTGCGAACCGAACACAGCTTCAGGAAAGCTGTCGCGTTGCGCCAGGGCTGTTTGTTTTTAAGTCGCTGAGCTGCACCTGGCAGCTCTGGCCCGAGCGAGGCTCGGCGGCGGCGCTGCGTGGCAGGAAGCAGGAACCCCCCGCGTCCTGCCCGTTTGCGGGAACGTCGGGGAACACTCGGCCACGGAGCGGCGCGCGGCGTGTCGGAACGAGCGAAGGGCACTGCGGGAGGCAGGGCCGAGGCTGACCCGGGGATGAGGGACGCCTCTGCACGTCGCGATGAGGGGTCCTCCTACCAGGGGGCGGGCTGCGACGCAGCGACGAGCTGCGTGTCCGTGTGCGGGGCAGGCCTGGGGGCTGTGGAGGAGACAAGGGCAGCACGGGGCTGACGCTGGCGGGGGCAGCGGGGGCCTCGGGGTGGACGTCCCTTCTCAGAGCCGCAAGGTGGACGCGCGCGTCCCCGTGCAGCTGCGTGGCGGCTGCGAGGCGCGGTACTCCGGGGAGACCCTCCCGCCACCGACCCTCCGACCCTCTGACTCTGTGCAGCGGGGTCCGCGTCCTCGCTCGTCACGCCCACCCCTGAGGTCCACGGTCCCGCAGTCGGGGCCCTGGGCCCGGTTCCGGGGTGGCCAGTGTGCCTTCCTCAAACCTGGGTCACAGCGGCGAGCAGCAGACTGGCCCGCGACGACAGCTCTGCGCTGTGCGGGCCGCCTGCACGTGGGGTCCTTCTCCGGCGACTGCGCTCAGCCCTACACCCCCGGGCTTTACACCTGCAGCTCAGCACCCACGGGTGGCGGCTGGGAACCGCAGGGGGAGGGGCGCGTGGGAGCGCATTCTCTGTGGACGCCCAGGAGTGACTGTTACGTTTTGGGGGAGCAGAGTTATATGTGGATTTTGGGCTGTGTGGGGAGAGGTGGGATTTCCCTGCCTGGTACAGGGTCAGCTGCATTTTATGCAACTAGACTCTAATGCAAACCTGCGAAAACACTTTTTTTCTTCCTCATAGTAGAGCTGTTTTCTAGCCGGCCAGAATCTTAAAGCTGTCTTAGCTTGCGTGTGTGAGAGCTTCATTTGCGGTACCTGTTGGGAAATCAAGTCTCTCGATAGATTCATACGTTGACACTTAACAAGATGTCAGAGATGTCACTGGATAATCTCTCGAAGTTCAATTTGCTCAAATTTGAAAGAATTGGGTATATTAACTTTTAAAATAATTGAAATCCATTTTAAAAGTCATTTTTAATAAACTTCACCAAATTTTCCCCATTATTTTAGTAAAAGTTATTTGTTCCTTCTAAATATAAAAACACCAATATATTTGGATTAAATTTACACTTTATTATCTAAAAAGCCAATTTCTTTGCTTTCATTCTTTTCCCCTCCATATTGGCATGTCATTTATAAATATGTATGTGTGTGTGCATCTGTGTATATATAGTATGCAGTGGACCCTTGGACAAGGAATTGCACCCCCTATGCTGACAAAAATCCACCTACACCTTTGGACTCCCCAAAACTTAGCTACTCACACGCTTACTGACCGGAAGTCTTGCCTGGGACGTGAACGGTCAGTGAGCACCTGTTCCTTGTGTTGTATGTGCTGGCGCTGTGTCCTCCCAGTACAGCCAGCCAGAGAAAAGCAAGCATTAGTAGAAAACCACGAGGAAGAGAAAACACGGTCACGGTACCTGTGGGAACACCTGCCTGTGAGTGGACCCGCGCAGCTCGAACGGTGTTGCTCTGGGTCACGTGTGTGCGCGTGTGCGTGCGTGGTGTGTGTGTGCATTCCCCGAAGCGGGTGTTGGGGTGCCGGCCGCGCCCTGCAGTGCTCCCCTAGCGGTCCCGCGTCCGTGGCAGCTGGCGGGGTGAAACCGCAGAAGTCAGGGGCAGGGGTTGGTGGGCCCCTCCTTCCTGGGCCCCCCAAATGTTGTGCCCGCGACTTCGAGGCTTTGCTCACCTCGGAGCGGCCAGGTTCGGGCCCTGCAGCCCCCCTCCCCGCCCACGCGAGGGCCGGGCCCCCGCGGGATTTCCTCGGTTTACTTCACTGCAGCCTGCGGGTCCCCTTGTTGCCTTTGGAAGCAGCCCCCCAGGGAGGCGCACGTCGGGGACAGGGCAGCCTGGCCCAGCCCGCAAGCGAGGAGCAAGAGGGTGACAGCGCACGTGTGACTGTGTGGCTTGGGGTGCTCCTGGACCGGGGGCTCGCCCGTGAGCGCCGGCGTCTCGCCTCGGGGGAGGGTGAGCCGAGCAGCCCACGGCACATGCCACCCGTCAGACGGCCCACGTCGCGCGGCGGATGCTCCGGGGCTCTGAGATGGGGGAGCTGGCGGAGCCACTCGCCGTAGAGACGGGCGCGCGGCGGCCCCGGGGCGTCTCCCGCGCTCTCAGGCCGAGGAAACCTGATCCGCCGGCGGGCGGCAGGTCTCCGTGCCTGGGCGGCCTGCACCTGATCGGGGAGCAGCCCCGTCCTCCAGCAGCGACGGCCCCCCTGAAAGCGCGACGCTGTCGCTGGGCCGCGGCTTGCGTGGCCTCCGCCGGAGTCGCCGACACAGCGTCGGCGCGGAAATCTCCGGACACTTTCACCCCCTGACCAGGTCTCCCGAGCGCCTGCGTCTGCGGGGCGGGGGGGGGGCGTGTCGGTCTCGCTGTGCTCTGCGACCCACAAGCAGGCCTGGACGCCACACAGTTAAACCGGGGCCCAGCGGGCCCCGCGAGGGCGGTCTGCGGGCTCCCCGGGGCGCCTTGGGCTGGGAGGCGGGAGCTCGGAGCGCGTTCTCGTTCTCCTCGTGCGTCTTAAATTTTCAAACATGAACTTTCCCAAAGCAGCGGCAGCAAGGCTGCTGCCTGCTTCCAGCTTCCTCAGAAATAGCTCGCGAGGCTGGGAATAGCTCCCTGGAGGAGGCGGAAGTCTGCGAGGCTGGCGAGGACGCTTCTGAGCACCAGCCCAAGCGAGCGTCGCCCGCCGGATATAGAAGCCGCTCCCCTCGATGAGGCCGTAATAATTAGATCAGACTTAATTAAGAGTAACGAGCCTCTCCGAGCATCGGGAGAACAGCGGGTGGGGGCGTCTCAGCCCAGATCGGGCCGGAGTCGGCTGCTCCCCGTGACTGTGTCACTACGTCTCCCTTCGTCCTTGGCGACCTGGATCCTACCTAGTGACTGGTTTCTGAGGGATGACAGGAGGTCACTTCTCGCGGGAGGAAAGCAGGTGGCTCAGGCCCCGGTGCGGGCGGCGTGGGGGGTGGCTGAGGGAGGCGCCCACCCCGCTCTACTTCAGTGCAGGAAGCAGGCCTGTCAGCCTCGCCCGTGCCACCCGCGGAGTCAGAGTCTGCCTCCTCCTTCCAGAAGCACGAGGGGCCCCTCGGTGACACCCTGCACACGTGGGCGAGCTCTTAGGGCCCTTCCCCTCAGCTCCTGTTCATCACTGGTCACCAGCGACCACCTGGCGATGCCCATGCAGGTGCTTTGAAAGGTGACACTGGCCACCTTATTCGCCCTCGTGACCATGCCAGGCAAGAGGGGTGGTGTTGGCATCCATTTCACACCTGGGGACAGTGAGCATCGAGTAAGTCCCAGTGCCACAGCCCACGGTGGCAGACATGAAGTAGGGCCGTCTATGGCACTGGGACACCCAGACGCAGGGCGAGGTCGCTGGCCAGCACCCCCTGCTGCCCGTCCACTGCCTTTGCCGTGGTGCGTGGCACCGTGGCAGACTCAGGCAGAGGCGGCATGGCCGTCTGCTCGGTTTACGGCTCCCTGTGGTGAGGAGTTGGCCTTAAAACTGTGTGGAATGAGGCTGAGCACGCCAGTCCCCCGGGGATCACGGGGTGACTGGTGTGACAACTGTGGGGTGCAGAGGCATTCGCTAGCGGTGGCTGGGGAGGCCATGTGCACACACTGAGGTGGACCTGTGACAGGCAGGGCTGGGAAGGACGTCCGGGCAGGAGACAAGCAGGTCGCTGGGCGTCCATGTGTCGGTGCTGACAGACGGAACAGGCCTGCAGGGCAATGGCCAGGCTGTGACGAGCGTGGACGTCTGCGGGGCTGCACTGGGCAGGACACGCAGGGCTGTGGCTGCGGGGACAGTGTGACCAGGACCCGCCGTTGGCACAGGCGGGTCCCTTCAAGCCGGAGAGCTTGTGCCCAGACAAGTGCATCCTTCCCAGGGTACGTGTGGGGGGTCTTCTCCGTGCTGCTGGGGGACCAGGGTGGAGCAGGGGCATCCCACCTCTGCCCCCGTGCCCCCGCCCAGCTCCACGTTGCTCCTGCTCACTGTCCCTCCTCTGGGCTGCTGTCTTCACCAGCGTGGAGGCTCAGGAGATCTCCCATCCTCCCCGCTCCGGCCGCAGCTTGGGCAGAGCGGCCTCTGCACCCCACTGTCCTACCCGCCAAACGGGTGGGAAAGAGCAGCATGATGCCCTCTGAGCCATCAGAGGTCAGACAAGGTCACCTGCGTTCTGGGTGAGGGTGAGGGTCGTGGATGGCCCGGTGCTTAGGGTTGCTGGTGGGCACTGGGGTCGCAGAGTCACGGGTCGCAGCTCCTCCCCGCCCTTCCTGGTCCTGAGTGCGTTCACTCCGCAGCTGCCACACGCTCGCTCCGTGAGGCCGTGGGGGGGGCACGTCGTCCATGCCCATTTAGGCATCGGGTGCGCTCCTGGGGACACGCGGGCCATCCCGCGCCTCCAGGACCAGGAGTCAGTAAGGTCCCCGCAGATGCGCCCTGCGGTGACGGGCGGCAGGGTGCCCACGTCCGGGGAGGGACGCCCTGCCCTGGGAGGTGTCGCCGTGCCGCGCGGAGGGCTCGGCCGGGACTTCTCGGGACGGAGGCCGCGCGGGCGCAATGGGCGCAGTGGGCGCGCGGCGCGAGGCCCGAAGGCGCAGGCGGGTGTGATAGGGGCCGCGGCGGCGCTCGGCGTGCGGGCGTAGGCGGGCAACAGGACATGGAGGGCAGGCACGGCATGTGACAGGCCCGGGACACGGGTCTGGGGTTCCAAGCGGTTGGCCTCGCCTCCGGCTCCGCTCTCGTCGCCCCGCCCCCGCCTGGGGACACCAGGTGCGCGCAGGACTTCAGCAGGGAGCCGCGTCCTCCCGCAGGGGACAGCGGTGACAGCCAGCGCGCCTTCAGACCCAGGGGTGTGAGGCTTCTAGAGGCCGGTCCGAGCCATGCAAGGTCGCGCGAGCAGAACAGCATGGCCAGCGGGCCCCGCGTGGACGCGGGAGGCGCGGAGCCATGTGCAGAGCCGACCCCTCCCCAGCGCCAGGCCGGCCCTTGCCACCACCTCCCTCCAGCGCGCCACCGCCGCGCCCTCCCCAGCCCTGGCTGGCAGCACCCCCAGGTGCCAGGTCCGCTGAGGATTCCCCAGCCACCGCAGGACCAGTTGCTGCGCCCCTATCCACTGGAGAAGCCTTGGGAAGGCCCAGCGGCTTAACTTGAATCTCTTTCCAGAAAGCTTATTTCTTCTAATGGCAGAATTGCTTTTGGACACAGTGGGGACAGCAAATAACTTTGTTTCCCTTTCAAGTTTACACTGCATTGAGTGTGTAAACACTTCCTCTGTCACAGGCAGCCCTGTGGCCCCCAGGAGCCGGGGGTAGTCAGGGAGGGCTTCCCAGAAGAGGTGAGCAGAGGGCTCAGAGCAAGAGCATGGGGCAGGGGCATGGGGACAAGACCTGGTGAAGCGGGGAATCTGAAGCACGTGCTCCCCGGGGAGGATGGACACAGGACTCTTGATGGAGCTGAGGCTCCCAGTCCCGAGGTGGGAGAGGAGCTGGGAAAAGCCTGGCCCAGATCGGAGGGAGCGGCCTGAGCGCAGGAAAAACAGGCGGAGTTCAGGGCCAGGCAGGGCTTTTTCTTACCAGCCTGCTCTGCCTGTGCCCGGCCGGGTCGGTATGCTAACCCACGTTTGTTCAAAACGGTGACAGTCGCCACTTTTTGTTACATTCGAAAAGCTACACAATAGGGTTTCCTCCTCCCCTTAATTAAGCGTCCTTCAACATGGCTGCTACAATCAGAGTCCACTGGGGCCCAGCACTGCGGGGAATGAAGGAGGGGGTCTGGGAAGGCTGCGTCTCCATCAGCGAGCACAAGGAATTCAGAGAAATGACCTATCGGGAAGGTGACAGTTGTGAAAAAATATTCCCTCTACATTTTTGAATGTCAAGAATAATGCAACAGCAAACTTAGGTGTCTGTGTGTGTGTCTGTGCACAGTGCAGGAAAAGGAAGAGTCACAAGTGAGTGTGTCCGGGAGTGAGGGCAGATGTCCCGCGTGGCATTTGAGGGACGTGGACACGTAGCAAGGTTCAGACGTGGACTGACGTTATGAGGTGTGACCACGAACCCGCTGAGTTTATACGGTCAAGTATGGGTTATTAACATGCACAGGATGTTAGCGTCGATATGTGGCTAGACTTAAATCCTCTAATTATTTTTTAAAAATTAGGCTTGTTTGTAGGTAGGTAGCTATGATTTTCATTTTTCTGTAAAGACAGTGAGGTTTCAGAAGAACAACCACCAGTGAAGAAATTCCGTGGGTTGTACGTTCCTAAACCCGTGACGTGCACACTTTCCCCAGAAGCCGAGGCTCACGTGTGGGTGGAAGTGACGCAGTTTCGTCTGTGGACGGAGCCGACGTCTGGCAGGGGCGTCACAAACGACGTGCGCCCATGTCTCGCAAGGCCCTCCCTGCCCCCGGCTTCCCCTCGGCCACGTCCGGGGGAACAAAAACACTGGGGGTTCAGGGCCCAGGGAAGTGAGGGGACGGGAAGACCCGACTCTGCTCGGCTGCCTTCGGGCTGTTGCTTTCCTGACGCGGACGCGGGACGCGGGACCCCGCTCCCCGGTGGCTGCGCCCCTCCCGCCCCTCCGCCCCCGCATCCCGCGCTCAGGCACAGCTCAGGTCTGCAAGCGTTGAACCCTCCGCCAGCCGTCGGTGGTGCTTGCCCCTGGGACAGTCCCAAGTGCTCGGTGGCCCTTGGACCCTCTCCCCCACTGCTCACCTTGCACACCCCACCCCCCGAAACGCTGCACGGCCCCTCGATGGTCCCAGCCGGGGCCCTGGAAGCCACAGACTCTAGAACTCTTGCAGGCCTGGGAGCGCAGAGCCCTGTGCCCCGCAGCTGAGAGAGCTGAGGTGGCGCGGACAGGGACAGCTGGTGGCTCCGAGGCCTGTCAGGGAGCCCTCAGCGTCGGGCCGGTGCGGCCGCCACTCAGCCGCTTTGATGGAGTAATTGGGCCCCGAATGAGGCCGGGCCTCTGAAAACGCAGAAGCAGCTGCTCGGGCCGCCCCACCCCCACCCGGCCCTGCCCTGTGGCTTAATTAGGTGGTGGCTGCAGAGTGGAGAGCCGTGAATACCTTTTGTGTTCCTGGCTGGGGCCCTGAGTGCCCCTTGTGCTTTGCTGTCTCTGAACCTTTGTGTAGCCTGTGCCCCTCGCTCCGAGAGCCCTCCCACTCTGCTTTGTCGCCCCGGACCATCCCATCTGCCGGCCGCGCAGACCCGCGGCCCCCAGGACCTTCCCGCCCGCCGGGGCCACCGCGGCCCCCAGCCCCGGGCCCTGCTCGTGTGGCCCGTCGCACCCCTACACCCAGGGACGCTCCATCCCCAGTTGTCCGTCTGGAGCTGTTTTTCCATCCACGCAGGACGAGACAGACCTGGGCCCGGGCTCGGCCTTTCCTTGCCCGCCACATCCTCCTGCGAAGGCGGGGGGCGGCTCGGTCCCCCACAATGCCAGATGGGTAACAGACGTGCAGTGCGCGGCAGGGAACCGCAGGTGCTCGATAAAAACTAATCAATACGCCACACTGAGCCCCGGACGGAGGCGCTGGGCTGAGCAGGGCCCGATCGGCCTCTCGGCATCACTACGCGTGACCCCTCCCGGCCGAGCGGTGCCCACACGGCTCGTGGGAAGCGGGAGGCGAACGTGGACCATCGTGTGTGTCGACAGAAGTGACGATGACAGTGATGACAAGGGATGACAATTCATTATCTTTCGAGCAAGAAGAAAATCAGGAAGAGGAGGAGAGTTTCTCGCAGAAAGCGGCTGCTTGTCCTCAGTGCTCTCTGGGGACGCCGCGATGTGTTTCCCACCCACTCGGCTTCGGGCTGCGGGAACACGGAGCCGAAGGACACAGGGGAGCCCAGGGGCCCCTCGAGCTGAGGCCCTGCACTTCGAAGGCACCACTGACTTTGTGGGAACCCTGAGGCGTAATTTCGGGGTGAGTCATCCATGTAGGACCCCCTGAAGTTTGAGGTTCCTGGTTATTGTCCTGTTCATTTCACAACTGGGGGAGCGGCTTAGAGCCACGACGACACCCTGGGCGCCAGGGGTGTCTGCAGGATTGCACGTCTGGGAGTCCCGCCTCTGCGGAAGCATCAAGGTTGCCGCGGAAACCCACGTGGGGTAGAAGAGGCTCCGTGGATTGACGCGCTTCCTCACCCTTGTGTCCGCAACTCTTTCCTGCTCGTGAGCCGACGTTCGCAGGGAGCAGGGTGGACGGAGGCGGCGAGCACGCCGTGGTCTCTCGGTGAGGCGTTCCGTGGGCATGGCGCCCCGCCCCAGGCGTCTGGGCCAGAGCTGGGCTGCGTGGTGCCTCGCCTTCGGAGCATGCCCCCTGCAGACTCCGTGCCCTTTGACACTCCATGGGATGACGCGCTTGGCAGCCACCGGCCAGGGCTGCCCGATGAGGGGGACGGCTACTCATCGGAGGAGGCCCAAGAACCACAGCCCCACCCCCCAGACCTCGGACCAGAAAGCCGTCCTCGACCGAGGAGAGCGTCGGGGATTACGTTCACTTCTCTCAGAGAAAATGCATCCTTATCTTTTTTTATTTTGAGACAATATCTTGCAAAATGGGAAAATTACTCAGTGTGGCTTGGTAAACAGTGCTTGTCACGGAGCTGTTCAGGTCGCTCACGAGTGTCACGGGGCCCGGCAGTCAGCCTCGTGCAGCGTGGCAGTTATCGGGGTGTCGGGAGGGGACGGGGACAGCGGGTCTCCAGGGAAGGGTCTCGGTGAGCGGCCGCCCTGCAGAAGCCCGAAGTGGCTTAGAGTTCACTATGGGGAAACGTCTCTCGCCGGGGGCGTGTGAGCATGCGTGTGCACATGTGCGTGCGTGTGCCCAGCGTCCCTTAGTCAAATGTGAGTGTCATCCAGCGTCATGAAAAGCCCACTGGGTGGGACCCAGTGCCCAGGACCGGCGGCTGCGTGTGACAGGGCAGTTACAGCAAGTGGGTGCGGACAGGCCCGCTGGGACAGTCACACAGCAGATCTACCAAGGCCTCGTCCTCAGGGGGCGGGGGGAGCATTTTCTTCCGGGAGCTGGCCCGGCGTCTCCACTCCCAGACCAACGCACGCAGGCCAGGCCGTGGGCGAGGCACAGAGGTTGGCTCCCGCCGGCGCCTGGAGCGGCGGCTCCGGACGCAGAGAACAGGCAGAGGGGCCGCGGGCACTGTCCTTCCCATGCGTCGGGGGCTGCGGGGACAGCCGGGGGACTTTCTCGCAAGCCCGCCCCTCGCGCTCCTGGACGTTTCCTTGGCTTCGGTGACGTTCACTGGGAGCCACCTGTCCCCCCCCCCACCTGGGCCTTGTGCCCTCTCAGCGTCTCCCTTCTGTGCCCGCGTCTGCCTCCTCAGCCCGCGGCGCGGTGACTGCGGCCCCCCTGGTCGCACACCCCTGAGCGCGTGTCCCGCCCTCCGCGGTGGCCGGGCCGTGTGCCCGTGTTTCTGCTTCGTTTGCCGGGTTCCACGGTGGCCTCTGAGCTGGGGACCGGGCCCACCCCGGGGGGCCGGCCCTTTTCACTGTGTCTCCTTGTGTTTTATCCAGCCGGGAACGTAATTGGCCCTCGGCCCGCCCCGCCTGCCCTAATGAACCCATTTCTCCTTCTCGGTGCTTTGTGCTCGGCGCAGCTTTGCCGGCTACCGCTAATTACGGTCCCCAGATAACCCGCCGCCCGCACCCTTTGTGTACACACTCCGGCAGGCGCGGCTTTGTTCCGATTTCCCTTCAAAGGTGCAAAGAGGTTTTTCTTAAGCCTTTGTGGTCTTGGCCTTTCTTCAGCAGAATTTGGGAATGACAGGTCTTTTCTCTCTGAGTGATTCCCACTCCGCAATTTTCCCCCATCGGATGAAGGCTTGAGAAATGAGACATTTGCATTATTATGTGTGTGGATGGATTTCTGCCCCCAGAATCCTATTCAACTTATTTTGCAAAATGCGCTGCACAGCAGCATGAAGTGCCCGGGGCTCTGCAGAACCGGCCCAGGGCCCGGGCGCAGGCGGCTCGGCGGACGGTGGGTGGCTCCGTGGGACGCTGCCGCGGCTGGTGGGTGACCTGTGCCTTCCCGGCCGGCATCCCGTGCCCGAAGGCCTCGCTCTGGAACGCCAGGCGCTCGGGCGTCAGCAGGTTCTGTGCCGACCCCGCTCTGCGGGGACCGGCCCCGGGCCCGGCGGCTGGGGACAGGGTGCCAGCCGGCGTCGGTGCCCGGCGAGGTGCGTGCGTGTCCCTGTGCCCGCTGCAGGCAGCCCCGAGCCGCACGGGGCTCGGTGTCGGGTCTCCTTGGTGGGGCTGTGCCCGCCGGGTGCACCGTCCGGATGTTTTTAGGTGGCGTGGCCGAGCTCCCTGCGTTGGGTCGTTCTGTGACCGAGTGTCTACACCAGGGGACTGTGAACCTGCTGCCATTTTTCCCCCCCGAAGCCCGGGGCTCTGCCAGACACAGGGGCGCCTTGCTGAGGACGCGGTCAGTCCCCGCAGGGGTTTGGCGTGGCACTCGGGCCGGGCTGCAGGCCTGGGCCTTCCCGCCGCGGCGTTCTCGGCGTGGGGCCGGGCCGAGGTCCGGTCCCTTCCGCGGGCCGCGCAGCCTTCTCCGCGCCCGTCTGCGGAGTGGGGGCGGGGGGAAGGCCGGGCGCGTCTGGCACAGGACCAGCGACGTGCCCAGCACAGCCGGTGCCGCACGCACGTCGCCCCCCCCCCCGCACGTCCACCCCTCCGCCCGCAGGTCCGCGCCCCGCACGCCGCCCGCACGCCGCCCCCTCCCCCGCACGTCGCCACCCCCCCCCGCATCCACCCCCTCCGCCCGCACGTCCGCCCCCGCACGCCGCCCGCACGCCGGCCCCCCCCCCCGCACACGCCCGCCCCACGCACGCCGCCCCCGCATGCCGCTCGCACGCCCGTCCCCGCACGCCCCCTCACGCCGGCCCCCCCCGCACGTCGGGGGGCCCCCCGCACATCCGCCACGCACACCGCCCCCGCACGCTGCCCGCCGCACGCCGCCCGTGCCCGGCCGCTCCCCAGCTGCTCCCCATCGTCCCACATCACAGACTACGCGCGAGACGCAGAGACGCAGGCAGCTTGCCCAGGCCGCGGGGCTGGCAGGCGCGGAGCCGGGACCCGGGCCATCAGGGTCCGCGCTGGGCCGGTGTCCCCCTGAGGCACGGCTCGCTCTGGGACACTGTCCTCCCACGAGCCGAGCACGGGGCTCGCCGGTGGCCGCTGCCGTGGGGACAGCCTGCGGCCTCTTCCAGGCCGCGTGTGCGCCCGTCCCCTGCGGCCCGTGCTCCGATCTGCTTGCTTCCTGCACGACTGTGTGAACCGCTGAGCCGGCCCGGAGCCGGCCCGGAGGCCGGCAGCCCCCTCGCGACCTGGAGAAGGAGCCTCCTGACTCACACACGCCGCCTTTCCTTCCTGCTGAAGAGAAGGTGCTGGGCCGAGGGAAGCAGACGGTCTGGGGCTCCCGATGGGAGCGACTTGGGGCCTGGGCGGGGCACCCCAGGCCTGCGAGGGCCCGCGGTGGCTTGCCGGCCGACCCCGCGTGCGGGCCTGTGACCGCGAGGCCCCTTGTCCTCTTCCTCGCCAGTCGTGGGTCTCGTGGCTGTGGGCTCCTGTGGATCACTCCGCGAGGGTCGTAACCCTCTGTATAAACTCAAGGTCACTCGGGTTGAGCAGCGCTATCCTGGAGCGTAAGCGAGGTCACGTTTAAGCGAAGGTGCCACAATGCCGGCTCTTACGCCCCCCACGAGACCCTTTCCCACGAGGCTCCGAGGGTCCCGCACCTCCTGGTCCAGCTGAGGGAAGAGCAGCTGGCCCACGCCCCTTCCGTGCTCAGGGACCCGGCCCTGCGATGCTGAAGTCGGAGGACACCATCACTCACTGAGTCGCACGCACCTCTGCTGATGGCCCACAGGCCCGACCGTCAGCCCCGTCGCCCCCCGGCCCCCGTCGCCTCCCCCGGCCCCGTTGCTCCCCCCGGCCCCCGTCGCCTCCCCGTCCCCGTCACCTCCCCGGCCCCCGTCACCTCGCCTGGCGAGGGTCTGTGCCGATTCTCGCTGTCCCGCCTGCTGCCAGGATCGCACACCAGGACCCTGCACGCGTGAGTGGACCCGTCTTTGGGTGTTTACTTCGCGTCGCCAGTTACCTTTGGCTCAGATAAAATGCCGTTCGTAGACACTCGTAGCTCCGCGTTTTAAACTCACCTACCAGGACGTCACCGCGGACATGGTTCCCGGGGTGGCGTTTGCCGCCACCCGTGAGGCTTTCCCGTGCGTCTGACGTGGACCCTACATAAGTTCAGAAATAAGTGGAGGCGAGAAAGGCAGGTGGGTGGCTGGCCCTGTGCCGTGGGCACGAACGCGGAACCAGCCAACCTCCCCGCCGCGGGTGTTCCTGGCCGGCCCCGCCGTCCGGATGTTGCCTGAGGTCAGGGGTCGCGCCTTCGTTTGTCACCTGTCGGGCAGAGATGGCACTGCCAGAATGCAGCGCGTGGCAGCGCGGTGCGGCCGGCCGGGGGGCCTGGCTCGGCCGAGAGCTGAGCTCAGGTCGACCCGCAGGACGCAGGGTGCAGACGTCCTCCCCAAGCTCCTGACCTGGGGTCCAGGCCCCGGAATCGGCCCTCCAGCCGCACGGCTCAGGTCAGCGGGCCGAGGCAGCGGACGAGGAGCCCGGGGCCGCAGGAGTGGCACAGGGACGGCGCCCCGGAGCCCGGCCCGTGGACGTCCCGACGTGCACTGTGACGCCCTCGGCCCGTCCCACGGAGGCCGGAGCTCGCGGCCCCGGCAGGACACACAGGGAGCCCGTGGGACCCTCACACGCCGCAGGAGCCAGAGCCCGACGCGTGTCCCCAGCCAGACGGTGGCCTCGCCGTCCACGTCGGACCAGCATGCGGGGAGGCAGCCAGGGGTGGCGTGGACAGGCGCTCTCCTCCCCGCCTCCCCGTCCCCGCTCCCGGCTGGGCTCCCTGTCACCTCTCCTGGCTCCTCAGCCTTCAGATCTGCAGCGTCACCTGTCACCCCCTTGGAGGCCACCCTGACCAGCTCCCTCTGGTCCCATGAGAGGCTTAACGTCGTCGCTGCCTCTCGTGACCATTCGGCGCCGGGCCGGACTGTGACCTGGGAGGTCAGGGCCCCCGAGTCTGTGAATCGGAAGCTGACAGTCACCTGGCGTGAGCGGCTCATGCTCAGAGCTCGGGGCGACCTCGTCCGGTCCTCCCAGGGGATGCGAGGTTGGCCCCGTCCCGTCTCACGGCAGAAGCGGAGGTGGGGGCTCAGTGGCCCGGCGAGGGCCGCGCGCCTGTGGGTGCCGAAGCCGGGACAGCGGGGCCGGGGTCTGGGGGCCGGGCGAGCGTCCCGGAGCCCAGGACGCGGTCTGGGTTCCGTCTCGTCACGGCGCTGGCCTCGGCCCCTCTGGGTGGCGAGTGGTTTCCTGGTCCTGTCGTGACAAGGCTTCGTGACGTGGTGGCACGTGTCCCGGGCACCTGGTGGAGGTGTCCGGGCCCCTCGCTGCCCTCGGAGGAGCCGGGACACCGCTCGCCAGGGGCCCGGGGGAGCCGTGCTGCGGGCGGCTTCGCGTGTGCCGCCCGTCCATCCGCTCGCGCCCGGATCACACGAGTCCCGGGGCGTGGGACCCTCAGGCTCCCCACACAGTGGCCCCGACCCAGGAACCCCGCCTGCCGAGCACCTGCAATGCCCAGGGTCATCACGGCCCCATGTCCTCACTCAGTCGTCTGTGAAGCTGCTGTGGGGGACCCACCGCCCAGGGGTCCCCATGGCCCGGAGCCCCTCCGCAGGGAGCACCGAGCTCTGCCCTGTGAGGTCCCCCGCGGCTCAGGACGCCCCAGGCAGAATTCTCTTTGCTGGCTCTTTATCTCAGCTTCTCTTCTCTTTGAAACAATTTGTTTTGAACATGGAGACTGAGGAGGGGAGGAGCCCGGGCTTGGGAGGTGGTCTGGCCTGCCTGCAGGGCTCCCAGAGCCTCCCGGTGAGTCTGCATCGGCTGTGGCGCTGCCCGGCCTGCCCTGGGGACCCCGCGGCTGCACGGACCACCGTGAGGCCCTCTCCCCACACGCGGACCCTTCCGTCCCCAGCCCTGGGCTGTCGCTCACCGTCCTCAGGCAGAGCCCCAGGCGTAGACCGCATGGTGCGCCCCAGTCCGCGTGCTCTGCGTGCGGCCTAGCGCGCACACTGCCCCGGGGGACCCGCCCCACTGCGGTCACCGGGGTGCCCGTCGCTCGCCTGGGGCCCTGCTCCCGTGAACAAACCTCCGGCCACTCCCGAGGACCCCCGCGGGCCGCACTGCGTGGGCGTGTTCACACACCGCCCCGCGCGCGCCTCGGCTGCAGAGACTCCCCGTTGGCCCCGGGGAGGGAGCTCAGCTCCCGGGCCAGCCCCGTCCCTGACGTTGCCCCGTGTCCCGGCCTCTTTGGGCTTTGAAGACGTTGAGAAAACGGGTGTTTTTAAACGATCTCGGTGGAGAGGCGTGTGTGTGCGCTGCAGCCTGCGGGCGGAAGGGCGGAGGGAGCCGCTCCGGCCGACACCCACGGTTCTCCCCACCCCGCGCCCTGGGGCGGGGCTGGGCCCGGAGGAATGGCTCCCGTCATGTCACCCTGTCACGGCGCTCACATGTGCCACGCCCGCCGGCTTCGGCCGTGGCTCTGGCTGCCAAGGGCCCTGGACAGGGTCGTTGGTGGTGCAGGTGGCGCTGTGGCCTCCCTTGGTGCCAGGGAGGGGGACGGAGGGACGCAGGGCACCGGCGCTCACCACGCCCCTCCCCTCCAGCTCACGCCTCCCTGACCTTCCCCCATGCTGTTTATTCCACTGTTTATTCCTCTGGCCAGCTCGGCCTTCGCCCGGCTGGGCTTTTACGTTTGCTGTTGTTTGGGGCGAAGGGAAGAACCAAACAGGCTTTTCCTGAGGCCCTGGCCCTGGCAGCTGTGTCTGCATTTCAGCCCTATAGGGGCGGGGGCACGCCCGCCATCCCACAGCCGGGGCCCGTGCTCTAAGGCTGAGGCGAGGGCCCCACAGGCGGCACAAGGCTGACCCAGGGCTGTGCCAGTCAGGCTGCCCCACGGCCAGGGCCCTCTCCTGAGTCCACATGTGTGACTGTGTGTGAACCACGTGTGTCTGTGTGTGTGTCTGCGTGTGTTTGTGTGTGTCTGGCATGTGTGTCCGTGTGTGTCTCTGTGTGTCTGGCATGTGTGTCCGTGTGTGTCCGTGTGTGTCTACATGTGTCTAGCATGTGTCTGCGTGTGTCTGGCGTGTGTGTCTCTGTTTGCGTGTGTCTGTGTGTGTGTGGCACGTGTGTCTGCATGTGTCTGCGTGTGTCTGGCGTGTGTGTCTGCGTGTGTCTGGCACGTGTGTCTGCATGTGTCTGCGTGTGTCTGGCACGTGTGTCTGCGTGTGTCTGCGTGTGTCTGGCACGTGTGGTCTACGTGTGTCTGCGTGTGTCTGCGTGTGTCTGCGTGTGTCTGCATGTGTCTGCGTGTGTCTGCGGGTCTCTGGCGTGTGTGTCTGCGGCGTGGGCGTGTGGCCCTCGCGCAGCGCACCGCGGCCCCCAGGGCGGGGCAGGGGGAGCCCCGGCGCGGGCGGCTCTGACCCCGCGTCCCGCCCGCAGGAGCTGTGCCGGCAGCGCATGGCCGCACGCCCGTCCGAGCGCCCGGGGCCCCGCAGGCGCCCCGCGTCAGCAGTGCGTCCTCGCAGCTCAGCGACGGGCCGACGCCCAGCCCCCCGCACGGGGCAGCACCTCGTCCTGGTCCGAGGAGCCGGCCCCGCCCAGCATGGACATCTCCACCGGCCACATGGTCCTGGTAAGTGGGGGTCCTCACGGCCTCGAGCCGTCGGTGACAGTGGCCTGGGGACCAGACCCGAGCTGCCAGGCAGCTGACCCACAGGGCAGGAACCCGTGCTAGGGCCCGCGTGCTCTGGGTCCCCGCGTGGGTGTGACGGCGTGGTCCCCTCTGTCCCCGCCGTCCCCGCCCCTGCTCCGGTGCCAGCCCCATGCCCGCTGGCCGGCGGGAGTTCTCGGTGGGAACGCGCATCATTACCACCTACTATGTGCACGTGTTTAACCCCCGGCTCTTGAAGGTCACTGGTCCCCCCGCCACAGTGAGCAAACGTCACCTGCTGGCGGCTGGGCTCCACGGGAGGAGGTGGGGTGGGCGCTTGACCTCTTGGCCTGGTGGTGACCTGGCTGGACCCCTCACTGCCCGGTCCCCCCTCTCCGGCCGAGTGTCATGCTCAGGGGGACGGTGCATGGAGCAGCTGTGCCGGCTCCGACACCTCGGTCACGGCCGAGGGTCCTCAGCGACGTCAGCACCTGGCTGCCCCCACGGCCCAGTGACCCCGTGTGCCACCCGTGGGCTGTGGGCCCCATCCTGCACGAATCAGCTAAGCACGGAGCCAGCTCCCCGGGCACAGAGGCCGAGCCCCCTTGGACAGCCACTCAAGGCGCACAGTGAGCCGTGCACAGTCAGCCGTGAGCGTCTTGCTAAGCGCCGTTCCTGGGCCCGCCCTCCTGCCCGTGGTCGGTGGCCGTGCAGACTGGGGTCACACCCCGGAAGCCAGTGAGGGGCGCGGGGGCTGCTGTAACAGAAAGCCACAGACCAGGGTTTCAGACAATGGACGCGCATTTCTCATGGCTCCCAGGGCTGCCGAGGGCCCCGCCGCGTCCTCGTGTGGTGGAGGGGCTCTCTGGGGCCCCCTTTCTGAGGCCGCCTCGTGGCCCAGCCGCCTCCCGGAGGCCCCACCGCCTCACAGCATCACGCGCGGCGGCCGGTCCGGGCGTGAGAACCCAGCGTGTCCAGCCCGTGGCAGCTGGAATCCATGTTCCCACTGAGAAGCCTGGCTGGGGACGAGGGGAGCCCAGGGCCCCCCCGAGGCTGCGACAGGGCTGGCACCCGCCTAGGCAGCCGCCTTGGACCCTCGAGTCCGAGTGGGACGGGAAGCACACGGGGCCAGGCCCGTGGGGCCCAGCCGTGACAGTGACCCCTGACCCCGGAGATGACAGGCGACACAGCCCGGCACCTTCGCTCGCCGTGCGCCCGGACCAGCGTGCGAGGACGCCCCGGGGCCCTGACGGGGCAGATGGAGGAAGGACGGAGCCCCCGGGCCCCCCGCACTCAGCCGCGTCACCGGCCTGACCTCCAGCGTGTCCAGACGCGCGTCCGTCTGAGGAGCAGCAGCACTGCCCGAAGTGCAGGGCGTCCCCGGGACCCGGCGCGGGGCCGGGCGCGTGTCTGACAGGTCGGCTCGGGGACGTTCGTTCAGGGAGCTTTCGTTGCGTTCTGCACGCTCACGTGTCCAGACACCATGGTTACAACGTGGCCAAACCTCAATTCCAAGCGGGACGTGGAAACGCCGTTGTCCGGAGAGGCCGGGTTGCCGTCGGCGGCGTGAGGGCAGACGCCAGGGTGCCCGCGCCACACGCGCTCGCTCGCCATCACCGGCCGCCAGGCCAGCGCGGTGACCCCCACGGTCGGGGCGCGGCACCGCGCCCGGCCGTCAGGCTTCGACGTGCACGTGAGCTTGGCCGTGCCCGGGAGGCCCCGCACGCAGACTCCAGGGTCTCAGTGGCTTCGTTCAGGTCGCAGGGGACCAGATGCAGCCCCGACCCCGGGTGCGGCAGCGGGCAGCGCTGGTGACGCGGTGACGCCCGCGGGCCGGCACGGCACTCACGTCGGGCCTCTGAGGCGGCTCCCGGCACGGAGCCAGCATCTGTCCTCCGACCCCAGCTCACCGACGGCCCCGGGTGCCGCGCTGCTGTGCGAGGCTCCACCCCAGGCGTCTCCCTCATGCGGGAGCCGAGGGGTCTGAGACGGGGTGCACGTGAGCCCCAGGTAGTGCTCCCCGAAGCTTCTGCCCAGGAAGCGCGGTGGAATCACTCAGCTGGGGCTCCAACCGCACAGCCGTCAGTGGGAGGGGAGCCGTGGACACGCCGCAGTGGGCTGGAGGCCTGGGGGAGGCTGGCTTCTGTCCCAGCCCTGACCGGCCGGCTCCCCTGAGCCCAGGCATGAGACCGCGTGCGTCAGGCCTCGGAGCCACGCAGGGCACCTGGCCGCCTCGCTCGGCAAGCTACAAGGACGGCGATTCTGTGGGGGCCTGGCCGCCCGGCCCCCCGTGAGGCAGCTCACATGACGGTCCCACCAGAAGCACGAGCCTGTCCGGGAGCCGGCGGGCGCCTGATGCCCGGCCACTGCACGCGCATCCTGAGGTGCAGCACTTCACCCCGAAGACGTGACGGAAGCCTCGGCACAGCCGTCTGCGTTTGGGCAGCAGGCGGGGCAAGGGGACCCCAGGGCGGAGCAAGGGGACCCCAGGGTGGAGCAAGAGGAACCCCAACATCAGGCAAGGGGGACCCAGCATGGGGCAGGGGGACCCCAGCGTGGAGGCGGCCACGGCGTCTGTGGATTGGCCGTCACAGGCCTTGCTGCTGCCGTGCGGCGCGGGGCGTCCTGAGGGGAGGCGGAGGTGTGTGACAGGCCCCGGGGCAGGCAGGTCTAACTCAGACGCCGCCCCGCAGGGCCGTCGAGGGCCCGTCGCTCCTTCCACGGGCCTTGGGCGGCTTCTGCTGCTCCGGGCCTCTGCCACGGCTGGCACGCTCCACCCGCCGCTGTGCCCACGGCCTGGTCACGCCGGGGGCGGGGAGCTGCTCCGGGCCTCTGCCACAGCTGGCACGCTCCACCCGCCGCTGTGCCCACGGCCTGGTCACGCCGGGGGCGGGGAGCCAGCCAGGCCCCCCGCCGCACGGCTCACAGCCCCGAGCCAGGACGGCTGGCTGGCCCGACAGGACGCGGCGTGCGCCTCGCACACCCAGATGCCAGGCCCTTCGTCGGTGACCGGGCCCAGGAGGAGCCCCGCCCGGCACCTGTGGTGTGTGGGTGCGCCCCCCCCACCCGTTCACCCGGCCGGCTCTAAAGTGGCCGCCTTCCAGCTCGGGGTACGGCGTCTCGGGAAAACACGTTCACAGTGACCTGAACCTGCATTTTGTAGCATTTCCTGCTGACGAGTCCCAGCCCCCGGGCTCGGGGTCGTGCTCCGTGGTGTCTGTGTTCCGTGACAGCCAACTACCTCTGAAAAGCCACGTCGGGGCGGTGACACGCGTGGCCGAGGCGGAAGGGAGGCCACGCCGCGCCCGCCTGCTTCCTGTGCGCGGCAGCCACACGCTGGGCCTGGGGCGGGCGGGTGCTGGTCCCGCGTCTGAAATCAACCCGCCCAGGGATGCGGCAAGCGAGCGGCCGTGGAAGGCACGGGCTGGCCGCCGCGGGGCCTCGCACCCCAAGGGCCTGCATGGTGCGGCCCTCCGCAAAGCCACAGGCCCGGCGACTTCGCCGACCTTGACCTTCCTGTGGGCGGGGTCGGCCCCCAGGTGTGTCGTCCCCGGGGTGGGGCGGACGACAGAAAGGACTGGACGGACGCCGAGTGGTGCTCTTTCTCTGGGAGACGCCGCCTCCTTGCTGAGGGCTGCGTGGCAGAGCGAGCGCCGTCACGGCCCTCCCGGGAGCCCCGACAGCGCAGGGGGGAGCTGGCGGTGGAGAAGCAGGCGGCGGCCCAGCTGGGCGGGCGGCGGCCTGGGCCGGGCCTCGGGCGGCCTTGAGCCTGAGGGGGTTTCTGGTCCTTACGTGGCACCGTGTGTCTTGGACGAGAAAAGCGACGCCCGCGTGCACATTCGTTCGCTCACTCGTGCACATTTGCTGGAAGGTGAGCGTGTCGACGACAGACGAGCAGGGCCGAGAGGCCGTGGCCACCGCCCCTGACCCCGCCCTGCAGCAAGAGGGAGACCTGCCCAGGGCCAGGAGAGCGTGCGCGCCCACGGGAGGGCCCACCCCGGCCTCCGCGTCTCCCGCAGGCCGGTGGACCTGGGCTTCCCACCGTCACGTGGGACGGCACGTCAGCCCGAGAGGACGCCTCAGGGCGTCCTTGGCAGGACGTCTGCCCCGTGCCGCCGAGCGCGGCCAGGACGCTGCTCTGGAGTCAGTGGTGCAGAAAACGTGTGCGTGAGTGTGTGCGTGTGTGTCCGTGTGTACACACGTGTGTGCACATGGAGGGCGTGTGTGGCGCTGTTTCCTCGCTCCTTGAAGGGTCTCGTCTCCTCGGCCCTGTCCCCGGCTGGCTTAGCAGTTACCTGTGACGACTGTGCTCAGCACGCTTTACCAGGCTCTGCGGCCCGGGCCCCCGCCCTGCGCCCAGGCACAGCCCAAGACTCAGACCCCGAGGAGTGCTGTTTCCTCGCCTTGGGTGCGTAGCTGCGGAGCGGGCTCTCTGTCGCCGGCCGGGCGGCTGCCCTCTGTGGGCCGTCCGCGTCGTCCTGGAATTCCCTCGTGCCCTTCGCGGGACCTGTTTCACGTTCGCTGGCCCTCTGTTCTTCCTGGGTCCCCGTGATGGTATCACGGGGACCTGAGCGGCTCCAGGCCACATGCCTCCCCTCTGCTTCCACCCTTCTTCCTTTCGGACTCCTGAGGGTTTTCCTGAATCTTACAAAGGACCGATTGCATTCCGGCATTTCTAGATGACGCGTAGAGATGCCTCTAAGTGACCTGGTTCCTCGCGTCTGGGGACGTAAGACCCAGTGCAGGTCGACAGAGGGAACGGTCCAGACGGGGCACTGCCACTCCCCCCACGTGACCTTGGCGATGGCGCCTGGAACCAGCTTACATCTACGCCCCCCCGGGGCTGCCCGTCGTCAGGGAGGGCCGTTGCAGCGGCCTCGCTCCGCCCAGCGCCCCCCACTGCCCTTCCCGCGTGGGGCACAGGGACCGCCCTGCGTCAGGAAGCACCTGTGCCCCTGCGCGTCCACACCGAGCTCGCCATGGTGGCCAGGGAGATGCCGGGGACACGGTGCCGTGACGACGGTCAAGGCAGCTGTGGGCGGGGCGGGCTCCGCAGCCGCGGATGACCCCGGCGACCCCTCCTGCTCCGCCCAGTGAGCCCCGAGAACCGGCGGGCATGTCAGCGGGCAGCCCCCAGCGCGGTCGACGGCCGCGCTGCAGAGCATGCGCGTGTTTGGCAGTCACAGCGCTAACTTTCCCCCTGAACGTGACGAGAGTGTTTGACAGGCCGACCCTCCCCACGTCGGGCTCCTGGTCTCTAGCAGCTGAGCGAGGGGGGCTCGCCCGGCGGCCGGGGAGGCAGACTCGGCGCCACGCCGCGTGCCCCCTCGCGAGCTCTCCTGGCGGAGAGAAAGTGAGCCTCTGGGTCCCGTGGGGGTTTGTCCCGCTGACGTCCCCACAGCCTCCAGAGCCCGTTCGGTTTCAGGGGCTTGAGGACCAGAGCGCTCTGCGTCCGAGAACTCTCCCAGGACGGCCACGGCGTCCAGCGCCTCTGGCTGGACGGGCCGCGCTCGCCGGAGCTCATCGTTCTTCCCGGAAAACGTCGTCGGGGAGCCGCGGGGAGCCCCTCGGCGCGGAGCTTGAAGGCTGCTGCTGAGAGGGGGCCTGAGCCCAGAAGCGGCCTGCGTGTTGCTAGGCAACCGTCCCCGCCTCCCTCCTCTCCCCGAACCTCCCCGTTAGAAACGCCGTCGTCATCCTCTGAGTCAGAATCATCTCCTCTGGTTTTCTCTCGTCCCGGGGGCAGCGAAGGTTTGGGGTCTTCACGAGGACCCGCTCCAGCCCCGGGGCCGTGGCACGGGCCACGGGGGTCATGCGGGTGGCCGCCCCGTGGGGGGAGGGTGCAGCGAACACGCGTGTGCTGGCGCACGGCAAGCAGCAGCAGCTGCTGAGAACCTGCTTTCGGGGAGACGCGGACCAGGCCCGGGCGGCGTGGCCTCTGCGCCCCGTCCCTCTGCTGCACCCACGGGGCCGGGCGGCGTGGCTGTGGGCGGCGTGGGGGGTCCTCTTCTGGGATTAACACTCGAGAAGGCCTTTGCGGTGACGCGTTTTCCGGCCTCTGTTGCCTCCCGCGTCCCTGCCGCTCCCGTGAACCCCCGCACCCGACGCCCGGCTGGGAGCTCTGAGGCTCAGAGTGTGTTTCATGCGACACAGGGACTTGGGATCGAATTTGTATTTTCTCATTCAAGAAGGACTGTGTATTAACTTGTAGTAATAGGATTTGCTGTAAGACAAATATTTGCAAATGGGTCTCTCCTGTTGCCCAAGTTATTTATAAAAAGCAGATAGACATGGAGCTTCGGCCAGACAGCTTCCCATGCCAGACCCCAGAAGCCCCACCTGCCCCTTGAAGGCCGACGGGGCCACGGCCGAGCGCCCCGCAGCACGTCGGGGGATCGAGGCGAGACGTGGGGGTTCGCCAGTGCTGGACGCGGGGGCCCGACGCCGGCGAGCACGGAGTTAGGGGGCCGCGTCCGCTCAGAGTGCTGGACGCGGGGGCCCGACGCCGGCGAGCACGGAGTTAGGGGGCGCGTCCGCTCAGAGCGGCTGGCTTCTCCGTTCATCTCTCACGCCGCCTCTCCTGCGGCCCCCGCTTGCCTGTGAAGACGGACATACCCCGAAACTTCAGCGACGTCACACAAATCAGGCAGCGTCACCGCAGTGTTTTCTCTGAAAAACAGCCATTTCAGGAGTTTAAAAGGCCTGAGGAAGATATTTTAAACTTTCAAAACACAGGAATTAGTAGAAATGTACAATTTAATGAATTTTCTTTAGACGTGTATTAATCGAAGTAGCTGCATACTGATATTTAAAATCACCACATTGCCAATTATGGCTTTTTGTTTGGTTTGGCTTCGGGTTTTTTTTTTTTTAATACTGTCTGTAGACCCAAATTATAAAGAGAAGAGAAATACACAAAAGATATTCGGTAAAGGCAGGTGGTCTGGATGAATAATGTTGCTTTCATTAACATACTTCCCTTATTAACTGTATAATTAATTGTGCATAGCCGAGGGAAGCTATGGAAATTGCGTTTTGAGATGTATCAAAGCTGCCTTATGCTTCAGCCTTCCATGCAATTTACCGTTAATGGCGCCGAGGTGGCAGCCTCGGCTCCGTAATTACTACTTACTACTTGAATGACAAGCAAAGAATTTTATCAGCAGAGTTTTAAATGAAAGGGGATTAGCAGCTAATGTTGAAATTGTTAATCTTTTTTATGAAAATAATTTCGAAGAAAATGTTTAGTGGAAGGAGAGGTTCGAGGAAAGCATTTGCCGTTAAAATAGTCATTTTCCGATACTCCATACGAATGCGTCCACGTTTGTCAGCGGGGTGCAGGTATTTTTGGAAGTGAATGGATATTTCACAGAATCCTGAACTGCTGTGCATCCCAGGAAGGAAATCGTGCAGTATTCCTCAATATCCCAGCCAAGGTGAGAGAATATTCAGGCGAAACTTAAATTCTGTTTATTACGTAAGAATTTGCCTTCTGTCCCTCTTTGGGCTCATCTAAGATGCAAACAGTAAATATGGTGAAGGACACAGGGGTGGCCACATCCCGAAAGGGTCCACTGGCCATGCTGCCGCGGCTCAGCATCTCTCACCTGCGTTTCCAAAGCGATGCTGGACATCACCTCACGCGCACGGAGTCCGCGTCGGAGACCAGAGCTGGACGAGCTCTCGCACGTTCCCGAGCTGGACCAGGGGCTGCATCACTCAGCAGACGTCTGCTGACCTCCGAGGACGCTGCGAGGTCGTGGGCCCCAACAGCCGGGCTGTTGGCCGTACCGCAGACGCAGCTCACACTTACACCCTCGTCCTGGGCTTCCCGCCGGGTTGACAGCACGGACTGAGTCCTCAGTGCGTATCCCCGCCTGCTGGGGCCTGTGTCCCTGGGCCGTGGCCCTGGTCTGTGGCCCTGGGCCGTGGCCCTGGGCCGTGGCCCCGCCTGCTTGGGGCCCTCATCACCAGAACAGAAGGCCGTCCATGTTCAGGTTTCCAGAAGCCCTGGAGCACGGACCTGGGCCGCCCGGGAGACGCGAGCTGCCCGGCGGGTGCAGCAGGGCCTGGAGCGCGGCGTGGCCTGAGCCCCTCACGCCCGGCACCCGAGGAGGATGAGCAGCCGGTGCCACGCGGTGCAGACGCGCCTGGTGTGCTGGTTTCAGTCTCAACGTCGTACTGCGCCGGGCCAGCGCCGAGCCCCTCCGGGGCTGCTCTGTGTCGCCTGGGGCCTGTGCATGACCGCGGTTGTGACTTAGTGACCAGCCCCGCCGTCCAGTGTTTCTGACCCACCGGTGGATGAGCCGGGACGGCCAGCGAGCACGCGGCTCTGGCAGGGCTTGTGCTTGTTGTGGGCACACACACACGTGCACACGCACATGCACATGCATGCATATATGCACACACATGCGCATGCAATGCACACATGCACACCATATGCATGCACACTCGTGCACATGCACGCACATTCATGCACACACATACACACGCATGCACGCACACAGGTGCACACACGTACACATACACAATTGCACACTGATGTCAGCATTCAAGAATCGCCTCACTTGTGTAAAAGTGTCTCTAAGTATCCTGGTTAATTTAGTTGTTGGCTGGTTTTACTTTTACATTTGGGGTTAAGCTGGTGGCTGTTCATTTCCTGTGGCACTTTGGGCAGACTTACCTTCCGCGAGGTTCCGTGTGACGGTGAAGATGGAGAGTCACTGCTGTCACGTATCCGAACGCTCTGTCCGTGCAACACAAACGTGACGGCCATTGGCAAGAGCTGGGTCAGTGATGAGGATTTCCGATTCTTACCCAGACTTTTGACGTCAGGTAAATTAAGACTCGTTCCTCAGATTAGAGCATCAAGACCTTTCAGGAGATAAAGTGTTGAGACAATCACAGAATATTTTGCAAACGAAAGGGTTGCAGGAGTTGAGCAGAAGGACAAGTCAGATGCTGACGTGAGCTGAATCTGTACTAAACAAGCTAAGATCCCCACCTCGCTCTGCCGGCAAACCCTGAAGTCCTGCCTGCAGGGTGTGGGGCCTGTGCTGTCCCCTGTCCAGCGGCCTCGCCTTGCTCTGCAAACACACGTCCCGTGCGGGTGAGCAGGCTTCAGGCGCTGAGCACACGAGGCAGTGTACAGCTGTCGAGCTACGGGAAATTTGCAGGATGTGCTAACCAGTGTTACCCCAGGACATTTAATTTAAAAGAGAGAGAGGGAGGGAGAGCAAGAAAAGAAAGGAAACGTCAAGCTGCCCCCCCCCAGCCGCTGCTCCCCTCACTGCATTTGCTCCGGCCAGTGTGGCCTTCCCCGTGTCTGGGCCCTGGATTCCCCCCTACACCCGCCCAGGCTCGCGCCCCGGCTGCCCTCCCCCATAGAATCCCACAGGCCTTGCATGGCGAGCCCCTCCCCTCCCGCCCCCAGCCCTCCGGCCCCCAGCCCTCCTGGTCCTGTCTCTTGCCGCTGCCCAAGCTGCCTCCTGACCACGTGTGTAGCTCCTGTGTGTGGTCCGTTCTGCAGCCAGGGACTCAGCCCCGTGAGGACGGAGCCTCTGGCCAGCTCCCTGCCCAGGCCCCAGAGCTCAGCACCTTTCCTGGCTCCTCGGACATTCTTGGAAGGGTCAGGTGAGAGGATGAGCCAGCGCGGGAGTGGGGACCGCCGCCCGCATTGCACGACTGGAGGGGGGTCCGGCTCCGCTCGCTGCGCCGAGCACCCTCTTTAGCCCTGAATCTCAATGTCGATAGCTGTGCATTCGTGGAAACTGTGGTGAACCTCTCCTCGTTATTTTCCACTGCTTGTAAGTACTCTTCTTTGTGTTTTACCTATGTTCACATAGCCTCAGTTTTTCAGATGTTAAATCGGATAATAAGATTCGTAGAATGACTCATTTGGACTCGTCGGGGCTCCGCGAAGAATCAGCCTGAGAACGCGTCGCGGTGCTGTTACTAAGCAGCGTCTCCCACAGTCTCCTGCGGGAGACCTCTGTCCCCGTCTCCTCCACACGCACCGAACGTGGCTGCGGCCGGAGGGGGCCCGCCCTCCAGCCAGCCGGCCTGCTGAGTGAGGGCGGCTGGAAGGACAAAACGATTTTTCTCTTTTACCAGTAAGACATGCAGACACCGCGGTGCGCGCTCAAGGCCCATAGTTAGAGTTCCGTCACCACCTGGTTGCCCCCTTTTGCCCCGTCTCCCTCCCCCGCCCCCTGCCCCGCCCCCACCATGGCCACAGCCTGTCTGTCCTGTCCTGTCCGTTGGTTGCTCTAGGTTTACCCACGTGGAAGTGGCATCGCCGGGTTTCCAGCTCGGGGTCATTTCGCGTGGCGTGAGCGTCTCGTGGTCCCGCCACCTTGTCACAGTGTCCGCCCCCTCTCGTGGCTGGGTCACTCCGCGTCGCACGCACGTCCCGCAGCTTCCTCAGCGAGACGTTGGCGCTCACTCCTGCACACGCCGCTCCGCGCACCCCCGAGCGTCCTGCTCCAAGCGTGGGTGGGGGCCGCGCCTGTGGCGGGTGTGTGTAGCTCCTGTGTGTGGTCCCCGGCTCCGGGGCCCACAGCCCCCGGGGGGGACGGGTCCCGTGAGGGCCGAGCGCCTGGCGTGAGTGACGGCGCACGCAGGTCCCGGGCAGACGGCGGCGGATCTGGGCTCGGAGGCGGGGGAGGGGCTCGGGGACTCGCTGCCCTCTGCGGCTACAAGCTGGCCGTCATGTGGGGTCGTCCCAGGAGCGTCAGGGTGTGGCACCGCCTGTCTGGCACGAAGTGTGGGAGGCGGTGCTCGTCTGGTCACCCGGAGGGAAGAAGGCAGCGGGGAAACTGACAAAGCCCTCACGCTGCTTGTTGGGATGATTCTTCCACGTTCCGGAAGATTGTAATTCCAGCGACTCGGGGACGCCTCCAGGTGACGAGCAGTCAGTCATTCAGCAGGCTGCGCCTGTGCCCGAAGCCCCGGCTAAGTGAACAGGACGTGGGCCCTGGGGGCGGAGGGGAACCCCACCACCCGCCGCTGCTGCCCAGGCAGATCGGAGTTCCGTCTGGAGCCGAGGCTGTCACAGCAGGCGGGGTGGCCCTGGGCTGCCGGGAGGGACGAGGGCGGCGGGGATCGGCGGCCTGTCCCCGCCAGACCCGTGAGGGCAGGTGGCGTCTGCACGGACCCCGACGTCTGCGTCGGCTCTCTCCTGGGAGGGTTGGCGTGAGCAAAGTATGGAGGAGGGAGGGCATTGCAGTGGGGGCAGCGGCCGACGGGGACCATCCCACGGGACAGAGTGAAGCTCCTGAAGCCACGGTTGACAGAGGACAGGGGCAGCCTGGGCGCCGTGGGCGGGCCCTGCGGTGGGGGCATCTGAACCCCCGTGCCGCCACGGTCGCCCCGTGGAGGGCGAGAGGCGAGGGAAGGAGGGGTGCGGTGCGGGGGGCCTTGGGCTCACCCCAACGTGTCCGGCCTCGGCGCAGCCTATCTTCAGCTTGACCAGAAAACCCTGCGATGCCGGCGACGTCCGAAGCCCTGGCAGCGGGCGCCAGGCTGGGGGAGCAGCCGCCCACACGCCGGCCGGCAAGGCGGGCGCCGGGCCCTCCGGCCGGCTCGGGGTCCGGCCCTTCTGCGTGCGCCACCTGACGCCCCCCCCCCCCCCTCGCACGCGCACAGACGTGTGCAGAGATCTGAACGCCCATCTCCGGCCCCGCTGCGAACGCCCACTCGGGGGCAGGACCCAGCTGCTGTTAGGTAGCTCGTCGCTCCCCAAGGCGACGGCGTCTGGGGGAGTCGCACCTGCACCCTGGCAGGAAGGCCCCGCAGAATGCGTCACCGGCACCGTTTTGTCGTTTCAAACCCTTCCCTCCCGGGGCCCGGCCTCCCCACAGACGAGCAGAGACACTCTCATGTCACAGACGGAAAGCTTCCTACCCCCCGAGAAAGTCTCCTCAGACGTGGACGTGCCAACCCCGGCAGCGCGACGGCATAAACGGCGCCTTACGGAAACGTTGAGAGAGAGAGAGCAAGGAACCGATGGGGATCGAGCTGCCAGCACAGGACGGACGGACGCACGGACGAGCGCGCGATGCGCCGACAAAGCGAACCCATCTCGGGTTTAACGCAGTCACGTGCGTCTCCGACGACTTCGTGCCAAAGCCAAAGCGATGACAGCGACGCTCACGTCGCCCTCGCCGCCCCCGCCCCCCACGTCCGCGTATCGGTCTGTTTACAGCTCCTGCCTGACTTGAGTCAGTCGCGGGACCTCGCATGCGAGGCCACGTCCTCCGGACGCGGTCGCGATGGCGTGGGCGGCCGTAGCTCCGGGAAGGGAGGCGACGTCCAGCAGCCTCTCGCGGACGAGATTCGCGACCGGGTGACGCCTGCCGAGGTTCGCGATTCCAGGGTCCGTCGCGGGTCACTGAAGACGCTCCTTTACGGCCGATGTTCTGAAGAGCGATTTCCAAAGCAGAGCGAAGGCCCAGGGTCGTCCGCTGGGAGCCGCATCGCGCCCGCCTGTGGGGTGCACCTTAGTCCACCTCGCGAAAAGCAGCCGTGGAACGCTGAGACTGCGCCCCGAGCACCCCGCCTCCCGGCCCGTCACCCCGGGCTCTGGGCCGGACGCACGCGTCAGCAGCGGCACCAGACTGAGTGCCGTGGCGTGCAAAGCCGCCTCTGGGGATGGCTGTGGGGCCCAAATGCGCACTCGGTGTTCCGTGATCATCTCCGAAGAGCCGAATGCTGTCCCCACTTCTAGTGGAGCCCCTAAACGTGCCTGGTCCCCACATGGGGGCCGAGGGAGGGCGGGCCAGGCCACGGCCCCTGGCTCCGGGCACCGGGCACGTCCTTCCTCCCCGGGGCGCGCGCCCTGTGTGGCCTCGCGGCTCTTGGCGTCTGCAGGGAGGCCAGCTGGTCCCTGAGCAGCTCGGGCAGGGGGTGTGTGACCGTTCCCGTGGGGGTCCCAGCTTCCGGCCCCACCGCCTGCACCTGTGGGGGCCTCGGCTGCCAGTCCAGGCTGCCCAGGGGCTGTTCCTGCCCTCCCACGGTGTCCACAAAGCATGGGCCTGTGCTGCACGGGCTCGGACACCCACCGGCGTGCCCGCGGGCCAGATGGACGGGGTGGCAGACGTTGGCTGGACAATACAAACAAGCCAGCACCGGTCAAACCGGGGGCAGGGGGTGCAGGAGCCCAGCAGGACTCCATCCCGGCGCCTCCCCGTCCTCCCCTGTGTCCAGCTGTCCCCAGAGTGGGTGCCATGGCCAGGGAAGTGGGTCCGGGCAGCCACTGAGGGGGGAGGCAGAGAGCAGGCACGTCCTGCCCCTGGGAGCGACCCAAGCTGGTGATGCGTGGTGTGAGTGGACGCTGGGGGCTGACAGGTGTCAGGGTGGACGTGGGGGGAGGGTGCCAACCCACTGAATGTGGGAGCCTGACCAAGACCTGGTCACTGCACATGTGCCTGGGCGGGTGTGCGTGCGTGTGTGCATGCGTGTACATGTGTGTGCGTGTGCGTGCGCATGCGTGTACATGTGTGTGCGTGTGCGTGTACATGTGCATGTGTGTGCGTGTACATGTGTGTGCTGTGTGTGTGCGTGTGTGTTGTGTGTGGTAATCTCTGAGAACCCATGTCCACCTGTGACACACTGAAAGCCACCAAGTGTTGGAAGGAGGGGCCGTGATTTCTGTGGGGCACGATGTTAACATCGCAGCCCGTTCGGTCCTCAAAACGCTTTTCCTTCACGTCGGCCGTCTCTCGAGTGCACAGTTCACCGTGAGCGTGCAGACGGCGGCCGCGGGCCGGCCTTGTGCGAGGGCGTCGGGGCCCTTCGACCGTGCCCACTGCCCGCAGTCGCTGCGCCCGACGGGGGCCCAGGAAAGGGAGACGGCGCCGAGCAGCCGCGGCCGGGGTTCGGCTCCGCGCTGTTCGCCGCCGGGCACCGGTTTGCACCAGCCGGAGCCCGGCCCGCGCGGAGCTGGTTCGCAGGTGGCGGTGCAGGTGGAGGTTGGGGAGCAGAGTGTGCTCAGCGTCGTTTCTTCCGCGCCCCACGGCGTCCGTGTCCACGTGCCACGCTGTTCCCACCGCCCCGTGTGGCTGCGTCCGGCCCACTGTGGCACCGGGAGCAGCTTCTCCCGCGTGTCCCCAAGCCCACGACCCCCGCCGAGCCTCGCTGACCCCACAGCCCCACGCGAGGCCCCACTGTCCCCTTGCCCCGGCCAGACACACCCCCTCTGTGCCGGCCCCTCCCGGCCCGCGCGGCCCGCACCCTCCAGAGCCCGAGCAGACGCCCCGAAGGCCCCGTCTCCCTCCCGCACTCCCGGCGGACGTGCTTTCTGGCGGTTTTTGTCGGTTGATCAAATCTGACCGACCACGAGTGTGCCCTTCACACCAGCCGAGGACACCGCCCCGCTCCGTGGTGGACACACCGCAGACGCCCGTGAGCCACCGAAGGGGACGCGCACACAGCCGTGCGCGTTTCCGGCCCCGGCTCGGCCGCGGACCCCCCGCCCCTGGCCCGCACGAGATGCGTGGGGGCCGCCTCCGCGGGGCGGGGCCGCGGGCGGTGCCCCTGACTCCGGGCTTGCGCCGCAGGCCTACATGGAGGACCACCTGCAGAACAAGGACCGGCTGCGGAAGGAGTGGGAGGCCCTGTGCGCCTACCAGGCGGAGCCCAGCAGCGCGTGCGTGGCCCAGAGGGCGGAGAACGCGCCCAAGAACCGCTGCCCGGCCGTGCTGACCTGTACGTACGCCCCGGGGCCGGGGACCGGGTGGGGGCTGTGGGACGGGGTGTCTCCTGGGTGAACCGCAGGCCTGCAGCAAGGCTTGCCGCCTCCCTCCTCCACGGCCGGCCTTCTCAACTCTTAGGGGGAAATCTTACCCCATTCCCACCTGTATCCGGGCGCATGGGGTGCAGGGCGACGGCGTCACCTGAGCTCAGGGGTCTCTCCAGAGTCGGCCCCCTGCCCGAGCCCCGTGCCGTGCTGCCCGCCGTTCTCCCCAAGGCTCTGGAGCGTGGCGGCGGCCGAGGGCCCGAGCTGGCACCGTGAGCCGGCAGGTGCCTATCTCGCCCCGGCGCCCACCCTGGGCACTGGCATCGCCAGTCCCTCCATCCCGAGCGTCTGAATCTGCGCTGGCGTTGATCACCGCCCCCTCTCCCAGCCCTTCCTTCCAGCAAGGTCCCGCTCCCCCGATCTGTCGGGCCCTAGACGCGCCCGCTCTGCTCTGGCCCGTCACCTGCGACTTCCTGCCTCAGCCCCGTCCTGTCCGCCAGCCCCGTGGCTCTCCGCGGGACAGCCCTGCCGCCCGTCGCTCCCGAGCCAGAGAGACGGACGACCGCGATGCCCGCCCCCCAGCCGTGGCACCGTCTGCTCGCTCCCCACTGCCTCCGGCCCCTCCATGTCTCAGCGCGGAGGGCGCTGTCTGAAGGGCCGTCACCCCCGACCCCTCCAGGGGACGCTGAAGACAGTGCAGCAGCGGGTCGCCTGGGGGATTCAGGAGCGACCGGGCCCGCAACTTCCGCCCCCACGGCCCAGAGGCCCGGCACATCCAGGCGCCCCCGAGCAGAGGCAGCCACCGTCTGCTGATAGCCCAGAGATCTGAGGAGTTTAATGTGCCTTTTAAGTTTTCTGCATTTTTAAAAGAATTATGCAACATTTAGCTCACCCGCTTGTTAAATTAAGAACAGTAATATGCTATTTGGGTCTGCCACCTTCAACAAAAGATGTTTTTTTGGTGCTTTGTTACAATAAGAAAGAAGCAGATACAGTAACAGCATTTCCAGGTGAGACCGAAAGGGATGAGCAGCCAGACACCCGGGGACGCACGGCGGAGGGTGCGGGCTGGGTGCAGCTCGGCCTGCAGCCGGGCGAGCTGTCGGCGTCCCCGCCCCGCCTTGCAGCCAGCTCTGGACCAGCTGCTCCCCAAGTCAGGGCACCTGGGTGGCACCAGGCTGCAGGTGACCAAACCACAACTGCCACAGCAGAGCATGTGGTATGCCACCTCGAGGACCACCACCGAGCACCACCGCCCATGTCACGCCGCCCACGTCACCGCCGCCCACGTCACCGCTGCCCACGTCACCGCCGCCCACATGGCCCCGCCGCCCATGAGGCCTATCGCCTGTGCCTCACGGGATCGTCCCTCCATTTGACCGCAGAGGACGTCGGGAGTGAAACCCATTTCCGCCGTGAGGCAGGACGCGGCCTCCGTGGTGTTTGTGGTCGTGCCCGAGACGGCTTTGCGTTGGGAAATGGGCGTGAATCAGGCTCCCACCGGCGGCTCTGAAACGCACCCTGGGACGCGGCCCCTGCTTCAACCCGCGGTTTCCCTCCTGACCCACCTCCGGTTGGCCGAAGCGTCACGGAGCAGTAGTCCGCTTGTCACCTCCGCGTGGCCGAGAGTGCCGGCCGCGTGCCGTTGAAGGCCCGAGGAGGGCTGCCTCGGCCGGACAGGCAGGAGTCGTGGCCTCTCGGGCGGGGCAGGTGCTGGACGCCTTGCCGGCGGCGTGGACCTGGCCCCTTCGTGGGAGGCTGTGCTCGTCGGTGTCTGAAGCTGCCGCGGGTCCGCGGCCGCCCCAGCTGCGCCTGCAGACGCGTCCTGCCCGCGGCGTGGCTCAGGGGCAGGGAGGAGGCAGGACCCATCTGGCCCGGCTTGGCCTCTGGGGCATGGAACCAGGGCCGCGGAGGCCACGTCTGCACTCGAGGGACCCGAGCGGGTGGAGCCTTGTCCTGCTGGGCGTGGCAGCAGGACAGTGGCCCTGAAGGTGCCCACGCACCCGTCCCTGGAGCCCGTGAGCATCCACCTGCATGACACGGGATTAAGGCTGCAGAGGACGCTGAGGTCTGCACTGAATCTGACCGTCAGTCGGGGCTGTCCCGACTCTCCGCAGGCACCTTGCAGCGGAGGGCGGCCTCGGGGACAGGCGTGACAGGGAGGCGCCCTGAGCGAGGCCCCCATGGTGGCCAGAGCTGAGAGGGCCCCGGGCGGCTCTCCCGGGAGCCCCACCCCACGCTTCTGACCCGCAGAGCTGGGGCGATGACAGGGCGTCCTGTCTGGCTCGGTTTGCGGGAACTTTTTTGCTGCAGCCACAAGACACAAGGCTGCGGTCGGGGACAGGCTGGAGGGGCGGCCCAGAGCGGCCACGGCTCCGCTAGCCCAGGACCGCCCCGCCGGGCCGCCCCGCCCACCCCATCGCCCCTGAGCCTGCGGGACTGGGCCGCAGAGACGCCGCTCTGTGCGGGAGGCCAGGCCCCGGGCAGGGACCAGGCTGGCAGAAGCCCTTGCCGACGTGCGCGTTGCCCGCGGACCCCCAGGATCAGTGGCCTCACCCGGCTTTGGCCCCCGTCCACCTCTGAGGGGGCTTCTCTGCAGAAGGGGTGCTGAGCCCGGGGTCTAGGGGCTCCCGGGCCACGTCCCTCCTGCCCTTGGCCAGCGGCTCCCGCCTCCTGTGTCCTGATGCCCCCCCCCGACTCGGGGGCTCGCACAGCACCCCCCGGCCACATGCGCCCCCTGTGCTGGCGCCCATCCGCCCCAGCCAGGTCGCCTCCCGGGGCCCTGCACCCGCCCGCCCGGCCAGGGGACATCCGTCTCTCACGCGCGGGAGCCCGGCGCTGCCCGGCGGCTCGTCTGTCACCTCGACCCTGTCCCCCGATCCCGCGCTGAGTGCTGGGCGTCACGGCAAGTGCTCAGTACGCACACTGGTCTCGACCACCCTGCGAGTCAGAGGGCACCATCCTGCCCTCCGGAGGGCAGGTGTGAACGGCACAGTGTGGAATAATGGACCCAGGTGTCACCCGGCCGGCAGGTGGCCGGGCTGGGATCCGAACCTGGGCTCTTGGCTGTTGGCCAGGTGGCCTTTGTCCCGTCACTCACGGGCGTTTCTGGGATTTAGCTTTTTCAGCCCAAGATGGGAAAATGGTCCCCACTCTGTGGGTGGCAGAGAGCCCTGGGAAGCAGGCGGATGACACACGAGATTACATTTCCAACAAAGTATCAGAGAGACGTGAAATGTCGTCTGGAACAAGGCGGCGGACGCGACTCACGCTCCAGGGCTTCAGGGAGGGAGTGAGCACGCGGCCCGGTCCGGGGTTCTTCCTCGGCCCTTCCTCCTTCCCCCTCGGTCCGCCGGCCACCGTGGGTCTGTTCTTGTCACTGAAACGCGCCGGGCGGCAGTCGGTCACACGGAAGCTGAGGGAGGCACCCCACGAGACGTCCACGGCGGGGAACGTGGGGAGGTGCTCCACCCCTGCAACAGGACCACGGCACACAGACAGGCAGAGCCGGGCGTGAGACACGGACCGTGACCTGAAGGTCAAAGGAGGCAGCGGCATCGACTGAACGGTGACGAGCACAGCGTCTCCTCAGAGGCGAACAGCCCGGCGACACGTCGGGGCCAGGTTCGGGCAGCAAGTCACGGGGAGCCCCGGCTTGGTGAAGTGACGGCTGACCAGGCCCTTGAAGGACGCGCCCGCTTCCGGACGGAAACACCAGCACCCGGCTGGCCACAGCGTCTCGCCGGGGCTGGCTCTCAGGGCGGTGTGTGTTCACGCAGGACACAGAGGACAGCGTCCGGGCGGCCAAGCCCAGGCCGGAGAGAGGACGAGCCTGGGCCTGGCTTTGCCGCCAGCTCGCCTGGCGGCCCTGTGTGCGCCACTGCCCACGTCACCGCGGACGGAGCGGCCGTTCTCGGATCCCGACGTCGTCACACCGACCCTCGTCACATCTCTTCCAAAGGGATGAAAAGGAAAAGTGAGCCGAGGGCGGTCAGAGGTTTGCCCGGCCGGGTGCAATGCCCGCTGACCGTCCCCGCCACGTGAGCCGCCCACTTCTCCGCTACGGCCAGCATCACCCCAGCCAGTGCCACTCTGACTGGCTCCAGGCAGTGCCCGTGGAGGTTCGAGATGGCTTCGTGTCGAAAACTGAATAAGTCCACGGTCAACCTTCAAATCGACCCATTGCCACAGACATCAAACGCGTGAGCGGCGGGAGCAGCACTCTGCGGCCCGTCTCACACTCGGCGGCACCTTCCGCAGGTGGCCCGCGGGGGAACGGACTCGGCGACGCTGGGGAGGCGGCCGGGGCGCGGGCCTCTGGCAGGCCTCCCCGCGGCCACCAGAGGGCCAGGCCCGTCCCGTGAGTTTTTATTCACCGGACTCCCAAGTTTATGAAGCATTTTTCTTAATTTTCCACCTAGAAAGTCCAGCTGACACTGGTTTACTGGGCCCGATCGCCGGAAGGGCCCCCTCCGTCCCCTCTGCGTCCCTTACCCCCTACCGCCTCGAACCTCAACCCGCAGCGTCCAGGACGACTGAACTCTGCGCCGACCGGGGGCCTCGGGCCGGCACGAGTGGGCGCGTGTTTGCCGCACGTCTGTGGCTTAGAGGGGGCCCTGGCCCCGGCGCCGGAGCCCTGCGCGGGGAGGCAGGCCACCGCACGCGCCGCGCGGCTGGGGCCTGGTGTCCCCGCACACCCCGCCGCCTCCCGCCTCGCGTGGACGGACCGCGCATGGCGGGAGGGCGAAGGCCGCGCTCAGGGCCCTGCGGCACGGCCCCGCACGCCCGCGGCCTCACCCCCTGCTCTCGGCTTGCTTGCAGACGACCACGCGAGGGTCCTGCTGACACCAGAGGGCAGCCACGACGGCTCCGGCTACATCAACGCCAGCCCCATCGTAAGTGCCCCCGACGCCCACCGCCCCGCCCCGCCCCGGCCGCAGGCTGCTCCCGGGTCCCGAGCGGGTGCCTAGTCCACCCAGGGAACTAGTCTCAACGGGGTAACCAGCCTCAAACGGTGCCAAGTCTCGATGGCGCGACCAGTCTCAACAGGGTCCCTAGTGCCCACCAGGTAACCAGTCTCAGCGGGATAACTAGTTTCACCTGGGTCACTAGTGCCCACCAGGTAACCAGTCTCAGCAGGATAACTAGTTTCACCTGGGTAACTAGTGCCCACCAGGTAACCAGTCTCAGCGGGATAACTAGTTTCACCTGGGTCACTAGTCTCATCTGGGTAACTAGCCTCGCTCAGATAACTAGTCTCAATGAGGTAGCTAGTCCCAACCAGCTAGCCAGGCGGGCCGCAGCTCGGCCGGGGCAGGCGGTGCTGCAGGCGTGGGCCCCGGTGACGGTCCAGGCACTAGCGACCCGATGGTTCACTGGCCAGGACCTGCGACGCGGGCTGACCACGCTGCCCTCTCGGGACCCTGCTCGTTCCCGGGAACAGATAGCCAGACCCCGGCTGCCCGGGCAGTGGCAGGTGGCGCTGCGGCCTGTCCCCCGGCCGGCTGGCTCCCGTCAGTCCATCCAGGCACATGGGAAGGCAGGAGCTCGGGGCACAGGCGGTGTAGACGAGGGACGAGCGTGGCCCTCTCCGGGGGGAGCGGTGCAGCCCGCAGGCCCCTCGGCGTCAGGCCCCATGGCCGGCTGCGTCCTAGCTCCTGGCGAGTCCGTCACCGCCCTGGATGCCGGGGCCTCGCCCGCCACCCCCATCCTGTGCAGCCCTCGGGGACGCCGCAGCCGGTAAGCGTGACGGTGGCGGGAAGGACGGGCGGGGAACAGCCCAGGACAGGACACGGTCAGAGCGAGGCCGGCAGAGGGCAGCAGAGGGCGGGCTCGCGGCGCGGGGTGAGGCCGTGCTCCTCGCTGGTGTCGAGGGAGGCCGTCCGGACGCCGCGTGAGTGCGCAGGCTTGTGCCGGCCAAGGGCGCGCGGCTGGGAGCTGCCGGCTCCGCCGCCAAGGCCGCAGGTGAGCGGGCGGCGGGTCACCCCTGGGTCCGTGAGATGCAGCACAAGGCAGACCGGCAGCGCCGTGTCCTCCTTCGGCCACATGGACGCGCACACCAGGCGCCGGCCGTAGCTGCTGTGGGGAACCCATCATCACGGCTGCGATGTGCCAGGCCGGCCCCTCACGACACGTCCAGCACACGCGGTGCACACGCCATGCGGCCGGCCCGCCGGGAGATCGTGGGCTGCGGCGAGGAGCTGTCCAGGGCACCCCGTCTGCACCGCCCCCGGCCTCCGCCTCGGTGCTCAGTTTTAAGGGGCGCTGACCCCCGCCCGGCCGGGGCGAACCGCAGACTGGCGCTGTCTGGGCTCTGAGGGCCCCAGAGCCCTCGCCTCAGCCCCCGGGGCACACGCTGTGCTGTGCTGCTCTGTGAATTCCAATCCCAGTCCCAAAAACGGAGCCGAAGCCGCATCGGTTTGCCAGGCGCTCGCTCCTTTGACACCTGGGGGGTTGCGTTGGGAGAGGCCTGGACGGGTGGGCCGCAGGACCCCTCGGAAGGTCCTGCTGCTGGGGTCCCTCCCCCGAACGAGCCACGTGACCGGGCCAGGGTGACAAGGCGGCTGCCCGCAGGGCCTCACAGCAGGGGCTCAGCGTGTGCCGTGCCCTCAGCCCTGCATGTGGGTGCGGCCCCCAGACGCCTGGGCTCATTCAGCCAGAGCCCGGTCGGCCGTGGACGGGCTGCTCGGAGCAGCAATGGCACCATCCTGAGAAGCCATCGGCAGCCCTCACGCGCACGGGCCCTGGAGGGTGTGCGGGGTGTGCGTGATCCCGTGCACCTGTGCACGTCCGTGTCCCCTCGGTGGGGGCTCAGGATGCCCCTGGCCCACAGGCAGGCTCTCGGGCCAGAAGGCGACTCCAGGGGAGAGAAGTGACTTTGCGGTGACCCCTACATCTCTCCTTTATTTGATGCCACGATTCTTTTTCTAAAATTTGAGTCGAACCAGGAGCCACAGTACGTCTTCCCTCTGAAGTAACGGGTCACATGATGACACCATGGTTCCCAGCCACAGCGGAGTGACCAGCGCAGTCACAGCCGGGAGGCCCCGGCCGAGCAGAAGAAACAGCGATGATCGCATGTCATATCTGCGCTCAGTCCCCGGACGTCCCAGGGACGTCACCCAGCAGGACAGCCTGCGTCTCTGCTCCTGAGTCGGAGGGCGTGAGAGCGAGCGGGGGAGGGGGGGTTCTGAGAGAGAAGCCCCCAGCCTGGTGGTCGCCGAGGACGAGTGGGCCGAGCGACGTCACCGCAGGGAGGTCCGAAGTGTCTTTAACTGCGCGTTCGGAATGCGCAGGACGGGCCCCCGCCGCCCGCGGCCCGTTCGGTGTCTTCACTGAGTCAGTCAGACAGTGGATCGAACACGAACGGTTTTATATTCTCTGAAAAAATCCCAGGATCCCAGGTTACAGGGCGCATGGAGATGGCGCATGCCTGTCTCCGGCCCCGTTTCACGGGGTCCGAGGCCCAGAGGCCGCAAGCTCTGTCCGTGGGCGCTACGGAAACGCAGGAGGTGACCGGAGAGGCCGGGGCGGCCAGCGCAGAGGCCACGGAGCCGCCGGGCCCCGGGGACGCCCACAGAGCAGGGCAGACACTGGCCCGACCTCCTCCAGCCACGGGCCCCCGCCTCGGGAGTCAGGTGGAGTGGAAGCCTGTCCGTTGAGTGAAGGGCTCGCTTTACTACCGTCCCGCTAACGACACAGCCTCTGTGGCCCGACGCCCGCTGCCCGGGGCCCTTCCCCCTTCACCGGACGTGTGCGGCAAGGAGCCATCGGAACTGACCCCCGAGTCACCGCCAAACGGATGGCACGTTTCCCCACCGTGATGGGGGTGCCGTTCACTGCTCTCCCCAGGACAGTCACCGCGGGGACGGCAGAGTGGCAGCCGAGTGTCCCCGGCCTCCTCCGTCCTGGGCCCTGAGCGGCGATGAGCACGGTGACTGAAACGCCGTGACGATTGAGACCTGTCACCGCACGGCGCCCCATTGGCCCTCCTGAAGCCCTGTGCAGACCGTCACAGCTCTCGTTCGGAAGCGCTAAAGGCGCTCGTTGGGACATCCTGACAGCTGTAGACGTGCTGCTCTCTAAACTGCTTCGGGCCGAAAGCTTGTTTGCGGGTTTGCGGGGGGGGGGGCAGCTGGCTGTGCAGAGCTGCCAGCGGGGAGCCACGGCCTCGCCCCCCCGCACGGGGCCTCGTGAACACCCGAACGCCGCACTCCCACTAAGCGCTTTCCTCCTGCCACCGCGCTCCCACTAAGCGCTTTCCTCCCGCGGTGCCTTTGCTGGGGCTTCCTCCGAGGTGACGTGCTTTTCCCTGTGCCGCGGGCATGAGGTCTGTTTCGCGTGCACACGGCCGGCCCCCCCGCCCCCTGCCCCCCGCTGGCGGGCCGCAGGGCTGCTCGGGAGGGGCCCGCGGCGGCCTCCTCCCCAAACCCCAGCAGAGCAGGGCCCACAGCCGCCCCGGGGCCACCCCGACGGCCCCGCGGGCCGGCACGGGCCAGCGCGGGCCCGGTGCCGTCTCCAGCCCTCGGGCGTGCGGGGTGCTCTCTGCTCCCCGGCTTTGTTCCCGTCCTGGCCCGTGTCGTTTCTGCTTAGTCAGTGTCTGAATTAAACGTTACAGTTAAGATCTCGAGCCCGGCGTCCCCCGTGGGGCGCAGGGACCGACGAGCCAGCGCGCAGACCGCGGCGGCATCTCCGCTGTCCGCTCCCGTCCTCGCCTGGCGGGCGCTGCCGGAGGGCTGGGCGCCCCCCGGACGTGCCCACCACCCTGGGCTCCAGGCGTCACTCGGCTGTGCCTGAGCCTTTCCGTGGCAGGAGCCGGGGCGCACGCTGGCCCTCCGTGGGGCGGGTGCAGCCCGCCGTTCGTGGACGTCCCCAGCCCCGAGGGACGGTCACCGCCTGGGAGGCGGGGCCTTCCACCCACCGAGCAGCAGGCTCGCCTCTCCCCAGCCCCGCACCTGCTGGGGGCGGTGGCGGGGGGGGCAGGGGGCCGAGTGGCACTGGCTTCACTCGCATCTGTGGCAGCGTAACCGTGTTGGTGGCACTGCCCGGGCCGGCCTGCGTGGGGGCTGAGCCCCCGGTGTCTGGCCTCTCGTCTCTGCTGGGGCCGCTCCCAGCACCCCGGCCCCGGGTGCAAGGGAGGCGTCTGACGCGGCTCCACAGCTGTGGGTGTGGAGTGGGCCCCCGAGTCAGCGAGGGCGGGCGGGGGCGGGGGCCGGGGGTCCCCGAGTCAGCGAGGGCGGGCGGGGGCGGGGGGCCGGGGCCCCGAGTCAGCGAGGGCGGGCGGGGGGGGGGCCGGGGTCCCCGAGTCAGCGAGGGCGGGCGGGGGCAGGGGGCTGGGGTCCCCGAGTCAGCGAGGGCGGGCGGGGGCGGGGGGCCGGGGTCCCCGAGTCAGGGCTGGCGGGCGGGGGCAGGGGGCTGGGGTCCCCGAGTCAGCGAGGGCGGGCGGGGGCAGGGGGCTGGGGTCCCCGAGTCAGCGAGGGCGGGCGGGGGCGGGGGCCGGGGTCCCTGAGTCAGGGCTGGGGCGGGGGGCGCAGCCGGCCTCCCGCACTGGGGACGGCCTGGCCTGCGACGTGCCCCGCACGGCCCCCCTGAGCTCGGCCTGCGCTCCCCCCGCAGATGGACCACGACCCCAGGAACCCCGCGTACATCGCCACCCAGGGACCTCTGCCCACCACCGTGGCCGACTTCTGGCAGGTGAGTCCTTTCCAACTCTTTGTCTGTCAGAAAATCAGGTCTTAAATTCATTGTGAACGATGCCTCAGAGTCAGCCAAACCAGTTCGAGTGTCCTTACCAGTGTTCACCGAATGGCACTTGGTTTCGGAATTTGCAGGGCTGGTCATTTTTATCACCAGTCATCTTTTTGAAACTTGAGTGTGAAAAAGTCCCTTCAGGAGAATTAACGCTTTAAGGGCGCCAACTTCCTGAGCTGCTCCATGCTTTCAGTTTTTCTTTTTTGAAGCACAAAGAAATCAGTGTTCGTGACATTTTATTCAATTGTCTCTCATCTATTGTTTTAGTCTCATGAAGGTAAAAAAGGGAGTTCGAACTAGAGCTTCTCTCCGTGGCTTCTCTGTGTCACATTTTGGAGGCCAGGCTGGTCTCCTTCCGTTGGGGACAACCCTGGGCATGCAGCCCGAGGCTCAGCCGTGGGGAGCCAACACCGGCAGGGCCGGCCCCCCCCCCCCCGCCGCCGCCTCCCTCACTTCCTCCGTGGTCAGCAAGCACGTGGCCAGGCCGAGCAGGGTGGGTTTGGGGAGGTGGCACCGGCTCACGCACCGGGTCACGTGGCCATTTGGCGATTGTAAGCAGCTGCCACGGCGTCAGCCACCCCGGGGGTCCCCAGAGCCGACACGAAGGCTCTGTGCCCCCAGGCAGGTCCAGTGAGGACCGAGATCTGAGAAACCAGTGCCATTCGGCGCAGCCCAGGTCAGGTGACCCGTGAGGCTGGGCCACCTTCGGTCCCTGGCGGCTCCATCCCAGTGCTGTCCACGTGAGTGGCGCCCACTTCGGGGACAGGACGCCAGGCCGTGGGGCTGTGGCGTCGCCCCGTCGCCGCTGACGGCTCACAGGACCGGCTCTGGGCGCCGCAGCGGCACCCCCGTCCCCACAGCCCCCAGCGAGGCTGTCACCTCCCCCGGCGCGGTCCCGGTTCCCTTCACCTGCCCTCGGGCCGCCGACGGCGTGGTTCTGACCCAGGGGCGGCGGTGCCGCCCCTGTTGGGGAGACGTCGCCCGCTTTACCCCGGTGGCGGGAGTCACCGGGGACTGCAGGACGCCACGGCGGCACAGCCGTCACCTCCACACCGCCCGGGCACCCGGCCTGTGAGCCCGCAGCGGACGGAGGGCGCGGCGCTGGCCGCTCCCGGGACGCGAATGCCGGCCTTGGATTCAGGAACCGCGGTCGAGATGGACCCCACTGAGCTCAGGCGGGGCCCCCGGTCCTTACCTCCTAGGAGAGGGGACCCCGACTTCTCTGAGGTGTGTCACACCTGTGCCTCCCCCCCCATCGGCACCACCTGCAGAACCGAGCCGGGAGGACAGACGTGCCACCTGCGGGGAGGGGAGCCCTCGCTGCCCCCCGTCCCGCCAGGCCCCATGCCAGCGGTCCCCATACGTGCAGTCGGCCGCTCGCCCAGCTTGCGGGTGGACAAGGGTGGCCCGGGGGGGGGGGCCTGCGTGGCTGGCTTCGTGAGTTCCCCTGTCCACACCACCACACGGCAGCCTGAGAAGGTGTGTGGTCCCCAGGAGCGCCTTTCGCTTGTTTGCTTAAATCAGGCTCCGTGCAGATTTCATCCTCCCAGGCCTTCGGAGAGCTGGGCGGCCGGGGGTGAGGTCGCCGCCCGCCTGCAGGCAGCCCCCGGCGAGGGCTCCTAACGTCACACCCGGGTGGCACAGGCGGGGGCGGGTGACTGGTCTCCAGTCTCCATGTGTTTTATGGCACTCGTAAAATCCGTGTTTCTCCTCGTTTTCCTAATGGCTGCGCTGGGCCCTCGCCTCGCGCAGGCACATTGAGCGGCTGCTGTGTGCGCGACCACCGAGGCCTGGCCCGCTCTGAGCAGACACCAGATGTGCACGGAGGAAGTGGGAAGTGTGTGGGTTTGAGCACAACTCACAGTCGCGTGCGGGCTTTTCGTGAACACGCCAGTGGGTTCCGTGAGATTCTGACCTGGACGAGACACGGGAGGTGCCTGACCCTGACCGCGTGGGGCCGGTCCGCGGGGTGGAGGGAGGGAACGTGCTGGCCGTGTCTGAAGTGCACGGGGGGCGGCGCCCCCGAGGCAGCGTCTGCGCTGGGCCGTGTGCAGCGTTTGAGGGGCGCGGCGGGCGGGCTCTGCCGCCCACGGGGCTGTTTGCGTCGTGACTGGGGAATCAGTCTGGATGCGTTTCCAGCGCACAGCACTGCTGTACGCGGGGTGCAGGGAGGGAAGTCGGGGTGGACGCTGCTGTCTGTCGGGCTCTGAAAATGTGGGGTGCCCCTCTCGCCGTGCGGACGGGAAGCGAGCGTGTCGGCAGGGGCGCATCCGCGGGGTGGGGGAGGCCGCCGCCCCGGGTCGCCTGGGTTGCTTTAGGGGAGGTTCCCCTCACAGGGCAAAGGTCAGGAAGTCACAGGGCCGGACGCAGCCCTGGGCGCGGGTCGGGGAGGCGTCATGGGTGTGGAGTGAAGCCCCTCGCGCTTTCCGTGTCCCGTCACCCTGGCACACGCGGGCGGGGCCCCCGGCGCTGCTCGGCGGCGCGGGCGGGCGTCACGGGCGCCGTCAGCAGTGTGTGCAGCCCGGCCGCTCTCTGTGCAGATGGTGTGGGAGAAGGGCTGCGTGGTGATCGTCATGCTGACCCCGCTGTCGGAGAACGGCGTCAGGCAGTGCCACCCCTACTGGCCGGATGAAGGCTCCAGCCTGTACCACGTCTACGAGGTACCGTACCCCGGCGCCCGCCCCGCACCCCTGTCCCGAGACGCCGGCCGTGTGGCCGGTCCCCACCGTGAGCTGGGGAAGCTGGGCCGGGCTGGGGGCCTGTGGGCCAGGCGTCCCTGGGGCGCGTGGTGGGGAGACACCCAGGCCAGCCTGACGCCCGCACCACCACGCCGGGTTGTAAAGGGTTACGAATCGCAGCGCAGACAGAAAGGACGCGGCGGCTGGCCTCCGGGGCAGGTGCCCGAGCCAGGCCCCCTGTGGGCCAGGCGCTCGACAGCCTGCCCCGCTCCGGTGCGAGCTGACCGGGGCCTGTGCCCCGCGTCCGCCCGTGGGGAGCCTGCTGGCAAGCGCGTGACCCTTGCCAGGTTTTCTCCCCGCCTCGAGACCGGACCAGGCGGAGGCGGTCGGTGAGACCGGCCGCAGGCCGCACCCCGCTCAGCTTTGCCTCCGAGTCGGCAGAACTCTACGTGGCTTAGAAAAGACGAAGCCTGCGACAGGCTCAGACAAACACACTTTTCTAATCGTGTGACCGTCATGCCCTACGGGAGATTTCAAAAAAGAAGAACCCACAAAGTGACTGTAACCCGTGTGAAAACTGGGAGGGGGAGGGGACCCCGCAGCCGGCGGCCGCCCCGTCTGCGGTGGGAAGCGCGTGGCGGCGTGAGGCGGCCCGTGCGGCGGGTCTGTGGGCTCCGCTGACGCCCGCTCTGTGTCCCCCCGACCCCGCAGGTCAACCTGGTGTCGGAGCACATCTGGTGCGAGGACTTCCTGGTGCGGAGCCTGTACCTGAAGAACCTGCGGACCGGCGAGACGCGCACCGTGACCCAGTTCCACTTCCTGAGCTGGTATGACCAGGGCGTGCCCTCCTCCACCAGGCCCCTCCTGGACTTCCGCAGGTACGGCGAGGAGCCCGCCGCAGGCCGCCGGCTTCGAGCGCGTGGGGGCCGTGTTCGCATCACGCCCGGGAGGGGGCGCGGAGGGAAGTCATGCTGACTGCGTGCTCATTTGCACGTCGAGGGCAAGATGTTCTCTAGTCCCAGGGGTGTGAAAATGTGCGAGGAGAAGAGGCGTCTCGGGAGTGTGGCAATGCGCTCGCTTTTCACAAGACTCACCCCGCGAGGAAGAGCCCTAAGCGTACATCTCACAGGATGTTGATGAATAAAACCCAGATTTTCCGTTTGGACACTCATCTGGTTAGATGTGACAACAAGATCTAACAAGTGTGGGCCCGGAGTCTAAAACGGACAGTCTTGGCGGGAAGCCCGGGTGCAGTTAGCACGTGACTGTGTATTTTCAGTGCAGTTTTGAAAAGGGGAGTGTTACAGCCTCCAGGCTTCTGTCCCAGCTGCAGTCAGCCCGTCACCCCGTGGGCCCTCTTGTTTTAAAGTGCACTTAGTGAACTGCCGGAATGCGTGCTAGACACCATCTCGCAGGAAGATGTTGACAAATTTAAGACAAAGGTTTGACTGTGTGTCACGCTGGGTGACGGCGGCTGGCGGTGGCCGTGTGACGGTGGTAAACGACGAACGGGCACAGAACAGGCGGTGTCGGGCGGCGTCAGCTCCCGGCCAGGCGTCGCCGACAGGTGGGGCTCCAGGCTCGGCGCCGGGCCCCTCGAGGGGTGTGCTACAGGTTCTTAGCTCATGATGGTACCGTTTCTGGTGCCTTTTCGTCCACTTTCACAAACGATTTCTTTTTATTTGAATAGTTCTTTTGGTCCAATAGCATGAGAAAGGAGACACACGCGTTTGGCGTCAGGGCCTCAGACTCGTCCGGTGACCCCGTCCCCACCCCACCTCCTCCCCCAGGGAGGCAGAGGATGCGTGGACCCCGAGCGCGGCCCCTGGTGGTGACGGTGCTCTGCCTGCCCACTGCACCCTGGTTTTGCGGCCACCACACAGGCTTTCTTAATATGAATTTATTTCTAAACACGTGCCGTCCAAACACCTTGCCCAGGGCACATTTCCTGCAACAGAGCCTTCGAGAAACAGTCATTCCTGGCAAAACGGATGCAGCTCCAGCGACGGCGGCTCCCCCGCCCGTCCAGCGAGCCCGTCCGTCCATGCACGTGGGCGCATGTCTGTCCACGTCCCTGGACGGCACTCACGACACGCAGCCAAGCCTCTGCGCTTATGGCTCGCCGGGAAGAAAGGCCGGACTCTGCAAATCCCCTCGTCTAGAGCCTCAGAGACAGGACCCGAGAGGGTTTTCGTGACATTAAAGGGAGCACGAACCCCGGACAGAGTCTCAGTCCCATTAGAATCGAGCGCGTCTCCGGCCGGCCTCGCTGGCCACTCCCCGGCGTCCACGATGCGGCCGGCCGCTGTTCGCGCGTTGACCGGCCCGTGGCGCCCTCGGGCAGCAACACGCCGAGCCGCGGAGTTGCCGCTCTGCGGCTTTCTGTGTGAGACAGTGAAACGGCGCCCACACTTCCGCGACCGGAAAGGCGAGGCTGCTCCCGGAGACACTGCCCGTCCCGAGCGGCCGGCCGGCTGGCCGCTGCCTCTGCGCGCGGTGCCCTCTCGCTCCAGTGCGTTCGTTGGGCGCCGAGCTGCCGAGTGAACGCTCCTGCAGCCCCGAGGAGAGAGGCCGCTAAGCCGAGGGACCCTAGCGTCACGTGTCGAGGGCTTTGCTGTAAAACGTTCTCTCCCCCCGTCCCCCCTCCGTGACTCACCCCCCCGCTGCGTGCAGTGACCCTCACTAATGCTGCTCGCCGTAAAAACGGACAGACCCTTACTTTGCCAGCTAACGAGCGGTGGCCAGTGTCATTTTTGTGATGTTGCAGCTAGTAATATGAGCCCAGTTGCATAGTCACAAAAGTGATCATTGGAAACTGTGACTGTGCTGCAGGGGCAGTGTGGGAGACCCCTTTTCTGAGCCTCGCACGGCCCGGGCTGTGCTGCTGTCGGTTGCTCCCACTCAGGGGCCGTGGCCTGGTTTGTATGACTAATCATTCTTCCTCAGCGACCTCCTCGGCGAAGTACACGTCACGCCCGTGCTCTCTGAATGTTTGCGATCTTTTGCTGACTGACGATTTCTTCTAATAGCGTGAACGGAGACAGCCGTGAACCGCTCGCCTCCGTGAGCACGCGGTCTGCTGCGTGTCTGGGGTCGACCAGAGGGACGCTTGTGCTGCCCACGACGCTTCTGCTCTGCTGCTTCGAGTCTCATGTTGTAACGATGCGAGCACATGATCCCTCGTGACTGGAACGCGAGGCCACAGCCGCGCCTTTACTCCCCGCATGCCCCGTGGCTGTTTGTGAACAGGGTCGGCGTGGGCGGGGCCGGACCGGGCGTTAAAATCGCAGCGAAGCCTTCGCGGGTGCTGCCGAGGCAGCCGGTCAGAACACGCTGCAGCAAGTAGTGGCCTAGGCCTGTCCCCAAACGGGGACAGGAGCTGCGGGAACGGACGGGCAAGCCGTGGCCGCGGAGGCCGGGGCAGGAAGTCTGGCGGCGCTTTGCCAGAGAGAGGCGAGGCAGCTCCACGGGCGCGTCTCGGAAGCAGTGTCAGGAGAGGCCTGTGGCCGTGCGCGTTCATCTTTAAAGTTCTTTTTCTGTGCTTTTGGTCCCATCAGAAAAAATAACGAAAACCTGGCGACTGGCCAGTGAGTGAACACGCAGAAGCTGAGTTTAGTCTTTGCAAACACAGGTGCGCTGTCCAGTAGGAAACATAGCAGAGTGCTCACGCTTGAGAGCAATCGAGACAGTCCCAGAAAAATCCTCCGTCTGAACGTGAAAGGCCTGTGGAAGTAGTGCCACCGGTCTGGTCTGAGGGTCGAGCTTGCTCAGTCCCACACACTAGCACGGCGCATGCACACACGTGCACAAACTCGCACACATGCATGTGCACGCACACACGTGCCCACGGCCAGGGTGGAGCTCTTGGACCTCACGTGCTCACGCTGCAGGTACGTCCGGAGGCCCGGCGTTTTCCGTCAGAGGCTGAGCTCACATGACCTGGACCCGGGCAGGAGTCGGGGCCGAGGCGTCCGCCCCGTGCACGGGGGTTGTAACGAGTCACATTGACGCTCCCCTCCTCTGCCGCAAACTCACCATCGCGGTGGACGGGCCGTGGGGACACTGGGTGGCTTGTTCCCCCCATGTTTCTGGGCCTTCTCATTTTTAAGACTTTTTGGGGAGCATCCTCAGCTGTGTCAGAGGAGGGCACCTGGGTCACGTGCTGCCCCGGGCTCTCAGCAGGGGCCCTGGAGCCCCCACGCTGTGGGGGAGGTGGCCCCACCTCTGACGCACCTCGGCCTGGCCACCCCCAGAGGCAGTGAGCGGCACAACCAGCTGCAATGACGTTTCGGCCACGTGACATTCGCCGAGTTTCCGTCACGACCAGAGCCTGCTGCCACCCTCCCCACCCCCACCCGGTCCCCTCGGCTCCGGGGGTTTGCAGCAGAGCAGACAGTGGAGGGAACTGTCGCTCTCGAGCATGCGCGTGCTGAGCGGGCCAGCCTCTGTCTGCCAAGAGACGCGACGCCCTCCCGTCTCCCTTTTGCGCCCGCCACGCCCTCAGGTGCGGAGTCACGCGTGAGGTACAAGACGCCCGCTCACACGCTCGCCCTGCCAGGAAGCCGAGGGTCTGTCTTCAAAGCTCAGAAGGATTTTCCTGAGAATTTTGATATGCTTTGCAAACATGTTTACCTGTTCCAGTGGGTTTTAATTCAGGACTTGGTTACAAAATCTTAATCGATGCTTATTGTTAATTGTCATAAATTCCAATCTAAAATCCGCACAGCGAAGTTTTTTAAAACATGCTGAAAGTTATATACACGGCGAGACTTGTCGTAGGTGCCGTGGGGATCTGTCCGTGGTTGAGATGCTATGTTCAGATGATGGCATTACATTACAACATGACATCCAGACCACAAGAAGTTTTTAGCATAAATTGCAAAACTCAAAATTTCCAAGGACGAGTCTGGACACCCGGTCACCAGGAGGGGCGGCGGGCAAGCTCACGGCCCCTTGGACCCCAGGCCTCACGTCCACCTGTGAAGGGATAAACGAGACCGTGAGAACTGTTTTCCAAGCTCTGTCAAGTCGTGTGAAATGGAAGAGGAAAACCCATGCATCGTGTGTGTGGCTTTTGCCTTGTGTCCAACAGGCTCTCGCACGGTGGCATCACAGACATGCGTCTGGGCCGGCATGGGGGTGACTGGATCGCATCACCGAAGGCGCGGAGCGTAACCGTGATTTCTGTGTCTCTCTTTATTTCAGAAAAGTAAACAAGTGCTACAGGGGCCGCTCTTGTCCGATAATTGTTCATTGCAGGCAAGTACAACTTTTACCGTGGCTTCAGAAGCGTTCGCCCCCGCCATGCGACCCGCCAGCCCCGAGGTCACGCCCGCCGCTGGCTGTACCGTGCTGGCTCGCCGGCCTCGCCCGAGGCGACCGACACGCACACGAGGCCTCGTGCCGTCTGGCGAAACGAAGCTGCGTGCGCCCGTGCGGGCGGCTCCCCGGGGCCCGCGCCTGCCCCCCTCACTGCTTTCAGCCCCTCGCTGTGCTGCTCTCCAGACCCTGACCTGGGGTGCGGCCTCAGCCCCCGAAACGCCCGGCTGTGGCGTAGAGCCCTGCAGGGTGGGAGGGACAGATGCCCCGGCCGTTGGCAAACTGGCCGGCCTGCAACTCCCTGAGGCGGGGCCCCCTCTGCGACCGGACGCACGTCCGGGCCTGCAGGTGCGTTCGGGGTGCCCGCCCCGGGCAGGGGGCTCAGCCATCATGGGCAGCTGGCTGCACGGGCTGCAGGGCACCCTTCTGTCCAGACACTCCCACTGTCCAGGCCCACCTTGCACTATGTTCCCTCCTGCCCGGGATAAGGGGGAAACGCCAAGCCTGTCGTGGTCAGGAAGTGTGTCTGTGTGTGCGTGTGTCTGTGTGTGTGCATGTCTGCGTGTGTATCCATGTGCATACCTGTGTGTCTGCATGTGTCAGTGTCTATGTGTGTGTCTGGGTGTATCATGTATGTGTGTATGTCCATCTGTGTGTCTGTGTGAATGTGTGTGAATGTGTGTCTGTGTGTGTATCTATGTGTATGTCTGTGTTTGTGTACATGTGCGTACTTATGTGTACTTACGTCTGTGGGAAGAGGCCTGAGCACAGGACCATTCGGTCCCCGGGGAGCAGGGTTGGGCGTCTTTTATCAGATGCACCACAACAGGGCACGGTCACCCAGGAGGCACGTCAGAGAGGCAGAGAGAAGGGAGGGGACACAGTGACGGGCAGGCCCTGTGGTCGGGTACACGCGGCGAGGACAACGTGGGGCCCAGGCCTGCGGCGTCCTCGCCTGCACGGCACGGTGGGTGTGAGCAGGAGCCGTGCGGGAAACCTCTCTCCAGCCGCCACTGGTGTGCAGAACACGTCAAGGCCAAAGGCAGTAGTTCTGGACTGTCCCAGACCAGCCTGCGGGCGCGCTGGCCACCTGCCAGGGTTCCCGGCCACCGTGCACACTGGCCGAGCACGCACCACCAGCCGTGGCAAACCTTAGTGTTCCCGTCAAGTCGCAGTTGGCTTTGCCTGGAGTGTAGACAGGCACCCTCCCCCAACGCTGCTCGTGGGGGACACCAGTGTGGGGGACCCGGCTTCGCACATGCCCGTGAAGAGGCTGGCTGGGGCCCCCCAGGGCGGGGACCTCGTTTTAGTCCCCATGCCATTCCCAGTGCTGACGCACGAGTCACAACCTTTGTGACCACAGTCCAGGTGGTAGCTCTCGGGGAGTGGGGGACACTGACCACAGTGACCGCACACCCGCTGCCCAGACGGGGACCTGCCTTGTGTCCGCCGTCAGCGGATGCGTCCCCACAGAGCACGCGGCAGGTGCGGCGGACACGAGGGCCGTGGGCTCCGACACCGCCGGGCGCCTCTGGAGTCTGTTCTTCCCTGACAGAGCGGACCGCAGCTCCGTCCACGGGGGAGGAGCGAGGCGCCGCACGGAGCCCCGGGGCATGCTGGCCGCCTCTGCCTCCGCGCCCCCCCCCCCGCCCCCGTGGCCCCGTGACCCCGCGTCGCCCCGCCTCCCTCCCCTCCTCCCAAGCGCGGCGCCGGCCCACCCCGCGTGGGACGTGCGCCAGGGCTGCTCGCCACCCGGGTGGTCGTGGCGGGCGCCTTCTCACTTCTGACCTTCTGTTGGCAGCGACGGCGCGGGCAGGAGCGGCACCTACATCCTGATCGACTTGGTTCTCAACAAGATGGCCAAAGGTGAGGCTCGCGCGGCCGCCCCGCTGGGCCCGCGGCCCGGCGTTGCTATGGCAACCCAATCAGGGCCGGAGGCCACGGGCGGACTCACGGCGGCCGGTTTCCCGCACGCGTGGACGCGGTCGCAGCGAGCACGGTGGCCGCGAGGCCCCAGCGCCCCCGGCGTGCTGTCCGGGGGCCGAGCCCCTGGGGCGTCCGGGTCACGTCCAGGGGCGGGCTGCCGGCCGTGCTCTCGGGGTCCCCGCACGTTCACACAGACCCGGGCCGCTGCCCTGGACCCTGTCACCCCGCGTCTCCCGAAGTGTCCCGGGGGCAGCGCCTGCCGGTGGCTCCTGTCGGCGTCCCGTGCGGCGTGGCAAAGAAGCACGGGGACAGGTGGCGCTCCGTCTCCGTCCGCCCGGGGACGGGCCGCTCGCGGCGCGCGCACGCGCACGCCATCACGCACGCGCACGCACACGCTCGCGTGCACGCGCACGCACTGCAGACGCGAGTCCGCGCCGACGCCCGCGCCACGGCCGCCGCGTCGCTCGCTCCGTTCTCTCCCGGTTCACAAGCGGAGGAGGAGCCGGCCCGGCGCCCCGGAGGCCTGCGCAGCCCGCGGTCGCCCGGCCGCACTGGGGTCAGCGAGGCCCGCCCGGCGCCGGCGGCGAGCAAGCAGACGGCCGAGACAGGCGCACGCTCCGGCCTGCTTTTCGGAAAAGGTCCGGTTTTCGAGCTCGACGTCGTGCCAGCCTTTCCGGCTGAAAGGCCGTGTGTCCGTGTCGGTTGGAGCTGGCGTCCCCTCCGATACCCCTTCCCGTCGGCAAACGTGCAGCTCCCGAGAGCGCAGCTCGTTTCCTCCCCCTTTCAGCCGCCTCCCCCTCCGCCCGCCAGGCTGAGCCAGAGCTGTGGAGGCCACAGGTCGCCCCGCCGGCCGGAGGCGGAGCCCGAGTCTGTAGGACATGGGATGCACCGCCCCCGGGGCTCTCGTAGGGCAGGAGAGGCCTGAGGCCTGCCTCAGTGTTTGTGGGGTCCCCTCAGTGTCACCCAGTGGCCGGGACAGAACCCGATTTAACCGGCACAGGTCCACTGGACAGAGAAGCCTGGGGGGCAGGGGGACCGACTTCACCGTCCCCACCCTCCCGGGCCACCCCCGCCCGGGATCTGCTGGCTCCACACTGCGGGTCAGACGCCACAGGCAGTGTGGGCCAGCACCCAGCCCAGCGAGCCCAGCTGGGCGGAACTGGGCCAGGAGGACAGTCCGGGCCTTTCCTGAACTCGGCCACCCCTCGTCTGTCCCCGACCTGCTCCGCCCTGCCCGGGAGTGCAGTGTCCACCCTGGCCAGGCAGCAGTGGTCCTGGGAGAGATCAAAGGGCAGGGCAGCCCCCCGCGGTGAGCAGGGCCGCACTGGGCCGTGCGGGGCTTTGTTCCGGCGCAGACGGCTCCTGGCGCGGTGGCCCAGCCGCCTTTGTCTGGCCTGAGAAGCCGGAGGCCACTGCAGACCCCTCACTCCTCAGATGATCAAAGGCCCCGAGCCCCGGCACCAACCCTTTCTTCCCATTTCCTTTTCTTAAAAGGACTGAATTGCGCGCCAACGAAGACGCCTCTGCAGAGCCCAGGGCCTGCCTGGCCAGGCGCGGAGCGGCTGCAGCTGGCCGGCAGCCACCGCCCGGCCCTCCCTGGCCCAGGCGTGTGGCCCTCGCGGGGCCTTTGAGGCAGCGAGGAACCGTTGACGTCCTTGTGCCGCTGTCTCGTTTATCGGGCGGCAGACGATGGGGCTGGGAAGGACAGACAGACGCCTGTCCGCACGGGGCTCGGGGAGGGTCGCACCCGCCTGCCAACGGCTCTCATCCGTTCCTTCTTTGCTGAGGATGTTTGTTTTGGTCCCCCTTAAAATCCATTTTTATGGATTTTTTCAAAGCAAGGCGCACAGATGTCGCATGGTGAGGATTCTAACTCAACTGACATTTCGCATTGGGTTGGTTTGCAGGTAGCATATTTGTTTTTCGTCAAAGGACTTAGCTCAAAAGTAGCGAAAACGTTTGTGCAGCCAAAATATCTCCCAAGTTTGTGCTTTTCAGACCTTCGTTGGCGGCATCACTTTGCCCAGGGTTTCGTTTTCTTCTAGTTCATCGCAAAGCTTTTGCAGGGATGAATGGGGCCGCTTCCCCGAGACCTCGCCTGTGGGTCGCCCTGAGCAGGTCCTGACTCCACTCACCCAAGGCCACCCGCCCCACGGCCGCTGTCCCATTCAAAAGCCCAGGTGAATCTGGGGAGGCGGCTTCTGCTGTCTGGGAATCCCACTCTGGGGCCTGAATCGCCCGGTGTCACCAGGGGACTGGCAGGTGCATTGTAAGCTCGGGCTGCTGGGAGCGTGTTCCTGAGTGGCCCAGCCATGGAATGTGAGCGCCAGGCTGGCCATGCCACACAGCGTCCTGTCCTGCTCCCCACCCCCGCCTCAGCATTCAGAGCGCCTGGCACTTCCTGCCCCATGCTGCTCGTCCAGGCCCTGGGGGGCATGCGACCCCACGCCCACCTGCCTGTGACCTCTGTGACGGCTCATTTCACGGAGCACGACGCCCTCGTGGTTCATCCACATTGTGGCCTGTGCCCAAATTCCCTCCCTTTTTGAGGCCGAGTGCAATCTCATCACGTGGCTGAACCGCACCTAGCTGACCCGGTCACCCCTCCTGTGGCTGCCCCCCCCCGGCTGCCGTGAACGTGGCCAGCAAACGCCTCATCACAGCGCTGCTCCTGGTTCCTTTGAGTCCGTGCCCAGAAGTGGGATTTCGGCCTCACGGAGGAGGCACGGCAACTTTTCAAGGTCCTCCGTGGCGTTTCCCACGGCGGCGACCAGCCGGCTGTAACCCTAACCGCTCCACGTCCCCCCCATCGTGTTGCCATTTCCTGGGGCTTTTGCCTGACGACAGGTGCGACGTGGTACCTCGTTGTGGCTTGGTTTGCGTCTCCCCAATAACTGCCGACGTCGAAGCTTTTCCTGTGGCTGGTGGCCGGTTGGACATTTTCTCCGGAGAAACGCCGGTTCAGGGCCTCGGCTCGTTGTCCAGTTGGGCCGTTTTCGCTGGGCTGTAGTTCGTGTGTTGGGGCTGTGGTCCCTGGTCAGACAAGTGATTCCCGGCGAGGCCTCCTGCTCCCTGGGGCCTTCGCAGCCTCCGCTGGGGTCCTCGGTGCGTGACGGCGTTGGCTCTTCGTGACGCCCGGTTTATTATGTTTCCTTCCGTCGCCTGTGCGCTTAGTGCCACGTCCAGGACGCTGGCCAAACCTCCCGTCATGAAGATTTCCCCTCACGTTTTCTTACGAAAGACGCGACCTTTTGCTAGCAGGTCGGGGTGGTGGAGAAGGCGGCCCGGGCTGCCAAGCGGAGCCCCTCGTCACCTCTCTGCCACGACCTCGGCACGCCTCTCGCGGTCACACTTCGTGGCTCACTGAGCCCAGCAGCCTCCACCTCCCAGAGCTGCACGGCCGGCTGCTCACACACACTGAGGTTCACAAACCGGCTCCTTGGTCACCTGGCCACGTGTCGGGTGCCCAGTGGCCCCTCCCCTGCGCCTCTGGCTCCACGGCCATCGCCTCCGCTCGGGCATCCACAATGGCCACCGCTCGAGGACCAGGGACCACCTGCCTCTCCCCAGACGTGGATTTGGGGCGGTTCCCTTCTGTGACGGCTGACATGGCCGTCTCTCTGTGTGGAGGAGGGAACACTGCGTTGCAGCCCTGCCTCTCACAAGCCTGGGCAACGCCTCCAGACGGCGTGTGCCCGCTGCATGAGGTCACAGGTTGCAGGGCGGCTGGCGCCCTGTGCTGCCCGGGAGGCTCTCATGACCCGTGGGACCAGCAGGCAGACAGCAAGAGACATCAGAGCACAGCTGCCCAGAGCGAGCTCAGATGTGACAGCAAGAGCGATGTCTGTCTGTCTGTCGATCGGGACTGGCCAGTGCCACGGGGGCCACGGCCTTCTGGGGCCTCGTGTTGGCCACGCTAACCGGCCCTCAGCAACGTGCAACGCGGGTCTGCAGCGTCAGGCCCCCGGAGGGTCCGGGTGGACGCGTGGGATCAGCGTGTGCGGGGCCCCCCCAAGGCTGCATGCCGACAGGCCGTCCGTGACGGGGTCACGTGTGCCGCTTGCAAGTGGCCCTCCCCACACCTCCCATCAGCTGATTGCCCTCGCCCTCGTCAAACACCCGACGTGGCCTGATGGGCCCACTGCTGGGCTGATTGAGGGCTGCGTGTTTTGAAGGTGCTGATTTGACGTCCTCTGCTGTTCGGTTCGGTCCAGGCTCAGGGTGGTCCTGAGACACAGGCCCTCTGTCCCCGCCGCTCCGAGGCCCTGCAGCCCTCACCCCGTGGCCGGGCCCGGCCGCGCTTGCGGCCGGCACAAGACGGCCACTGCTCGTGGTGGCTGGGGGTCCGGGGTGGGGCTGGCCGAAGGACAGAAGTGTCACCACAGCGGAAGCAAACGTCTCTGCCTCGCCCGTGCCACTCAGGCCCGGCCCCTCAGGGAGAAGCACCTGGGAGCACAGGGCGCCCTGCGCTGACAGCCCCAGGCCGCGCGTCTCTGCGGGAGGGCGGCGGCTCCCACACCACGGCCTCGCAGCCCCGTGGCTCCCCATTCCCCCGTCCCCCACCCAGCCGCGCCGAGCTCAGCCTCCGCCATGAAGTCACAGACCCCCCCGGAAACGAGGTCGTCCTAACCGCAGCCGCTCGGCTCAGGATGCGGCGAGCGCCCAGGGAGGAGCCGTTGGGCTTCGGCCTTGGCCGCTGCTGCCAGTGCGGGACCCTGTGACCCAACACGCCTCCTTCCAGAGGCCGGGCCGGGCGGCATCAGCCCCCGGAAGGACGGCAGCCGCGCCCAAGAGCACACGGTGGCCCAGCGCTGTCCCCACAGCCTCGGGACGTGTGGCCACCCGTGTCCTGTCCACGAGGATGGGGCGCGGGGGCTGGGAGGCAGGGACCGGGCAGGCCTCCGTGCGGCCCGGCAGGTCCGGCTCAGGTCCCGGGTCCCGACCTGCCGACCCCTGAATAGAGGCGACGTCCAGTTTGAGGACGTGTCCCCCGGGACCTCCCGGCCACACCCCGTCGTTCCCAGCAGCTCGGAGAGCCACACCGGCCACTTGCTCGCCACACACGTCAGCCGTGGGGAGCCGAGGTGACATGCTGCATGGGACAAGGCTGGGGCAGCGCTGGGCCCGTGAGCTTTCCAAGACAGGCGCGGGCCTCCCGGAAGGGAACGGCCCCTGCGGGCAGGGGACGCCGTGCGCCCCGCCTCTCGCCCGGGGCTGGGCGTCCCCTCCGCCCGGCATGGCCCCGGCTGCGAGGAGCTGTGACCAGGGACAAGGCTGATTCCCCGGCTGGGGGGGGCTCTCCGTTCCGGCCACGCGGGCTGGGTCAGCGGGTTCTGCTCGCGCCCACGGTGTCACCTGCTGCGACGCAGTGCGCGGCTTCGGCCCGGCCGCCCGTGAGGGACGTGAGGACGCGGTGAGCGTGCGAGCAGGGCGCGGGGGGCCCGGCCCCGACTCTGGGGCCCTCGGCTCTGAAAGGCGGAGAGCCCCACGCTCGAAGGCCGGCGTGGTCTGCCTTCTCGTTTCTCGCGATGAAGTTCCGTGCGCACGACGCTGAAGCTCGTGCCACTTTCCTGGACTTAATCGCTCTGGAAATGCCCCGAAACCACACGTGGAGCCCCGGCTCCCGCCGGGCTTGCATGTCAGGGCCGACGCGGGGGAGGGGCCCCGCCGTCGCCCATGCGCAGCACCCGCCCGCCGGGCCTGCTGGGGGCGCTCAGGGCAGGCGGGCGTGTCAGCCTGAGGGGGGCGGCACCGGCCCCGCCCGCCGGGCGCCTGACGCGGTCACATGTGTCTGTTGCAGGCGCGAAGGAGATCGACATCGCAGCCACCCTGGAGCATCTGCGGGACCAGCGGCCGGGCATGGTGCAGACGAAGGTGCGCGGGCGGCAGGGGCCGGGGGCGCAGACCTGCCGTGCAGGGTCAGGGTCCGGGCGTCGCCATGTCCCCGGCCGTGGCCCCCGGGCACCCCCAGCCGCACTCGTATGTGCCGTGGAACAGGCTGAGCCTGCCCCGGCCGGCTCAGACGCATGCCGGCGGCCCGGGTGACCCAGGCTGGAAACAGGGTGGGCACAGTGGCCCCTCACTGTGCCCCGACACTCGGGAGCCGTGGTGCCCACGCTGGGCCCTCGGGAGCCACACACTGCCCTCCACGGCCACGCTCGGCTCACGTGTCCAGGCAAGCCAGCCGGGCTCCCTTTGGCAGACAAAGCTGCTCTGAGCGGAGCCGGCAGAAGCCTCGGGTCAGTGGCTGTGCCTGCCCTGCCCGGCGCTGCCCGGGGCCACCGTCTGCCCAGGAGGGTGACGGCCTCCAGGGCGTACAGGACAGTCACGGGGACCGTAGGTGGCTGACGTGCGAGTCCTTCCCCTGTCAAGACACGTGTTCCATTTCTTTAAAAACATTTTTTAGTTTAAAATTATAAAATTTTACTTCGAAGTTATTTCGTACCAGCAAAAACCTCATGGAAATGATGGAAACGTTTCCAAGCGCCCGTCTGCAGCCCCCAGGCCACACCTCCCATCCCGCCGTGCAGGGACCCGGGACAGGAAGGGACCCGACACGGTGCCGTTATCGCCCGCGTCTCCCGAGCGCCCCCAGCCCGGGCCCTGCAGGGAGCCCGTGCGCGTTTGGCGTGGGGTCCCGGACGCTCGGGTCGGGCTGCGTGGCCCTCGCGAGGGGACAGGGCGCCTTCCCGGGACAGGCAGCCCGCAGGGCGTGTGCCCGTGGCATTGCTGAGCCGTCACAAAACCTCGGCGTGCACGCTGGCAGGTCGGCGATTTGGGGGCGAGGGTCCAGCAGGGCTGTGTGCACGGGGCCCTGAGGACACGGCCCGGCGAGCAGCGTCTTTGTCCTAAGTGAGCGTCACGTTACCTGACTCTTCCGCCTTCGCTCACGCTGTGTCCTGCGTGTCTGGCACGTGCTGGGCACGTGGGGTTTGGAGCCGCCACGCTCATGACGAACCTCCGGGGGCGGCCGGCACCCCTCGTCCCTTTCCGCGGTCCCCAGCACACTGGGAACGGGCCAGGAGCCCCTCCGCGCCTCCGCGCAGCAGCCGGGCGGGCGTGGGGGGTTTGGCCCCGGCACCTGTGGACAGAGGTCGCCTTGTCCTCCTGTGCCGTCCACTCGCAGGGGCGGACAGTGCTGACGTCGTTCCCGCCTGACGGTCTGGGCGGTTGCCCCGTGAGCATGTGGCTGCACGGCCTCTGAGGGCGGGACAGCCGCCTGGTTTCCAGGGCAGCGGTCACTCCGCCGTCTATGCTTGAGGACAGGGAGCCCCACGTGACCGTCACCGTGCTCCTGGGTGGCATCGGAGGCAGCGGGCGGCGCCTGGCGTCCGCCCGCCATCGGGGCCCGGGGGTGGGGCAGGGGACGCCCCGCTCACGGCCCCTCTCTCGTCCCCAGGAGCAGTTCGAGTTCGCGCTGACAGGCGGTGGCCGAGGAGGTGAACGCCATCCTGCAGGCCCTGCCCCAGTGAGGCCGCGGCGAGGACGCTGCTGGGCCCCCCGCGCTCCCGCAGTCACCACGCTCTGGCCGCTACGACGTGTCTTTTTGTTTGACCCGGTTGTAACGAGGGGGTCCGTGGACACCCCCACTCCGGTTCCTCCCCTTCACGTTCCTGAAAACGAAGCCGCGTGTTCCCTCGAGCCCACGTCCGCTCCGCGGTGCCACCGGCGTGGGCGTGACCCGCATTCTCCCGGGCAGCGGGCCGGGTCCTGGGGCCCAGGCGGCTCCTCGGCGGGGGGGGGGCACCAGCGTGCCCCAGGCGTTTGGAGGACGGAGATGCTGGCCTGCTGCAGCTCTGGGAAGTGACGCTGTTGCCACAGCCTCCCCACTTGTCCCTACTCGGGCTGCACCCCCCCTGCCCAGCACAGTGGGGAGCCCGTCTCCACCCCCACCCCAGGAGACAGCCTCTCAGCAGGCTGCGGGCGAGCCCCAACCCCACGCCGGTTTCTGAACTGTAAACACGGATCCACGCGTTGCAGGAGATGAGTGCGTGACCCGAATCGGGGGGGCCCGCTGGGCGTGGCACACGCTCCCGTCGGGGACGTCTGGGCCCACCGGAGGCAGCACGGGTGCCGTCACCCCATTGCTGGGAACGGGGGTGCAGGGAGGCCCCGTTCTTCCTCTGCTGAGGCCGCAGCAGCCGGCAAGGGCCCCGCCCAGGGCGTCAGGTGCCGCACGGCCACGGCGGCCAGAGGATGCAGGCTTTGCCAGAGCGACACCTGAGCGCCAGGTGTGCCCCTCCCCCCAGAAACGAGTCCCTGCACCCCGCGCAGAGGGACCCGCCCCAGAGGGCCGCTCCCTGTGCTGGGGCCTCGCGTGGGGGCTGGGGACCAAGGGCACCTCAGTACCTTTCCTGTCCCGCTGCACTGCACACCATCCTCTCCATCCGAAATAACTGTCACGTCTCGAAACCCGTAGCGTAGGGAATGCGGCCGGCCGAACCGGGGAAAGACGCCGAGACGCCGTTCGGACGGCCACGTGTCTGCTTCGATGTGGCTCGTTCTTCCCGGAGTTGTTTCTCTCTGTCCTTAACCTAAATAACTGATAGAAACGAATTTATCTGCGTGTAGGAAGCATATGCCTCCGTGTCACTTCTAGCTTCTTACGTTTCCAAAGAAATTCTCCAGCGTGAGATGCGTGAATAGACTTAATTGTGCTGATTAAACTTCTGATCCCACATTCGCCTGCTCTTCACTTGGGGACGAGTGTGTACTTTTTCCTGCCGGTCGTCCGGTCTCCTGGGGTGCGGGCCGCGGGGGAGCAGCGTGGGCACCTCCTGGGTCTGCGTGTGGGGGTGACGAGGGAGTCCGCGTGCCCCCCGCACCCCCCAGTCACGGACGAGGACGCCACGCTGTGACGGGCCTCCACCCCGCAGAACACCTGGGGACGTGCCAGACCCGGGCCTGGGTGCGAGGCGGTCGGCGGCCCGGCCCGTCACCCAGGCGGTTTCGGAGCTGCACCTGCTGAGGCGTCTCCACCCCCACCCCCGGCTCGGTCACGTCGCCTGGCGGTCCCCGGCCTGACCCACCCGAGTGGCAGCGACCCGCCGGCAAGTGTGGGGACACTGGTCACAGAGCCACGCCAGGGGAGGGCGGGATGGGGGCCGGGGGCCGGGTCCGGCAGGTCCACTCGGTGGCCACACGCAGCCCCGGGCAGTGCGTGCTGGGCCGTGCGGAACGGCCGGTCTGGGGAAGCAGACAGGTGGGGACGCGGGAGTGACGGACGGTCCCTCATGTCAAGGCTGCGACCCCCTGAGGCGTGTGCTCCGTGCAGGGTCAAAACCGGCCGCCTCGGCCACAGAAGTCTCGGCCCACGCCCAGCCCAGGCTCCCCCCTGACGTGACGAGCGGGGTGATGCCCCCGGCAGCCCGTTCCGCACGCGCACACCCGCACACGCGTGCCCACTGGGCGGGCGGCGGCAGGTGCGTCCATCGGAGCCTCCCAGGGGACGGGCCGTTGCTCCCCGCGCCCGGCTGCGCCCACGGGGTCAGCCCAGTCCCGCGCCTGGGGCACTCACTTCACTCCGTCTGTGAGGAACGATGCGCGTGGGGACAGGTTTGCTGAGCTCGGAGGTGGCGCTCGGGGGACACTTTGCCTCCCGCGGGTCACTCTTGGCAAGGACGGGCGGACAGCGCCCAGCGGGGGCCCTGAATTCCAAGCCCACGTGCGGCTCACTCCGGAACCTGCTGACAGGATCCCCTGTCAGCGCAGCCCGACACACCTGCGTCCTCCCGCCTGACACCTGCAGGGAGGGCCTGGCTCATGGGACAGTGAGCACCAGACGAGGGAGGGGCACAGCCCCTCCCTACCACGCCTCAGGGCTCGCCCCGGACCCCTGCTCAGCCCTGAGGCCCCCGGGCAATGGCACCACAGGGCCGTGTGACCCTCACGGTCCCGGGTCACACGGCCCCGGGAAGGAGCACAGAGCCCTCTGGCCACAACCTGTGGAAGAGGCGTGAGTAGAGGCCCGAGGACACCCCAGCACTGCGGGGGGGGGCGGGGGGGCCTCAGGCCTGGCAGCCCTGACCGGCCTTCCGGCTCCGCCCCAGGCCCAGAGGAAAAGTGCCCAAGACAGAAGACTCAGAAGATACCCATCTCCCGTTTGCATTCCATTTCGTCTCCGATCACACACACAAGAAAGAATGCTCCCAAAGGGTCCCCGAGTTCAGCGAAAACCCTACGAGCTTTTCCAGAACAAATAACAGGCGCTGACCTCTGGCCGCTTTTTTGCATAAGAATTCAGAGCAGCCGGCCAAGCCTCCGCCAGAGAGGACAAGGGGGCCTCGCAGATGCCGCTTCTGATTTAAGGCTGTGATTTTTTTCCCTTAAGAAGCCAGAAGAAAGTGGGGCTGGGACTCATCTGCATTACAGACGCCTCGGAGTGCCATCCATAATTCATGACGCGTCCCGCAGCGGAGCCCGCGGCCTTCCTAGCAACCGCGCCACGGCCGCACAGCCAATCCCAGCCGCCCTGACGCGGGCGGGCGAAGGGGACCCAGCTCTCCGAAGTCCCCGCGGCACGGGCTTTCACGACCCCGACCGTCATGTGGGCTCGGGCTGGAGGAGGCCACTCAGAGCCGCGTACAATGCTGGCGAGAGTCGGGGCGAGACCCAGGTCCCCCAGACCAGCCACATGGTCGGGGACGTGGCTGCACGGGGCACGGTTCTGAATTTAAAATCACGTCGCCTCTCAGGGCAAGTGCTTTGTATGAGAATAATGTGACGTGTGACCGAGGCTGTGGCGGCTGCACCAGGAACAGGGGCCCCGCTGGGGCTGGGCCTGGGGTGAGGGGGGGCTGCTGTGCGAAAAGCCCGTTTTAATACCCCACCCACCCCACCCCCGGCCACGGGGGACACAGTGCCGCACGCCCGGGGGCAGGACCCACCAGTGACAGCCACGGGCGTCTGTAAGCGGAGAGGGCGCAGGTCTCGCCCTGAAACAGCGCGATCGTGTCTTAGGGAGCCGTGGCCACCGGCAGGCACCCCAGTTCCCAGCGGGAAAAGGGGACGTGCTGGGTGGCCGCCACCGAGGGCCAAGCTGGCCTCTAGCATGGCACAACAATCACTGACCCCCGACCCCTGACCCCAACCCCCGACCCTGGCCCTGACGCCGACCCCCAACCCTGACCCCTGACCCCCCAGCCCTGATGCTGACCCCCGGCCCTGGCCCATAGCCCCCGACCCCAGCAGCTTCCCAGTTGCCCTTGGTGCCACACACCGAGGCCACCGCCTGCTCATCACCGGGCAGCAGTGGGTGACGGGGCCTGCGCACCAGAGTGTCTGCCATGTCTGCTCACGTGAAGCCCCACCAGCACCCGGACCTGCTGCCCAGGCGGGCAGGCTGCCCTCTCCACACTGGGCGGGGGGCAGAGTGCGGAACCTTCTGGAAAGTGGATCTCATGGCGTCCTGCCCGCTCGGGCCCACACTGTTGGCTCCTCCCACGCTGCTGGGAGACCCCACTGCGTCTCTGAGACAGCGGATTCCCCCTAGGTGCGGATCGGCTGCCTCCCCCTCAGGTCGAGCGACGATGTCACCTCCGGTGGTGACGTAGGCTTGAAGCCACCCAAGCGTCTGCAGAGCTGCAGCGGGCTCCACGGGGCTCACAGTGCTCCGGACATAAACACGGCCGACGACGGCGGTCACGACGGAAACGCGCGGCCTCGGGCGTGGGGACCTCGGGAGGTGACTGCCCCGTCTGCCCGTGATTCGTCCCGAAGGAGGGAGGGTCTGGACTCGTGAAAATAATCTGGTGGCCCCAGCGGTCACGTGACAGACACCTCGCCATGGGCTCCTCGTAGGGCCAGTGGCACTGAAGGAAGTGGCCTCACTGAATCCAGCCCCGCGGCGATGCCGGGACCCTTGCTCCACACGCCGGCCTGTCTCCCGGCACGGGGCAGAGTCACCCGCATCCACCGGGCTGCTCCCTGGCACTGCCATCGGCCCCCGGAGGCTGGGACCCCAGGGCCGACCGGACCGAAGCCACGCGGCTGCGACCGGGCCCCGCAGTGCCCACGGAGGCGTCAGCAGTGTCCCGAGTCCCCGCTCTGCGTGCGAGGGCACGTCCACGTGTGGGCTCCGGCCACCGCGGGCACCCGAGGTCGGCCCGCCCCACACACTCGACCGCGAGGGCTGGCCCCCGCGTGACCAGCGCCGTGCGGCCGGGCGCGGACAAGCCTTGCCCAGCGTTTCAACGCTGGCAGCCGCTTCCCTGGGCGCGTCTCTCACTCCTGCTCCGCAAACTCCCTCCACACTGAAAACAGTGTTTTCAACTAAGAACAAGTGAAAAAAAAAGGGAAAACGTCCTGCGCCCCACCCCACGTGCCACCCAGGCTCGTTCGTCACAGTTTGCTTAATACGAGTGACATTAACACTTTGAAGCAGAAACTGTTTCTCTGTCATCAAAATCAGATACAGGAGGGGAGTCTTGGTTTGGGCAAACGTCTGAAACTGTTGGTAATCACGTTGCTCGTTAGTCACTGCAGACGGCGTGGGACAAACAGGGAGCCAGCCACAGGTCACTCCACACCGCTCTGGTCATTTCTCTCAAAAAAGATGCCTGTGTTTTTTAACTCAGCTCTCAACATTTTCCACATTATCTACCAGACTGAACTCTGTAAAATTCAGAGGAGAACTGGCAGGCGTAGAATATGCACACACACGCACGTGTGTACACACACACACACACAGGCACCCACAAGTGTGCACGTGCATATCCAAACACGTGCACATGTGAATGAACGCCTGTTTGCGTGCACACGTACACGTGCACATGTGCGTGTGTGCACATGCACGTGCACCCATGGACAAACACATGCATATGTGTATACTTGTGTTTACGTGCGCACACATGCACACACAGTGCACACGCAAAGATGAACAAAAGCGTTTTCGATCGTCTGTTCCAGTAGCCAAGATTTTAGACGCCAGCTTCCACGATTTCCTGTGGCAGTTATAATACCGTTATTCATATCGAATTTTAAAACTTTAAATGCTTAACCTGTGTCCGTAAAAGTGGTGACAAAAGTATCTTTCTGAGCCATTACCGTTTCATTTAAGGGACCGTGTTCTATAAAACGCTTGCCAAAGACGGCAGCTTACTTTTTCAGTTTCATTGAGTTACTCGACATTCGAAGACGTTCCCTAGCTAACCCCAACTCATCCTCCGCTGGCTGTGATCAGTGTCACCTGTGCTAGATTATAACGTCACACCTGGCAGCACAGCCGAAGAGTCGTCCACACACAAGGAAATGCACGTCGGCCCCGCGGGCAGCGCGGGGTCGTCCCGCATTCGAACTACGCAAAGTACAGAGGCTGGAAACCAGTGAGACGGCAGAAATCGGCAGCAGCCTGCGGGGCCGGTGCCTGGGTCTCCCGAGGTGCGTTGAGCCAGCACCTCTGACTCACGCTCATTCTCCCAAGGGGTTTGGTACTTACGAGGAAGTCCGCGGAGCACGGCGAAGGAGCCAGAGGAAGCACGAGCAGGTGCGGGCCGGGAGGGCGAGCCTCCCGCCAGCCCACGCTCACACCCCGTCCCTGCCTCCAGAGGACGGGGTGCCCGGTGCCCTCGGCTCTCACCTCTCGCTGCTGAAGTTCGAGCCCTCGGGAGAACTTCCCGCCCCCAGGTGAAGCCACCCTCCTGAGGTCACAGCGCCTCCCAATCCAAACAACACGCTCTTTAGGTTAGTGAAGGGGCCGCACGTCAGCTGACGCGTCGAACCCCATCTGAAGGAGAATGACAGGCTTCCCCAGACTGCGGGGCGCAGCGGTGCTGTCTCGGGCTCGGGGTTATTGTTTTCTTTTGGATTAGAGATTTTGGTTTGGAGCAGGCACCTCGGTCTCTGTCTCCTGCTGTGTGATTAACAGGAAATGGAGGAGGAGGAAGGCTGGTGGCCGTCCCCACGGGCCCATCAGGCGCAGAACCCGCGGGGCCCACTCTGCCCCTGCCCCTCTATTTCACTTCCTCGGGCCTCTCGAGACTTTTCCCCTCGGCCTCAGTAACAAGTTGTTAGACGCGAAGGACAGTGGGGACGCGAGACGTCGCGCGTCGCGGCCGGGAGTCGGGAGGGAGGGAGGTGGGAGGCGGCCGAGCACCTGAGGCTGCACCCCCGACACAGGACCAGGCAGGATAGGCTGTGAGAGACGGCACACGCTCCCACCAGGGGCTTCGAAGGACCACGAGAGGCTCCGTGAGGGGCGGAGGCGACCTGACTGGTGACCAGCTCCTACGGGGCCAGGACACTTGGCGTTTCCTCCCCATTCTCACCTTCGGGGGCCACCAGTGCAGGGCTCCATGGTGCTAGAATTATTTCAGGTGGAAGGGGCTAAAAATATTAATAACAGTTTTATACATCTCTATTAGCCCAGGAAACCACAAATTACCATTTGTCAGATGTTATTTGAGTAAAAAATGTAAAAATGTTCTTGGCATGTGAGTGTAGAGAAAAAAATTCTGAAATTCTGGTCGAGCCTAATTTTATCATTTAAAATTGTGTTCTTGTGAATCCTTTGATGTGCTATTTATAAGGTTATGAGACTAACTGGTAAACGTTAAACAAGAAAGACTCCCCCCCAGTCTCCAGTAAAACTAATTATTCCGTGCCACCAGGGGGCAGTGGGACTGCTCGGCCCCCGCCCCTGCCCCCGCCAGCTCATTTTCCCCTTAACTTGAACATAATTACAGTAAGACTAATGTACTGTGTAAGCATGTACACGTATGTGTGTTTTGTGAATGCACACACGGGTGCACAGGTATGTGTGTGCATGTGTACGTGTGCCTGTGTGTACATGTGTGCATGTGTGCATAAATCTGTGTGCCTGTGTATACACACGTGCATGCATTTGTGTGCATGTGTGTGCATGTGTGCCTTCTGTTTGCATGTGTGAATGCATTGTGTGCATGTGTATGCATATTTGTGTGCATGTGTGCCTTGTGTGCACACATGTAAATGTGTGTGCATCTGTGAATGCACGGTGTATGCATGCCATGTGTGTGCACCTGTGTGTGCAAATGCATGTGTGCCTTGTGTGCATCTGTGTGCAGGTACATGTGCCTTGTGCCACAGTACACGTGTGTGTGCATGTGTGCATGCATTGCACACATGTATGCATGTGTATGAATGCAGTGTGTTGTGCCTTGTGTGCACGTGTGCCTTGTGTGCATGCATGTGCACTGTGTGCTTGCACGTGCACATGTGTGCATGGTGTGACTGCACTGTGTGCGTGTGTGTACACAGCTGCATACATGCATGTGTGCCTTGGCATGTGCCTTGTGTGTGTGCGTGGATGCACTGTGTGTATGGGTGCTTGTGTGCGTGTGTGCACGTGTGCAAGCAGGCGTATGTGGGTTTAGTGGAGATGAGTGTCCTGCCCAGTCCCGTTCCCTTTAGTGGCAGCGCCCTCGTGTGGCCACAGTGAAGATTGCACCACACAGCACCCTCTGCCCTGGCTCACCTTCACAGCAGTTCGTTCCCCTTGTCATGTTCCATGTGATGAGCGACCTGGGAGACCTTCCCACTCAGCTACAGAGCGATGTGGAAATTTCTCGGGAAATACTTGATTTGGGGCTTTAAAAGTTGGGATGCTGACGTATCAGGCTACAGAAACCACGTTCTGGCCGGATTTCCGAGAGCCAGGGCGGTGTGGGGGGACAGGCGGGCAGGTGGCCGCAGCAAACGGCTACACTGTGGGGCTCACGACGCACAAGCTCGTCCTGCTGCCGTCCGGAGTCCAGAGGACAGGCCGAGGGGCCACAGGGCCCAGGGAGGACCCTTCCTGCTTCTTCCAGCTCCTGGGGGCCCGTGTCCCTGGCCTGAGGCAGCGTCACCCAGCCCCTTACCTCCTCTGCCCCCCCTGCCACTGGACCAGGGCCACCGCAGTCCAGGGGGTCTCACCTCGAGATGACGTCAGCAGAGACCCGATTTGCACACAGGTCACACTCACGGGTTTGGGTGAGGATGTGGCTGAACCTCTCTGGGGCCACCGGGTGGCCCACTCGCACGGGTGGCGTGGGGTCTGGAGACGGGGCCAGCAGCAGTGGCAGACAGCTGTGGCAGATGGGGCAGGAGAATGAGATGGAAAGTTCTGGGCTCCCTGAGTTCCAGGCTGGGCGAGGCGACAGGCAACAGCACACCTTGTCCCTCCGATGACTCTGCCCTGGGGTCCACGTTGCTGCCGAACAGTCCGTCCTGCTCACGGACAGGGACGGCCCAACGCTGGCAGCTGCTTGCTGATGGGGTGGGTGGGGACCGGCTGCTGGGAGAGCCAGGCAGGGAGGCCGCGAGGCACCCGGTCAACCATGGTCCTGAGCTCAGCCCAGGTCACCCTTGGCTGCATGGAACTGGGGCTGCCGGTGGGGACCCGGCTGTGGGGGACAGGCGGGCAGGGGGCTGCTGTCACTGAGGGCTCACCCTGGCGGCTTCACCCGCCCTGAGCAGGACTGAAGGCCTGGGGCCCGCGCATCGCACACAACAGGCTCTTCCTGGGATTAGAGACCCCAGGGCAGCCACAGGACAAGGACAAACCGGAGCCAGTACCGGGCGGAGAACCAGGGCAGGCAGCCGCCGGCCCTCACGGGGATAAGGGACACAGATCAAAGCCGTCGGGGAGCTGGCTCCGCAGAGGGACCCCGCGGAGCACGAGGACAAAGGAAACAGAGCAGATGCCACTGCAAATAAGCGTTTCGAGCCTGAGATGAAATTTAGGCACTAGGATAAAAAATGTGACTGATGATAATATGAATAAAAGGCAGAATAAGATTGCTTAAATTAAACTTGATGGACAAGCACTTATCAGGCAAACGAGGACACCTTTTAAAACTCTGAAAAGAGCAAATCAAATGTAAAACCAGAAACCGAAGCTCTCAACGTGAGACAGGACGTTACCACGATGTGAACTGTGGTGTCCGGGGTGACGGCCAGCGACTGCTGTGGGTCCCAGGCCTGACCTTTGACCTCAGAGAAGACAAGGGACGGGTAGGAAGCCTGTTGTAGAGACAACAGTGTCCCCAGGAGCCGTGGCCCCCGTGGCCCAGCAGGGGCTGTGCCGGGCGGTGCTGACGGCAGACAGGTGGCGAGGTGCCCAGACGTGGCCTCGGGCGGGGCTCGTGCTCCTCGGCAGCGACCGTGCACGGCTCACGCAGCCAGAAACAAGACACTGCGGACGTCACGCAACGGTTCTCCTCCTCCGACGCGACCGTCATCTGCGGCTGGACACTGGGCTCCCGGCGCGGCCCTGCTCCTGGGGGCTCCCGTCACTGCCTGCGCCAGAGGGCTCGTGGGGCTCCATCTCCTCACAGCCAACCCCCGTCGCCGAGGGCTGCAGGGTCACCTCAGAGACCAGCCGTGCACTGCAGGTCTGGCCACTGGGAACCGGGGTGGCGTGGATGGCTGGTGGCACCAGCTGCGTGTGGGAGGCACTGTGGCCAGCATGGTAGCTGGAATTGGACGCAGTGCCACGTTCGTGGAACACAGAGGGCTGAGGCCCACAGAAAAGCCACCGCTAGCAAGCGCCGGCCAGTCTGCACTGTGGGCCTTCTTCGACGAGCCCCCGAGAGAACCCAGTGGGGGACTGTCCTGTGGTTACGTAAACGTAACATGTAGCAGCTTCCGATGCTGCACGAAGCTCTGTCCACGCGTACACTCAGTGGCCCAGGACTGACAGACCCCGCAGGCAGACGTGGGGCCCGTCCCTGACGCCCAGGGGCCTGGGCTCCCTGCTATGCAAGGACAGTGACAGCGCCAGGCTCAGGGGAGCAGGACAGAGCCATGACTGGGGGCCACCCCTCAGCTCGGGGATCAGGGAGCCCACACACAACCCTGGGCACAGACCGGCCTTCTGCCGAGACCCGGGTGTCAAGGGAAGAAAGGACACAGTGTCACAGGGCCCAAGGCGCAGAGGCAGCGTGTGCTGCCCTGGGGACAGGATGCGTTTTGGAGATGTGAGCAGTGGACAGTCACCCTGCCCCAGCCCTGCCTGCCGCCCCCTCCCAGAACCAGGCCCTCTGCAAGCCCAGCCCACCCGCCCAGGCCCGGCGAGCACACCGCTCCGCTGTGCATCCAACTCACTTTCACAGGAGCAGGAAGACCCACTGCCCCACGTCATCCCGGGCCTCCCCAGGTCACTGCGTAAGGGCTAGTTGGTCAGAGAAACAACCATTTTCGTGCCATAGAAACCGAACTGCTTGTTCACTAAGAAGCAATGCTGTTGATCGAGCAGAAACCCACAGAACCCCGGGGACGAGGGCACAGCGCCGAGGCTGCCGGCAGCCCCTGCGTCCCCACGGCCCCATGCGGCTCAGCACCGCTCGGCCCGCGCCCAGCGGGGCGGCTGTGGAGAACAAGTCACCGACCCACCAGGCCCGCTGTCCACGCGGACCGCCAGGGGGCCGTGACCTCGCCGTGGGCCTGCTGTGGCCCGAGCGTGGAGGCCCTTGCACGGCTGAGCAGGACGTGTGGCCCCGAACTCCTCTGGCTGACAGCTGGGGACTCTAAGCGCCTGGGGATTTTCTGACACATACGACTGACGTTCAGATCTGGCCAAGCCGGTCACTCGCTCGCCCAGCTGCTGGGTCAGCGGCCGGGTCCAGCAGCCGGGCCGGGTGCACTGCAGGGGTCAGTGTGGCGAGCTGACCTGACCACGAGCGGGAGAAGATGCCTTGGCGCCCACCACCGCACACTCCTGGGGCCCGTCCTGCCCGGGGCCTGGGCCGTCACGCCGACTGTGTCTGCCGAGGGCAGGAGCCACGAGGCGTCCACTCTGGGAGAGTGCGGCCGGGCCTGGGCCGCCCGCAGTCCAGGGACCGGCCCAGGTCCCCAGGCCAGGGACCGGGGAGCCCTTCGCACGTGGGTACAAGTGGGACTTCTCGGGGGCGGGAGGGGAGCTTGGGCTGACGGTGCACGTACGGGGGCTCGACCTCAGGCCGCGGTCAGCCTGGAGATGAGTGGCAGGCAGTCCCGTCGACTCTGGCCCCCAGGCCACCCCTCAGGCCCGCAGGAGGACCCCGGTGGTGACTGGTGACACCTCTCAGACCAGTGGGCCAGCAGGGGCCATCACGATGGGCAGCGCTCCAAGCTCAGTCAGCTGCGGCAGGGTCACACGGTGGGGCGGGCAGTGCAGGCCGGACGCCCAGGGAAGGAGGTGCAGGGACCGTCCCCAGCTCCACAACCCTGGCCACTGACTGCGAGGGAGTAAACATGAACTTGGACCCCAGGCCTAATGGCTCTTTCTCCTTACTTTCAAAGGGTGTTCAAAATAAAACTTTATTTTGGCAAAGGCAAAAAACCTCAGGTGTGACTGTGGCTGTCCGGCCCAGGCTTGAGGCCCGAGACATGCTGTCACTCTCCTGGCCGACACTGTCCTAGCCTGGGGGCCAGGCGAGAGAGGGGCGCAGGGACCTCAGGACACTCTGTGTGATTTCCCATGAGCGCGTCAGCGTTTCAAAACGAACGCTCAGTACTTACTGAGAGTCACAGCCCTCACACCTCCCAACACGGCAGGGCCATGCAGCCATGGGGGAGGGGGGCCCCCACCGCTCCCAGCCTCACAGCTGTCCCCAGGGGGCCCCTCTATGAAGGAGCTGCAGCTAGAGGCGGAAGCCTGACCCCCCACACGCTCCTGCCCTCGGTGTTTACAGGGCACCCCGCAAGCCCCCGCAGGAAGGTCACAAGGTGGCACCCAGGGCCACCACCCCTGGCCACCTCCCAAAGCTGCCCCGGACACTGGGTCCCCACGCACCCCCGTGCCCTGCCCCCTCCAGAGCGGACCCCCGGCGGGAGGCAGCACGGGTGCCGGCTCCCACACACAGCGAAGGAGCCCGCGGGGCCGCCTGGGCTGGCACAGCGGCCTGAGGGGCGGCTCCGCCCGCTGCTTGAGGACCGACCTGTGGCTCTGGACCCGGGACCCCTCTGGTCACGTGAGAACGGGGCCAGGAGCTCGAAGGCCGTTGGCACGCGCGCGGCTAGGAGACGGCCCCGAGCCCGCACACGCTGTCCCTGTGTGACCAGCGGCCCTCCGGTCCCCACAGGACACACGTGCCGGTGCAGCCCACGCCGAGCTGCCTCGTCACAGCCCCGGCTCGGCACGGCCAGGCCGGGCGGGTCCCTCTCGCTTCTCCCCAGTGTCGTCCGGTGGTTTTACACACGGACACGCGGCGGGGATGTTATCGTAGACAGAAATGGTGGAGAAGAACTGGTCTTAACCTGAGTTACTCGTGACAGTGCAGCTTACTGATGTTCGTAAATGACGGCAAGTGAGCAGGACCCAGTAACGCTTAGTTTTATTTGCGCAGGTGACACTTAAAGTACCTTATGCTTTCGTGGTTACAGCTCCCGTTACAAGCATCAAACACCGGTGCACAATTCACCCCACGGTCCACACCCCCTCCCACCAAAGCCAAACACAGCACACACCCCTGTAACAGTCACCTTAAAACCACAACGGTCACACTCCTCTCGGCCTCTAAGGGGCAGCACTGCCGTGGGGACCGCTCTGAAACAGCCCCGGGTTCCAACACTGGGGTTAAAGCTTCCGGCCTTCTTCAACGACGTCAGGGTTTCCACGACGCCTCATGTCCGAGGAGCACGGGCAAGGCGCGTGGACGGATTCTTCACCAGAGCAGGCGCGCAGGCGCATGCGGGCGGGGGCGGGGCGGGCAGCCGGGCACAGACACGATTACAGGCCGGGAGGGCGTGGCTCGGACAAGCTGGTGTTTCGAGCAGCCGATGTCTACGACCTGAAACACGGAGTTCCGTGTACTCCAGGGGCGTGTGCACGTGCGTGTGCGTGTGCATGTGTGAACAGTGCACCCATTTTTCCTCAGCAGAACCAGAACTCAGAGCCAGAAACAGCCTGACACAACAAGATTCTGTGGAATTCTGTACGTGCTACAAAGAACAATTACGGATCCAAGGAAAGAAAACGGGATTTAGCAGAAGTTAAACCATATTTGGGGCAGAATCCGATGACTTGGAGAGGACGAGCTTCACACCGCAAACCCAGGGCAGGAGGTCACACCCGACTGGCGCCAAGCCCTCCAAGCACGGGCCGGGCCACGGACGCGGCTGCTGTGTGAACGGGAGGGGAGTCGCTGACGGTCGCGGCTCAGGCGTGACGCACGCCGCCTGCACTTACCCAGCTCTAGTTCTCCAGGCTGCACCACCAGGAGGGCAAGAGTCACTTCGTGGGCCCGGCGGTGGCCCAGCTGCCCCCTGCGGTCGCGCCTCTAAAGCGAGAGGCTCCCGGCGTCGACAGGGCGGGCGGGCGGCGAGCGGGGCCCATGCGGAGGAGCGCGGCCCGCGTGCCGGGGACAAGCGGGGAGAGCCGGCAGGTGCGCACGCCCGACGTCGCCCCGCCACCCCGGGCTGGGGGGCTGGGACCAGCATCCCCAGGGCTGTGGGGGGGTCTGGGGGCCGTGGGGAGCAGGTGCCGCTACCTAGGGTGCCCACGCCGCCCGGAGCCGCCCGGAGCCCCGCCTAGCGGCGCCCTTCGGCCGGCTTCTTCTTCTTCGACTCGCCCCTCTGCTTCTGCTGCTTCCTCTTGCTGCCTTCCTTGAGCCCTACGGAAACACGGCCCGTGAGACGCTGAGCAGAACACGGGACCCGCCGAGCGGCACGCGCATCCCAGCCGTCCCCGCGGCAGGAAGGCCAGCGCCACGAGGCCGTGTCTCCACCTCCAGCCTGTGCCCGAGGCCGGCAGCACGCGCGGCTCCGACGGTGCGACCTCGGCCGGCACCAGCGCCGCCCCCGGCCCACCTGGCGACTGCCCCGGGCCAGAGGCCCTGCCGCGCTGCAGGGAGCCTGTCACTCCCTGGCCATCGCTTGAAGTCAGCGAGTCGGAGGCCAAGGGAACAGAGGACAAACGCACTGCCCACCAGCGCCGTGCGGCCGTGGGTGGACGAGTGCACGGGGCCCAGACTCAGCGGGCGTTAGAGCTCAGAGGCAAACAGCGATTTAAAAGGCCTGGCTGCAGTAGAGAAGGGCACGGAGCCAGGCCAGGGTCATGGGGGCCAGGGACCCCCGGCGCCCTCAGATGGGAGCCCACGCCTAGCTCACGACCACCGTCTGCCCGCTGCCCGGGGGACCGGCCGACGGGCTCGCCTCCCTGCCCCACACGGCAGTCTCCAGGCCCTCGGTCCCCACGGCCACGAGCTCGCCATCGACTCTGGGAGCTGGCCTGCTGGGCTCGGCGGCCCCAGCCCCTGGGCCGCATGTTCAGGAAGGTTCTGCACGGCCGGGGGTGGGGAGAGGGGGCCGAGCTGGGCGGCACCGGGGCCTGGGCTCCCACGGGGGGCCTGCCCCCCTCATCGCTGCTGGGACCAGCATGGCGGGGTGCTTGTGGGCGGGGCCCCGTGACAGGTGCACGTCCCTAAAAAGACACCACCTGTGCTAGGGGCGTCTCGACTCTGAGGAGACCCCAAAGGGCGACCTCAAACAAACTTGAGAACTTCAGTGACGAGGGGCAGTGCGGCGGGGGCTGCACGTCGCCCCCCTGCAGGAGCCTGTCCCGTGTCCAGAGAATGTGAGGGCACTGGCCACCCCAGCTACTGACCCGCGGCCCGAGAGGCAGGCTGGACACACAGGGAGCCCTGGGCAGCACCCGATTCTCACGGCCCCACCCACGAGCTGCGTGCCTGTCAAGGTCTCCGATCGTGGGGAACAGAGTGAGAAGTGGGGGTGTGGTGGGCCGACGGACCTGGCGCACAGGGTCCCCAGGCCTGGCCACACGCATCACAAACCTCGAGGGGACTCAGGACCAACCTTGCCCTGCCCACTTGCCACCACAGCCATGTCCCGCCTCACCCTCCGCCAAAGAGGTCCAGCCGGGCCCCCGACAAGAGGGACCCCGTGCTTGGGAGGAAACCCTGCCTCCCTGAGGTCAAGAGGCCCAGACCTGAGAGACTGCAGCTGAGTGGGTGTGGCCCCAGAGACCCTGCCCCGCGTGACGCGACGCTGCCTGCTGGGGACAGGAGTGGGGCACACGCCCCCCCCCCAAACAGGGCTCTTCACGTTTCCTTCCAACGTCCAAGGTCGATGTGAAAACAAAACACAGGAAAAACCAAACCAAGACCCAGAAGCCTGAATCCCGCCAAGAGCCTCCCTCGTGGCCACGCCCAGAGGCGGTGCCCTTGGGGCTCCTCCCAGAAGACACCTGGGGGGTGGGGGGGGCGGGCTGGAAGTCCCCGGTGGAGACAGGCACAGACAAGCAGGTTAGTTTCGTTAGAGAGACGAACTGGAAGCGAGCGGCAGCATTAGCTCTGTGAGCGCCAGGCCAAGCCTTGCAGAAGGGAGCCGCCTGCAGCTCCCCGGGGCCTTGCTCTCTCCAGATCAGAAAATAAGGACGGGAAGTCCATTTCGCTGCTTCGTTCCCAAACTCTTTCCAAGTGGAACAATTCTGACTTTCTCTTCTGAGTCCTGTGTTCTTGACAGACTCTAACGAGCGCGTAACTCACGAAGGAGGATCCACGACGACTCGCTCATTCCCGTGAAACACGCAGACGCGTCCGAAATGCAGCAGGTCGAGTTTCACGGGAGGTAGACCGTGACGTGACGGCCGGTGACAAACCCCAAGGCCAGCCAGTCCCGCCCACGCCGCTCGCTCGCAGGGCAGCCCCAGGCAACAGCAGTGGGCTGGACGGTCACTGGGCCACCGACCCGCAGGCTCCTCTGCTGCTCCTGACGCCGAATCCCGTCAGCCGGACACACGCACTCGCACACGGCACCAAGCCGGGGTCCGGGGGAGCGCGTCCACGAGAGCCCATCTGCAGCCTAAAACGAGCACTTCCCAGACACTGCCAGGCTGCGTCGCCTGTCACTGTCACCCGGCGCTCCAGGGGACACCTCTGCCCAGTGGCTGGCCAAGCGGGAGCACAAGGCAGGGGTGCCAGGCACTTCTGGTGCGACCGAGGTCCTTATAAGTGCTTCTTTTTAAGAATTTTTGAAGACCAGCGAATCTGGCAGAAAACTGATTGCAGGGTCCCTCCAGGCCACACCGGGGTACAGAGGAGTCACGGGAGCCACCCCGGGCAGGGCCCCCAGTGCTGGAGGAGGGGTGTCCTGGCACCGGGGGGCAGTGCCTGCCCCACGCCTGGCGTCTGCAGAGCCGGACAGAGTGGCCGAAGTCGTTTGGCTGCGGACGGGCGCACCCTGACGCCGTGCCTTCCGGCCGCGTCTCCCGCCTCTGCCCCTGGGGCAGCGCTGTGGGCTCCGGCAGGACGTCGAACCGCGGGCTTGCACGCGGGCCGAGTGTGCGCGTGAAGACCTCACCCCCGCTGTCCGGTGCCTTCACCCCCTTCCAGGCCTGAGCTGGTGAGGACGGAAGCAGAGCCCTGGACGGCATGTGGAGGCGGCGAGCAACCAGGGTCCGAGGCAGGTCCAACCTCGTGGCCCAGGACGAGCACCAGGACCAAAGGAGCCTGTCGCTCGCCGGCCGCAGGCCGCAGGTGGGCTGGCAACCCGCGCCCCGCTCAGAGCGACCCTGCTGGGGCCGGCGTGAAGCGCGACCGAGCAGGCGGCTTCAGAGGGGCACGGCCTGTTTCCCGCTGCCCGCGCAGAGGCTCTCCGGCCCGCACACCTGGCAGGGCCGTGGCGTCCGCCCTGCAGCCGGCCACCGGCGTCCTGGCCCAGCCCGCGCTGCCGCCACTCAGCCCCGGGGTGACTGCCCGACTCCGGCCGCCCTCGCGTCAATCACGCAGAAGCCCAGTTGCCAAATGGCCCGTCTGCTGCTGGCAGTGCGGCGGGAGCTGCCGGGAGCACGGGCCGTGTCCTCCTGTGCCGACGGCCACCTCTGGCTTCTCACCTGGGGACCAGAGGACGTCCCAGCAGACGCTCCGAGGGGAGCTCGGCGCTCGGACAATGCCGCCGGGCACCACCCCGACGCGGGGGGCCGGGGCCCCCACGGGAGCCACGACAGCACGAGCTCTCGGGCACAACTCAGGCCGAATCCACGCTGGGCCTTGGGGCCGTCAGGGCCACACCTACATGCCCAGCGACACTGTGAGATGATCAGAGCCTTCCACGCGGACCCCGTCCAGGGGCCGCCTGGCCTCTGTGAGGGACGGCGAGCCAGGGATCCGGCCGAGGGCGCTCGCGGCCGCCGGCACCCCGGGCGCCCACCCGGCCCGGCGGCGAGCTGGTCTTTCTTAACCAGAGACAAGCAAAGGGCCAGAGGCAGGAAGAGGACGCGAAGCTGCCGGGCGCCCCGCCCCGCCCCTCCCCTCCCGTCCGGCGGTGGCCCGGGGCGCGTCCGGCGAAGCCCGCGGACCTCAAGCACTGGCTTGGAAGTTACAAACAGGGGCATCAAGGGGAAGCCGCACCCGCCGTCCTGTGCCCGAGACAACACGCGTCACACCGTCACACAGGCTGGCACCCCGTTTTAATGGCGGGCGCCCCCGCCCTCAGGTGAGGACGCAGCAGCGCAGGGACGCCTTCGCTCTGCCCTGGCCTCGGGCCGGGGCGGAGGCAGCCGTGCGGGGGCGCCCGGCCTCGCGTCCCCCCTGCACACCTGCCGAGAACACGGAGGCGTCCCAGCTGCCGGCGGCCCGGTGTCTGCCTTGCTCGTCCTCGTCCTCGCGGCCGCGGGGGGGGACGCGTTTCCAGGCAGCGCGGCAGGCTTGTGCGACCTCAGCGAGCGGGCGCTGGCGGGCTGGCCTCGGTGGCGGCACTCCTCCAGGAAGGCGTCCTCGTCGGCCACACCTGCAAGCACAGGGCGGGGACCGGCGTGAGTCGGCGCCGCGGCGGCCGGACATCTCCGAGGGGCAAGGGGACAGCGCGGCCACACGACGATGCAGCCCCGACAGCAGCCCCCCCCCCAAGGCACCTACGCGACTCCCGAGAGCACGTGCCCGACTGAGCCACTGTCAGGGGCCGGGACCCCGCGACAGGCGTCCCCAAAGCCAACCCAGCCTGCGACTCCGCCGGAGAAGGCTCGGAGCCGGCGTCCGGGCTAGACGCTGCCCGTCCACTGAACGTTAGACACGGGGTGCGAGGGCGGAGCTGGCCCGTGGCACCTGCCCCCCCCCCCGCCCAGCTCACACACAGCACACAGCTCTGAACCGTCACGTCAGACACACACCCAAGACGGGACGTCGCTGGTCGCTCCCGAAGCCACGCTTCTGGCGGTCTCTTTGAAAACGGAGGTTTTGCACGTTGGGTGGGGTGTGAGGGATAAAGTAACAGAACTGAGGAAATTCACGGACTTTAAGTTCCTTCTCTGAAGAGCTCAGATGTCACATCAGGGGTAAGAAGCTCAATGACAAAACTAACACCCTTCGCGACGGGACGGTGAGAGCACGAGCCGAGGCTGTTCCCAGCCGCCAAACTGCTCCCCGGGTGCGGCTATGGGCAGGTGTCACCAAACACCGTCCCACCTGCCACACTCAAAACTCTGGGCCTAACAAGGGGCTCGGGCCAGCTGAGGCAGGACACCCCCACACTGCCCAGGCACAGCCCAGCCCACCCGCAGGTGGCTCTGTCTCCATCCCCAACACCACCTCCCCCCGAGATGAAGAAAGGCAAGGGCTGTGACTAGGGGTTTTAGTCGTCACCGTACACCGTACACGCTGCCGAGGGCCAGGCCCCGTGCAGGGGAGCCCGGCTGAAGCAGACCTGCAGCACCAGACACCTCGTGGGCACACCCCGTCGGGCTGCGAGGACGCCCAAGCCCCCGTGGGAGCCTGGCCTCGTGTTCCTGGGGCGCTTGTCCCCGATGGGAGTGCTGGCCGCTGGGGACCGAGCGTGCCAGCACAAAGGGGCACAGAAGCCAGCTCCCGAGGAACGCGGGGCTGGTCGCCGATGTCCTGGGGCTGAGCCTCAGGGGCTTTCCAAGGAAAGTCTCGAGTTACGCTCCATTAGCCTCCGACCCCACAGCGTGGGACGCAGCAGGCGGGTGGCCAAGGCCGCGTGGCTCCTGGGATGGCAACCCTGCTCCGAGCGGCTCTGGGCAGACACGCTGTGTCACACCCTGCTGCCGAGCCCTCCGGGTGCGCCCCTCAGACCTGAGAACTGAGGAGACTGAGGCCAGGCCGGGGGCTCTGTCCCCAGCGAGCCTGGCCCAGAGGACCCGCCCACCGCGCGGACGCAGGGGCCCCGGTGGCACTCACGGCCGCGCTTCCCAGCGTGCTGTGGCTGCTGCACCAAGGCAGGCCGCCTCTCGGGGCCCACGGGGTCCCACACCAGCTCTGGGCTTGGCGGCCAGTAGAACGGACAGACGTGCCCCAGGTGCGAGCGGCTGGTGTTGAGAAGCCACTTACAGCGTGACTGCGCGTGGAAAGCCACATGCGGGGTGGGGAAAGGCGGCGGAGGGAGGGACGCTGGCTCCCTGGGGCGCGTCCAGCCCGGCCACCGTGGGAGGGGACGGGCAGCGGGCCCCACACCGTGACGGCACAAGTCCTGGCTCCTCGGGTTGCACCTCTAGAGATCAACGCGAGGCAGAACTTCAATGACCTTTAAACCCTGTCCTTGCCGTGAGGTCACGTTCCAGAGTTCCAGGTACGTGACGCCCTGAACCCTGGTCACCAGCACCTTCACTCTGAGTCTGGCTTCGTGACGATGACACCCTGGGCGGGGAAGTGGGTGAAGCCGTCCCTGCCACACGTGGTTCGCTAGCGTGGGGTCACCTCAGAAGCCGCTCGCTCCCAGCCCCGCAGTCACAGGCCAGAGGGACAGCGGCAGCTCCCCACACACTGTTTTCGGGGAACCTGTCCCCTGAGCCAGCACATGCAGCCACTGGTGACACGCCTCCCGCCTCCGGAACAGCCCAGCCAGTCCAAGCCCACGTCTGTCACCCACGGTGGCCCCTACACAGTGGCTCCAGGGCTGCCGCAGGACCGGTCCCCGAGCTCTGCCGTCCGGTCCAGCTCGACCGTAGGGGTGGGGGCACGAGCCTGAAAGGCTGCGACCTCGCGCCACCCGCCTGGGACGTGCAGCCACGTGGGCTCAGGGCCGTCTGTCTGTCCCTCGTGTTCGCTGTCTGTTCAGAAACCGTCGCTGAGGCGTGGAGCTCGACGTTCCGAGGACGGACGCCCCAACGGCACAGACATGAGGAACAGGGTGCCCCGCCGCCCCCGAGCCCTGCGACGCCGACCTGCGGACCAGTGACCGCTCAGCCCAGAGCTCGCGGTCACCCTGGGCGGCGGGGCCCGCGCTGTGGCCGGAAGCCGGGGCCTCCCCCCGCGGGCGTCCACGGGGGTCCATGCACACGGCGGCGCACACCGCTGACCACCTCCCCGTCTCCGTCTTACTTACCGTGTGCAACACCGTGACCTCTCGGCTCCCCGGGCCCCGCCGGGCTCTCCCAGGCTCCGAAGGGCCTCGGGGCTGGAGCAGGGACAATCGAGCCAGAGCCCACGAGGTCCCGTGAAACCCAGGGTCCCAAGGAGCAGAACAATGACATGGGGAAAAAAACGCCGGGGACAGGGGCCCAACGACGAGACCACGCACCGCCTCGTCCAAAGGTCTTCGCCGGGAACGTTCTGGAAGGGGCGGCTCGAGGCGCGCCCACGCCAGCACGTGCGCCACTGCGAGGCGGCGACGGGCACCGTCGAGACACTGAGCTGCAGGCGACAGGCCCTCGTCACCTGTCTGCGAAGGCGTCCGGGAAGCACGGTGACCGACACCCCCACGGCAGCCGGACGCCAGGCAGGGCCCCCCCCGGGCGTGGCCTGCACCTCGGCCCAAGTGGACGAGGCGGCCGCGTGCGTTTCTGGCCACCGCTGACCCTGTGCGCGCGCACTGAGTGGCCTGCGGTCAGGGGCCCCACGGAGCCGGCTCTTCTCCCCGCAGCGCGCGCCAGCCCACGGCGGCACAGAGCGCGGCGAGGCCCGGCTCGCGCTCCCGCCCGCAGAGCCCCGCGCCCCGCCTGCGGTCACGCCGCCAGGGCCAGGCTGGCACCGGCCGGGGGGAGCCCGGCCTGCGCCTCCGGCTCGGCTCCTCCCCGAGGCTCTGCTGGGGAGGGACAGGGGCGCTGCCGCCGGCCCCAGGGGGGGAGCCACCACGGATGCGTGTGACGCACTGACAAACGACCTCACGAATGGACACGCGCTGCCTCCCGGTACCGCTGACCCCGTGAACTAGCGCGAGCGACCCCCGCCCAGCACGCAGCTCTGAGGCCGGGCACGTGCCGCGTCGTCCTGCGGCGTTTCCCAGCCCCCGCGGCCCACTGAGGGCTGCGCCACGCTGCTCCCGGACGCGCCCAGCGCAGCGGCCTGAGGCGAGCAGTTCGTCCTGTGTAAGGAGAACAAACAACATGTGTTAAAAGAAAGACGAGCCGCGCCTAACCCTGCAAGCCGTGCAGAACTGACGATCCGGTGGCGTCTGCCAGCCTCGCCCTGCGTGAACGACCAGCGTGACACGGGGCTAAAAAGACCAGAACACGCCCCGCCCTGAAGCGCCGCGTCAGAGCGGCCTTGACCGCGGCAGGCCCTGCGCGCGGCCGCAGTCGCCCCCCCACCCCACGCGCGCGCAACCAGGAGGCCTCGGCGGGGGCGCCGCCTCTGCGGGGACAGGGCGGGTGCCACACGGGCTCAGGCGTGACTAACGCCGGCCACCACGGCCTGAGGCCACGCAAACGCCCGGGAACCGCCGACGGAAGACCCGGCGCGCACGTGGGGCAGGCCGGACGCCGACGCGCGGAGACCCCGTCCCCAGCGCTCAGGGACGAGCACAGACGGCACGGGGACACCACGGCCTCACCGGCGCCCGCGCTGCAGGCCGCGAGGACGCGCTGCGCGTGGAAGGCGCGGGGTGCGCGGGGCACGCCGACCGCGCCGCGACCCGGCAAGGCAGGCGGGAGCCAGACGCGCGGGCGCAAGGCTCACGTGTCTCTAGAGCCGGCAGACAGCGCGCCGGTCAGCAGTGACCGACCTGGCTGTAGCCACCCGTTTACGGACATGCCGCGCAGTGGTGACGCCACCACCGCTGCGGCCACTGAGAGATGGAAGGACCGGCTCTCGGAGTAACTGAGGCGAGTCACACAGGGGAAACCAAGTCAGGGCGGTGCCCAGGCCCTGGCGGGCAGGTGGACAGCGGGGAGCAGGTCAGCGAGAACACGGGCGGGGGTGACGTGACGGTCAAGGACACAGAAGAACCCTTTCTGCCTGAGCCCCTGCACTCGGAAGAAGGGACAACAGCCACGAGGGCCGTGCCGAGGCACCGTCTGCAGAGGCCTCAGCGGGCCGGCACCCCCAGCCCCGCGCTGGGGCAGGGGCACGCAGGCCTCCGCCCACGCCCACCGTGCCCCCTGGGCGGAGGAGACGCCACCCTCCAGGCCTCCTCCTACCGGGACCTGGGGCCACACGCCCCTGCTGACGCACAGGTCAGGACTGGCTCAAGCAAGGACCTGGGAGGCCTGAGCCTCGCTGGAGGCGGAGGGCGGAGGACGCTGGACCACAGGAGGCAAAGCAGCCGAGCCCCGGCGGGCCACCGCCACCCCAGGACACCAGCCTGCCCGCGAGGGGCCGCCGGCCCCCAGCTCGGCCCCCGCTGCAGCAGCCGCGGCTGGCTGTGAGGCACGGCGCCCACCAGGAGGGACGAGGCGGGGACGACGAGCAATGCACAGCCACCAGCGCAGAACGCGCCGCGGTGCGCGCAGGGCCCCAGGGCCCCGGATCTGCCTCCCCCGCAGACACGCGGAGGGGCCCACAGCGTCTAGGACACGCTGTGGTTCCACAGCGTCTTTCCAGTTTGTCACTCTTCCCTAAGAGACCGTGCAGACGAAACGGGTTTGCAAACCACCACGCCGCGAGGCACGTGCCAGGGAACCCTGTGTGGGCGTCTCGTCCCCTCCCAGCCGCACTCCGCGAGGCGACACTGGGCGCTGGCCCCGGCCGCCACCTCGGCCCGGCACCCGACGCTGCGTCCACTGCAGCGGCTGCGCCGACGGCCACGCCCCCAGCGAGACCCCCGCGGGGTCTTCTTCAGAGCTCAACGCAAAGACGCCGCCGCGCTCCTTTCCAAAGTCGAGCGAAGGAAACGCCGAGGCGTTGCAGCCTCTGCACCTGGCACTGTGGCTCGCACGGCCACACAGAGGGGCCCCGCGCGCCTTCACCCTTCACGCTGCGTCTGCCCCGGCGTAAGCTGCGGGCCAACGGCCGACCCGCCCCCTCCGTGCGTCCGCAACGCCACACGCCAGCCCCCCGCGTGACGAGGAGGCAGACCTTCCTCTGCTGTGTTCCGGGCAGACGGATCGCTTCTCTCTCTTCAAAAACCAGCCCTTAACAACGTGTTCACCATGCGAGAACCCTGATACGCTGCCCCCAGAAAACAAATCCAAAGACGAGGCGTCGTCAGAACGAAGTCCAGGGAAAGGACAAAGTGACGGTGCACGTGGGGAAATGAGCATCATCGTCCACCTCAGGCACAGCTTCGTGTTAATGCATGTGACCTTGTGAACACAGTAAACGCACTGGCGCACATTCTCAACCAAGAAAAAACAAGAACAATGAAAGGGAACAATCGGTGAGGTACAAGCTTCCTGTTCGGGGATCGCTGTTCCTAACAGCTGGTTTTCCCTGAGCTCGGTTTTGCCTGTGGCCTCAGGCCTCAGACACAACAAAGGAACATTAAGGAGAAGGACCTGAGCCGCGCCCAGTGGGAGGGGCTCCTTTGGCTGACACACTCGCCACTCACTCACCTGATGACCCAGCAAAGCTGGCCAAACGGGCCACAGCAGGAAACGTTCAAAGGCATCAGGAAGCAGACCCCATGCCACGGCCAGATGACGGGACAGAAAAGCACAGACCTCCCGAGGGCACAAGGGCACGCGTGCTGACTGCCGGCCTGTGGTCGGGCCAGCCCTCCGCCCATGGCCCACGTCCTGGGGACAAGTCTAGGGAGAGCCCGGCCCTGCCCTACAGGCTCTGCTCCCCAGAGTCACCCCCAGCGACAACAACTGACATCGGCCTGCTGGTTCGCGATCGCCACCGCGGCGCCTTCGGCAGGCACAGGACACGGCTGGGCTGGCGGGACGGCAGGCGGGGTGGGGACCACGCACAGAACAGGCTTGCAGGGCGTGGCTGCCAAGCTGCGGGCTGCGATGCAGAAGCAGCCTGTACTCGTGGGGGGTGCCAAGGATGGTTAAGCCGAGACGCGCCGAGCCCTCCCCAGCCAGACGCGGCAGTCGCTCGGACTTCAAAGGCCGGGGACACCGGGCCCGGGTTAGCAGGCCAGCATCCAAGGCGGGCGGCAGTGCTGCGCGATGGGACCACCTGGGTGTGCACAGCACTGACAGACACCTGGAGCGCCCCGGGCGGGGCCGCAGCAAGAACAGCCCTGCCCTCCTCGGGGGCTGGCCTCCAAAGCAAGGTCTCCCATGCCCGAGCACCAGGACAGGACTCTGCTCAGGGTCCCCGAGACCCACACCACACACCCAGCTCAGAAATCGGCTCCTCACAGCGGCTGGACAGAAGCCACCACCAGACTCCCAGGGACGAGGCAGCAAAGGCTCACCCCAGCGCGCAGTGGGGCAGGCCGCTGCGGCCCATTCCACCGGCCACCAGCACCCCGGGGGCGCACCCCGGGAACAGCCGACAGACGCGGCCAGAGCCCTGTACCTCTCGCGCCTCTGACCTCCCCAGACATGACGTCCCCTGGAGTCTCTGCTGGGGCTCGGAGAACAGAAGAGCTCCCGTCTTTAACCGGACGGCGAGCAGGGAGCGGGAGCACATGGCGTGACAGAGGGCGGGAGCCATTCGCACGGGCCTCGAGGTGTGGGGTGCGCACTCGGCACCCTGCTTTCAAAGCGTTCAAGACTATGGAAAGGTCTCTCAAACACAGAACAGGGACGGACAAACGACCAGAACCTGCCACGTCAATTAGATGCTGTTCTTGCAGCTCATTCCGTGTTGCTGACGCCATTCTGCAAACAGCAGCTCAACAACTGAACAGCAAAAACCAAGCCTTAGACCCGATGAATAACCTAACGAGACTGACACGCCCGTCAACACAGGCGCAGAACCAAGACAGTTTTCTCAAATGTGCTGATCCCCCAAAAAAGGTTCACCAGAGAGACCGCCCAGGCGTCAAACACCTTTCACCTGTCACGCCAGTTTGAGCGCAGTCCACGCCAGAGCCGCACTGGACGCCATGCCCCAGCGCCTCGGCACGTCCACAAAGTAAAAGCGTGGGCCGCTGCGGGGACACAGGTGATGACGGACAGAGAAGCATCTCACTGACCTGGTCTCCAGCCCTAGGGGACCGTCACGCCGCTATCAAATGGTCCATCCCACCCACCGAGGAAAAACGTGGAACTGAAGTTCTGAGTGTCTGCGTTTCTCACCTGAGTCGCGCCACCTGTGCTAACGCAGAAACAAAAGCAGGCTTTCGGAGGCCGAAATTTGAGTCTGTGAAACTAGCTTTTGCAACGCTGTTTTCCAACACGTGACGTGCCCAAGTAACTCCCTTATGCAAAGGTGCCGGGAGCCAAGACGACACGTTTAAGCACCTCTCCCGCTGTTTTCCTTAGTTCAGCTGTCATGGAATGCGTACGATAAATTTTGCTATGCTTTAATAGCACCTATAAAATTTTTAAAAATATCTTTTGTTTTCAACAACACGTTTCGATTCCTCAAGGACTGTACCTAGTTACCATGAGCGACTTCCCCAGGCTTCCCGGCACAGGCTGTGTGATTGGAACGTGTCTGGCGGGGAATGACCTCAGTCGAGTCCCATTCTGACCGTTTTCACACTGCTTATTTCCAAAACAAAACCCAGGAGGGTAAATATCACCAGTCTTGTTTAATTTTCCTCTGGCTGGAGCTCCAGTTACCAGAGGTGAGCGTGACAGATTTCACAGACTGGGAAACCAAAGAAACACCTTTATTTCTGCCCACATCTCCCCTCTCTGCGACGTTACCATGCGTAGTCCTTAAAGGAGCTGGCATCAGGCACAACCTAGAAAGCTAGAACATGCTTTGAAAAGAGAAAAAATATACACTTGTTTCTTCCCTCCCCAGAGAAACGTTACCACGTTAAAATAGCCATTAAATTGCTAATCTTTTTAACATAAATAGAAAAATCTTCATACACTCTCCAAACACACGGAAGAGAACGAACACGTCACTGCGTCTGGCACCCACGTCAACACGCAGGACGAAGCAGTCACGAGGTGGCAGCGGAAGCCCAGGCACAGAACCACACAGACACAAGAAGGCCACAGGCCCCACTCAGGGAAGAGTGCGCCAAACATTCGCGTTTATTTTCTTTTTTTTTTTTTAAGCAAATGACAAAGACCCATTTTACCAGCTTTACTTTTTAAACCTAAGCTTAACGTTACATATTTAAACAATTGTCAAAACTCACTAAGTTGCCAGCATTCATGCACAACTAGAAAAAACATCCTCAATTTATATTAAATCAGAAATGTGTTAACCGTTGATGCATTAGTCTTTCACTACTAAACACTGAAAACTGAAATCATGTTTGCGGAAGCTTCGTCCTGGCAATGCTAAGTTCACAGCAGGCTGACACTACTCGGCTCACGTCTCAAGCACAATGGAGAAGCAGGTCCGCGCTGGTATTAGTGTACGAAAGAGTCACGGCCACCTTGGATCACGTTTAATAAAAAAGCAAAGTGCATACAGATTTACAACAATTTTAAAGACAAAAAAAATGGTCCTAGCATGTGGTCCCAACAAGAAACTCAAAAGTCTATGACAAACAGGGCTCCGATGAGCTGTGTATAAATACTTTAGACTGGGCACGTGAGACTGAGAGTCGAGTTCATGTGAGATCTTCAGAAACATCCCTGCCACTCCTCAGCCGCGCCCGTGCGTCGTTACTTGCTATCCAAGCGCAGCGGCTGCTCCTTACCATTTACCGTCAGGGACGTGAGCCGGCCGTCTTCCTCGACCTCCACTCTTTCCTGACCGTTCTCGATGATTCTGGAGGAGGAAACGCATTGCAAGGTGAATACGGGCGTGCACACACACGCGTGTTTCAGAGAACACAACTGCCCAGGCACACGCGAAACCACGACCGCTGTGGCTGAAGAGCACAGCGGAGCCCGTCTGTGGACAGACGCGCTGCGCCTCAAGCGTGACACAGGCAAGGACGAAACACGTGCAGACGCCAGTCACCGAGACGGCAACGGTTTCCGTTTCCCGCTCTCAGCGCCAGCAAAACGTGCCGCGCGTCGCTACGTTTCTGTGACTGAGGGCCACGCAACCCAGAGCGTGAAGCAGGCACGAAAGGGCAAGGCTGGAAGCCGGAGTGAAGGTCCTCCAGGCACAGCGCCAGGCGCAGCGCGGGGGTGGCAGCACCCCCAAAACGTGACCGGCTCAGTGAAAACGTGGGCTGGGGAGACCGGTACCTCTTCGTGGTGATTTTCCTGCCATTGACTATTTTAGTGGACGTTGATACCGATTTGAAGTTGCCCATCCCGCCACCGCCGAACGCCGTGGACGAGAATGAGGTGATGCCGCCGTGGCCCAGGGAGCCGAAGGACGGGAACCCTAGAGGAGACGAGGACACAGGTGAGGGTGCCGGCGCGACACTCCGGGGCAGACCCCCACGGCCGCTGCGGCCCACGGTAACCGCACGGCAGCCACTCCGCCGCGGCAACACTGGGCGGCCCCACAGGGCTCAGGGTGGGGGGCGAAGTGGCTCCTGCCAGCTCGCCGCCGGCCTCGGCGCACCACGGAGGGACCAGGACAGGACCGTGTATCTTTATCCCACAGGAAAACCGTCACGGCCACAGGACGGCAGCCCAACCTGCTGACCTCCTTGCAATGTGACCACAGAGGACAAAAACCCTCAAGTTATTAAAAACCTCAAATAACTTGAAGAGAAACGTTACCAATACGTACCTGAAAAAGCATGGATTTGGGGGTGAGGGGCTTGTGGGGACTGGTGAGAAAAGGGGAAGGGAGTAAGAAGTGCAAATTGGGAATTACAGAAAGCCACGGGGTTGCGAAGCACAGCACAGGGAACGTGGCCAAAGGCACCGACAACCACGTGTGGTGCCAGGGGCACTGGACTGAGCGGGAGGGTCACTGTGTAGGGAACATAAACGCCTGAGCGCCACGCTGTGCCCCGCAAGCTGACGTGACGTGATGCTGTCCACTCTAACTAAAAAACGAGGACCGACGGTCACTTTAAATGTTCCCATGGCCCTGCTAACCAGAACGCCATCACACGCAACACGGGACCTCGACACAGTCAGCACTGGCCACACCCGAGTGCGCACCGGCCGCGCCGCCAGCGCTCAGCAGCTCTGTGGGCCACAGCGACCGCACAGGGCAGCACTGGTCTGGAGCAAGCCTGGAGCCCACGACACGACCCGCTTCCTGCGGCAACTCGAGGTAAGGGCTGCACCCCACACCCACGGCTCACACTAGCTGCCGGGTCTGACATGAACGACTGCTGAGCGTTTAACCATGCCCCCCCCAAACCTTGGGCCTCGCCTCCGAGGCTCTGCTGGACAAACACCGACTGCGCTGGGCGCAGCCCCCAGGACGGGGCAGCGCCCGGACGCCAGCGGCCACGCCCAAGGGGAGGCTCCGAGCTGCACACGGCCTTGCCGCCCGCACCGCAGGCCGCCGGAGACAGCGCCACACTGGACGCACTTCAGGGACGCGGCGCTGAGCCTCAGGGGGAAAGCGCCGTCCTGCCCCACCACGGGCACAGAGCACGGCTGGCACGCGGCCCCCGGGCCCAGCAGCACGGGCGCTCCCGGGATACCACCTCTGCGCACCCTTCTACCTGCCGGCAGGTCTGACTTAAAACGGGCTTAGTGAGCTTGCCAACGGGGCGATCGTGCACGCACTTACCCGGAAACACACTACTTCCAACCAGCAACGCCGCCGTTCAATAGGAAATGCTCAGGTCAGCGCGCAGACGTGTGCACGGGAAGACGGCACACCTCCGAGGCCGCCCCGCGGAGGAGCAGACGTGCACACGGCCTTACTGCACGGGCAGGGCAGCCTGCTCCCCGCTCCCCACCCCCGCCCCGCCCCGCCCCGCCCCCAGGGGTCGCAGGGCCCCTACCTGTGTCAAAGGAAGAGAATCCTGCGAAGGACGGGAAGCCGGTGAAAGACGAGAAGAACGGGCCTGAGCCGCGGCTCCTGGGGCCGCGGGGGCCCCGCCGGCTCCCAAAAAAGTCCTCAAACGGGTCTTCTAGAACAAAAGAAACGCATTTTATAAACTCGTCATTCAACTTCAGTTTTTTGGCCAGCGAGCTGCAATGAGGGAAAACGGGTTAACGCCTCATCACCTGTTCCCCCACCGGGGACGCCTTGCCGGCCCTGCGCGAGCACGGCGCGGCCGGAACCCCACGTCGCCCCGTCCCCGCTGCGGCGCGGGCGTGCTCCGCGCGCCCGGCTGCCCTCGCCGACGCAATTCGGAAACGAGCAAAAATGGATTATTCTAACCTTTCTGTGCAGTACGCGCAGCACCACGGAGGTTCGAGAACTTTTAAGTTTTCTGTGCACCTGACGTCTCAAAAAACTTGTTAAAGGTTCAGTCAGCGTCAAATCTGAACAGATTTAATTACATAACACGGTGCTTTGTTTCAATAGAAAATTATTAACACGAGGAAGTGTCACATTGCTACTGGAGATAGCAAAATGCCCCTGAAAATAAAAAGATTACTCCTGACAATTTAGCGGGGCTTTGGGGTTATTAATGAGCACTTACTGAAAACATGAATTACGTAAACTTCGAAAAACTTTTGCTGAGGTTCTACAAAATTAAACAGTGCTGTACTTTTTCAGGAAGATGAGAATTCTTCGACAAATGAAAACCAAGAACCCTGACCTGTGGCAGAAACACACGCGGGAGAAGGAGCTGGCAGCCCCATGGCCCGGGCTGCTGCACCAGTGTGGCCCGCGGCCGGGACAGGGCCGGGACGGCGGGCGCAGGGAGGTGATGCACGTGAGCGGTGTCATGACGGACGGGCGTGAGCACGGGGCCAAAATGGACTCGGGACGGACACGCGTGTGACCCCAGGTGAGCTCTGCGTGCTCCAGAGGGTGGCAGAGCACGTGCCTGTGCCACGGGCCCCCAGGAGGGAACAGCCGCCTTGCCGGCCCAGCAGTGAGCTCAGGACGATGCGGGCGGCCAGGGAGCTGCCCTCAGCGCAAGCCTGCTCGTCAGCGCTGCCTGAAGCTCAGTGAGGAAACCATGGAGGAGGAGCCCGGCTCACTGGGGGCTTGTTCCAAGTTCGAGGAAAGAGAAAGTGCTGGGGGAAAGAGAAAGGAACACGTGCAATCCCAAGGAAGCAGCCCGAGGCAAGGAGTGTGAGACACACAGGGCCACAGACAAGCACGGCTGATGTTGGCAAAAAGCTAACCCTGGAATTTACAGATGATTCTGCAACCTAGTTCCCACGTGCCACAGTAAATGCCGCCCTTCAACAAACTTCAAGAAATTCGTTTATAAGCTACTTTGTAAATGGGGCTTACAAGTCCCAATGTTTTAACATTTAGGAGTGTGAACAGAAAAAGAACTTTCTGTAAAAGAGTAACATCTTTGTGAGTGCTGGATTTCTCCAGACTCCAGCATTTTCCAAGAAAACCCAAGCACTCCATCCAGTATGTCGCCGCTTCCTTGGCTGCCACCACGGCCCACACACAGCCAGTCACATGTCCCACACGTCACACCTGACACGCCCACATCGACCACCCGGGCCGTGCAGCACCTCCCGACTCCTCCTCCGTGACCTCTAGGGGACTCCGCGGGGCCAGCCTCGACGATGACGCTGCCCCACGTGACTCCCGGAGCCAGGCTGGACCACACTGCGTCTCCCGCAACGTCCCGTGTGTCACCGCTATGGAGATGAGCAGTTATGATGCCTTTCAGGTCACACAGCAACGGCATCTGTCCTCGTGTGGAGTGCTCTGGGCATGACTTAGCCAGAGTCCCCGTGACACTGTGACTAAAGGAGAGTTTTTAATCTGCTTACAGCTCTGTGCTGAATCACGTCTTCCACGACCAGAGAATCGCCTCCTTCACAAGCTACTTAAAAGACGGTTCAGAACTGTATTACCAGAATCACACCAGTGGCTCTCCAGTCACGTTTTCTTGAATTTTTAAAAATCCATCTTGCTTGTTTTTCTGTTGATATTATGTAGCCTAAATAAAACTTTCCATAATTCAGGTTTTTAGGGAATTTTAACATATGACTTCAAGTATTAAAAGTCACAAAAGTTAGTCCTACAGGTTAAAAGTCCCACTTACAAAGCTGGGGCGACACAGAACACCCTCCCCTCTGGGATACGCTGGTCACGTGCCAGAACCCGGACCGGGAGCGTCCCCACACGGGCCACCACTGCGCTTTGCCCTCTTACTAAGCAATTTGGGATCATGAGCTTTTAAAATCTTCAGTCCCAGAACTATATACAATTTTTAAAAACCATTCAAACCCCGCAATTCTACTTCAGGAACATCAGCTCATCTCAAACATGGAAATAACTTCCTACACCAGGAGTGAGAAGCATTGTTTACAGTGAAAATGGAAAATCACAACTTTCCGGCCGAGGAGAGACAGGCCCAGAGTGCGGGGAGGGCTGTGTTCACAGGGTCACGGAGTCCCGGCTGCGGGACACAGGAAGGAACCCACCCGAGGCTGGGGGTGAGTGGCTTTTTTTTTTTTTTTTTTTTTTGGGCGGGGGGGAGGGGTGGGAGGTGGATCAAGGGAACTGATGTCTGGCTATCACTGAGCCCACACAGAGCAACGGCTGAGAGCGGCGAGGCTGCCAGCCGAGCACCCGTCTGCCCACATCGTGGTGCGCGAGGGCGGACCGTGCACCCACAGGGCAGGGACTGTGCTCCGTGTCTCCCAGGGGAGCCTCGCGGGAGTGCTCACCTCCCCCCATGAGGGACGAGGGCAAAGCCAGCCGGAGGCGACACTCCGTGCACCTGGCTTAATCAGGGCCGTGGGCTTCGTACAGAAGTGGAAGGGCTTCAGCGGGAAACCAGTGAGACGGCGGCTTCCACGTGGCCGACGTCACCTTGCCCTCCGCCACGTCCCGCGAGCAGCACACGCGGGCCCCGCAGCCACACAGGATCCGCTCAGGTCCAGGTCCGGCGGGGGCTTTCTGACCGCCAAGATGCCACCCCGCGGCCCCCATGCAGCCTGATTTTCTCAGCCACTCTGACCTGCCCCCTTCCACAACGAGCAGCTCCTGACGCACACAGCGACTGGGAGGAAGACACCAGCAGGCCGGACTGCGGCCCCGCACGCGACGGTGGATTCGGACCTCCAGGGCAGGGAGCGTGGCCAGACATGGAAGGCGGTCGTCAAGGTGGCCCTGACCTGCTATCCCTGGCGTCACAGAAAGGGGGCATCTGAACAGAGGACACGACATGAGACACCTGCACACCGAGGACCGAGACCACAAGCAGCAGCAGAGGCCGGAAACACCTGTCACAGCACTGCCAGGCCCTGCCCAGCGCCTCCAGCCCGCAGACCTGGGCACGGGCCCTGCAGCACTGACACTCTACTCTGTCAGACAGCTGCTCCGGTGCTCCAGACCCCCACCCCGGCCTCTTCGGCCGTCCCACGATGGTGACGGGGCCCTGAGCGAAGACACTGCAGGCACTGGTAGCAAAACCACTTTATTCTAGACCCACAGCCCGAGCAGCGGCTCGGGCTCAGGGCCGCTGTCCTCGCCCAGCAGCTCCTCACACTCCTCGCTGAGGTCCTCAGTGTCCCCTAGGCTGGCCTCGTCCTCGCTAGACACGAACTCCAGCTCCTCACTGAGCTCGCCCCGGCCCCAGCTGCCACCCAGGTCACTTGGCTCCTCGTCACTGGTGGCCTCGAGCTCCTCACTGGATATCACATCCAGGACCTCGCTGCTGGCTCCGCTCAGGGCGTCCAGTGCCGGCTCCTCGCACACCACCTCCTCGAGCCCTGAAGAGCACAAGGGCGGCTCACTGCACCGACCCCACACGGCACCAACAGGCCACCATCCCCCCGCGCCCGCCCGCCCGAGCTCAGCAGGCCACGCCGCCTCCACGCCCCGGCCTCACACGGCAGACGCCACTTGGCAGGGCAACGCGCTGGCGTGAGCGGGCCGTTTGGCCTTGGCACTGCCACCTGAGCGCATAAGTGAAAAATGTCGGGCTGTGCCCAGACGTGCCCCAGTGTGTCCTGTGATGATGCTGATGAACGAAAAGCACCACTGTTGGCTACTTTTCTACCTTACAACAGTACTTTACTGAGACCTGGAATAACAAAGACGTGGTCCTAATTCAAGTGCGTGAACCTGACTCACAGTGTCCGATCAACAGTCTGACAAGGGCTCGTTTCCGTGTTCTCCATGTTTGGAGAATAACCTCAAGTCAGCGGACCTCGGATGTCTGACTCACACCCTTACCCTCAGGGCCAGCTCTCATGCTGGCCTCACACTCAGCCTCCACCACCTCTCGGGAGGGCATCTAGCATTATGGACACTTCAGCATCAGAAAAACCCCAGGCCCAAGTCCTCTCTGTCCCAATGTGCCGACTCCCCCGGCTCGGTCCTCGGGCACAAGACTGCTTACAGCCGGTCCGACCCCCTCCACATCCCTGACCTTCCCAGCGGCTCTCTGCTTCTGAGTTCCCTCCCCTTACAGCCAGGAGGCTGAAGGTGGATGTGGATGATTTTTATCCTGGTAAATGCAGACTTCAGTCAGATGCCTATACCAGATTCTGAACTTTTTACGAAAAACAGAAGAAAAAGTGTGAAAAGTGAAAAACTAAAAAGAACGTGCTACAGGAAACAGACACTGTACCAGGGCTGAGGAGACCCGGCCTGGGTGGCGACACGCCACGAGCAAGCACCCGGCCCTGCGTCCCTCGGGTCTGTGCCGAACGTACCGCCGGCAGGCTGCACCGCCACTTCGTACACGTAGAAGCCGTGTGGCACCGTCTTCTCCTGCGTGTACATCCTTAGAGCCTGAAAATGGAAGTCACCCAGAACACCTACAAGAATGGATCGGAGAAGCATCTCTGCCACACCGGCCCTGGGAACCGGGTCACGGCTGCTGTCACGGTGTGAGGGTCTCAGCATTCGACAGAGGGCCTGACCCCCAAGTCCAGAATCACGTTGTGTTCACCTCAACTGGACTCGGGGTCCTGGAGAAGAAACTGCCGGCGAGATGCGCTGGTCCCTGCAGCCCTTGCAGGTGGAGGGCTCACGCACACGCACACTTCTCTAAAGCCTCACGGTTTAGGTTGGAGTCTGTGGGTTAAATGGCTTTTAAGGAAAACAATGTTACTTATCTAACCTCCGTATCTTCTTTACAAAGAACTGCTCATGGAAACTCACATTTAAGGAGGAAGCATGGCCTATCAGACTTTTTTCCCCAAAGAAAACAACCTGGCCACAAGTCAATCACCACAGGACTCTTTCCGTTTATTTTTCTTCAGAAAACTACAGGACCTATAAAGCATGTCTGAGATGCTCCCCCACTCCACACCCGGGACCAAAGCCGGAGGTGGCAGGAGAGCTGGCTCACTCCTCACCTGGCCGCCCTAACGGGACGTCTCCCAACCCTGCCCTATGGCCAGCAAGACAAGCCGGAGTTTGCTAATGGCTGTAACGACACGAAGGACGTCACCAGACGATGGCAGCGTCACAGTCGCTCACTGGGAGCCTGTCTGACGCGCTTCTCACAGCTACAGCAGCAGCATGTGGGGCGAAGGTCGCAAAAGGACCGCGCACCCCCCGCCCGTCCACGCACTCCCGCCTGGCCTCGTCGTTCCGGCCGTCGGTGACAGAGTTCCCACGCACGAGCCCTCCGCCTGGAAGCCACCACCTTCCTGCAGATGGGCCGCTCCACAGGGGACGAGGCGCTCTGGCCTGAGGGACGGCAGCATGCCCAAGCCCAGCACGCACCGCGTACACGGGCCGGGAGCCCTCCACGCGGCCCGAGGTCTCTGCAGACAGAGCCGCTCCTTGTCTGCGCCTCCTGAGGGGATGGAAGAGTGTTCAGTCTCCTGAACCGGTCTCTCCGGGTGACGGCAGAGCACACACAAATGTGTGTCTCTCTCGGTGAGCCAAAGACACAACGTCTGCAGCCATGCAGTGAACCCTGACCTCCCAAGCCGCCCAGCACGCCACACGGCTCCAGATGAGCAGCAAACGTTCCCAGCTGTGCCCGTGCCTGACCTGAGGACCCGGGTGCAGCAGATGGAACAAAACAGCAGCGACACCCGGTACCCCCGGCGACTGCCCTCCGGACCGCGGGTGCTGTCCACCCGGCTCTGCAAGCACTGCACTTTCAGGACCAGAGCCACTGGTCAGCACCGCGGCCAGCGCCCGCCACCATGGCATGCAGCAGAGGCCAGTTTCCAGACCCAGTGGCTCAGCACGGTGCTGCCGCGTGGCGCGGGCCCGGCTGTGGAACGGGAATCAGCCCATGAGCCCCGGCGCCCGCGCTGCCCGCCGCCCAGCACAGGCTGCGCACGGCAAGCACAGAACCTCGCGGTGATGCACGGCGGACACTCACGAGAGTCCTCAGAGAGGACACTGGGGCTAACACCAAGTCACATGACAGGACACACAGCGACGAGATGAGGCAGCACCACCGTCTTCCGCGAGTCCCAGACACGCCAAGTGCGTGACGGCCAGACGATGAACTTACCGAAGAAGTCAAAGGAGAACGGGTCCCTTCCGCCAAAGAAGTCCCTGAAGACGTCTTCTGGGTTCCGGAACGTGAAGCCGAACTCGAAGGGGCCATCGAAGTGACTGCCACCTGCACAAGGACGGCACAGCTTTTAGCTCACGGACTGTTCAGCCGCGAACTATCACCTAGAGAACGTTTCACGAATCACAACCTTAAGCAAGAAAATGCTTCATACACCTGAGGTTCTGAAGTTCAAAACGCAAGCCCCGCTGTGAGTGAACTGACCGCGCACGTGCCCGGGCAGGCCGACGGGCCGGGGCCGTGGCGTTCCGGCACGCCACAGCGGCCCCCGTGGGACTCGCGACACCTCTGAACGTGTCACTGCCACGAACATGACACCCACTCGCACTTCGTTACGCGACTTCATGGAAGCCAAGCCCGTCAACATCCACGCACACGCCCGTCTGTGGCTGTGGGGGGACGCCGCCTCCCGCTGGCAGGACGGCGGCCTGTGACAGCGGCCCCCCATCACACACACCGCGGCCTCACTGCCACACAGAGCTGCTGCAGGTTTGCGGTGCAATCTGACTTTTAAACCTGATGGACATTCTGACGTGATGTCTCGTACTGACGTGGGTGTGCACACTCCCAACACGTTACTGAAAGGTTGAAAATTATTTCACAACTACAAAAAGTACATCAACTGAAAGTTTCCAGTCTATCAAAAGGTTTTTAGCAGGCCTTTTAAATGCTATCAATCTTTCCTTCCACTCTCCAATTTGGCCCATTTTCAAGGCTGCATCTGTATTTACAGGAACATGACTCTGTCCAAGACAGCCACGCAACTCAAGCCGTCAAGGCCTCTATCACCAGGCTGCCTCCCCATCGCTACCAAGCACAGAGAAGCAATGTTTACGTACCTCCACCTCCACCGTTTAATCCTTCTTTGCCGTACTTGTCATAGATGTCCCGTTTTTTAGCTATAAAATTTAAAAAAATGTTAATACAGACCAAGTTCCAGTCCCCTCAATACTCAATGGCGTATCTCCAGAGGCCAACGGAGGCCAACACAGCTGTTCCCAGTCGGTGTTAAGGAGTCAGGCCTCAAACGAAAAGGCAGAAGAGAGACGATCTGAACACATCTCTCCTCAAGAACAGCTCAGAAAAACATTTAAGTACCACGAAGCTTAAAAGGTGATTGTGAACATTACTTATGTCACCCGACTGCCCCCAGAGCCCAGGTGCGCCACGTGAGAATCACGTCCCATGCAGCCCTCACAGCGGACTTCCTACCCTCGTGAAGGTGCAAAGTGCGTGTTCTAACGCCGTGAACAGCCCACACAGACCGCGCCGGCTCAATGCCCCTGCCGGGCACAGCCCGGCCAAAGCTCCGTGAGGTGCTCCTGCCCTCTGTCCTCTTACTAGCTGGGTACGAGAACAAAAAGTTATGACATAGCCTGTTTGGACAGGTAGGTTCACTTGGTAAGTGTCACCTGTTCCGCCTAAATCTCACCTCCTACAAAACTGTGCTGTCAAATGACAGGGGAAACAGGCATAAAAGCGAATCAGTCACAGGCAGCTGGTGGCCAGAGCCCCGTAAGAGCAGCGCCCACACCCCAGCTGGCACCGAAGGCTGCCTATGAAACCGAGAAAACCCACAGTCCCCTCAAAATAAAGCGGGGGAGGGGAGTTAAAGGGTCTCTTTCGGCTCGGTACTCAGTTTCTCTAATGCTCCTGGCCTATGAAACCCACACACCTGGGGGTGCCAGGTGAGCAGCACACAGCAGGACGGGGCTCCTGGGGTCTGGCGTCAGCCCAGGCCCATGACCCAGTGGGTGAAGACTTTAAACACCTCATCTTAATAAGAGGATAGGTATTGGGTGTTTGTGTGCTTTCTCTCATTAGTGACAAAAGTTAACTCATGAAATAAGGAGTCTGGGCCACCTCTGAAACAGAGGACGGGAGGTGTCAGTAAGTGCGGTCACGTGATGAACTGCTGACATAGCTGATGGGTAAACAGAGTTCGTTCCAAAATCAAAACTGTCTTTCGAGCACGGCCCTGACCACATGTGGATATATGTGGAGCGCGTGTCCACGCCCTGTGGAGGTGAGTCAGCCTCCAACCTTTTCAAATCCTCCGCCCTGACTCATGCCGGTCATCGGCACTGCTTCCTGGCAGGGGTGCCGGCGGTTTCCCTACAAACCGCCCCACGGTCCTCCCATCCCAGAACCCCCCCCAGGCCTCTCCTTCTCCGAGCACCTGCTGAGTGGGGCCCGCTCACGGCTCACTGCCACACGGCCCGCGAGGCCAGGCTAAGGGGCCTGATGCTCGATGGCACTCCACCCCATGCTCGGGACCTGCGAGTCTGAGTCTCAGGGTGCGCTCAGTCCCTCATCTCAAAGCAGGGAGTCTCCTAAAAAAAGGGCGGTGTGCCAGCCACGGTCGTTCTATGGGGCAACAGACGCGTGCAGACACGGGGCAGCCGCCAGGGCGCCCTCCGCACCTGCTGTGACCCAGACGGACGCCAGGGCATCCGTCCTGCTGTCCTCCAACCGGGCCATCGGCACTGTTTTAACCAGCGCCCTGGGAAGTCACTGGAAACTGGATGCGCCCCCCCACACACACACAGCTAACTGCACCAGTGGCTGCCAGGGACACAAGAGCCAAATCGGTCCAAGGAGAGTCAGAGCCGCCCAGGCCCACCCGCCCCACCCCTGCTGCGCGGTCCCGGGGGCCCTGCCCCTGCGGCGCTGCTCACCGTCAGACAGCACCTCGTACGCCTCAGCGACCTGTTTGAATTTTCTCTCTGCTTCCTCTTTATTCTCAGGGTTTTTGTCTGGATGCCACTTCAGTGCCAGCTTCCGGTATCTTGAAAAGAGTAAAATAAAAGGGTATCGATCACAATAAAGTCCAAAACCCCAAGGGGCTCTGAAACACAAGTAGGCAAGAAAACGGCTTCGGAGCTGCACACCAGGTTGAGAGCAGTCTCAACTACAAAATCTCCCTCTCCCCAGGATGAAACAAACGCGCACTAAAGCCCAGAGCACACAACACGGACCAGCCACGAGAGACGGAACAGGGTCAAGTCCAAGGACCAGCGCGGCAGGGAGCGCTCAGGGCGACGAGGCTGAGGAGTGCGGCGCGTGCAGAAGGCCACCCTGCTCACGAGCGGGAGCCGCGGCCCTGCCGTCCTCGCCTCCCGTCTCCTCCCGTCCTCGGCGGCCCACTGCCTCACAGGCAGCATGGTGGAGCCAGCCACCTCAGCCCGGAGCGCCCTGTCCTTCACTAAGCCCTTCACCCGGCCACCCACTCTGGGTTCAAGATTCTAATTCCCATAACAATCACATGTTTTTAAATTCAAAAAGTTCCTCCTCTAATTAGCTAAACATATGCTGCATAATTTAATACAGGAGCACAAAACGGGGAGGGAGCATGCCCCTCAAAATCTGGGACCAGAATTAACCTGATGGGCCTTTTAACACTTGGCTGCTGGGGTGCAACCTAACTTCAGCATTTTAACCAAAAACGTTGGCTTAACTTATTAAAATCTGATTAAAGTTGGCATCTGTAACGGTCACAGTACATCATTCTCACGTTACTGTGGACCCATCGGGCAATAGCAGACCCAAGCCCTGAAATGGACGACGAGCCCTCCACCGAAGGCGACAGCCACACCGAGGACCACAGGGCACTGCCGGCCTGCAGCGCGGAGCGCGGCCGAGTCCACTGCACGCGCCTGGGGAAGACGGCTGTGCACGGAGCCGGAGCGCGCTGGGCGCACAGCGGGTCCAGGAGCCCCGGACACTGCTCTGCGGGCTGCATGCACACGCCCCAGCACCGAGGGGCAGGCGCCACTGCGGCGGCCTGGGACCCAGACATAGGGGACTGGCGTTCTGAGGTCGGGGACGGCAGCCACACACCTCCGGCCCTCACACAAAAGCTTCCGTCCATCGCACGCGAACAAAGCTGGACTTCACGGCGCGGACCGTTTAAGGGCACGTGCCGTCCGCGGCTGCAATTTCGCTCATTAAAAGTAACTGAGGCTAAATCTAGTCTGTCAATATTTACTCAACTGCACCCACGATGGGGAAATCTTATTCCTTTTAAAGGCGACGGTGTTTTCTAAATTCATACTCAAAGTCACCCTGGAGACACTGAGCAACCCACGCTGTCACTAGTCACTGAAACAAACCCACCCTCTACCTGCCTCCCAGGAGCCCGGGCGCGTCTTCCCTCCAGCTGACGAGTGTGGGGTGGGAGCAGCACAAGCCTTCCAACTGCGCCAAGCCGTCCCTGCGGGTGAACTGTGACCGGGCGTGAGAAGCGACACAGCCCACTGGCGACAGCTCAGAGGGACTTCCTGGCCCGCTTGGCCCCACTGGAGCAGGCTGCCCTGCGCCCCCCCCCCCGCTCCCTCAGTTTCCCGGCCCAGCTGTGACACGGGCTGTCCCATGAGCAGCCGCAGGTGTGCAGCCGCCAGGCATGCCCAACGTGCAGTTAACCTGCTCATCTGTGAGTCTGGCACGTTACAACCAATTGTCTGGTTCAAAAACCCTTAAAATTAATCTGCAGACCTGCTAAGTCGACCAGCACGGACTCACTGGAATTCAACTACAGAGCCGGCTCCAAAAGCACACGCCGGACCCACGGTCCCAAGGCCCCGGGCTCCCTCGCTCGTCTGCCGGCTGTGCACTTACATGACCCCGCTCTCCGCGCGAGAACCACCTGTGACCTGAGATTCATCCCTGTCGTGGACGGGGCCCTGGTCACGAAGGTGCAGGTAGGACAACTTCGCCGTGCAGAAGGGTCTAGCGCTACAGGCTGGGGCCGCACACGGGGCACATGAGCAACCCCACCAAGGGTGTCATGGCGCCACACTCTGAGAGCCAGGTCACCTCCACTTCCAACGCCAGCGCCCAGGTTCTCCGGGGTCATTTCACACCCTCCGTAAGTTCTGAGCAACTTCCAGCAGAACCCACCCACTAACCAAGGCAAAGTAACAGAGGAAACCACGTAACCTCTGCCCCACGTGACAAGTGCTGGGTCTGGCCAGGGTCTAGATCTGAGAAAACAAAAGCTGACTTAAGTTAAAGTTAAGCTAGGCGTTCACATGAAGACTCACGCCACACTAACACCGCTGCACAAGACGCCGTAAAGGGTCACACCACCCCATCACAGCACCCCGCCGCAAACGCAGGGTTTCAGAAATGGTTACTTACGCCTTTTTAATGTCCTCGGCTGAAGCGTGTCTCTGCACGCCTAGAACTTCGTAGTAATCCACCATGGTGTGACAGGCTGCTGGGGGTCCTGCAACGACAAACCTGTGGTCAGCGACGACAGTGCCAAGGCTGAGCTCACGGGGGGACGGAGCAGGGGACGGAAGGCACATGGCCTCAGTGCAGCTCCCCTCATCCCCCCCAACCCCGGCCTGGGGCCTCGTCTGGGAACGGTTTCCAGCCTCGGCTCTGAGCCCCTTGTCACATGGAAGGAAGCTGACACAGCCTGACGATGACCCAAACTGAAAGGAACGCGTGACTGAAGCCCTTGGTGGCCCCTTCCCTTCCTGCGGGGCCGGGCTCAGGGAGCTTCAGCACGGCCTTCGCTCCTGCGTCCTTGGGCCAGACACTGGGCAAGACGGCGCAGAGCCGCAGGCTCCTGCCACCCCTCCCCACAACAGAGAAGGGCTGGCCGTGACCATGGGGCCACGCATGACTACCGTGTGGCTTCACCCCGTCTGCCCGCACCGAACAGGAAGTATGCTTGGGCCAGCTCTCCAGGACAGAGAGTCCAATCAAGTCATTAACCAGGCATTCCATCAGCCAGGCCTCCTCCACACGGCAGGACAACTTCACCCAATCACGGAGGCTTTTCTGCCCAGATGCCAAGCCCAAAACCCACGCGAGGCTTGCCGTGGCCTTCCCAGAAACTCTAGCCATCCGATTTCCAAAAGAAACGTTCAGATGCTACGCAAAGCCCCGAGTGCCGCCGGGCCATGTTTGTGCGTGCTGGCGCTGGGGCGCAGCCCACAGTAACACAAGACCTGGCCCGCGCGAGTCAGCAAGAACGCACATGCCTGCCACCCAGCACCGCCCAGGGCCGCCACACAGACCCCACGCAAGGACCCCACGCAAGGGGTCTCACGAAATGCCAGACGCGTCACATAAATCCTGCACACGCGTTTGGAGACAGATGAACTCCCAGAAAAAAAGAGGCTCAAGAGCCAGAAACGGCTGGAGAAGGAGGCCAAGAGTGGTGATTGCGGACAAAGCCTGTCCCGGGGGGACGGGTGCAGCAGGGAGGGAGATTTTGGCTCCTCGAAGGGGGACAAGAGAAACTCTTCCCACTGAACTGCAAAACAAGCGAAAAAGAGGCACCCTGAGCCCCTGCAGCCCGGGCCTCGTCACCGGCAGCAACCTCAGCCCTCTCCAGAGCATCGAGTCTCGTCCCAGGGTGCTGGAGCCGACGACACTGCGCTGGAGGGGTTCGTGAGTCCCTACGCCCGGGCCCCAGAGATTCCGGCGGCAGACACCACCCCTGCAGGAGAGCTGACAACCAGAGCCCAGCACGAGCTGAGCAGCAGGAAGAGGAAGAGGCAGAACACCTCCCGGCATGGGAAACTCGAACAGCCTGAGCAGGGACAGGTGCCCGAGTTCCCACCAAACAAACCGGGAGCCACTCTGGGGTGGGTGGGACGATCTGCCCTGTGATCGGGTAGCTAGTGACATGGCCACCGGCCCTTCAAGGCAAATTAGACAGAATGAGAGTCGCTGGCACGGGAGGCAGGCAAGCGCGGGGATCAAGAGGAACGGTGAACACCGACAGCCCGGAGGCCGAGGCCAAGGAGGAAGCAGCGAGCCTGCCCGTCACCGGCGCGGACGGGACACGGGGCAGGCTCGGCCCCTGCTCTCCTTCCTGGCTCCGCTGAACTCCAGTGAGGAAATGACGACACGCGTGGTGGGCACCAGTCACGTTCTGATCGTGAACCGATTCCCAGGACCCAGGCAGCTGACACGGCCCTGCCCCCGACGCTGACCGTGTCTTCCGAGTGGTGAGAACACGCAAGCTACGTGCGCAGCGCACGTCACCAACTGCGGTCAGGGCCCCGGGACGTGCCCGTAACCGAGCGCGCAGTCCGCCCCCCACAGACCGCTCCCCACCCCGCCCGGCCCAGTGAGAGCACGCACCCTGGTCCCCCCCGCCCGACGTCCCTCTGCACACGGTGTCCTCCAGGTCAGCCGCCCACCGTCACACGTGGCAAGAGGCCCTCTCTCAAGGCTGGATAACGCACTATTCCAATCGAGAGGGCCAGTCCGCGTTCAGATCCTTTCCCTGCGGGAGGCACGCAGAGCTCCAGGGACTAACGCCAGGATGACAGGAGAGGGAGACACGAGGTGCCGTGCCAGGTAGGGAAGTCAGAGACACACACGCCTGCAGGCTGTCGGTTCCGTGCGCCTCGCCCACTGCACAGACACCTTTGCTACCATTCAAGCCCATGTTCTCCAAGCCCGAACGGTTTAGCTGGTCTTTGCAATGATGTGCCGAGTTTGTGTAAACGATGACGACTGGGTTGAGGGGGCAGGGGGAGCTAGATCCTCAAGACAGCACAGCCACGGGATGAGAGGCCGGAACGCAGAAGGCCGCGCTGGCCAGGCAGCAGGTGCGGGCAGGATCCCCTGCCCAGGAAGCCCAGGGCGGGCACAGGGCTGAGAGGCAAGGAGCCGCGCCCGGCCACAGCAGCGCTCCAAGCCGTCCCTTTCCCTCCTTTCTAAATGCAGACCACCCCAGGAGAAAACCCAGACGAACTGCAGCACACCGTCCACCCGCGGAGTCCAAAGCCTCACCCTTGCTGCCCCTTCTGCGTGCTGGTGACACTCAGCCCTCCTCTGAGGGCCTCAGTCCTGCCTGAAGCTCACTCCTGTTTCAGGTAAGCAGGAGAAAGCTCCCCAACGGGTGGCCAACAGACACATTCAGGGCGCACGCTCCGTGACACCCAAACACTGAGCACGCTGGCCCTTCCGGTCGCATCCCTGTCCCTCCCTCCACCAGCCTGCTCCCGTCCACCGGCCCTGTCGGGAGCTGGGGCTCCAAGCCCTCTTTCCATCGCACACCCCCATTCCCGCCCGCTCCCACTATTGAAGCGCCCACTACTCAGCAACGGTCCCCAAGTTCATGCTGATGCTGGCCTCTGTGGCAAGTGACACATGAGAGACAAGCGGCTACTTGGGCATCTGAGGCTCACTCCTGGCCCTCGCCCACACCTGGCCTTCCTCCAGGAAATGCCACCCTGAGCTCCCGAGCTGCCAGACCTGGAGGAAACGCACCCTCACCAACACCGCTAGACCCCACGTACAACGTACACAAACGAATCACCACCAGAACATCCCAACTCAAACGCCCTCCCGCTCCTCCCTCTCCCGGGGCTCCCACCTCTCCTACCCCAACACGCTGCACGAGCCTCCGAACCCAGTCACCCCTCCTCCGTCAAGCCAAGGGGGGCTCACACACACACAACAGACACAACGCCGTGTCCGGCACTGGACAAAACCCAGCGGTGCTGGGGGACACAGCCAGCTCCACTGGGGGTCATGTAGATGGCATAATAATTAACTGTGTGGCTTCACACTGGGTCCGGGGCAGGGGAGGTATGGGACGAGCTCAGGACACGCTGTCAAGGACAAAGGAAAGCAGCCAGCAAAACCTGCAGGCCTGGTCGGGAGCAGCCAGGGAGGACTGTGACGTGCGCGAATCGACCACAGCCCAACGCCGCCCGTCCTGCGCTACCTCTGCGAGCCCCGCGCCTCAGCCGTCACCTACGAAATAACAAGACAGGGGGCCAAAAGAAAGACCGACGCCACGGCAAAAGGCCATCGGAGCAAGACGGAAGGGGCGCGCACAGCCAGCGTGACGCCACGCGCACACGAGCAGGAGGGGCCGGGGACCGACAGTGCCCGCCGTCCCTACTAGAGCCGCAGCTCCCAGATGCACGGGAGGCGCCACACAGGGCCCCTCAGGGAGCCCCCTGGTCCTCGTCCAGGAGACAGGCCCGCCTTCGCCACGTCCGCCTCCCTCGCCTCCCGTCCCCGCTCTGGGCCAGCTCCCAGGCGGCGCCCGTGGCTGCACCCGGCCCTGCTGCTTAACCCAAAACTGTACAGGCCGGACCTGCCGTTGTGTTACACAGACTATTGTCCCAGTCACAACACAGGCCACGACATTCCTTGACACCACGTTCCTAAGGCATCAAACACATCCGTTTACTCTCCAGAACCACCACCCCTGGCAATAAAACCTTGTAAGTGGCCTTTACCCCTAAAATTGGCCAACCACCCTTTTTCCCAGTTAAACGTCAGGTAAGCCTGTGAGGATGAGTGACAATGGTTTCTCAGCTGGCACCTGGGACCTGCCACTACCAACAGCCACAGGAGAGTGAGACCTCCACACCCACGTCCAACTGCCATCCCTGCGGGCAGGCAATGCGGGAGGCCGCCCGACCCGCCGTCCCTTCTCACGGGCACCCTGCCTGGCACAGGGGAGCGACACGGCCCCCAGCCCCTCACCTCCACGCGAAGCCAACCCCGAAGTGCGTGAGCTGGAGGCAGTTTCCACGCCGCGGCAGTGTGCGGCAGAGCCGACACGCAAGCCAAGGGCACAGGGGCCACGAGGACCTGGGGACGGCGGGCCTCCACGCCCCTTCTCCAGCCGCGATCGGCACGCTCAGGGCTTTAACGGGGAAGCGCAGGACGTGCGGAGCACACGGCTCTGGCAGCAGAGAGACAGACTGAGAAAGAATCCCAGAGTGCTAGCGACGAAATGGCAACAGACACGAGCACCGTCTCTGACGCGCTGACCAGGAAACCGGACGCGGCTGCAGGGAGCCGGTGTGACGAGAGGAACGGTGGGACGGCTTCGGAGCACGAACCCCACCCCCAACGGGCACCTCGGAGCAGACGGGAGGCACGGGAGCCACGTTCCACAGCCTGAACGGCCCCAGGCGAGTGACAGACACCAAAGCGCACACCCAGGAAGCTAGAGAGCACCACGCAGGTGAGCCCCGAGAGCACCTAGCCACAGCACACTGAGAGTTCAGGAAATCAAAGACAAACCTCGAGAGAAGCCAGAGAAAAACCCGTCAGCCACTGGGAGGCAAAGCCGAGAATCACACCCACGAGCGCTTGAATCCCACAGCCAACCTCCAATTCTGCACCCCTCAAAATTACCCTTCAAAAATGACCTTTCCCTGCCAGAGATTGAGGGAGTTTGTTGCCAGCAGACCTGCCATGCGGGAAACGTTTTTCAGAAACTAGGAAAATGGCACAGCTCAGAAACTCAGAACTAGATGGAAGGCACCAGAGAAGTGGATGCAAAATAAAAACTTGTCTTCCTTGTTCCTGAATGACCTGAGCGATCACAGTTCATCCAGGTAAACAGCAAGGTCGACTTCCGTCCCAACGCCGGTGAGTTCCCGTGCTTCGTGTCAGGGAAAGCAGTGACGAGGCGACAGGGCAGGGAGGGAAGTGACAGCACCTGTCCCAGAAGCTGCCTGCAGCAGCCGTGAAGCTCGAGCTGCAGGCGTGCACCAACCCTCCTCCCCCCCATGCACTCCATGAACCCTCCACCCCGGGCTGCACCGCGCCAGCCTCACGCCCTCACGCGTCACACGGCGGCTCTGACGCGGCTCAGATCGCAAGCCCCTGAAGGGCAGGGCCCGCTCCGCCGTGACCGCAGCGATGCAGCCCCTCACGGACAACGGACAACGGACAACGAGGCAGCTTAGCGACGCGCCCCCGCGTTCCGAGGGAGGAGCAGGCTGCAGCCCCGCCCACTGGGCAGCGTGAGTGTGTGCGGTGCTCAGTGACGCAGACACGGGTGCAGAAAGGGTTCGCGACCACTAACTGAAGCCTTCCCGAGCGTCCCTCTTGGGAGTGACTACTCCGATCGGCTGGCACTTGCGTTCGTCTATCGCCACGACTTTTTAGCTGTCAGCGGTTCTCTGTGAGGACTTCTAAGGGAGCTGTCACTGCTTACCGGCTCAGGAGTCCGTTCTGGTCACTATTTGAAATGTGCTTTTTAAATCATTCCTTCCATGTTATGCTCAGATAAACGACACTACGTGTGACCTGAACACATCTGCACTCCCACGGGAACACACTCGACCAGAGAAACACTGAGCCCCGCCGGAGCCCTTCAACGAGCATCTCCGCGATTTTCTAAACTTTCAGCAGAGCAAAGTTAAATTTGGCAAATAGAAAATGCACACGCACCACACACACGAGGACGTGCTAACTCGGTGGCGCGACACAGGCGCCAGCAACAGCAATCACAGCGCAACGTGCACATCGAGTGCACCAAACACACACGACCCAGGCCCCAGTCCGCATACAAACACGCGCACAGACGCACGCGTGCTCCGGAAAGGGGCGACAGGCGGCGCGAGCCACAGAAACGTCGACGGGAAAGCTGACCCCGCGCCCACACCCGCCACCGTGGGCCCCCACATGGCCGAAGCGCTGCAGGGCGACGCAGGAGAAATACTAGTCACAGGGCACAAGTCCCCCTTTCGAATGAAGTGCCGCCCGCAGCAGAGGACAGTGCGGGGGTCTGCGCCCTCCCTGAGCCAGCAGCGGCCACCGCCGTCCCTGCGCTCCCTCGCGAAGCAGAGGCCGAGCGCCCGGCTCGGTGGCAACGGGGAGTCGCCAGCGCACGCCGCCCTCCCCAGCAGACGAGCCAAGCACTAAAACGCTACTGCACACCCGCCAAGCACTAGGTGTGCCGTGCTCTACCTGAGTCTACCCCAGGAACGGCCTACGTCCCTTAAAGTCGCAGTGCCCCCAAGCAGAAACGGGCCGGGGATCCGTGGCTGCGGTCGCATGGGCAGACACGGTTCCTCACTCGCAACACAAGCGACCCGACCCGAAGGGGGAGGCGGTGCTCTCCTGCCCTCCCACTAGCAAGTCCCCAACTCCTAAGGGCCCCACCCTGCCCACCCAAGACTCCCGCTTCCCGGCAGACCCCACAGCGTGGAAAGCGACCAGAGCCTGGCACACGGCGCCCGACGCGCGGCCTCGCTGGCACCGCCGAGCGCTGCCACAGCAGTGCCTGAAACACGAGCCACCCCACTCCCCCCGCGAGCTAAACCATTCCTTATTCACATTGACTCGTTGTATTACCTGGGAGTCCCCACAGGCATGATTCTGGGTAAAGCCAGTCTAGGTCGCCCTTGTAAAAGTCATTATCTTCCTTCTATTATCCAAAGAAAAGCGCAGACCCCCCAACAAAGTGCCTGTCCCAACCCCTTCCCAGAAAGGCCCTCTACAGGTTGCCGGAGCGAGCTCGCATCACCTCCGAAAGCTCACCTCAGGCCCCCTGAGACCTAGCGGTCACAGCGGATAATGATGTTCCCCTAACGCAGCCCCTGCAGGCGAGTACAGGCTTCGTGCTGGCTGCGGGGGACCAGGCCGGCGGCTACAGCTCCAGCTGCACTCCTGCCCGGAAATAAGGGCCTAAACTCAACACGACAAGACATCCCAGGACCCCCAACAGTTCAACTCCCCCCAAAACAAAGGAAAGCTGCCAACGGAAATGACCCCACTCTGTGGGGTAGGGCGCAGAGACAGCCAGCCTGCGGGCTGATCACGTGGAGAAGGAGGATCCCCCGGCCAGGCACCCACGGGACCTGGGCCTGTGTACGGAGTTCCTGCCCTATGCGGTGCCCAGAACTGAGCTTCAACAGCCATGCGCCAGCTGGCACCTTTACGCTGAAGAATCGCTAAGCTGTTATGCAGGCCCGTGCTCTCAACAGGACTTGGAGAATGTGGCACCTGTGCCCAACACGACTGTTACGGACCTGCCCCCTCCAGGCCTTCGGGGTGCCCCTCAACTCCTCGAGCCTGCGTGTGGACTCACCCGCCCCCCTACTCTGAGGCCTTCTGCTACTATCCCACATCTTGGCCAGACACTCGGGTAAACAAGGTGTTACTGGACATAAGTGACCACCTTTCCACTCATGAGACCATTCTCTGGTATCCGGCCACCGAGAACCCATGGAACCTCACTCCGTTTACAGAATGCGACCCCTCGCTCCGACCTCCGCGCCCAGTGACAGTGGGGCCGAGGCAGGAGGTCCTTCCCCCGGCCCCGCACTACCACCCACTCGGAGACTGTCACTCGCTGGGCACTGCTTCAAGTACCGTCGTTCCAGAAGTGGCATGCCCACTCAGGACAGTCCCGTCTCAGCTTAAAATGCCGGCAAATCTAAGCACTACCTCTATTAACCTAGAAAAATGGCAATGTTAAGTAAAAAAATTTTTTTAAATGTCAAAATCACATTGTGGCATCAATACTGTTTGCTGAATGGATTGGAATCCAGCAAAAAATTTAGTAAGAAATGATGACTCTGGAGAAGTTCCCCACACATCTTTTCATTATCTGATGAGTTCCCAGAACACACACAGAGGTAGGGGAAAAATGAACCTAGACATGAACTATCTATCACACCTTGTCACGTCACCTACGCACGGGTTTTGTGCTTACCAACACCCTGAAGTACCCCTGAAACACACAAGGAATGCGTCTACCTCTTATGCACCTGGCCACTGTCACCTATCAGACAGCGCCTGTTAGATTTCCTCTGTTATAGCAGAACACACTGGCAAGTGCTAAGACTCTGTTTTCTGTGAACCGAAATTATATGTCATGTAACTACACTTCTTTCCCCCACTTTCCTAAGCTCTGGATTCATTAATCACAGAAGGCTTATCAGGAGGCAGGCAATCCAGGAAGATCCAAGTCCCCCAGTATTTTCTGAGCATTCTGAGTCACGGACAATGCTACAGGCACCCGAGAACACAAGATCCAAGGCCTGCCCTGGAGGAATGCACAGGGTTGCCAAGCACACACAAACACAAGCAAACCAGATGCCTCCGGTGGTAAAGGTCAGGTGAGAATTTTAAAGGGCAGAAAAATCACATGCTGCCTAAGGAAACCACCCTTCCAGACAATTGAGGCTTGCAACTGAGCATAAAGAACCCCAGAATACAAGAGCCCAAGATACAGAAACAGTCTAGGTGCCCCTCGATGGGTGAATGGAGATGTGGTACCCACATACAACAGACCATTACTCAGCAGTAATGAATAAAATCTTGCCATTTGCCTGACAGGACTAGAGGGTTTTATTCTAAGTGAAAAAGTCAGACAAATGCCATATGATTTCACTTACATGTAAAATCGAAAACTCAAAACAGAAACAGACCTGTAGATACAGAACTGGTGGTTGGGGGGGCGGGGGAGGGAGGCCAAAGAAAAAAGAAGGAACCCTAAGGCACTGCTGCTTTTCACTCAGCTTAGCCAAAAATTTCTTACCAACTTTAAAGTAGAAATGAAGAGAAAACCAACCTACACCTAAATAATATACAGCTTTTAAAATAAGGTATTAAGGATACACAGAGGACAGAACCTCCTCTGCTTCGATATTCACTGCAAATTTCAGAAATTTAACTACTCTTGTTTTCAGATGTTAATTTTCCCCATCTTAAAAATAACTTTTTACATTTACTTTTTTTAGGTAGGATAGTAAAACAAAAGTGATCAACTATGATTTTTAAGTCTCCCCAGAAATATGAAGTTTGGAAAAACATCTTATAATCAAAATATAATAAAATCACCAAATTTTTACTACCTGACATCCACTGACTCATTTTTACAATTAGGTTTTAAAATTCTTCTCGTTCCTCCATCATTTCTATTCCTATTCTCAACCTCACCGACTTCACTTTTCTTCTCATTTACTTTTTGAGTTTGAAGTTCTCTCGAATTCTATTCATACAAAAGAAACTACAGCGTTTGCTGAACCTTAACACAGACCTCACCTCGACTCACCAAGTCTGCAGTTACTGTCTTTCACCACAAGGAGGTGTCCTGGACAAACGTAAACCTAACCAGATTTTTAACACCCCATCCTAAATTCTAGAATCATTTCCAAAGAAGGGAAAAGGCAGAAAGTAAGTTTTCAAAAAACCGTGTTAAAGTATAAACTTGTTGCAAGTTTATACTCACCTGCTCCTTACCAACAGACACCGGAAGTGCTGTGCCACCACCAGCCTTGAGCCTTGAGCCTTGCCGCAGCTGACCTTCATCCTTCACTTACCAGGCACTCCAGCTTCCCAGGGGGGCAGGCTCCGGCACCACACACTAAGGTGCCATGGTCAGGATCATTCCGCAGTCCTGAAAACAACGTGCCAAACTGTAAAGTGCCCTCTAAAATTGTGAAAAATACATAGACCATCCCATCCCAAACCTGGTGTTTGAATTTGCCAGGAGGAAAACTGCCAATGGTGTTGATGAGTACATTTGTATTTGTTTGAAACTAAGCGTTACCACAAAGGTGTTCCTGGTTCTACCACTTAAAACAATAGGCATGTTTAATGAGAAAAGCCATTGGGGGCCACCTAGTTGTAGGTATCAGACTTTAATTCCCTATGCAAAATGTAGTCTTCTGAGTATTACTCAAACCCTACTTCCCACCCAACTCACCAGAGAAGTTCCTGTCCCATGCCAGAAATGCCTTCCAAATGCCTACCACTTTCAAATCCAAAAGAAAACTGTAAAACACTGACATTTTAGAGAGAATGCTGAACTCATCTCAAATTCTTTAAACACTCTTAAATTCCCAACTTTCTCTTCTACAGCACCCCACGAAACCTAGTTAGGCACATTTTAAAAACCAACTTCTCAGCCCCATTTGTTCTCCTCCTACTTCCTGTCAAGTCATCCACACCTACAAACCACACCATGCCAATTTAGTCCCCAAATTCATAATCTGAATAATCCAAAAAGTCCCATAGCTCATCAGCGCGCACCAAGAGCCTCAGCTTTCGATCACGGACCACACAAACAAGTTCTAACCCCTCTGGGGCGTTGCAGTAACTTCCCGGAGAACCAGGGTGCCGGGGCTGGGGGAAGGACCAAGTCCATGGTTCCCCTTCAGACGCCACTGAAACATCCCCGAGCTTCCCAAATATTAGAAAGCATGTGATTGAACCTGAAAAACAAGCAGCAAACGACCAAGTTCAAATGATAAGGGTTTACTTTTCCCTCTTTTGGTCACTTAGGCCTAACTTTTCTACCCAATCTATTACTGGCCTTAAAAGGTTCTTGCCATAAAATCTATTACGAATCCTCAATGAATAAAAAAACGTTGAAAAATGCAAGGAGCGCCGCTGGCCGCTCCTCTCAAGGTGCCGCAGACGTGGGCCCACGGTGACCCCCCTGGCGCCGCTGGGATCCTTCCTCTCGGCAGTTTACGTGGGACAGCTCGCGGTGAAGTTCCCGGATGCGACCCGCACCCCACGCTACCCGCGAAATTCTTTTCCGAGACGACAGTTTGCAAGCGGCCCTTCTCGCCCTCTCTCCACGCTCAGGCCGAGCGACGTGACCTGCAGGTAGACAAACCGCCGAAGCAAGCTGGCTTTCTAGGTTAAGCTAGAAGTCAAGCCTTCTGCGCACCAACGAACTTCTAAAAGGGCGGCGGAGACTTCTGGAAGCCTCCCCTCGCCCGCCTCCCGGGCTCCGCACGCGGCAGCGCCGCGACGCTCACCCACCTCGCTCCGGTCTCAGGTGGTCTACGCGGCCTCAGCGGCAGAGAAGCCGGCCCCCAGGCCGCAGGGCCCCGGCCGCCGGGAGCGGGGGACGCGGAGCACCTCGGCCCGCACCGCCGGGACAGGGGCAGGAGCCCGGCGGACGGACGGCCCCCGGCCCCGGCGCGGGCCGCACCCCAACCGCCGGCGCGGGCCGCGGGGGAGGGGGCGGCCGGGAGACCGGCTCCTGCCCCCCGGCGTCCGCCCCGCACCCGGGCCCCGGCGCCCGCCCCGCAGCCGGCCCGCGCCAGGCGCCGGGCCCAGCCCCCGACCCGGTCCCCACACGCCGCCGCCAGAGCGACGCTCACCGAGGACGCGGGACCGGAGACGGGAAGGCGCGGCGGGGCGGTGGCCCGGTCTCCTCAGCTGCTGCGCGGCGGCGCTGGTGACGGCGGCGGCAGCTCCTCGCGCTTTCCTTTCTCCTTTCTCCAACAACAAACAGGAAGTGCGTCACGCGGCGGCGGCGCGGCGCGTCCACTTCCGCCCGGCCTGACGCCGCGCATGCGCCCCGACCGCCCCCACTTTCCCGAAGGTTCGGGCGGCCTGCGGCGCCCGCGGAGCGCTGGTTCCGGCCGAGGCCCCGCCCCCGGGCGGCTGGGGGCCTTTCGGGGAGGGCGTCGCGCGGCAGGTTAGCGCCACGTGCGCGGCCCCACCCCCCACCCCGACCCGGCGAGGCGGGGTCGCGCTGCAGGCGAGGCCCGATCCCGGGAAGGCGGTGTGGCGGTCTCGGGGGTGTGAGATGTCCAGCACGCTCGTTGCCACCTTGTCACGTCCCGGACTAGCTGTGTGACCTGCCTGCCGCACCGCCGAATGCCGCCAGGTGCGGGGTCCCGGTGCCCCGACTCTGCGCCACCTCCAGCTCCCAGCGCTTGCTGAATTCTAGGCCCCTGAGATGCTTGGGGGAAGCGACAGTTAAACTGCCATGAGTAAGGCCGACGGGAACCTTCATTTTAGGCGTCCGGGACGCACAAGTAGCCATGGTTCTAGTTTTTCCTGCTTAAGAACAAAAGATTGCTCACTGTGCTGCACACCTGAAACTAACAATACTGTACGTCAACTGTGGTTGACAAATTTTAAAAAGATTGCTTTATACTGCTTATATTCATTTCCTGTGTTTCTTCAAGGCGGATGACCCCCTAGGTAAAGAAAACATTCCTCATTTGAATTGTCTCTTTTTTCAGTAAGTTTGGTGAACGGCTGGTCAAATGGAAAGAATAACAATATTTGGTTTAAGTTTGGACATCTCATGTTAAAACCTAAGATAATCTCTGTGGAGACTGGAATTTCATTCAGATATATGCACAGTTTGGCACTGTCACATGTAACCCTATCTGCCAGCTGATTTCCCTTCTAGTGTTGACAGTACTATCGTGTGACATTTTGCATTTAAATAAGTCGTCCCCTACAGCAAGTGTGAGCTAATCTTGAAATGCACACAGCACAGAGACATGAATTTTAACTTGTAAGTGGTAGGCTGGCCACAAATAACTTCTTCCTCCCTCCAATAAAATAAATATATATATATACATATGTATATATACGTATACACATATATATAATTATTAGAACATCTGTCACTGCAGTGAACTGTATCACGAGAAAAGCCCACTAGTACGACGAGGCGCCAGCCTGATGGACGGCACTTTGGTGGTCTGGCAGACAGACATAAACACCCTGGAAAAAGAAGTAGCATGGAAACAAGTAACTGAAACATCGGAGAAGACTTTCAAAACAAGATTAAGGATTTATTCCAAAATTAATGTCGGCCCAGATGGTGGCTACTGGCGCTCTGGTTCCGAGGTCGATCGCTCGGGACTGGAACCTTGGCGTGAAAGGCATGTGGAGAGATGCAGGAGGCAGAGGGCGAAAGCACAGAGCTAGCCTGCAGAGAGTAAGTGTGTCAGTTTGACAGGAGCAAAAACTTTGAACCATGATAAAGAGAGACAGCGGTGGAAATGTGTTTGGGTCTGTGTGAGGCCAAAGACTTCACATATTATCTCGTGGGCAGGGGAAGCCGAGCAGTGATACATCTGTGGTCTGCAGGACGATGGGAGAGTAAGGAGACTGTGTCTTTTTCCTCATCCGTACAATGGGGATAATAGGCTTGATGTCGTAGCTCTGTGCCTGGCACATAGTAATACTCAGTAAGGAACAGCTCTTCGTGTCATGGCCTCTTTGAAACTCTGTCGAACGGTGCGGGCTGCTCCCCAGCAAAGTGCGCAGGTGGTCTGAGGGAATCTGCAGACGCAGGCACACGCACCGCCAAACCCCTCCACGAAGCCAGGAACCTCAGGGGAAGATCCGAATGACAGTTTGAAAATTTTTATCAAAATGGGAGATTTGCCTTTGATCCAAGGATACCATTTATAGGAATTTGCCCTAAGACAATAAATGCAATGTTAAAGAAGAAAACCACAGGCCCAAAATAGTGTCAGTTAAGCCAAATCCCACGATACCAAACCTAGATTTAATACCTGAGCTAATTGCCATTTCCACCTCTCGCAGAAACATAATTAACCAGTCTAGTCTGGAATTTTCTGGTCAATGGAAAAGGGAATCTGTCATACAAGCCCTCTCCATCGCAATTTGCATGACAAAAACTCTTGCCGGTCCCTTCCCCCCACAAAACATGCTGTGCTGGGCTAAAAATGACCCTTCCCTTTGCTGATGGCTTCCTCACCCACTCTCCCTCCTGTAAACACCCCACATTGTGCGCAACCGAGTGACCTGCTAGTTGTTAGTTGAGACGCTGCTTGACTCATGAATGGCTCAATTAAGCCAATTACATCCAAATTTACTCCACTATTTTCAACAGCAGGAATGAAGAAAGAAAAAAGGTACTTATAAGGTTCTCTATAACAACTTTGCAGGTAGATAATCAAGTCTTCCTTTCCAGGAAATACCATGTAGGTCATACGTGTGATGATGTAGTTACATTTACTGACATCAAATATATCCAGATACGTTACTGAGATAGCAGGTATAATGTGATCCTATTTTTGTAAAACATTCATTTATGTGTGCGTGTGTGTGTATGTAAGTATACATATGTGCACATGATATAATTTTCTCTAACCTTCTGAGTTCTTGACTGAGATTCCCTATACTAAAAGACAGAGAAAAGAGAAAAACAAATACAAGTTTATTAGCATGGTGCATGGGATATGCGCAGAAAACTTGGTAAAACCCCACGAAGGCAGTCCAAGTCACCCCAGTAAGTATCTTCAAGACAAGATAAGAGGAAGACGTTGGGGTGGGGAGAAGGCTGCTGTCAGGAGAAGCAAGAAAAAGCAAATGAATGGCTGGATTGTTTTGCAGATTTCAGTGTACAGCCTTCTCCATTGATAAAAGTTTCTTGTGATTTAGAATCACCCTCCTCTTCCGGACTCAGGTAAGAGACACTTACAAATGAAGATTCCCCTTATAACTGCAAATGTCCCTCACAAAGGGGTCAATCACACTCCGTTTTCAGAGCCTCTCCTGCACCTGCAGTTCCTCAAACCTAACTGGTTCAACACAACCTTTATGCCAAAGAGGCACCTTCTGCTACTTCAAGAAACACACAGAAAACTTGGATAAGTTCAGTGAATTATGGAAGTCGCTTATATCTGGTGAGATTTTGCGATGTTCTTACTTTCTGGTTTTATGTACCATTTGAACTTTGTATTGCATATAAAGTATATTCATGAGATTTATCATTACTTTTCAAAACCAAAATCATTTTTATGAAGTTGAAACCATGGATGACACACAATCCATACAGAACTTTGCAGTAGTGTGGCGTGAGGCGGTAAGAGGTTGAAATACAGTGGAGAGATGACCGCGAGGGGTATATTTTCATTTATCCATTTGCTGAACGTGTATCGAACACCTACAGTAGTATATCAGCACCATGCTGAGCTATAAGCACGTTTTCCCTCGGAAAGCAGAGAGCCCAGCAAGGGAGACAGGCCCTAAACCAGCGGTTTCCGGTGCTGTGTGACCAGTGCTGGGGGGTGGCAGGCCCAGACTGAAGGAGGGGGGCACCCAAGTCAATGGGGGGTGAGGTGGACTGGAGCGGGCCAACTGTTAGTGAGTTTTGAATAATGAGTTACTAGTTGAAGCATGCGTGGATGGCGAAAATTCCAGGCAGAGGATGCATTTCCAAGGATGGCCAAGGGGGAAAAAAAAAAAGGATAAACGGTGCTATTTTTAAAACGTAACCTTTCCCACGTTCTCACGTTCTCGGAATGGCAACAGGATACTTATTTCAGAGGGAAAAATCTTTTCTTGATGATGCAAAGGTAGAGCTGTCAACAAGGCCTAGAGGAAGGAGGCGGAGACTGACGTGTGACAAGATGGGACTCCTTCATGGGGGAGGCTCTGTGAAAGGTATTCCGTCTTAACTGAAGAAGGTGGGTGGGAACCAAGGTGTGGGGAGAGGCCTGGGTGGGGCAAGGACCCCTTGGGGCCAGGGCACTGCTTAGGGCTAGGGGGCTGCAGAAGCAGGGACAGCCGCCATCTGCCTGCCAAGTGACTCCCGAGGGACGCCTCGTGTCTTCAGGCAGGAGGTTCACGGGCCTTTTCGCCCAGCTCGGCCTTCGCTGGAGCGAGCAGGGCGGGGACGGCCGAAGGATGGCCTCCCGAGACCCCGACAAGGGCGCACTGACGTGGGGCGGGGGGTCTGCACGTCCTGCAGTCACGGTGGTAGGAGACCCAAGTCACTTTATTAGACAAGTAAACGACGACCGCAGAAGCCTCGGAGACGCTTCGGGCCTGTAAAGGAGAGTCCGGAGCCCCGGGCCTGATTAGGGCGGTGGGGCGGAAGGCAGGGGCCAATAAAGCTCTTCCCACAATGTTCAGGTCACTCATTGGACGCGGGGTAAGCGGGACGAAGAGCCAGCGCGGAGGCGGGAAGACAAAGGACGGCGTGGAGACTGCTGAGCGGAAACCTCACTCACGGCCGGGTCCGGCGGGCCTGCAGGGGGCGCCCTCCCGCCGGCCACACGCCACCATTCCCGCGGAGACGCCTCTCTATCTCCAGCCGGAAGCTGTTTCCTACTCCACTGCTCTGGCAGGCGGGGGGCGGGCTTTCCCCTCGCCCGGCAACCCCTCGACCAATGAAAGCCGGCAACGACTCAGCCAATGAGGAGCCACGGCAGTGCCGCGCCCCCTTCCCTCCATAAAAGCGCCTCCGGCCGCGGTTCCCGCCCCGCGTGCGGCGGGTCACCCGGCTTCGCACCCTCGCGAGGAGTCGTCCGGCCGTTGCACGGTCCACGTGCCGGTCACGCGGCGGGAGCGGGAGTGAACCTGAGAACACCCCGCAGACCGGGGAGAGGGCGAAGGCCGGAGAAGGAAGGCGGGCTCCCTGCCTGGGTCTCGCTGCTTCGTTCGTCACCTGGAGGACCATCAGCGCCGCGGGCGGAAACGGACTGAAGGAGCCGGAGGGGGCGGTGACGTTAAGGGGTGCGGCGTCAGAGCAGGGCGGGGCGAGCCCAGAAGGACGGCGGGACAGACGGAGCTAGGAGAAGGCCGGAGCGGGTCGTGGCCTGACCCCCACGAGCAGGGAGACGGCGACACCCATGCCCTTGGGGCAGTCGTGCGGCGCGGTTACCGCGGGCAAAGGTCACGCAGCAGAGAAGGGCCCTAGCCATCTCCACGAACAAGGGGACAGAGAGGACCGCTGGCTCAGCCCTCACGCCAAGGCCAGGGACAGTGTGGTCCGCCAGTGCCAAGGCCAGAGCAGGAAAGCCAGCCGCTTTTACGCAGCGACCACACCAACGTGACCCGTGAGTTTACCCTGTGCCCAAGAGAACGTCGCGGTTGAGATGCCGTGACCTTAACCACAGCGCCAGCCTCTGCAACCCATCTGTAAAATAGGAACGATGACAGCCACAATACCTCACGTGGACATCGGGGATAACCGGTTCTTGGAGATCCCCAGACAAAAGTTTGCAAGCACAACGCAGTCTGTGAGAAATGGGCTGTTTCACGTACATACTGAACGAACGTGTCTCTAATGAAAACACTGCCTTCCAAGCCTCAGGAACATGTCAATCAGAAATTTCAAAGGGTGCCCAAGATTTCATCACTGTCAAGGAATCCTATAAGCTGCTTATGCTGTAGCTTTGCTGCCTTTAAAGCAAGCTGCCTGCAGTTTGTATTAGGAATAGCAGCTTAATGTCTGATAACTCGAACACACTAAATAGCACATCTGCCTGCTCCTCGCTTAGAACAGACCAGCTTGCTAGCCATTCCGAAGACACGACACCGGCCCGTCTGATCAGAAGAACGCCATTGCGGGACAAACGGGAAAACCCACTTGGGACAACGGCACTTCCAGACTCAGAGGAAGGGAAGGCTTGCTCTGTCTTCATCTGGTACTTTTCCTTCCAAGTAAAAATTGTTTCAAAGTTGGCTCGTCTTGGCAATCATGTTGCTCATTCATAAGGAATGAAATCACAGTGTTGTCATTGTTGCTTTGCCGGTGGGGCCAAGGGGTTTGTAACAACGGTTGCCATTCTATCTGGGTCAGGCGGCCCGCGTCACGATCGCCTGCCCACCAGGACCTTCCGATGCTCTTGGGGCTGGCCGCCCTGTGCCGTGGCCTCCCGTCCTCGTCTTCCCAGGCCGCCCTCCTTGCTCACTCGGCAAACGTCTACAGTGTCAGAGGGACATCTGGGTCAGGGCGGCAGAGGCAGCGCAGGGCCCAACGGGACGACATTCGACACTGGAGAGCCAGAGCTGCAGGCCTGTCCGCGGCTGCGCAGGAAGTGAAGTGGGGCCCAGGGACGCTGGTGGCAGCTGCAGGGAGCTCAGCCCAGTCAGGTGGTGTGGGCAACAGAGCAGCCACACACTAAGCCTGAGAAGCGCAGGGCCACAAGGCAGGCCCTACAAACCCAGAGGCCAGAAGTAACCACACACGGCGGTTCCAGCAGAAAGTCCCTAACTACAGGCGTTCAGGGCCTGCCGCCTCCTGGGCGAAGGTCAGCCTTTACCTGAAGTGAGCCCGTCTGTGGTCTTTGTGCCGTGATGAGCACAGACCTTTGGGACAAGCAGTCTGCTCTCCCAGGCCTCTCGGGGCACCCCCACCTGGGCAGGACCCTCATTGCCCTCATTCACCCCCCCAAGTCTCTACCTGCTGTGAACATGAGTTACTCCTCTCACCCAGCCAGGTGAAAGTGTGTCTCCCTTTGCTTTTATCCAACCTCAGAAACCCACCCCCCTCACTTTAATCCACCACCCCAGGACGTCATGGAACCCGCCTCAGGTCTCCTGCGAGGCTAATGTGCAAAATAAGCTGCACAACTGCCGCTCTCCAGAGCATTTCCTTAGTCCGTTGACATTCTGCTTCCTGGCAGTTGTCAGTTTGGCTCAAATAAACGCATAAAAGTTCCCTGCAGGTTTGGACATTTCTTATGTCGGCAGTTGGAAGATAACTGTGTCCAGAGTGGATTTGTTCAAACTGCCAGTGTCCCCAGCACCCCTTTGCCTCTGCTCCACAGACCAAGCCCTGACGCCTAGGCTCCTGGCCAACTAGAATGAAGGCTGCACCCCAAGGTGCTGGCAGCCACACCCACCAGGGACCAGGGGAGGCTGGGTGGCAGGTCTCTGCATTTCCTTTACTACCAAGCCTGAGGACTCGGGCAGGCCCTGGCCTGACTCCCCCTCCCCCACAAAAAAAGGGCCCAGTGCCCTGAGCCCGCTCCCATGAGAAGTGACCACCAGTGGAGAAATGACAGTGACACGAGGGACAAGTGTTGCGGAAGATAATAAAAAACAAACTCTCCTCTCAACTTGAGAAACTTGATCACTGGACAAGTACCCAGCCAGAAGGGGCACAGGTCACAGCACCACGGGACAGGCTGGCGACAGGCTGCACAGGGTCGGATGGGGATCGCGGGGTTCATCTTCCCGCTGGTTCCTTTTGGACGGGATGGGCCAGAGGCCACGGGCCACAGAGAAGTTCGAGAAGGTCAGAGGAAGAACCCGGAGGGAACAGGAGGGGATGGGGCTTAGCTAAGGGGAGGGACTTAGGTCTGCTCTGGACTTGCTGAGTTGGGGATGGTCACACCTCAGGTAGGTGACTAGATGTCTGAGTAGGAGACGGGTCTGTCACTGGGGAGTCGGTGAGTCCTCAGCCCGTCAGGGGAGGGAAAGCCCTGGGCCTGGATGAGCCCACCCAACCTGGGCCCTCCATCTCCATTTAGAGGGGGACAAAGTGGCCCCAGACGACAAGCTGGCCGTTAGGAGCCAGCGCGGCCTGCTTGCCTCACTCAGCGCCAGGAGACCCTCGGCCCTCAGCTGACACGCCCTTCGCCAGGCTCCTCGTGGGGTGGGGACAGTGGAGGGCGCTGGGGTTCACCCAGAAATAAACTGTTTCTTCCCCTCCTGCGAACCTCTCTGTTGTGTTGGTTTGCAGGGCCTCAGAGACTGAACTTAAGAGAGTAGACGGAAAGGTTTGTTCCTCTCCTGCAAGATCAGCTTGAACTCGTGGGCTGGGGGTCTGATTTTATAATCGTGAACACCAGTCTAAAGCCTCACTGTGCAGAGAGCTGGGAGAATGCTGACAAGTAAGATCACGGGCCCCCTACAGGCGCCCACGTCCTGCGACCCGGCTCACAGAGCGTGGTAGGGCTGCAGGGCCGCTGGGAGCAGCTCGGTGGCAGCATCTGCAGAGGGGGCTGTCACGCGGCCAGCACAAGCGTCACCTTCCAGGGTGGAACTTAGTCCTCTTTAGACGCTTGAGCGGGCGGGAGCCTGCGGAGGCCCCAGCGTCCCTCGATTCCGCCGGAGCCTGAGACGTGGCTGCAGAGCCGCCCGGGGTGAGCGTCGGGCGTCCACCCCTGGGAGCGGGAGCCGCCGCAGCGCGTGAGGCCGAGTCCGCCCGGCTCACGGAGGTTGAACGATCGCTCGTATGCAACTTCCTCCAGCGGGAGCAGCCGGCCTGGGACCGAGGGGCCGCGCCTGGCTTCCAGCAGCCTCCCAGGGCTCAGCCCCTTTCCACCTCGGCTGGGAAGGAGGCCAGCAGGTGGCTCTGGGGACAAGGTCTGACACCCTGTGACTTTTTTCTGCCGGTGCCAGGAACTCACGACTGAATAAAAGCGACGGCCGTGGCCAGCCCAGTGGCTCGGTGGGACCGTGCCCGTGAGGACGGGTGCCCCTGTCCCCGCGCCCCAGGCTGCCTCACACCCCAAGCCGCACAGGCTCTTCCCACATACGTCCCGTGACCGAGGCACAACGTGGCCACCCCTCCTCATCCGCATCGGCCCCCAACTGACCACGCCCTCATCCACATTTTCAGTTGCCACCCCGAAACCCGTTACCAATTAATATTCTCTAGAAATTTTGTAACTGAAATGATTTGTATTTCTAAATGACATTACCAAGAATAACTGCTAGAATTATGTGACAGCCTTTAAAAAGTCTGTCCTTGTTTGGAGTGGCTCAAAGGTCCTCACATACACTCTAGAACATACTAGAACAAATGAGAGGACCTGGGACACCCTTAAACTGACGAACGACCTCACCTCCCAGGCCTGGGGACGCCCTGAGAAAGCAGGCCCCAGAACAAGGTGAACCCCCCTCCCCTCGGATGGGTGGGGACTCGGCGGGTGGTCGCTGTGGGAGATGGGAGGGCAGACCCAGGAGGACGCCTGTCTGGCAGGGATGCTGGGGCAGGCGGGCCACGCGGCCTGCGGAGAGGGCACACAGAGCCTTCCAGTGCGTACTTCGCTGTTTAACAGGGACTTCATGCTCACACCGCCCGTCACCGTCAGAGCCCCCGGCTCAATGCCACGCAGAGTGGTCTGCGCGCTCTCGCTGAGCTGCCCAGCGGCCGAGCGCTCATCACCCGTGTCCCCCCAAGGACGACGCTCCACTCCCCGTGCCGTGTGGCCGTCTGCTGGACAGTCCAGGTCAGAGGCATCACCCTTGCGGCTGCTTTTTCCCGTTTAAACTGATTTGTTGAGTTTCCTTTTAATGTCCTGTGTGTCTGGACTCACAGCCGGGACTGACCCAAGTGCGGCCGCAGAGGCCGCGTGTGGAGCCGCAGCAAGCCGGGCGCCGGGCGCCACGCATCCGTTGTAAAAGCCGCAGTCGCGTCCCGACTCGGAGATTGCCCATTTTTCATTATATTCTAGGAACTTGTCTTAAAAACACGAAATAAAAACCAGAGCAAACCCAGAAACACAGACCACAAGCAGACGAACAGGAAAACCACACGGGACGTCCGTCTGTCAAGTGGCCCCGGAGCCCTGTCCCCAGATCTGGGCGCACCACTTCCTGGTTACGAGCCGCGTTCATAGTCACCATTGCCGGGGTAACGCCCAGCAAACAGAAGTCACGCTTTGCTGACAGTCACGGTGGATGCAGTTTCTCCCGGGCCGTCTCTAAATGCATAGCTCCCCCTGGGGAGAGGCATGCTCGCTTGGACTCCCCTTCCCTGGACTCAAAGGTCACCCCACTTTTCTCCTATGGCAAAGACCCTCAGACTTCCCCACTGAGGCCGTGTCAGGGGCTGAACCGTGTCCCCAGACAGGTCGGGGGCCTGAGCCCCAATGCCTTGGGATGTGACCGCACCTGGAGACAGGCCTGTACGGAGGTGGTCAGGTGCCCTAACCCCGTGTGGACTGGTGTCCTCATAAGAGGGGTGGGACCGAGACACAGAGAGACGACCTTGTGACGACCCCGGGAGGAGATGGCCGTCCGCAAGTCCAGGAGCGGGGCCTGGGGCAGGTCCCTCCCCCGCCCTGCTGGCACCTGGACCTGGGGCTCCCGGCCTCCAGAACCGGGGGGCAACCGTCTGCGTGTGGGCCTCCCGGCCAGCTCCGTGCGAGGCACCTGGCACACAGCACGGGCTCCACCAGGGGGAGACCAGGTGCTCCAAGGTCTCCCACAGCTCCGTGGCCTCCCGCATCACACGCGGCCCCGACAGCCAGCGCACGGTGATCTGCCCGGGGCTGCACGCGCTCCTGACTGCGCGTCCTGTGCCCTGAGCCCCCGCAGCTCTCGGGGCGCCCTCTGCTCCGGGCTGACTGCGCCGAGCTGCTTCCCGGTCTTTAACACTCTCCGTGCTTCATCCGTCTTCCAAGTTCGGCGCTGAGAGGGTAACCCGTCTCCGTGTCCGAGTGACGCCGGCACAGTCCCCAGGTGCCGACCGCGGGAGGCAGGGTCCCAGAACCTGCAGTCGGGGAGCAGAGCGGCCGGCATGGCGCCGGTCTGTCAGAGCCCAGCAGCCGAGTACTTCTGGCTTCTCTGCAGGTAAATGCTCCTCAAACACCGTCTCACTCGGGCAGGCACAGAACAAAGCCATCCTGGGCAAGAATCTGAGGGGACGCAAATGATGTCCCCAGGGACGCCTATGCCCAACAGATGCTCCAGCAGCTTTCTGTGTCCTGGCCCCAAACCGGGGCCGGCCCAGAGCCCGTCTGGGACGAGCACAAACTTGGAGGGGTCCCAGGAAGGAACTCGGGCAGAAAAGCCGCCCCGAAAGCCTTCACGGCACACCACCCTACTTGTGTGACATTCCCGAAATTTTGGGTACAGAGAAAAGAGTGGCTGTCACCAGGGATTAGGGCTGGTGGGGTGACAGGAGGGGCCCTTGGGTGCCGGGGATGTCCACTGTCCTCAGTGTGGTGGGCGCACAGAACCACAGAGGTGTAAATTCGAACGTGATGCGGGTGTGCCCACACGCGCAGGTGAGGCCGGGGGCGCGTCGCTGTCCGTGCTGCGGGGTGTCAGCACTGGGGGGCGGGGCAAAGGGCACGACGGCACGCACACCTGCAGCTGTCCTGGCACGCGCCGCTCTCCTTCAGGGCCCGTGAGCAACAGCACGGCAGAGCCACACGGCCGTCCGCCGCCCCCCTGGCCGCCAGGAGCTCTGGGAGTCGGCGAACTGCAGAACCGCGTGCACGAAGCCAGACGCCAGGAACCCGTGCCGGCGAGGTCGGGCCTCCCGCAGGTGCTGCAGGGGCACCTGGCCCACGCCTCTCCCTCGCTGCTGCCGGTGGCGTGACCCATGACCCCTGCCCAGGGCGGCCACCGCTGGGGTGGCGGCCACCCTTCCCGAGGACGCAGCAGGCAGTGCTGACACAGAGGCGGCGGCCCCGGTGAGTGTGACAGGTGTGTGTGACAGGGAGTGTCCTGGTGTGTGACAGGTGTGTGACAGGTGTGTGACAGGTGAGTGTGAGCAGGGAGCGTCCCGGTGTGTGACAGGTGTGTGACAGGGAGTGTCCTGGTGTGTGACAGGTGTGTGACAGGTGTGTGACAGGTGAGTGTGAGCAGGGAGCGTCCCGGTGTGTGACAGGTGTGTGGCAGGGAGCATCCCGGTGTGTGACAGGTGTGTGACAGGGAGTGTCCCAGTGTGTGACAGGTGTGTGTGACAGGTGTGTGTGACAGGGAGCATCCCGGTGTGTGACAGGTGTGTGACAGGGAGTGTCCCGGTGTGTGACAGGTGTGTGACAGGTGTGTGTGGCAGGGAGCGTCCGGTGTGTGACAGGTGTGTGACAGGTGTGTGACAGGGAGTCCTGCCCAGGGCAGAGGGAAGCCCGGGATGGAGACAGACCCCCCAGACAAGCCTGTGGGGTTTCCTGCCGGGAGCACCTCCATGTGTGGGCTTCACAGAGGCTCCACCGTGTTTCTGGGGAGCTCCAACAGGGACGTGGCACCTCAGACGCCCGAGTCACCGGTGACCGTCCCCAGAGGGCCCGAACGGAACCCACAGGCCTGCCGTGCTCCCCGGGAGGGCGGTTGCGGCAGGGCCTAAGCCGGGCGGGCCTGGCCAGAGAGGACCACAGGGCACGGACGGGGGGAGCCCCTCCCCCAGCCCCGGGCCAGCACCCGGGCTCCGGCGTCTGCCCGGCCCTCCCTCTCTTCCCAGGTGTCCTGCCGGGGCTTCGTGTGCAGGCCTGGGTGGGGCTTGCTGCCACGTGAGCCCAGAGGGTGCCTCTGACGTCGGGGTCAAGGGGTACAGAAGTCCTGCAGAGGCTGCGACCATCAGTGGCTGAGTCAGCCCCTCACTGGGCCCAACTTGAGCCTGGGAACCGGACACAGGCTCTGCTCAGCCCACAGCCCACACAGCCCTGGGCGGGGGGAGTGGGCCAGGGTCTGGGGCCCACCCCACAGGCCTGAGCTGTTACCTACTGATGGTGGTCACAGCAGTGCCTGGGGGACTCTGGGCCCCAGCCTGGCCCGGGATTGGGGGTTTCTGGGGCCTGGCCTGGAATTACCCCACACAGCCACACCCCACCAAGGGCTGAGCCAGCGCCATCCCAGCCAGCCCGCACCTGTGCCAGGTGCTGCAATTGGCGCCCCACCCGCCTGGGGTCATAGACCCTCGTGGCCCTTCCTCATGGCAGCCCTGCGGGGCCCGGTGGCTGCCGGTGCCTGGCCCCATGCAGTGGGGGTGCGGAAGCTCAGGGGTCCCGCTCAGGCGCCCACGGGCAGGGGGAGGGGGAGGCTTACGGGGCACGATCCCTGTGTCCCCCGGGACCCCGCAGACGGTTTTCCTTCAGGACAGGGCTGGGCTGGTGCTTCTGCAGGCCACAGGTGCACACACCAGCACACACATGCACACATACCTATGCACACTCACGCGTACTCTCACACGCACACTCTTGCACATGCACACTCAGTATTCACACACACACGCTCGCCTGTTCACACACTCATGATGCGGGTGCACACACGATGCACGCTCATGCGCTCCCTGAGGTGGGAGGGGACAGGTGTGCGCTCAGCAACGCTGGCATCTCACCTGTAGTGGTGGCTGTGTCTCCGCTGGGATCTCCTTTTAAAAGTCTTTAAGTTGTGAGAAGGAAGGACACCCCAAGCAAAGAAGCAGACAGGACAGTGGAGTGCGCCCCAGGGCGCTGACCGGTGGCCAGGCCTCTGCGCTCGGTGTGGGAGGACGGGGCGGCAGGGCCTCCCGCAGTGGGTGCCGTCCCTCTGCCCTGGCTGGGGCCTCTGGCGTCACTGCCACAGCCTGGGGGCCGGGGGCCCCCGCCGTGCTCTGCTCCCGGGGCGGCCTGCAGGATGAACTACTGGACACGGGTGTGGGCGCAGAGACCACTGCACTTAAGTTCCTGGGACGTCCGTCTGTCCCCTGACACCTGGGTCCGTGGCACGGACCCTTCTCCTGCTAATCCGCACAGGCCTGCAGACACCAGGTCCCCCTCAGCACCCCAGGCCACAGCGGGCACGCCGCCCAGGGTCACACAGGGCGCTGGCTGCACTAAAGCCCTCCCCTGCCCCCTCGCCACTGCTCCCCCCACCGCTCTGGCCTGGGTGCTGCCGGGACCCTGTGCCCGTGGCCGGCTTCCGGCCACCTCTCCCTCCACCACAGGCACCACGGCGGCTTCATCGCCACTTCTGGGTCCTCTGGCGTCATAAAACCCGCATGGAAACCACCATATTCATCTCCAGAACTTTCCAGAACGTCCCATCTTCTCAAACTCCGTCCCCGGTAAACACGAGCGGCCCCTCCCCCACCCCACAGTCACTGCTCTCGTCTCTGCGCATTGGACCCTCCAGGGGCCGCGCGTGGGTGGAAGCAGACGGGACCCGTCCACGGAGCACAGCGTCCTCAGCGTCACCCACGTCCTGGCAGGTGTCCAGATGCTCGTTACGGCTGGATGGTTCGGCACCTGTTCTCGCTGTCTTCCCTGGGGTCCTCTGACCCCGTCTGGCAGCGTGGGGACCTGGGAGTCCTTGCTGGCTCCCTCCCCTTCACCCACCCCCACACCCACCCCAGGCGTGGGCAAAGAGCAGCCCTGAGGCACGTTCCTCTCTGGCCCTGCATTTATAACCGCCATGCCTCCTGGCACCCCCATCTCACCGTGGGAAGACGCCCTGGGGTCAGGGCCTTGGCTCAAGTGTGTGAGGCCCCGCCCCGAGCTCAGGTCCTGAACCTGTCGCTTGCACCTGCACCTGAGCCCTGCCCCTCATCCCGGGGACTCTGGGCGCCCAGGTGTTGGGCTCTGGCCACCATGCAGTCAGGTGCTCTGACCTCGCCGCCTCCCGCGACCTGCGAGTGTCCGATTCGGTCCCAGTGAGGCAGCCAGGCCAGGGTGGCCTGTGCCCGGGCCATTCCTTCTGAGAGCACATTTGCATTTTCACCTGGGGCCTTTACAGCCTTACACCGAGCAAGTGCCAGGATGGGGGGGGCACGGAGCCCATGGATGGGGTGACAGCTGGGGACAGAGGCCCTCTCAGGCGGCCCCGGCGTCAGAGCCCAGTTCTGCTGAACAACACACCCAGGGCCCACTACCGTCTGCACAGCGGGCAAACCGGTCTGCCCATCACGCCCTGACTCACTGCGCCCTCTCCGGCTCTACCCTGTCCCCTGACCTCCTGCCCACAAACAAGAACTGCTGAGACCCCTCCTCAGACCCACTCCAGCCCCCCACCCCTCTTGGCCAGGGCGGGAGAGGCAGCTGCCCAACACCATCTCCATGGAAATGCCTCCCAGGTGCCCTGGAGAAAACCCTCCCCGCAGGTGGGCGGGCAGGTGGGCACTCCCCTGCCCCGGGAGGCAGTCAGTCATTTACATGTTAGCGTGAACAAGCATGTTTTCCATGTGTCTGACACAAAGGGACACATTTAGGCAAACAGGCTCGTCGCGAATCCGGGAGGAGCTGGGCCTTTCCCAGAGAGCAGGTCTGGGCAGGGCCTGGCACACATTTCCCCGATTTCCCAGAAAAGTGCCTGGAGGTGATGAGCTGGTGGCAGGCAGGCAAGGACAGGCGGCCCCCCCTGTCCCCCGAAGCCCGCGATCCTGGCGTCCGGCCCTTCCCAGGGCTGTGGAAGGAGCCGGCAGCCTTGCCGCCTTCCTCGCATCTTTGTCCTGGGCCGTCCCCTGCCCAGGGACACCTCTCTGTGCGAGCCAGGGGCCAGCGCTGGCCCCTTGTGGGCCTTGCTCCCCCATGCCTGCTCCAGGGGACCGCCTGGCAAAAACCTACACCTCACGTCGCTTTGGCACCCAAGTCGGTGGGGTGATCCTGCGGGAGCCAGGCCTCCCAGGGTCACCGGTGTTTCTGCTCGTCCTGTGAGCAGACAGAGGCCTTGTTTCAGGCCGTCTTGGCGAGGGTGCAGGGTGCTCGGACGGCACACCCCTTGGGGACGGGGCGGGACTCTCTGGAGCTCGAGGCCTGTCACAGACAATGCGGCTCTCAGAACCAGGTCCGCCTGCCCTGCGGCCGCCTATGTGGGGGGTCCAGCCCTGTGCCCTCCCACGGACCCGGGGCTCAGGAACCCTGCAGGACAAAGCTGACACTGTGTCTACTGCCATCGCCGGGGAATGCGGACCCCGTGTCTGACCGGGAGCCCCGCGACTTCTGCCACGTCCGGCAAACCGGCCGGCCACCCTGTGAGCCTGCAGGCCCGCCCTGGGTCTCCGCCTGGGCTGCGTGTGCCCGTCGGCTCTCGTAAAACCGCAGTCCTGGGGGCGGGCAGGGCACCTCGCTTGGGCAGGCCAGGCAGCAGGACCGGGGCCAGGGTCTGTGTGTGTGAGTCCTACGAGGGGACAGGGACTCCACGTGCAGCTCGCCAGAGCCACACGGCCGGCCCTCCCGGGGCGAGGAGAGGGGGTGGGGGCGCCAGAGGGCCGGCCCCCGGCCCTGGCAGGAGGGACTTGCAGGGCACCGTGGGACACGCCGTCAGTAGCGGGCTGGGACGGGCTGGGCAGCGGTCTGAGGAGCCGGCGTCCATGACGGCCTTGGAGAAACACGTGACCTCCTGCAGCCCCCATGGCAAGCTGGGTCCCCAGGGGCAACTTCCCTCCCTGCCGTCGGCCCTAAGCCCCTGGCCTCAGTGCGACCCATGGGTGCCCTGCTGACCAGAACCAGCCTGGCGCTAGGGCCCGTGCTAGGCCAGGTGGGGCTGCTGGCTAGGGGCCCTGGGGCCCTCTGACCGGCACAGGTCACCTCAGCGGGTGCTGCCCCGGGCCCCTCCGGGGCCTGCTGCTCTTGGCATGGCCTGTGGACTCTAAACCTCGGACCTGACGCCCCGCTGGGTAAGATGTGCGTGTGAATCTGAACCACGGTCAACCTGTATGCTAAATATTGAAAAAACTGAGTTTTCCTGTTATCTTTTTAATGAGACCTGAATCTAAAGGGAACCCATCATGCCCCCCTGTGCCCGGCACGTCCTGGTGCCCGCAGGAGGGGCCCCTGGGCCTGGGCCGCCTGGGCGGGCGGCTCGTCCTGCTCTGCCTTTGCACGGTCTCTCACGTGTGGCTGTCCCCTCGCTGGCCTGAGGCTGCACACGACCTGGCTGCCACCCCGGGCCTGGCTGGCTGGCTAAACCTGCTCCCCAAGGCATGTTCCCCGGAGAACTTCCTGCCAGCCGTGCTCAGGAAATATGTGTGTGTTTATGAATCCTGAGAAAAATTAGTTGAGAAATTGGTAAAACGGGAAAGAAGACCCTAATTCTCCTGCAAGAATCAGAACTGAATCATCGACGTAGACATCGCTGTCTGAGGCCCCCCCACCCCACCGCCTTGCGTCAGAGCCGGGGGACGTGGATGCGCGGGACAAACGGACAAACGGCCGAGGTGCGGCGCGGCGGGCGGCGGGCGAGTCACCCGCACACGCGGCCTGCCCCAGCCGGCCCGCCCAGGCACACCCGCCGGGGCCGGGGGTCCCAGGAATGACGCGCTGTGGGTCCCTTGGGTGTCGCGCGAGCGTCGTGTCACGTGAAGGCTTCCCAGGGCCGCTCGGCTCTGCCGCAACCGGTGGGCCCTCGGCCCCCGGCCAAGCGCAGCGCCGGGGCAGGTCAGCACGCGGCAGTGCGAGGGACGCGGGAAGGATCCCACGGGGAGCGCGTCTCGGCCGGAGCGTTTTAAATCCCCCTACACCGAGCCCTCAGCCTGGCTTTGTAAAACGGCGAAGCCCGCAGGCCGGCAGCAGGGCCCTGCCCCACGGAAACGACCCACTTATTATCACAGGCGGTCGATACCGAGGACGGGAAATACAGGGGGCCCGGGAAGCCCCCGAACGCACGATTTCGGGGACCTGCTCACCCTCAGGGTCCCTGGCGTCTCGCTCCCGCGTCTGGGAGATGAATGCCCGTCGGGAGCTTCTGGCTGAAGGGCCGCCGCGTCCCGCCAGGGGCCTCGCTTCCGTCTGTCCCCGCTCCGCCCCCGGCCACGCGGGCCCCCGTTCCCACTGCGAACGCTTCTGGGACTCTGACGACGTCTGGTGCCAGGTGAGGCCCTCGGATGCAGAGTGAGTGGACGTGGGCCCTGCCCTCCACGAGGACACAGCCGGGGGACGGCAGTGACCGGAGGAACAGGGTGGGGCCGCCACGCCGAGCGGCAGCAGGGCGAGGTGGCTCACCTGCCACCTCGCTGAGGAAGCGGCGGGGAAGGTGCAGCTGCTGCATCACCTGCAAGGCGCGGGGCTCCCGGGCACGGGCGGGGGAGGGGGGGCGGGCAGCGCTGCGCACCGCCCCTGGGAGAGGTCCCCCTGCGTCATGCAGCAAACAGCTGCAGAATGACCACCCGGGGTCCAGATGCCAGTCTGCCCAGCACGGAAGCCCCATGGCAATTAAAGACAACGCTGTGAGGTCAGCGAGTCTGAGGCCACACCCGGCCAGCTGCTGCCTGACTCAGGCGGGGCGGGCCCGCGGCTGCCAGCCAGTGGCCAGTTTTAGCCTGGCGAGGCCGCGGAGCCACGGGCCTCCCCTGGTGACAGCCTGCGGGTCCCTCCGTGCGCGGGCACTGCAGGCTCGCCGTCACAAAGCCACACGGCCTGCCGGCGGCCCTCTCACTGCCACCGCACAGAGGGGAGACTGAGGCTCGGAGCGGCTGAGTGCAGGGTCCGGCTGCGCTTTCCTGCGGCCCCCCACCCTGTCCGGGGCTGTGGACAGAGGCCAGACCTCCAGCCTCAGTCCAGCCCCAGGGGCCAGCCCGAGCCTGCCCACACGGCTCACTGGTCTCCTCCCAGGTGACGGCCACACCCGGGAGGGACTCCGATGACGGCAGCCCATGCACAAAGGTTCTGGAATGTTCTAGGACCTGTAGGGCTTTTCCATCCTGGTCTTTCCCACTCCCAGCCAGCCCTCCCAGGGCGCTGTGCCCATCACAGGACGGGAGCCCTCTCCCTGGCCTCGGGCACGTAGGGAAACCTCACGGGGACGTGAGAAATGAGCACACGCACCTCTCCCTGCGCCCGCGCTGCCCGCCGCCCCTGGGCCTTCGAGCACGTCACCTGGGATGCAGCGCAGCTGCACGCGGCCCGGGGCTGGCCTGTCCTCACAGGGCCGCCCCCGCCCCGGCTGTCGGCCCCGCCTGCAGAGCATCTGATGGGACCGGTGCTTTCGCTGGAGACATAAATAATTAAGCTGCGTCTCCCGTTACTCAACGGATTAAATGCTTCACGGTCACACGCGGCCTGGCCTTGTGCCACCCATTCGTGAAAAGTGGGTGCTGCTGGCGGCCGAGGGGGGCCACCTGGGCCGAGGATCCGGGTGCAGCAAGGGTGACGGAGGCTGGGGCACCGCGCACCGGGCCACCACCCGCATCCGCTTGCTCGTCCTGCAGCACAGGGGCCGTGCACCCCTTGCCAGGGACAGGGCGCACCTGCTCCCGCTGTGCCGTGGGAGTCTGCATCCCACCCAGCATGCACCAGCAGTGACAACGGGGGTCCCCTGGGGGCCTCCCCAGGCTAGTGGGAGAGACAGGCGAGTGGACAGCGACAGTCACCACAGGCTCAGTGCCTGAGACAGGCGGGCACGGCTGGAACCGGGGTCAGGGGAGGCCCCGTGTCGGCCGAGCCTCGAAGGAGCATGCGGTGGGCGCCCCCGAGACCAGGCTCAGGACGGCGGGGCAACGGCGCTGTGTCGAGGGCCCCTCATCCGGGTGAGCCCGGGGCCCTGCCTGCAGCCCCCACCCAGGTCAGAACTGCCGCCCTGGGTTCCCAGGGCCCTGCCACTCGGGAAGACGCCCGTGGCCAGGACCAGCCCCTGGTGGTGGCTCGGCTGGGTGTGGTCGCCACTTTGCTTCTCATTCCGGGGTGACCTGGGCGGGTCCCCCAGCTCTCTGTGCCTCAGTCTGCTCATCCACATGCCCGTTTCCTGGGGCTGCTGTGAGGCCGAGCTGCAGCTCCCCGCAGCGGGGGCAGGACTCCTGCGGGGCCCTCTGCCTGTCTCCTCTCCCCCGCTGCAGAAGGCACAGTGTTGGGGCCCAGGTGTGACCCTGGAAGCTGTCGCCCCCGAGCCCTCTGGTGGCGCCTGGCACCCTTGCCCTGCACCGCACGGCCCCCGGGACCCAGCCCGCACAGCACGGCCAGGGCCTTGCCGTCACAGCTCTGCCCTTCCCGTCCCCTGGGCACAGCTGGCTGCCGCCCAGGTCTCGGATTTCAGTTTCCTGTCCCTGGGAGCGTCGGGCCCTGAGAAGAGCAGGCTGCCCTCTGTGTGCCCTCCTCTGGGACTGACCCCATGGTGTCCGTCACCAGGTCCGAGCGGAGCTCAGCGAGCCCGCTCCGCGCGCAGTGCACGTGTGTGTGGCGGGGCGGGGGGCTGACCCTGGCAACAACCGGGGCGCGCTGTGCGCGGGGCCTGGAAGCGCCCCAGAGCCCGTGTCCTGGGAAAGTGGCCCTGGCAGCCCCGGGGGGGTGGGGTGGGGAGGGGCCCAGATTCAGCGGCTGGTGACCCTGAGTGCTGAGCCACGGGCACCTGCCCCTCAGAAGGTCCCCTTTATAACCAGGGAGACTGAGGCCCAGAGAGCTGAGGGGCTGAGAAAATGATTCAAGGTCAGAAGCACCCTCAAGAGAGTGCAGTGACATCAAGGTAACTCAGGGGCGCGGTGGCTGAGAGGGGCCAGGCACGGGCCCCTGGACCCCGAGCACGTCACAGGTGAGGGCGCCTCCCAGGCGCCTGCACTGTTCACAGTTCTGAGTCCGGGGGCTGGTCTCGGACTCTCCGAGGGCCCTAAATGCCATCTCGGGCCTCGTAAGAGGGAGCAGAGGACCCACCACACACAGGAGACAGCACGTGGTGGGGGTGGGGGCGCCAAGGGACCTGCAGGGAGTGGGGCCCTACAGACACCGGACTGTGGTCCCCGAGCCTGACGACGGATTCTGGCCCCCAGACTCGAGAGTGCAAGTTTCTGTGTCTTCAGGCACCTGGGTGTGGCCCTGGCCACAGGGCCAGACCCGAAGCGGGGTCTCGTGTGCAGCGCGGCGGACGGGGGGCCTGCTGCGGGCCCCACGCAGGCCCAGCTCGGAAGCTGGGAGGGGCTCTCGCAGCGTCCTGCAGGTCAACCTCAGTCCCAAGGCCGCTGACCCCAGCCGCCAGCCCGCCTCCGGCTGGAGGCGTCGGCCGGCATCTCGGCAGGGCCCCCCCAGGGCTCTCCCTGGGGCCTGCGTCCACCCCGCAGCCCTGTGGTGGTCACAGCCCCCACCTTTGTCACCACCAAGTGACGAGCCCTCCCCCGCTGCGGGGCTGGCGGTCTGGGCGCCCACACAGGCAGAGCGCGTCCCTCACTGCTGCCTCACCCCACACTCCCCCCTCAGTTCCCTGCTGCCCGGCTGGGCGTCCGCGATTCAGCCCTGACGCCAACTGGGGTGAGCCCCCCCAACAGGTGTGCATGGGCGAGCACTAGGGCGTGTGCGTGCAGCCACAGCGCCCTCTGCCGGCCACACCGGGAGGTGCAGCGCGGGGGGCCACCGCATGCTGCATCCCGGGGGGACTGGAGCCCACGTCACCGGCCCCCACGCAGCTCCTCCTGAGGCTAAGTCGGGGTCCCCTCCCTGGGGCTCGGCTGGGCTGTCCTTCTGAACCCTCCTGCTCCGGGTCAGAAAGCCGTCTGTGGCGACCTCTCACCCCTCCGCAGCCTGGGCCCTGAGCCCCAACTCTCTCGTCTCTGGTCCTGGGGTCTGTGCTTCCGGCTCCCGTCACCACAGACTCCACTTTGCTTCTGCCGCGCCTCCCGACCCTGGTGAGGCCACACTGCGCCTGGTCCCCACCCCCCTTCTGCAGGAGCTCGTGGCCAGCCGTGGGGGGCCCAGCAGAATTCTGTGGGATGTGGCCCAATCGTGGCCACAGGGCCCCGGGCTGGCTGGGCCCCCGCTCTGCCGCCCGCAGCCCTGTGTGCGCCGTCTCCGGCTGCCAGGAGCTCCATCCACTCCTGTCGCAGTGTGAGGATGTCACCCCCACAAGCTCGTCGCTACGGCGCTTTGACCCCGACGCGAGGCTGAGCCCAGGCCGGGCTCACGGACGGCCAGCAGCAAACCGGCTCCTGTGACAGGTGACCACGTGGCAGTTGTTCCTGAGCAGTGACACGCGCTGTGTGCCACGGTATGGGTGTGCCTGACACCTGAGGCAGGGCTCCTGGCCCGACAGCCCCCCGACACCCTCCCCCGAGTCACGCAGAGACCCTGCCCGGTCCTGCTGAGCTCAGCCGCTGTCCTTCCCCAAGGCCCTCACTCCACACCACGCCAGGGGCCCCCTTCCTAGAGCCCCCACCCCAGCCCGCACCTACAAGGTGCCCCAGGGACCCTGCAGGGCCACCAGGAACGTGCCATCGCCCAGACCTAAACTCCGAGACAAGGTGTGGCTCGGTCTCTGGAGCTGAAGGGACTGGCCACACACGGGGCCAGGGCGCGGGTAGGCACGCACCATGGGGTGCACTCAGGAGGCCGTGGGTGTCCAAACTCCACGTCCACATGGTCTTGGGGACCGCAGAACCCTGGCTGCCCTGGGAATGTCCTGCCTGGTTAAGAGCCCCGTGCTCATGGCCTGGAACCAGCGGGCAGTGCATGCTGACCTGCGGCCCAGGGGTGCTCATCTGCCTGGGGCCACGGTGGATCTGGACTGAGCAGGGATGGCCGGTGACCAGGGCTGCATGCCCACAGGCTGACCCCGGAGACCCCGCCCAACCTCCCTCTGCCGATCGATCTGCACCTTTACCATGCACACTGGGGTGCCCTCTCCAAGGCTGGGAGTCCTTCCAGCAAACCACGGGGCCGAATGAGGAACGGGGAGAGGGGTCGGGGGGGCCTGGTGCGGTTGTGACTTCACGGGGAGAAGGGAGGAGCCCGAGGTCCCACCTGTGCGACCTGACATGTCCAAACGTCAGGAACCAGCCCCTCTGGCCTCCGGTCACTGAAATCAGATGCCCAGACAGCCAGGTCTCTCCATGGCGACCTTTCAAAGGACACAACCCTCGTCTTTCTACAAAAACGCAAAGCAAATCTCTCAGCGGCACACTTATTTCACGGGCGTTTCTCGTGCTGTCCCTCTCACGGGCCTCCTCACCTCCCGAGCGACGGCGTGTCTGCCGGGCGTGGTGCTGCGTGGAGCAGAGCGTGCACGGGCCCCGCCGCCCGGGTGCCCGCGTCCCCCGTCTTCCGTGGGAACACGGCTAAGGGGCCCTCGGTCTGTTTCCAGCCGGGCCGTCCTCAGGCATTGGGAGAGTGACCCCCCCCGTGGACACTCGTCTGCACAAAGCTCCAGCCTGCGGCCACGCGACCTTTCTGGGGACAGTCTCCCTGCAGGGCAGAGCGGCTGGCGTGACGCGGGCCTGTGTCGCCGTTCACTTGTCGCCTGTGCCAGGAGCGCCACGTCTCCCCGTCTCCCGCCCGCCGGCCGGGGCACGTGGGTCTCCCGCACCTTCCGGCTGTCACGTCGCCACAAGCATCTGCGTGCACACTGCACGTGGACGTGCGTCCCCAGGCGTGGAACACTCGCTCACGTGCTGACGCTCAGTGTGACACACGGGCCCAAGGCCGCAGGGTCCACACTGCATCTGAAGCTCCCGTGAAAAGCCCTGCTCGACACCCTGCAGTTTCAGGAGCCCCTGCGGGGTTGATGCGTGGGCAGCTTCACGACCAGGCGCCAGCTCCTGGGGAAGGCTCGGTGGGGTGCTGTCACTGAGAGAAACCGGGACAAGGCTGGGGGGCCCCAGGGCAGGGGGCCCGTCACAGCATCCGTCACACAGACCCGCCCCCACCGCCAGAGCCTGCGCGGCGCCGAGGGCAGGGGGACCGGCCCCTCCCTGGCCTTGCAGGCGTCCGGGCACCGTGCTGCAGAGCCAAGAGCCCGTGAAAGGGCGGAGCCCCGGGCGGGCCTGCGCTGGGCAGCAGTGTGGGCAGCAGCGACGCGCGGCTTGTCCGGACAGTCACGTCACCTGGAGTTTATCTAGGTCGGGAAACGCTCCTCCGCAGAGAAGGCAGGTCCGGCCGTCCACTGCGTGAACGGGCGCCGGTGCTGGGCGCTGCTCCAGGTGCACAGTGGCCGACCGAGCTCACACACCCCTACACGTGACACTCTGCCCCAGGGGTGCAGAAGACGCACGTGAGAGCCTCAGCAACAGACGGGACGAGCGAGACAGAGGTGAGCGGTGGGAGGACAGGACGCGCTGGGGGCCGACGAGGCCGGCGTGCAAGGGGGGCCAAGCACGGTGCCTGCACCCAGCCGGGAGACCAGCGCCCGGAGGCCGTCGGCCGCCGGCCCAGAGCACCGCAGGGCTGCCGTCCACCAGAGCTCCCCCTCGGGGACATGCGAGGGGACCCTGTGGCTCTGCCCGGGGGGGCCAGCAGGCCCTGAGCCAGGACTGTGGCAGGGGCGCAGGGCACACGCACTTCAAGGAGCCACCGCTGCACTACACAGTGCGCTGTCAGCTGTCACAGACACGCGCGAAGACGGCCAATCACGATCACCCGGAAGCAGGTGCGTGATGAGTGAGCCGAAGCTCACAGCCTCTGCCGCCCTGCGGCGAGATGGGAACGGGGTGCGGGGCCCGCTGCGGGCTGTCAGGGCATCTGCAACCCGCGACATCAAGTCCCGCAGGAAGGCGGGACAGACGTGTCCTACTCGTTCACGACACGCTGAGGCGGGCCCCCTGACGACTCTCCCCGCACCTTCGTGGCACCCGAGCCCGAAGGTCGTCACGGTCCCCACTTTGCAGGCAGAGCGGAGGCCAAAACTGCTTGGGGTTACGAGCTCGCGCCCAGGACTCCCTGGAAGCAGAGGCCTTGGAGGGCCCCCCCACCCCCCACCCTAGCAGCAGCCCGGCCCCTCGGCCCTCCCCGCTGCGCCTGCTGCTCACCGGTCTGGGCGGCGGGCCCCGGGCAGACTCCGCAGCGCCCAGCGCCGGGCCACGCCCACGTGCGCCCGCTGTGGCGGCACCAGCGCCCTGGCGAGATGCTGCCACCCCGCGAGCGCTCGCAGGGCGCCTGGCAGAGGCCCGCACGGCGACGCAGCTTGGGGGAGGCTGGGCGCTGCCTCGCCTTCAACCGCATGTTTAGCTCTGACCCCAAAACGACCAGCGATGAGCAGTGTGGGACAAAACACAGAGGAGGTGACACGGAGCAGAGAGAGGAGGCTCCTCCGGCAGGTGCGGCTTTCTCAACACAGAATGCCACACCCAACAGCTCGGGCGAGGTGATCGCCACTCCCCGAGGGCCCTGCGCCCGCCACCGGCCGTGGGACCCTGTCGGCACACGGGTGGGGGAGGGGAGGGGAGCGGGGGTGGGCTGGCCTCCCCGGAGCCTCGCAGCACGTTCCAGCAACAGCTCCACCATGTTCCCGGGACATGGGAACCCTCACCCCTGTGACAGAACCGGGCGACACTCAACAGCTTTGCTTTTACTAGAGCGAACCACAACGATCTGGGGCGTGACTCCAACACAACCTTGGGAAAAGAACGTTTAATGCGAATACCTAGCCATTAGAGCACACACGTAAACAAATACGCTCAGGGTAGCTGGAAAAAACGAGGTAAGTGTAATCGCCCACTTCCCTTCAGTCCTGGATATTTCCAAAATACCGATGATAAAATATACAAATTAACTAATAAGTAAAGGAGATATAGAACATTCAACATAAAAAACTTCAAATAAAAATAAAAGGACAAACCCTAATTATTTTATTTCTGTATAGCAAGACTACAAATAGCATTTAAACACTTAATTTATTATTCAAATTAAGAAATTATACATTTTGCTTCGATAATGGTCATTGTCTTAAAAGTGTCATTCAGCTTCCCCGCATTTGAAAGTATATTGCTAATTCTGGTCACTCCGACAGGACAGCCCACCGAGCCCCAGTGGCAGCAAGACAGCAGGCAGGACGGCGAAGGGCCCCGCGGCCCGGCACGGTCATCCCCGCCGCGTGGGGCGCCCTCCGCGGGCCGGCACCTCCCGGCAAGTCCGGTCCTGATAAAGTGCCTGTGACGAGAGAATCCGGACACTCCCCCAGACGCGAGAGTGGGGGCCGTCCCATCTTCCTTCAAAGCAGCACCGTTGAGGAAGCAGAGGGTGCAGAGCATGGCGAGTTTCCCCGAACCTCCGGCGGGGGGCGGGGCGGGTCGCAGGGCCGCGCACAGCTCGCCACTTTGGTTCAAGTGACTGGAATCCACGCTCGGTGTCTATTCTCCCCAAGTCGTCATTTATTGGCGGTCACACACATCGCAGGAGCCGGACAGACCGTCCCCTCCCTGAACGCTCTCCAGGCACAAAGTGGAGCCAGAGGGCGGGGGATAAAGCCCGGCCCCCACGCGCCCCCACACGGCACCCCCGGACCAGCACGATGTGAGCGATGGCACCGTGAACACAGCGCATCCCCCGCGGGAAGTGCAAAGAGAGCCTCCCTGCCCCGTCTCCAAACCAGCCACTGGGAGGGGGGGTGCAGCAGGAGAAACGATGCCTTTAGTCTGAACAGTGAGGCCTGTAAGCGGTCCGACCGCCGAGAAGCAGAGGCCCCAGAGGAAGCTGCCCACCTCTCAGGCCGCGCCTGCCAGCCCGGTGGCAGCGCTGCCCACCGCCCCCCGGCCCGGAGCCCCCCAGGCAAAGCCAAAGCTGCATCTTTGGTTAATTCCGCTGAGCTGCCACCAGCCTCACAACTGTGCTCTGGGCAAAATTACTCAACGAGCCGCGTGGCACGTAGCATGTTATTTTAGTTGTCTGAAAAGCAATGTCCGTCCAGATGAGGGACTGTGACTTAATACATCATGAAGGACTGAAGGGGGGGTGCGGGACGGGGGCCCGGCGGCCGGGGAGCTACTCACGCCGGAGGCGCGGGCGCGTCAGCTGAGCTCGAAGCCGGCCGCACACTCGATGGCGTAGAGCAGCTTGCTGCGCAGCAGGGCCTCGTCCCGGAACTCGGGCAGCTTCAGCAGGTTCATGCAGGTGCTGGCCGTGGGCAGCCGCTCCAGGTCGGAGCCCCCATGGTGGATGCAGAAGGCCGGGTACAGCTCCTGCGGGACAGGAACGCGGGGCACGGCGTCAGCGAGCGGAAACGCCGTGGGGCTCAGAGTGTGAGGCGTCACAGCCGCTCCGCCCTGCCCTGCTCTCGACACCTCCACTGTCCCACAGTGAGGACGCTGCGCGTGGGGCCCGGCCGCTGGCCGCCCTCGTCGGGCGCATGCTGGCCCATCTGCAGGTGACCTCAGCACACGGCCCGTGACGTGGGCCACGCCGAGTGCACCAGCGCAGCTCACACGGGCCTGACAGACACGGACGTCATGCAGTGACACACGCACGTCGCACGGCCTAAAACGCCACCTTCTCTTTACCTAAGTACAGTGCGCACGCTACTTTACATGTCTTGTGAGATGTTAGAACAGGAACCAAAAGAGAAACAGAAGAACAATCATTACATTTATTATTATTTAGCATTCTGAGCACATTGAGGGCAATAATTCTCTCAAATGCTCAAATAAACTAAAAACATGGCATTTTTGAAACAGAAAAGGAACCCTGAAGGCAGGGTCAGCGAGTGCTGGGGAAGGTCAGGTGACGGGGGAATGGACAGCTTGAAATATGTTTTGCAGTTAAATGCCACATTTTAGTGTTTCTTTCATAATGCTAATTGAATTTCCTACTTGGAATCGTAAAAGTAAAAAAAAAATGAAGTTCTTCATTGAAATCGGAGTCAAGGGCACCATTTCATGCATAATTAAATACAGTACAACGGGAATTTGCATTAATTCAGAGTAAGAAAAATCATCAATTTACTATGTGGCCTGATGGCAAGTGAACAATTTTCTACAGCACTTTAATGATTTTGTTGTCTGTAACAATCACATTCATTAAACATATTAAACTTTAATTAGCTTTAGCAGATGCTATTCTTCTCCAATAATCTGGCACTAAGGAGTTTCATAACTTTTAAATCACGCCTGCCGCCTGCCGCTCGTGGGCCTTCGACTCAGAGACAGTCTCCTTCCCACATCTGTATTCTGCCAGCCCTCTCGGCCCGCACACTCAGCTAACTGGAAAGCATAAATATTAAGGTGATTTTTCCCAATTTGGATTCTAACTTATGATAATTGCAAAAACATTAGAAAACTCTTAATTAAATCTCACATTTAATACATTCGCGATCATTAAGAAAGATCTAAACAGGAAGAACGTGTCACGGCTCCCACCGGAGTGTGTTCTCGGCACCCTGACAGCCGTGTCGACTGCAGCGCCTGCCAACGGGGGAGCCTGACTCGACTCGGGGTTTTGGAGCTAGCTTTGACCCCTCTACCCCCCGCCTCATGGCCCGGGGCACCCCCCGGGTCTGCTCAGGGACGGGGCCTCGGCTCTCCTGGACCTGGACGGCCCTCACCACCCGCTCCTGCCCTGGCTGTCAGGCCCAGGCCCAGCCCCGCCAGCCAGACCCCTGGCTCCTCCTGCAGCCGCCACCGCTTGACCCAATCAGCCGCGAGCCCCAGGGCGCCTGGTCCTCACCCCCGACTCGCTGCCTTCCGCACCCTCTTACAAGCTGCTTCACTTCCTTTGAGGTTGGTGTTGCTTTGAAACTGGGAGATTCTAGAAGCCTCATGCGTACTAAATCTCACTCACAAAGTCACCTACGGCATTAAAGGCCTAACGTGAGGGTGTGACCGCTATGGCCGTTCACACCTCCAGGAACAAAGACGGCCCTGCCCTGAGCCCGCCAGCCGCCCCTTCACCCGAGCCCCGTGCACGGCGCACCTGCTCCTTCCCGCACCTGACCCACGCCACGGGGCCGAGAGCAGGGCGCGGCCCTCCGGCGGCTCTGCGCGCGGCGCTCGGATCTGGCGCGGACCCCGCTGCCTGTGGGGAGCGGGGCGCCCAAGCCAGAGGCGTCGCCCGGTCTCCGGATCACCCCCAGATGCTGTCACCTGCAGTCTGATCCGCCCGTCTGTGTTCTGCGCCCCGGCGTGCGCCTCTGCACTGCCAACGCTGCTGCGTCAGCTTACGGCGGGTGAGGGCACCGCCGTCCGCGGCCATTTCCATCGCTAAAACCGTCAGGCCGACTTGTCCGAGATCGACACTGATGATCCAAGTGGTGACGTGGGACAGTCTTGGTGGACCACCAGGGCAAGCACACTTCTGCTCACACCCCACGCTTCCCAGACACACTCTGCCCGCACTTCTAGCTCGAGATTTGCTTAGTTCTGTAGTAAAAGTAGCCTGCGATGCAGACAGACGGGGAGACTGACAACGGACGTTCCAGTCAGTCCGGCCGGCTGTGACCTGCTCGCAGGCCAGGACGTCGCAGGCTGACACCGTGAAAGACAGCACACAGCCGGCGCCAGGGTGAGCGGAGCGTAACCGCCACACCCCGTTCGGCCGAAACACGACCTTGCGTAGCCAAAAACACAGTGAAGAATAATTAACTTGGTGTGACAAAAGCACTAGCTCCTCCTCTGAAAGCGTGTGCGGACGACCTGCCTCACGGAGCCGCATCTGCTGCCCCGCTGCCTTCCCTTGTCACGGCGGCTTTTAAGGGAAGCGGCACTGAGTCGCGTACCTTAAACCCCAGGAGCGCGGGGTCGGGAGCAGCTTGTGACAAACTTGAGCAGCTTGCGCTTTTCCTCATCCGTGAACCCTTCCACCACTCGCCAGAAGACTTTGATTACGGGATGGTCAGCAGAGTAGCCTCCTGCGACAGAAGGAACACAGCCTATGAAAGCCAGGCTCCCAGGGCAGCACAGACGTCAGGGCGACTGCCTGTCCTCGTGCCCGGCACACTGGTCCGGGCACGAAGGCCAGAACGGGGGACGCCCCTGTCACGAGACGCCCTGGCAGGAAACGATGCCGCCAAGGCTGCGTGAGAACCCGGTCCCCACTGAGCAGCAGGCCCGAGACAACAGGACTGTCATGAAGGCACACGTGGGAAACTGGGGGGTGCTGGACCCTCACTCCTGACGACCTCGGTGCCAATCCGTTCCATCCCTGTCCGCTGACAGTCGGGTGCAGGCCACGGCCAACGGCCAGCCCGGCACACGGTCAGCCCAGCGCTCCCAGCGTGGGATCTGCTACTTACAGCTTTTAATCTAGTTAAGTGCTTCCTAAAACTGAAATAATTGCGATATATTGTTCCCTCATTGTTAATATACTACAGAAATAACATCAATAAATATCTTAAGTGCATTAATTGGCACCAAAATGAATATGATAATATTTTAAACCTATTTACTGGAATAGTTGAGATCATTAAAGGTATGAGCTCCCAGTGCAGACTGGGTAATGCAAACAACCCAGGACAACTTCTTGGCACAGGAAAGGCCAGACTGATTTCATTTTCTTAAACTTATGACTTAATAGTGGGGACAGCGCGACCTTCGTTGTCGTGTGCCTTTCCATAAACACCAGAGCCAAGCCTAGGGCGCTGTGCATCAGTTACAGGAAGAGGAGCCACAGGCACGTGTTTGCTACCTGTAACAACCTGTGCGTGCGTGTGGCGGGGTTATAGCCTCTGCCACCGTCACCACCACCCAGGTTTGGGGCTCCTCCCTTTCCTCAAAAGAGGCCCCCGCCCCCTCCCCCTGGCTGGCCCCTGAGGCGCCACCGAATGACGCCGCCTGCGCCATGCGGCCTTTGCAACAGCGCCAGGGACCAGCGCAGGGGACCAGGTTGGTTTCGGGTTTTACACTCAGGTAAAAGCACGTAAGATTCAGCATTTTAGACATTGTTAAGTTTACAATTCAGTGGCGCTAGTCACACCCACAGTGCCATGCCACCAGCGCTGCTGTCTCCAAGCAAACTTCTCCTTCCCCGAGACAGGAGCGCCAACGAGCGCCCCGCCCGCCACCTGGGACCTGGCCTGTCCCGGGATCTGTGGGAGCCGAATCACGCACAGCAGATCCTCTGGTGTGTGTCTGGCTCATTTCACTTGGCGCAGTGGTTTTGAGGCTCGTCCCTGGTGTAACAGGTGTGTGAATGTCCCTTCTCCTGAGTAACGCCACCCAGTGTGCACACAGGCCGCAGGGAGCTTATCTGTGCATGGTCAGCGGGCACGTGGGCTGCTTCCAGCTTCTGCCGATCGTGAGGCTGCTGTGTGCGCGGCAGGCGGGCCCCCGTGCAAGCCCTTGTGGGCCCTTCCAACTGCTCTGGGCGCGCACCTGCGAGTGGAGCCGCGGGGTCATGACATGAGCCTCCGGTTAGCTTTGTGGGAACTGCTAGACCGTTTCCCACAGCAGCCACGCCCCTCAGCATGGATGAGGCTCCGAGTCACCACCTGCCCCCGTTCTTGTTTTCTGTGTGTGTGTGGGGGGGGGGCAGTCACCCTAAAGGACATGACGTGACCCCCACTGCAGCTCTGACTTGCATTTCCTCAGTGATCCGTGACGCCGAGCATCTTCTGGGTTTACTGGCAGTCTGCGTATCCTCTCTGGAGAAATGTCTGTTAAAAGTCCTTCGCCGTCCTCGGGCCGGGCTGGCTTTCTGCTGCCGGGCTGTACAGTTCTTCACGTGCCCTGGATCCCAGGCCCTGAGCAGCTGTGATTCCCAGGTGCCGCCCGCCACTCGACAGGTCGTCTCTCCACTTCCTTAGCAATGTCGCTGATATGCAGTTTGCCATTTTGGTGAAGTATAATTTTTCCTTTTGATACTTATGTTTTTGATGTCAGCGCTAAGAATCCACTGCCAAATCCAAGGTCACGAAGTTTTACCTGTTTTCTCCTGAGAGCTGTATGGTTTTTGCTCATACGTTATGAGGGCTGATCCATTTTGAATTAATTTCTGTGTATTGTGTGAGACAGGCGTACAGCCTCCTTCCTTTGCAAAACCCCAGCTGTCCTACAGTTAACTGTTAAGCAGCCAGAAACTTGCCACGGCCCAGCCGTCCCACACCCACCTTCAGGGCGGCCCGTGTCCGCGTGCTGACGCCTGGTAGTCTTCCCTTCTGACCGCGGTCCTTCCAGAGGGTGTGCAGTGGTTTCCAATTAGAACATAATTTCCATTCCCCTGACGATTAATGGTCTTAAACTTCTGTTCCTATGCACATCTGCTTACTGGCCATTTATATGTCGTCTTCTTAAATGAAATGTTTTTTTGCTCATGTTTTAAAATTTGATCCTCACTGAGCTGCCAGAGTTAGTTCTTTCATACGCTGTGGACACAGTCTATTATTAGATACGGTGCTTTAAAATATTTCCTCCCAATCTGTGGCTCGTTTTCTCATTTTTAATGGCATTTTTGAAGCACAAAGGCTTTAATTATGAAGATTTTCTCTTGTATGTATTTTACAAGTTTTACAGTTTGGGCTTTTAATTATTCAGATAATAAAGAGAAACAAAATTTTAATCTCAAAAGTTAATTCAAAGAGTAATGGCTAAAAAATTTTATTTCTAATGCTAACCACACAGAACACATGCTATAAGTTACCTATCACCACAAACTACGTGAAAATACTAAAAAAGACTATTATTTAAGGAAAACAAAATAATGGTGATTTTTTTTTAAGGATGATTTTTTTTTTCTTTTCACTGTTCCCAGGTGCATATAATATGGTTAATTTTTTTTAAAAATTACAAACATCAAAGACTTTGAATAATCTCACTGTCGCTTTAACTCGTTATTTCTCTGACGGGTACCGGTGAGCATTTTCCTACATGCTCACGGGCCATCTGTCCACCTTGTTCTTGGATTTGCATTTTCTGAAAGAGCAGAAGCTTTCAATTTCTTTCCATCCAAAAGCAAATGTTCTGATGAGGTCCAGTTTTTAGTTTTCCCTTCCGCTGTCAGTGGGTTTTTTGGTCAGCACTGTTTTTAAACGCAGAAGACTGGAAAGAAGCCAATGGCCACGGGAGACACCTGAGACGTGATGCGGAGAGGAGAGGTGCACAGCAGAGCGTGGCGGTGAGGGGTCAGCGTCACGGATGCCGAGAACGGGGCTCCTGTGGGGGGCGGGAGGGGCTGCCCTGTGGGCCGGTCCGCACAGGGTCAGAGTGCATCGCCCGCAGAGACGCGCGTTAGAAATCACTCTGGCTACAGGCCGGTGGCACCGTGTCGGGGGTAAGTGACGGGCAGTGACCACATACCTGAGTAGTTCGTGAAGGATCGCAGGTCCTCCAGACTTATGGGAACTTGTGCACCAGAAATCAGTACCTGGAAGGAAAGGTCACTTTGTGAGACAGGAGGCTAGAGGCACGCTTTCGCACGCCGGGTGGCAGCGGGTCTCCGAGCGCCAGTGCGTAGCAAACCTGAATCTCCTGCTGGTCGAACATGCGCAGCCACTCCAGGTTGACCACGCTGGCCAGGCCCTGCCGGAAGGCCAGGCAGTGCTGGCGGATCTGCCTGTTGAGCCTGTAGTCGGCGACCAGGTGGATGTACGCGATCCGGTTGGCGCTGGTGACCGGGATGTCCTTCCCGCCGCACTTCAGCTCCACCACCTGGAACAGGAAATGCGGGTGCCTTAAAACCCACACGTGTGACTGCGGGATCAGCAGGACCGACAGAGAGCTGCTTCAAGGAAGCCCGACTGCGTCGCTCTGCCAACAAGGACCGGAGCGAAAAGCAGCCCGCACCCCCTGCACAGACGCGGGGACGCGCCTCCAACGGGGCCTCACTCTGTCACCACTGACCACCTGCCTCCTCCAGAGCCCCTGGCAACGCGGTCACGGCTCTTCCACTAAGAAATAAGAAGTCACGCAGGGCGAAGGCGTGGACCCAACGGCCAACCTGAGTCGGGGTGCACGTGCCGCAGCCCCTGCTGCTCGCAATCTCCGCAATGTCACGACGACTGTGAGCGACTCGTAAGTGACCTAAAGGGCAGTGGGTGGCCAGAGGTAACTGACCAGGCCTCGTCTACGTGCCTGAACAGGGTGAGAAGGCACGACCTGTCACCGGAGGACCTCGCTCACACGGCCTGCACGTCTCGTCTGGGCCACAAGGCTCTCCTGGCGGCCTCGGGAGTGTCAGCAGGAAGTGCTGTGGTCACTGTGTACTTTAGTGGGTGTCCACCACTCACGTGCACACACGCGCACACACACGCACACACACACACCACCTGCCCAAGCCTCTTCTGCCATTAATAAAACGTGGTACCCGTGTCGCCTGCCTCGGACCTGTGATCATGTAAGCTCACGTAAACAAAGCAGATTAACCAAATGCCAGGAACAACTGTCAGCGTCTACGCCTATTTACAGGAGTGTGTTCTGTAAACTCCTGCTTACCAGGGCTTGAGCAGAAGAAACGCATTCTCGTGGTGTGTGAATGAAGCTGTTTATGGCCAGGATAAAGAAGCAGGAAACGGACCCAAACTAAGTGAGCAAAGACATCCCAGGTGACGGCTGCCAGTGGGGGCCGACTGCCACACAGCACCTGGGGTCTGAGACTGGGGGCCGCGGGAACCATTAACAACCCCCATGCGATCTTTGTGGGGGCCTCCGGATCTCTCGGTAGCCATCACGCCCTAGAATAACAGAGGACACCGCTCCCTCTGGACAAGGGCGTTCCCCAGCTCCTTCGTGCTGGACAGGACAGAGAGGCCGCCCCAGCGGCTGAAGAGCTTCCTCATGCCGTCCTGGGGCCGAGGGCGCGGACCAGCAGGGTCTGGAGTCCCCGCTTTCTCCGATCTGCTGCTTCATTCTCCACATACCAGATGCCACCTCGCTTCTCACTAACTCAGGTCCTCAGTGCTGAAGCCCCGTCTCAGAAAGGACTTTGAACCCACAATGTCTCCACTCCAGGGAGGGCCGTGTGTGCTCTCTGCTGACAGGCCATCTGTCACCCAGCCTGGCTTGTGCTCTATTTCGATACATAAAACACCGCCCCTTCCCTTAAGTGGATTAGCGGCAGGTAATAAATGATGCCGGGACCCTGTGATTTGGAAGACAAAGGACCCAGAAGAGACAGCCAAGGGCTCCCAGAGCCCCCGCCACCAGACACCAACATTCCAGCAGGGGTGAAGTGCTTCTGCGTCCTGCCTCAGGCCACACACACCCGAACACCCGCGGAGGCCTAAAACCACGCCACCTCTGTCCCAAGATGTCCATCCTGAGAGCACACTTAAGTCTTTACACAGGGACCAGGAGCGGCCCCGCCCACAGGAGTCTGCACGGGCCTCTCTGCTCAGAGCTCGCTGCCCTGTGATGAGGACGCGTCCCCTGACCACCAAGGGTCACGCAGCTGAGCAGCAACACCCTGATCCCCACCAGGTCTCACGACTCAAGGCCAACACGTTTCTGCACAGCGGATGGTTATTTATGGGCCCACCTCAAACCCAGAGCATTCCTCAAGGGAGACGTGTGCGTACACGCGTGGTCTAGAACTTCACCCTGTTAAGCAGGCTGACAATCAGCCACACTGATCACAGTGAAGCAAACAAACCCGAGAGCAACACCATTATTTTAAAAGGGGAGGTTGGTTAACACGCTCTGCCAAGAGAATGAAGCCTCTGCACGTTACAGACGCTGAAATCATCATATTCCATAAATTGAGACCTGTGCAGAGAACTAAATTTTTATATCTATTCCTACAGAAATCTATAAACTCTCCCCTCAAGTTAGGCGCTTTACCAGGGACTTGCTTAAATTTCCCCATGGGGCTCTTTGGTACCGTTGTTCTTACGCGTCATCTTCTGTAATCTCTTCACTCAGTGGGAACCTCCACGACTAACTGGACCATCTCCCCACTCGCGCTCCTAACAGACCCCAGGACGATCAGCGGCGCTTTGATGGAACGCGCGTGCGTGGCTGTCACCACCTGTTTCAGAAAGACGTGGGGACCGCCGTCTGCAAGGGCCTTGGGCCGGTCACCAGGAAGCTGGGTGCCTGAGCCGCCCGTCCAGCCACTAGGCGGAGCGGCCGGCAGCACCACGCCCACGTCCACAACTTCCTTAGGACGGTAACACGTCATCTTTAAAAAAGACCTGAATCCTGCGTTGTTGACACTTCAGCTCTAGGGCACGGAGGACGAGGCCGACACAGAGCAGCGACGTGAGCTGCAGGCACGGGAGGCGCGTGCTGTGTGCCTCGTTCCTGCTCGACCCCGCGGTGCGGATGGAGGTCGGCTCTCGAAAGTGCCCAGAGACCACAAGTGGTGGGGGGCTGAGCCGGGATCATTTCTTTACTCCTACCTACGACTTAACTCATCCCTGTTTCTGAAGTAGGCAGTTTTAAAGGCCGAGAAACAGACTGAAAATTCGGGTACCACAGAGACAATCATTTACAAACCTCCCAGAAAGCTCAGACAGCAGGATGTGCAAGGCTCTGTCTGCATGTGCTTTTCCATTTCCGGTGCTGAAGACACCACAGTGGAGCAAAAGCCCAAACAGCCCTGCCGTCGAGGAAGGAGCCAGCAAGACGCGGAAGCGCCTCGGCACTATGGGACGTGTGCACCCTGACACCGCGGCGGGAGCCGCCTCACGCCCCCGATGGAGGTGGGAGGGAAATCAGAGGAGGTGCTGGCGAGGACGTGGAAAACACTGTGGACAGAGGCGCCAGGCGACCGGGCAGCTCCACGTCTAGGTGTCCACCCCCGAGAGCTGAACACAGAAGCCTGGACAGACACCGCAACGTCGTCCGCAGACGGGCGCGTGACGAACGCGGATGCTGTGTCCATGCGCTGGGCACCACACATCCTGCCACCTGCCACCACAGGACTCCGTGCTCGGTGAAGTCGGCCAGTCACAAAAGCACGAGGAGCATGTGACTGCAGAGGGGTCGGACTTGTGGAGACGGATGGGAGAGAGGGGGACACGGGGAGTCTGGTGCCAGCGCGTCCTGCTGGCCCCATCCCTCTCCGACTCATGTCAGATCTGTTTAGTTCAAGACACTTTTAGAAATGAGATTACAACAGAGGCTCTGCTGCCCCCGGATCCAGGGACCTGCTGCCCCAGGCACCCGGCAGCTCGCGGGCCTGGCCCTGAGCCGCCCGTGCAGCTGCAGCTCCCTCTGACGGCCCAACACTTTCCCAGCCAGCTTCCTCTGCTCCGAAGCACCCGGACTCCCGACACCCTCCCGACACGCGGGCGCCAACACGCCCACTCCCCTGAGTGTGCAGGGCGGAGTGGGAGGGAGCCCAGGCCCCCGCCACCGGCTCTCACCCACGCCCCCTAAACTCCACCACCTCTGAGTCTGCTCGGCCGCCCAGCGAGGTCCGGGCCCACCCGGGCCTCCTCCAGACGGCCCCCCGGAAGCAGGCACCACGGCACTGGGCCCGAGCGCACAGAGCACCCTGCTCCGAGTACCCCCCGAGCGTGGCGTGTGGCTGGCACGCGGAGGTGACGGGGCAGAAGCACCAGCGGCACTGACGCACGCTTGCTCTGCGTGTGTGCCCCATGGCAACGTTCGCGCCTCGCCCTGGGGGCAGCTGGGGGAGGCCCCCGTGTGGGTCAGCGCCTTCAACGGGGACCCAACTGACCTCGAAGCGCCTACTCAACACGCAGTTACTGGTGGACTGGCAGAGCTGGCGGCTCTGGAAAGCCTGGGTCAGAAACCAAGTAATAACAAAACTTTAGAGAAACAATTACAAAACTTAAAGATAACCATATTTTTGTAATTAAACCCCAACTATTAGTGTCCGAAAGGTTTATCGAGCGAGATAAAAATAGCAGAAAAGATGCCTCTCCCTGTGAAAGAGACACAGCTGTCTGAAAACCAAACCTAAGGCAGAGAAGCGCAGCTGGCCACTTCGAAATCTGACAAAAGGAGGGACAGCAGCAAATGTGACGTCAAAAGTCCTCAAACCATCTGATCTATCTGTATGCATTTTAAAACGTTTTGTAAATTAGAGGAACGTGTACTCACAAATGCAGAACAGTGCGTGAACGCCCAGGTCCCCACCGCCAGCTTCGGCAAGTGTTACCTCGCAGCCAGTCCAGGCCACCCACACGTCCGCCCACTGCCCGCTCTCCCAGGATGGGGAGCAAAGGCAGATGCTATCGGCTCACCCACGGGCAGTTCGGCGTGGTCACGCAGCACTGGTCACACTAGCCCAGGGTGGAAGCGAGCCCACGTCCCTCACCTGGTGAACATGTGGCACGTCTACACAACGGATATTGTTAGGCCAGAAGAGAAAATGAAGCAGCCACAGGAAGTGAGTGAAGCTGGTCCCAACGGCCACACGCTGCAAGGAGCCCGCCACGTAAGTGCACAGAGACGGGAGCCGCCCAACGCCCGCCGTCACGGGGGAGTGGCCTGGTCTCCCCAGGGTGACAGGTACACTAAACTGCACCGTACACTCAGAGTGGATTTTATGGCACGTGAATGACATCTCAATGAAGCTGCTGTCTTAAAAATAAGTTTGAATCTCTAATACACTCTTCTTTTTAAGAAAGGACAAGGACAACAGGAACACCTGACAGTAATGAAGATGAGCGTGGGGCAGCGAGGTCGCCCTCAGTGGGCGAGTGCCAGGGGCGTGGCCAGCCAGGGCCCTCGAGGCCAGGGCCAGGAGACAGCAGTGAGCCCTTCAGCTCGAGTCTCTGGAAGGCCAGCCCCGCACCGTGAGGACAGGGACAGCCATGCGTCCCGGCCCCCACGACGCCTCCCCACAGTGCAGAACCTCGAGCAACAGGAAGCGGACGGTCCATGCACAGAGGACACACGTGGCAGGTGCGGCCCTCACAGGTGGCTGGGGTGGGCTGTGCTCACCTGCGCTCCCGAGGTCATTGTTCACCACGGTGAAGTTGAGGCCCAGCTCCTCGACGTCACCCTCGTAGCTCTTGAGGAAGAGCAGGTTCCGGTACACCTCTGGGTCCAGCGAGGCCAAGTGGTGTATGTCCACGTCTGCGCTGGTGCCCAGCAGCTTGGACAGGAAGAAGCCAGCGAAGGGCAGCTCCACCAGCATGTTCTCGTAGAGGGCCTGGGAAGGGGACAGAGGCGGGTCAGCACGTCACAGGCCCCCCTCCGGACTTCTGAGAATGGAGACGGATGTCCAGACCCACCAGGGTCCTGGCGTAGCAGACACCGCTCCTCCCAGCCGGCGATGGGCCGGCCAGCCACAGCACGAGAGTCAGGCCTTCGGTCTGCTGAAAATCCTAGAACAGACTGTCAAAGAATTTTGGGGCTGAAGTTCCAGGATGTTAATACCCACGGCAATTTTTAAGAGCCAAACCCTCCACGCTGCAGTCAAGGCTGGCCAGCACCTTCTGTGAGGGGCTTTGCGGATGGACCAGTTCCCTAGGGCTGCTGTATGAAGCCCCACAACCTGATCGGCTGACGACACTGTCCCACAGTGCTGGAGGCCGGGGCCGTGCCCCCTCAGATGGCTCGGGGGAGCATCCCCCGCTGCCTCCTGCAGCTCTGGGTGCCGCCAGCGTCCTCAGTGGACCGGACTGCAGCCACACCCCTCCAGTCTGCCTCTGGACACTCGGCCACCTTCTCCTGTGTCCCTGTGTGTCTGCTCCGTGTCTGACTCTCTCCCCCTTTCCTTAACGAAGACGTCAGTCACTGGACTTTGGGACCTGCTCTGACCCAGCAGGACCTCATTGTAGCTGGGGCAGGAGGGCGCGAGCCCAGCACTGCAGGCCAGACAGTCTCAGGCGCCACCACACTGCGCCCTCTGCAGCACGAAAGGGCCGCCGTGCATCACAGCTGCATTTCACGTGATTCCCGATTTAAGAAATGCTATCCTCTGTGGATTTTCTTCCAAACACCAAGTGAAACAAGCATTCCTGGCACACTGACCACGCACAAACGGGTGGCAGCGTGGATTCGGCCCACGGGCTGTGCCCTGCCAACCCCCATTCTAAAATGAAACGGGGCCTCAGAACTGAGACTTGTCCACATATTATGAGTTAGTAGGTGGCAAAACTGGCACCAGACCCCAGACGTCCTGCTGTTTTCCAAAATGCAATGATCCTGTCGCCAAGAGCCGCACACAGGAAGGTTCCGAGTGGCCCACACCCTCCCCACCGGGTACCGCAGGTCCCGTGAACCTGTCTGCTTGGTTCTGATTCACGCCTCCCGACGAGCAGCGGTCCTGGGCGGGCCACGTGAGGCGCTGGCACCGCCGTGCCACCTCCAGGGAGCTGAGGCCGAGAGGCGCAGGGCGCCAGCAGCGCAGGGCGGCCCGGAAGCCGGGACATGCCCTCCTCGCGGACACGCGCTGCTGGAAGACGGAGTCCCGCTGCCACGTGTGCGCCCAGGGCCGGCGCGGCACGGCCTCGGTGTCGGCCAGCTCGCACCCCTCCGCCTGGCCAGCAGCCCTGCCCCACGAGTCAGGCCTGCCCAGGCGTCCGCAGCAGAGGCCGCTCTGCTGAGACACACATTCACCCACCTCAGGAAGCCGCCCTCCCAAAGGCTGCTGGCCCGCCACACTCACGCCCCCACGCACACGAGCAGGGGACGGCCGAGCGGACTGATGCTGGCGGGCGGACTGATGTCCAGCCAGTCGGAGGGTGAAGCCGGCCCCGCCGGCCCCCGCGGTTCAAGCAGACCCCATCCTGTCACAGCTGCTGGCACAGGCGGTGTCTGACCAGAGACTTCGCACGTGGCATCTATAAAACCCCGGGCCCTGGGCGAACGCCACGGCCACGGGCAGGCGCGCGCCTTCCCTCCCCTCCGTCCGTGAAGCAGCGACCGCGCGGATGCCCGCGGTGCTGCGGCCTGGGGGCAGCCGGGGAGTCGCTGCTCCAAGCGTCTCTCTCGGAGGACGCGCCCGCGCGGGAGGGTACCTGGCCGAGCAGCCCAGACACACCAGTCCCCCCCGCCCCGGCGGGTGGGCGGAGGAAGCCTGCAGCGCCACGTCCCTCTGCTCTTACTGCTGATCTGAAGATTAATTTTGAAAAGATGGCAAAAAAGGACTTCGTAATGAGAGACTGAGCGCTAAAATGGCGACCAGCACTTAAGTCATCTACTGCTCAGCAAAGAAGAGAGCCGTTCGGGACGCCGCGGCTTGCTGGAAGTGAAGGCAGCCCCCTGCAGCCCCGCGAAGTCCCATCGCTCCCGAATGAGTGACGGCCTCAGAGCCAAGAACGTTCCGCAGACAGCAAGACTGATCCCAGGTGTTGAGGAAAAGCCTCGTTTGTCCAGTGGGCTTCAGAGTGAACTGCAAGTGTAAATCAACGGATGTTCAATAGAGAAGGGCATTGTTTGCCACTTCTGCATCAGTAACAATAAACCAATGAAATTTGTTAAATAGATCAGAGCTACCTGAATTTTAAGCAGAAATCCCACTGTGACTCATAAAATGTAAATGCATAGGTGTAATTTTTTACATAAGGCAGCGTTAAACCTTCAGAGCATTTAATATACAAGCACTAATAAATGATAGCACTAAAAACTATGACTGCATCAGCTAAATGGATTATAAATTAAATTTCCATAATGTATGCAACCGAGATACAAATGTGAGCATAAATCAAGGTATTTTCTAAACACAGGTTAATTATACAACTTCAAAAACTGCCTATTTTTTATGCAAAACAATCCACTTAGCATTTTTCATACTGGCCTTAATCTGCAGCCAGTTGCACCGTGCTTGTTCCTAGAAGCGTCTAAATAACCACTTGTCATGAAAAGTAGCAATAGGTATATGGAAAAAACCTGTAACGTATTTTTCAACTGTCTGTCTTTTATGAGTGTTTATAGCTAGAGATTGTGCCAACGTGATTTGAAATGAAAAGGATTAATTATAGGAGAGCCTTTTAATATAAGTGAGTGCAGTCACTATGCAATTAATGCACATCGTGGCGCTATCAGGAGAATAAACGAGAGCCACACCACAGGCCACTTCTGCTTGCTGCCCAATAACTTCAGTAATTTACTGCATTAAGAATCAATAAAAAAATAATGCTTTCCAAATGCATCTTTATCAATCTTCAGGTGGTTCTAAAGTGAACTTATAACTTCATCTAAAAACCATACCAGAGGTGTCCTCCCTCACACCACGCTACCCGAGCAGGGTGAGCGCGTCAGCTGAGTCCGAGCCCGCTGCCCTGGCGGTTTCAGGAGGGGACGTGAGACGGGGTGGCACCCACAGTGACCAGTTCTCTAACTCGGCAGCTGCGCTTCAAAGCTGACCGGGCCGCTGACGACGGGTCTGACTGGGGCCCTGCAGATCTCCACGGCTATGCGCTCCCGCAGGGCAGGAAACACCAACTTCCACCGCGAACAGTGCCCAACCACCCACCACACAGTCACTGGGTGCCGCCCATGTGCCAGGGACCCCGTGCCCACTGGCATTCTGCGCCCACAAGTCCCTGTGCAAAAGAACCACTTAGTCCCTTTCGGGATCTTCAGGTCATGCAAACGCACTTCCACGTGCACTCATGGCGGGGCCCTGGCCCTCACGACCCTGCCCCAGAGACCCAGATGCCCGCACGCCGCACACTCCTTTAACCCTCCCGTCCCCAGCTGGACGCTCCGTGCCCAACCTGCACCCTTGCACGATGCTCCGCTCCCGGGCCCCACGTGCTCCCACCGCCCAGGACCCCGGGCTCCACGTGCCCAGGACCCCGGGGCTGTGGCCACTGGCCGACCCTCCCGCTCTGCGGCATGGCTGAGGCTGGCGCATTGCCCGGTGCCCCACAGTGGCTTTCCACTTTGACAGAGTGGAAATGGACGCTGTCCATTCATGATCCAGCAAACGTCCACTGGCGTGGCAGAGCCAGGCCCGGTGCTCTGCTCTGTAAAGAAAAGGCACCCCTAGAGACCCTGAGGGGCCCCAGGACGCTGGCGCCGCCCCCCACGAATCACTTCCTCTTCCCCACTGAGGTGCCATGTGCTCCCGAGCGCTCCTCCCTGGGACCATGCCCGCAGCCGCCTGCGGAGAGCCCCGGGTGGGAGCCGAGGGCGGCTGGGTGCGGCACCGCCGTACACCAGCTCCCTGCAGCCATCTGCGCCCGCGTCCTGACAGCTCCCTTGTTAAAACGGTTCTTTCCGCCAGTCTTTTCAGAAATCTGTGGGGTCTGGGTGGGGGGACAGATGTTCGCCTCACATCCTCTCCTGTGGGACCTGGAAACCAGCCATGACACGGGAACCACGGCGACCAGCCGAGAGCGGTCCTTCCCTCCTCTCTCCCTGAGCTCCACAAAGGACACACGGGTCTCCTGCTGCCCCTCTGTGCCCTGACGTTTCCAGAAGACGAAGAACTTACATGTCCGCGACCAAAGTGCCTCACTGAGTGACAGGCCTGCAGGAGGGGCTCCCTGGGGATCCCGGAGCGGCTAGTCCACCCCTGCCTCTGAGACACAGGAGTCTGAAAACCACTGAGGTCCGCTCAGGGCTCCCCACACCACCCAGAACTATCGTCCATAATTCAATGGAAACATTTCCTCAGGTTTAAAGATTCTACTTCTACCGTACAGGATAAGAGCCTCCTCGGGCCCCGCCCCCGCCTCCTGACACTCACTGGCTCTGTCAAAACTATCACATCTCAGCACGAGTTTCCTCAACCACTTCACTGAGACGTGGGTCACGTGCCTTACAGTTTGCACCTTTGAGTCAAGGATCCAGTGGCTCTTACATTCACTGTCTCCTCCCCAAGGAACTCTTGAGCCCTTTGCTGTCACTTATTTCTGATCCACGCTTTATCGCTTCACCTGGCAAACAGCAGCCCAGAGAACCTGTGGCCGCGCAGGCTTGCCTCGCCTCGCCTCATGGGCTGACCCCCCGGCCCCTCATTCTCAGGGCCACGGCGCAGCCCTTGGTTCGGCAGGTCTGGGCCGAGTCCCTGGTGGTGCCTGTCCCGCTGGTGGACAGCACAGGTCTGCTGTGAGAAGCAGGAGGGGGCGTGTCACTGACTGAGGGGCAGACTTGGGGTGCTGACCCCAGGGATGGAGTTTCAGCTCCTTAGCACAGCACGTGACACCTGCTCTTCCTCCCGCCTCCTCCTTCAGGTTGATCATGGACTGCAGTGTGCTCCCCCAAACCCCGTTTTTGGAGGCAGGGTCTTCATGGAGGCCCTAAGAGGGGGCCCTGATCTCAGAGGACCGGTGCCCTTCTAGAAAGAGGAAGGGGACCTGAGAGCCACAACTACCCATCCCCCTTCCCCCAACACAGATCCAGCCGTGTCCCTCCTGGATCGGACGACGTCGTTCCAACACCACCTCCCAGGACAGAGCCTCCATCACTCAACCTGACTGCCCGGGATCTATCCAGCCGGTCTCCCTGCTGCCACCAAGGCCCCCCTACCAGGGGCCTCCAGGAGGCCAGCTCAACGCCACGCACGCCTAGCACCCCAGGCCCCTGGCCGAGGCTGGGAACCAGGCCCAGCGTGTCTTACCCAGGAGTCTGAGCTCCGTGACCCACGGCCGCCCCAGCATTAGAAACGACGGGAGTCACAAACGACAGCTGCACCTGGTTTACTCTGCACGACGTTAAACTTCCTAATTTCAAGCGAACACGGGCCTGTCGAAGGGACTCCACGAGCCACACTCACTTGCAGGCACCCAGGGCCCTCGCTGCGCAGGCGGAGGCCAGGCCGACGCGCACGCACCGTGAGGCCAGCAGGTGTGGGCATCCAGTCTTCAGACCGCGGATACGGTCTCGGTGCTGACCCAGTTCGGCCAGTGCTCGGGAGCGCGTAAAACGACGAGGAGGGACGGACACCTCAAGACCAACACGGTCCACGTTATGCGGGAGCAGAATGGAGTCTGGCGACTGTCTCAGGGTGCTTCTGGGAGCACTGGGTTCCGGACGGCACCTGTCACATCGACTGCCTCATCTAAACCACTTTTATTTCGTGTTTCATTCTGAAGAAATGAAATGAGTTTACATGGAAAACTATAACCTTAACTGACAAGAATAAGCTCCAGATCTGTGAATACCCTGCTTTTAATGGAAAAGAATATAAATCGTGATTATAAGAATGCTGTAAGAAGCAGGCACAATTCTCAGAAGGGGTAAGAGTCAAATAAAGGAACCATTTGTAAATAACGGTCTTTAGTTTTTCTGCTTCCAAAAAAAGCTAAAAGTCAATCAGGGCAAACTCTTAAGGAGAGATTCAGAGATTCAGAGAAAGTGTGCCTGTGACATGTGCTGACGCCCAAGGAAGAAAGTCTGAGCACTGACTGGAAGGCTTCTGCTAAGCACAGAATGAGCAACTATCTGCTGAATGTTATGTTTAAAAAAATTCTAAGGGAAAAGATACATTAACTTTAGAGATCACAGCACTTAGTGTGATGACAATCGGATGAGGAAGCTCAATCCCACTGACCCTTAATGCGTTTGGGGTGCAAAACAAGGAACAAGGAAAGAGAAGCTTTGCCACTTAAGGACCAAGGTAACTTAAATTACTAATATTCACCTCGATCTACAGTTTTAAAGCTTCAGCAAATTCAGTGAGCACTTCACAAAAGGACTCTATGATACAGAACAAATTTTCCCAGCTCTCAAAGCTCTCAAAAATCTCAGGATAAACTGTTAACTGCCAATATTATACTCTATGAAACATTAAGAGCATACTGAAATGCACTAAAATACAAAATTATAAACTACACTGACACTTCACAATCTGCTAATTAAAAATGTGAAATATATGAAGATACTATCAAATAATCTGATTTATAGGCATTCTGTTCCAATTAAATCAATATTCCAAAGCAAGAAAAAAAGAGCCATTTTCAAACAGAATTCAAATATGATAAAAGATTTCCTTCAATAAATATTCTGAACTTAATTGGCTTAAATGGACCTAGGTGCTTCTAACTGTAAAAAAAAGTTCAAGACGACATTACCACATCCGTGAGCTGTTTATTTATTCCCCATCTTAAGCCTGATTTACAGGCGCTGAAATGCAATCCCGACCCACACCAGAGGCAGGAATCATCTGCTAATGGAACTTCTAATTGAGAAGTGACCAGTGGCGTGAAGTAATTCTTCCCATGCAGGATGGCTCTGGAAGACCTCTCTGCGCTTTATCACAGTAAACAATCACTAACATATGCATTAGAGAAAATTTAAATACATTATGACCCAATAAATATCATAATCAATCAATATACAATTTCTTCCCTTAAAGATTTAATGTTCAGATACCACACTATTAGCGCTATACAATTACGCTCACTTAGACCTGGGCGATTTTTAACATGTGGGTACAAAGTTTAACCATTTACAATCAAGTGACAATCAGGTGTTTTAGGAATGAGCACTCCCCTAGGAGTCCTAAATACGTGGGACTGAGTTAACCACCATCCTCAAATAACCATAGTTTTTATTGGTTTTGTCTAAATGTCATTATTTGAAAGAGTTTTACCGAGACACAAGTTACACAAACTCCACTGCTGGGGAAGAGGCTCCGCTGCCCCGTGCTCCCTGGGGCCTGGTCTGAAGGGACCAAACTCCCAGCAGAGGGGCGAGCGGAGCACCGCCCCGAGCCCGCAGACCCCCGCGGCGAGCTGCCTCCAGACGGCACAGCGGCCGCCAGCCAGGGAGGGCGAGCGGGCGTCACCACACTCACCTAGTGAACTGGGTTGTCCAGCTGTCCTGGCTCTGTACCCACCGAGATGGGACAATTCACACACTCGGGAAGGAAAAATAATATAAACTCTTAATAAGATTTAATTCATGCCAATAAAATCACTCTATCTGTTGCCCGTGACTGCACTATGTGAGAACCACCAAATTTAGGGAGTATCTCAGGTTAGTTCAAAGGTGGGGTTTCCTTTTCAGGGTGACAAAAACGTTCTGAAATTCGGTGGTGGGGATGGCTGCCCACCTCAGGGGACTGTACACTGTAAAAGGCGTGACTTCACAGACCATGAACTGAGTGTTGAAAAAGCCGTTACTGTGAAGAAAGTCTCTCAGAACGCCACCTGCCCTGCAGGCGCAGGCTTCAACCAGGCGGCGTCCGCAGCGGGCCGGCCCGGGCGCAGCGCGGGGCACGGCAGGTCTGTTCACCGTGCACCAGCAAGGGCAGGACAGCAAGCATGACGGACGAAGGGATGCCAACGTCCAGCTGGAGACCACTACAGATCTGACCAACCCTTGTGGACAGCAGTCCCCGCGGCCAGTCCCCTCCTTTGCCGTTTAGTTCCAGACGCCCAGCTCGTCGGGCACAGTCCTGGACGCTGAGCCGTAAGCACAGCCAGCACCCCACGCCCCGCGCGGGCACGTGTGTGACCCTCGCAGCCTAAACCCCTGACTTCGCAGAGCCGTTAGCACGTCGTTCGCCCCTTATCCTTTGTGCACCGTCTTCCCTCCCAAGACACCATCTTCTTCAGCCCTCCTCCCCACGTGGCCGCTGCCCAAGTCTGGTGGCCAGAGCACTGGGGGCTGCTCCCTGAGCCGGCACCCCGCCAGTCACTGCTCACCCACCCGCCAGACTTCCAACAGCCCACACGCCGCCTCAGGCCTTTGTGCCACAGCCAGGCCCCAACAGCTGTGCTGCAGGCACTGTCCACTCTGCCCAACAGCCTGTGTGCCACCAGGCCTGGTGGGATGCCAGCAAAACCTTCTTCCTAGACGACGACGACGACAGGTGGGGACTGGCCAGAGGCTGCGGTCTGCGGCCCTCACTCCAGAGGGCCTGTCGCTCTGACTTGCAGAAGCGGTGCTGACACCCTCGCGCTGCTGCTCAGCTGCCCCGGAACATGCTGGGCGGCAGGCGTTAGACACTGGCATTCGTATTCCGCTATTTCCGATATGGGAAATAAAACATGTTCCCAGACCACCCGAAAACCACACGAATTTCCCCAAAATACCATGAAATATGTCTATGTATCTATGTAACAATACACCAAAGATTCCTGGAGAACGTAAACTGTGAACTTTATGTAACCATCGTATCAGCAGACACGCCGCATGCACCACACAAGGACCCTTCACAGACCAGATGCGAGTCCCCCTCTCTGTGAGTGACGTCCCCGTCACTCGAGCCCAGCGGGGAACAAACCTTCTGGACCTGCCCGGGGCCTGGCAGAAGCCCCACGGGGAGTCCTGAAGGGCACGGGTGACCGGGAGGACGCGGAGCTGGCACGGAACCCGAGACCTGACCCCAGCGCTCTCCCCACTTCCGCCTCGACCTGCAACGTCACACGGCCTTCCGATTCGGACAGCGAACTCGGGGCAAACACTTACGCTGTCAATGCCGAGTACTTGGCAGTGAGATGTGAACACGGGGAACCCTTACACCTCCCCGAACACACCGCACGCTCTTATCACGCGGTCACGTTAGTGCGGCGAATTCATTCCTTCAAAGAAAAACCATAATCGTTAACTTTCTCTCTCTCATGGGAATAACTCAGGTGATTTTCTGCCTCATTCAGAACAGTTTAGGTGCAACTTTCAATTACCGATTTTACTGGAGTATCTGCCGCTATGTCCTGATAGGACTGACAATCATCAACATTAAATTCATTTAAGATGCAAAGAAACAAAATAACCCAGAAATATAACCTTGTGAGTAAATGTTGCCCATTACTAAGATGTTGGAAATCAGTTAATGAGGGAAACCGAACTGCTTTTTTGGGGTCGGCCGCCCTGGTTTAGATGAAGTCTCGCCCACTGTTCCCCACGGGGTTCATCGGAATTACTTAGGCAATTTTGCATAAGGACCCTCGACAAACTGCTGGCAACCACACGGCAACATAAGTGCCAACGCCTGTGGCCCCGAGCCCCGTGGCGGGAAGCCCGTTACCTTTCCAAGCATCGTGCCCAGGAAGTAGTAATGCCTGGCGAAGGAGTCCCCCACGAGCATCTGGGCCGCGGGGTTGGGGTACAGCAGCCCTTCATTCGTCGTCTTGAAGAAGCCCTGGTTGGGGTTGAAGCCTGACTTGAGCAGCTCATTCAGAAACTCGCGGAAGACGCCGCCGCCATCGATGCCGGCCTCGTCCAGGCCGTGCGCGTTGAGCAGGTGCACGCGGACGCGCTTCTTCAGGTCGGGCTCTGTCGGGAGGGGTTGAGAGGCAGCGGTGAGATAAGCTGGCAGGACAGCAAGTTTAGGGTACGGGGGCAAAAATGTTAAGAGAGATTTCAATGCAGAACAAAACAAAATCAACGAGATTAGAAACAGGGAGAGGGACGGGCGCTTCCAGAGCCTCCGGGGGGGACAGAGAAAGGTTCCTTCACAGTCATGTGTCAGGAATGGACTTCAGGGAGATGGGGAGACAGGAGAAAACGTTACCCCCCGTTTCCTAAAGAGGACGATAAACTAAAACGCGGAGGGGAAGGGAGGGGAAGGAGGACGTGAGGGCTGCACCGGGACAGAAAATCACTGCCAAGAAAGAAAAAAGAACGAACGGACCCTGCCTGGGAAAGAGGCGAATGGTGCATGAGGGTCGGCACACCAGCACCTACGCCCCCGTTTAAAAGTGAAATCTGGCTGGAAAGGGGCAGACTGCTCTGGTTATCTAACGTGCCACAAAGCTTGAAAAAAACTGTGCAGCGGTGTAACGTGGCCGACGGCTAAGAGGACTTCCCACTCAGCCCCAAGGGCAGCGGCGCGAGCAAGACCCACCCGCCCCGGGCTGGCGGGTGACGAGCACGGCAGCTCGCCACAGGCCAGTGACAGTGATGCTGCCCACGCCGACACCAGGCGCGTCGGTGCACAGGCTCGGGCAGGGCCCGTCCGGAGGCCAGGGAGGCGTCCTCCACGCTTTCCTGCACCGCCCTTAGGTGCTCTGCAAGCAAGCGGGAGGGGCGGCGGAGGGGGAGTGCTATGGTGAGCGGGGGGCCCAGGACCGGGTCTGCAGCTGCACCCCGCTCACAGCCTTCACAAGCTGCTGCCATGTCTCAAACCTGGTGCACAGTTGCCCACACCTCAAGGGACAGGTGACCGTTAGAAAGCACTCCAGGAAGGGGTGCAGCACAGCCCCCAACACTGCGATGCACAGTGCCACACTTCGGAGGCCATAGAGCCTGGCTGTGAACAGTCTACAGTATTTTTCAAACAGAGCCAACAGTTTACCGCATGGATGGGGGTCTTTGCCCTCATGTCTAGTGGCCCAGGAGGGTCAGCCTATGCCTGTTCTCATGCCCTATAGAAGAATAACCACCAGCGATCACTTTCCCCAAGCTGGGATTCACACTTGGGCCTTTACACGCGTTATTTCCTGCCCCTTAATGCAGCAGCGGTCCCCAACCTTCGTGGCACCAGGGCCCGGGGCTCCCGTGAGCATCTAACACCTGAGGACCTGAGGCGGAGCTGAGGCAGCGATGCCGGCTGGGGGGTGGCTGCAGATGCAGATGGAGCTTCGCTCGCTGGCCGCTCACCTCCTGCTGTGCGGCCCGGGTCCTCACAGGCCGCGGACTGGTACCCGTCAGCAGCCCAGGGCTTGGGGCCCCCTCCCTGCTCGAACAGCCCTCCATTCAGCAGTGAGAACCCCAGGACGAGGAGGTGCACTCGTTTGCCAGGAGGCACGTGGCTAATGCTGCAAGGGCGTGTCTGCTACCCACAAGGCAGGCGCTCTTTCTGCTCAACGTGATCTCCTTTATTTTCTAAATTTAACTATACTTACACGAAGAACGTGACTAAATTCCACAAATAGCTATGTACCTCTACTGTCCTGATCAACATGATTATAAAACATGTGCAATCTCAAGTTCTAAGTAAATGCTAAAGAAACCTAAGCAAGTAATTACAGACATGACCCAAAAATGCAGCTGGAGATTTCTTACCTTTACACATATCCTCTTAATACCCCCATTTTACAGGTGAACTACAAGCATTTATTTGTCATATATGATAAGTCTCAAAATGATGGTCAGTGCTTAGCAGCAGATTTTATAAAAATTCTACATGTAAAAATTTGTAAGTGGAGTCTACAGCCGAGCCACCCTGAACATGCCCCATCCCGTCTGATCTCGGAAGCTAAGCAGGGTCGGGCCTGGTTAGTACTTGGATGGGAGACTGCCTGGGATCCCTAGTGCTATAGGTGTTTTAAAAACAACAACAACAACAACTTGTAAGTAGAAAGTGCTGGGCCACAGTCTGTCTTTTAACCCTCTGATTCACACTGTGGGGCCGATGCTCAAAGCTGGGGTCACTATCCCGCAGAGGCTCCAGGGCCCCTCACAGGAGCCTCCCTCAATTATGGCCACACTGAGGGCCTGTGGCTCCCTGAAGTGCATCTCTGCAACGAGGAATATTTTCAGAATCACATCCAGCCTTTTGGGTGTCTTGCTGCGACCTGTGTCTAAGGACAAATTAAAATATATACTTATTTAGAAGAGTTTTAGTGAAAAAACCTAAGTAAAATACTACTTTGATTTTACCATATTATTGTTTTTCTTCAGGAAAACAATGTAATAAATCCTGCCTAATAAATGACACAAAACGTAACCAAGCAACACATGACCGAGTGAGTGAGGATCTCTGGAAAAGACTCCGGCCATCTGTCCCCTGAGATCAGGGCCGAGCTGTGCCACCTCCACAGTCCTTACAATGACCCAAGCCTAGAACTGATCAGTGCTCCCCAGGGAGAAGTCAAGGTCCAAACCAGGCTGGTCCCCAAGGCGGTGCCATGCGAGGAGCACATGTCAAATATTAACATAAGACAAAATGTGTCACTGACTTCTAAATGCTGTTCCACTTATTGTTACAATGTAATTCCCTTTGATGTAAACATACTGTCATCAAAGCACACTATTGTTTTACAAAGACATTTAAATTGCAATGGTGTTTATTTTGGTATATTTAATTTGACTCACAATTTATACTATTTACATAAATAGTTATATCCAAAATACAGAAATGTAAATGGCTGCCTGTTCAAATTATTTGAATTATAGGTTGTCCGCTCAATTTGAGAGACAGAAATTTGGGGGTGCAGGAGGGTAGGGTTTCCCTCCTTAAAAAAATCAAATTTGAAAGCCTGTGCTACAGTAACTACCCATCAATCTTATAGATAATATTTAATAATATATACCTCTCAAATGTGACCTATTACATTTCAGGATTAAAAAGTCATTACAGGACAACATGATGGACACTAAGTTTTCAATGATGACCTTTTCTAAAATACTTCCCCAGCCTCCCCCTGCCATACGCATAGAGAATTATAAATACCATTTTCTGGAGAAAGTTTGTCATAAGCATCTTCATAAATATAATTTCTTCTTATTGTGACATTAATCCCATCCAGAAATGGACCGTCTCCTTGAACTTCTTGCTTATCTGCATAAATCAACCTCTGAAAGATCTAATAAACAGGAGAAGTCGTAAGGTTATTTGAGACTTTTTGTCATAAACATAAGCAACCAAAAAAAAAAAACTGTTAAATAAACCTTAACTTTTTATCTCTACAAATTCTGAAACCAATTTTAAAGACCAAGGCATCAAATACTGATTTTATGCCTTATCAATAAATGTGTACTATTTATGCATTTGTAACACTGCTCCTTTTCCCAGTTTTACAAACAAATTTTTTAAAAATCCGTACGTACTACAGTATACTTTTAGCACTCACTTCTGTAAACCCTTCCTAAAAACCCCAGTGGTGGGATGAAGAAGAAACGGGTTTGTCAGGCTGTGTGTTAATATTAGCGTGGCCTTCTACATCTTGAGAGTCAAGTAATTTTCTCGAGGCTCCAGCAGAGGGAGCTCAGGAATCACGCAGCGCCAGATACACATGCACGTGTAAGTGTTTGAATGAAGAAACAGGAAGAGCTTTAAGAGGAACTCATCCTTGTGTTTATCCTGTAGAGTGGGCAAGCCTGAAAACCCCTCTTGAAGCCATTCCTTAGGAATAGAGCCTGGTACTCTACAGAAATGTGCTAAGTTGGTGAATAGAAACACTGTAAATTACATTTGGAAACAGGTAAGTGTAGACGTGGTTTTGTACGTTAGCCAAAAATCACCAGGCGAGAAATGGCGATACCTGTCCATTTTTTTCATAGTGTTTTACAAAGTATAAATAACTTTATCATAATGTACAGAAGCATCTTTTCAAAACATCTGCATTTCCAAAAATACTGTCTAACTTACTAGATAGAAAAATCACAGTTACAACTAAGGAAAACATTTCAAGTTTGCACAGATATCTGGCTGCATTACACTTTTATAAATCACTGTCAACTATTACCACCTAATGAGAAAAGTATAAACTACAGGATTAGCTGGGCACTCGGCAACTTTTGAGATTTTTTCCACTGGTGTTCACTTTTTAACCCTGAAAAGACAGAAACAGAACACCCGTAGCCAGTCTGGAAGGAGACTGAAGTGCGTACCTTGACCCGTTCCTCAAAGGGGACCACGAAGGGCAGCTCTGTCAGGATGGCGAGCTGCCTCTCCTCGGACACGGACAGCGGCGGGGACTCCACGCCCACTACGACATGTGTGAAATCTGTGTCAGTCACGTGCTCGCCCCGGGGGACGCGCAAGGCTGCAGGACAGGCAAAGCCAGAGGAGAAAAACAAGCCGGTGGGGCAGGGGCCGGGCCGAGGCAGGGCCAGGACTGGACTGGGCTGGGCCGCGAGGGGCCCAAGTCCTCGGTGGAGTGCCAAAGCCATTCCACGTGGTGTGCTCACCAGGTCACACGGGGGGGGGGGGGTGACTGTCACAGCGTGTACAGTCGCACTCACAGAGTGGGGCAGAGCGGGGCGGCGCGGCCCGGGGACTCACCGTCCAGGCTGGACTGCAGGGGGCCTATCCTGCCCATGCGCCGGAACCGCCACGCGTGCCTGGAGGCCGGCACGTACAGCTGCGTCACCTGCGGGGCCGGCAAGCCTTGCTCAGTGCATGTCCGGGACACTTCCAACGTGCCGCACGTCAACTGACCCGTGCTCCCCATTTATCTAGTTAGCGGCTGCTCTCTGACCGCAGGTCCTTTGCAGGCGACTCCCTCCCCGCCCTCTCCTACGCTGGTGAGTGCCGAGCGTGTGGCCCTTCCACCTTCGCACTGCGACCACGTTCTCTTCCTGCCCAGGGAAATCTCTACTTGTTCCATCTGATGGTGTGTTGTATCTACACCTAGGAAATCATCGCACTGCGACCACTTTACAAAGAAAAACGCGTCGCGCTCCCTTACTGATGCCAAACACCCATTTTCCTCATTTTCTAAAGCGCCAGGCTGGGTCGTGCAGTGCCCAACGCAGCAGGAGCAGCGCCGTGTCTCCAGTCCTCGGGCTCGGGCGAGCCCCGCCTGCCTTCAGCCTCGCGCTCCGGGTGAGGCCACAGAGGCAGGTGCCCGAGACGCTGCCACGGCCCGGGGCCTGGAACTTGCACGCGCCTCGCCCTCCGTTTCCCGCCATCTGCAACTCCATCCGGACAGCTCGCCCCGTCGGGCCGGGGTTTCAGCAGCACACTGCGGGGCGCTGCGTTCTCTCCTCACAGGCGGGAGCGTCTGTCCACAGGAGAGCAGCGATGCGGGCGAGAACCTGCACCACGGGGTGCAGCACACACACCGCCAGATGCACGGTGCTCTGGCTGGCGTTTCTCTGGAGAAGAGCATTCTGGGGCAGAGCAGCAGCACGGCGACTGTGCCCCTGGCAGCAGACCCCACCCCGGGGCCTCCGACCCCGTGTCACGGAGCCGGCACGTGGATGTGCCCTGAGCGCGCGCCGAGCGTGTGGCTCAGAGGCCCCTCCTTCATGCCGGCCGCGTGGAACAGGGCCACACGCCACCAGCTGCGCGGCCAGGACACGTGGGCTGGGTGCGCGACGGCTTCAGAGTGACGAGGCCGCTCCTCTGCCTCTTACACACACGGCCGATGACGTTCCTTGTCTCTGGGTCTCATGACTCAGACCAGACACGGCAGTGCTGGGCCTGGCGGGAGCCCCTCCACGAGGGCCCTGGGCTGCCCTGCTCCTGGTGACAGAAGCAACCTCGTGCCAGCGACGGCTTCTTTTTGGTGGAAACGCTGTGCAGGGGCCCGCCACGGTGTCTCCACCAGGTCGGTGAGCAGAGCGTGAAGACACATGCTTGAGGATGAGACAGCTCGCGCCAACACAGCGATGCTTCTGAAACCGCCCCCAGCACCTGTCTGCGTGGATGCTTCTGGAATCTCGGCTCCTCCGTGGGCCTCCATTCTGCCCCCACCCCAAGATTCTGAAAGGTGGCCAGTCGTGCCTTTTTCTGACAAACAAAAGTTAAGACACCTCACGCCCTCTGTCAATGTCACAATTTTGTAAAATGTCACACCGCCGAATCCACTTTGGATCTAAATCGTAGTGTTGGTCAGCTTCGCGCCTTTAGAAAATCAAGAGTAAACTCCACTTCTTTGAAGTGCTGAATATATATTAATGAGTAACACTAATAAAAGCAAAATATTTTTCAACTGCAAAAAAGAATCATCAGGCTTCCAATTAATTTGTGGCTAAAAAGCAAATTAAAGTTAATAACGAACTCAGGATGTGTATTTTGGTCAATGATGTTGCTATATTCTCTTATGTGATTTAGAAGTTAAAATTTTAAAGTTTACCTCCTTAACCCTCGACTCTGTTAATACTTAGTTACATAAAGAATAAATTAAATATTTTTTAAGTATTTATTCTTTTCCCCAGCAAAACAAAAGCTGAAAAATATGCTTAATAAAAAACATTAAAAAGATCTTTCAGTAACACCTTATCTGCTTTAATATCTTCTTGTTCCGACAGCCAGTGATTTGGAGGACAAAAATTTCTCCTTGTGTCTCTGGACTTCAGCATTTTCACTAGGTTGGTGATAACCTGCAGAGGAAGAACAGGACCACATCACATCAATGAGCTCGGCAATGGCCACTAGCCGGAAGTCAAAGGACATGGCGCACTTCTTCACCACAGTGCCCGACAACAGGACCTGGCCCGGACCACCGGTGGCCCACGGGAGAGGGTCTCACTCTGTGACCAGGAGAATGAGTCTTAAGCACAAAGCAGCCAGCTATCTGGCCACAGAGAGAGACGTGAGCACAAACGTGGGCAGAGGCTGGTCTTTGGAAGCTGCGAGGGCAGGAACTAGGTTCCTAAGCAAGTGCACGGCTCACACGCACCACAGTGCAGGACACGTCCAAACACCACCACTTCACGGCCCTTCTTCCCAAGGTACACGCCACTTCTCACGTTTCTGAAAAACACTGCAGCGAGGTGCTGGGGGGAGCATCCTGACACATCTCTCACGCCCCCCAGTGAGAAAAGCAAGGTCACCATTTCCCTCGGCTGCACTGACCCAGTCCGACTTCTGTTGTGAAGCCCCGCGGCTCCAGCCCACCCAACCGCCGGCTGACCACAGCGCACTCATCCCCGGCCTCTTCCAAGAGCACGGGTCCCTCTCCGGCTGTGATGTGAGCCCCCACCACACGACGGACCCCAACCAACAGCTGGAGACCTGGGCGCACGCACTGACCGCCTTGGGACCATCACCCGACAGTCAAGTTTATAATTGTGATTAAGAAAGACTTGAAGTTCTATATGAAATAGAAATGTATTATGTAATAGACAAAGATAAACTAACATGAAATTGTAAATCCAAAGCTTTAAACCTTTACAACCAGGAGTTAATTTGACAACCATTATGTAATAAACTAAGATTACAATGGCGTCTTCCAAGAAAGTGAGCCAGGCCGTGTACACCCTGCCTCGAACTAAGTACAACGTAATTTGGATAAGGCGTTCGGATAACACATAATCTGGATGAGAATAAGAAAATGAGGGTAACGCGACAGTTTCCAGCACGCCCCCGGCAGGCGAGCCGCCCCTTTCAAGCCCCGGGTTGGCGCTGGTGTGAGCAGGGACGCACGCGCTCCCGTCAGACAGGCGGGGCCCAGCACCGGGACTGCAGACACTGTGCCTGGCGACAGTGAGTGGCTGACGGCTCGGGACATGCCCACGGGCAGGAAGTGGTCTGGCCACCAGACCAACGGCCACAGCAACACCTCTCAGACGTGGGACGCAGCTCGGAACTGACAGACGTCTCCCACCACCTAGTCGTGGCATTTCAAAGCCCGTCCTAACGCCATGGTGACCATGCCGGGGCTGCACAGGCTCAGTGACGTGCTGGCAGGGCCTGATGACACCGGGAACGGCCGCGTCCTGGGTCTGTGTGGGTGGCTGCTGGCCCCCACAGCATGGTCCCTGGAAGTCCCCCAGCCTGGCTCTCCAGGAGAGGACGCCTCAGGGAGCTGCGCTGCCTCTGCCATGCTGGCCCGGGCAAGCGCGGGGCGGCCCCTACAGGGCACGCCACGCAGAAGCGGTGCGCACGCCCCCTGTAGCGCGGACAGGCCGTCCTTCTGTGTGCAAGCAGAGGTCCACCTCCCCTTTCCATAACCAGTGCCACTGGCGTGTTAGAGACTCTGGTGTAAGAGGCGTCATGCTGAAACGTACCCGCACTGCTCCACGAGTGTGCGCGGAACACAGGCTTCCCGACAGGTTCTGTACACATGCTGACGGCCCTGTCCACTGCCCACGTCCACATCCACCTACCGGGCCCGTGAGCCCTGCTGCCCGTGAACTTATCGTCCCTGCTGGACCGTGCCGGAAGCCTGGCTGCACGGAGGATGAGCAAGGTGCTCCGGGGCACACCAGGGGCGGGGCCAGGGCTGCCGGCCCCGGAACACAAACGCCACCCCCTCCTGGCACGCGTCCATGCGACCTGTGTTCGCGCAGGTCACAGACACTGTTGCGCTACCTGTGAGGCAGCAAGTGCCATACTCACATTCTTTTAAGTTACTGTGAAATTAAACATTAAGAAGTTTCAATATAGGGCATCTCCTTTTGTATTTTGCATTTTATAAATAGGAAAAAGAAAGTAACCACATACTACTTAGGTCCTATATTACGATCCTCTCAAAAAAAAGAGGTGGGGAGAAAGACAGCGGCCGGGGGAGAATGGAGAGAGAAGACAGGAAAGTGACCCAGGCCTGAGAAGGTCCGTTGAGGAAGCTGAGGAAGGGCTGTGGGGGCAGCAGCACCGCGGACGGGCACATCTTGGCAAACTGAAGGTGACAGGACCGACTCAAAGGCGAGCCCCGCACAGGACTGCCTGTTCTAGCTCAACGTCAGGACACCTAGTTAAACTCTAATTTCATATAAATGTCAAATAATTTTTAGCATAAATATGTCCCAAATATTGCTTTATTCCAAGTGTAACTATCTCTCAAACGTCGCTTTTTAAAAAGTATAAGTATGTCCCACGTATTGCATAGGATATGTCTCTATTTAAAAAACATATATTATCTGAAATTCAAATTTAACTGGATGACACATTTTTATTTGCTAACTCTGACAATACTAGCTCTGGGCCCAGTCCAAAATACGTTTCTAGAAATGTCGAATCTCATACTTAAATTCAACTGGGAACATTACCATCATTTAAACCAGTTTTCCTCTAAGTTTTAAAGAAAACAGAAATTTTAGAACACCATGAAAACTTAACGGGGTCCATTTTGTGATGTCAAAACACCTTAAACACATTCCTTTGCTCTGCATTCATTTTCAGCATCACAAACCCAACTGCTATAGAGATGTTTAGTACAAGAAAGCAGTTTCTGGAGGTGACGTTAACAAAGCTACACACCCTGACTAGACTGTGAAAGGGAAGGAAAACCAGAGTCACGATCTCAAACTGGATCAACAGACGGCTGCCCAAGCGTTCCCCAGCCCTTGGCCACCACGCGTTACAGACAACCGTCCCCGCACGCTTCCATGTCACTTCGCAGGCAAGAAGAACACAGACGAACCCCCTAAGGAGACGGGAGAGGGCGCGGCGCGGCCCAGCAGCATGAGGGGCCTGCTGGCTGCCCTGAGGCTCGGCCCGCCGACAGGGACGAGGCGTGTGAGGGGAAAGTCCAGGCTCTGCCGTTGCTCTTACTCAACATTTTAAAAAGTCTTTTTGAAACTGAAAACCCCCAGGGGCCTGTCTGGTGCAGCGCCGCGCGCTCTGAGCAGAAGGCTGCATGGACGCGGGAGGCGCAGGGCGCCCCGCCCCACCGGTGCGGTGCCGTACAGGCGCGTCCTGCCGGGCCCCCCATCTCCTCACAGGGCTCACGCAATTACAGCTGCAAATTACACGTCAAGAGGAGTTTATAAATTTGATAAATGCACAAACTGTTTTAGCAGTGTCAATGTAGGCCTCAGAAAGTGACCTCAATTCTTATAGTGACAAAGAAAGATGACTCTATCCACTTAAATTCCATGTTCTGCGGCCAGCCAACAGAGCCTCTCACAGAAATTAGTTCGCAGGACCAGCACAGAACTGAAAAATGAAAATGGCCGGTGGCCGAAAGAGTCAGGGCTCATCATCTGCAATTCTGTCAGATTCCGCGGAAGGCAGGAAGTCACTGGCAAATGCTTTTACCCCCTCTGGTCCACTCTACCTTGAATTCTTCAACTCAGATTTGGCACTAAGATAAATAAAAAATGCTACCCCTTTATTTTAGCCCTGGGATTTCCAGAGGGGGCACAGAGGCACGGCCGAGGTCCAACGCCGCAATCCCACCTGTGGCCACGTGGCCTTACCTGTGAGGTGGAGGCCATTACGGTGCCCCCTTCACAGAGTGCCCGCAGCAAGTGAACTGACACATGTGACGCTGAGGGCAGCGTCTGGGACATAGCAACCCAGGATAATTCTTATTTCACAGTAAAGATAATCTTTGCTATGAAAAAAAAACTAATAACAGCTGAACCCTGTCCTACTGAAAGACTATGCCTTGATTTTTCACCCTTATTTTCCAGCTCAGCTCATTAACAGATTGTATAAAAATTTTCTTTCAAACAATAGGAATTCTGTTAAAAAAAATTATCTTCACACAATTCTGTTATAAACTCAGGTCTGACCTAAAACAATCCTAAAACCAAAAAAAGTGAACTTTCACCCTAACTCTTAAAACCCTGAAATCCTTAATCAATTGGTTATGAATACTTCGAGGCATAAGAAAAAATTCAGTACAAAATTTCTATTTAATGATTAAGCAAAATAAAATAGGGCCAAGAGGAAAATATATAGCATTATTAAGTTCACAATTTCCAGGTTCTAAAGATAAGCCTGTCAGGTGAAAGTAATTAAGTTCTCCATAGGTACTATAAAATAATGAAATTATCTGATACTATACATAATACCTAGTATCCTACTTAATGGAAGGATTAACAAAGATCTCAGAGTTTATTTTAATTAAATACTTTTTAAAAAACCACATGTGCTACCATAACACACACGTCCAGGAAAAGCTTACAAAGGAATCATAGGTTTTAAATGGATGAGATAGCTTATTTTTAACTTATTTTTACAAAAGGTGCAAAACTGTCCATCTTTAAGAAAAAAATACTAAGGGCTCAACACGTGACCTTCAAAGCTTACTTAGGATTACCGAGATCAGTAATTAAAATAAATTGTGCGCGCATGCATCATGGCGATCTGCACACAACGACAGCGTCAATGAAGCATTAGCACTGCACTCAGCACCACCACCACATCGTCAGCGACTCCCAGTGCCGCCGATGCCCGCGCGTCAGGGAAAGGCGCTGGGGCCGGGGGCCGGGCGGCGCGCACGTGGGCGCGGCGGGCGGCCGTAATTAGCCCGGCGGGTGAGGAGCAGGCGCTAATGGGCCTTCCCTAAAGTCAGTCTGGCATCTTTCTCCCAGCATGGCCAAGAAGGACGTTCCATTAGCAATATTAATACAAGCTTAGTTGATCATTTTCATTCAATTAACTTCTTTCAATTAAATAGATAGCTTGACAAAAGCAGTGATGAAAGACCTAAAGGGACAGCTGATGACTCGGACTGAACATTAGTGTGGAGAGGTCGCCAGCACTAAGCGGACTGTAAATCTAGCACTCAATTTGGAAAATGCGTTTCTTCTGCTCTCACTCCCTTAATGAGCGATTTTAGCTGACGAGCTGTGTTTGCTGCAGAAATTTCACGGGAAGCCGGGCACCCTATTCTTTTCCTTCCTTCCACACCAACAGCTCTGTCCTCAGTGGCAGTGGTCCCCTGCCAACTCTGCAGACGCGGCGACCCCTGACCGCTCACCCTGCACGGTTAAAAGGAAGGTGTCTGAAAATAACTTATATTCAGTCTGCATTAAATGGATGACCTTACTCCTCTGTTAATCAATTGCTTATAAAATTTTTAAGTCTGTAAGAGATCTTTTAGTGAAAAATAAAAAGTTTAAAAATTTTATTTAGACGTTACCTTGTCACTGAGTGTACTTAGGGCAATTATAAAAGAGGCACAAAACAAGCCAAAACCAAGGTTTTAAAAGAAAGCAAACGTAAAATGAAAATGACTTCTCTAAATTTAAAAGGTTTGTAAATTAAAAATTACACCTGAAGCAAACTTGTATCTCTATGCTTCTGAAATGAGTCGAATCAAAACACAGTTACACATTCTTTGACCTTCGTAAACAAAGAGCACATAAGCTCTATACCTTAAATAGCTGAATCCATCGCTTCTGCTCCATCTGTATACACCGCTGCATTTCGGAACTGGTAGTCACCCCCACGCTCTGGAACGCGGTGACGTACTCTTCTCGGACTTCCGGCTTTGTCTCCGGGTAGGCCAGCTTGATGATCCCTAAGCATGCGTCGCGAAGGCATCGTGACAGCATCACTAGCTCCTCTAAAGTAAAAGGCATCATGGATGATTGTCTTTGACCTACAACTGGAAAACATGATCCAATTTTCTATTGTAACTTTTTAAAAATTCTCAGTACACATCGAAAGGCTTAAAACTTCTCTATCGCCTATGAAAACAGGTCATGGGGCTAGTGACAAACTGATTCCTCAAAACTCTTACCTTCTACTTAACATAAAATATTCAAAGTAAGGAAAACCCAGGACCTACAACCAAGATGACTCTACCCAGCAAAGCTGTCATTTAGAATCAAAGTCAGAGAAAGAGCTTCCCAGACAGGAAAAAGCTAACGGAGGCATCGTCACCAAGCCAGCACTACAGGAAATGCTGGAGGGGCTTCTTTGAGAAGAGAAAATACGTGTCCAGAGTCTACAGAATGGCAATAACTACGTATGTATCAATGAGTACTTCAAACTAAAAAGAATTAAATGCTCCAATCAAAAGACGGGGTGTGCTGAATGGATATAAAAACAAGACCTCTACATAAGCTGCCGACAAGAGACTCATGCTTCAGATTAAAAGACACGCAGACACTAAAGGTAAGGGGCCAGAAAAAGGTATGTCATGATGGACCTAGAGGGTAGTGCGCCGAGCAGAGCGAGTCAGACAGAGGACGACGACTGCCCAATGAGTGTGCGTGCATGTGGAATCGAAAGAACAAAACAAACAGACAGAACACACTTACGGATGCACAGAGGATGTTCTGAGGGTTACAAATGGGAGCGGGTTTGGGGGAGTCAGTAAAAAAGGGGGATTCAGAAGTACAAACTGGTGGTTACAAAATAGTCACGGGGACAGCAAGCACAGCATGAGGGACGCAGCTGGTGATATTGTGATAACTACGTACGGTGTCAGGGGGGCGATCACTGTGTGAGTTATGCGGATGTCTGATCACTATGCTGTGCACCGGAAACCAATGTAGTACTGTATGCCAACGACAACTGAACAACCAAGTTATTACTCATTAAGAAAAACCTCTTACCTTCGATGGGATCACCGAAGAACTCATTATCATGTATGGAAATTAGTGAATGACTAAACAAGGAGCTAAAAAGGTAAAAGAGGGGGATGATGCGACCAGAATCTTCAAACGACATGGGGGACCCCCTCGATATCACCTGCAGCAGCGGCACCATAGACCTTGGATTGGGGAAAGGGAGAGAAAAACCAGGATTTCAAGATGAGTTTTCGTTTGGGAACAAATTAAGACATAACTTCGGGCAAATATAATCATGGAAAATCATATTTGCATTAGCAATGACTCTACTTAAAGGGAGGATAAAGTTACCCTAACAACAAAGGTTAATAAATAACAAAAAACCGCACCAACACAGCACTTCCCGCGAATGGCCCCCGTAACCGGGCAAGTTCCCGTGCTGAGGACGAGCCATGGCCCAGGGCCGGCCCTACGGAGCGAGGTTCAGGGAGCAAGGCCACTGCCAAGGACACGGCGTGGCCTCCATGCTGAGAAGCACCCTCCACCCCACCCCCGAGGCAGACCGCCCTGGCCGCGGGAGACGCTCATCCGGCCACTACACCCAGGGACGGTGGCAGCAGCCGAACGTCGCGCCCGGGTGAGGACCTTCAGCAACAACGTGCCCCGTTCTACACCGGGCCTCAGTCTCCCGTCCAGGTGTGTCCACCGGCCCGTCCTTGCCCACCGCCCGCCAGGGCCGCTCTGACGTGGGGCTGTCCTATGGCCACTGGACACATTAGACATGAGTTTACATTTTTGGTTGGTTGCGTACAGCTACTTTTCTAAACCCTGATGGCCCCTGCGCCCGTCAGGCGCCGTGACCCCTCCGTCTCCTCTCCCACCTGGACCCCGCGCCCGTCCCTCCAGGTCACATGCGGACTCGGCTCACAGAGGGCTGCCGCGCTCTTCCCACACAGCACGCCCCGCGGCGCCCCGCAGCATGTGGGCCAGTCCTGGGTTAGCAATGCTGCGGCAAGGTCACCCCCTCACCTTCCTTCACGCGCAACCCCGAGCCTCTAGGTCCACGAAGCCACAGGGACACAGGAGGCGAGACGTGACTGGGGGCAGGGCCTGCCCGTCGTCTGCTGGCCAGCACTGCCCAGTTCCATAAGCACAGGCCCGGCGCGGCTCCGCTGGGCCTGGCTGGACCCTGGGGACTTCGGGGCCTCTGTGGGGAGCTGTGCTGCTGGCAGGGACCCAGGCGGACAGTCCCCACTGAGAGGCATGCTCCAGCCACCACCCTGGCCGCCCAGGTGCGCCTCGCTCACACGTGCAGGCAGAACCGAGCACCACGGCCAATGAATTCCGGGATGAAGGGTTTGGTCCACATAGGTACGCCGTGAGGACATGCACAAAGGGACAAAGTACAAACGCCCCACTCCCCTGCCAAAGCCAGGGTGACAGAAAAAAGCTGTGCCTGTGGAGGCTGAATGAGGCGCAGGGCCACTTAACTGGGCGGCACTGGCTTCCTGACCTGCCCGGTGGCGAGGACAGGAGTCCCCTCCCACCTCCGGAGTCACTCCCCACCAAGCCGAGCACGGGGCCACCCACAGTGACACTCTGCCGATGCATGGAGGAAAACGTTTAGTGTCACATGTTTGCAGACATTAATAATAGCAAGTTTGGGTCCTTGGGTCACCTTGCCCCTGAACGCGGACTACAAAAGCGACGGAGGTGACGGACGAGCGCGTCCGAGGGGGACGCGAGACGCCACACAAGCCGCTGCCACGTGACGAAAGCGTCTCCTGCAGCTACGAGTGGCAGACCCGCTCTCAGCCGCTGTTCCCGTTCCCAGAGTGACACGCCAGCTGGCTGGCAGCCGTGCTCGGAATCACCCGTCACCGCCACTGCGGCGCGGGCCGCACCTGCCGGCGCGCTGACACTCCTCCCGTCCCCTGGAAGGGACGCGGGCAGCGCCTGACCTGAGCCCGCTGGTTCTCCTGAGGCCCGGGGAGGCTTGCAAAGGCATTCATCACTGTCACTCTAGTGACAGGGAGTGTGACTGGCACGGGGGGTCAGGTGTGCGCCTGCTCCCATCCAGCAGGGACAGAAACGAAACGTCAGTCCTGATCCTCTGCTGGCCGCTCTTCCCGCCAGAAACACTGACTGAATGCACCTCTGAAAACAGGTCAGTCTCAAAGACTTACGTGCAAATCAGAAGTCCATAACTCACCGTAAAGGAAGAGACACTGACTGTGACAGGAGAGCCAGCTGGGGCAGACCACCGACGAGGCCGGTGGCCCCTGCTACTCCCCAGCCCAGGGGGTGCCCTCCGGCCCGGAGCGTGCTGAGCGCACACCTGTCCAAACGCTGGAGAGCACTACCGTGCAGACGCGGGGGGAATCGGGCGCCACGTCGTCACAACAGCCTGCTGAGTGACAGGCCCTGAGGGCCATGCCGGCCTCGGGGTCGGGGACAGGCATGCTGCTCGCCACAGGGGCTGGCGGCATGGGCCAAGGGCCCTCGCGCCAGGCTTGGTAAAGTGCAGTCTCAGGAAGAGAGAGGCCAGCTGGTCACGGGGCCCCTCTCCGCCTGCGGCCCAGTCCCCCGAGAGCCTGTCGGGCTGCAGGCCCCGGGCTCGGACCGGGAGCTGGCCCCCGCGACCACTGCAGTGAGGGGTCCTGGCTGTGTGTGTCTGGCTGTAAAACTATTTTCAGATTAAATTCAATGCCGTTTTCATAAAAATCAGGCACTTTATTCCAGTGGTTCACACGATGAGATGTACACCAGGGTTGATGAATATACTCTAAGTTTCTTGAAGGATTTTATTTTAATAAATAAGTAAAAAGACACCTCAAATTCTCACATGGGCTTTTAAGAAATGAGTTTTTAAAAAATGTTTATGACTTTACCAACTTATTAAATAACACTAATGATTTAAAGTAATTAAGATCACCTCGTTTTTCTTTCACACACCATGACTCCACTTCCTCACCCAGAGACAAATGCCATAAACAAGAGAGCAACCATCAGGCAGAGCTCGGTTGCTCAGCTGAGACACCACAGGCCAATGACAATTTCCTGTCCCAGTGAGTCCCAGTCTCTTGCTGCCTTAAACGAACCTGTTGTCACTCCTGAAGACAAGGCTGACATGGTCGTAAGCAGCTAAAACGTACCAAAACCAAACCAAAACAGACCTAACAGCCTTATGTTTCAATCTGAAAATGAAGAGCTATGAAAGAACATTTCTAGGTTTCTCTAGTATCTATACATCTGCGCCTTCACCGTGGATACACGAATCACTAACCTTTATGAGTTTTACTTGTTGCAATGGTACCATTAAAAACAACTTCGCTCACTTAAGATGCGTTAAAATTCAATGAAAAAAGCATGAAAGTAACTCAAAGTAATGCTACCAACAAATGGCCACCCCCCGTCACAAGAATGACTCTGCGCAGAGGGCCGGACACAGGGCTGCGGGTGCCTGGCGTGGGCGCGGAACATGGCCCTCGCCCCCTCCATGCCCACAGCAAAGCGCGAGAGCCGCATACCCCAGCACAGGCCCTTCCAGCACCATCTACGGGTCACAGACCACGCTGCAACATGCCTGCACGCTCACATGTCAACGCCCCGCCGCACCCACCAAAACGCCTTCCTTCAACTTTTTGTCTAGTCCGCCCAAAAGCCAAAAAACAAAAAAGAAACACTCCTCCCTCCGAAGCTCTGCCCTGAACCTGAGTCGAGCCCTTGCGCCGGAGCGGGCGAGGCCGGCGCGTCCAGCACAGGCAGTTCGGTCTCCAACAACCTGAGTCACACTCCATCTTTCCACGTCATGGTGTGGGGGCGTCACTGCGACCCCCGACAGGGGAACTCAGCCTGGCGATGGGCTAAGCCAGCTTCTCGTGAATGTGATTCTCCACTTACTACACATTCAATTAAAACCTGCACGTTAAAGGTTCTAGCCTTCGAGTTACAGAAAGATTCAATAAGAAAAACATCATTTCAACATAAAGGTTTTAAAACCTACTTCTACAATATTTGATATCTTTAATGCTTGCAGAGCAAAGAGATTTCAAAAAATGACTGAGATTTATAAGACAAATTAACCCTTAGATGAAACCATGTTCATAGTATATACAACTATACATATAATGGGCATTAACATTTTCTTATGAAACTGAGACCACTAGAATTACCTTCTAACACGAAATAAGCTAAATATAAGTAGTATTAAAAACACCTTCTTACAGTATTTATTGGCTTGCCATTTTCCAGGTTCTAAGTTCGAGCTGTAAGGCCACGGGACACGTACGTACCCTGTGATCATCCGTGTGGTCATTGAAGATATGAGAAACCAGAGGTGCCGCAGAAACCGGGCGTTAAACGCTAAGCTGTAGAGAAGCCTGAAAGGAATGGGAAACGGGAGTCAGCGAACACGCGTCCAGTGCAGGTCTTTGAAAAGCTGTGCCCCGAGGACAAGGGACAGTCGGAGAAACACCCGCATCACACACAGAGAGCACGCTTCCCACGACAGGGCTTCGCACGACAGGCTGCCTGGTGAGCGAGGGCCATCCCCGGCACCCAGCTACCGCCCCAGAGCACGGCCGGCCGGGCTGGGGCTCCGAGGTCCGGCCCTTGGGAGAGAGGCTGTCGGCCAGCGCAAGGCGAGTGTGCGCTCCCTGCTGGGACAGGCCGCCCTGTATGAACACGCTGTGACGTCCCGGTGGCCGACAGCACTCCTGATGGACCACTGTAAAACGCCTATGTGTTTGGTGACTGGCTTTATGCCATCATTCTTGAACACACACATAAAACTGTTTTTCAAAATGTTAATATCTAAAAATAATTTAAACCTAAAAATATATTTTAATTAAAGGTTAAAACCGCCTTCTGTATAACATCAATTTGACTTAGAAACTAAAGAACCTTGGGGACCACCTAACTTAGCCCAATGCAGGACACTGCATATCGTAACAGGATATACTCGGTAGTCACAATTTTAAAATAAAATTCGCACAAAACACGTTTGGAAGTGCTGCAAGCATGACATTTCACGGATGAGACTAAATCACAGTCAACAAGGTTAGCACGGCGGGGAACCGGCACCAGGGGAACGCGGGAGCCGACTTCCCACGGCTGAGGATGGGCAGGGGCAGGGGCGCCAGTCTCCACTGTGGGACCAGCGCGCGTCACGGAGGGCCGGGGGGAACGCGCGGAGAGCTGCGTGGGGACCGTTAACACCCGCACGTCATCTGGCCCGCCACACCTCTGGCGGGGTGCTCAGGCCAATGCGCCATCTGGCTCCAGGACACCGAGGCCCCTGAGGACAGAGGGCTCCCCTGCTCCTCGATAGTGGGACCAGGGCCCGGGGGCCCCTCGGATTTCCTGGGGAATGGCCGTAGCGTAACTGGATGTAGTGTGCATCCACAGCTCTCTCTGACATCATGGCTGGACTTACTGTAAACACTGTACAGAGTAGAGTGTAAAATATTTTCATAGATTAAATCTTGTGGGAAGTGTATTAATTTAAATGCCCATAGTAGAAGAGAAATAAAGAGAAATTTTTCAATCCAAAAGATGCGACCGTCCCTAGAGGTCAGCGTCTCCGTGTGCAGAGCACCGACGATGGGACAGAGGGCCGATGTAGGGACAGACCAATGTCATCGCAGGGGGTGCAGCCTCAGGTGTCCAAATGGCATTAAAAGCACAATCATGAAAACCAGTGAGCGCATAAAGGATGTAACCTTCACCCAGAATCATGGCATCTGGGGCTAGAAAGGATCTAGATCGTTCAGCCCGGCCCCTCTTCAAACGTCCACGGGCCGAAAGCAGTCTGCTTTCCTGAGGAAACGAAGGGCTGGACATCAAGTCCAAGGTCTTTCCCAGCTCCACGCAGAGTGCCACATAGAGCGTGCTGTCACACGTACGCACCGTGACAAAGAGGTAACAACACTACCCAGCCCACAGGAAAGCCAACTGGCTGAATCTCAAAATTAGGTTGATAAAGTTTTTAAAACTCTGTTGGCATAATGAAAAATAGTAATGACACAATAAGTTACAGAAGTCAATTAAGTGACCTGTGCCATCAAGCACGCCGAACCAGCCCCACCGCTGTCCACGCCAACGGCCACCTAGAACCCACTGCAGGCCAGGCCATCCTGCTGAGGACCAGAGCTCCGTCGGGAAGTGGTGATACATGCCCCACCCTCAAGGTATTCAAAACACTCATCCTAAACCAAATACATAAACAGAGTGTTAAAGTGCTGATTTTCTTTATGAAGTTTTATATGCTATCACGGATACCCAAACAACTATGCAGAAAAAAAGAATAAGAAAAAAGCTATGGAAAACATGAACTTTCAACATAAACAAACTCTGGAAGGTTAATAGTTGCTGGCCTTATTTCTCTTTGGTGAAGAAACCGAGTTTTTTTCAAAAATGTATCATCTAGTATAATGTTACTGACGGCAAGATTCCTCAAAACTGTTCAACGTAAATATTAATACTGACCACCTCGGAAACCTGAAAACTGTGTATTTTCAAAAGGTGTTTCCTTTGTTTTTCTTAACAACAACACAACAGGGCAAAAGAAAACTTGCAACATTTCACCCGACCTTCCCAGAAACACTGAGAGTTAGCACTTTAGTATAAATCATACAAATACTGTGTACACAAGTAAACAAAAATGAGTTCTCCCAATATATTCTCTTATATTTTCTCACAAAAAATTATAATTAACACCTTTCCATGTATATCTGAAACACCATTTTAATGGTTACACATTTCAGAAATTATATTTCAAGTTTACTTTGAAACAATTGTATTTCCTAACTTAATCACTCAATAGGTAATAACAAAATAAATTAAACATTTTTATAAATTACTGACAGTTATTCAGTTTGGCTTTACTGCTAAAAGAGAAAGAAAGGACATTTTCTTCTTTTTTTTTTTTTGGTACTATGTTTTTTGGGGTTTTTTTTTTTTCAATTTTTATTTTTCAATTACAGAAAGTGACATTCTTTACATATACTGGGATACGTTAAAAATTACCCATTAAGTTTTATTTAGCTAAGACAACCCTATGAGTTAATTAGTAAAGGGTAACATTTTCAACTCAGGTCATAAATTCCAGCCACTTGTCTGCAGAGACAATTCACGTTATTAAAGAGAACACAGTGGACGACACCAGCTCACACAGACAGCAGGGGTCACAACAGCAAGGTGTTCTCAGCTCTCCTCTGTGTGTAAAGCTGTCACAGGTGAAAGAAATATGTCAGCCACCCAGAGACCGCCCCACTCCTGTAGCACACAAGTACAAACGTCACGCTTTGCGTTTCCTACTCAAAGCATCACTTTCTTGGCAAAAGCAATATTAAGTAGCAATATTAAAGTATATTTCACCTCTGAGATAATGCAAGATTAAAAATAAATTCTAAATTTCCTTAATGATAATAAAAACTTCAAGACATATTTCAGTTGGAGGCAACCTGCCAAAAAATTTTTCTCCTCGGCGAACCAGGCACGGAGGACGGAGGGGGAGCGTTAGGCACGGCTGTTACATGGACGGCCCTGCGCTGGGACCTGCCCGTTCACACATGGCTCCCTGTGTCCCCACAGCCCGCTCTCTTCAATTCAACATGAGCAGACACAAACGTGCTTTCTCTCGGGCCAGTTTCAACTAAAGGGGAAAGCCGCCCCGTTGCCGCAACGCTCCCCGGGGCTCCCACACCGTTTCCTTAGCACGGCTCTGAAAAGGGAGCAGCGGGAGCCCCCAGCGCCTCCCCGTACACCCCTCCTCGTGCACCCCACTCCACCCCACGCGCCCCTCCCCGCGCACCCCTCTGCATCACCTGTCTGCTCTGTGAATCAATTGCCATTCGCAAGTCTTTACAAAATTTTCTTAGGTGTCAACACTCACTACAGATTACATTGCTTAATTTGACTAAAACTAGCCTGCTTTATTATTTTGATGTGTCTACCAATAACTATCGCCAATTTATCATCTACATATGATTTCAAAAGAGATGTAATAAAAAAATCTGTGTCAAAATGTTAAAAAGCTCACGAATTTTATTTGACCTAATAGAATGGATTTTAACATGAATCAATAGCTGATTAAACCTATTGATTATACTGAAAACGTGACTGATAATAAAAAGTAAACGTGAAATTATAGGTTAAAACAGATTTGTTTCTCTCTTATGTACATCCTCAATATTTTTCAAAAATACTATGAAAAGCCGCTTACAAAACCATGAGCGGTTTGTAACTGCGCTGCACACGCGACACACGACAAGCACGCGCACTTCCGCCCACGGACGCGTCTGCGGGGCCCCGTGTCGACCGCGGAGGACGCGGCCCTGCAGCCCAGGGCCGAGCGCGCTGAGCAAACAGGGGCGGGCGGGGGCGCCATCTGCTTTCAGGGCCTGCGGTCTAAAACATGATGCTCGTAACACACCATCAGGCTGGCCCATGCCATCCGCTTATGGTAGAAAAAGCAAGAATGTGTTGCAATATAACTCATTTGTAAAGCCTTAGGATTGGATGCATTTTCAAGAAAGCCATAAGCAAATTATGATATCAACCTTTCTGATCCCTAAAACACTGCCCTTAAAATTCTGCTTCAAAGTTTCGGATATTAATAGAACAAAAGAGCCACGGTCCCAAGAATATGCCCATCGACCCACCTTACACATAAACCCAACTCCTTACAAATCTACACTCCAAACGGAGTAGCGACCATAAAATGCAAATGCCCGGAGCGGGCCTTAGAGGGAACGCATCACAGTGCATCACAGTACAGACTCGGGGAGGCTTCTGAGAGACGGTGACCTGAGCATGAGTGACAGACAGCTCAGCCAGGATGGACAAGCACGGGAAGACACATCTGGACCAAGACCGGTGCAGCAGAGGAGGCGCGAGCCACCAAAGGGCGCGACAGCAGCACAACAGGATCCAGAAAGCGCAAGGAACGAGGCACGGCCGAGGCTAGAAATGAAGCCAGAGGGAAGCAAAGGGCCGTCAGGGCAGCTTCCACGAGCCAGCCAGCCACAGAGCGCGCGCCCCAGAAAGCACAGGGGACCCACCGGCGGATGTGCAGACAGGAGAGTGCAGCGAGCAGGGTTCCGTCCTGATGATTCAGTCTGGCAAAGCACGACGCGTAAAGAGCAGCACTCGCGGACTGCAGGGGCCACAAGCAGGGGGGCTACCGAGACAGGACCGGATGCAGGCCGGGCGCCAGGGCCACACACGGCCCCACAGCCTCCCGGGAAGGCGGAGCCAGTCTGAGCCACCGGCCACACGTGACTGCTGGGCACGGGAGACGCGGCCAACAGGGCCGAGGAATGGCCTTGTGCTCCGATTCCGTGGTCCACCGGCAGCGGCCCCGTGGAGCAGCTCCCACAGCGCCTGGGCTTGGGGGAAGTGCCGAGTTCGGCCACAGGTGGCGTGAGGGGTCCAAGCACAGCCCCGTGGACTGTGGGAAGTGGCTGGAGCCACCTGTATGGGACAGCTCACCCAGAGACCGACCAAGCAGAAAAGGACTAAGCAGCTGACGATCACCGCTAGACACAAAGTAATGGCAAATCTCCACTGGGACAAGAAGATGGGACGCCAGGAGCCCGGGGGACTCAAGCATGAGCTCTCGGCCAGCAATTTTCTAACTGTGTTTTAAATACCTTTGTAAAAAGTGGAAAGCAGTTAAAAACTACACTGGTTAAAACCAGCCTGTTTGCTCTTTCCTGAGCTACAAAACATTCTAAACACTTAAGCCTGACAGACTTCGGCCATAACAAAGCCCCCCAAGCAGCTTGCAGAGGAGATGGGCGCCCCCCCATGAAGCAGGCCGCACGCAGCTCCTCGGCGGCTCGTTGGGCAGCGACGCATGGAGATGCAGCAATTACTCTCGGTGGACTTTGGGCGACAATAAAAGTGAGTGTCCCCCTAGTTCGGGATCCTCAGATCTCACATCCTGCTCTGAGGTAATTAGCGTACCAGGGGCTAATCACTGGGAGGGTCACAGTGCACGGGCATCTCACTTCCTCCCGCAGCAATAAACGCCGGTCAGCTAAGACGGCACCCAATTAGCGGGCGGTGTCAGTGTTGACAAGGTGCTTCGGCCGATGATATGTCCCACACACAGCTCATTTCAAAGGAAGCTTTCCCAAAAGAAGAAACAGCTCTTTTCATGTCAGGGACTAGTATTTCATAAAACCAAAGTGGACCCTCTGGGGTGACGTAAGTCATCTGACATCGGAGGAGCTACTTACTGACAGGGCCTGGCAGCAGGTGGCCTCTAACAGCGGTCCCTCTGTTCCTAGTAGAATTACTACATATTTCTGCACTGAGCTCTATGTAATATTTTTCTGTTAAAGTTCTAAGAAATCGCTAAACTATCATTCAAAATAGAGGGGAAAAAATAATTCAAGATCATCATCACAAATATCTAAGCATAAATAAGCCACATTTTAACTTGCTTTTCCATCTCAAAAGTTTCTTCCAAACTTTTGAAAAACAAAACTGCAGAGCGCCAGAGTAAGCTGTCACGGCAGCCTGACAGAGGGAACTGTGAGCGACGCCGCGTGCTGGTTCTGGAAGGGCAGGCGTGAGTCGCCTCTGAAAATGGGAGGTGAGAGCCAAACTCCTCTCATTCCTAAGACGTTACAGGAAAATGAGCTTCTGTGATTTGTTAACATCTTACACACAGGGCACTTCCGAGACTCACGGGCAGGAAAAGGACTCATAACAGATGGCTCGGGAAAGAAAAACAAACTTGCATTTTCCACCAAGTGCGTGGACAGCAGAACATCCTGCGGCACGTCCTACGAGGGCAGAGCGGAGGACACGGCGCAGACGGAGCCCGAAGCGGGGACGGGGGGAAAGGCGTGCTCCCGCGCTCTCGCGCTGGCACCCCAAGCGGACTTGCCTGGCTTTGGGCACCATCACCCGATGCTGCACCATGAGCGTGTGGCAGACGGCGGCCACCAGAGTGAAGGCCTCCTGGCCCGCGGAGTCCCTCCACACCAGGTCTAACAGGGTGCTGGTCTGCTGCTTCGTGTCCAGCTTTCTCAGACACTCCTCTGTTACGTACGGTATTGACAGCCGGCCGTCCTCCTAAAACGCCCAGACAGATGAGTCTCCTTAACGATGTGCCATTAGACGCACTACGCTATGAACACATACAAAATCGTACTTTCCTCAGGTGGAAACGCGAGACGGGCATTGTCCAGCGCTTATCCACCTGCGACGAGCCTCTCGATACCTCTCCCCTCCACCCATCGGAGTAACTGGGACCCCTGAGCCGCGGGCACTATGGGCATCAGGCGCCAGCTGAGCCCGGCTGGTCGGGTCGGTGAACGTTCAGCTTTTGCCCATTGATGTGACCATATTTTCAGTATTTGCATCTTAAGAAAAATGTATTTCATATTTTTTTGTCTACCCTGTACTGAGCATACATTTGTGAAAATATATTATCATTGATATTTAATATTTCCACTTAATATTATTTGAGATAACAGTTTAAGCAAAATTGACTATTAAAGAACAAATTTAAAAATGAAATGAAATACATAAATCTATTATTTTATTAATTCTGTCTTAATTTTTCTAGACCTGACTCACTGAATAAAACCTGAGTTAATGCTGTATGCAGTTTACCTATTTGGGTTATTAATCAAAAATATATGCATTTTTCATATTGTAGCTAGATGTGTAAGTATGAATCATACGTGACATTGGGTATTGGTGACTGTACTGTTTAGATGGATATAATTTATGTAATTTGTAATAAGACACCATATCAGAGATAAAATAAATTCTGTGCCACATTGAATCTTTCTATCAAATGCACCTAATCAAAGACGTCATAACAAGGACTATAAACAACAAGGCATCAAAGCGCACTTCTTAAATGTCGGACGTGCCAGCACGAGCGAGCCTACGTGCCCGCTTCTGTTCTGAGTGTGCCCACAGCGAGGACGGGCTTCCAGCAAACAGCTCACTGCCCCCTCTCACATGGCACAAATTACATTGTGCACAAAAACTGTCTGCTAAAAACAAAAGTTTTATCTACATTCCATCTACAGATCCCACTTCTTTGTTTGACCATACAATAGAATTCACTTTTTGGTGCACGGTTCTAAGTTCTGACAGATGTGACAATTCCAGCATCCACCGAAACCTCAGTTTTGCCTTCGTGATTAACCGTCCTCCCAGCTGGACCAATCTGCTCCCCCTTTCCTGAGACCAGACTTTCAACCGGCCAGCTGAACCCACCTGCCTACGAGGCACCGAACACCCATTGGGGGCTCACCTCCAGCCACTTCAACTGCATGAGGGAAGGGGCCAACAGGTGTGCCGCTTGAGCGACACAGAGTGTGTGTGTGTGTGTGTGTGTGTGTGTGTGTGTGTGTGTTGAGAGAGAGAGAGAGAGAGAGAGAGAGAGAGAGATGACTTCTCATCCCTTGAAAATACACAGTAAACAATACGAGGTAGGAAAAGGGAGAGGAAGACTGAGAGATAAATGTAACAATGCATTTTAAATTTAAAATGAATCATAACATTTATCACCTATAAAGCTGACAGAAGTGAACAAAAGACTTTACTTGGCGTTCACAGGACAGGGTGAGAAGGAACATGAGCGTGTCCTCAGTCCTGAGGGCTGGGGAGAGGGCGGAGATGCTAGCGGGGCTGGCTCCTTCTGGGACACTGAGACGTCCTGAGGTGAGACGGTGCTGGTGGCCACGCACTGGTTCACACTTCGAAAAAACCACTGAAGCGGACTGCACATCGCTCAGAAGGGACCTTCATGGGAAAGTGGATCTCCACAAAGCCAGCAACAGAAACGTTCTTTAGAAGACAGAGTTGTGCCGGCACACGGCACGTGCACTCCCTGAGAAGCAGGACCGTCCCCTTTCCCCCGACCCCTTCGCTTCGAAGGGGTGTTTCCTGAGTACTAACTGCACTGACACACGCTAAGACCCAACTGCGCACGAGAGACAGTCACCACGCCCTGCGTCTCCGTGGACAGGAAGAGGTCTGGAGGTCGGACCTGCCTCGGCGGGCGTCCCCAGGGAAGGGGCTGACGGCGGTGGGGTGAGGCGACTTCACCTGCACAGTTGGAACACGTCACTGAGTGCACGCGGGGATGACTCCACCCTTAGAAACAGGACGCACACAGAGTCAAAACGACCTGGAGATGCGTGGAGCCGTCCACATTGCCACCCACTCCCTGACGCGCGGGCCCACGGGGCTTACTGGTGCGCTCATCTGCTTGTCTGTCCCTTCGCTCTCGTCCTCAGAGTCGCTGGCTGAGTCCTGACAGCTCGCACTGGCAGGCGAGACTGGAAGCCGAGGAAGGAAGGTCTGGAGCACTCTTAAATACACGAGCAGTCCTTCCTCGGAGAGGGTCCCTGTGTGCGACAGCCAAGCACGGCAGTTACTGACAGCGACCAGAGGGACACTGGGCCGCTCCAGCATCGTGTCTTACACTCAGAGGCATTTCTGACAAAAGAGCTTATTAACATCCTAACACTTCCCGTGTGATGCACGTGTTAAAACACTTTAGGGGAAGACGCTGCAATTCTCGAACGGGCACATTAGGGGTTTGGCATGACAGGTGACAATGGCCCCACACTCGGAATTCTCCTGTTCGACGCCAAAATTCTTTCCGTCAGTGTGGCCTCATGACACGTATCGAAATGGGAGGTTCTTACCCTGCCCAGAACTTCCCCAGGGACACAGTGTAGGACAAAGCCCCCGCAAACGCTCCCTCCCAAGACGTCCCCAGCCAGAGGCTGCGCTGGCAGCATGACATCCACTCCTGTGCTGCCTTCCCTAACCGGACTGCCCGCTACCTATGCAGAACGTGGCATGCCGCTTCGTACCCAAGTGGTTTTTCACGACGGTCAGGACAAAGTAGAAAGCCACGGGGCGCCCCGCCTGTCCCTGAACTGCCGCCCTCCCGCGACAGCAGCGCGCTCAGGAAGGGCTCGTAGGGGAAGGCGGCCTGCGCGTCCGCTAACGCGGGGATGACGAAGTGGAAGGTCTGGTCTGTGTGAAAGGTGCGGCCAGGAACTCCTCCGTGAAGGCTGCAAAAACCTGCCGCTGGGAAAGAGAGCAAGCGTTTAACGAACCAGAACTCGGCGCCCCCAGAACCACCGACCAACGGCAACTTGCGAACTGCCCTAAGCGAGCAAAGCCGAGCCTCACTACCCATCAGGACACCCCGAAATGAATTTGCTCTGTCCTCCCTGTCACAAGAACACTGCCATGTTTCTGTCTCTTTCCACAGCTACTGGGAAGCAGGAAAAGAACCAGGTCTCCAGAATTATCAATTTACATGAGGGTGCAGGTCTGACGGAAAAAGCACATTTTCTTTACAGAGTCACATTAATAAAGTAGACGTTTGACTTCCAAGTCTGTTATTTAAGACAGCACCCTGTCATAGTTATTGTTACAGATCTTGCGAAATTACAAAAAAAAAAAATTACCCCATTCTCACCTTGCGCCTTCTGGACAGGAGTTGTAAGTAAAGTGCAATGGTTTTAGAACATTCTCTAGCAAAATTTTTGCTATAGGAACTCGAGATAAATCAGAATATTCAATACTTGATGGGAGCTTGCTGTTAATTAACAAATAGAGAGCTCTATAATACCCTAAAGGAAGGAAAAACATGTATTTAAAATTTGGTTCCTTATAATGAGGGAAAAAACCATCAGTTTTTAAATGCTTTTAATAAACCTCTATAGGTCGAAATTGAACTCTCCTTCAACATTTTATCAAGGACCACGTCGAACAGTAGCATGAGCAGCCTGGAACAGCATATAACTCCGTGTGCCCATCACCCAGCATCGGTGATCACCCAGCCGGTCGCCCACCCGCCCTCCGCTCATCTGGAAGCAAATCATTTCAGCGTGTCATCAAAGACAAGGACTTTATGTTTCTTAAAAACACCATTACCACAGCTAAAATAAACCGTAATTCCTTAATAGCACAAATGTATCTGGTTGGTGTTTAATCTCCAATTGTCTCATGTTATAAATTTTATTTAACTAGTTTGCTTGAATCAGGGTCCAAAGTAAGTAAGGCCCAAATATTGTGACTTAAAATTTCTCTCTTAAGCAGCCTCCAAGGGCTTAATTAGTTTGGTGGTTAAACAACATATATCTTGCTGCCTTCAAGACGTAAACACACTGCTCTATGCCGATCCATTGCTGCGGTCACCCTCCCAGACACTCCGGTTGTCCCGTGTGCGCCCGGTGGGGAGACTGTGGGCGGGCGGGTGCCTGAGACCAGCGGTCCCCGGGAGCCTCCCTGCCTCCCCACAGCTCCGACCCCGCCTGCTACTTACCATTCTGAATCATGTAGTGCAAAACCTGTTCGATCACTGACGCCACAGAGCCGGCGCCTTGCGAGACGGGGGAGTACGTGCTCTCTGAGGAGAAGACCTCCAGCATCCGCATGGGGAGCGCGGCGCTCGTGCTGTCGTCGTGACAGCTCTGCAGCAACCTGGGAGGGCGAAGAAAGCGCTCACACACCCACCGGACGGCCGCTCGCGAGTCTCCTCGGGTCACCGTCACGCACTGCGGCCGGAATTGTCTGAAAGGTTTACACCTGTGCAGGTACAATTTTTTTCTAAACGGTAAAGATGCTACCTCGCGTTCACGCAGGTGCTACAGCTCACCCCACTTCACTGGGCTCTTCTGCAAACTGAATCCAAGAAGGGCGAGGAAGCGACTTATTTTTAAGTTCGCGCGTCAACCGTGACGAGCCAGCGGAAAGCTGACTGCAAAGGGCCTGCGTGTGGGTGGGGGGCCTGCGGGCCGGCGCCGCTCGCACAGCAGGCGTCCTGTCGCCCGGCCGACCCGTTCACCCATCACCAGATAACCCCAGGGCGTCCTTGAGAGAAAATATCGTCGGAAGGTATTTATAGCTACGTTTTTATGTCTGCAGGCCAGAATCACCAGGTGTGAAAAGTGCAATGCAAGGGCTATTCCACAGTCTCGAAAGGAGGAAAGGAGAAGCACCGTGTCAGAGCACGGACGCGGAGAGGCGCTCCTGCAGCCGGGGGCGGCGGCCGACGCTGCTTACCTGCAGCAGAGGCCCATCAACCTCTTTATCTGGAACAAGCAGGTGAGTCTCTCGGACCCGTCCAGCTGCTGGACAAACACAGAGCTGTGCTTAATCAAGTTCTGATACATCCATATCTGAAACGGCAAAACGGACAAAGCAACTCTCAATCCATGAAAAGGTCTTTGTTTACTAAACACACAGCATTTCAAATTGCCTTAGGTGGTAAATACTTAATCAAAACTAATCGGAACATAAGAAGTACATCTTATACATTATTTTAGATTTTCCATCTTAAGATGGCAGATCAGTCCTAAGCTAAATCACTACAATTACTAAAAAAAGTACACTTAAACCTCATGTAAATCTGAAACAAAACAGTCAGTTCATTTGCCAACTCAGCAATCCATAATAAAAATGTATGGGAAACACAACGCTAACCACAAGTCACAGAGGCCTCTGTTTCCCCTTTCTACCCGCAGAGTGCCTTGCAAGGGCCCTGGGAAAAGGCGGTGGGCACGGCCCGGCTGCGCCAGGGAGCTGGAGGGCCGGCAGGAGGCTCGCCCCATCTATGGCTAATTTACTGTTGCATTTGTGTTTGCAAACTGAATAAACACTCAGGGTCACTTCTGTCATATCAGCCGGGTTCAAGGGCATTGCATTCTGTTCGGCATGTTGGAAACTGCACACGAGCCACCTGCTCTGACCTGTCCCCAACCGGAGCGGACGCGGACGTTCGCCCCGCGCACCCCCTTCCAGCTGCTGCCGGGAGAGGGATGCGCTAGCGGATAAACGCCTGACAGCCCCCTCGCACCCCACGTCTGTGCTCCTGGGTGATCTTCCGATCTACAGGGTTCGTAGAGAGCACAAGAACGGGGGAACTGCTCCAGAAAGCAGGTGATTCTTGCTGATTCGCGCAGCAACTTCAGACGGAAAGCAGACAGGGGCTGCCCTGGAGGAAGCGCAAGGGCGCCGAGAGCACCTGACCGCCACTCTAGACGGGCTCTAGCGCACGGGCACCCTTCCCACGTCCCAGCCGCTCGCCTCAAAGGGAAATGGGACTTGGAGCCACCCCCAGGGGAGCGACGGTGTTCCTCTGTCCTCACTACGCATCGAGGCATCTGCCTCTGTCCCCACCACTAGGACGGACTGCTCCTCATCACCGGAACATCAGAAGCCCGTGCAGTTTTTGAGTGAGCCAACTGTACTTTGGATGTCTGATGAGAGAGGTCCTACGATTTAGAGGTTCCTATTAAAGCATGACACATAACAGCCTCTAATATTTAGGACGGGCATCACAATGACCAAAGGAAGGCTCAGTGTGAAACCAGGTGTTGGTGACCATCTTGGGGACATGGCAGATGGCTCAATGTATTATTCTGCTTTTTCCTACATCTGAAATTTTCCACAATAAAAAAACCTGAAAAAAACCTATTGGAAATGCACATCACTTTTTAGAGGGCAAATGCATCAATGCAAAGATGACCTATCACAACAGGCTGAGGGAGCGCTTGTGAAGCAGGGACAGGCTGGAGGGTCCGGCCACGACGTTTTAAAAAGCTGGTGAGCATGTAAACAAGGATAAGCCAAAACGTCGCTGACACTTACCAAACGCTTTGAGTCTTCACTCTGTTTGTAGAAAAACAGAAGCTGCCTCACCAAGAGGGTGAGGTTGGCAGCATTAGCGATGAAAGGAGTGCCACCAGACTGTGACAGGTGGGCACAGCGATCGAATGCACTTCTTTGGATGGAATACTGAAAACAAAACAAAACGCAAATCAGCAAGTACACAGGCACATGTCATTAGGGTCTGAACACACACCAAACATGTGGACAGGAGGCGGGGCGCAGCCCAGTAAGACGCCTTCACATGGAGTTACCAATAAGGGCTTAAACAACACAGAAACCTGGAAGGCACCAAATCACCCCTAAATGCCTGCTGAAAGTCTCCCGCCACTTCCTTCTATGTCCGTCTTTAGTTGCAGTTTGGCTTACATTTGCTCTGTGTTGTTTAAAAATAACCTCAAACTCACCTGTGAATTTTCACGTAAATATACACTAATAAAATTAATTATTGGAGGGAATACTATTATCAGCATTAACTTTCACTGAACAGGTGTACGAAAATACATATGAAATGGGCCCCCACTTGTGAGAGTCCGAGGCTATTACTTAAAATCAGCCCTCACGTGCCTTTCTAATCTCTTTTCAGCCAGGAAACTTACTTGCTGTTTCCTATCTCGATAGCCTCGAATAAATGACTGGATAATTATTGCATTTTTCAATCTTCGCCTTTCTTCCTAAAAATGAACAGAGGAGGGAACAATCAGTCAGAATCAGTGACAATGACAGTTAGTAAAGACTTCTTAAAAATCACTGGTGTGTAATTCGCATACCACAAAATTCACTTTAAGTGCACCACTCGCCAGTTTCCATGACACTTGCGCTGCGTGGCGCCCCCACCACGCGTCCAGCGCCCGCCCCCCCAACACCCCCGCCCCCGACAGTGGTTCAGTTTTCTGCCCGCACGGAACTGCCTACTCCGGACACTTCGTGTGACAGGGTCGTAGGGCACGCGGCTTTCTCCCCGCCCCCGCGACGGTTCTAAGGCGCCTCCACGCCGTGCCACGGATCGGTGCTTCGCTCCTGTTCGTGGCCGCTTCCGCCCACTCACGGGTGCCCCGCCTTCTGTCTCCCCGTGTACTCAGCTCATGGACACGCGGGCCGTTTCCGCTTGGGGCGACTATGAGCTACGCTGCGAGGATGCGCGTGCTCCAGGTTGGGCGTGGACAGACGGTTTCCATTTCTCTTGGAAAATTAACCTCTGAGGAACTGCCTGGCTATTTTCCAGCATGGCTCCACCATTTCACAATCCCACCAACATGGTAAGGTTTTTTTTAAGTTTCAGTTTTAATTTTAAAAAGACTACAGACATCCCAAATATCTATTTTAAAGGTCACTTTCTTGTTTCAAAGCAGAAAACTCCAATTTTTATTGACTTGAGACTGTCTTCAGTGACCAAGCACAAATAGACATTCATCATCATCATTATAACCACGTGGCTACCACTGCTTGAGAGCCTACTATGCGCCAGCCCTGAGAGACGTAGCATGCACTTGTACAGTGGCCTTGCAGGCAAGCATTACTCTTGTTTCAAAGATGCAGAAACGGAAATTTCCGTAAAGATTAAATAATGCTGAAAAATGTCAGAGAGTTGGAATTCAGACCTAGGAGTGACCCTATGACCTGCATTCCATCTCACCATGTGACATTGTGTCACACGTTCTTGTGAATGCCACCCATTCTGGAGACTGCCTTTTAGCCCGTTTTTTCCTATGCTGGTTCCAGAATAAATGACTTACTGTAAAATCCAACAAATACAGAAAATCGTCTAAAGCTTAATATATATGTACATGAATCTACATACATTACATCATACGTAAAACACACATTTACATAAAACAGTAAAACCAAGGCTTATTAAATACTATGGGCAACGCTCATTTAGAGAATATGACAAAACTGTTTTTACCTCTCTCTTTCTTCTTTCTTCCTGAGTACGATGTAAAAGAGAAGCCTTTTCTTCCTAAACACAAAGAGATATAAAAAAATTACAGAATGTCTTAACCCAAAAAAGGATTCTAAAGACCATCCCATCAAATTTTCTGACTCAGCGGGCAGTCTGAGGAACAAGACGTCAAATGGTCACAGACCCAACCAGAGTCTGTCTTTCACCAGATTCCTAAGAACGAACTCTGATTTCCTCACACACGACGTGCATGCGGGTAAAGCTGGGGAGAGGCAAGGAAGCCGGGCGCTGGTCTGAGGCTGACACTCTGGCTATGACAAAGTGCCACAGCTTTGCCAAGGACAGCACTTGGGGGAGGTCAGGCACCCTGAGCAAGAGGTCACATTACTGCTAACAGATGCACAAGTCTACAATTATCTCGATAGAAATTTCAATGAAAAATCAATTTCTCTACTGTTACCAAATTAAAGAAAAAATTTTTTTCATTCTAAATAAAACTAAAATGTGAACAAAATTACTTGGTAAGTAGAAACTAAATAACAAATAGGAAGGCTAAACATCTCAAGTAAAATAAAAATAATTAAAAGACAACTCTCCTTCCCCCAAAACTGTTCCAGTCTACAACATCGGAGCATTTTATTTTTGCAAATTTAATCCAAAATAAAATTAAAGGTCCAAGACATTACATACGAATTGTTAAAAAATTAATAAACTTAAAATTTTTAACAAACACCCATCAGAAGAGTGTTGGAAAGCAAGTAATTATCAGTTTAAAATCATACACTGAGATGTGAAGGAACACATAATACGTGGAAGGAAACATTTCCTTCCGACGAAATTTAAAGCCAAAGAAATATTTATCTCCAGACATTTTCCACTGTAGAAAATTTCATTTCTTGAATTTCAAATAAAAATCCTTTACCACATGTCCACACTCAGAAAATATTTTGTTTTAAACTTAATTAATTAAAAGGAAAGGAGGAGGAAAACCTAAAGTAAAAAGTGCAAAGTTATAACGTTCAGGATTATGGAAAGCTTACAGATAAAAATAAAGACGTTATGTCTGTTCATTATCTTTATGAATAGAACTGGTATGCTTAGATCTATAATTTCTTTTCCTTCTATCTCCATTGTGCAGATTTAAAATACATCCATTATTTGGTTACAGCTAAAGATCAGGTTTCCTAAAATGGTATACACTGTTACAACTATGAAATTAAACAAACTAACATTTTACCTGGGGAAAAAAAGGCACATGCTGGCAAAAGTCACTAATTTACTTCAACATGCAAATAAGCTTAGTCATCACTAATCTAAAAGTCCCATGGGTTCGAGGACGTCATGTTTCTTCCTATCACGTCCCTGTCATCTGCTTCAATGTCTGGCACATGTAGGTATTCAATAAATATTTACAAAACCCACGAATAAGCAAAACAAAGCATTCTAAGAGAAGGAATAACCATAATAGTTGCAATATTTTAAAATCAAAATAGGTACTAAGCATAATTGGATTATCACTGCCACCTCTTCCGTAAAGCTCTCCCTAGAGGACCGCCACCACGCCCTGTCCTCCACAAGGTGGACTGGCGAGCTCGCGAATGCAAACCGACTGCCCTGCACACATGACAGCCATCCACAAGCTCACAACAAGCAGTAAATGACTATCTGCACTGGGCACGCATCAGGAAGGCCAAAACAGGTATCACCTACAAAGACATGGCCGCCAAAATACTGCAGGAGGTCACTACAGCCACGCATGGGCGACTCACCACACAAGAATCCACACCAGTGATGTGGACTGGGACCGCAGCTGTGGTCCGTGCTGAAAGCCAACACGTGGCCACGTGCCTGGCTACAAAGCTCCCGACTCCAACCTCACCACGAACAAGCATCTCGGGGAAATCACAGCTTTGCTGTCCTAAGTTATATTTCTACTGAACATCAAATAAGAACTAAGCTTTTTAAATGTTCCTTCATATATCACCTAAATTGTCACACACAATACTTTGGGACAAACACTGACGGCACTAAAGAGGTCAAATAGGTCAATGTCAGAGAGTCTCCGGGGAGGCGCAAATAGAAACAGAGGACGGCAAGTGATAAGGATGGCACCTCAGATGTATAAAGAAAAGCTTATTATTCAATGAGGAGCGTTGGAACAACTGAGTGGCCTTCACGTCGAAGCAGATTCCTGATGAACCTGATTTGCGTACGTGCACAGCGCTGTAAAAACATATGAGGATGATAAGGGAATTAAAAAACTCAACGTGTAGGAAGACTTTCTCTAAGAAAGATCACACATAAAGTCTATGTTACTGTTTGTCATTAAGTTATTTAAGCCCTGACCTTATTTGACAATGATAAATGGGACTACATAAATATTTAAAACTTTTTACACAGGAAAATATCATAACCAAGGTTTTAAAAAGTGACAAAGTAGGAATAAATATTTCTAACACTGCAAAACCAATTATTTGTAAAAGCTCTCCATAATAATTTTAAAAGATTAACAAAAAAATTAGCAAAAGCTATATAAACAGTGGATAGGAAAATAAACAAAAATACCTATTAAACCTAAGAACTTTATCTTTACTCACATGAGAAAAAAAGGAAGGAAACGCACTGCGGCAGGCTGGGGCCCACGGACTCGGTTACCTGCAGCTCAGGGCGGTTACCTGCAGCTCAGGGCGGCTGAGAGAGCCAGCAGCTACTGTCAAGGCTGGCAGAGCCCTGGGGCAGTCAGGACACGCCTATCAACACTCACGATGCACACAGCCTTGGACCCAGCACTTCTGGAAACTTAACCAACACAGGTTCTAGGCACTCGTGCAAGGGCACGAAGTGTCGCTGAAATGAGCAAAACCTGAAAATCACCTGAATGGCCATTAAACGCGTGACGGCTGCCTAAGTTCTGGAACATTCATCACGTAGAGTGATGTGGAGCTTCCTGTAAGAATGCGACAGGCCCACCTGTCCTGATCCGGGTCTACCTCCGAGATGTACCGCTGGGGGAGAGCAGGCCCCAGACTGGTTAACGTGCTCTACCGCTGTCTGCACAACTGGAGGGACGCAGGCCTCGACGACGACACGCAGAAAGCAGCTTGGCCAGGACAGCTGAGAGCCGGGGACGGGCTGACCGGGAGGGCCAGGGGTTTCGGGAGTGCAGGTGGGGTGGGAGGTAGGGAGACTTTTATTATTTCATTTGAATCTTTATTTCTACTGCTCCAATGATCATCCATGTACATGTACTACTTCCTTATTGTTTTAGAATAAACTAATGAAACTACATGAGAACGTAAGTTTTTTAAAACAGCTCAACATAACTAAGAATAAGTTCATAATTAAGTGTCTGGGAGGAAACGAACAATGTGCAAAAAGCACATTCAGATTTTGATTCTTAACAAGTTTCTGGTTTCAATTTACTATACTTGAAAACATCTTACCTTTTCAATTCTATGGGCCCAGAAAAGTCAGGGATGCCTCCTAGTAGTTTCTTAAACACACCGACCACATGTTTTTGGAATGACTAAGCCTATTGTTCTACAGCATACACACTACTTTCAACCCCACCCTCTCACCTCCACAGCTGGGACACTAAGCCTATCTATCCATCAGCATGCGAACAATGGGAAATTACGGCAAACTTCTCTATTGGATCTGTGAACTTTGGGCACATTATCTTACCTCCTCTGGAACTAAATATGACCAAACTTCACAAATACCATTAACACAGATGTTTTTAAAAGAAAAAATACTTTCTTCGTGCAAATAAATTTAGTGGTAACAAAATGAAGTTGTTAAAAGTCAGTCATATACAGTTTTTTTTTTTTTAAGCAGAAAAGCAAAGTTTTATTAGAAGGGAAAGTTCACTTCCAAACGCGGAAGTGGGACTGAGCAAGAGACACGTGGCTCAAAAGATGTATAGTTTAACTTAGATTTCATTAACCATCATGACAAAATATTTATGGTAAAAAATTTGAGTATACATTGAAGGAAATTTATATAACATAACAATTTCCATAAAACCAAATAGTCAAGTTGACTGCTAACCATTCATAAAAAAGAAATTTACCGTGTTTATTGATATTTTGATTAAAAAAAAAACAACTGAGGTTTCCATTGTTTCATCTGAGTTATTTTCATTAGCAATTTACTGCTTTTACCAATGTAAAAAGGATAATCAGTTTAACATCTGTTTCAAGTTAGTTTCCCACCCTCAAGCACCAATGTAATACTAACAGTTTTCACAATTCAAATATTCGAAACACTTCCCTTGAGTTAATTATAATGGTAAAAAGCAGCAAAAATATTTGTGAATAATGCACAACCTACAATTTATGGGATGCTTCCTTTTGTAGCCCTATAAGAAAAAAGAACCTCTATGAAATTATAAAAACAACTTCATACACACAAAAAAACTTTTAAAGGTGTGTCGAAATGCAGTAATTAGTAAAAATCATATTCATAAAATAATGTACAATGATTCCCAATTCAAGAAATATATTTTAAAAGACTAGAAAAATTAACTTTCTAAGTGGTGGGTAGGGTTCCAAATAGGTCATTTTTCTTGATATATTTCAGTATATTTTAAATTTTCTATAATAAATATTACTTTATAATCAGAAAAGAGCTCATTTTTACATAAAGCATCCAAAGCAAAATGCAATAGTTTAAATCCCATTATAATAAAAGACTTCCTTTTCTTACACCAGACTTGTACAAGTATGGAACTATTTTAATAGCAAAATGCTGGAAATAACACACACACACACACACACACATATATATGTATATGTAGACATATCCATCAACAGGCAAGTGGCTGCATGATACAAACCAGGTAGTAGAATATTAAACATCTATGAAAAATAATTACACAGATCCAGTAATGACATTACTAATAGTAGGTGCTAGTACGGATCGTTATTAAAACAGAAGTAAGGTATGCTCTCTCTTTTATTTAAAAAGGGGGCACTGGTTTCTGTTTAGACGAGTCCTGAGTAGACCCTGAGGACACCGGTGACAGGGAGGAGCCTGGGAGTCACAGTGAAAGGCTCCGTTTCATGCCCTTTAGAAGGATTCCAGTTTTTATCAATCTTTTCAAGGCCAATGACTAGAGACTGGAGGAGACATCATTAGAACAAAGATTAGGGAATACGCAATGTGACTTTCTCACAATGACGGATCATGACTTTCACATCACGAGACGAGGAGAAGGGAAGCCCAGAAGAGGAGATTCCCTGGGCCGAGACGTGATGGCGGGGAGCGTTTTTTCCAGTTCCAATCATCCTTTTTAGCATCGCGTTTTGCAGTAAGGACGTGAGATGAACTACGCTGCTCGCCAACACTCTGGAGTTTACTAACGATCCGAACACCGTGAAAAAGAAAACTCAGGGGCAGCAGAGTGGCTGGGGCCCCCTCCTTGGTGCCTGCAGGCACGCGGGGGGTGGGGGGGCCGGGTGTCACTGCAGCCGGAGACGCGCAAGGGCGGCCACATGCCCCAGTGGACCACGGGAACAGCCTGCGGCTCAAACCCTTGGGCTCCATGGTTGTCACCAAATGGTCTGGACTCTCCCAGCCCCGATTTTCTTCTCCACGGGACGCTGGCGCCTCCACCTCCCAGGACAGGAGTCCAGAAGCGACACTCACACAAGCAAGCACCTCGGGAGGGGCCGCACGGAGGACAGTGGCTGTGGAGCCCAGTGGGCGAGCCAGGAGAGGGCACAGCCCCCCGGAGAGGGAGCGCGCCAGCCCCCACCCGCCGTGAGCGCCTCTCTGCGGAACAAGGTTCACCCTGCACCACCTGCAACTCTGAGCGAGCAACTCGGCTTCCTTCTCGATGCACCCTGAAGACCAGCACGCATCACCGATCCCGATGGGCGCGCGTCGTCATCTTCACAAAACAACGAACTTTAACTTTAGAAAGTCGACTGAATAGTCGAAACCTTGATTTCGGGGTAACCCAGAGTGTAAATGTCTCGTGGTCAGTCCACAGGGCACAGTCACGGCCACAGTAAACAAAGCCGCACACCAGTACCGAGGGGTGAGGTCCCCCCACACCCTGGCCACCCAGCGCGGCCTCTGCTCGCCGCCACGAAGCACTGCTGCCGGGGCGCCACGCACGACGGCCCTCTGCTCACCGCGCCCTGCACGCCTCTGCGACTGTCGGCATCCCTCAGTTTCGTCCTGAGCCACGGCCTCTACAACACTCCCCCTTGAGGATTCCAGCGCGCCTCCCAGGCCCAGCTATGACCCACGGAGGGACCGATGGCCAGTCAGCTTCCACCCGAAGCTCCAGACCAGCGCCCGCCTGCCCACCGCGCAGCCCTGAGCTCCTCACGTGGACACGTCTGCAGGAATGTAATGTTGCCCTGGTCCACGGAGCCGCTGTCCAGTCCAGTCACCCCTGACAGACACCTGAAGTGACCCTCATCACAGATCGCATGTCTCCCGAACCCCACTGCGCCCAAGTGCCTGTCACTTCATTTAGGCACCCGTCACCCCTCCCGTCCTGCCTCTTTCCAACCACCTGCACTGCCCCACACTCACCCTGAAACCCGGGATGCTCAGGGCCCCCTCGCTGCCTGCGAACCTTCAGTGGTGCGCCGATGCCCCAGGTCGGCCTGGCCCCGACCCCCTGTCCCCCTGCCTTCTCTTCTCCCTCCCCCGCTCCAGCCGCAATAAACAATCTGCAGGTGACTGTCGCTTCTCCTTAGGTGGACACCTGTGCCCGTGCTGTTCCTACGTGGTGGCAACAGTGTTCACCCGTAAACAGGAGCCAGAACCCAGGCCAGCACACAGGAGCCGGCGGCAGACCCGAGTGAGACAAGCATGACAGGGACAGACGGACGCTGCACGAGAGCACGTCCGTGTGGGATCCGAAGGACGGCCAAACGCTTAGAGCCAGGGGGCAGAAGGGCGGCTGCCAGGGGCTGGGGGGGGCGGGGCGCGGGTGGTCAGGAGATAGGGAGAAACAGGTAAAAGGGTAAGCACAAAAATAAGACAGTTGCTTTCCTATATACCAGCAATGAACAACTGGAATGTGAAATGAAAAACACAATGTCATTTATATTGGTACCAAAAAAGTCAACTACTTAGATCTAAGTAGCTCTGTCCACCCACAGAAACCTGCGCAAGTCTGACGGACGCGCTCAACGAGCTAAACGAATGAAGACAGAGCCCGTGGGCAAGACAACTCAATACGGTCAAGACTGATTCTCCCGAGTTTAATCCAGCGTCAGTGCGATACCAGCCAAAGCCCTGCGAGTCGGCGGTGGACGCCAACAAAATGACGCCGAGGTTTACACGGAGAGGCAAACCTAACGGTGAAAAAAGCTCTATCAAGTCACAAATGACGACCAGCCAGCAGAATGACGGCAGCGAAGATCACAGTCAGAGGACTTCACAACTTCCCCTAAAGCTGCAGAAATCGCAGCGCGGCACTGGCCAAAACTCAACAAAACAAAGAGCAGACAAACGGAACAGCACAGAGGCTGGACACAGACCCACAAAAACAGAGCCAGCTGGTCTCGGACAAAGGCGCAAGGTCAGTCCAATGAAGAAAGGCCGGCTCTTCAACAAAACATGTCGGGACAACTAGACACGCACATGCAAAAAAAACAAACTAGACAGACAAAAAACAACAAAAATTAACTTAAAATGGACCACCGGCCTAAATGTAAAATATAAAACTAACTATAAAACTACTAAAAGATAACACAGAAGAAAAGCTAGGTGACCCTGGGTTCAGCAATGACTTTTTAGACACATCAAAAGCATAATACGTGAAAGAAAAAATTGATAAAACTGGATTTCATTAGAATTAAAAACCTGTTCTGCAAAAGACACTGTTAAGAGAATGAAAAGACAAGTTAGAGACCAGAAAAATATTTGCAAGAGACATATCTGACAAAGGACTTACAGATACACACAGTATATGCAAATATATTAAAAATATATGCAAACAACTCTTAAAATGCAAACAACTCTTAAAATGCAACAAGAAAACCAACCCAATTAAAACATGGGCAAAAGACCTGCACAGACACCTCACGGAGTAAGACAGGCAAACGAGCACATGAAAAGGTGCTTCGCATACGTCAGGGAAATGCAAACTTAAACCTGAACAATGAGACACCGCCACATTCCCAGAATGGCCAAAATCTGAACATGGACACCGCCGAGCGCTGGCGGGGCCACGGGGCCGCAGCAGCTCGCCCGCGGCTGGCGAGGACGTTGGGGCCACAGCAGCTCGCCCGCGGCTGGCGGGGACGTGGCCCGGGGCAGCCGCTCTGGAGGACAGTGTGGGGCTTCTTGCAGAACTAAGCGTGCTCTCACCCTGTGACCCCGCAATCGTGCACCCCAGTGTCTCCCCAAAGGAGCTGAAGACTGTCACATGAAGCCTGCATGTGGACAGTCACGGCTGCTAAGACTGGGAAGTGACCAAGGCATCCTTCAGCAAGGGATGGATGGACCCACTGGTCTGTCCAGACAGCAGAGTGTCATTTAGTGATTAAAAAAACAGCACTATCAAGTCATAAAAGACATGGAGCAATCATAAAAGCATATTCCTAAGTGAAAGAAGTCCATCTGACACAAAACCCGCAGAACGTACACCCCCACAAGTGACCCCTAATACAAACTGCGGGCTTCGCTGATGATAATGCAACAACATGGGCCCATCGACTGCAACACGCACACTGCGTGAAGTGGAGATTTAAATGCCACAGCAGTGTGCTGGGGAGATGAGGTGTGTGAGAACTGTACTTGCCAGTCAAATTCTGTAACCCTAAGACTAATCTAAAAGAGTAATGTCAATAAAAAAGTAAAATAAATGAGCTGTCAAACCATGAAAAGACATGGAGGAATCTTGAATGTGTATTACTACGTGAAAGAAGCCATCTGAAAAGAATACACACTGTACGATTCCAACTACGTAGCATTCTGGAAAAGACAAAACTGTGGCGACAGTAAGAAAGTCAGTGGTTGCCGGGGTGACAGCGGGGAGTGGGGAGGGGGGTTACAGGCAGGAGGAGAGGTAAATGCAAGAAACTTTCAGGGCAATAATCGTGCAACACTGTAACAGTGGATGTGCCTCACTGTACTTTTATCAAAGCCCATGGCAAGTACAACACAAAGAAGGAACCGTAATGTATCAATACTGGTCCATGAATCGTAACAAATGACCCACACCGATGGACGATGAACGCCGCATGCTAACAGGTGAAGAAATGAGGTGAGGAAAGTGCGGATGAGGGAACACTACCACCTGCCTGATTTTCTGTAAACCTAAAAGTATTCTAAAAAGTTTAAAAATTAAAAATAAAAATACTCTTAAAAGTAAACTTAATTTTTTAAAAAGCAATGCACAAACATTATAGAAATGTTATTTCTAATTCAGCTTTTACTCCATCCATGGAAAATTAGAAAGAAATTTTTAATTTCCTTCCCAGCTATAATCTTTCTGTATCCACATCCATTTCTTTCCTTTAACTCTAAAAACAGTTCCCACTTCAGCGGACGCCTGACTCTTTTCCACGCCTGCCTCGCCAGGAGGCTGAAAGCCTGCGACCCGCCCTCCTGTAGATTTGCTCATTTCTCCCAACCCCCAAACCTAGTACCTGCCTGAGGCCCGGAATGCAACCTCTGGGGCTGCGATCTGACCTCCAGCTCCTGCTGCCCCAGAATGCTTCCCCTCGAAAGTCACCACGGTGGCCCTGTTGTCAGTGTCTGTCTCCTCCCGGTGCCCTGTCCTGCAGCCCAGGACACTGTGGCCACTGCCCTTCCTGCAGTTGTTTCCTGAGGACTCATTCTCCTCACTAACTGTTGCAGTACTCACAAGTCCCACCAGTCCTGAACGCCACGCCTTCTTCCCGAGTTGACTTCATTCCAAGCCGCTCCTCTGCTGACAACTCCCACACCTGCACCTCTAAACCCAGATTTCTCCCCCGAATTTCACACGTGCAGCCAACAGCTGGTTCTACATGCCCGCCCACGTCTAGGGAACCCGGGCAGGCCTCTCCTGGAGCCGGGGCTCCCCACCCCTCATGCGAGGCTGCGCTGGCCACAGCGGAGACTCCAGCCCCGCCCCAGACTCAGCTCCTCCGTGGACAACTGCCCAGGCCCATCGGATTCCCTCTCCTGAGACGTGGACTGAGACCCAACTGTCTCAACTGGACACCTGAACTAGGAAATCGCACCGCAGCCGAGATCCAGCGTGGGCGAGAGGAGAAAGCCAGTCCGCAGAGCGCTGAGAACGAAGGACGCAGGGAGCGGGGCAGCCAGCTTGCTGTCTGGATGTGTGTCCTTCCGGCCTGCGAGACATCATCTCCTTCCCGTGCACTCTTTTTTTTTTTTTTTTTTTTGCCTAGTCGCTAGTTTCAGTGAATTCCTACACTGGCAATCAAATGAGCCCTAAGATATTCTTCTATGCACTACCAAGAGAGGGGAAAAAATAGTGCCAATATACCATCGTGCCACCACGATGTATCCTGATTTCAGAAATACTGAAAAGTGGAAACCTCTGACTCAGAATCAACGGAATCCAGTATATACCTACTCCACGGCCACCCTCCCACCTGCTGGGGTCCTCTTCCCGTTTCTCACCCACCCTGACTGTACCCATTCTTCAAGAATCAGCCCCAGGGAAATCCAGATGGAGCAATTATTCCCTAATGTTATTTAACTTGTAATTGTTTAAATCGTATCTCCCCAACAAGATTAGAATGAGAGCAAGGGCCTTCCCTTACAATGTTTCAGAGTCTACACAGAGTCTTTAGAAACACACACAAAAATTCACATATTTTTTGAGAAAAAAGATGTATTTATTCAAAATGTGGCAACTAGTCAGTGTTCCACCAAGCTCAAGAAAGAAGGAAAACTGTCACATAATCTAAGACTTGGGGGGAGGGGGCGATGGCGAGATTGTAACTTATTGTTTGTATTAAATGAGAGAAAGGACTTATGCAGCAGCCAAAGAGAATTTCGGAAAATAAGGCTATATGGGTGTTCAACGTCCTAGTTATCAGGAAGTAAAATCAGAACTACACTGAAACCGCATGCCCAGCACAACTGCCAAAATTAAAAAGACTGACAATACAAAGTGCTGGCAAGGAGACGGAGCCACTGAAACCCTCAGTCACCACACGCACGCCACACCGGGAAACTGGCAGTGTGCACTTGGGGCCCATGTGTCACGCATGAGTCAGCATCTGAGAATACACAACTACTGTAAGACAACAAACAAATTCCCATGGAAAACAGATAACTGTGGTATGTACACGCAGTGCAACAAAACAGGTGAGTTCCACCTTTCAGACAGAATGCTGAGCTAAAGAAGCTAGATCCGAAAAGGGACAAAAGCATGTGACGCGAGGCACGTAGGTGCAACAGGCAACAGAGCTGGGAACAGGAGCACCTCTGGGGAGGAGTGGAGGGAGGAGGAGCCCAGGGAATGCCCACAAGCAGTGGTGGTCACAGGGGCCTGTTCACAAGCAAAACTCCTTCAGGCAGAACCTACTTGCACCCTGGCCCAAGTTCCCTTACCAGGCCGGTCACCTATCCCCCAGCTGCTACAGGTTACCTACTACCTTCTGGGGAGACCCGTCCTCAGCCTCAGTAAGGCCAGGCTCCCACCCTCGCCCAGCAGGCAGCCCGCAGCCAAGACTAACATGGGGGTGAAAATGCCGCCCCCCTACCGCAGGAAGAGGCAACTCGGGGACGGCAGCGGTACAGCAGAGCGGTACAGCAGAGCTGGCCGGGGCGCTGGGGCTCAAGCCAGACTCCACCCTGGAAGACCCCTCCCTGGCCTCTCCCCTCCCCTCCGCAGCTCCACTTGCACAGGGAGCTTTTCCTCTGGCTCTAACCGAGGACACGGCCTAAGCCACGTACACTTAATGTCTGTGACGACGACTGTATGTATGTTAAGTCTACGTCCCAGTATAAAGGAGGAAAAAAGGAAAAATCTTGTTTTGCATGGCAGAAAAGCCAGATGTTCACTCTCTCGAGATTCTGATCAACAGACAGCTCCTTTCCTACAGAGAGGCGTTGCTCGGTGACAAACAGGCTCGGGCCCCCGCCGGGCGCTCCTGCCTGCAGTGGAGGCCCGACCTCAGTGAAGTGACACGGATGCTGGGCTGGGGACCCGCCACGAGCTTGCCGTGTACGTGCAGAGTAACTCTAGTTTGTCCACTCTTATTCTAAACAACTATAAGAGTTATTACATGACCAATCATTACGGGGGGTGGGGGCAAGTCCTAGATTCGGCCGAGAAACAGGTTTCCAGGAGGCAGGGGTGGTTCCGCCTCGCTCCCGGAGACCGACACGAGCAAACACACTCGCTTTACTTTCTGCAACAGAAAACACCCTAACCCAAGCGTGAGGAAGTATCCGGAGTCCGCTTCCGCGAGGAGAGCTTGTGTCCTCCCCCCACCCTCCCGGCTGTCGCGCTCCGCGAACCGAAAGGGCCGCGCGCCTTCCGCATCCCTGCGGCGGCCGAAACCTGCGCGCGCCGCGGGCCGGCGACCCGGTCTGCGAAGCCCTGCCCGCGTCGGCCCGCCCTCCTCCTCCCGCTTTAAGCCATCGGGAGCAGGTGACACACAGCCGGCCGGCCGCGGTCACGTCGCGCAGGTGGGGCGCGGACCCCCGGGCCCCGCCCGCCCGCCCGGACGCCGGACACACGGGCCGCTCTTACCTTCCGGCTCGCGCCTCCGAGGGACACCTTGGGCCTCGTTTTGAAATCCCCTTCAAAACTGAACATCTTTACAGCTTATCCCATCTGGGAGGAGCCCGGGATCCTGAGAGCGGCGGGCCGGGCGGGGAGGGCCCGGGGCAGGGGTCTCCGGCGGCGAGGACGGGGCAGCGCCGGGAGGCGCCCTGCGCCCGGCCTGGGGGCTCTGCCCGCCCGGGCCTGCCCTCGAGCGGGCGGGCGGTGACACTGGGGGCGGCTCCGCCTCTCCGCGCCCCTCATCCACGCCTCCCCAGTGCTCCGGCCGAGGCCGAGGGCGCCGCAGGGCAGCGGACCCCGCGCTCGCACAGGGAGCAGCCGCCGGGAGGGAAGATGGCCGCCGGCCGCCGCGCGCGCGCGCCCGCCATCGACGACGCGGCGCTCCTCCCGACGTCCCCCGGCGTGCGCGCGCCCGCTATCGACGACGCGGCGCTCCTCCCGACGGTCCCCCGGCGTGCGCGCGCCCGCCATCGACGCCGTTACGCTCCTCCCGGCGGCTGGCCAGCGTGCGCGCGCACGCTATCTTGGAGCGTGGGAATGTATCAGAGTTCTCCTGTCTGCGGCAGGGGCGCGTTAGGCGGGGCCGGGGGTCATGGGCACCTGCGTCCCCGGGGTGGACTGTGAGGGTAATGCTGTGCCTTTCCGGGAAGTGGGCTTGTAACCTTCTGTATGATCCCCAACGACTGATCTGGGAAGAACAGGATGGGCTTTAGTAGGAACTTAGTGCTTGTAGGCAGTGCACACATATGTCATACACACACACCTGTATATCCCTGTATATTCAGGTACAGGCATACATGTACACGGAAATGTGTATCAGGTACACACGTACATATACAGAAATGTGCACATCACATGTACATGCATTATAAATAGAGACATAAGGTGCTATAATTACATAAGATGCAGCAATGGGGGAATCTGAGTGATAGGCATATAGGACATCTCTGGTTTTTGCAACTTTCTGTGAATCTCAAGGTAGAATTTTAAAATACTGCCTAAAATAAGAATAATAAAAATCTTGAATACCTCCTACAGGTGAGGTTTTCTGATGTTTGAAACAGCCATGAATGCCTCATCCACTTCCATCAGAAAACACACTTCCTTTCTTCTGTTCCTTTGTTTCAAATCAATCTAATGTATGATATGCAATATATTCCTAAACTATTGTTTGGGGAAGCTTGTGGGATCTCAGTTTATCTGAAGATTCCAGCTGAGAATCATAAAGTGTTTCAGAAGTTCTTTTGCAGTTTGCAGGAGGAGAGGAAGGGAGCAGCTCCTCCCACCAGGAAAGACATTGACTCATTTTCTCCTCCCTCTACACTTTCTTGTCCAAGTCACCCACAATTCAAACATTTGGTAAAGACTGGTTATGTTTCCATCATAAGGATTTATTATTTAGAATAGTGATGTGTGTTAATTATTAACAAAATCAAAACAATACTGACATAAGCAAAGTATAAGAGAATCTTTCTATGTGCCTTACATCCCCTCACCAATCGACCTGTCTGCTTATCTACCTTAGTTTCCTATCGCTGCTGCAACAAATTATCACAAACTTAGTGGCTTAAACAACACAAATTTATTATCTCACGTCATAGAAGTCAGAAGTCTCACTGGGCTAAATTCAGGGCGTCCTCAGTGCTGTGCTCCTTTTGGAGGTTTGGGGGACAATCCATTTCCTTGCCATTTCCAGTTTCTAGAGGCGTCCAGCAATGGCATCACTTCCACCTCTGCTTCCATCCTCACACCTCAGCCTGACTTTCCTGCCTCCCTCTTCTATAGACCCTAGGATTACGTTGGACCCACTCAGATAATTCAGGATAATTGTCTCATCTCAAGATCCTTAATCACATCTGCAAAGTCCTTTTAGCCAGGTAAGGTAATATATTCACGTGTTCTGAGGATTAGGATGTGAATATCTATTTTTGGGGGGTGGGGGCCATTAATCTGTGTGCCAATCTGTGTATCTAGGATTTTCTACTTTTAAAAATACTCTCCCCAAGCCCTCAACAACTTTCTCTTTAGGTACAAAATGTCCCACGGATGCCCTTCCATGGTGGTACTTAGTAGTAGCATATTTGTATTCATGTCTGCTGAGGATCCCACTTCCCTATCCTTTGACGCCTAGGTGGATGCCACATTACTGTCACAAAGTCTACTGCGAGAGCATCCTCGAACCTGGGAATGAGTTCTTTGTGCAGGAGAGACTCCCAAAGTCGCACGGCTGAGCTGCAGGGTAGCAGAGTTGCACTTGTAGGGTCTGTTCCTTGCTGTCCCCAGATGACGTGCCCCTCTCCTTTGGGATCATCCTGGGGCCACTGGTGAGCCATGTGGGCATTGGCCCCAGCGACTCTGGAGTGAGTCTAAAGGGAACATTCAGTAAATCAACGCCAAGGCCACCAGACACCCACTCCTGGAAATCACCCCTTCCTGAAATTATGTCCAACCACATCGTCATCGGAACTCATGTAATGAGATTAACCACATTAAGATTCTCCAATATACACACACACACAAAAAACTTCCAGTGACTGAAACTGTAAAGAGAGACACAGAAACCTGCGTGGGGTGGGGGGCCGGGTATGGTCAGTGACGGTCCTGGGGGACGCTTGTCGGGCACTGGCAGCGTTGTTTCGTTGCCTGTCTGTGGGTACTCTTTAAAATTCAGGTATATGTTTAATATTCTTTTGTGCGCAGATTGATTTTAATGATAAATTTCTTTTAGAAAAAGAGAAGTCACGGTCTCAGTTCCGGCCGCTGTGAGAGAACACCACAGATGGGGTGCTTCCGAACAGCGAGCATTCGTTTCTCGCAGTCCTGGGGGCTGGAAGGCCAAGGTCAGGTGTCTGCTGAGGAGCCACTTCCTAGTTCACAGCCGGCCCCTTCTGGCTGTGTCCTCGCAGGTGGCGGGGAGAGGGAACCCTGTGGGGTGTCTTCTATACGGTCCTAGTCCCATGGCGGGGGCTCCGCCTCACGACACCATCCCTCTGGAGGGTAGGGTGCAACGAATGAACGGGGGCGGGGGGGGGGGGGCACAGTCTATATCATTCATTAACAATATGGTGACAATAAGAGGCCCTAGATTCGAACACACATTCCTCTTCCATTATCACTTGCCAGGGGAAGTTGAAGTACAAACACTAAATTGCTTTGCAAAGTCAAAGTCCAAAGACATTAAAATCCAAAAGAATTACAATGTGGAAAAACTGACAGGAGGGGAGAAATAGACGATTCAACAGTAATAGCTGTCGACAATCCCCCGTTGTGAATAATGGGTAGACCATCTAGACAGATGCCACCACCATAAGCCAACCCCACGGGCAGACACCTGGGGACCGACCCCTGGCTGGGCCTTCTCAGGGGAGTCAGATGCTGGGCCATCAAACAAACCTGGGTATGGTAGAAAGGACAGACATCAAAGTGCGTTCTCTGACCGAGACAGAAAGAAATTCAAAAGCCTTAACAGGGAAAATGGGGGAAACTCACAAATGTGGAAATTAAACAACTCCTAAATAGCCATGGGTCAAAGACAGAATCAAAGTGGAAACCAGGAAGTACTTTGAGGGGGCGAAGTCAGCATCCCCCACCCCGCACCCGCACCTCCAAGACCTCCCAGAATTTAGGGGGCGGGAGACGGGTGTCAGTCCAGGAGAATGTGCAACTCCCCTGCAGGTCGTGGAAATCCATGCAGGCACCCCGAGTTCCCGCGGGGGGGTGTTGTGCAGGTCGGCCTCACCCCGGGGCGGGGTGTACCTGGGCGGATCGCCCCTTGCAGAGTGCAGCTAGGGCCAATGCGTCCTGCACACTTCACAGGTCCGTGGTGGGGCAGGCCTGGCTTGCGTCGCCTTTCTCTCCTACCCCAAATCCCCGAGCCCTGACGTCTCTCCCCACCAGCCTCTGGTCCGCGGCATGAGGTCTGCTGCTGAGACCCGCCCGCAGCAGCCTGTGGCCTCTGCCCGCCCCGGCCTCAGCACGGCTCAGGCCTGGGCCAGTGTCTTGAGAAAGTATCATTTTACACGATTTTGGACCCAGCTGAGATTCCTGAGTCAGAGCTACGGGGGCATTGCCAAAGGTCACCAGGAACCTTCCCCCTGTCGGTTGTCCAGCCACAGACTCCCCACTGGACACGGTCCATGGCTTGAGCCCAAGTCAAGGTCAGGACACAGTGGCCGGCGACAGCCATCTGGTGAGGCTGAGATGCAAGTTCCAGGCCGTGCCTTCGCTGAGGGTCTCAGCAGGGGCAGGCCCAGGACAGCCCATCACACATGGCGTGAACGCGGCCGGGGAGCCAAGCTGCGGCTCCCTGGCTCCCCAGCTCCCCGGCTCCCGAGTGTGTGTCCCTCGCCGGGCAGCGCTGTCGCCCCGCAGCCTCTCTCACATTCCATGCTCAGGGCGGGCCCGTCGGGTAGGTATTATCACCCCCATTCGACAAAAGGCAGAGGAACTAGAGCTTTGCGACGTGGACGTTTGACGGCTGGTCCCAGCCCAGCGGGGACTCCAACCCAGAGCGGCCATGTCACCCCGTGGAGATAATGGCGCTTGCGGTCTGCAGTCTGGCCAGGGTGCGATTTCTTAGTGACTAGACGAGGCTTAAGCCGCGAAGATTTCCGTAAAACCTCTTTCGTGTTTCTGGGGGGTGGCGGGGGGAATTCTGTAAAACAAGGTCTTGTGACGACGATATTGACGAGCAGGTCCCTGAGCACTTTCTGGGAGTTAAACATCAGGGCCGCGGGGCTGCCAAAGAATGAGAACATCTCGTTTAAAATGACCCTGGCTCGAGGCCATCACAGCATCCTAACATTTTCATTAAACCGAGATACAGATATAGTTAGAGAAGTAAATCTCTTCTGATTCAAGTCCATCCCGGAGGCCGGAAGGAAAACCCGACACACGGGAACCTTGTCCTGGGGCGCCCCGCCGCACCGCCAGGCCACGTGGCGGCCGCGGTAACCGGACAGGGCACCGGCAGCACGCGCAGGCCGCGGGCGTCTGCGGCAGGGGCAGGGCCAGGCGTCTCGGGTGTCTGCCTGACCGGTCACCTTCTCTCCCCTCCCCCGTCTTGCTGCGGCCCTGTTCTGTGCACAGTTTCCCCTTAAAATATTGTCCGGTCCAGAACAAGCAGCCCTCCCTCGCTGCCGTCATAGCCGATGGCTCTCGCTTCCAGCACTGTGGGAACCGGCTCGCCCGCCTGTGCGTAACGCCCCCTCCCGCTGATGGAGGCGACATCTCCCGTTCCCCTCACCCAGGGGCTGGACCCGAGGAGGAAAAACGTTCCTCACAGACCTCCACGGTGCATTGCATTTCAGGGGAGACGTCCGGGAAACCGTCAGTCATCCAAACCCAGCCGGGCCTGTCCTCGCGCCTCACAGAGACGTGTTTAGGGTTGCCAAGGGCCAGACGTGCGGTCGCTTGGATCTGGGTGTCCTCCCGTCCCTCCCCGCCGCCTGAGCTGGACTCCCATGGCCCCCCGCCCCGCACGCTGGCCCTGCTGCCCCGTCTCCTCCCGCCAGCACCCCCCCCCCCCCGGCACCTTCCTGCCTGGCCCTCCACCTGGTGCTGTTGCCCACGGCGCTTGGCTGCTGTGGTTCTCGCCCCTCCTCCGTGACCCCCTCCTTCAGGCACCAGAGCCCCCAAAACGTAGAATGCTCTGGACTGTCTGTTAGTAAATTAAGCCAGGAGCCTACTCAGTGGGTCGACAGCTAGTAGACAGCTCGTAGACAGGGAGTCTCCTTCCGAGCAAAGGGTTCTACTGGAAGTTTCCCTGCCACTAGACACTATCTTAAAAGGAAGAAGCCTCTTAGTAACGATGACTGAATGCTACAGCACAATGTATTACAAATTCAAGGAGCTGGTGTATCTTTAGGTTACAAACAGAAGTTAAGGCAAATGTGGCAGACTGTTCTCCAAAAATGGCCACAGAAGAGCGTCCCGTCCCTCTGCCAGACCTTTCACACCCTCTCCATCGAGGGTGGAGTCTTGAATACGCTCAGTCTAACATACTTTTATTCATTTTTTTTTATTGTGGTCAAATACCATAACATAAATTTTGCCATGTTAACATTTTTAAGCACACAGTTTAGGAGCATCAAGCGCATTCGCAACCACGCACCACCACCCGTCCCTGGAACTTTCGTCTCCCAAACTGAACGTCTACCCCCAGTATCCACCAGCTTCCCCTCTCCCCTCCCACAGCCCCCCGGCACCCGCCATCTACTTTCTGGTTGAATCTGACAACGCCGCGGCCTCCTGTGAGAGGAATCGCCGTGTGCGTCCTTTTGTGTCTGGCTTCTTCTTCTCAAGGTTCATCCACGTTGTAGCAGGTGCTGGAACTCCCTTCCTCTCGAGGCCGAGCACCATCCCGTTGCGGGATGTTACACCACGCTGAGTTTTGTCTTCACGTCGGCTGGCGGCACCGGTGGTATCGTGAAGGGTGCGGCTGGACCTGTAGTGTCCGAGCACGTTTGCGTCTCTACCTTCCATTCCTTCAGGCATATACCTGGGAGCTGAATGAAACTAAAACTTCTGAGGCAGAATTTCTTCTCTGCTGTGGCGAAATCAGAGCCACACAAAGAAAACATGAAATCTCGTACGCATTTGAAAACGAAGGTCGCGTCGTCACTTCTTGCACCCACGACAAACCCTCGGAGAATGTCACGAGCTGGTGACCGGGGCTTCACACGCCCGGACGTTCCCTGTTGAAACTGAAACGGGAAAGCGGTGGCGTTCAAACCCAGTGAAGACCGCCGCCCGGCCCCTAAAAAAAAAAAATTACAGAATCGATGTACAGTAGAGATTCGAACTTTAAAATTTCAAATGTCACCCTATCATATCCCGAACCTGGGTCTTCCAGTCATTTCTATACGGAGGACAGGGGTAGAATAATAAATAATGCAGAGCCATAAATAAAGTCCCAATTGCCAAATGCCGCACGAGAAAGCAGGCCTCCCTAAACCCGCCCGTGGCTCATCTTTCAAATTAAGTTTGGGAAGAGGTTTATGGCTATGTTTCTCATGAGGGAATGCGATTACTCGAAAACATCTCAACGTGTTCCGAAGATGCAAAGGACTGATGTGGCAGACATTAATCGGTTGATAACAAGTAGAAGGAAGTTGCCGGCCCGGGCAGGGGTCCAGCCTCTCCTTTACAGATTAGAAAACTGGAACTCAGAGAAGTCGAGGCATTTACCCAAATGGTTGCAAATTTCCGATTCACATTTTCTACTTTCCTATCACGATGCCTTGTTACTTGTCCTAAAGTTACCTCAGTCGTGTTTCAAAGAGAGCCTTTTTCATGACAATTTAGGGCTGGGAGGACACTGAGCAGAGCACCAGGCCCCGAGCGAGGGCCGCCTCCCCCGGCCAGCATCTGCCTCTCCTTGGCAAAGCCAGGTGCGTGCCCTCTGTCAAGGTCACCAGTCCTCATTCCAGTGCGCTGGATCCCTGGTCTTGGCCGCTGGTCCGGACATGAGTGGCAGTGAATTACGGTTTCATTTAGCTAGGTAGCATCATGGAATTTTTAAAAGCTTCTTACTGAAGAAAATTTTAGACATATGCAAAAATAAAGAGCCGGGTGTCATAAATCCTGATGTTCCAGTGAGTCGGTTTCGACAGTCACCGACTCGTCCTTCATCTGTGGCCACCCACTCGCCCTGCCCCCACCGTCCTCGTCCCAGCCCCCCGGTGATTCTGAAGCCGGCCCCACTGCAGAGATTTCGGGATGAACAGCTAAAAGACAAGGACTGAAGCCACAACCACAGATCCATTATCATACCCAAAGCAGTTAAAAAACGGTTCCGAAGTCATCAAACATCCTGGTCGTGTTTGGACCCCCTGATCGTGTGATAATTTTTTCCGTGGAGTTAGGATGCAAATAACGTTCACGGGTCACAATTTATCGATGTCGCTCAAGTTTATTTTCATCTCCAGCCCCTCTTCCAACAATTCGCTTTTGAAGAGACCGGGCCCTTGGTCCCGGAGAGACCCCCACGATGTGTTTCATGAAACGCACCTCGTGCGGACAAAACGTCCTCCAGGAAGCGGAGTTCAGACGTGGGGGCCGGGGCAGCCTGGGGGCCGGTTTGGGCAGGACCGCCCCCCCCCCGCGGCATGGTTTGCCTCCAGAGGGCCGGTCCGCTGGCCGCCCTGTTGTCACATTCGCAGCCACCGATGGTCTCCGCCCAGATCCCTGCCTCGCAGGCAGTCTGCCAAACGGAGGGGTTCCGGTTCAGGTACCTCAACCTACTCTGGCTTCGTTTGCTAGCGAAACGCCTCTAACACCTCCACCGGGAGACAGCGCCCCTCGCCAGTATTTGATGACAACTTATGAAGCCAGCTCTGAAAATAACCTGTGGTCCCTGGACAGGCTCCACACTTAGCAGCTGTGTGATAAAGAACCAGAGGCCTTGTCCCCTGTCCCTCAGAGGCAGCTCTGAACCCTCCTCCGCACCTCAGGACCCGGAGGCCTTGTCACTCACTGGATCGCACCTGAGGGTTTATGCTAATGAGTAAGGAGCAGGCCCCACATCACACTGGGTGGCCGGGAGGGTCCAGCGGCCCTGAGGACACCTAAATGAGGGTGGGACTCGCCCAGACTTGCCCTCTGTCTCTTCCGATTCCTCGTATCCTTTCGCTATGATGTCACTGTAATCAGAAGTATAGCGCTTTCCTGAGTTCCATGAGCCTTTCTGGTAATTATCGAACCTGTGGGTGGTCCTGGGAACCCGAAACTTGTAGCCAGCTGGTTAGAAGTGAGGTGACCCTGGGGACCCTGAAATTCCCCTTCACCCAGAGTTTGACTAACTGGGTCACAGTGAAGTTTTTTTATTTAAGCATCAATAAAGACAGATACATTTTAACTCTTCTAATTATCATTCTTATTGATGATCAAACTGCCCGGCTTTGTCTTTGGCTGACGGGAGCCCCTTAAACCAGGTCCATCCAATATCACCGTGCCGGCCGCCTCCATCGGGAGGATAAGCCGTCCCATCTTCGCTCAGCTTCTCCGTTGTTGACGGAGCTCATCTTAACGTCTCCAGGCAGAAACGCACTGGGGTGTAACTGTTTCTCTCATCTTTCTTGCCTAATGTTTGCAAACGCAAGTGCGGAGCCCACAGCACGTACCACAGACACACCAGCCACAGCCAAGGCCATTCCCACGTCTGCCTCACGCCCTCTTCCTTAAAGACATAAAGCGACGGATGTTACTGTCACTCTTTTTGCCTCCCTGGGTCCCCTCCGCGTCCTCCCTCCCCAGAGGTGACGATTCTAAGGCTGATTTGTGTTCTTCCATATTCCGTGTCATTCCATTTTCCTGCCTGTGTGTCTGAGTATACTATGGCTTGAAATGCTCATTCTTTTTCAGATTATTTTTATCAAAGTAACATGCAAACGTGGCTTTCAAAATCAAGTATTCCTACAAGGCTTTAAACAAAAATAGGCTCTCTTACAACTCAGTAACAAACAAACAAACAAACAACTTGGGTAAAAAAACGGGCAAAAAAACTGAAGAGCTTTTCCTCCAAAGAAGACACACGAATGGCCCTCGGGTACATGAAAAAACGCTCAATATCAGTAATCAGCAGGGAAATGCAAACTGAAACAAAATGAAGCATCACCTCACACCTGTTAGGACGCTCATTATCAAAAAGCCGAGAGACAACAAGTGCCGGTGAGGACGTGGAGAGGAGGGAGCCGTCGTGCACTGCGGGGGCACCACACACCAGTGCGGCCACTGTGGAACACAGGCTGGGGATGCCACCAAAAATTAAAAACAGAACTTTTGTGTGACCCATTTCTGGGCATTTACCCAAAGGAAACACCCTCCAAACCCAAGGACAGTGGTTTCGGGGGAGACTCAGAAGCCCTCCGTGCTCTGAAAGGGGCGATGCCCCCCAATGGGTCTGGGGTTAAGCCGCTCATTTGGCCCCCTGGAGAAAGCAAAGCTGTCTGTCGGGTCACTTCCACACGTTGGAGGCTGGGCAAGCCATCTGTCCTCTGCTCCCGGGACAAGTTTGGTGAGTGGGGTGTGAATATTGTCAGGGGTACCCCGACTGCAGGAGCAGTCACCCTCTGTGTGACTCGGGCTGGGAAACCAGAGGTTACAAGCTGCGGTTCTGTGCTAATGCCTCCTAGTTTCCCTCCACCGTGGGGACCAGGAGGCAGCTGTCACTGACAGAGCTGCCTCCACAAGCTCAGGCCCATTGTTCGCTGAGGCCACGCCCACTGTCAGCATGTGGTCACCCCGCCCACATTTCATGCCTTGGTTCAGAAAGGACTTGTGATTGGAGATGTCAGCCTCAGGCAGGACATCTTGGGGGCTGGGCCTGTCCCACTGTAATTAGGGGGCATTCAGGGAGGGGAGGGAGCTGCAGAGAACTTACATGATGTGAAGCTAGGAGTTCATCAGCCTTCTCTTTCTCACTCTAGAGCTTGTGAATCCACCTGCTGGAAGGACACACTTCATGGACACAATGTATCGGCCTTCTGATTCCTCTGCCTGTAGCTAGATGGATAGAGATGCAGAACACTTTCGAAGGAAACAAAGTTTCCCTCTCATTGTCTGTGTATAAAAAAGGGCAACAAATGAAAGACATTGTATAATTTAGGTAGTAAATGTCCTGACGAAAGAGATTCTGAATCTGCATCCTCACTGCCGGCAGTGCCCTGAGCCCAGGGCCCCGCGGGACTAGTGCGGCCTCTGTCCTCCTCCTCCTCCTTCCATCCCATGAGCACAAATGGCCAGGGGACCCCTGCTGCCCTTTATTAGAGGCACAGGCCCTGAATTAAGGTCTAGTCTCACCAAGTCCTTATTTAAAAAGACAAAATAGCTCTTGAGGGGGCTGTATAGGATTATGCAGGACATCGAGACTTCTCACCCTGAGAAAGAATCAAACTGAAACGTTCCAGAATGTTCAAGGCCATTCTTCAAGCATGTATCATACTGGCCACAAAAGAACACCTCTGGGAAGGCAAAAGCACAGGAGAGTCACCCTGCAAAAGGTGGGGTCCAGACACCCCACCCCCTGCTTCAATAGTCCCAGACACCAGCCAACATCCATCGCCCCAGCATGGCAGGGGAAAGGGGCCCTGCTCTGCCTTGGTCACCAGACTCGGGAACTAACCACCCACCGTCAATGAAACCAGCCGGAAGTACCAGGAGGACAGGGTGGTGTCTTTGCCGGCAGCAGCCTCCGATAACTGAGGATCCGGGGTCACCAGCTAACCTTAGCCTCCGGCCTCAGGGCTCCTGTCTAATCGATTCTTTAACTTTGGAAAGTACTTTACACACTTGGCACGTTCTCTCTCCCAATCTAAGGTCCCCTGGGACTCTGAAGAAGAAAGCGAAAGGCTCGAGCAACTTGTAAATACTATTTCTCTGCTTACTCTTAAATATGTATATGAGTTAAGTTATAGCAGCGTGAAAACTCAAGAAGAGAATGTAAATGTAAATTTAAATGAACATCTAGCTCCAGGTTTTACTGTGGGCAAACGGAAGGCCAAATCCAGGCCACAGACATGTCGTCTTTGTCTTGGACAGTATTTTATCACTCCAACTTTTATTTTTTAAATCATCCAAGACTACAGAAAACTAAACAAATAGAATAGGCGTCATATATCCTCCACCTAGATTCACCAGTCTTTAACATTTTCCATGTTTTCTTCCTCTCCTGAGGTGCGTGTGTGTGTGTGGGGGGGGGGGGTTGTGTATATTTTTTGCTGAACTATTTGAAAGTCAACTGCAAACAACACGACTTTTCTCCCCCGAGTCACATAACCAGCACATCATCATCACACCAAAGACGAGACAATTCTGTCAGATCACACAACGTGTCACCTGTATTCAAACTTCCCCAATTGTCTCCGAAACATCCTAAACATTTAAAGCTGAACTTTGAAAAGTCCTGACCCACTCAACATTCATACTGCATTTGGGGGTTACTCTCTCATCTCTCTTACACGAGGATGGTCCCCCATGGGGTTATTTTCCATGACCCTGAGTTGTTGGGACAAGCTGGGCAGGTCTTCCCAACTCTCCATAGTGGCCCGATGGTTTCCTCCTGATTCGATGCTGGCTCGTGTCTCTGGGAAGACTCTAACACGGGCAATGCTTACACTGAAGGATGCCTTGTGGGATGAAACGCGCTGGTGGCAGACGCCCCTCCCGCTCAGCACGGCTCCCACCCCAAGGGTGGGAGCCAGGCCTGTTCCGCTCCCCTCTGCCGTGTGGACCTTGCCTGTCACACAAACTTCTGCTCCTGGCCCAGATCAGCGAAGGCTGCCGTGGGACCACCAGGGTCTGGCCTAGAAGGGACACTGAGCTGCCTGATGCTCGGCACCGCTTTGCTGGCCCCCTGGAGCACGGGGAGACCTGCAGTGCTAGTGCCAGGAGGTCCCCGGCCCAACGGCCCTAGGGTTTGGGATCCCCAGAAAAGCCCTGAATTCTGCCAGAAGCCCCAGAAATGTGAAACAAGGAATAGCATGGCCTAATTTATATATATAATGCCACATTTCCTAAACTATCTCGTTTTCAAAACTGTCCTATGAGCTAAGCAATATTAGCCTCATTTTACTGGTGGGAGGACTCAGTGACTTCCCAAAGGCACAGGACAGTCAGCAGCAGGAGACGGGGTGAGCGGATCTGCGTGGATGTCAGGCAGTGGTCACGTGTCGGCCCCTGTGACCGCCGGATACAGGCATCGGAAAGACCTTTCTGGATGGGACCGCAGTCCACCTGTGAGTGGCCGCTCAGAGGCACGTGCATGCCAGGTCCGGCCGCAGCACGATGCGCAGCTTGGTGGCCCCACGGAAGGGCCCAGCACCGCCCGCGGGGTTCCCGGCGTCTGGCGCAGCTTTGGCTTCCTTCAGGAGGACGTGTCAATCCGCAGCAGCCCGGAATGGCGGCGTGTCCACCCCTGAGCTTCCTGTTCCCCTCATCAGGGAAGAGAGAAGGGGGAGGCAACCGGGGGAGGAGAGGGAGGCGAGAAGGTGGACGGACCGGCCTGGGAGCCTGTGGACCCACCTCTTGATTTCACCCCAAGTCTGTCCTGCGTAGGACAAAAACCCAAGCTCAGGTTTTGAAAGAAAATTCAACCACTGCCATGCCGCCCTGAACGTACCCGATCTCTCCGATTTTGGGAGCTACGCAGGTCGGGCCTGGTTAGTACTTGGATGGGAGACCACCTAGGAAGACGAGGTGCTGTAGGCGTAAGAAAGAAGAAAAGAAAGAGAAAGAGAGAGAAAGACAGACAGACAGACCCAAGGCCTTCCGCATGATGAAAAAAACGGCAGCCTTTGCAAGCCCCTTGGGGTCAGGCCGACGCCTTTGCTTAGAGACGTGGCCTTTGCTCGGGGAGACGCGGGGCCTGGGAGTGTGAAACCAAAGCGCCCAGGAGCCAGGCCAGAAGCAACAGGAGACTCGGCCGCTTCTCATTCTGCGTTTGGCCTCGCCGATGAAAAAGGGAAGAAGGACGCTTTCCCAGTCGTGTGGCTATAAATTTTGTGATAAATTGTGGATCTATTAAATTAATTCTATGTGATTAGGTTAGCAAAAAAAGAAAAAGAAAAGAAAAAAGAAAAAATCCTCAGCCGAGAGCATGGCCTGATCCAGCCAGCGCGCGGCCGGCTTCCGCCCGCCACCGGGACGGGGCTGAGCGCGCATCAGAGCTGGCTTCAGGCGCTGCCACACGCGCAAGGAGGTGGTAGTTTTAGGAGCAGCAGAAGCGATGGGAGGCATGTAGCATCATCCGTCATTTCCCCACAGAAACAGCAGCAATTTGGAGAGTTTTAGCACTCTGAAGGTCAGGATTAAAAACCAAGTAATTTATTGCCACTGATTTAGAGATGAGCATCGTGCCCATTAATCAGCTACTCGGGGTGATGGATTGACAATTAACTGACATTTCAGCTCCCGTCTGGCAGAGCTCTTTTGATTTCCATAGTGAATAATATAAAATCTCTGAATCGAGAGGTTGTGAGGGTGTCTTCCCAGATCGAAAGGAACGGGAATGAAAGAGGATGCATAAGAATTGCCATTCACAAGGTGTTGGTGGAGGGATGTGTGTCATTTTGCCAGCGAGAATCCAGGTCCCGAACAATCCGGCTTGAGCGGTGTCACTCGGGCCTCTGCTCATGGCCACTTGTGCGTGTGCTGTTTGCTCTTTGGGCACAAGCAGTGGAGCTCACAGCCCTCAGCAGCTGGGTGGCAAAGGACCAGGGGTTTCTAAGGGGTCACAGGGCCAGCTCACGCTCCACGTGGACAGCTGCCCGGGTGCCCACGGGTGTCAAGGCCAGATCAAAGTCAGCCCGATATCCAGCTGCACTCGTGCTGCTCCATCTGGGTGGAGTGCAACGTGCCTGTGGCCAGCCAGGGCCGAGTCTGAGAGCTCCACTAAGTCCCTGTCAGGGCCAGAGGCAAGGGGTCCCCCACGAGAGCAAGGAGCTGACAGACACCTTGAGCCTCAGCAGACAGGCAGAGTGTATTCTAGCAGGTCATGCAGGGAAGCAGGGAGCAGGAAAGCACTTGGAGTTTGGACAAAATCTTTACCGTCATCTCAGGTCAGAGACTCCCTTCCTGTCACCGACTGCCCTTGTTCCCGAGCTCGCCTGGCAAATGGCTGTCTGACCTGCTGAGCGCCTGACCTTGGCCTGTGCTGGGATTCTCTCCTCTGTGGCATCTCGTCCTGGGTTCCCATCTGGGCCTCGACCAGCTTCTGCTCTTTATCCGAGAAAACAGGGGCCCAGGACTCTGGAGACAGACATCTCAGTGGAGCAGGGCTGGGGCCGCCACCAGAGAGCAGCCGCCCTCTGCAGGGAGGGGGCATAGAACACAGGAAAGCAGGAAATGTCAGCCAGGCCTTGCCCCTGGAAGCTGTCCCATTGGAGCCACAAGTGACATGGCATTCAGCTTCCAAGGACCTGCCGTGCAATTAGGCAAAGGAGCCAGTAAGTCTAAGTTCTTGACGAAAATAGCAGGAAAATAAAATCTTAAGAGGCAATTTCAAATGTGTGCTGCAGCTGACAGAGGTTGTCTCCCGTCCCACAGCACTTACCTGAGACCCCAACGGAAGCCGCAGTCATCGGGGTCCAGCGGCCCCTTTCCTCCGCCCGGCGCCCTGTATTTTCAAGGCCCCCTCCTTTCTGACTCAGCAAAACAAGCCACGCTCCCACACTGAGGGTTCAGAGGAGGACAGAAGACACAGGCAGGTCGCCCAGTGTGGCCCCTGTTAGGTGGGCACAGCGCGGGCACAGGAACCGCCACTCTCTGGGCCTTTTGCTCTTTCTCCCACTGCCCTCTTGGTCTGCAGCCTTGTCCCTGAGACAGGGCAGCTTCGGGTGACACAGAGGTGGAGGGCTTGTGCCTCCCTTACCGACGCAGGCCAAGAAGCTGAGGTGGGAACACGAGGTGACAGGCTGGGGAAGGGGAGAGGCCCCCAGCCGAAGTCACAGTCAGGGATTCAAGAGGTCAGTTACTGCCAAACAATCTTGGGACAGGAAGAATGGAGGCCACAAGAACACCAGCTCTCCAAAGCCTCTCTTATAGCTGTGGTGGTCAGGTGACACAGTTCTGACCAATGGGATGTGAGTGGGGAGTATGGAGGAGACTCCTGGGAAAGTTTATGACCACGTGACACAGTTCTGACCAATGGGATGTGAGTGGGGAGTATGGAGGAGACTCCTGGGAAAGTTTATGACCATGTGACACAGTTCCGACCAATGGGATGTGAGTGGGAGTATGGAGGAGACTCCTGGGAAAGTTTATGACCACGTGACACAGTTCTGACCAATGGGATGCAAGGAGAAGCATGGGTGCGACTTCTGGGAAAGTTTAGCTAGCCTGACACTAGACGCACTTACTCCTCCAGTTCCTTCCTCCTCTTTTTCCCTTCCCTTTCCTCTCCTCCTCTCCCTCTCGCTCCCGCATGGCAGGAAGGGAGATGACTCTGGACAGTCGGCCTTCACCCGAAACCACTAGGTGATAAGTCTGGGTCTAGAAGCTTCGATGTGGGGGAGGAAGTTGCAGAGGAAGTCTGAAAGAACTTTCGGGCCTCTTTGCTCGCGCGGGTCACCTACCTCAAGACTTCTTGTAACATGAGACGGAGTCCCCAGTCATCAGAGTCACTGTTGGGCACACTCCTCTCCTCCAGAATCAGAGCCCTTTTTGTAAGGAAGGACCTGGGTCTTCGGCGTGCGTGCCCGACTGGCAGTAAAGATTCTAGTACCAGCCTGCGAGGAAGGTGGGGGAGGCTCGGACCCACAGCCCGTGGTGTGTGTCACCTCAGGCCTTCTGATCACTGTATGAAAGATCTCAGTCACGCCCATGATGGACTGTGACCTGCAAATTCTAAGTCTCCACGGGGACGCTTAGCTTTTAGATCAAACTGTTCTTTAAGCAAATTAGAGATGGAGGCCAATTGCATCATTTCTCTTAATTAGCAAACCAATCTCTCTGAGGCTGAGAGTCCAAAAATGAAATCTGTCATTCCAAGTCGCCTTTCAGCTTCCTCTCCAGGCAAAGAGGAAAAGCTGCCACAGGCAGGGTGCCCCGCTGAGCACGTGCGTGGAAGCCCACCACGAGGCTGGGGGACTGGGAGGGCATTAGCGTTTCGGCAGCCTGTCACCGTCTGGAAACGCGAACAGTCACAAAACAGCAATAATGGAGCTCTTCAAATGCTGCTGGAGGGTGGCCACCGGGAGGATATAATGAAAAGGACTGCCCGAATGTGCAAGGATAATATAGTTAATGTATTACTTCTTTTATTATTTTATCATCTTTCATTAATTGCTGGCAGCCTGCCTGCGGGAGTTGGTTCTGTGGAAAGGGCTTTTAGTTAAATGTCTTAAATGAAACGACCACTTAGAACCTGCGAACAAGGTTGAACCAAGGTTCACTTGACTTCAGTAAATCTTGCCTGATGGGGAGCAGAGGAGGGAAGAGGGGATTCACTCTGGGACAGTCCAGCCATGCAAGCATGTGGACACCCCCAAGCCGCTCGGACCTGACCACCTCGAGATTTGAGGCGCAAGGGCCTCCTCCACCACCCGCCACCGCTGAGCGTCTGTGTGGCTCTGGAGAGGTACCATGCAGTCTCTGAGCCTCCATGTCCTGTCTGCACCCCACTCAGCAAAGACGGTCCCTGACCCCAAGCTAATTACCTAGCTATTTCAGGGTCACCAGATCACTGTTAATTAATGGGGAGGCTGGGAGGCAGGGAGGGGCGGGGCGCAACCTAGACCAGAAGATGGCCCCCAGGACCCCAAACACTGGCTGATGGGCTCCCCAAAAGTCCCCAGCTGCCCTTCATCTCCCCATGTCCTGACTCCGCTCCATGGGTGGTAAAGCACGAGGCACACCCGGGGTGCCAGGGTGCCCCTGCCACACGGGCATTTCGTGACCCATCGGCCTCCTCTTCCGGCCTGTCTGGGGGAAAAGGATAAAGATGTTGCCAACTCCTAAGTCCTTACCCCTCCCTCTTCTGCTCACCTCGGCTGCAGCCCATTTTCATTCAGCAAACACGTGTGCCGAGTCTCCTGCGTGCCACATGCCGCAAGGGAGCCCAGTGAGGACGCACCTGCGGGGGTGCAGGCGACAGGCGTCGGGGGCTGGGCCGCGGGCGGCGGGCATGGGAGGCAGGTTGCAGACCACGCTGGCTGGTCAGCAGGCAGGTGTCACAGCACCAGGTGACCATGCAGACAAGGAGGTGGAGGTGGAGGGAGGACCGAGGATGCTTCTGGAACTGACTCTTCCAGGCTTGACCTCTGGGTCTGCGGACATTCCCACCTGGGTGTCCATTAACTCCCAGAATGACCGAGCCCCAGGCCAAGTGGACAGACTTTCCCCCAAAACCAACTCTCCTTCGGACGTCCTGACTGTCGGAGACACCATCACTTTCTTATTCGCCAGGTGTTGGTGCACCCCAACCTTGGGCTCCTTCCCCTCCCTACTGGGGGACGCACCAGGAGCACACGGGGAGGGCCTGATGCAGCATACGCTCCGCGCGGCGTGAGTGCCCATGGGCCAGGCTCTGCCCTGGTTACGACTCCCGCCGCCCACTCTAACTCGGTTTGGTCGTGACCTGAAGTAGCCTCCGCCCTGCCCAGGCCCCGCTCAACTGTCATCTCGTTTCACTCCTAGAATCACAATTGCTGCTGTCTGAAATTACCTTGCGTTTGCCGACTTGTACATTACATACGAATAAACATATTTACTATCATTTACGTATTTACATATAGCTATAATTTTAGGGCAGCAGAGGCCTTGCCTGGTCTGTCCCTTGACCTGTTTCTAGGGCTGAGAACAGGGCCTGGCAGACAGGAGGAGCTCAACAAATTAATGAACCCTTCTTCTCCCATATTTCTCTCCAATCTGCACTGCTCCCCATGCCCAGTCAGACGTCCCAAGGCAAAGCTTTACACTTGTCACCGCTGCTCAGAAACACACGCACAGTGTCCTCCACGCAGCTCGGCAACCTCAGCGCCCACGGTGACCCCTCCCGGGCTGGCCCCCCACCCGCAGTGCCTCCTGCGGACGCCACCAAGCACCCCGTGGTGCACACGTCCTGCACCGACCCATGACCCACCCACGAGTCCCACCTGTAACCCTTAGCTGCAAGCATGCAAACTGATTGGAGCTCGTTTTTGAAAACAAAAACAAAAAACTAACAACAAAAAAACGGATACAGAGTTTCAGTTCTGCCAGGCGAAATGGTGCGGTCGCAGAGCGAGGCGAACGCGTTTGGTTCCCCCGAACTATGCCTCGAGACGGCAGTGATGGCACACTCTGTTATGCGCATTTTACCACAATTGGGGGAAAAAAAGAAAAACAGGGTGAGATTTAGTATAAGGACAATAAGGTATTGGGGCGCCTGAGTTAATGGTGGAGAGAGAAGAGCCCGCTCTCGGCAGGGTGAGGCGGGGAGAGACACGCAGGCCTCCCCGTGCCCCCTCCTCCGGGCCTGCCACCGCCCTCCTCCCTGCCCCTCACCTCAGTAACAGACACCTGTGCACAGCACCGAGTCAGCACCAGCTCACAGACTCACCCCGTGGAGACTGGCGACCGCTGAGCCCCAGCCGCAAGCCCCTGGAGAGGGGACCTGCCTCGGTCGCGCCAGGCCCTGCCTCCCGAAGTCGGCCCCGAGGCACAGACGTGGCTGCAGGGTCCTCCTCTGTGCCCCTGTTTTTAGAGATAACGTAGTGCTCAGTGAAGGGGAATCATTAAAAAAAGGAAGCTCCCCAAGGGGCTCTAACTCGCCTTACCGTGGCATCACGGCAGCCTTCCGGGAAGAAGCAGGATTTCAGCTCCGATCTGAAAAGCATGGGGTGGAACATACAGAATAACAGCAGGTTCCCCGTCTCGATTTGAGAGGATGCTGAGCTCCGGCCTCACGCCTGCGTTCCAGGAAGGAGGGCGAGGCAGAGGGTGCGGCCCTTCCCCGGGGACCCCCTCCGGAGACTGCACATAGGCCTTCCGCTGGGGGCCGGACTAGGCGCACCACCCGCTGAGGGGAGGCTGAACGAGGCCGCCCTCATTCCCGGGGGCCCTGCGCCCAGCCTGGACCCTGAGATTCTGTTACCAAAGAAGAAAGAGGAGGTGGAAACGGGGGGAACCTCGCAGCCCCTCACCGGACGGCAGAAGCGTTGCTCCTTCTGGGACACGGGAAAGCACAGGGAGGAGCAGAAAGATGAACAAGGGGACAGTGAATATGGAAAGCTCTCTGCACGGTCTTTTAGCAACGATTTAATTATCGCCATCCACGGGGCACGCCTATGTTTCAGAAAACTTTAAATTTGCAGTAATGATAGAGTCACCGGAAGTCACGAAGAAATGTAAAGCCAGGCCCCTTGCACCGCCACCCCCCAACGCTAGCAGCCTCCCTCCCTGGAGCACAGTAGGAAATCCCGGATGTTGACGGTGGTGCCGGCCACAGAGCTCACTCAGATTCCAGCAGTCTACGTGCACGCGCGTGTGCGTGTGCGTGTGTGTGTGATGTTATCACACGTGTAGCTTCACGTAACCACCAAGACAGTAACTGGATCGGCACCACCGACCCCTGCAGGCTCTCCCCCACACACGCCCCCCTCCCTCACCTCAACCTCCCGGAACCACCGGCCTGTTTCCTGTGTTACCGCACAAACTCAGCGTGCGTCCCCACGTGCAGCACAAATTCCTCGAAGCTCACCCAGGTGTCGGGCGGCGCAGTGGCTGGATCCCTGTTGTCGCCACGGTAATGACGTGCCAGTGTCTCAGCCGGCTTCCTGCCGGAGGGCACCTGGGCTGTCTCGAGTCTGGGCTGTCACGAATAACGCCGCTGTAAATAACTGTGGGCCAGTTTCTTTGCGAAAATAACTCTTCACTTCTCTGGAACATGTGCCCAGGGGAGCCACTGCTGGGTTGCATGGTGAGTCCGTTTTTAATTTTAAAAGGAACTGCCGAGCTGGGTCCCACGGTGGCCGCACCGGCCTGTGTCTGTCCCCACATCCTGGCATCGGATCCGATCGCGGTTTTGCACCGGTGGTCGTTCTGATGGGTGCGCAGCGCTTCCCACCGTGGTCCGCCTTCCCACGTCCGCGATAACGTTGGCCGACCTTCCACGGGCTCCTTTGCCATCTCTCCGTCAAACTCAAACTCACGGATACTTTGCGAATGTGTCCACGTCGCGTGAGACCCGCTCGCCCCCCCCGCCCCGGGACCGGTGCAGCCTCTGCGGAATGCAGCTTGGAGGACCTTCTGAACCGTTCAGTGGATGCGCCCTGCGCCCCAGCTCAGGACTTGGAGCAGGACCAGCCAGAGGGCGAGGAGGAGAGCGAGGGAGGGGGTCAGTGACAGAACTGTCCTCTGAAGAAAGTCTGGATCTTAGGTTTTTGTGTCTGAGATCATCAAGCGACTTCTCCTTCTCTAACCCTGTCCCACCGACGTACTTCTGCCCTGAGCCCTCCCCTTGCCCTTTGGGGGACCTGGGTGACAAAATGCTCAGCCCGAATGCTGCTAATGACCTCGCCAAGGTCACGTTTGGTCAGTATGTGGGCTACACGGGCCCGGAAGTGGACCTCCTTTCCTCTCCCACAGACCAGCATCCCTGGCTCTCTCACTAGAGCCCCAGGATGCACTCGCGCTGCGGGCCCCCCTCGGGGAAAAGTGAGGGGGCACTCAGAAGGCACCTCCGGGGAGCAGGGAGCACCCCGAGGCCACCCAGAACACGGGAAGCTGTTCCGACACTTCTGAGGGGGAAGCAGGGTCGCCAGGTGGCTGCCGTGGTCTGAGCCTTCCCCAGACCACTCTGAAAGGCACTCGGGGACACGCACCCGTAGAGCCCACAGGTCAGCAGAGTGGCCTTCCCAGACGGGGCCAACGACGGAAGAGGCCGGCGGCGAGAGCCGGCCCAGACGCCCAGCTCAAGGTTAACTGCTCGCGGGAGCCTGCGCTGGGCCCTCCTGGCACACAGACCTGCGGGTGGCGTGACACGTTCCGGAGTGCCCCATTTCTGGAGTCGAGAACTGGGGCAGGCTCATTTGTTTTTGCGTGTTGACTGCCAGCGGTTAATCGCCAAGGGTAAGTGGAAGAAATCGTTCCTGTTCATTTGCAAATGGAAATCAGATGAGGAGCGAGCTTCACTGCATCAGCGTTTTCCCTTCCAAAGCAGAGAATTTCAGAACGTCGGCCGACCTTGGGCGGGCACACGCCGCCCGTGGCCCCGGCCAGCGGTCGTGCGTGTTTCCCAGACAGGCTCGGGCCTGCGTGCCCGCTGGTCCGGGCAACCTACTTAGTGTGGAAAGTGCGAGTGTGTCAGGGACACAGACGAGCAGCCGCCTGTCTGTCTGCCAGTCCGCAGAGACTGGGAGGTGCGTCCCCCTGGCGTAAGGCGGCTCGGCCGCGATGCCGAACTCCTGGCAAGGGCTGCAACGCGCTTGTGAATTCTCCTTGCCGAACCGCTGGCCCCAAGAAGTCTCACACAGTAAAGACTAGGTGCGGGGCAGCCCCCCAAAGTGCGCTGTTCTCTGCCGAGGGGCAGTGCGTTCACTCCGCCTCTGTCCTGCGTTCGACGCCCTCAGGGGCGCGAGCGCCTGGGACTGGACCGGTGTGTGGTGAATTTCTCCCCCGAGCCGGTGGCTTCCCTCCGGGGTTCATGGCTGTTTAAACGTGCCGGGCCTGCTCAAACAGCCTACCTTGCCTGTTCGGGAGCTAGGTCCGGCCTCAGGCAACTCTCTGGAGCGCCAGTGCTCCTGAGGGTCACTGCTGTCCCTGCGCAGGTCAACGACCTTGGCTCAAAGGCTGCGGGTTGCCAGCAAACACACGGTCACAACGGAAGCGCCTCATGATGGGAGGGGCGCCTGCCCCCCGACTCCCAGGCGGCCCCCGCCCCAAGCAGCAGGGAAGGGAGGCTGGACGCTGGGGGGCCCAGAGACGAAGCGAGAGCCCAGGAGGATGCTCATCCCGCCATTCCTGCGCCCCGAGGGCCTTCCCAGTATTCCCTAGAGGCTTGTGGAGAGACGAAGCTGGACTCTGGCCCTCGCGGTGCAGAGCTGGCCTGGCTTTCAGGGCGTCGAGACCCCCTTTTATTCAGGAGCTACCTCTGTGGTTCTCTTTTTATTAACTTTCTTAAAAATGGCTCTAGCGCATTGTCCGTAGTTTCCACCTGGACCAAGGGCCGGCTTGCAGATCGGGGTCCGAGCGGTGTGGGAGATGGGCTGGGCTCCCGCATTTTACATGAGGTCACCAGGGGCGGCTACTGGAAGGTTCAGTGGGACAGGGAGAGCTCAGGGAAAGAAAGCTCCAGAAAGGGGTGGGGACAGTCTCAGGGCTGGGCAGAGGAGGGAGACATTGCAAAGTCACTCCCTGGGAGGCGGGGACCTGCGGGGAGGCGCCTGGAGTCTAGTGGAAGGTGGGGACGGCCAGGGCGCCCCAGGAAGGTCTGCCCTCTCGTGCCCAGGTGGGCACCCCCACAAGAACTAGACGACCTTGATGTCCTCGGGGCGAAGGGACTCTCTCTTTCTAATGCCCATAAACACAACAGACCAGGACTGCTTTGACTGAGAGGCACTGAGCTCCAACATCGTACATTGAACAACATTCCATACTCTCTGGCTCTTTCTCGGTGATTGCTTCAGGGACCCTCGTCTGGTGCCTCTGGTTAGACCATCAGGTGATAAGATTTATTGAGCGTCTGCATAGCTCACGTCTGATTTATAGCCTCGGCACCCCGGGGCAAGCTTGTCATCACCGGCCACTTCCCTGGTGAAGAAGTGGACAGTGGAGAGGTCTGGAATTTGCCTGAGGAAATGCAGTTTCGTGGGCATGAAAAGATCCTCCTTCCTCACTGATCATAGCAGCGTAAATGCAAACTAGGTCTGCATGGAAGCGCTGTTTCTCCCCGCGCCGGCTGGCACAGATGCCGTCTGGGATGAGGGCGAGAGAAACGAGCTCGTCCTCAGGACTCGGGCAGTGGTCGCCTGGCACTGTCTCTGTGCTGGGCACTTCGGAGACACCTCTCAAGTGTCTGAGCGAACACAGCCTCTGACCCAGGACCCGTCTGCAAACGTCCTCGTAAACACAGGGGAGACACCCCGAGGGGGGGCGTCCCTCCCCGCGCTGTTTTTGACGGCACCTGGGCATGAGGCATGCACTGAACAGGTACTCAGTGGATGTAGCCTCCTCCTCAGCCACAGCATCAGACAGGTGGGGACAGAGACGGAGAGCGTGGGGACACTGACGATAACGTCCACCTGCCTGGCAAGGTGGCCCGAGCCAGGTCCGCTGCCACCCAACAGGAAGACAGCAGGGCCCGGGGTTCCCAGTGCGTCCGGCGGCCCCTGCCCGGGGGCCCGGGCCGGCCCGGGCCACCGGTGCTCATTTACACAACAGCCATTTACTAAATGTCAATTAGTCAGGTTCTGGGCTACAAGAAACGGCAGCTTTGGCTAACTAAGCAAAAAGGACATTTATTGGAAATACATCAGATAGTTAATGGGATGAAGAGAAGTCTCCAGAAAAGGCTCTGAAAACGGCAGGAAGCTGAGGGGCCGGCAGCAGAATCCCGGCCAAGATCAGGGGCAGGACGAGCTGCTTGGGGCTGCCCGTGGCCACCACAGGGTGCTGCTCTGTGAAAAGGGGCCGACCCGCCCCCTCATCACTGTGCAGCCACCTCAGGGCTCAGCACACGTGTGGGGCATCCACCGGACCAGCCTGGGCATGGGGCCGGGAAGAGAGCGGGCCGGACCCCTGCGGCTTCTGCAGGGGGAGGGGGGCCCTTCACCCTTAGACTCAGGGGGGGTCCCCTGCCGGCAGCTCAGAGCTGGGGTGCTGGCAGCAAACAGCCATGTGGCGGCAGCCAGCTGTGCCAGCGCTTCGGAGCGTCACCGGGCGTCAGTCAGAGGACCCTTCCTGAGCACCGGTCTCCTCCTCTGGGCGCCAGCGGTCGCCTTGGCCCCGCCCCGCCCCGCCCCAGCCAGCCCTGCGCGCTCAGGCCCTTCCTGGACCTGGACAGCTGAGGCCCACGGTGGCGAAAGGCAGGCCCACAGGCACCCGGGCAGAGCTAAGCCTGGGATGGCACCTCCGGGGTCCTGAAGTTCTTCCCGGCTTCTCCCTTCCCCGTGCTTTCCACCCTTGCCCCTGGCCCCCGGCTGTGAGGCCCGCTGGGGCCAGTGCGGGGCTGGAGGGTGGGGCGGGGGCCCGAGGCAGAGATCTGGGAGCAGGCAGGAGCCCGCCGTCCAGACCCGAACACTGACCCCCCCCACGCCATGCCCAGAGACAGCACAGAAGGCGGCAACAGCTGTTCCGCCCCCCCCCCCCGCCGCACGCGGGTCCTCCCAGGAGCCTCTGCCGCCAGCGCCCCCGCCCCCCCACCTGGGCGGGGCGGGGCGGGGCCGGGCACGTGGCGAGGACCGTGGCCAGTGGCAGAGGCATCAAGTCGTCACAGCCCTTGGCGTGTGGATTTGGCGCATCGCAGTGCCCCCCCCCATCGCATCGGTAAAGTAGTAGCGCGTGGCACTTGGGCCTCAGACCCGCGCTGCGGGGAAGGCAGGGCACAGTGCGAGGCTGCGCCGGGGTAGTCACCAGCCGGCAAGGCCGCCCCGCAGACGCCGCGCGGCCGGTGTGAATCAAACGCCCACCTCCTGATGGGCGCCCGGCGAGCGCGCAGGTTGGTGCTGGGCCCCGGCGTCCCCGCGTCTTGTCCGACTCCCGAGCCAGCTCTTCACTTCCAGTTTTTGTAAGAACCATGGCTCTACATCAATTACAGTCCCATTAGCGCTGAGATACCCCTTGTCATGTAGCATTATCAGGCCGCAGATACACAAAATGCCAATATTTCCTCTCACTTCATTATGCTAATCGCTCGCTGGGCTGCGTTCCTAAGGCTTCTGAGAGCTTCCGGGGGGGGGGCGGGGCGGGGCCTCCTGGGGCTGGTGGCCGGAGCCGAGTGACTCAGTCTAAGGGCCTGTGCAGGTTCCAAGTCACAGTCCCGGGGGCGAGGAAAGGCGAGGAAGTCGCACTGCTGTTTGGGTCTTCTTCCGCGGCTGCTTTTCCCCGGCGGTCAGCGGATGCTCGTGGAAACGCCGAGCATTAGGACGCTGAACCCCAGTCAGGAGCTCGTTCTGTGCCTTGGCTTCTGTCCCTGACCCGCTCATCCTGCGGCCGGACCGGCTCCTCCCACGGAACGCTGGGACATAAGAACACCCCCCTCGCCCACCGGCCACCCGCTCGGCCGCCCTCTGACTGCCTCGGACGACCAGACGACCTGGGGGTCGGCTCTATTTCTCTCTGATCGTTGCATAAGGACCAGTGTTTTGTAAACGAACAAGACCCTTAAAATACTGGTGTATGTTTTTAAAAAGTAAAATAATGAATAAAAATCTGGGAGGGAAATATCACATATGGGATAAGAGTTTCAGTACATAAAGAGCTCTTATACATCAATAAGAAAAAACTCAATATCCCATGGGGGAAAACGGTAAAAAAAATTATTACCTAAGAATGTGCTTTTTAAACTGTAGTTTTTTTTGTTGTTGTTTGTTTGTTTGTTTGTTTTTTAAAGAATGAACTACTGAGATAGGGTACAACATGGTTGAATCCCAAAATAATTATGCTGAGTAAAAGAAGCCAGACGAGAGAGAGTCCAGAAACCAAATTAATCCGGCGAGTCCTTGAAAGTGGGCAGGTGGGGGAGCTTACAGGCGAGCACAAGGACACCTTTGGGGGTGTCGTGTCAGTTGGTTGTCTTGACAGCGACCCGCCATGCTGGCAGACTCCGTAGGCGCCGGCTCCGGCTGGCGCGGATTTGGGGAGGCGGGCACACAGACCACGGCGCTGCCTCTGCCCGCCTCACACAGGACCTCGGCCGCTTGCTGTCCCCTGCGGGGCAGGCCCAGGGGACGCTCTGGCCCCCTCCGTCACAGCAGATGACGCAGGGACACGACTCGGCCTCCTGAGCGTGTGGTGCTGTGTCTAGCAGGTGCGCGACGCTGGGTTCCGGGGCCTGAGGGTCGCGGTGGGCAAGGCGGCCTGCCGTCCTCCGGCCTGCCCGCTGCCTCCAGTGCGTGAGATGGAGCTGGCCAACCCACACTGCTTCCCAGGGCGAAGCCGAGGCCGCCTGTCGCTGTCCCCGAGGACCTCCGACTCTGGACGGGGACCCCGGACACACGGCGAGGACACTTGGACCCCAGCAATCACTAGGCAAGCAGCCCCGACTCTGTACCCCAAGGGAGCCGAAGGCGCCACCTTCTTGCACCTTCTCGATGGTTTCTGCCGCCGTCCGCCGGGCAGCGGGAATGCCACAGACAGAGGCCTTTCCCTCACAGCAAGACGCTCTCGAGAAAACACTTCCCCGGCGCAGCCATGGCCCCCGGTCAAGGTCGAACCGACACTGAGACAAGGTCCCGGCCCAGTCCGGCGATTCTCCAAGGCCTGAAGTAGTCCCGCGGCACACACCTGGCAGCAGGGAGGGTCCGGGGCCCACCTGCCGGGAGCGGGGGCGGGGCGGGGTCTCTGTCACGGGAGAGCGCCAGGACCACCGCGTGGGATGACGTGGCGCCGCAGCCACCGACCCGGCCACTGTGGAAATGACGAAGGGGACGCTGGCAGCCTCACCGACGGCGACGGGCGCACGTGTGGCCCTCTGGTCACTGCTCCCAGCCCAGGAGGGCGGGTGCAGCTGTGCCGTGGGACGAGCCCCACGCGCCCGGGGCCTCGCTGCTGAAACTGCCAGTCGAGACCGTGCTCTGGGAGGGGGGCGCCTCGCGCCATCTCCGAGGACGGCCTGCAACCAGCCGCTCCAACGGATGCGGGGGCTCCCGTGCCCGGGCCACACCGCGCTGCTGACCCGCCGCTGACCCCGAGGCCCGGCGTGGGAGATGCTCGCTCTGCGTCCCCGAGGGGACACAGCCTTGGTGACTGTCGGGCTCGCCAGCATCCCCGCTGGCCCAGCCACGCCGGCCGGGTGCATTTCACAGCCGGCCCTGCCTCCAGGTGAGGAGGGACAAAGCAAAAGGCAGCCCGGCCATGTCACAAGTGTGCACGAGGGTGCAGCCATGGCGGGAGTGTGCGTGCAACAGGGGGCTAGGCAGGCCCTGGGGCCACGCTGCGGCCTGGCCTCAGCTGTCCCTTCACTCCCAGCCCCTGCGCCCAAAGGCCACACGAGCCGGAGCCACCTGCCCCTTGGCACGCCCCTGGGCTCCCCTGTCCACGAGGGAACCCACAGATTCGGAATCCGAGGTACGTGTCTTCCAGGACTCTGGGCCGGAGCACCCTAGAGGGGGGGCCTGAACACCAGGCACGCAGCCGCGCCCTCCCTGGCTGTGCCCCGCCCCTGACGCCCTGAGTCTGCCTCACAGGAGGCCAGCAGAGCCACACTCCCTCCAGCACGCAGGGAGCCCGCCTGCCCCGGCCGCTCGCCCGTGTGTCGTGGGCCCTTGACTTGTGGCATCAGAACCCCGATCCTCACCTGGGGTTCCCCCAAATGTCCCCTTTCTGTGAGGACACCCGTCGCATTGGGTCAGGATCCACCCTAACAACTTGTCCTCACCCGATCACCCCACTTTCGAAGCAGGGTGACATTCTGAGGTCCTGTGGGCTCGGGCTGCCACACCTGCTCTTCAGGGGGACACAGTCCAGCCCGTAGGACAGGGGAGAGCAAGCCGAAGCCGGAGAAGGTACGGATTGCACACTTTTGAACAAGACACACAACACGTGGAATGCAGATCAAGTTTCCCCCCTGTGAAGGACAGGCCAGGCTTCCCCCAAAGGTCAGCCAGACTCGGGATGCAGGGCGGGGAGGTGCTGGTGGGCCCCGCCTGCGCCCGACACCCCGACACCCTCCGGAGAGCGCCGGTGGCCGCCAGCCGGCCGTGCCCTGGCCTCACTCCCGCGGGTCCGCCCACGGGGGCCAGGCGATCGATGACATATACAGCTTCAGGAAAGCTCAGTATTAAACTGTCATTTTGTCAATAAAACGTCATTTCATCAATATAATGTCTGTGTGCCTGAATGTTTCTGCATAATTAATTCTGCTGATGCATTAAGGAATGTTATACACAATATTAATCAAGAAGCGGTGTCAATAGGAGGGTGATATATAAACCCAGATGTAAAGATTACGAACCTCTCTGAGAGCCGTATTCCCACCGAGACACTTCTCATCCTGAGACATTTAGATCTTTTTTTTTTTTCATAAAACTGCTATTTAAAAAATTAGTCAGTCAAGGAAAAGCAATTAGAGTAATATAGAGAAACCTCTCGGGAAATTAATATTTTACAAAACTTTTTTTAATAAATTGCATTTGGTGTTTAGGAAGTCCTCTAAAGGCGGCAGGGCCCTGTGACATCCATGCCACGCACAGAGTTACGGCACCTGCGAGGTCCCCGGGGCCACCCAGCACTGAGTGCTCGTCCCCTGTCTGAAGACGTGAAGTGCTGTCACCGCGGGGGCTTCTCCCATCCCGCGGCCTGAGCCCAGGGCCCAACGCGGAGCCTGGATGCCCTGAGACGTGCTCCCCAGCTCCTGCCAGCGGGGGGCCACAGGAAACGGGGGGGGGGAGCCGACCCTCCGCACAGCTGCCCCCCCACCCCCGGCTGTGCCCCGGCCCCTGACTCCCCCGCAGCTCCGTCAGCCCCCACACGCGGCTCCCGGCCACAGCCCTGCGCGCCGCCCTCGGCCAGGCCCTCAGCATGGTGGTGTGGCTCTCCGCAGGGACTGCACAGGGCGCTGGCCGTCCCCGTCCCCACCTGGAACAGGCTTCGCAGGAGAGGCGGGCAGGGGAGGGAGCCCCGCAGAGGAGCAGGGAGAGGCGCAGTGCTCAGGACCCTGAGGTGTCTCTGCTCTCCCCTAACACGTCGTGAGCCTCTTGAAGGAAGATCGGCCCTGGCCAGGCCTGGAGCCCAGAGGACATGTGGTCCCGTCCCCTGCCAGTGGAATGTGAAACTGGTCATGCTGCCCCAGAGCCAGCGCCCACGGAGACACCGTGACACCTCTCTGGGACCCAGCCCGAGTCCCCGCTGGCATCAGACCCAAAGACACTCCCCGGAGTGCCCTAGGAGACGCCCAGGCGGGACCCCAGCTGTGCCACTGTCAACTCCGTCACTGCAGGCAAGTTCCAAGGACACCCGCCCCCCGTGGGGCTGTGGGCGCTGACCGAAGAGGTGCTCCCACACCCTCCATGCCGGGACCTGGTGGTGAGCTGTTGCCAGGGGCTGCTGTCACCAGGGTCCGGGCTCTGACACCCTGGTCTGGCTTGCTCCCCATATCCACCTGGGGACCCCAAGCCCGCTCGGGCCCTGGCTCTGCTCCTCTCTCCAGCTCTGTGGCCTGGACCGCTTTCCTCTCCAAGTCCCTCACCTGACAACCATGTTGTCTGTGACTCTCTGACCTTGGACAGGGGACAAAGTCACGACCCGCAGGTCAGCTTTCTGAAGACACGCAGCCCCAGGAGCTGGCTCACTGGTGGCACGAGCTATTCATTTGCTTGAAAAGACCCCAAAGTGACTGATGAGGGGGGTGACTCTGGATTAGCTCTCGGTCACATCAGAGTGGCCGGAGCGTGGAAGGTGAGGCTCAGCCCCCGAGCCGGCGTCCCCGAGGCCTCCCCAGGGCACCTGCATCGCTGAGTCGGGCTGACCGTCCAGTGGCCGCTCTGCCGTGAGGCTGGATCACCTCCGAGGCCCACCCCACGCGCCATCGGGCTGGCGCTAGGGCTTCGCCACTGTTCCAGGGGACGCGAACATCCAGCAGGCAGGCACACACACCCACACGCGTCCCCGTCACCACCGTCGGTGGCGGGTGCCGATGTCAGGCCTCACGCGCCGCGGGGGCCCGGCGCGCGCTGCACCCTCACCACGGGCCAGGTGCTCTGAGCTTTTGTTAACGTCCCCAACGTGCTTCTCAGGATGGACAGATGTCATCACCCCTCCCGCAGGTAAGATAAGCTGCGGCTGAGAAGGACTAGCCACCCCCCAGGGCACGGAACCGCACGCGGTGCAGGCGCCGCCCGGAAGCCGGGCCCTTCGCACCGGCGACCACGCGCACGCGTCCGTGGGAGGAACACACGCGCTTCCGAGCCGCCTCTTCCACGCCACTGGCCTGTGAGACCTGCTCTAAACGCGCCAGCACGGACTCGGCGTTCCTGCCTCGCTTTTACCACGATTTCTAAAATTCAAAGAGCCCCGTTTTATGGACAAGTACATGATGTTCTTTATTCACAGCGGTAAAGGTATTGCTGTGAACTATTTTGTATTTGTTTTTCCTTTCACGTTTTCCGAGACTACGTTTAAGTGCGTTTTAATATAAAGGTTAACGCATTAATAAAGGGCAGGTAGGCTGTCTAATTGCAAATGGCCCGATACGGTCTTTTAAAACCTTTTTAGCCGACAAGACAGATATTATTAGCTCTGTATATCATTAAAAGGCCTGTGTTTGAATCAAATAGTTCTTATTAATTTAATTATTTAATCAAATTTGCAATCATTATAATCCCTTCCGAAAGAAAAATGGCATTATCAATATATTTCCCATCAAGCATTCCGAGGAGCTTACAATTATCCATAGATACAGTCATGCTCTGAACAGGGTCCTGCATGTTAAATATTTTATCTTCTTCTTTGGATGTCTTTTATAACCGCTTGGGAAAACCAAGCTCTCTTTAGCTCCTAAGTTACAGGCCTTCGGTTCAGAGGAAGCTTACTCTGGTATATTTAAGACGTGCAATAATTCCTATGCATATTTTTGCCTGTGGCGGAGCCCAAGCAAGCCTTTCTCCCCTCATGGTAATATAAACGTGAAAGATTCACTAACTAAAAATAAGTGTGGCTTGCTCATCATTTAGAATGATGTTGCGAAGACGGAAAAGGTTAGGGCGATAGGGTGCTGCTGATGAGAATATTAATAAAATGTGTCCTAAATTGCTCTTTAACTAAATCAATAAATCCCAACCTAGAATCTGCAGGTCTCCCGGTGTCTGAGAAGGGAGTCGTGGGGGAGGGGAGGGCGGTGTCTTCGGACGGTGTCAGTACATCAAACGCTTAGCAGAAGTCTTGCACGCCCTCTCTGGGAGGCTGCCTTACCCAAAGGCATCGGAATGTCCGCTGGGGACCGGCATTCGCTCAGCTCGGCGCACCAACCAGGTGTTTACTACACATCTGACCGATTGGAAGAGAAAGTGGGGCGTTATTTTAAACACGGTCGAGCCTGCAAATATAAGGTGTACAGGGAAAATTGAAGGGAGCTCTCCTGTTGCAAAGTTCTAAGAAACAACAGACTAAATTATAGAAAAATGGTATACGACGCATCCGTTACAGTAGACGCCCAATAAACACCCAAACGCTGCGATCACAAATTCTCGTTGCTCAGCATTTGGTTCGGAACCAGAGGAAACGAACACACGCGTTCGAAAGGACCCAATGAAATCGGAAATCACCACGCGCTGTTTGGAAGGCTCCGGCCGACACCCTGCGAGCGGTCATAGAATGAGAGCGTCACTACCCTAGTTCATTCCAGAGGAAGAACAAGCCTCCTCATCCGAGGATGAGCACGGCTCTCCAGGACGCATTGCCAGCCGTGCCCCTCCCCGCGTGCAGAGAGACTGAAGTCGCCTTCAAAGCCTACCCGACGTCCCCCGGCCCTCCAGAAAGGACGTGGGCATCCGTGAGCGGGGAGGGCCAGCGGCCTTCAGGGTTTCCCCACCTGTGAAGGGGCCCGGGCGGTGGTAGGTGGCGCCTCGCACAGATGCCATGAGCCCCGCGATTCGCCTCCCCTGGGATGAGCCTTCCGGCTCCTTCTACTGCAGCTGGAGAAGCACAGAGCACGCGGGGCCGGGAAGGGCTGTCGAAGGGCCCAGCGGGTTTTCGTATGATTCTGGACGTCGGAACCCTGGGAGCTAAGGCCCCGGCGGTTTCTGAGGGTCGCCCGCCATCGTCCTCGCCCTTCGGGGCACGCTCCCGCGACGCCGGGCTGTGGCGGCCTGGTGGACCCGGGGGAAACGCAAGGTCGCGCAAGGCTGATTTAGTGCATTATTAGCTGTTTATACAGTTCCGAAGCGGCACATGACGGGTGAAAAATGACTTTCCCATCTCGGGGAATAAATCAGGGCCAGAAGTGGTCCCACTTAATAGTTAACTGTAGCCAGTAAAATATTACACCTGTTATTATTCAGGGCAAACACGGGCCCTTCCATTTGTTTATTGAGGAAACAATTTATTTGAGGACATTTAATTGCAATAGTGAAGGCTGACTTGGGGGTTAATCCCAGTTTATCGATGCAATTAAAAGCGGTGTGCGCAGCGTCTCGTATCTATTATCTGGAGGCAGAGTGTTGACACAGCCCGGGTGTCGGGAGGCCGTATCTGAGCGGTGCGAGGTGTAAGGTGAGGGCTGCCGCCTGGGGGCCGGGACATCGCTATCTGTGCTCTGGCGAGCGTTTGCATAATCTAATTGGGGAAAGGCTTCTAATTTGATTTTACGTGGAGCAATATGGGCTTGAATTGCTGTATGGATCCCTCGCTGTTTGGTTTCTCGTCAATGATTTATGGCGTTTTAATGCCCACCGGGCAGACGCTGCAGCGCTTCCTCACGCCTCTCTCGGGCAGCATCCCACATCACCGCGGCCCCGAGTTCCGCCCCTTCTCTGTCCCCAACTGCAGGACGCCTAGCCCCTCACCTCGGATCTCACTAGCCCTTGGGAGCACCTGCACCTCTCACCAGGTGATGGTCTCCTCAGAGCTCGGAGGGACCTGTCCCCTGCAGAGCTGCCCCAGAAGGAAAAAGCAAGGCTGGAAGGGCAGCCACCCCGCTGCTCACTGGGGCCACCAAAGACCTTCCCACGGCTCCCTTTACTCCCTCCCCTACTGGCTATGATTTCTTTTCTGGCCATATTGCCGTCGTTTTCATTTTGGCTTTTAAAAGTGATCTCTAATTGTTTTGGCTTAATATTTACCCCCTGGGAACAATTTCCAGAGCCTCCTGGAGATTTGTCCATCTTCTTCCTCTTTCTTTTCTGTCTGCCTCCTCCCCAGGGACCAAGGCACAGCTTTATAACCTCTCCGTTCACTTCCGATGGCCCTGGCACTCCGCTGTTTTTCTCTGCCAGTTGTCACTGGATTGCATTGGTGGACCTTTCTGTGTGTCCAAAATCCCCCACGACTCAGTGCCTGGTACAGCACTCTGAGTATGTTGGTGGTTGAACTCCTTGAGTGACGAAGAACCCAGCTGGTGGAGAAGCGGGGCTTGATTTTTCAGAAACATGAAACTCTATCCTGCTGGCAGGCCTAACTGTCCCTGAGTGCAAATGGCGGGTTTTCCCCTAGGAGGTCCTAGGACAGACTTCGGTCTTCTATCGCAAAGGCATTTGTGCCGAGAGCCACTCAGCTGTTGCAGGAATAGAGGTGAAGAAGGGGAATCTTGGGCCACACAGGTCTGGGTTCAAATCCTGACTCTGCCACTTGCTAGATGTGTAATTTAGGGGCAAATCAAGCAAACTCTCCAAGGCTCTACTTCCCCACCTGTAAAATGGGCGTAAGGCCCACTCGGCAGCTGGCTGTCCTGGGTTGTCCAGCGGTTTCAATTACCCCTTCTCCACTGAGCCTTCCACTACATCAAAATCCCACAAATTAAAAAAAAAGTTCCGTTATGTTTGATTATTTTTTGATCTTCATAATAATTCTGTAAGGACGGCAGAATAAAAAATTTTACAAATGCTGAAACTGAGACCCAAGAAAACTAATCGAATTGCCTAGGTGGACGTTAACACAGGAGCGGGCAGGCCCGGAGCAGAGCCCGCCGCCCTTCCGTTGTCTCACAGAGGAAGACGAGGTTCTGGCACCGTGTGCCCTGAGCCCGGTGTCCTTCTCCTTCGGAAGGATTCCGGGGAGACGGCCGGTGACACGGTGACAGGTCCAGCAGTGCCGGGACACCCGCGGAAGTCCGACCCCCGAGCCCGGCCGCCTTCCGCATTCCTGTTGTCTTGTGCGCGGTTGGAGGGCGCTGTCTTGCACACGTGCACTTTCTTTTCTCCTCCGAGAAGGCATTCCGTTCTTGAGTGCAGAAAAGGTGTTTTAAGCTCCGGCCTTACCCTTTAGTAGGACGCTGGTCACCGAAGTGGCCGAGTGAGTGCTAGCCCACGTGGAGCCTGTGGCATAGCCTACCTGAAACCAAGAGGCCAGAAAGCGTGCACCTGTGTCACTCTGAGCGGGGGACAGGACGCCGAATTCTCCCCCCACACCCCCAGCGCAGCTGCGGCGGAAGACGCTGCCACAGGGTGGGGTTTCCGCGACACCCACCGCGGGCTGCCGGGCCCTTGGCCGCCCACCGCAGGCCGGCGCCCTGCCCATGACGGCAGTGACCCGCACAGACGTCCATCCGTGTTGCCCAAGGCGCGGCCCGAGCGCAGGGTGGGCTGGGGAACCGCAGGTTTTGCTCATTGCCAAGCACCGTTTCCCCCTGCGCTGTCGCCGGACAGTCCCAGCTAAGAGCCAGGAAGAGAGGTGAGCGCGCTTTGATCCGGCCCAGCGGCGGGTTCGGGGTGAGCGCGCAGGCGGCGCGCCCGGGTCGTTCACCTGCCATCGAGGTGGGTGGAGGGGACCTCGGTCCTGGGACAGCATCGTTCACGTGGCAGGCGTCGCCTCGAGCCTCTCAGGCAGAGGTGCTGAAGGAATAGGCTGCCCGCTTCAACTGACCTGAATCCCTCCTCCCCTCAAGAAGAACGCCATTGCCTGGAAGACCCCCACCTTCCGGGCTGCCGTCTCCCGGGAGGGGCGCCCAGCAGGCCTCCTCTGCGGAGAGGCCGCTTATCCGAGGAGCACTGACCGCCTGGGGCCTGCGAGCAGGGCCTGGGGAAGACCCCAGCTTCTTCCATCTGGCTTCCCACAACCTCCAAGGTCCAGACTTAAAATGCCAGAACTCCCCTACTCCCCAGGCCAGTCGGGTGCCCTCGCCAGTGGTGGGGCCCAAAGTTCAGCGCTGTCCAGGCTTGGGGACAGGGACGCCCGGCCTCTGTGGGAGGGTGAGGGGCTGGGACCTCTCATGTTCCTACTTGAGGACATAGGCCCTAAAGAGGAAAGGGTCTCTTTGCTCTGGGGAGCTGTTTGGGGCGTCCCTCCCACCGAGGGGCGTGAGCAGGGAAGGCTCAGGGCCTTGGAGGCGCACAGAACAGGTGTCTCACTTCGCTCCCTGGAGCGAGCTAGGGCCGGAGGGAGGCCAAGGCGCGCCGGGGTCGTGGCGGAGAAGGAGCCCGAAGACGCGGGAGCGGCTCTTGAGCCCGCAGGGGGCTCCGGCGCCGGCAGGGGCGCAGGCCGGGGCGCCGATCACCCCTCCAAACGTGCAGAGGGGTCGGAAGCGAATTACGGTTCGGCTCCCCCATTTCCCACCTGGCGGGGACTCCATGGCCTAGCCGCTGACCTTCAGGACAAATGAATGCCATTCCCAGCAGGGAGCAGGGACCATGGGGCCCGGGCCGGAAGGGGTAGACCCCGCCTCCGCCCACACCTTCTCCGCTCGGACAGGTGGCCACCTCCCCACCTAGTGCTCTGCTGGCCACCGAGCTTGGGGCGGGGACGAGGGCGGGGCCTGGTGGGCTGGGGCGGGGCTCGGCCGGGGAGGTGGGGTCGGGGCCGGGGCAGCCCCGCCCGGGCACGCAGGGGCCTGGGGTCCTAAATCAGCCCGGCGATTCCGCGCAGTCTGGGGTGGGGGTCACCGGCTCAAAGCAGCCGCCGCATAAATCTTCCTGGGGAGAATTAGTTAATTTGCCGATTAATTAAGGAAAGGCGGGCCCGCCCTGGTTGAGCCGAACTCTCGAGCAGGGGGTTTTGGCGAAACGAATGTCGTCAAAGAAAGTCCTTTGCGAGGCCCACGAAAGCACAGGCGTCACGTTCACGGTGGCCCAGGGGACTGGAGAAAGGACACTGGCGAAGGCCACCTCTCTAAGAGTGACTTCTGAGAAGAGGCTTGGAAGGCAGCAGGGAGGGAGGGGAAGGGGAGCAGAGCCCGCCGGTGGCGCCCCCCTCTGCACCCCGACCCGCCCGAGCCTCACCCGGCCGGTGGCGCTCCCCTCTGCACCCCGACCGCCCGAGCCTCACCCGCATCCCCTCTGCACCCCGACCCGCCCGAGCCTCACCCGCATCCCCTCTGCACCCCGACCCGCCCGAGCCTCACCCGCATCCCGGTCAGGCGCCCTTGCCTGCGGGGGCCCGGGGGTGACCCTGGGGCTCACCTGCTCTCTGCCCGTATGCAGCGCGGTGGCGCTGGGCCCCTTTGCGGGGCAGGGGGCGAGTAGGGGATCCTCATCCAGAGCCACGGGGTACCAGAGTTTAAACAGAAGGAATGTCTGTAAATACAGGCCCGGGCAGCGGAAGGGCCGGTGGAGCACGGGACCCCGGAGCCCCCCCACTGGAGGGGGCGGCCAGGAGGCGCCTTCTGGCCAGATGTTGAAGACGGATGAGAACGAGTAGTTAAAACCCACATTATATAGTTCTGCCGGGTATAAAATTGCATGTGCTGACCCATATATTCTAACTGGAAACGGACTCGAGTCACTTAAAATATGGCAACGTCGATAGGACTAATTAATTGGAAATAAGAAACGAAAGAATACAATTAAACGAGAACAGAATCATTTTCTAATTTAATAGAGGGACATTTATAAAGATCACAAGCTAAAAGGCATCGAATGATTCTATCGACATGCTATTAAATTCAGCCCCCGAGCCCTGGGGGCGGAGGAGCGGGGTGGCGGGGAGCGCAGCGTCCCAGGCACCTGGGGTGGGTTTGCCGCACACCCACCGGACCGTGCCAGCCCGTCCCACCAGCTCTCTGCTCTCTGCCCGGGGCTCAGACCCCGCCGCTGCCAGCCCCCAGCCGACGGAATCCTGCCTCTGCCCCGAGCCCCAGGTTCGCAGATATATTACGACAAAATTACTAATTGGAAAATGAATTGTCAATAAAGCATCCCCCCAAGCATATACAATATCCTTAAATATTAAGATATTTTATTAGACCCATTTCCTAACAATAATTTATTGCAATAAAACAGACACCGTAGGTCCCCTTAAATTGTCTTTTCATAATGAATAAATTTAAGCGGGCTAATTAATATATAAACTAGCCCAATTTGTCAAGTTGATTTGTATTTTAGTTAATTGTGAAAGTAATTACCACATGGTCAAATTAACAGCTTTCTGGAAATGACCAAGCCTGAGGTTTTATTTCCTTCCTGGGTGAAGAAAATTCATTTTTCCAGGCTCTTGATGTGATGAATAAAAGTCATAAATCTGGGTGATTGGTGCAGGCAGAGTCTAAATGGCTTCATATTTCATTTTAGGTTTAATAGAAATATTCATGCTCTGTTTTAATGAAATTAAATTGAGGGGGGGATGGGGCCGGGAGGTGGCAGTGGCCAGGGCCTTAAAGGGACAGTGCACATTTTCTCCCCACCCTTGGGAGGTGTGCCGGGGTCACCTCCAACAAGCAGCGATCCTCCAGGCAGGCACAAATAGCGGCAGCAGCCTGAGGGCCCCAACCCTGGAGCACTCGCCAGTGGGCCCGCCGAGGTCACAAACAAGGTCAGGTCACCGGAGTGCAGGTGCGATTCGTGCCTGATATCATCAGTCAGGCCGGCTGCCCAGGTGCAGTCGGGTCCTGCATTGTTCTCCCTTCTGTCCCCTGGTGGGACGCATAGGAGGGAGTGCAGCATAGACGCTTTGTGGACCCCAGGCCCTGTACTCAAATGCTCTGCTCCTGCCCCTGCGACACCTCACTCAACTCTGCTAGCCGAGCCCACCCCACCTGGAAGGTGACCCAGGACAATTGACCCAAAGCCTGGGTGGCAGACCCTCCTGCCCCCACATTGGCCCTCAGAGAAAGTCTTGAGACCCAGCAACTTTGCCATCCATGCCTGTCACAGCTGGAGATGGGGCAAGCTGTCAGCCGCTGGTGGCGCCTGGTGGGGGGCATGTGAGGTCTATGGGGCGTCCCTGGGCCCCAGGACCGTCCTGGCCTGGCAGCCCCTTAATGGAGCTGATCTGTGACTTGTTGATTTCCCCTGAGCAAATAAGACTTTGATGCAGTTCCAGCCAGAGTGGTTAGCTGATGAATTGACAAAAACTAATCAGCTTTATTGGGAACAGGTTAAGGGCACGGGCGTGTCAATAATTCCCAGCCTGACCCCCTCATCCATTAACGGAGGCAGGCTGATTAGAGTAAGAAGACCCTCTCGCATTTTGCACTGAAATTGCTTTCATAAACTCACCATTATTAGCAGTGATGCGAGCAGCTAATTTAGAGAAGACATCCCGGGATGTCACATCTATCACCGGGTTTATGTATCATTATCTCATTTACAGAATGTCGCAGTGTAATATGTGTTTTTGGCAATAGGCTTGGCCCTGCGCCTGGGCTGCGCTGAGGGACCTCCTGCCTCCCGCCACCGCCCCGCCTGGAAATCTGCCTGGGGGAAGGGCTGGCGCTGCAGGGACAGCTGGGAGCCACCCTACACACGCACACACGCAGACGCGTGCACACCCGCGTGCGCACTCACACACTCAAAATGTGTGTGCACTAATGCATGCACATGCACGCACACACGCACACTCACACCCGCACATGCGGCGCCACCGGGACCCCAGCTCCCTCTCCCGCGTGGCCCAGGGCGCAGCCCAGCGTAAGGCTTTGCTCCAGCCTCAGAGCCGGCGGGTTCCAGCGCAAGGTTCTACCCGGCCCCTCCTCCCAGGCGATGGCACAGTGGCCCGCTGGGGTCCGCTCCCCTGCATGGATGGCAGCCTCTCTGAGCCCGCTGAGCCGAAAGGCTGAGGTGCCTGGGGACACCCGATGCCCAAAAACCATTTTCCGCCCTCCCCGGATCCCGGGGCTGCGGTCCTGACCTTCCCTGCCCTGGGCGGGCCGCTGTCCGCCCCGGCTGCAGCAGCGGCCACGCGGCCCAGCTGCTCACGTGCGCCCCGAGTGGGCCACCTGTTCCACTGGGTAATTAGCTAAGTGTAAGGAACCCCGTGTCACCCCGTTCATGCCTCCTGCACCGACAGACGGTGGAGGCCCAGAAGCCGCCCCAGCCTTTCAGTGAAATTTCCCAGATGGGCCGAGGGGTGGCCAGGGCGGGTGGCCAGGGCTGGTCGCAGGGGACAGCCTAACGAGTTCATTAGCCAAATTATCTTGCCTGCAGCTCAGGGCCCTAGAGGAGGGGGCAGTGGAGGGGGGCCTGAGTGCGGGACGGGGAGAAAAGGGGGGCGGCGGAGCAGGTGTCTGCAGGAGGGGACCCCAGGCCGGTGCCTTTCAGCTGCACACATACCCGTGGCCTGCCTCCGTGGGGTGCAGGTAGGACCGAATGGGGTCAAAGGCCATGGGAAAACAGTTATTCGACTCTGCCTGGCGGGCGGAGGTAGGAACAGTGTAATGAGCGGGACTGCGCCTCCGTCAGAGCCCGGCCTGCTGTGGCTTGTGGGGCAAAGTGCCTGGGTTTCTTGGGGTCTGGGTTTGCCCCGCTGTAAGATGGGGACATGGCTATGTTTTCCACAGTCGTCGTCACTATCAGATGAGAGTACAGGATGGTCCCCAAGACACACTAAACTCAGTGACCAGCCACTGGGGGGGGGTGACACTAGGGCTCGGCCCCATCAGAGGCCGGCTGACCCAGCTTCATGTCCCCTGCCTCGCTAAGCCTGTGATGCTGGGCGCTCAAACCTCAGCCCTCTCTCGGAGGAAGTACAGATGATGGGGGAGGCAGATGCACCTCGCTCTCCTCAAGAACCCGCTCCCCACCGTCCCCTGTGGGAGCAAGGCCTCAGGCAAAGCACCCACGTCTGACTTGCAGGCAGGACCCCTCCCCCAAGGCCTTCCCAAGCCTGAGCACTGTCTCTGGGCCTTGAGGGTGCACCTGTGGGAGGTGACCAGAGCCATTTGTCCACCTTGAGAACACCTCCCAGCTCTGGGAAGTGAGGTGGGGAGAAATCCAGTGTCCCTCCCTCCCTCCCTCCTTCCCTCCCTTCTTCCCTCCCTCCAGCAGCCCCAGCTTCTGCCACCTCAGCAGCTGCTAAAGAGACGGATGAGCGAGGAGGCCCTGCTCCCGACTGGCTCGCAGGGTGAGCTGCACGTCAGCGTCAGCGCGCGGCTACCCAGCCAGCCTTTCGCGGATGGCTGCACCACGGAGCTCACGCGACGAGGCACTGAAACCTCTGAGCCACGTCTGTTATTGGGTCTCGTCCCTGTGTGCCACCGCAGCCGGTAGGCGAGTGTCACAGTCCAGGCTGGGGGTGCACCAGCCGGTGCAAGTCTGATGCCCCCGGCATGGCTGCTGCTGGTGCCCAGTGACCCTCTCTTCCTCCTGCTGGGGGTGTGCGTGGGGCCGGGGCAGAGACGTGTGCCCGCACAGCCTCGGGCAAATGCTACCTAAAGGGCACCCTGCAGCCCTTGGAAAGCGGGTGCTGGATGACTGGGCGCTTGCACAGGGGGCGGGGTGGGTTCTACCCAGCAGGTGGATGTGCATTATTCTCAGTCGGAAAGCAAGGCGCCCCCTCACTCACACGCCCCCCCACTTGTCCCTGTGCAAGGCTCACTCACCGAGAGCTGTAGGTCAGACTCAGTGCTGGTCTGGAGAGGGTCACTGGGCTGCGGTGGGCTGAAACAGCCACCTTCGTGGGGCCTTTAAGCCTCATTCCTGACGACAATGTGACGTCCAGGGCCCCGCGTGAAACTGCAATAAAATAAAATAAACTCAAATCATCCTGCTAAAACATAGGCTTCTCCGTGCGTGACGTTTTCCTTCTCAGTCGTTGTCCCCTGCATGATTACAGGGGTGCGTGTGAACTTCCCCTCACTCTGCAAATCCTTGGGAGGGGGGAAGGGTTGTTTTTTCTTCCTAACCCGGGCCCCCCTCCCCGGTGTGACGGAGGCTGGACCTGCTTTTGGCTACCTGGTGAGGACAGCCCAGCGGAGGGGCGCTGCCTCCACCCCAGGGGCTAGGCGCCCGGGCCCCTGCGCCAGGGCGATCCCTCCCGCGGGATCTGGGGAAGCCCGAGACTGTCGAGGTCTGAGCGTAAAGCAGATATTTTTGTCTCTGGAGGAATTTCCTAAAAATACAAGGCCGGTAGGTTGCTGGATTTGTACACATTTGAACCCTGCAGCATCCGCTGACCTGTGAGCAAGCTCCCAGGGGGGAGCCCGGGGTCGGCCTGTTGGCCCGCAGCTCGGGCTGGGGCGGGCCTGCGCCGCGGGGATCACAGCGACAGGGATCCCGGTGTAAAGGGCGAGGTCCATAGGACAGGCCGGGTGGAAGGCTCCGTGTGGGCGCGGGTGGAGAGGCCCTCGCGTCAGAGCAGCGGGTCCGCAGGGTCCCACCCCTTCCAGAACCTGCAAGGCCGAGTGCCCCGATTGGGGCGGGGCGGGGGGAGTCAGCAGATCAAAGGCAGCGCTAGCAACACGACACCTTTGTCCCTGGGGCTCTGCTGGGGGGGGCCACCTGCGAGGATCCGCCCCTCCCCTTCCTGCGCTTGCCTTCCGGTGACCCCGGCCCATCCCCAAGCCCACGCCCGGGTCCCTGTCATCGCCCTGCCGGACAGAGCGATTTTCCAACCACATGCCCTCACCAGGCGCCTTCACGGGGTTCACATGTCCCTGCTGCCCGAACTCAGGCCCCGACCCCAGGCAGGTTCCGTGGCGCCGCGCCCCCGCGCCACCGGCTCCTGAAGGAGACCCCGACGCGTTACGCTGAAGCGCAGCTGCGTTGCCCCGCACCCCAGGGCCCGGACTCGGCAGGGCGGCTTAGGGAAGCTGCGCGGGGTGCTGGGTGCCGGTGCGGGGACCCTGGAGGTGTGCGCGCGCCTTCTGCACGCGCCGCCCTGGCCGCGGGGGGCCCCGCGCGCGCCCTCCCGCAGCCGCCCCGCGCGCCCGGCTCCGCACGGAGGGCAGCGGTCTCGCTGACCGGCCGGCGCCTGCCTCTGCCCCGCGAACCCGCGGAGGGACCGGGTTTATTCCCGACTCTGTAGATGTGTTATTTCCAGACTTCACAGACATGGGGGACAACGGCGTAGTCTTTTGTGGTTGTTGGTGTGGGTCACCAGCTCATCTCTCTTAGCAGTGGGAGAGGGGGCGGCTGCAGGCTGCGTTCTGCACCTTAAAGGAAGCTCGCCTGGCAGAGAAAGGGACGCCGTGCCCGCGGGGCAGGGCCGCTGTGGTGGCCAACCCCAGGACAGGTGCTCGGCCTGCACTGCCTCTCCATCCCAGTCCCGGGGCTGGGAGAGAGACCTGGGGCGATAGTGCCACCGGAACAACCTTTGATCTGCCGCTGCTGCGGCCCTTCCCAAGGCCCAGGGCCCTGTCCGCCTGCCCCCAACCCTCTTCAAAGCCAGGGCTGGTCAATACAGATGCTGGAGACAGGAAGGGCCCAGCGCGCTCTGCTTCACACATCGTAAACCACACAAAGACCCCGACTTCCCAGGCGCTGGGCTCTGTGCACACGGCTTCACAGAGCCCCTCCGCCAGGGATGTGCTTATCATAACGCAAAGGCCATCCGCGGTCATTTTCAAGCGCCTAGTGCCACAGAGTCCACTGGGCCTAACGCGGACTTCTCCAGGCAAACAAAATCCACCAAAATAAAAAGCTTTTGACATCTGGAGCCGCACACGCCCAGGACCAGGTCCCACGGGGGCGGAAGCAGTCCTCGCAGCGGAGTAGGGTGGCCTCCCTGGGCCCCGAGGGTGGTGTGGGCTGGGGATACAGCGGGTGAGCCTGCGCCTGCCCTCCGCCAGACCCACGGTGGGGAAGGGGGGCAGGCGGGATTTTAGGGTCTCGAGAGCATGGTCGCTGTGGAACGAAAAAGGGCTGAAATGAATTCCTCTGGGGGTTATTGAAAAACTAGAATGATTTTGCTGAGGAAGATGCGGTGACTTGCTGCTGTAGACTACACACACACCTGTCACCTGGCAAAATAGCCCTCACTGGCAGTGGCCATTTTCAGGGAGGAGGACAGGAGGCTGTCCAGGGTCAACCTTGGGGAATTCAATTTGCAGGCAGTGCCCGCCCAGCCTCCTGAAGGTGACCTCAGGGCCAGCTGACTGTCCTGGTGGATGGCGGGGGGGGCAAGGAGGGCATGGTGATGAGACCTGCTGCAGCACATTGGCCTTAGAGCTGACCCCTGTCACAGGTGGCAGCCAGCTGCAATTGCTCTATCCTGGGGGGGGGCAGAGTGGCAGCCAAGGGCTTCCTGCTTTGAAAAGGTGGCTAAGGCTCTCAGGTCCCTTTGCAAACCCTCCCTGCTCAAAGGGAATAGATAGGAGGACACTGGGGACACTGGGGGGGGGTGGAGGGCAGCAGGAGGCAGCTGTGTGGCCCCTGCACTCAGACCTGGTCCCGGTCCAAACTCTGAGGCAGAGTGGTTTGCTGGGTAGAACAGTCTTAACCTCTTTGAAACTGTCCTCTATAAGATACTTCTTCTGCTCTCACAAGGGAGATGCCAGATGATAATTCTAGAAAGCTCACGGCAGTAGTAGGTGATCAAGAAATGTGAATGCAAACTTCCTCAACTTCATTTGCAATCAATCCCCAATTTCCCATCCGTCTGCCAGGCCACTGATCTGCTTTTGTTTTTGTTTTTGTGTGTGCATCTTTATACATTGTCATTTTTAATAAGTGGAATCATGCCCCCCCCAAAAAAGAAATCTGAGTGTTTCCCTTTTTCTACTTATAGGCAGGACTGCATTTTTATCTCCTCAAAGACATGTTTGAAGACAAGTCGATGCCACCATCACTGTTTTCAGGTGACTGCTGGCTTTCACAAAACCAGGAGTTACTACGATTACTGTTGCTGACCCACCACTGGCCTCCAAACTGTCAGCTGGTTCTGTGTGTCTCAGAACTACACTACCCCATTACGATGAAAAAGGGACACTTGCCAATGGTATCACTGCAACCAACTCTCAGACAGGTAACAAGCCTTCTGAAGAAAAATGACATGGTCCCTATGCAGTATTTACCTTAAAAAAAAAAAAACCCTCTTACAGCAACTGGAGCTGCTAATTTTAAAGTTTTCCTGGCCTGATTTTGTCTGGGTGTTCTGCCCCTCCCACGCTCCCCTTTCTGTCTTTTATTCACCTCTCACCTGCATGGAAAGCCAGGGTCCCAGAACCTGAAACCCCTTCCCCCATTCCCACACCTGTCTGGGGAAGATAACTAGGTCTAATAGAGCTATTGACAAAGCTGGCGTTGATTCTTTCAGCTTAAAAAAGCCCTTGGAAGTGCTTTTACTGTAAATATTTGAAGTGTGCGTATGGGGGGGGGTGTTCTGGATTCTCACAGGCTGCCTTTCTCAGCCTTCTTCTGTCTGAGTGTCCAGGACGCTGCAGGCAGGGGGAGGAAGGGGACTGCCTTTTCCTGCCTGGGGCCTGAGGCCAGCCAGGGTCAGAGTGACCGCCTCTGCCTCAGCACCTCCGGAGGTGGGTACTGTCTCCTGCAAGCCTCTGGGGACCCTCTGGCAGAGAGGGAGGGCTCTGCCACGGAGGACCCACTCCATGGCAAGCGATCGAGGTCTGCAGGCCACGGGGACGCAGACACTGCCCTCTCGGCCTTGCGGGGCAAGGCTCAGGCAACATTTGTGGAAGGTAAACTCACGCACGCACGCACATGTACGCGTCCCCCACACATCTGACGAGCACTGACTTCCCAGAGGAGGTGAGAAGCTTCCACCTGCAGAGCTTGGCGACAGGGACGCACTGCTCCTGGGCGCCGTGGGAACGCGAACGGTCTTCGCTGTGCTGCGGTCCCGAGCGGAGACCAGATCTGCAAGCAGCGTGGAGTCCCCGACGCAGAAGTGGACAAAACGCAAGCGCTGGCAAGGAGGCGGGAGAGGATGCTTGCTGCTGGCCCTAGGTGACAGGAGCCCAGAGCGGGACACCGTGTCTGGCGGATGGGGGGGCGGGGCTGGACGCGGACAGCCGCGGGCGTCCAGGGGTTGCCAGCGCCTGCCTCCCTGCTCAGCACCCCAAGGAGGGCGAGCAAGAACCTTAGTTTGCACCTCCGAGTCTTCAAGCCCTTGTCGCTGTCACCTCCCGGCCGGCGCGGCTCGCTACCCCGGGCTGTTTAGGACCCCGCGGCGCAGGGGCGGGGCGGCGGGCGGCTGGGACGGTGACAGGTGCGCCCCTTGGCCAATGGCGCGGCTGGTGCCCCTCCCCGGGACCCCGCCGCGCGCGCCAATCGGCGGCCGCGCTGCGCTTCAAGTGCGCGGAGGGGCGCGGGTCCCCAGCACGGCGCCAGCGGCCTCGGCGCGGTCGCCTGAGGGCTGCAGCGCGGAGAGCCGGGCTCCCGGCCCCGGCGCCCGGGCACTCGCGTGGGAGAGTGTGCGAGCGCGTGTGAGCGCGGCGGGGCGGGGCCCGCGCGCGGAGGCTCCGGGCGGCGGGCACTCGGGCTGAGTTTCCGGCGGCGACTTTGATGATTGGCAAATAATCGCAGCAGCGCGGAGCCGGGGGCTTGCCGCGCCACGCACCGTGACCGCGAGCCCGCACGCGGCCGCGCCCGCCTCCGCCGGCCGGGTGGCCGGCCCCTGACGAGCCGATGGAAAAATCCAAAAATTTCCGCATCGACGCGCTGCTGGCCGTGGACCCCCGCGAGCGGCCTCGGCGCAGACCGCGCCGCTGGCCCTGGTCACGTCGCTCGCGGCCGCCGCCTCTGGCCCCGGCGGCGGCGGGACGAGCAGCGGGGCGAGCGGCAGCTGCAGCCCCGCGTCCTCGGAGCCGCCCGCAGCGCCCGCCGACCGCCTGCGCGCCGAGAGCCCGTCGCCGCCGCGCCTGCTGGCCGCGCACTGCGCGCTGCTGCCCAAGCCCGGCTTCCTGGGCGCGGGCGGCGCGGGCGGCGGGCCCGGGGGACCCCACCACCACGCGCACCCGGGCGCCGCGGCCGCCGCCGCCGCCGCCGCCGCCGCCGCCGGGGGCCTGGCGCTGGGGCTGCACCCGGGCGGCGCGCAGGGCGGCGCGGCCTCCAGCGGCGCAAGCGGCGCTCTACGGTCACCCGGTCTACGGCTACTCGGCGGCGGCGGCGGCGGCGGCCGCGCTGGCCGGCCAGCACCCGGCGCTCTCCTACCCGTACCCGCAGGTGCAGGGCGCGCACCCCGCGCACCCCGCCGACCCCATCAAGCTGGGCGCCGGCACCTTCCAGCTGGACCAGTGGCTGCGTGCGTCCACCGCGGGCATGATCCTGCCCAAGATGCCCGACTTTAACTGTGAGTACCGCGCGGCCCGCGGGCTCGGGAGGGCCTCGCGCATCCGCTCGCGCCTCCGGCCCCTCGCTCTCTGCGGTGGAAGCGGGCGAAGCCGCCTCGGTTCCGCCCGCGGCCTGCGAGGGCTCCCTTTGGCAGCGGACTATTAAGATGGCCACGCGCGAGGCCTTGCCTTCTCTTTCTCTTTAAACGGGACGGGCAGCTGGACGTGTGGGACTGAGATCTAATGATTAACCGGCAAGCGAGTGCAGAAGGGAGTAGGGGAAGGAGAGCCGAAGGGCTCCCGAGGCAGGCGGCCTGGGGATCTGGGGCCACTGATGGGGCACTTAGCCCAGTGACACAGGTTTGACTCGGGTCCCGCATTCTGGGATCCGGAGAGTCCCCGGGGCCCTTGCAGGAGAGGGAGAGCTCAGGGAGCAGCCAGAGGGAGATGGGTTCCAAGAGGCCCAGGCGGCAAGGCCACAGCCGGTCGACCTCCTGGCCACTGGCGGCCGGCGGAAGGGCGTTGAGTCCAGGGTGCGATGCCCAGAAGGCGGGTGGCTTGGCTTGAGCCTATGTGGCCCTGCAGGCAGGGACATGTGCCTCTGTCAGGAACCCCATCCTGTGAACTCCCCCTGGGCTGAGGGGTGCCCAATACAGTACCAAACCCTCCCTCAGTAGAAGCCAGGGAGGGCCAGCCACCCCCATCTGGACTGCGGACAGCGGCGGATGCGGACAGCCCGCTGGACACCCAGGTGGGACACTCAGCGGAGGCCAGGGCCAGCTGGGTTTCCCCACAGCGTGCAGGGGGTCCCGCTCAGAGGAGGAGCGTGAGGCTTTATGCTTCCAGCGCCCAACACCCAAACAAAGAGACCCCATTGTTTCTGTCTGGGCGGGTTTGTTTAGACTGACGAGATGCAGGCAAAAGAGAGGGAAAAGCCAAAGAGAAAACAGAAATAAACACTTGCCAGGATTCAGATTCCTCTGCTAGAAGCCACAGTTGTGACTAAACAGAGAAAAACTAGGACCCCGGAGGGCAGGAGAGGTCACGGACCGGTGAGAAAATCCCAGCCTGGGCACGGTGTGCTGAGGCCGCCACCTTGGCCCCTTGCCTGGCCCCTTCTCCCGCTCAGCTCCCGAGGCCCTAGTGGCTACCCATCCCTTCCCATTGGAGAGTCACCCCCTCCTGAGCCCCCACAAAGAAGAGGCAAAGCTCTCAGCTGGGCGGGGTGGGGGGGAGGGTGCTGCCACTTCAGACACAGCCAAACCTGCCGATCAGATCCAGGCTGGCCAGACCCTGGGCCCTTCCAGGCTGGCCGGAGCCCAGTGCTGTCTCTCTGATGGCAAGCCAGCCCAGGGCTTCTCACTCACTATGACCTGAGTTTCCCAGAGCCTGGGCCGCTGCCTCTCCCACTGTGTGTGACCGGGTTCCGCACCAGCCTCCCCTGGGCGCTGCGTCCCCGCCACCCAGGTCATTTCCTGGGCCTGTGTGGAGCCCATGGTTGGCTCAGGGAATCCATGAAAGCCACGTCCCTTTGCCAGCACACTTCACCCATCTCTGGTTCCTAATCTCGACCCAGAGGGAACAGAGCGAACACCCAGAGGGCGGGAAGGCCAGAGAGGAATGTGGAGCTCGGGGCGCAGTGAACGGGTAGGCGGGTAGGCGAGGGCGCTGGACCTGTTTCCAGCAGCCCCCCTGTCTCGGAAAACCTGTTGGGGTCCTTTAATTGAGATGGCATTTCCCAAATGGTCCCTTCGGAGCCAGTGTTTTAATTAAAGTTCTAATGTATTGTCAAGTTGGGAATTCGGAGCCTTGTTTAACTAAAGCGGGGGGCGTGGGCCTTCCCATAAAGCAAATTGCCCATCTCTGGGGAGCCCGGGCGCAGCTCGGCCTCTTTTCTTCTCTTTCCTTTCTTTTATTGTCTAACACTTGTCGGGCTCCTGGGAAATCAAGGGAAGTCTAGTTTTGAGGTCATAAAATTCTCTGTGATGTAACCGTGTGAAATTATGTAAATAAAGGGGGAGACCTCCTCGAATGCATGGAAAGTGGAGGCCCTTCTGAGGCCTTTCCTTTGCATAATGGGAATTGTCCCCCGAAAAGGCCTGCAGGCTCTCCAGGCGTTGCCCCCTGTGCCCAGGGCGGGGCAAGAAAACATTTTACATGGGCAAGGGCCTCTGATGAATACACTTTAGGCCCAGGACTTCCTTCCTTCCTTCCTTCTTTCCTTCCCATTTTCCTTTTCTCCTCTTTTTGCACTTGGAGGCCACGCTGCCAGCCCCACACAGCCCCTCACTGGGTGGGAGGAAGCCGGGATCTGCTTCAGACCTTTGTCAGCCTTTCTCCCAGCGCTCACCGAGGTGGAAAGGGCGCGCCTGGCTGACACGTTCTCTTTAATCGGACCCCGGGGCGTGTCGGAGATAGAAAGACTTGGTCCCATTAAACCCAAACCATCAGGCTCCACCTGGCCTCCGGGGCCTCCTCAGCCCTTGGGGAGGTGTCGGGGTCTCCGAGGGAAGGACAGGGACCCCGCAGCCTTTCCAAAGAGGCGCTGGGAGGTGGGGCGGGGCGGGCGGGGGGAACGGACGCTGGGCGTTCGCAGCCTCACGGCCCGGCCCTGCAGCCCAGGCGCAGTCCGGCCTCCTGGGGAAGTGCCGCCGGCCACGCACGGCCTTCACCAGCCAGCAGCTGCTGGAGCTGGAGCACCAGTTCAAGCTCAACAAGTACCTGTCCCGGCCCAAGCGCTTCGAGGTGGCCACATCGCTGATGCTCACCGAAACGCAGGTGAGCTGCCCCCGCCACACAGCGCCGCGCGCCTCGGTCTCCAGAGGACACGGTCACCTCTGCACTCCTGACCCTCCGCTGCCCTGAGCACCTGGAGCTGCACCCTTTCCACCTTTGGGGTGTGGATTAATATTGGGGAGTTCGCATGTCCCGCCAGGGTTCACAGACCCTCCTACAAGGCTGATGCCATGGCACTAGGCCCAGGAATCTGCATTTTAATGACCCTGCCCCCCCCCTGTTCTGAAGCAGGTGGTCCTCAGGCCACTTCTGAGAAATTTTGTTCCAGAGGGGCGGGGCACCTCGGCATGCACAGCCACAGACCGAGCTGCTCAGGTTCTGGGTCCCCGGTCCTCGCTCTGCAGACAGAGGGTGCGTGCTGCGCAGAAAGGCAGGGAGATGGGGTCCTGGTCCCAGCCCCCCAAGAGCCCCTACCCCGTCCCGCATTTGCGGACAGGATGGGGAGCTGCACCCGTGGGGCTTCCGCTTCCCTGGTCTGAACCCCGCCCCGGGGCAGGTGCGGGAGCCGGGATGCAGAAGGGCGGTGGGAGGTGGCGGCGTCTCACGCCCGCCTGTGCCCGCAGGTGAAGATCTGGTTCCAGAACCGGCGGATGAAGTGGAAACGCAGCAAAAAGGCCAAAGAGCAGGCGGCGCAGGAGGCGGAGAAGCAGAGGGGCGGCGGGGGCGCAGGCAGGGCAGGCGCCGAGGACAAGGGCGACGAGGAGCCGCTGGGGCCGCCGGCGCCCGCCGACAAGGGCAGCGGACGCCGCCTGCGGGACTTGAGGGACAGTGACCCCGAGGAGGAGGACGACGACGACGACGATGACGACCACTTCGCCTACAGCAACGGCGCCGGCGCGCACGCCGCCTGCTCCGACTGCTCCTCCGAGGCCGAGTCGCCGCCGCCGCGGCCCGGGCTCCAGCCTCCGCCGCAGTAGGGCCCTGGCCGGCCGCGCGCAGGGACGCGGGCCCCAGCTCGTCCTGGAGGCTGCCCGTTCGGGCGACAGCACCGGTCTGCTCGTCAAGGGACACAGGGAGGCCCAGCGAGTCCGATGTGAAGTGCGGTTCTTTTACATTTAATTTCGGTCAGTATCGGGGAGGGAGGTATTCGCGACAAGAGCCTACCCCACGTGGACGGCCTCCCAGCCCCGCTCCCCTGAAGGAGACGGCGAGAACCTGCGGTGTTAACGGTGTTAACGGACTTCAGAGCTTGAAACCGTCTCTGGAAACGCCATTCTGCTGAGCATTGAAAAAAAAATGTTTTGTGTATCTTACGTGGAAAAAACTTTGTCATGAGCGTTCAAACTGCTGGAAATCTCAAAGCTGTACTGTCTTTATTTTTGTACATTGTATTTATATATAAAAAGAAACGTCTACTTATGCATGCTAAATTATTATTTAGCTTCTCCCATCGCCCACGATGGAATGTAAAATAAATTGGTTTTTTACTGGATGAGAGTGCAAATCTCTTGGGGTGGGGAGCTATGAAAGCAGGCTTTGCTGTTTTTGTTGTGGAAACGACGGAGGTGTGTGCTCACAATTGCCAGCAGAAGGTGAAAATCAGAATCGCAGAGGGGTGTGAGGACCACCTCCTCTCTGGGTGCTGAGCTGTGCCGGGAACTTGATCTCGCTGCTGGGGAGTCGCAGGTGCGAAGTATTGGTAAAAAGTACCTGAGGCCAGGTGTGCACGTGTGTCGGGTGCCTGGCTCACATCTGGCTGGGATTCTGAACCCCAGGAGAGGGATTCTGGGCTCACAGTGTTTATTTTCCCGTTTCCTTGAGGGTCTCCTTGCTTTGCTGGCGCTCCGGAAGTGAACACGAATTATTTGAATGTTTCAGAAAATAGGCTTCAACTGGCTGCACTCGACTGGCATGTGGGGTCCGAGTGGCCCGGGCGTCCCTTGCACAGGTTTCCTCGATGGCCTCAAAGACCGTGGCGCCTCTCATTCCTCGCTCAGCCCCTGTCCCCAGAGCAGAACCTCCCAGCGCTGGCCGGGACCGGATTTCTGGGATCTAGGCAACTGTCCGCGAGGACGGCAGTGGGCGACAAGAACGCTTCTCGGCCAGGCTGCAGTGGCTTTGGGTTAATAACCCTCGGCAGCGCGCACCATCAATCACTCACCGCGGCCGAGCCGGCCCGCGCCATGTGCGCACACATGCCGGCCTCGCGCGCCCTCCCTCCGGCTGAGCCGGGCCTCCGCGGGCAGCAGGAAGGCGGTGATGCGGCGACACCGCTTCTTCCTCCCTCCCTGCGCCTTCTCCTCCTGGTTTGCACTCGCCCGGGTCACCTGGGCGCGGGGCGAGCGGCCCCTGCTCCGCTCCTCCTCCTCGCTCCCCGCTGATAAACGAGTTCAGATGAGCCCGGCCGCGCGGTGAGCGCCCCGCCCACCTCCGCCGGGGCGAGATGAATATCCTCCCTGGCAGCTCATTATCACCCCGGGCCCCTTCCATAAAATCCAGGCTCAGCCAAGGCCCGGGCGCGGCCGCAGGAAGCCCGCGGGAGCAGCTGCCGGGCGCGGACCGCGCCGCCCGGGGTCCAAAGGTGCTTTGGGGAAAAAGGGGTTAGATTTGCAACCGGTGGGACGGCCAGAGGGCCCCGGGCAGGGGCTGGGGAGACTAGGGCGCCAGGGTGCGAGGGGAGAGGGGAGAGACGCGCCATTCGGGGTGAAAAGCAACCTGCAGTCGTGTGCATCCGACTTTAATTTCCAACACATTGGTGAGTTCAGCCTGAAGCGATCTCTTCCCCCGCCGGCACCACATCTGGGCTTTCTTCCCCGCCCCCCTGCTCAGACTGCGGGTGTCGGCGGCACCCCCGCCGCGGCGCTGGGCAACCGGGGACGGGGGAGGGGGCTGGGGTTGCATCCGGCCTCTGCGCCGGGCCTCAGGCCTCGGCGCGCTCTGTCCCTCCGCCCCGGCGACAGAGCCGCTCTGTCCAGGGCGAGGGGAAGAGGGGCGCGAGGGAGGATAATCGCAATGACCCTCGTCGCGGCCTGCAGGGGAGCCAGGCCGGGCTTGGCGCGGGGACTTGGCGGCCGGGAAGGCCACACGGCGCGCGGCCCCGGCGGCTCCAGCCAGCTGCTTAATCATGGCGGAATTTATCTCGATAATAAATTTAATGATCAATTCGTTCTTGTCACAGTAGCTCTTCCTCAAATCAATTATAGCAAATTTAAATATAATCACTGGCTCGTCCTCACCCAACTGGGCATGGCAGCAATTCATTCGGAGGGAGGAGAGCCGCCAGGCCCCGCTCCGCCCGCCTCGCGCGCGCCCCCCGGACCCGCCTCGGAGGAGCGACCCCGCGCCCGGGGGCAGCCCTGCAGCCGCGAGGACCGGTCCCAGCGCCCGAGGCAGGTCTTCGCAGTCCGAGCCGGAGGCAGACAAGCCCAGCCTTTCCCGCGACCTTGCGGGCCTCTGGCCAGGTCTCCCCGCCTCCCGCGCGACCCCGCAAGGACCCCACCAGGGGCCGCCCCGCGGGGCTCCTTCCTTACGCCGTCAAGGGAGCTTGTCCTCCGTCTCCAGAAAGGGGTGCCCGGCCGCGGGAGCAAAAGGGTGGGAAGAAAAGCCCGTTTGGTGACAAAGAAACTAACCTACACGCGTCCCCCAACCGCCCACGGTCTGGTGTCCAGCCCTTGTGGCGCGCTGGCCCAGGGTCCAAGGACCGAGGAGTCTGAGAAGTGCAGGAAGGAACAAGCCTGTGCCTTCCCGAGGTGGGCCTTCCCCGACCCGTTCCAGACTGGAGTCACGTTGACACCATCAGTTTAAAAGACTTTCTATGCCACCAAAAGCACAGACACCACTAACAAGAACAGGCAGTGAGATAATGTTAAACAGTTCTGCACAGCAAAGGAAACCCGTGCAGGATGAAAGGCGGCCTAGGGATGGGAGGAAGTATGTGCCAACCACATACCTGAGAAGACGTCAAAATCCGCAGTCTAAAGAGCATGCATGAATCTGTGAGGACAGAAATTCAATTTGCAAGCAGGCAAAGGGAAAAAAAAAAAAGTAGGCAAAGGACTTGAGCAGACATTTCCCTGAAGATACCCAAGCCACCCGCAGAAGGCGAAAGGATACTCAGCATCACTAATCATCGAGGAAATGCAATCGTTGCACCTGTCTGTCGGGTGGCTCTTATAAAAACGAAACGGAAAACGAGCGCTGGGGAGCCTGTGGAGGGACTGGGCCCCTCGTGCACTGTTAGTGGGAATGCAAAGTGGTGTAGCCGCTGTGGAAAACGGTATGGGGGCTTCCTAAAAGCAGCATTAGAATTACCCAGCAATCCTGCTTCTGAGCGTCTATTCAAAATAATTAAAAACAGGATCTGGAAGATATATATATATAAATCAGGAAAAATGGGACATGCACGTAAAATGGAATATTACTCAGTCTTAAAAAAGGAATCTTGTTAAGTGCTATGGTATGGGTGAACCTTGAGGACATTATGCTCCATGAAAGAAACCAGCCACAAAAATACTGTATAATTCTACCTATATGTTGAATCTAAAATGCTCAGACTCAGAAACAGAAGGTAGACCGGTGGTGGCCAGGGTCTGGAGGAGGGGAAAGGGCTATCCACGGGCATAGAATTCTGTTTTGCAAAATGCAACAATTCTGAGAACTGCTCCCCAAGGACATGTATATAGTTAATGCTATTAGAACAGAGGGCGCTTCCTCCCTCCCTCTGCCCTCCCCTTCCCCCTCCCCCTCCTGAAGACAGGGCAGACTTGCTGTGGAAAATCCAGATCACAGACAAGGCATCGGAAGGGAGCACCTGGCCCCCAGGCCCCCAGGCCCGGGGCAGCGTGGAGGCCAGTGGGTGGAGGCCCCGTGGCTCCTGGTGCCTGCAGCCCATCCACCAAGCGGCAGGCGCTTTTCCTGGAGCACCTCCCAGGTTCGTGGGGAACTGACCCTCCCCTCCCCCCACCCCCACCCCTCCACCCCCCACCTCCCCGCCCCGGAGAGAGGGGGAGGGCAGTTCCCAGTCCCTAGCCTGGTGACCAGGCGAGGACTGAGCTCCTGGGGTGGGCGTGGCCCCCAGCACCGGAGGGAGCCGGGAGGGGGCCCCTCCGGGCTGTGGGGAGCAGGCAGCGCAGGGTGTGGGTGTCCTGGGGGGAGTGCTCCTGCAGGACGTGGCCCTCCCCACCCCCTGAATCAAAGTCCTACACACACCGTGCCCCTCAATAAAACTAATCCCTTCGGAGGCGCGACCTGCCGCAGGAATGCAGCGCTGCCGAGCTCGGGCCCACAAGGGCAAATATGTTTTTCAGATTTGCTTTTTATGATCGGATTAAAGTTTATTTTCCATAATAGGGCACCTAATAAAACCCATAAAGCCGGGTCGGGCCTCCAGCTGGTGGCCTCGTTTGACACTTTCACTTCGTAAATCACTTTACAACGTGCCAGGTGTGTCCCAAACTGGACGCCAACAAGAAACAGCCCCCAGCGCCCCCAACCCGAATACATCCGCACGCCCTTTGCAGCCCTCAGCGTGGGGCTGGGGTCCCCGGATGGGGTTTCAAAGTCTGGGGGCCCGGGCCGTGTGGACCAGGGCGGGTCTCCAACCTCGCGGGAGGCGAGCCCCCAGCCCCACTCCCACCCCGCACCCCTCCCCCGGTCCCGCGAGGCAGGGGGAACCTCCCGAGAAGGTGGGGTGGCCATGCCGGCCCACTCGCGGCCCCGCGCCGACCCTGCATTCCGCGGCCGTGCACCTGGCGGGCCCCCTGACCCCCAAGTGTACACAAACAAGGTGTGGGACTCTCTGCGGCTCCTCTGGCCATTGTCCGCCAGCGCTTGGCAGGACAAAGGGTGCCCCCACCCCGGCGGCCGCGAGGGGCGGCGGGCGCGGTTTACCCAGCTGGGGGGAGGAGCAAAGGCCGCCTCGTTATCTGGGGCGGGAGAGCGCGGGGTCAGACCCCGGGCGAGGCGGAGGGGAGGGGACGCTGGGCTGCGGCCCCTCCGCTGCCCCACAGATGCGGCGACCTGTCAGCTCGGTGTGGCTCAGGTGCGTCCCCAGCTCGCCATCCCGGACCTCACAATCCGGCGCTTGGAAAGGGGCGCCTGAACCGCCCCTCCAGGACCTTGGGGTGCAGGGCGGGCTGCGGGGAGCGCGGCTCATCCACGGATGCCAACAATGCCTGTGCTCGGTGGTCAGTCACCCCGTTTCTGTTATAATATCTGTGATTTCCGTGTTTTTTTTTTTATATTCCTGTTTGTCTTATGATTAATAACCTTTCTGCAAGCAGAAAATGCCCTCCTCTGTGCTGTAATAACACCATAAAGAAAAAGGAGAAGCAAAGAGGAACGAGCTTCACTCTCGATGGGGGAGCAGCTGGAGTGGAGGCGGTGAGAGACCCAGCTGTCTCCCGCAAAGCGCATCTCCCTGCTGTCTGTCTGTCCTTCTCCCCACGGCCCACACCCAGGCTCTTTCTAACAGGCCAGCACTGTGACAGGAAACTCGCAGGGTATTTTTTTAATGAATACATCTGTAAAGGAAATGCAAATTGTTTTTTTCCTCGGGTCTGCAACTTGTACTTCTTAACTTTTGCCACCCCAGGGGATTTGTCCTGGTGACAAATTTACTCTGGAGGGGTGCCATCTGAGGCCCATATGCCCTGGGATTAGGTACCTGTGTGACCCTGCAGCCTTTTCACCTACAAAATAGATAACAGCCATCCATGTGTTCATTCAACTGGATCTTTTTAGAATGTGTGCCCCATGCTAGGTAGATACTAAACACTGGGATACATTGTAAATAAAAGAGACAAAAATCTCCATTCTCTGGAGTTAGATTGTAGCAGGAAGAGAAAGACAGCGAATAACGAAAAATACGTGCATCCCTGGTGTACAGTTGCACAAGTCCGTAAGGTCACGTGTAGGACTACACATCACTAAGGTAAGTCCAAGCGAGGCAAGAGGTCTGAAGGGTTTAGCACAGTCCTCAGTAATGGTGGCCATCATCAGACGGTCACCCACGATGCAGGACGCTCTGTTGCGTTGGGATCGGAATGTGAGCAGTTGGGCTGTGGCACAGACTGCCTGCCTTTAAGGGGTTGGATGCGAGGAATTCGAATGTCCCTAATCCTTACGGTGGGATGACTAGTCTAGGAAACAATAGACAGGCACACGTGGATGGTGGAGTAAGAACTCTGAGAAATATAATACATGTGTGATTTCTTGCCTCTTTTTATTGAGAAATAATTCACATATAACATTGTATCAGTATCTGCGTGCACACTACCTTAATATTAATAACTAATCCACATATTTAAGACCACTCTGGAAAAGAGAGAAAAACAAAACTTTGACATTAAAAGATATACTGCTGAGTTGAGAGACTCGGGGAGACTTCTGGAAGAGAGGGGCTCAGGCCCGGCTCGCGCCCACCCCCCAGTGCAGGGCGCAGATGCTCATCCCCCCGCAGGTTCAGGGACACCAGGCCCCCCCCCGGCGCCTGCCTGGCGTCTGCACAGTTCCTGTCGCACGGTGTGGTGGGTCCTGCGTTTGCTGAACTCATGTCGTCCTGCTTCCCCTGATCCCAACTATTGTTCCCAACTAGATGTGAGCCTGCCCACCTCTCCCTGCCCCACCCCGCAGACCCCATGAAGTTACTGTGCCCGCAGCAGAGGGCTGTGGACGAGGGCCGGGACCCTGAGCCCGGCTGCCTGGGTGAGCGTCCCCCCTCACCTGGAGTGTGGCCTCACCTGGAGTGTGGCTGAGGCAAGGTCCTTGACCTGCCCCCGGCCATTTCCATCTGTAAGGTGAGGACGCTTTCGGTTCCCAGCTGACAGCGTGCTGTGAGGGTTAGACATGGGACCCTTATAACATGCCAGGTGCCATGTACGGGCTCCCAGGATGATTCACAAACAGATGGATACACGCCCCCACCATAGGTCCCTCTCCAGACCCTCACGGCACACAGGGTGCCCATGGGCGTGCAGTCGCTGCTTAGGCTGGTCTGGGAAGGTGCGTTGGGAGGGAGTGGGGGGTGGGGAGCAGGCTTTGTAGATTCCTTGGGACTCTCAGGAACCCGAGGACAGGAGCCAGGAGGCAGTGGTGTGGGTGAAATCCCGGCTCTGGTGCCCACCAGCCAGGCGACCTTGGGCAGGTGGCTTAACGGTCCTGTCAGATGGGGGCAGCGGCACGGTTGTGCTGTAGAGGAGTGTGCAGCCCCTGTGCCGGGGGGCGACCCGCACGGCGGCCCCTCCTGCTGTCCCGCCAGGAGTCCTCCGCCCGCTTGCCCGTTGCGTCTCCTGTTACCCACTGCCGTCCTGGGCTTGCCCGAGGGCGACGTGTGTGCCCCGGGCTGCACCGTCCGGACTCTGGTCAGGTCAGCGTTGGTGCCCACAGCTGCACGACCACTTTTGGGGACTCATGGCGGAGCGGGGTGAGTGCGGATGACTTCCGGTGCAGCAGCCCCCCCCCCCGCGCGGTGCCCCGGGGGTGTGTCCCCACACTCTGTGCTTCACACGGACACGCACCCTGTTTGACCCACGGGGCACCTGGAACGGGGCCGCGGCTGGAGCCCTGCAGAACCCGCACAACAGTCGTCACGCGGAGAAGGGCGTGGGATGCTGGGGCTGCGACCTGCGACCTGCGACCTGCAGCTCCTGAGAAAGCCCCGCCGAGCCCTGCCCAGAGCACCGACCCACAGGAAGATGAGCCAGTCAGCGTTTTGGGCCACTGCATTAGGCGTGGCTTATTGCAAAGAAAAACCTCCTGGACCACGGCACGATGCTGGGCACACACCAGCTTCCCAAGCCACGCCGCACGAGGGCACGAGGGTGCTCTGGCCCCCTGCCCACCGCCTGGACCCCGCCTCACCGACTCGGGTGCCACTTACTGACGGACTCCGTGTGCCCAGTGCCAGACCCTGGACGGAGAGCAGAGAACAGAGAGCAGAGAGCCGTGGAGCATGCTTGCTGTGCCGCGGGCCTCGGAGCTGAGCAGGCGGCGGGCGGGCTCCCTGGGAGGAGAGATCCACGAAGCCCCGTCCATGCCGATAACCAGACGGTCTTCTTTCTCACCAGAGAGTGCGTGCCTCCGCACTCGCCTGTTAGCTGCTTACCTGCGGGGGTCACGTGGGCTGTCCCCTCGGTGAGGGGTCCTGCAAACAGAGAGTCCGTGAGCTCTCAGGGCGCGGGCCCTCGCGCTGGCCCCTGCATTTCTCAGGGAACCGCGAACCAGGGCTCACATGTGGCATGTCTTCCGAGAGCCTGAGGGCTGGCGAGTAGACAGAGTGACGGGAGGACGGCTCAGGAGGGACTGAAAAAGCCTCTTCTCTGGCCAACGTCAGTTTCAACGACATGGCACACGCATCAAAACACGTCGTTCCCCGCTGAGCTCAAAACCAGAAACTCAGGCCGATGCAGCTCTCAGACGCCCTTCCCTGCATCTCCACGGGGAGCACGCCCTTCCCTGCATCTCCACAGGGAGCGGAAACGCGGCTCTCAGAACTGCTGGAGAAACCCCGAGTTCTCCAGGGAGCCGCAGGAAGTCACGACCTGCCCACGGCTCTCGGCAGCTGCCCCTTCGCAGGCGGCCGGGAGGGTCCCCGCGTGTCCCCAGCCCCTGCCCTGGCCCGTGGAAGGCTTCGGAGCCCTTCCATTTCCTATCTTCATAAAACAAAGTAATTCGCTTTTAATGAGGGCCGCTGTCTTCGTTCCCAGGTCTGTTTGCGCAGATAACGCGTCTGAGGCCTTCCCCACGGGGTCAGAGCGCCATGACCTTCATAATCAGAGAGCAGGCGGAAACGATGTTTACTCACAAACGTCACGCAGCCCAGCGCCCAGCTGCCTCCGAGCGCGGACGCTGTGATAACACGGGACAAAGCGCTGCATTGTTCCGCCCCGCAGGTGGGGCGCCCGCAGGGGCGGCCCAGGCCCACCGGGGCGCCCGCGCGGGCAGCTCTCGGCGGCAGATGCGCGGTGCAGGGTCAGCTGACAAGATGCTCCCTGGGGGGCCCCAGATCGGGGTGGCAGGCAGGGAGCAGAGACCCCCCACAAGGCCCTGGGGCCCTGGCTTCCCTGAGTGTTGACGATAGACACCGTGCAGGGACACGGCGACCTCTGCCCGCCGTGGGCAGACGAATCAGCCACCAGTGGTGGGTTTTGTTTCTGGGTTTCACGGGGGCCCAGCAGGAAGCCGGCAATGGGTGACCCCGGCCGCTCTGGGGGCCCGAGGTACCAGGACCCGCTGGCCTGGCCAACGCACTCGGCAGGCCCCGTCCTTCCAGGCCTGCAGGGAGCGAAGGCCAGGGGACAGGCAGCTCGGGAAGGTGACCATGGCCGCACAGGGCTCCCCCGCCCTGCTCCCTGACCGCGTGGCCCGGGCGCTCACGTGGGAGCAGGCTGCATGGCTCCTCTTCGCCTCTGGGAGGCCGTTTTGGCGGTGCCGAGGTCGGCCCGCCCTTGCTCACGAGCCCGGCCCCCCCAAGCCCCTGTGCTCCAGGGTTCCGTATTTCGGTCGGTATGTGTGAGTTTCGGCTGGTGGGTGTCATGTAGTGCAGCAGCACCTCTTCCAGGCCAGGGTGGGTTCGCCGGTGGGCTGCGTGTGCCTCCAGCGGGCTGTCCCCAGGCCCCCCCGACCGCCCCCCCTGGTGTCCTGGCGCCAGGCCCTGCCTGGCCCCACAGCTGCTAAAGCACAAATGCAGACGCCCTCTGCCCTGCTAGCTCTGATTTAGAAAACAGAAGCCATAAAAAGCCTCATCGTCCGCTTGAGTCCAAAAGTGAGGGTGCTAACGACCGTGCCGTGGCCTTCACCGGCTGGCCTGGCACCCGGAGGAAGCGTGCTTCCTTTACCCGTCAGAAGCTGGAGGGCCAGCGTCAAATAAATCTCAAATAACCACGCTGCAGTGTTGATGAGTTAGGTGTGTTGCACGCCCCGGCGCGTGGCGCGTGAGCCGCCTTCCTGCACTGGGCAGGCACAGGACAAGCAATCCCCGGGGAGTCTGCGATTCTGAAGTGCAAGGGCCGTCTGCTTGATGCAGCCCCCGGGGGCTCGGAGCTGTGGCCACACTGAGCCAAGGAGGAAACGACGGGGGTGAGGTGCGTGGCTAAAGATCGGTCTGAAGAAATGAGAATGGCACGACTTAACTGTCACGGGTAAATGCACCCTGAATCCTGGAGAGATGCTAAGTCATCCTAGATGCTTAGAAAGCTACCTGCACAATCACAGAAACTGAAGTGCTTAAGGGACTTTGTGGTGGTGGTAATTAACTCAGAGCCGGGGGGGTGATGGCCGGTGCAGGAGGCTGGCCTGGTCCTGGGCTGGCGTCAGCACTGGCCAGACCCGATGCCCTGGTCCCTCTGCGCTTCTGCCTGGCCAGCTGGCATGCCCACGGGGGCCGTCAGGACCTGGAAGAAACGGGCCTGCACAGGTGTGAGGCCTAACCCTTAGCCACAGTCCAGGGACAGCGTGACAAATCTGTGCTGTTGGCGTAACGAGAGATTGCCCGAAACCCGATTCTGGGTCAGGAGAGGTACCTTGGAGTTCACAGTGACACGGGAGTTACAGAAGGACACCTGGAGGGGGAGGGGGTTGCACGCCTGACAGGTGCAAGCCCAGGCCACCACCCTGGCAGGAAGAAGAGGCCCGCTCACTGGCCAAACCGCCCGGCCTGATGGCTCCGGCTGAGAACACACCCCCTGTGCTTGCCATGACCAGCGGTAACGTCTGCAGATGTACATTTCAGTCCCTTGTCACCCCTCCAATAATCTATATGTGGCTAGTTTGGTCTTTTCTGGGAAAAGGGGAGGGGGCAGAGGAAGACTCATTTCTAAAGACGAATGGCAGCTGACAGCGGAGGAGGAGTGACAGGACTCGAGAGTGACCCTCTGGCAACCCCCAGGCAGTAAGTGACCCCGGCAAGGGTCCCCAGCAGTCGCCCACACCACCGGGTGAAACGCTGGTGGAGAACAGGAAATCCGCATTTGCCACGCTTTCTCCCTGTAAAACGTCTCCAACCTCCGGCGATTAATTTCCCTCGAGAGTGACGAGGGGAAAGGGCACCTTTCCAGGGAGGTCTGGCGCCCCGACTTGGCGGCCGCCGGAGCGCGCCCCCCGGGCTCGCCCCAACCATGTGCTCGTGGGAGCTCGCCTGATGTACCCAGGAGCGACGTGGCGGCGGCCAGGGCCCTTCGAAACGCCAACGCCGCCCTGAGGAATTCTAAGAAACAGCGGGATGTGCTGACTTAGAAGAGAGATGAAAGGAGAGGTGATGTTTGTGACCGCCGCACTCCACCCAGGAGAGAAACAGCTCTCGGAAACTCCCTTTGGAGCGACCGCGGCACCCAGGGCTCACGTTCAAGGGCGTGATGATGACCGTCTCAGCAGAGGCCCGCGGGCGGTTTGGGAGGCATCACAGCCTCTGCGCTTCCCAACGATTCTGAGCAAGTGCGCGTGTGTCTAAACGGTGTCTAACGCATGTCGTGTGTGCTAACGGAAGGACACAATCGTGGAGAATGTTAACCACTGACACACCAAACGCAACAAAAGGGGAAGGATTCGCCCTCTCTCTGGAAATGGCTCTGGCAAACTGAAAAGCTGTTCGTTGTAAATGATTTCCTAGAGAGAGTAACTTTTAAAGGCTTTTAATCACCTTCACTCCGGCGGGCCAAGTCCCTTCCTGGTTCGACGTTTCAGTCTGCCCTGCGAGGGGCGTCCCGGTCACCGCCCAGGGGCTGGGGGCCGACAGGTGAGGACAGCAGCCCACGGGAGCACCGCGGGGCGAGGGCCACGGCAGGGATGAGGAGCCGGGCCAGGCGGGCCACTCCGCCCTCCGCAGAAGCCGCACTCCTACGGGGAGAGTGGGAAAGTGTCGGCCGATAACGCGAGAGGTCAGAGGCCCATACATCCCCGTCTGGACGTGCTCAAGGTCAGATTCGCTCGGCTCCGGGACACACGGGGCATTGTTCCCCACACACACAGCCCTGTGTGCCGGAAACCGCCTCTGCATCCCGAGGGCACCGCAAACCGGTCCCGGTTCTTCCTTTCATCATCTTATCGTGCACACGTCGTTTTTCATCATTTATCCAGCTCTGTTCAAGATAAACGTTATTACCTTGTGAACTTGACCTCCTGCCAGCTTCACCGGTGTAGCAAGCGATGGGAATGTCAGGGTGAGAAGAGGCAAAGCTGCCCTTCCCGGGCTGGTACCATCTCCCCAGGAAACCCCAGTTCGCCCGCTTTCGGGTCCCGAGTCTGTGTGTGTCTCGCTCGCGCACCGGACGGCCACCCCAGACCCTTCCTGCTCAGAGCCACGACGAAGCTCTCCGAGGCCCCTGGCGTCGTGGTGGACACGTAGCCTCCGCGTGAAGCTGCGTCCACTGCTCCGGAGCTACTGACCCTGGGAGGGCCTTTGGATTGGCTCCAGATGACGCCCAAGGCCAAGTTCACGGCCTGTTTTCAGCTCCTCTGCGTCTCTGCTGTTGGCCCAGCCTTGCCGGCCCCTTCCTCACCCAACTCCCCTCTTCCAGGGGCCTGTGACCTCCACAGGCTCCACGTCATCAGATCCTGATGCAGAGCAAGGTGCCACCGTCCAAGGAGTTTCCCAAACCCCCCTCCCTCCCCTGGGACCTCTTCATTTCAAGGTGTCGACTTCCTACGCGTGTCCATCAGGACCGTGTCTAGAAGTCTTCGTCATCACAGCTGCTGTTGGCCTGCACATCGCTTCTGACCCGGGCGTCACGAGGACCACACGAGGGGTCTCTGGTGCCAGCACTCCCACCAGCGGCCACCTGTGAGGAGACAGGAGCCTGCCTCGGGGTGGCGGCGGTCGGCGTCACACGTGCAGAGTGCGCCGACTCACGCCTGGCTCCAGCGGCCTGCGCACAGGCCCCCGAGGGGACAGAGTGCGGTCCCTGGCACCCCCCGCGGGCGCTTTCCGCGGAGAAGCTCCTTAACACAGCGAGCAGCGAGGGCCCCCGCGTGGCGCACTCCCCACGCTGCAGCCTCGTCTCCGCGCCGGGCCGCAGAAGGCAGAGGGCTGCCTCGCGGGGCGGGCACGGCCAAGGGGGTCAGGGGCAGGCCACCGGGCTGGGGAGGAGCAGACGGTCTGCGTCACGGTGCAGCCACCCGCAGAGCCGAGCTCTCGTGCTCCTTGCGCATTTCAGCACAGTGACGGTGGCTGAGGCACACAAGGCGACAGCTATGCCTTGGCTCTAAGCACAGGTGGCGCCGCAGGGGCCACGCCGCCGTCCGAAGGCAGGTGGCGAGGCCGGAGCGGGACCCGGAGCCACGTGCCTGTCGGGGCAGCGCTCCAAGGCACCCACGTGCAGGATGGCGCGCCGCCGGGCCGGGGGGTGTCAGTGCGCAGTGCCCTCGCCACGCACGTCGGGGACTTTCTCCAACAGCTAAAAGTTTGCACCGTTCGGGAGAGAAGTAAATTCCACGGGCTGGCGACGCTGCCCATACTGAGAGTCCGCGGCACGGGGTTGGCACAGGGCACGTGGCCAGCGCTGGCCGCGCCCAGCAGGCGGCCGTGGCCTCTCACGCGGGCAGTGTTAACCCACTCACATCCCCCGGGTCCGAGCTCAGCGGCCAGCGCCCACAGTGTCCGGGGCCTGCCCGCTGTGCTCACAGCGGTTCAGAGGACGCCCTGGATGAGTGGCGGCGAAGCTCCCCCACGGAGCACGCCGCACCGAATGCGCCGGACCCACGTCTCGCTGATGCTCCCGGACGCTTCCGATGGCCGATCTGACATCGGGCACCACGTTTACCTGCTGGTCTTTGAACTTTCCACCAATATATGAAAAAGATGATAAACGCACCGATTTCTTTATGACTGCCCCCTCTAGTGGCCCGTTTCTGTCTGTTAAAGCAGGACGCATGCGAGTGCGCACGTGCACACCCACGCCCCAGCCCCTTTTCTCCCCACCCCCACGCGTGAAAACGGTTTAACACACACACACACACAGTATTGCCTTGGATAAAAAAATTCTTCTAAAACACCTTCAACACGACAGACGATGATGAAGTGGCCGTGCCGAGTCCTCAGTCTTTCGGGTCTGAGGGTGTCCGGCGCCCGGCCCCGTGCTCTGGACTACATCCTCACGGTGGCCCGGCCGTGCAGGGCCTTGGCTGCGAGGTCGGCCCTCGCCCTGAGCAAGTCGGCCCCCTCGGCGCCGCGCGCCGCGCCCTTCAGTAGGAAGTGGCTGATGAAGAGCCTCAAGCCCTCGCGCAGCACGCCCAGCTTCGGGTTGTCGGCCACCCTGCGAAGGAACCGCGCAGGCGTCAGCGATGTGCCCCGTCTGCCCCGCACCCCGTCCGGAGTCGCGCTGGGGAGGCGGAACCTCGCTGCTTCAACAGAACTCTCGGTGCAGAGCTGGTATGTTCCATGTGCAAAACATTATTAGTTTGCTATGTGGGAGGGTTTCGCGTTCCCCAAATCTAACGTGTAAGGCGCTACCTTAAAACTAAAACTGAAAACGATTTAAACGACATGCAAAATATGACAACCTTGCTTTTTACAAATTAATGTTAAGTGAAAAGTTCACTTTTTCACGTGTTATCTGAACCTGCTGGGAACATACCTTGCAAAAATTAAACCAAGATCTTCAACTTCTGTTTCCGTTAACAGTATATGTAACACTTTCCGTAAAAAGTGGACTCTGGGTTTGTCTAATTCACTGAATTCAACCACCTAAGAGTCAGGACAAAAGGAAAACAGTTACATGGACTTAGACAGCTTTTTCAGTGTTCCCTAAACATAATTAGAGTAAAAAGTTTAAATGGGGATTTCCAGCTTTATAAAGGGAGCACACTGGCAAGGCCCTGGGGCCTTGGGACCACCCCCCCCCCCGCCCCGCCACCGGCCCCGCTGGCCGGGGTGCGCACCGTCTGAATCAGGGATTTCATCCCTAGGACTGAAACGCAGACCAGATCCACACCTTAGGAAACGCCCCCTCGTTAAACCACACACACACACACACACACACACACACACACACACCACCCCCAACCTGAGACGGAGTCATATCTGCAAATGTACAAACGAGAGTGCCCTTGCACACACAGCGGGGTGCCGCCCAGCAGTAAGGAAAGCAGGGCACAGAACTACGGACGCCGACGCGGACAACTTCCCAACTTGAGCTCAGCTCTAAAGCACTGTGACAGGACGCTGACAGCATGGGACCGCCTGGCGCCCTGGCCACAGAGGTCAAAGACGCGAGACGTGGTCACGTGTGCCCGCGACACACAGGTGCAGAGCGCGCCAAGCTCGCCGGGGAGGGAATCAGGCTGCGGGGTGTGTGTGTGTGCGTGCGTGTGTGCGTGCGTGCGTGCAGGGGCAGTTTCGAGGCCACCGATGGCGGGGCACACCTCCAGGCCCTGCTGCACCGCTGTGGCGTCTGAGGGGAGACCACGTCCTGGCCCACGCTGAGCTCAGAGCGGAGAGGCGGGACGCAGTCCCACAACGAGCAGGCTTGCACCCGAGTTTTGACTTAGTCCCATTTAAGGACGGTGGCACAGCAGGGCCCCTCATCCGTGGCCTCCGTCACCCACAGTTGGCCTTCGCCGGGCGTAAACTTTCCATCATCTGCATGGTCCGCTCCGGACGCCCATTCTCAGCACCGTCCTGAGACCTGGGCTCCCCTGAAGCAGACGTTCCTGGCGTGAAGTCAGGTCAACAGCAGACGGACACGCGTCACAACACCTGCGTCATTCACGCCGCCTCGTCTCGTCACGCGGCGCTGGCGTCTCACGCCGTCGCAGGGCGAGCGCGGCACCGCCAGGTGTTCTGGGGGGGGGGCCGCACCCACCCGTCTACCGCGGCTGGTCTGGTGTCGCCACACTCACTGTGCCTCATCTAGAAACGGGCCACGTCACAGGCACGTGTGCGTGGAGAGAGCACAGCGCACACAGGGTGCAGCCGCGGGTCCAGGCATCCACTGGGGGTCTTGGCACGTGTCCCCATGGATAAGGGGGACGACTGTATCGGGCTGGTGCCCTCATTTTCAGTACAGTGGCCAAAACCCAGCACCGCACCCCGAAGAGACACAGGTCACCCTGAGTGTTAAGTGCTCTGGTGAATGCGTCAACAAACATAAACAGATCACACGACAGTCTGAGAGCACAGAGGTCCAGGCCTGCCCTCTGCCCCTCCGGACGCCGAGACCCCAGAGGCCCCTGCTCGGGCCTGGCCGGCCACCTGCCTCCACCTCCCACATCGCAGCAGCACCGTCCACGGGCTGACGCAGCACGCAAACCGGACGGCAAGGCGTGGCCCCTGCTGACCACCCCTCTGAGAAGGGGGACAGCTAGACCCCTGCCACGCCTTCCTCCTGACCCACCAGGGCCTGCAGGAGAAGCCCAACCCGACAGAGACGCACTGAGATGAGGAAACGGCTGTCACCGTGCCCACACGTGCGCGGGGACGCGCCCTGCAGGCGGATCGGGCTGTTCTCTCCCACGGCGACGGCGACGCAGCAGTCAGAGTCTAAGGAAACGCACCAGGCAGAAATTTCATCTACTGTACTAACCTTCAGAATGGAAAGCGGAAGTGACTTTGTCTTCAGCAGGTGGCCCACCAGGTGAACCAAATTAGACACGTTCGTGGCTGGCAAATTTTCTAAGTCTCGAAATTTATCCCATATGCTGAACTGGAAAGTCATCTAACCCAACAACGAAAAAAGAAAAGCAGTTTAAATGCAACCAATCATCAGAATAAATCACTGCGAACACGACCTACAGGCACTCCACTGCGTCAGTCACCTGTGCCGTGCTAGGGAGAGAGCAGAGATCGAGGCGCCTGGCGCGACCCTGCCCCCCGGGCGCAGCCCCCCGGGGCAGCCTGGCGGTGGCGCCGCAGCGGCCATTTCCCGCACCTCAGCAGCGATGTCAGGAAAGAACGTCGGCAAAGGACGGGGTGCTGGGAAGCCACCGGGCAGCGCTGTCTCCGCCGTGTGGCGGACACGGCTCCGCGGCGGCGGTGTGGACCCGAGACGGGCCCCCTGGCTCGGGGCGCCCCGCAAGTGCTTGTGCACAGGGCGGGGTGACGGGCGGCCTCGCACCCGTTACCTGAAGCCTCCTTTCACAGTCGCAGAGCCTGCCAGCCAGGAAGGCGTAGAAGGGGTTGTACGTCTTCTCCTGAAGGCAGCAGTCCACGAGGACGTGCACTATGTCCCTCTCCTGCTGGTCCTTAAGTCCGAGCCTGTAAAACACAACGTGGTGGCCAAGCTCCAACTTGCCCGTTTACCGGGTTTGAGGCAGAGACCCAGGGGAGGGGCTCGCCCTGCCAGGCAGTCTGGTAACGGGGCGCCGAGGGCTGGCCCGTGTTTTCGACGACGTGAATGGGGAGGAGACACCGACCTGAGCCCTGTGCCACCTGCAGAGGTCTGTAACTGACCCCGATGGGCGAGGGACGGGGTGGCGCTGCACACAAGGCCCTTGCAGTCAGCTCTTGCCAAACGCGCTGACTTCCTCATGTTTTCTTTTCAGAAACGTATGGTCTAACAAGTTATTACAGGCAAATCCGTCCTTTGCTGTGCAGAGTTGCGTTTGGACAAGCATTTTCTAGTCCTGTAACATTTCCCTACATTTCACTCTGAATTTGAAGCAAATAGAGAAAATGGATACTCTATTTGCTTAGTGGTACTTTGTAAAAGTACACAGGTACTTTTAAAATCCACAACAATTACAGAAACCGTACCAGGAAGCTTTTACTTTAGAAGTAATTAGAAAGACAACTTTAATCTGAAGATTTTCAGCCACTCGTGACAACCAACAGCCACCGAGAACCTCGTGGGTCGTCTGATACTTTCGATGAAAGCATCTCGTGAGACGCTCTCACTGGGAACAGCAGGGGCAGCTGGCAGGAGCCCCAGACGCCGGGCCCTGGGGCATGAGGCGCAGCCGGTGTGGCCCCTCCCCCAGAGCGCAAGTGTGGCTCTTCCTACGTCGACATCATCAGCTGACACGTCGGTCAAATGCTCACACAAATGCTTACTTTAGAAGCTTCTCAAATGCGTCCAAGAAGTCCTCGCTAGTCATATGGTGCAGAAGATGGTTCTCCTGACATCGGTGTTCATTCTCTGCTTACGGGCGAGGTCCAGCATCTTGGCGCTGACCTGGAAGGTGGCGTGGCCGAGGCGCCGAGGCGCCAGTTAGCTATCTAAAAACTGCAGTGTGTGACTTTGTGGCCTGACCTAAGCAGAACTGTGACACGTAAAGACACGCACATAAATGCATGGGCAACTCCACAAAGGGGAGCCAGCGAGAGCCGCAGCAAGCCCGGGAGGCAAACGCCGCGGGCTGGGAGACTTCCCGGAGCCGGGCAGCCTAAGAGACCACGAAACACAACAGAGGCGAGTGGCCACAGCCGGAAGAGCCAGCAGGACGAGGTGACACCGACCCCAGGGCAGAAAAAGGATGATGTCAGGGGCAAATAAAAGAAATCTGAATAATGTGGATTTCAGTTAATAATACAAAAAAGTGCAGAGAATTTGGACACGCTGAAGCCCATGGTTAATGGCCCAGCAGCCACACCCCCTGGGCAGCAAGGTGTCTGTGGTTCAGCGGGGGGGGGGGGGCAGTCTGTCCGCTCCCCTTGCTCAACCTTGAGGTCTTTTATGTAACACTTTCTGGGTCTTCAAACAAATCTTTTAAAAAATAACAACAGAAACTAAGTTAAATTGTATATGAAAAGTAGCAAGTTCCAGGTCTGTCAGGGAGCCCCGCCCGCCTGTCAGGGAGCTAACACCTGCCGCATGCCAGGGTGGCTGCTCTGGGGAAGGCCACCACCGGGAGCCGCCATGGGACAGTGCAGCGCGCCTGGTGGCGTGAGCACGGGCTGCATACCGTGCCTGCGAGCTGCTTCTGCGGACCTTCTGCCGAGAGCTGTCAATCATCGGCGCCCCAGTCCAGGCGGACCCCACGATCCACCAGCGCCCGGTCCGCTCAGCGTTCAGGATGCCGTCCCAGGAGACCCGCAGCTGCGCCTCCGTGCCCGAGCCGGCGCTGCGCACCTGAGGGGAAGAGCAGAGGCTGTGGGCGCGGCTGCTGCCCATCCGCACGCGGCCACCGGCCTCCGTCTCGGGACGGCAGTCTTGCTGTGTGACCACTGCGACGAGTCAGTGGTGACTGGGGGCAGCCCGTCTGGCGTACCGCCCTGTCAGAGAGCGCTCTGTGTTTGGGGTCTGGGGTCTATCCTCCCACACCCGCTGTCCTTGGAAAGTCGGCACAGAAGGAAAGGGGCCCAGACTCAGGCAATGAGGAGCCTTCATCGGGCTGGCGGTGTGGCAGCGACGGGGAGGGCTCGAGTCCCACTCTGGACCTACCAAGGCCACAGCTGAGGGGCTCGCCCTGACTGGGGGTTCAGGGATTGTAACAGGGGGTCTCCGCTGTGGCCCCATGCCCACGTTGGGTTAGGAACACCCAGGAGGCTCCAGCAGATGGGTCCCTGGCTCCCCACGCTACTGTCACAGGTCTGGGACCCCGGTCCGGGCCCGCTTTCAAAGTCATCGGAGGGTTCCACTGCGCAGCCCAGTCTGGCATCACGGGCTAAGGGTGGGGACGCGGGCCACTTATAAGGGTCTCCCACAAGTCTCTGCCTGGTCTCTGGGGACTCGCACAACCAGAAGGGGCACCTTACCAGGGCCTCTGCACCTTCCGCAGCCTCTCCACGGGCTCGGGTCGTAGCCCGGGATCTTCCGCACATCGTTGTTCTTCAGCGCCAACATCGTCTCCAGCATGAACCGAATCTTACAAAAAAAAAGCGAAGACCATCCATCGATCTTTCTGAACAACTGAGCCTTCACCTGGAGAAGAATCAATGGACTCGCGAGGTCCCGCTGACGGCCACTCAGACTCGGGCACAGCCGCCCTGACCTCAGCAGCTTGCTCAGGGCTTCGCGGAGTTTTAGGATAAATTCGACACCTGACCTCCACCAGGTCCTCCTTGGGACACTGGCCCGGCTCCGTGACCTTCCTCCTCCCACTCCACTCAGAGAGCGACAGCAGTCCCAGGTCCCGGCGCCATAACCCTGGGGCTCCCCACTGGCCACCTCCACCGAGGGCTTGGTTCACACCGCCTATGGACCCGGGGGCTCTTGTTTCGGGGTTTCAGAAATGGGCCAACCTTCCTTCAAGTCTGGGTCTCCCCCTGCGTGTGCTGCTGTCCACTGAAGGACCAAGCAGGGAACCTGGGCTGACCTCTGACCCCTCTACCCCCCACCGGTCTGGTCACTCCCAACCCCTAAACCCACGTCTGCTGCGAATATGCGAACCCTGCTCACCATGGTGTCCCGACCTGAGGGCCGTGACGGCCTCTGCCCTGCCTGTGGGTGCCCCACACGAACCCCCTTGTTGCTCCTCACACAAGCAGCACTCTCTCCTCCCTCGGGGGCTTCCCACGCCCTCCCATGCCTCCGATCAGCACATGAGGTGGGAGCCACAACTGGCCGCACTTTCTAGATGGGGAAACAGGCCACATGGCGGAGCCAGAATGCCAGGTGGGCTAACAACTGAGCCTGGGGCCACACAGCCTTCCTCAGTCAACATTTTTTTGAACAGATGAATGATAAATATATCGACTCAAACTCACAAAATACCTGTGTTCTTAATAAAGAAACAAGGCTTATTCACGCACTGCTGATATGGCCATAAAACCACACAAGGCACAAAGCAACAGGGGTCACAAAGAAATGAAGCATATTTACCCCAAATACTTATTTTACGTTCTGGTCAGTTTGTGAGCGTCTAGACGCTTAGGAAGCAGGTGGCGTGACGTGCGCATACCCTGGTCTGGTCCTGGAACTGGCTGCCCGCCCCGCTGGCTTTCGCCTGGGTCTCGGAGATCAGTTCCTTAAGCGACAAAGCGTCATCTTTTCTCAGCGAAAAGCCCACATTTTTCAGCATTAACAGGATCAGTTCAATATCTTTTTCTGTGAAAGTTCCAATCAGTTTTTTCAAAATGTCAAAGATGAGCAGAGACTGCACTACGTGGAAGTTATATAAATGGGCGATGATGGTGAAGAGGTTGTCACACTCTTTGCCCTCACTTCCGTTTTTATAGAAGTCGTCAAACTTCCTCACCACAGCCTCCAGAAAGTGAGCTCCAACCTGGACGAAGGAAACAGACCAAACATCATCGCAAATACGTGACATCATGTCGGCAGGCTATTCTCAGGGATCCTCTTCCTCTTGGAAAGAATTAGTACTTTTAAAATTGAAGCATAAAATAAACACGCCACAGAACGCAGACTGCCCTGGGGCAGGAGCTGAGGAAGCGTGAGTCTGAGTGCAGAGCGCTTCGGCGGTGAGAACACAGCTCGGAGCAGTGCGTGCTCCCGCCCTCCCGCCTGTGAAGCCCACAGGGCGCTGCTCCCGGCCTGCAGCCACTGGGTCCCTGGAAAAGTGAAATCGTTAGGAACACGAAGAGTGCACCGTCCATGTCTCGAAACCGTACTGCTGCTGACCTGCACCCTGTTCTCCAGGTCAGGCCGAGACCGGAGGGAGACAGGACAGGGTGGCGCATGTGTAATGGTGACGGTCCAGTCGAGCACCGGTGACCTGAACAACACAGGTGTGCTGGCCCACGGAGGGAGACTGGGCGTGAGAGGGAGCTGGTGACAGCTGGCAGGTGCGGCCAGCCACCAGAGGTGGAGGATTAAGTGTCTGGGTGACAGGAGCTGCCAGCACTAACTGCAACAGGAAACCCAGGAAAAGAGCGGACTCGCGGGGCCGCAGGCAGGCTGAGGCTCGTCACGCTGAGCCGCGGGACGCCAGGCAGGGCTGGCTCTACAGTGCGAGTGGCAGTTAAACTCGTGGGTGCTGACGAGGTCCCAGACAGCTTAGAGTGTGACATGCACAGGTCGCTGCTGGACTGCAAAAACAAGTGCTCGGAGGCCCCAGGAAAAGGGACGGGCAGGAGGGAGCGGTGACTCCACGGGGCCGGCGGCGACAGCCCGCGTGTGTTCTTGCGTCTGAGGCCCTGGGAAGTGACATGAACCTGGGAACTCCGCAGTCGGCACCTTCTCTAAAGACAAACTGAGGCGCGCACGCTCCTATTACATCCCCCACGCTACCTTCAAACATAACTACGAAACGGCAGAACTCCGAACACGTCGAGAAAGTTCAGCCATGAGATACGCGCAGGTACGTTCTCACACGTGAATGCAATTAACTGCATCTGTCAGAGTTAGTTTCCATTTCAGGTCTTCAAAATAAAACGTGACTTAGCATAGCGTTCACAAGGAGCGACGTGCACGCTGCTGGAGGTGTTAAGCATGCCCAGGAATTCAGACTGGGGGTGCTCGCGCGAGCCTCCAAGGGGCTGATTTTGCCGCTGGAGTGACTTGGCGATGCAGTGACTGTCGCCAGGTCCCCACAAACCCCCTCTGCTTCCCCACCCCCGTGCGGGCCTTCTGCCCACCTTCCACCCACCACGCCTTGGAACAGAGGAGGCGTTAGCGGAGACAGCGTCGGGAGAGCTCGCCCCGCTCCGGCGGGCGCCACAGGGGGTGTGTGACCTGGCGGTCCACTGTGACCCTGGCACGGGTCATTCCACTGTCCTGTACGCCGCCAGTGAGACGCCAGGCTGCCACGCTCCGCTCCAAGTGCAGTGAGCACTTGGCGTGTGGAGGAGGGCGGGGACCACGGCTTCCACCAGATGCCACGACACGCGGCCTGTGCCGAGCCAGGTGGCGGTTAAGTGCCCTGACGCCGGATGACCAGGGGCACTAAGGAAGCCCCGGGACGGCAGCAAGTCAGGGCAGCATGGGCCCTGGGGACACATCCCGTGCCTGACTCTGCGGGTGCAAACGTGAGTGTGACTCTTAGGCAGAAGCCAGTGCTTCGGGAGAGCGACGCCCTAACAGCGCTGCACACGGAGCGGAGGGGTCCTGCTGCCCACGGGCCAGGGAGCCTGTGTCCTCTCCAGTCCCTGGCCCCACGCCCAGGGGGTCCTAGACTCGCCATCCTTCACGCAGGAGGCAACGGAGACAAACCTTCGACAGCGCTTGTCCGGGCTAGGCTCCGAACACTCACTGCCGGTGCCGCTCGCTCGACCAGCTGTACAGAGAATGTGGAGGTGGCCAGGTGCCGGCTGGTGTGTGGCAGACCAGGCCTGTGACACATCTCCTCACTGGAGGTCATCCGTACCTCACGTTCTGGTGGTTTCTGACTTAAAAGCGATCTCCCACCCAGTGCAGACTCTCTGATGAGCGTGCACGAGCCACTGTGCCCTCAACATCTGAAAAAGGTCAGTGTCAGAGTGGCTGGCACCGAGGTGAGGCCAGTCCACGACAAGAGGAGTAACAAGGACACGCTGGAGGGGGCCGAACACGAACGCAAAGTGGCCAAAGTGCTGCCCGCGGCCAGGTAGGACAGACTGCAGACGGAGCCGCTCCTCAGGCTTGCCACCGCGCCAGCCCCGCGCGGACAGCGCCGCGGTCCTACCTCGACTCCCACCGTGCGGTGAAGGACGCTGACCAGGAGGACGTGTTCCATCACCAGCCTGCCGGGCACGGGCACGGCCGGGGCGCAGGCGCTCAGCAGGGCGCCCGTCAGGGTGTCGCTCATGTCCTTCCTGCTGTGGGCCATGTACAGCTCCTCCAGCTGTCCACTGATGGAGGCCATGTTGGGCTCGCTCAGCCTGTGACGATCGTAAAGACAGAGCAGCACAGATATTTCAAACTAGGAATTACTTTGCAGGTCAATTTAAAAGAATGAGAAAAAGCTATTGATACTGCTGATGTGGCCCATTTCACGCACACGCTGGCCTCACGAACGAGTCTGATCTCGCCTGGACATGCTGCACCGCTCTCAGGAGCCCGGCAGTAATGCAGCTGAACTGCGCCCCTGGGACACACACACGGGGCTCCTAGGACCACGGGCATGTGCTGGGGAGGCCCCAGTGGGACCCTGACCCGTGGTCCTCAGGCAGAGCCGGGAACCACCCTGGCGCATCGGTATGTGCTGCCAGGAAAAAGTCCCACTTTCCACTCTGCAGCTGGCGCAAACGTCCTTAGTCCCTCACACTGAGAAAAGCTGCCTGTTTGCGGGGCAGGGGGAGGACACATGTGCACGCAGAGACGCGCACTGCTCCTCTGCGAACACCGGGCATTCAAATGCTTGTTTGGTAAAATCCCGGATGCACCATGGAAACAGTGCTTAATCAAAAGGAAGTTTTAAAAAGTGATGGGGGGGGAGGGGGGTTGGGAGTGATCACAGAGGGGCAGCATGAGGGAGCCGTGTGGTGCCAGGACGCTCTGTCCTGACTCTGGGTGGGGGACCCGAGGCCTCCGGCGGGAAGTGCTGCAGGAGCTGCACACACACAGACGGGGAAGAGCAAGGGGGATGGGGGACCACGACCCTGCCCAGGAGGGCCACACGGGCCAGTCCCGCTCCCCCGCTCCCGGTATAACCACGTGCACACTGCCACGGCTTTCCAGCCCTGAAGGGTCCAAACGGCCAAAGAGCAGAGGTGGGCGGCCTGCCTGTCCAGGTCTAACTCATCGAGACGTGTTGCAGGGTCACCTGTTAAGCAGGCCTTTGACGTGCTTCTTTAGCCTTTCCCGCTCTTCCCGTTTCTGGGCATCCACGGTCTCCTCAGCTCGCCTCACATGGGGTGGGACGTACTTTTCACCATCTTCACAAAGATGCTGCTTGAAATGACAGAAACAAATTACAAAAAAATGTACACAAACAAATCCCACATTTTTCCTTGCTATATTCACCTCCAGACGTTAAAAATTTTAAATTCCCTCAAACTGGCAGAAGTGGTAACCACTGACCGTGGCGGCTTCATAACCTCGGCCACTTGCTACGTGCCTAGACTAATCCCGGACAGGCAGTCCACTCGGCACGGGTGGATGCCACCATTCATGTCGGACCAGCCCACTTCCCTGTCCTGTTCGCCCCTGTGTAGTCCTCAGACCCCTGCAGGCCGACAGAGCCTGGCACTCTACTCAAATGCGTAGGTTACACCTGTGGTGGGCACTGCAGTACACAAACACCTAAGTTAAACATACCGCCAGTTCTGGAGGGAAAGTGTTCTCAAATCATTTCAAACTTGTTCGAAATTAGATCTAAATTTATACGATAGAACGAAAAGGGACCCACAGCTATCTCCTCAACTGTCAGCTGGGAGGGTTACAAACCGTGATCGTCGTCCAATTTAGGTGTACCTGAGTGACAAGCCTTAAGGAACATTTGCAAAACTGACCCTTGCTGCTGGGAGTATAAACTTAGTTGGAGAAAGCACACTGATGACCATGGAAACTTACTCTCGAGACACCATCATTCTCACTGCATGTCAGTTACCCCTCAGTAGGTAGTGAGAAAACTTACAAATAGTCAAAAATAAGGTCCTGAGAGAGGCGCCGACAGCGCTCAGGGATGGCTCAGGAAGGGCCAGGCGCTGAGGCGCAGGGAGAGAGATGAAGGCTGTGCATGCACTCAGGGCTGATCCCCAGGGCGTGCGCCCCAAGACCCCCAGCGGATGCCTGGCACCACAGACAGCCCGAACTCCGCAGGCACATTGTTCCTATACACACCTTTTCACTTGAAGGAAGCACTTTCGGCTTCTCTTTGGCATACCCGAATTGCCAGCATCACTACTCTTGAGCTTTGGGGCCACTGTTAACTGAAATAAGGGTCACTTGATCGCAAGCACTGAGATCCTGAGACAGTCCATCTGATAACAACTGAGACGGCCAAGGGACTGACGGGCAGACAGTGTCCACGGCACAGATATGCCGGACAGAGGGGAGATTCATATCCAGAGCCAGACGGAGTGCAATGGCAAGAGATTTCATCATGCTACTCAAAACGATGCACAATCAAAAAACTTACGAATCGTTGATTTCTGGAACTTTCCTTCTAATGTTTTTGGACCATGGTTGACGTGGGTAAGAAACCGCAGAGAGGGCAACTGAGGATAAGGCGGGGGCAATTGCAAAAGCTGTGGAGAAGGCAACGTGCGTTTGTGTGGCCAACTTCAGGCACACGCTGGGGCGAGAGCCCCGACTGCTATGTGTGGGTCCTGAACTCCATCTTCCACGTGATCAGACTTTACTGGACGGAGTGATGCAGGTCAGCTCTGGGTTTTAGACCCACCCGGGAGCAGTGGGACAGGAAAAGGCCTAGTGAAGGGCAGAGGCAAGAGCAAAGTGGGCAGGAGGGGACCCAATCAGGTTTGGAGACTGTGGCAGCAAACTCGGAATGCAGATGTCCCCTTAGGACAACAGGTGGGACTGGCCCTTAAGTCCCTGGGATAAAAAGGTCTCTAGAGAGGTTTTCTCCCTTAGCTCTTCATTATGGAAACGTAAAAATAAATAAATAAACAAGTAGACGGAATAGCCTGCCTTTCCCATACTCAACTCAAACAATTACCAGTACACGGTCCCACGCTCTGCACCCACGGTACTCTGAGGAAAGTCTAGAGGGATGAGACCCTGTGCACCATACCTGGGCTGTCCTGTCGGCGTCCTCCAAGGAGTTTCCGCTCCTTTCTCCGTCCTCTGCAAAACGGACTCTCTTCCCCGCCACTTCCTCCTTGGCTTTCCCTCCTGCCTCGTCGGATTCTGGCTGTTCCTCCCGCACGTCCCCCTCCTCGTCGTCCTCGCTCTGCGCTCCCGCTTCTACCTCCTGCTCGTCCTCCTCCCTGTCGTCCTCGGTGTCACTCTCCAAGTCGCTTTCGGGGAGCGTCGGCCCAGCATCCTCTTCCTCACTGCTGCTTTCGTACAAGCCCCCATTTCCGCCCGACCCCAGGGCTCCCAGAATGTAGTCGAGCCCATCGCGGGCAAAGCTGAGCGGCACGGAGCTGTCGTCGCCCTTCCTTTTGCGCTTGTTCAAGCCGAGGCACCGCTCCAGCTTACGGATCTCTCGGTCCTCCTCCTCGTTGGCTGCCAGAAGTGCCCGTTTACGGGCGGCGGCGGCGGGGGGCCCAGTCTTCCGGGGGGTGCCTTGGTCCTCCGGGGGGCAACCCTGGCCTGGGCGTGGGCGGCCTCGGCCTGGGGAGGTGGCAGCCCCTCCGGCGGCCGTGGGGTCGGCCGGCCGCCCTCCTGCTCAGCCCCCTCCTCCGCCCGGGGGCCGCTCGCTCTCCCGGCTCCGCTGCCGCCCGGACCCTGCGCGCGGCCTGTGGTCCTCTGCAGCCGGCGCGCCTTCCTCAGCTGTCGCTTCTCCTTCCGCAGCTCCCTGCGGCTCTTCCTCCCGCCGGGACGCACACGCCCCTCGGCCCGGGGCACCTCGCGGCCACTGGGGGTCTGTCCCTCGGAGGTCGTCTGCACGAACTCCTCCACCGCCACCTTTAGCCGCTTAGGGCCCCCTCCCGGGCGCCCCCAGGGCCGGGGCGCATCCGCGCCCGCCTCTCCGCTTCCCGAGCGCCACGCGCCGCCGGCAGCCGCCGTGGCCCGACGCTCCCGCACCCGTGGACGCAGCCATGTTCCGGGCGCACGGACGCTGACTTCCGGCAGGGGCGGGACTTCCGGGCGGAGCGCGGCGTGCTGCGCAGGGCAAGGCGGCGGCGTCCCCTGCTGGCGGGAGGGCGGCAGCGCAGGGGACCGCGCCGTGGCAGGTGCGCCTGCTCTCAAGCCACTTCGTAGACCCTAACTTCGTGGCAAGTCACGAATGCATTCTCACTTAATACACGGCAGCCCGGCCGATTATGGTGGAGAGGCCTCTTCACGTCACGCCGCATAAGTAGCCGCACTTCAGACGTGGGCGCGTCCCCTCGCGGGCGCACGTACCCCGCAGGAGAGCGCGCGTTTGACGCGGCATCGTCGCGCGAAGCTCGCTGTTCCCAGGCTTGTTTCCCGCTCCGCCCGAGGCCTCAGACCTCGCGCTCTGCGGCGTCAGGGGTGCCTGTCCTCTCCCGGGACGGCGTCCCCCGATTTCTCCCTCTGCTGATGGACTGTACCGGGATGAATTAGCGTCTAAAGCCATCCCCGGAAATTGGGAACGTGACCTAATTTGGGAATGGGGTCGCGCATGGTGTGTAGAAGGCGTCCTGCACACAGCAGCCGCCCAGCAGCGGTCAGCGCCCCCCTGGTAGCCTGCCTCCCGCTGGGCCGCTGGGCCTGCTCACCCACACCTGGGTGCTGTGCCTCTCTGCCTTCCTCAGGGCGTGGTTTTCTTTGCTTTGAAGCCACAACTTCTAAGACTTTGTGGGAGACGGGTGTGGGCAAATCGTGGGGGAATTTTCGACCCCCAGATCCAAATGCGATGGAGGCCTTTGGCCATTATTCTGGTCGCTTCTCACCTGGAGGAGCCCTGCACCTCCAAGCCTGCAGACTTCTGCGGCTCCTCCCCAGCGCCGTCCAGGGCATTGTGGCCCTTGGCGGGCAGGAAGTTCAGCTTCTCAGGTCCTGGTGAATGGGGGTGGGGGGGAGGTGGGAGTTAGGAGACACTACCATCTGGTTGTGAACATGAAACAGTGTGTCACTGACACAGGGGCTGATGCCTGCGTAGCCGTAGGGCCAAGTGCTGGTGTGTGCTCACGTGTGAGTGTTCTTGGGCCATCATGCATGCAAGAGACGGGTTGGAGAGGTGGGCAGGCTCCAGGCATGAACGGCGTGGCAACGAGCTGTGTTTCGTGTTCATTCTGGGAGCAGCGGGAAGCCAGCGACCTGTTTTAGGTGGAGAGGTGGGTAAGAGCATGGCGGAGTCATCTTAATCCATCTGCATTTGGAAAAGCGCCTGGCTGCTTGCACAGGGACCGAGGGGGTCAGGTTCATGGGCAGACAGAAGGCTCTTGCATCAGACACTTGTCCCCCAGCTGGGAAAAATTGTTGGTGGGGCCTGACAGATCTTTAAAAATAATAGCATGAATGATCTATTCAGACTACTGTGATATACAATTTAAAGTGTGATCTTTAACTCAGTGTCTGAGTTCGTTGGGGCCTCTGTAACAGAATCCCACAGACTGCGTGGCTTACACAGCATTTATTTCTCAGGGTCCTGGAGGCCAGAAGGTACCAGAAGGTTTTGTTTCTGGTGAGGGCACCTTCTCGCCATGTCCTCACAGGATGGGAGGTGCCAGGGAGCTCTCTGGGGACCCTTTCTGAGGCCACTAACCCCATGCAGGAGGGCTCCACCCAGTGACCCGATCACCTCCCACAGCCCCCACCTCCTGACGCCGTTGCCTTGGGGGTTAGGATTCAACATCTGGGTTCGGGGGACAAACATGTTCAGTCCGCGACACTCAGGTTCACAAACTTCTTTTTTGTTGTTTTCAAGGCATCATTTATTGATTGATTATTAAACATTTGTTTTCTGACAGGAAATAATTCTGCTCACCATGACAATGGAACTATTGTAGCTCTCTAGGGAACATGGAAGGGCAAGTCCTACATAAGCAATTCCTTCTGGAACTACTGAGCTTTCCAGATACGTAATGCCGATGGTAACCTGCGTTACGGTTATTTATTTATTTATTTATTTACCAAAACAGAGCACAGAGTTTGCAGCTTCTCTTTTGCTCTGGGTGGTGCAGCTTAGGTCTCTTCCTGCACTGGTGACCTGGGTGCTGGCCACAACGCCCTGGAGCCTGTTAGGAGGGCGGTTTGTGTCCTCTCCCCGTCCGTGGTCAGGACAGCGCTTAATGGCCCACGGTGCCCGGGATGACGCGGGCCCGTTCACGTCTGAGAATCGCCGCGTCTGGACCCCTCACTCTTTCCTGTGGCTCTACGGCATAATTTATGTACCAATCTGCTAATGGTAATACGTGTTTCCTTTTAAAAACATACATATTTTTGCACTATTAAAATGCTATAGCAAACATCCCTCTGTGTGTGCGTCTGTCTGTGTGTTTGCTGGACTGTACATGTGTTTCACGAGGCTCACAGCCTAAAAATTGCCTAGAGAAAGTGTATAAATATTTTTTTCAGTAACAGATGATGCCAGATTTCCAAGGCAAGGCTGTGCCGGCTCGTGCTCACACCGACAGTGAGTGCCTGCCCCCTCACCCTCTCCCTCGCTGACCGGCCTCGGTTCCTCATCTCCGCCCGTCCGCTGGGTGAAAGGTCGGCACAGAGAGGGAGCAGGAGCCCCGGGCTGCAGGGTCGTTCCAAGCCCTCTACCAGCCCCCTTCACCAGTGGCCTCCGGCCTCTGAGCCCCCGCGCCCGTCCCGCTGACCTTGACTAAGAACGTGCGGTCAGACTCTGGGCGCTGCCTAGTCTCCATCTGTCGGTCCTCGTGGCCAGGGTCCCATTGCAGCCCCGCCTGGCTCCCCACCCGGCTCCCTCCCGAGCCCTCTCCATCCCATCCGATCTGCGAGGCGCCGGGCTGGGCTCTGGGCAGCCTGAGGAACCAAGTGCACACCCTCGCCCAGGATGCTCATTTCTGCCCAGCTGGGGTGCCCGCCCCCCATCCCAGGTTTGGCAGAACACGTGGGGACACTCTTCCCTTTGCTCAGAGACCGTTTCCTGCTTCCTCAGGCAGTCAGCCACCCCCACGGTAACCCTGGTCCGTGGGGTCCCCTGGTCCCCCCACCCCCACCCTGGCTGCGTGTCTGCTGAGGTGGGGCTCAGAGTCAGTCTTCCTGGGCTGCTAGCTCATCCCTACCCCACCCCTGCCCAAGGCCCAATTCCTGGCACACAGTAGGCATGTGCTGGACATGTGAACCAGTGAGGAGTGAATGATGGTGCGAACTCCTTTGACAGATGCTCTCCCAGACCCAGCACGTCCTCGGGCCGCTCCTCTTGGTCTGCGGGTGGCCTGTGGGGCCACCGAGCCAGGGCCACAGGGCCCAGGCGGAGCTCGTGCTCGGAGAAGGACGGTTTTGGGTGAGAGGCTCCCCGCGAAACGCAGCCTTGGCCGGGCCGGTCCGCGCCGCCTCGAGTTGGCTCTTGAAGAGATGACCACCGCTCGCCAGATGACGAGGGAGATGTCCTTGGGTCACAGACCTGTGCTGACCTCTCTTGTCCAGTGAAGAACAGCAAAGAAAGTCATAGTCATACGTTGTGGTTTTCCGTCTTTTTAGTTTACAGGCCAACTGTTTATCACGTTAAGACACTGATCTATAAATAAATTTGAAAGTGGCGGTACATCTGGGCCTCACATTGAGGCAATGATCTGTAAATATGTTTGTCTGTGTCATCGATCCCTTTTTTATTAATGGCACAGCTTATTTCTTGCGGCTCTCTGTCTCCTCCCTGATGACCAAAGGCCCCGCGAAGCCTTCGCCCCACCCGGTGCGGGACGCAGTCAGCGGCCACGTCTGGGCGACAACGTGAAGCTCCATCCCCTCCTGGCTGGATTTCAGATGCCTCGGGAAGCCCCATTAGGTCTTCCTGTCCTTCCTGTGTGCTCCGCCCACGTTCAGGGTACTCGTCTGTTACCCCGCCGTCTCCAGCCAGCGCGTATCCCCTGAAAGTGCGAGAAATCAGGGCCAGCAGCTGCATTTTCGAGGTCGGCTCACTGACTTCCTGATCAAAGTTAAGCCCATTCGTTCCTGATGGAGGATTTCTCCTGACTCTGTGCGACTGTGTTCGTTCTCACCGTGTCCGTGGAAGGCTTCGCCGTCAGGCGGGTTCGTATTCGTGCGGGGCAGTCTCAGAGGTGGGTTATTTCCTGTTAATCCCTGCACGAGAACCTGTCCTCACGCCGGGCGTTTGCTGTGCTTTGAGCCCACGTTAGACCAAGGATGTCAGCTGCTTCTATGAGTACTTAAAACACTCCTGGGCTTTCTGCACGGCCGTCTCATCTCACGTACACTACATCTTGCTTACACTGGAGCAAGCTACTAAAATTTGAACTCAGCCTCTTCAAATGGCATAAAACGCTACTCAGTGTCCTCGCTGGCTGAAGTCACCACCCCCTTGACGTTGCTCAGGCCACAAAGTGCCAACATGGTCTTCTCCACCAGAAACCCTGCTGGTTGGATGATAACCAGGCATGTTTCAGTCTTTACACGGAAAGAATTTTTCTTTTCATTATGAGAAGTTCAGTGTAAAAATTTTGGAAAACACAGAAAAGTTCGGAAGAGGGTGCAGAGAGTCTCTCTCTGCCCAGCCCCTCCAGGGGCAGGAGGGGGCCACATGCGGAGACTCGGTGCCCCCGGGAGCAGCCTGCACCCCATCTTGGTGGGTCCTGGGGCGTCAACGCTGGGCCAATACCCAGAGCTGTGGCACATCCCACCCAGAGGACAGCTGGCCGTCCACACCCTCGGGGCGGTGACCACCTTCCTGTCTCAATCCCGCCTCCCTGCAAAGCTCTCGGCTTCCTGTATTCAATTCTTCGTCTCAAGGTTTGCTTCCAGAAGAATCCAACTTAACTCAGCAGTTAAAAACAAAACACAAAACCTGATGATAACGAGTTACCCAGAAGTGGCCGATGCAGAGTATCCTTCCTCTCTTCCTAATGCCAAACTTGGTTTCCTTCTCCCTCAGCACAAAATTCTCTTTTACACACTCACACACACACATGCACACACGCACACGCTCCTTTATGGGAACAGTATGTGGGGGAAATCATGAATCATATTTTATTATTTCTGTTTCCCAGAGGCCTTGCTGTGCCCGGGAGGGTTGTGGGGGGACCCTGGCACAGGTGCCCTCAGTGGGGGCAGGAAGGTGGGCAGACAGCATTGCCTGCATTCCAGGTGGCTGCTTCTTACCTGCTACCCCCAGAGCCTCCAGTGCTGCACCCCAGCTTACTGGCCACCCTTCCCTCCGCCCAGCGCGGCTCCCCACCCTGCTCCTCACGGTGACACCCTCTCGCCCACCTGCCCCAGACAAATGCGACCTCTGTTTTGAAATGGACATTGAGCCTCTTCTCCCCATTCACAAACGTGCCGCTCGCCCTAAATTCCCTCTCGATGGCTCTCGGAGCTTCTGTGACGGCTGCGCACGGTCCTCACACTCTCATCCAGGGAGGTGACCTGGGTGCACACGTGACCTCTCATGGCCCGCATAGAGGTCTTTGGAAAACACCTGTTGGCGCAGCTGGGAACTCCCGGGCTAGTCGCTCGGACCTCAAGGTCTCATGGGAGACTGTGGGCTGATTTGGGTTATTTTAATCATTCACACTGTGACACCTTCAAGACTTCGGAGAATTTTAACAGGTCCTTTAAAACATTTGCTGGTCTCGTCCTAATACTCAGCGCCGTGAGCTTGGAAGAAGTTAGTTTTTCGTGTTAACCATAGAGGGGCACATTCATCGCATGTTTGCCACGCTGTTCTGAGCTTTTTGTAAAATGTCGCTTGATTTAGTTTTCCCTGAAGTCCCCGGAGTGGCAGTGGACAGGTGTGCAGTGGAAGCGGGTGGCAGAGGGGCCCCAGGACTTCGCCCAGTGGGGACCAGCGGTCCATCACCCGCGGAAGGAGGGTGTCGGCTGGCCCCCCTCCGAGATGACTGACACCAGCCGCCTGCAAGTGCTTCCCGGAAGACACAGAGGGCACAGTGACGTTGGTCGTGCTGGTGAAAAGGGCCCCTTTAAAGACGTCTGTCACTCGCCTTCACCCAGGGAGGCTGCTGCTACGAGGCAGCTTTCTTAGGTCGCTTCTGTGACATTTAAACTGCATTTGAAAAAAAAAAAAAGAAGGCAAAGGAGTAATAACCACTCAGAAGAAAACCGGTGTCTCTCACCTAACGAGCAATTTTATCGGAGGTTGGACCGTGGCCTGGGCGAACTGGGGATGAGGTAGACAGAAAATGTTCCCAGGAGCACAGAGCAAATCTTCAGCAACCATAGACGGTGCCTCAACACCAGCTTTTAAGTTAGCCGTGTTTTGAATAGCGCGGTTTGAAAACACAGCACTAAATCAGGAGGCTGCTGTAAATCAGGGTCTCGTGTCACCCAACTGTGTGTCCCCTTTGAGAAACGCACGAGTCACCTTTCTGTTTCTAGGAACGTGATTCTTCCTGTTGGAGGGATGGGGTGTGGAGGCGACAGTCCCCTCGCCTTGGGGCACGGGTGCGACCGGCCGTCTGCGGCTCGTTGGAGGACCGTGGACACGGTACACGCATGTCGCTCGGAGTCCCTTTGCTCAGGTGGTCGAGAGTGAACACTGATCCCAAGACACGTTGACTCGTCTTGTCTTGTTCCTGGTCAGCTGGCGATAGATGGCTTTGGCCACGAAGAGGCATTCCTCTGATTACAAACTCTGCCCCCACGGGAGTCCGGTGACGTCCAGCTTCACCGAACAGCTTGAGAGCGAGTCCCCAGCATCTGTGTGTGTGTGTGTGTGTGTGTGTGTGTGTGTGTGAGTGTGTGTGAGTGTAGACCGGGCACCTCCCCAGGGTTGGTGTAGACCAGCAGTTACTGTTGGGAGTTTATCCTGGAAGATGAGACAAGCCTAACATTTTTTGAAACCAACTTTCTCAAGAAAATACATAGAAAGCAAATGATTTTATTTGAGTCGGTTGTCTATTTAACGCTGGAGTTATGGGGAGGCTTTAGTGGCAGCTAGTGAGCACTCGCTTGTCCTTAGCAGAGCGGTTGGTGGGCGATACTGCAGAGCCTCCGGCGGCATTTATCGATCCATTTCTGGCCTTAAGAATCCCTAGACAGGAACTGCCTGTGGAGAGATTTTACGACCTCAATATAGATCCAAAGCTTTTAATGCACCTTTTGCCTTTATCATAATGTCACTGAGAAAATCGGACGGGGCACGGATGGCCATCTGACACCCGATTCTGCGTTTAATTATGTGAAGATGGCTCTGTTTTGCACAGATTGGCTGCGCCCGACGAGGATTGGAATATGAAGCAGGGCGTTAAACGTTTAAAAGACACTTCCGGCCTCGCTGGGTACCGATGCCTGGTAGGCTCATGTCTAAAGCACACGAGTCTCGTTCCCGAAAATGGCTTAGCATGAGCGCATTGTAGTGGCCTTGCTAACTGCTCCTTAACGGCTCTGTTGAAGTGCAGCTGATATCTAAAACTGCACGTATTTAGCGTGCTCGGTTTGACGAGTTTGGACATATGTGTACACCCGTGAAACCGTCACCACGATCAAGGGCATAAACTTCCCCGTCGCCTCCCGAATTTTCCTCAGACCGCCCCATTTCGTGCTCCCACACTCCTAATTTTTAAGTGCGCAGTGCGGTGTCATCGATGGGAGACGCAGGGTTGGGGCACAGCGGCCTTCCGGGGGCTCATTCGCCGTGCGGAAGTGAAGTGGCACTTCACAAGCGAGGCCCAGCAGCTCCCCGCCCTGGCTCCGGTCCCTGGAGCCACCTCTGCCCCGTGTCTGTGCGTCTGGCTACTTCAGATGCCTTCTCCAGTGGCGTCCTGCAGCCAGTCCTCGGCAACGGGCTCACTTCTCCGAGCATCACGCACTCAAGCTCCGTCTGCGTTAGAGCATACACCAGGGGTGACACAGATGCTTTTTTAAGGCTGAATAACACACGATTGTGTGTAGTCAGCACATGGTCTTTCGTCGTTCGTCGGTTGATGGGCATTTAGGTTTCCTATCTTCGCTGTTGTGAATATTGCCGTAAAGAACTCGGGAGTGTAGTTAGCTGTCCGAGAACCCGATCGGCCTTATCTGTTTTGATTTTGAGCTGTCTGTAGTGTAAACACTGTCAACAGCCTAGCCTGATTAGCTCAAAATGGATCATAGGCCTAAGCGGAAGATGCAAAAGTCCTGGAGATGACGTAGGAGAGAAGCTAGGTGACGTTGGGCATGGTGACGTCTTTCCAGACGCCGAAGACACTCGCAACCTGAACTTCGTTAAGATAAGAAACGCCTGCTCTGCAAAAAGACAGTATCAAGAGAACTAGAAGATAAGTCCCTTATTAAGAGAAAATATTTGCAAAAGACACGTCTGATAAAGGACTGTTCTCCAAAATATACAAAGCTCGGCAATGAGAAAGCAAACAACCTGATGAAAAAATGGGCCAACGACCTAAACAGACGCCTTCCCAAAGAAGACACACGGATGGCAAATGAGCACGTGAAAACACGCCACACAGCACGTGTCGTCAGGGACCAGCCAGCCGAAATCGTGAGGCAGCAGCGCACCCCTGTCAGAACAGCCAGAACCCGCATGCCGACAGCGGGGCTCTGCGCCTGCCGTCAGGGTCACGGGGCCGGGCTGCGCTTTACGGGGAGCCGGCGGGAGACCTACAGGCTCGCAGGCGACGAGCCTCGCGCTCTGAGTTCTTTGCAAGCAGAGAAATGGAGTCCGCAGACACGCGCTTCGCACCTGCGGCACGTCTACAAGCGTCTGTGGGTTCCTTGCACGGGACTGAGAGCTGGGGCCGGGAAGAACGCAGCGTGCGTGTCCAGGAAGCCTCGGGTGGGCTGGCTTTTGGGGAGCGGCCTAGATGCCGGCCGGCCGTTCTCCTGGGACCCCTCAATGCTAGCATGCTGAGCCGACGGCGTCTGTTACGGGCTCACTTTTTGTTCATGGGACACACACGCGTCACTCGTTCCGTTTTGCGACACGTAGATCTACCTCACTCTTCTCGGAGCTGGAAATTGCCCCTTCCAAGGCTGCACCACGTGCTTTTAAGCAGCGCCCCGAAGAGCACGTGCGTGTCTCTTGCGAGCCGGTTCTCGACTTTCTTCCTCGCTGGTCGGCTAGGCTTCTTCAGCCGGTTATTGACTTTGGGCTCCTCCCTGAGGTCAGTGTTTCCGACGGCTAACGTCTCCAAGCCCCGCGATATAAACCTGTCAGCAGGAGTCGTCGGTTGGTTTACTGCAAGGCCTTTTTGAGCCATAGGTTAATATATTAATGAAGACTGTGGCTGTTACCCCACATTAAATAACAGCGGTGAATGACCAGAAGGAGAACACCCTCAGGTCCTCCCGCAGGGTGCGAGATTTATGAGAATGGATTACTCTGCCAAGAGAACTCAAAAATATTACAACCTTTTATTCCTCTGCAGCTTGGACAAGCGTGTATTCATTTCTATTTAAAAAAAACCGTCTCGCAACGATTCTGAGCTAAAAACACATTAAATCATCACGTTAATTATATTGAAACAGTACACTGAGATTCTGTGGCTAATCTAGTTTAAACTTGGCCTCTCCAGCTCATCCAATATTTTATTTCCATTCAGGTCATATTAGTCAACTGGGCATGAGCAGCTGTATTTATTTATCTTATTAGTTTTTTTGGTCATGCAGTAAATTATGACTGAATTATAATAATTCTGCCATTTGTATACATCTCACAACCACATACAAAGCTGACCTTTGAAAATGTGGTCTAAACACTATAAATATTAACACTTCCACGGTCCCGTCCCCCTTTCCAGGGGAGTTTAACTCAGAAGACTCTGGGTTCTGTTTTTTTCTCTGAAACTCTCCCTCTAGCGTTTTATCTGTGGCATTACCTCCCGATGCAAACAGTGCAAAGAGAGTCGCGTATGGGGGAACGATGCTCTTTCAAGCTGAAAGGTAACGGTGGTGCAGGAGGGAGGGGCCCTGCTGGGCCCCTGGACCCTGTCGCCAGCGAGCAGGTTTCACTCGGGATGGCCCTAGGAGGCAGTGGGGGCCGGGCACATTTTCAGTGTCTCCAGGATTATTTGAGGGGGGCACATGGGACCCCAGTAGAGTGTCTTTCTTGGGGTGCTCAGGCTCACCCCCGCTAGCCTCAGACCATGGAGGACCTGCTGCCTCAGGCCCCCAGAGTCTCGGTCAGGGGCGGCCTCTCCCAGGAACCTGCGCTCCGCCCCCCCAGGGCCAGATCCTTAATTCGGGGAGCTTTTCACAGGTCAGGCTCTTGCCCTGAGCTCTCCAGGTTCAGAAAGGTCATTTCGGCAGCAGACCAAGGCAAATCAGAACGGGGACTGATCATAACAGCGGGTTCATGACGGTGGTGATGGAAACTGACTGCTTAATGCACGGCGAGGTGGTCACAGGGCAGGCCACCTGGAGGAGGCCTGGAGGAGGCTCCATGGGCAGCTTAAATGCCATCGAGGGCTAAATGCGAGGGCTCAGGGGAGGCAGCTGGCTGGCTTCTCTGCGTGCTTCCCGTCGAGACGCCCAGGGAGCTGGAGGCTCTTCACGTAGAAGCAGCCTGGGTGCCCCGTGGTCCCCGGGCCCGTTAGCTGCAGCCTCTGTGCCTGGGTCCCAGCAAGGCAGGACCTGAAGTGCAAGGGCGACTGCCCAGGGCTGTGGACGTTGGCGCGTGACCCGTGGCCCCCTCCTCGTGGCCCCCTCCTCGTGGCTCAGGCCTCCCTCCTGCACACCAGGGCACCAGGACACGGGCGGCAGGGGCGCAGCCCCTCGCCGACCCTGCGGAGAGAGAGGCAGGCCCTGCAGGCAGGATGGCCCGCACGGACCCGGCTCAGGGGCTGGGGTCAGGCCTGCGGGTCCCGCTGGGGGGGACACTCTGCGGGGCCAACTGACCTGTCACATCAGGGACACGTGGAGCCCAGACCTTGCTCGGCACAGGCGGGGCAAGAAAAAGCCGTCCGCGGGCCGAAACGGAGGCCGGAAACGGAGGCGTCGCGAGGCCGCTTGGCCTTGCCAGCGCCCCCCCCCCCACCCCTAGGCTGAGTCTGCGCAGAAGGCCACCCCTGAACCGGCCGTGTCCAGACCACGGCCGCGGAGCGGGGGCAGGGCTCGGCGCCCCGCACCTGCGCCCCGCGGCTCCCCCTTCGAGGCTGCTTCTGGTCTCCACCGTTCCTGCCCCCCCCCCCCCGCCTACTTTCCCGTCTTCCCTCCGGTCACGGTATCTCTGCTTCTGGCCGTGGGCTTGGCAGAAAACAGCCTCTTTCCAGACGGAGCACGTCCCTGCGGTTCGGGGCTCTAATTATGAATGATTAATCAGGTGCAGTCAGCCTCGTCCCTCTCCTGATGCGGAGCAGAGGCCCGTGGAGACCTGCGGAGTCCCCCCCTCCTCCCCGCTGTGTTTGTTTGTTTGTAAACAAACTCTGTTGGTGCGACTGTCCTCAGCACAGCTGAACTGAATGGGTGAACCTGGAAAGAACAACGAGACAGTGACCACGGACCCCAAACAAGGTACCGGCTCACCCCACCGAGGGCAGGAGGAGAGGACAGCAGTGTCCCGGCTTGCACTGGGCTGGTGTGACCGCCGCCCGCAGGGCAAGCTTGGCTCTCTTCTCGTTTGCCATCGCCCCTCCTGGAAGACCGTCCGCTGGTCCCCTGACTACATGCGGGACGGAGCGGACGTGGGGACGGGCTTGCGCCCCGCCGCTCAGGGCCGGGCTCACTGCGACCGTCGCCACCTTCTCTCTGGACCCGCGTCGCTCACCTTCGGGGAGCAGAAGGAAGTTCTTTGCCATGTCCCTGTGACTCTCCGAGAACCGAGTCCTGTCCCCGTTGCTGGGCCGATGACCGAGTGTCACGTGGAGAGCGACCAGTCCGACGGTGTTTTCTTGCCCCACACCCTCTCCCGTGTGTCCTTGGACGATGCTGAACCCCGGTGTGAGTCCCACGCAAACATATTTATTTTTGCTAATGAGACAGGAGGAGAGGTGGGAATTCTTACAGCGTTAGGCATTATGCTCTATCAGCCGACCAATCTAATTATTTACAGGGAGCAAGGGTGTTCATTGCCACCCCGAGTCGACTATTCATCATCGTCACACGCCTAAGAGGAATTAATCGCATTCGAGTTTAATCAGAAGAGAACCTCCATGATTTCAGATAAAGCTGATCCCTCGTAATTTTGAAATCTATCTGATTTACTCCCACTTGGATTTCTAATGCTTCCCAAACAAATCTTTCAGGAAAAGCAACCCGGGTGCTTGCTTTTCGATGACCTAACTTTAGAAAGTGACTCAGTGACTTTCAAAAATAATTCATTTCATGTTACGTGTTTATTTGCATGCTTTTTCTCATAGCTGTTCTTCAAATAACAGATTCAACTCCACCCCCAGACACAGGCCAGGAGCCAGGCTAGACAGACGTCGTTGTAGGAAGAATTGGGGTACACCTGGGGGGATTGAGAGCATCCACCAGCTTCGGCGTTTGTGCGAATCAAGGCCGATGGCTTAGGAGCTCAGACGTTAGAACTGGTCAGTAAGATGAATTGCAGAATCCCAGTTCTCTGAGACCTTTAAGAACATGCGCACATGCACGCACACACACACGCATGCGTGCACACACGTATGGACACACACGTGCACTTCCCCGAAGGCGGGGGAAGGTTTAAGGTCTCAGCCTTGAATTTTGAAAACAACCACATGCACAAATCGAAATGCGTATTTTAATGATCAAGTCACAGGACAGAAGGTGAACTGCCCGGTGAACACAGACAGTGTGATCACCAGCCCACTCACTCCACCCCAAACCAGACAAAATTAGAATTTGCCTGTATTGCCGCTGCAGCTCAGGAGCCTCAGACTGAGGCATGCCATGTCGTAAGCGACGTCATGCCGCACGCCACCGCACAGCAGAACGCCACGACATGAGGTACCGTGAGGGGACACGGCGTAACATTACGTACACAGCATTTGGACGGCAGCTCTTTCCCAAACTCCTCCTGGACGGCCCCCGGGCGGCAGTGGCGAGGCCCATGACGTCCAAACTCCGAGCGCAGAACAGGGAAAGCCAGGCCCCAAACTCCCGCAGGTGCCATCGACAAAGCCTTTATGCTGGGAAAACAAAACACCAAAACCAAGTGTCAGCAGGGGACAGAGGACACGGTTTTGGTGACGTGGGGACTGAGACCTGAGAGGGATGCCAGAAAAATGATCACAAAAACGCTTTTACAAATCAGCAGTTTTCACCGCGCCCACCATACACCTGTACCGAGACGTCCACCAAGTCTAAAGTCACCCATGTGGCTTTAGGAAACAGGGTGCGTCCTGGGAGCAGCGGAACTTGTAAACCGTGGGGTGACCGACCGCCTTCTGCGGGCTGGCCTGAGGTGATTCGCAGACAGGATGCCGTCTCTCGCCCTGAGGGGTTAAATAACATCCCTTGGCCCCAAACGTTATAGGAATGTCAGGCTGGATATATACGAAGGAGGATTTCTGTGGGTGGCATTATTGATGGCAAGTGGAAGATCCACCAGACGTTGGAAATCGGAAGTACTTCTGAAAAACCCTCTCGTCCCTGAAAGGGCCATAAATCTAAAAATAATCTTGAATTCACAAGCAATCCTTTTATGCAATAAGTTGATAGCAAATATATTGCTGAAGAGACACATAATTACCTTAAAATCTACCACAGTTAGGAATGTAGGAGAGCTTTTCAATTATAATTGAACTTTGTGAACAGTAAAAGAGATAACGGATATCTCTTTTCTTCGGGTTTCTTCACCTTTTCTCCTCACATATATAAGGACAGGCTAAGACTGTTTATGAACAGATACCCAGACAGCTCCAACATTTCCTAAATGTATAAAAGCTGATCTTGATGAAGAAGAGAAAGTGGGGGTTTCAGCGTCCCTCTCGGTAGCAGATGGAGCCAGCAAGCACGGAACTCGGGCTGGGCGGGCGCTGCTTCCGGGCCGCCTGTCACTTCGACAAGGCCGTTGGCGCCGGGGAGAGGCCAGGAGCTGCAGAGCCTGTACCCCGGGCTTTCCAGCTGCCCATCCCGTCCCCAATTTGCCCAGCTTGAAGGGGCACTGCATACGTCTCCCGCTCGTCGGTCTGCGTCGCTCCCTACACCCCCGTCCACGTCCAGAGGGCACCCCGTGTACCTCGCTCTCCTCCCCTGATGCTGCCTGGACATCCATCTCTGCTCCGTCCTCATCCGTATTGGTAACTCTCAGGCCCGTCACCTGTCCCCGCCCTGTCGCTCTCCCTCCCTCGGGGACGCCCCGGGGACCCCTGGAGAGGGCTCTGGGCAGAACCGAGGTCTGGCCTTCGGGATCACCTCTGCGTGTGGTAGCTGTGTGACCCTCAGGGGGTTATTTAACCTCGTTATGTTGCGTGGGCTACAAAACATCACGCAAAAATCACACATTCTTACTGACAACACGTTTGGGTTGGGTTGGGAGTCGGCGAGGAATTAGGGTACATGAGGAATTAGGGTACATTCTCACTTAAGGCCTGTTCTCCAGGGAACCACCGTAGACACTGCACTTCGCTCCCTGGGAGAAGGTGGGGTGCCGGGGAGCAGCAGGGGACAGGCCCACGGCGGGCGCTGGAGCAGGACCCTGCAGTGGACGGAGCCGAGCACTCGCCCCCGTCTCTGCCTCAGTTTCCTCTCCTGTAACATTGTCGGTTGACTTCACTAAAAAACACCAACCACCCCGCGATCCCGGCTAAGTCCACGATTCAGGAGAAACTAAGTGTAAACAGAGGTACAACGGATGCCGTGACCTTTGGTGCACAGTGGGCCTGCGCTCCGATAGGCGACGGGCTCCTGGGCGCAAAACCCAGGCCGGGCTGGAAGAGAAAGTGACCGACTTGTCTGATGCTGGGGGCGGGACGACCAGGGGGTGCTGCGGATGGCTGCTGCCCCTGGTCCGCGGGGTCCGCTGTGCGGCTGCCCGGCGCCCTCCCCGGGACCATCTGCGGGGTGCAGAGAGGGTGTCCACACCCCCGCGGCACCGGGGGGGAGGGGGGAGGCGCCACGGGACCACCGTCGTGCCCACGTTCCCGCAGCCTGCGCCTTCCTGGTCTCAGAGGACGGTCAGGGGCATTTGCTCGCTCAGAGGTTCCTTGAGGAGATGAACTAACAAGGCATCTCCACGAGTCTGTGACCTCCGAGCCCTGAGTCCTGGGCGACAACAAGGTGCTCGGCTCCACCCGGGAGCAGCTGTCACTCAGCTCCCTGTGTCTCCGTGTCCTCGTGACTCGCTAGTAAATCCCCAGGCGCGCACAGGGCGAACGCGCCCCAGCAACATTTTACATCTTGCTTTTAACGTTTATGTCGTGGAGATTACTGGGCCGACTTCCTGGATGGAGTGGCTTTATGACACTCACTTGAAAATTGGTTTTAAAACGCTGTAAAAGAGGGACATTAGCAGCAGGATGTTTGGGAATGCCATAGCTCAAGGGTGCATAAAGGTGACGAGATAATTCTGTCAGGGTTTACAAGCTACCTGGATGAGCCTTTCGGCTCCTTAAGTAACGCTTGGCAGAGGCGCCTGCTTTGTGCCCGGGAGGTTACAGCCCACGCTGCTTCTTGTCCATGGCGTCTCCTGGTGGTGGTGGGCCTGGACTTTGTCTCGAGGTCCAGCAGCCCCCCACAAAGTCGTCTGCCCCGTGGCAGAGAAGACTGGAGAGGGAGGGAGAGACCCTGTTCCCAGAAAAACTCATCGAGTGTTTTATCTTCTGGTGTGACTCGTAACACGAGAGCCATGCGCTGATGAAAAGGTGTCCGCCCACGGAAACGCACGTGAGGGTGTGCCTTGTTTTGGACAGAGGACTCAGATGGAAGAATGTCAGTTCTCCCCACCTCAGTGTCAACCCAACGCCAGAAGGATTTGGGGGTTGGGAGGTAATGACCAATGATTCAAAGTTCATCTGGAAAAAAGTAACCAGGATCCTAGTGTGGGGACGAGGGAACACTGTGGTGGCTCCCCGCCCCCGTCTCCCCCCACCACCCCCGGCTTAGCCCCCTGGCCCTCCTGCCTCCACGTGCTCCCTTCTGGGCTGGGTTCTCAGCGGCCTGGGCCCTCGGAGGTTAAGGCTCAGCAGCAAGAGGAGAGTCCCAGCTGCCCGCCCCACCCTGCCCCGAGGTGCTGACTCTGCCCTCGGTGGGCCTGCTCCAGGGCTCGACTCTGGGGTTGGCAGCCCCAGGGACGCCTGGACCAGGCCTGCATTCCCTGCCTCGGGGGACTTCCCCGAGGTTCCTGGTGGCAAATGACTCAAAAAGCACCCAGCTTCCTTCCGGGCCAGCTCTGACTCCGCCCCTCCCAGGCCCACCCTGGGCCCCTTCGCTGGGATGGGCGTCTCCAGGGCCACCTTTTCCAAAAGCCTCTGGGTGGCATCAGCCTCCTCTGGGGCAGATGAGAGGCCACTCGCACGTGGCCACCGGCCCCGGGACGCGTACAAACACACAGAGAAACACGATGACATAGGCGCAGCGTCGTGTCAGAGGGAGACAAAGCACGGTGGCAACAACCTGGGTGTCTACCCACACCAGGCTCGTTGACGGACACACCGAGTGCTAGTCAGTGGGCTCTTCAAGCCGTGGCAAGGACGGGCTAGGTCTGTGCAGGATGCGCAAGACAGCCATGACCTGCTGTTAACCACACGTCAAGTGGCAAAACTGATCTCAACTGGGCAATAAAAAAATGTGTAAAAAATGTAAAAAATACAAAAAAGTTTAAAAAGAAAAACCCACTTAATGTCTACTTATTCATCCATCGATGGACATTTTGCTTTTATTTTTTCACTCTTCGGCTTTTACGAAGAATGCTGCTACGGACATGTTTGTTTTCGAGTGAGCATTTTCCCATCTTCTCCCGGGCATGTGCGCAGGAGTGGGATGACTGGGTCACGTGGGGACTCTGTTACCTTTCTGTGGAATCGTCCAAAGGTTGTCTGCAGCGGCTGCACCATTTTACGTTCCTGTCAGCAATACGGAAAGGCTCCCATTGCTCCAAACCCTTGCCAACATTTCTTTTTTCCTTCCCTTCCCTTCCCTTCCCCTTTTTATCATTTTAGCTGTACTAGCGGGTGCGAGGCGGCATGCCATTGTGTTTTTGCTCTTCTTTGGAGAAACACATCTTCCAGTCCTTTGCCCATTGTTAAGTTGGGTCGTTTGTCGATTTTGCTGTTGAGCTGTAGGAGTTCTTTATAGGTCCTAATCAGAGGTACGATTTGCAAATGTTTCCCCTATTCTACGGGTTAACTTTCACTTTTCTCAATAGTATCCTTTGATGAACATTTAAAAATTTTTTTTGATGAAGTCTGACTTACCTTTTGTTGTAGTTTGTGCTTTTGAATGAAAGTGCCTAATCCAAGGTCATGAAAATGTATGTACACCTGTTTCCTTTTTCTTCACCACAAAACTAGTTTTTCTTACCAAAATTCAGCCATTTTTCTTAAACACGTGGTCCCTAGATTCTTGCGAACCTTTGGTTAATTTCCAGAGTGTTGATGACATTGATGCCGGCATTTTTTGTTGGTGTTCTCACTGCTTTTACAGAGATTTTTGGAGGTTCTTATTCTGTCATTTTTGCTGACAACATTCCCTCATTCTAGTTAATTTTCGTGTTAGGAATGACATAAAATTATTTTAATAAATCTCATTCCTGCTTAATTTGGTCAAAGTTGGTTTTTCTTGCTTGCAGCTAAGAACTCTGATTGATAAAGCGCCTTATAATGGCGGTCCCCAAACTTTGTGGCACCAGGGACCAGTGCTCCTGTGAGAATCTACCGCCTGATGGTCTGAGGCAGAGCTGAGGCAGCAATGCTGGCGCTGGGGGCGGCTGCAGATGCAGATGCAGATGCAGCTTCGCTAGCGCACCCTCTGCTCACCTGCTGTGTGGCCTGGGTCCTCACAGGCCACGAACCGGTACCGGTCTGCGGCCTGGGGGCAGGGGATCCCCATTCTCAAGCAAACAGCTGGGGAAAGCTTTCTTCTCCTGAGGAGCTGACAGGCTGTCTTCTTAAAGCTAATGAGAATGATGTCAGATTTTCTTTTTTTTTTATTTTTGATGCCAGGAAGCTCAAAAGAATTGTTATTCCAAACTAGCAACTGGAGTACTGTATGACCTGCTGAATTAAGCTTAACTTCTTCCATCACTTGCTATTCTAATACATGTGTTCCTCGGGTCTTATTTTTAAAAATGCTTTATTATATCTCTACTTATTTATCTCTTTCTCATCTTTTCTTTTTCTTTATAAGCTGCCTTAAATCCTCAGTAAAATTAGGAGGTAGCTACGTAATTACATTTTTATCTATACCGAGAAGATTAACTGTTGAGTTAGCTCATGATCTCTGCATTACTTTAAAGATCTTTGCTCTGGGAACATCAGCCTTTAAGAGGCAATATATCACGATGAATTTCAGTTCTGGCTCTCCCACCGACTTGCCGTGTGACCTTGAGCAAATTCTTAGCCTCTTTGCGCTTTAGTTTCCTACCCGGGGAAGCGGGCGTGCTGGGTACCCGCAGGAAGAACACGGGCGAGCGCCGAATTCCACAGCACCACCCCGGCAGTTAGGACAGGGCCTGGCAAACAGCATGTTGTTAGAAACGTTTCCTGCTTCAACTCAAACAATGAAAGTTAAAAAAAGCAGGGCGGCCTTAAAGGCCGGGCAAAGTTGGGTGCGAAATGCTGCTGAAAGGAAAGCAGCCCCAGCTGTAGCTCCGGCCGCTTCTTCAGGACCAGGAGGGGCGGCAGCCCCGTGGGAAGGAGACGTGGACGGCCTCCAGCGGAGGGCGAAGCCGGGACCGTGAAGGGCCGAGCGGGAGCTGGACAGTGGTGAACTTTCCTCCCCTGGGGATGGGACACTGGAGGAACGCTGGGCGCTGGGCCCGGGCACTAACCTGTATCCCTTTAGGAAGGTTCCTAAATTTCTCTGGCGCTGCGGCCGGGGCGGTCTCACTCCCGCTCCACCACGATGAGTTTCGTTTGACGGATGGGTCCTTTTCCCCACTCTGCTTCATTTCCCTCTTAAGTTTTGCATGTTGCAGTTGGAAGAAAAGAGTTAAGATGGATAATTAAAGCCAGGAAAGATGGCTCATGACCGAATTCATTATGAGCCAATAAAAATGATTGAAACCGACCTGCATGAGTTAATGTGTGTTACGACATCGCCTTTAGAAACTGTGCGAAGCTGTCCCTCAGCTCGCTGACGCCAACTAGCGCCTTGCCCTAATCGTCAGGAAGGGGGACGCACCCAGGACCCCGCGCAGGAGCTCTCCAAGGTCCCCCGGTGGTGAACACGGCATGCCGAGTTCTCCCTGAGCCTAGTAAGGAGTGGAGTCAGGCCCAGAGGCCCTGCCTGTTGGGTTAATTCTGAGTCACCTCGGCTGCGCCACGGGATCACCGGACCAGTCAGATATTCCGTGGGGTGTGTCTGCGAGGGTAGTTCCGCGGATTAAATTAACATTTGAGACTGAGCGACGCATGGCCCTGCCCAGGTGGACGGGGCTCCCCGAGTCTGAAGAGACCAGAAGGGAGGAGGGAGCGCCACCTTTCCTCCTGTTTTTGAGTTGGGACATCAGTCTTCCCCTGCTGCGGAGATGTGACTCTGCCATCAGCTCTCCTGGGGCTGCAGCTGGCGACCTGGCACCCTCCACAAGCTGTCTGTCCGTCCGTCTGTCCCTCCCTCCTCCCTCCCTCCCTCCATCCACCTACCTACCTACCCACCATTCATCTATCTGTCCATATGTCTGTCTATTTCTGTCTCCTACTGTTTCTGATTCTCTGACTAATACGCCGTTCCCGGAATTCGAGGGCAGAAGTTTGTACCCGTTGGGATGCTCGAGCACATACTCACGCATGCTGATGAGCGCAAAGCGTTTGGCGGGGAGGTCTGGTGGTTAGGGCAGAATCTCCAACAGAGGGACCTGGGAGTTTTACTATGTGTCTCCCGTGCCGATGAAAAGTTTTGGCTTGATTGCATGGTGGTGAGCAAGGTCGCTGTGGAAAGAGCAGGAGGTAATGAGTCACGTAGATCTAGGTTTGAAGGTGGACTGTGGAAACTGGGTCAGGTCACGTACCCTCTGCGAGCCTCAGCGTCTCTGATGGTAACAATGGAGCCGACACCCACTTCACTGCCTTATTGCGATGGTCAAATTTTGTAATGTACGTGAAATGCTTATGGTGTAGTGATTATTCTAAAAAAGCTCGTTCCCTGCGACCCTTTCTCTCCCTCATTCACATATATATGAATCATTGACTTTAAAAACAAGGACGTGTGTGCCAAGTGTCACGTGAACGGTTGAAAGTATAACTCCTGTCAACCTCCGTCTTTCCCCCGGACTGTATGATGGCAGCACTGAAGCCGTCTTCCTGCCATCGTACCCAGAGTTTTGAATGAAAAAGGAACGAAGAGACTGGGCTTGTCAGGAAAGGCTGCGGAAGGAAGGTCTTGGTGTGGCCTCCAAAGGACGGCTGTCCTGAATCTGAGCAGGAGGGAAGAGGATGTGCACTTGGCCTTGAAAAGGCACTGGGCCTTGGAGGGGGGAGGAAGCCAGGCTGCAGGAAAGGCCTCGTTGTGGAAAGAAGTGGGGAGAGTGTCTGGAAGGGTGGGGCCCAGAAGTCATGGTCTTGACTGCCAAGATCAGGAGTTTGATTTTATTCTATAATAAATGAGAATAACTGCATTGAAGTGTGTCGAGCATGGGAGAAAAAGGGTATTTTTGGGGAGATTCATGTTTTAGAGAGATGCAGAAAAGAGGGTGTCTGTTGGCTGGGGTGACAGTGATAACTAGGCCACCCATCTCCAGCTTGATTGGGGCTGATTTCCACAGTGGCAGTTGGAGGGTGACCAAGAGTCATAAGAAGGGACATGCCCTAACGCACAAGCACTTCTCAATAGCTTCCTGTTTCTATTGTTCCCTTGGTCAAAGCAAGTCACATGGCCAGGCCTGGATCCAAGGGGTACAAAATAGATTTCTCTTCTTGATGGAGGAGGGGCAAAGCTCCAAGGCAAAGGGAGAGTATATGGGGACGGAGGAGCTTGTGGCTGTTTTGAGTCTACTACCCTGGGCTAAGTGCTGTGAGTACCAAGGACAGGGAAATAACTAGGACCAAGTTGGGAGAATGTCTATAGGCAACCACATAAAGAAAAAAAAGGTCTAGATGGTTGCGATGTCGGATTAGGAAGAACAGAGTGCCACAGGTGTCCACCTTCTGGCAGAAGTGTCTAAAGGCCACACAGTTTAAAAATCTAATCTGCTCACACTCTAATTTGGAGAGTAACCCAGAAATTATCCAGGGCACTTCAAGCAGTTATTTATTTACCCAGGTCAAGTCATGGGTGTCCGGAAAAACAGACTCAAATGCTTCTTTATTTTTCCTTGGTTCTTTAGGGCTCTGAGACATTTTAAAGTTGAAAAATGAATTTAACCAGCTGGAAGTTAGGTCTGGGTTCTCATCTGCCTCTGGCAGCAGGAGCCCTGCTCAGCACTGCTCAGAATAAGCCTCACATTCCCCCACTACCCACGCTTAACCACCTAAGGCATGGTAGGTGCAGTATTTGGGGGCCACAAGCTTTACAGGGGCCATAAAAATGTTTGAGTCATGAAAAAATTTTTTTACTCAATATTGCAAAAGGATACTTCAAACTCTAAATTAATATATATCATAAAAATCATTTGAAAGCAATTTGTAGATTTTCTTGCCTCCTGAGAGTTCTCGATTAGAGATGCCAAAATTCAACGGCGATTAGCAATTTTAATGACTTCCTTGTAGCCAAATAAATCTAAAAGTAAAATGATAAATATTCCTTCGAATTCAATTTTATAGCAAAAAAAAAAGATATTTAATACAGAATGGGATGAATTATGGTGTTTCGCATATTTGGTGGTCCCCCAAATAAACGTGCTGCAGAGGGTCTCTGAAGGGTCATCGCACCACAGGAGCAACAGGGCTACCCTGCGACTTGGCAGGGGCCAGACGTTCCAGGCTATCTACGTCTCCTAGTGGGCAAGCCCACGCCCCTCCTCAGACCCAGAGAAGCCAGGTGTCTGGGGTGTCCGCCCAAAGCACGTCCCGAAACAACTGGTTTCCGACCTCCTATCAACTTTGGCTGTGCAAGTTTCCGTGGGAGAGAGAGCTCCTGCTTGGCTCCTCCGAATGCTCTGCGGGCTGAGCTGGGCGCCGGGTGCAGGGTGCTGGCTGCCCAGTGCTGGATGCTGGGTGCCCGGTGCCGGGTGAGGGACACTAAATGGCGTTGCCGTCAATGATTAATAACTCCTGTGGGGAAAAAAGGCGCCGTCCCGCTAACCGAGCCGGATCGCGTGCTCCACCCAGCTCCCAGCCTGCTGGCAGCCTGCAGCCTCCGCTCCGCCCCGCCCTGCTGGCTGGGGGCGTGGTCCGAAGCCCGCCCCGCGACCCTCGCGACCCCGCCCATTGCCCTCCCCTCATCGTCCCCGCCGCCGCAGTCCCGACGGACGCCGCGGCGCGCTCCTCTGACGCCCGGCGCGCTCCTCTGACGTCAGGCCGGGCCCCCGCCCCGGCCCCGCCCCGGCGTGCCCGCCCTCCGCCGCCGAGCGTCTTCTCCCAGGCAGCTGCTGAGGCGGCGGCCGTGGTCCTGGTCGCCCGGCGCTGCTTTGGCCGGCTGTCGTCCAGCTCTCGTCCTAGCGACGCGGCCGTCCCGCCCCTCGGGCGGGCGGGCGATGGTGCGGCGGAGCGCGCGGACGCGGGCGGCGCGGCGGCGGGCATGAAGGAGGATGGAAGGGCAGGACGAGGTGTCGGCGCGGGAGCAGCACTTCCACAGCCAAGTGCGGGAGTCCACGGTGAGCGGGCTGCGGCCCGGCCCGCCCCTGCCCCTTGCCCCTGACCCCCGCCGCCCCGGTCCCCGTGGCGGCCGCCCCTGCCACCTGCGCCGCCTCCCGCCTCGGGCTCTGCCCCGCCTCGCGCCCACACGCTGTCCTCCCTGGGCGCTGCGCGCTGTTCCGTCGTGTCACCTGTCGTCCCACGGGCAGTGCTGCGGCGCCACCTGCATCCTCAGCATCCCATGCTCTTCCAGCACTCGGGTGGTGCGACTCTGCGCTCCAGGTGGTGGACGGTGGCCACGCCGGCGCGCGTGCCCACCCTGGCCGCGTGGACAGGTGTACGTGCAGGTACCTGGCAGGACCTGTGTGGCCCCTCGCGGGCGCTGGCGACGGGCCCGGCGCTCTGCTGCGGGGTCTCCTGTCTCTGCCGAGAAGCCAGCGTCCCCAGCCGGGCCGGGTATCGCGTCCACGTTAGCACGCGCCTTCCGGCCCCTCGCGCGTCGCTCTCCAGCCCCACTTAATGTATGAAGTCCCAAACCTTCTGTTTCGGGTGGGAAGACCCGCGATTTCTGAGATCCAGGGCCTGAGCCAAGGTCTGTTGTGCCCTGGAAGCGACTTCTTAGGGGAGTCGTCCTTTCTTGGTGCCCTGCTGGGTGCGTGCTGCCGCCAGGGCTCAGGAAGCAGGCGTGGCCTTTGAAAGCGACCTGGCTGTTTGACTGTTTCATGATGCGCTAGAACACATTATAATCGTGTTTATTTGTGTTTTTGTCACGGTGTAAAATATTAGTTTTATGCATTTGTATTCGTCCTTCTCTCTTTTAACTTTTCTCTGTTACAGTCTTGTTTCCACGTGAAAAAATTCTGGTTTAGAATTGCCTAATTGGTGTAGTTTTTGATCTTGAAAAATGAGAATCGCGTTGCCACGCTGTACTTTGGAATAAAGAGGAGATCTAAATCCTGAACAGTGTAATTTTTTTTTTTAAAAAATTAAAACTAAATGAACAGAAAAGTGCATAATCATATGTGTACAGCTTGAAGCATTTCAAACGAGACACATCTGTAATCCCGAACCCAGATTGAGAAACAGACCATTGCCAGGTCCCTCTTTTCTGTCCAGTTAAGAGCAGCCACTGTCCCCACTTTCACAGTTTGGTTTTGCTTAGTTTTGAACCATTATGTAAACGGAACCTTCTAGTGTGCACTCTTTTGTTTCTGGTTTCTTTCACTCACAGTGTTAGTGGAATTCCTTTGTATTGCATGTGGTTATAATTCGTTCTCAGTGCTGTAGTTCTGTGATTATAGCGCAGTTTATTTTTATTTTACTGCTGATGGGCGCTTTAGTATTTTCCAGATTTTGGCTACAAGTATTCTTACATGTGCTTTTGGTGAACATGTGTGTGCACTTCTGTTAGTGTACACCTAGGAATGGAACTGCTAGATTATATGCTGTGCATTTGTTCATCTTTAGTACGTACTTTTAACACAGTTTGCCAAAGTGGCCGTAGGAATTTATACTCTGAGCAGCACTGTGTGAGAGGTGTCGTTCTTTCCCATCTTTACAGCACTTAGTGTTTTCTGTCCTTTTAAAATTTTATCTACTCTAGTGTGTCATAGTATTTATTGAACAAAAGATTTCATTTGCATTTATCTGGTGGTTAATGAATTTATGAATTTGAACACCTTTTCATATGTTTATTGGTCATTTGGAAATCTTTTGTGAACAATCTCAAGTCTTCCCCATTTTTAAATTAGTTTGTATATCTTTCAATGTTGATTTGCAAGAGTTCTTTCTTCTGGATGTGATACTTTGGTCTTCTCCCTCCTCCTGCCGCACCCCCCCATTTTGTGGATGCCTTTTCACTCACTCAGTATCTTCTGATGAGCAGAAATTCTGAAATTTAATATAGTTCACTTTATCAATTTTTTTTCTTTAATAGCCAGTGCTTTTTTTGTGTTATGTCCTGTGTAAGGAATCTTTGCTTAATCCAAGGTTATGAAGATGTTCTCTTGTGCTTTTCCTTACATGCTTTATCGACTGTTCTTCCCGTTGAGGTCTGCAGTTGACCTGCAGCGTATTTCTCGTATATACTGTGAAGAAGAAGGCGTGTGTGTTTCTTCACATGGTGTCCCATTGATGCAGCACCATTTATGGCCTTTGTCATGAATTAGGTAACTATATTTGTGGGGTTTAATTTTGGACCTGTGCTGTTCTATTGGTCTGTTTGTTCTAGGCTTTATGTTTAATTAGGTATTCTGCCATCCAGCTTGAGAAAGTAGCCAAGAGCTTCATTACCTTTGTCCACTCCCCTGGAAACAACTCAGTTTTGGCCCAGATCTTACAGTTCCTTGGTTCTGCCCTTCTTCACCCCGACTTCTGCTTAGGTGACAGCTGCAAAATGCTTTTCTTCCATCGATGCCGCTTTCACCAGTATAGTTATTACTTTAAAATGATCACAAATTAATATACAACTGTACCAAAACCCCCCATCATCCATTCACCAAATTAATAGCAAGTAACAGGTCTTGAGTGTTGACCCCGTTGTTTTATGTGAGTCTCACAACAGCCTGAGGACTAGGCACTTCACAGCATCTCGTCAAGGTGGCACCATCAGTGTGCGGGGGGGGACCGAAGTCCGGATCCAGGCGGGCGCCCTCCATGGCCTGCGCTGTGCCTACAGCCCCATGAACTCTCATGCCTGCCATGACAGGAGGATGAGGGGGCTCCCCCGCATTACGGGGGTGCAGGGCCAGCCTCCTGCAAGGCTGACGAAAGGGCCAAGAAGAGCTGAGGCACCGCGGCAGGGCCCAGGCCGGCCGCGTGGTCTCAGTTCTTCCCCATCCTGGCTGTGGCTTCAGCTCCTTCTCTTGGCTGTGATACTTTCAGGGACAATTCCGAGGCTGACCGGGACTTTTGCAGCAGTGTTATTTATTTGGCTCCCTTATGGCCAAAGAGGGGCGGGGAAATAATGGGGATACCAGGAATCATCCTTCACCTACTGCTTCCCCAGGTGAGTTTACCTGCCTGTTCCTGCCAGGGTCTTGCCCTCACCTCTGTGGATTACTCCTTGTGCTGGAGATAAAAACTGTGTCCCTTCGCACTTGAGAGGGGTTGGGCAGAAGGTGGGAGCCAGTCGCCTGTCTTGTTTGTAAATTTGGAATGTGGTGGTCTGGGGTCCGTAGTCTTTTCTGACCTTCCTAATTGCCGTCCAGCAAAGGGCCACTAGCGAGACACCTGAAGTTGGACAAGTTGAGTCGATTGCATCGTGCAGTGAGGCAAAATTCATCTCAGTGAGAGTATGAGAAAGGAACTCTTAAAACGAGGGGTCGGGCTTGTGTTAGGTACCTTGGGAAGTTGGAGGAAGCGAGGCTTTGACCTGTACTGGATGCTGCTGATTGGGTATCTTAATAAATCTCACCTAGAAGGAAGAAGAGTGGCGTGAGGCTGGCGTGGTCATCGGTAGAGAGGCAAGTCATTTGTGTGAGCCAGGGCGGGACGTGATCGGTCATTCTTGTGGCTTCGACATTGGACAGCGTCCATCTTCTCCGCCTTTGCTCAGGCACGATTATGGCCCCCTTGATTCTTACTCCGTCCTGGTCGCGGCGGGGCCTCCTCTGAAGTCGTTTGCCTTCAGCAGGAGAGCCGTCCGGGCTGGCCGCGAGCTGCCAGCGAGCTCCTCGCAGCGCCGAGGCCCAGCTGGCGTCGCCCGTCAGCTCGCAGGTGCCAGGGGCTGCGTTTCTCTCTCTCCGCGTGGTCGAGCGGTGCCACTTGCGGGGAAATAGTGGGGTGGATGCAGAGGCGGGAGGGGCTTCAGGTGGCCTTTCCCAGCCACGGAGCAGAGCCCGACCTCTGCCTTGGTGGCTCCTTGTCAGAGTGCTTGCCATCTTCCACGCACCTGGCTTCCCTCTGTCCTCGCAGAGCTGGCGTCTGCCTCCCCGAGGCAGACCTGGGGACGGGGCGTGAGGAGTGCAGTGGTGGCCACGCTCGGGTGGCGCCGTGAACCCCCAGGGTCGGGAGGCTGGCGGCTGAACCCTCGGCTCCTGCGTGGGGGGTCAGCATGCATGGTTAACGCTGGTGAGCAGAACACAGTGCCTTGCGCATGGCGGGGCCCCAGGAAACCGGTGTGCCTGCGGGAGGGGCGGGCGGCAGCCGCTGGCGCACCTCTGACATGTGGTTTCAAGTCGTGCCTTAGGGGTTTAGCTACCATTCCTTCACCTGAAAAATTTATGTTACTTGAAAAAATTAACACCAACTAATGAAATTTTTATATTGCCTTTCCCCCTATTTAGCACATATTTCTTAGACCTCTGGTTCTCGACTGGGGTGATACTGACCCCCAGGACGCATGTAGCAATGTCTCAGCTAGGGGGATCATGTACTGGCATCTAGTGGGTAGAGGGCAGAGATGCTAAGATCCTACAATGCACAGGACAGTCCCCCAGCAACAAGGAATTATCTGGCCTAAAATGGTACCAGTGCTGAGGTTGCGAAACTTGGTTTTAGACTAATTGCCAAAAAAGTACGTAAGATAAACACAGGATTGCATAATAGACAACACGATTTGAGTGACCGCTGGTCTGAGGATGTTTATCTTCTGTCGTGATGGCCGCAGGAGGGAATGTTAATGCTAATTTCGTTGGTATGTTGTAATAATTGGATTCCTTTCTCTTTAAAAAAAATTGGGGGCAGATTAAAGGCTAGAGCATTCCAAACTACTTAATGTTAAAAAGGGTTTTAAAAAAACTCCTTTTCCATTATGATCTCACACCTTGTGTTCTTTTTAAAAAAATAATTTTTACCATGTTCATCAAAAACTATTTAAAATTAAAAGTGAAACAGAATCAGTTACAGAGAAGTGCTGGGCTCACTTCCCTGGATTACTCTTCAGAGACTGGACATTCCCAGGCATCTGCGGAACGAGGGGCACAAGGAAGAGAGAAAACTATGAGCGGGAACACGGTGACTCCGGGTCTCCAGCCCAGTCATGGCCGCCATCCTCAGCAAAAAGCTCTTAGGTGCGTCAGGAAATTGCGAGGATGAGACAGATGTCGCCTGGACCGCCGGAGACACGTGGATGCCTAGACTGCCGGCCTGCCCGGAGCAGGGGCGCATGCGCGACGCCCGCTGCCAGCCCGCGCTCGGCCCGCGCGCGGGGGCAGCTGCACCGCAGCCCTGATGGCGGCGGCCGGGTGCGGGCGAGCCAGCGAGGTGGGGACTGCAGGCCTGGTCGTGGGGGCACCCCCACACTCTTCATGAGTGTGACCTCCAGGAGCTCTACGGGTTCTCGGAGGAAGAACTCAGTAAAAACTCCCTCTGGGGCCCTGCTCCCCGCCCCGCCTTCGGAACCGGGGGGCAGTCCCCCCGCTCTGTGCCAGTCCGCCGCGGTGCCAGCGTGTGGTTCTCACGGTGGGCGGCGTGCCCTTCCAAGCTGGCGATGTGCCGCCTTCGCTTCCGTAACCCTCAGCCCGACCCCCGCCCTGGGAGGAATTCACCCGCGGTCTGTCCGTGCGTGCCCTGTGGTGGCTTCCTCGAGTCCCTCTCGGCCGTTGACTCAACGCATCCCCGCCGTATCCCGCCAGTTCCCGGAGCGACTCCGATCTAAAAAGTCCTCAGACGCCCTTTGAGCACGACCCTTCGCTCCCCCAGCGGGCCCCTTACTCTCCCTGCAGCTGCCCCTCCCCCGCAGGCCCCTCCCAGCCGCTGCCTGTCGCCTGCTCCTTGCTCATGATCCACTTAGCTTCGTGGCCGGTCATCTCACTCAGTCTTGCCTGTCTCCTCAACCAGTGCTGCTCGGCAGCGGCCCAGTGACGCCGGGCAGGTGAGCCTACCTGTGGAGAGCTTGTGGAGTGGGACGGGATTCTGGCTCAGGCCAGGAGCCATGGACGTGGATGATGTTTAAGGGGAGCTCCTGAGGGGCTGGCGGAGGCCAGAGGAGGAGGCACGTGCTGGGAGTGGCTGCTGAGAGGGCCCCTGAGATCGCCACAGCACAGGGTCACAACGGACCGCTGCCCAGCACTAGGACTTGGTCAGTGGGCGGGAGGTCATGTCCGCGGTCAGAGCAGTGAGTGGACAGAACCGGGCATCTGTTGGCGTCAGGGCTCTGGCTTCCTGGGGAGGCTTCTGCACCTCAGAATCAGGCACTCATGCCGTGAGCATCATCGGGCCGCCCGTGCTGCTCAGAGTGCTGGCCTGGGTTGGTCTGGGGCTGCACAGGCCACTTACTCTCCCCTGCCTCTCACTGCCACCACACTTCTCCAGTGCCCCTCCCGTGCGCTGAGGAAGTGCCCGCTGTCAGAAGGGAGCGTGGGTCCCCCAGCACTCGCCCACCTCCCCACCTGCGACTCGCCTCCTGCTCCGGCTCCTTCTCTCTCACCTGTGGGGGAATTTGAGACCCGGCGCTGGGCTTGAGCATGCATCTTCTCTCTTGGATTATCCTGACACCCATCTGGAACTTTTCCCATCGTGAAAAACCCTCTTGACTTCACAGCCTCCTTCACTTTTCCTTTGCTTCCCACAAAACTGGCAAGAACTGGCTTCTTAACTTTCATTTCCAATCTCCCCTCTTGTTCCACTTCAATCAGGGTTTTGCGGCCACCCCTCCGGAAAAGCGAGTCTTGCCAAGGTCCCCATGGCCTCCACGCTACTAAATCTGGTTGTCGGTTCTCAGCCTCATCTTTCGGGGCACAGGTGGCGCCTCCCTTTGCCTAGACGAGCTTTCTCCACGTGGCCCTCAGGACGCCCAGCCCCTCGTCTGCCTCCTACGTGTTGTTTCTCAGCTCATTCCGAGCTCTTAAGTCAAGCTGACGTCTAAGTACCTGAGAGGCCAGGCCTCAGCCTCTTGCCTCTTGTACATAATCATATGAATTTTTCTATAATAGGATTTGTTTTATTGATCTGTTAAATTTGGGTGCCAGCACATTGATTAAATGTTATTGATGGTTTATAGTATGTTTTAATCTTTGGTAGGGACAGTAGCTTCTCATTGACTTTATTTTTCAGAATTTTCAATCATGTTCTGTTTTTTTCTATTTTTGAAAAGGAAAACCTCCATCGTGCTTTTTTTTTTTCTGGAATGGTATTAAACTGGGGTGACTGACTAGTTCATATAAATTAATACTTCATCGAAACTTCATATTAGCAAAATACTAAAATGTTTACTTTGTAATAGGTTGTCTTTTTCCCACAAATACCAAAGTTGTGTCTTCTATTATATAAACAAAGATATGCAAAAACTGTCAATGAACTGTTAAATTTGTTTTCGTTTCAGATATGCTTCCTTCTGTTTGCCGTTCTCTACATCGTTTCCTACTTCATCATCACAAGATACAAGAGGAAATCAGGCAAGTGGAAACATCGTGATGAGAACTTTGATTTCCGCGCCAAGCGGGAGTGGTCCCGGCGCGGTCGTGTGTGTGTGTGGGGGGGTCCTGCTGAAGCAGCAGCTGCCGGTGCACAGCTCTAAAGACAGACACCCGCCAGCGTGTCCGAGACTCGGGGTTCCCCTCCCAGCCGAGCTCTCGGCCGTCACGTTCTCAGGCCCGGCCACGTGCGGGCTGCTCAGTGTCTAGAGACACCGGCGTTCGTGAGGGCGCTTCCTCGTGCCCGGCACTGAGGACGGGTGGGGGTGAGCGTGTGCAGCGTTCACCCCCCCGCCCTTTCTCTGACCGCCGGGAAGCCCGTGTTTCTCTGAGGCGACGCAGACTTTGCTGCAGCCCTCGTGTTGCCTCACGTGCACGTCCTTCCCTCGCCAGGGGCCACCGTGTCTTCCCTCCCCTTTCTGGTGGGCTTCGTGCCGACGGACGCACAGGCTTTCACATCGGGCGTTTTACGTGCCTGGCAGCTGCTTTGCTGCCCTCCGTCAACTTTCTCCAAATCACGGGGCTCTCCACCCGTGAAGCCGGGCCAGTCGGAGGTGCCACATGAATACTTAAGGGTCCTGTATGTGACAGGTTCCTTACACCACGTTGTCGTGTCACGTGTCTGACTTCGGAAGGCAGCCAGGGAGCACTGCTCGTCCCTGCCCAGCACTCGCACTGTCACTTGGCTCTGTGGCTGCGGCGAAGTGCTCCCTGGATTCTGTAACCTCCCCAAATCGTGAAGGCCTGGGATCCGAGACAGTCTCTTAGCTGTTTTTAAAGATGCTTCGGATTCAGGCTTCATAGCTTATGGACACAGAAGGAGGGCGAGAGAGAATAAGTAAATGTAAAGCATCGTTTTAGGGGAACTTCGGGGTTGGTGAGCAGGATAGTTGGAGATATACTGGGTGCATTTCAGGGTGATCACAGGGAGGGGGAAGGTTCTGGCCCAGGTGGCAAAGTATTGGGAACAGACCTGAGATGGATACGGGGATGTAAAGCATTCATCAAGGCTTCACAGTGGATTGGCCATGGGCACACCTCTGTAAGAATGAGGGGTGACTGTGTGTGTTTGTGGTCCCTTTGGCCACAGAGCCACTTCGGGCACCCGCAGTTAAGAGTGGAGACTGGACTAAGAGCGTGGCCCAGACTTGCCTTTGACACTGAAGCAGGTGGGCACGCAGAGAGCGTTTGAGGACAGCCGGCTAGGTGCCGAGAGAGGGAGGGCCGAGGGGGTGGCTAACGGCCATGAGACAGGGACAGGAGGCGGTGACTGAGCGCTGGCACAAGGGCCACCTGCTCCCTGCAAGAGGCACCACAGGGCACTCTTGTGCACTAATGGTGGCACGTGGGGTGGTGGGGTCCAAGGTGGTTTGGAGTGCTCTAGGGAGGTCCCATGCTGCCATTGCAGGTGATGGCCTCAGAGCACAGAAAGGCACATGGGTCTCAGGCTCTGGATTTTAATTTTGTATAAATATTTCTTTGGTTGTTAACCAGAAAATCTCATTCACGAGCAATTTCGTTTGCACTGTGTGGCAGTGACCTTGGGAGTGGTCCTAAGGGTCTACCAAGTTTTATTCTCCTGAGCACTGAATATCTGGGACACTGTAATTTACTTGAGGCCGCTAGTTAGGGGTTTTAACCATAACCTGTCGTATCCGATTTAGTGAGTTTTATTTGGGTCTCTGTTGAAATAAACACAGTGCTGTTTGAAAATTGTTTACTTTCAATAGTTGCTTCTTTAAATTTATAGTTTCATGTCTGTTGTTAATAAATTAATGAAACATTTTGTTGGAAAATATGAGAATATTAATACCTTAAACATTTTTGCAGATGAACAAGAAGACGAAGATGCCATAGTCAACAGGATTTCGTACGTATTCTAAAGTTCAGTTGTTCTTTTAATTCTGAAGCCATAAGTACTCAAAATTTAATTGTCTGTTGGGCAAAAATATGGAAAAAGTTACCTAAAGTATTATAATACCTTTATCGACCTTAATCCTGTTCTTGGAAAGCACACACAGGCAGGTAGGCATGTATAACGGAGGTTCGATTTTCGCTTGTTAAAATTTGCTTATTTAGGGAGTGGACAGATTTTATCTTCAGAGGATTTAACCAGGAAGTGGGCTTAGGGCTGGGAACATTTCTGGGCCAGAAGAAAGAAAGCTCCTGACTGAATGTCTGCTGGGTCTGGGGAGGGAGCAGGCACCTGCAGTGGCTGATGGGATGCTTACCTGCTGTGAGTAGGCGATGGCCTCAGGCTCCTGGGAGCTGTCCGTGGGCTGGAGTCAAAGGATAGAAAGGCCCCTGAATTATTTTGAGGTTCAAATTAAATGGAAAGCAGTGAATTTTTAATGTCAGATTTTGCTTGATTAAAATTATAAATTACACAGGTATACCTTTATAGGAGAGTATCTGTAATCCAGGATTGTTTTTATTGCTACTTTAATTTTTTTTTCTTTGAAATAGTCCCAAATTTATAGAGAAGTTAGAATTAATACAAAGAGCTTTTTTCCACCGAACTGTTGAGACGTTGCTGGCCGGATGCTTCATTTCCTCAGGGTACTTTTATGTCTGATGCCTGTGAACAGCGCGTTCCCTGCCGGCTGCCAGACAGCCACAACGAATGCAGCTGACCCTGGTGCGGGCCCAGTCACGCTCCCTTCCGGTTCACGGTTGCCCCAGGAGGTGGTAGCAGAAGGAGCTGGCTCAGGGTCGCAGTGCAGGGGGTCGCCGTGTGCCTTCATGCGCCTGCAGACCGAAACACCCCGCCAGTGTTTCCCCGGCTTCCCTGACCTTGCTGCTCTCCCGGGTTGCAGGCCAGTCCTGTGCATTTCCTGCTGTTCCTCCATGATTAGCCTCAGGTTGCGCATCTTTCGTGAGGTGCAGGGGAGGCTGTGAGGAGAGGGGAGAGGGGAGAGAGACATGTGCACACACACTTGCACACGCACGTGCTTTTGCTACACTCGAAGATTCCACCACGAAAAGGCAGGGAGCACTGACAGGCGCCACAGCATGGGCGCGCCTCGGACACGTGATGCGCAACGAGCAGGGTCAGTCACAATGGGCCACGTAGTGTGGGCTGTCGTTTGTGAGAAACTTCCACACAGGCAGATCCAGCTAAGCAGATGGGTGGGTGCCAGGGCCTGGGGCAGAGGGGAATGGGGAGCAACTGCTTAAAGGACACGAGGTCTTATTTTGGGGTGAGAAAATGTTCTGGAACTAGGAGTGAAGTCGCATAGCACCGTGGATGCACCGAATGTCACCGGATGGTTCACCTCCAGATGGCGGACTTCCTGTGACTGTTACCTCAGTGAGAAATCGGAAGCTCGTAACCGATCAGTTAGTAGGGCTGATTTGGTTTGTAACTGAGAAATGAATGTAAATAGATCCCGCTTCACTAGATCTGATTATTTAAGTTATTTTAAATGCTCCAAGGAAAACAGCGCTCTAGGGAACTTCATTTCACACTAGGAATTCTCGCTCTATGGGTTCGAAACTTAGGCCCATAGCTGCTAGTGTAAATCGCAGGAGCGGGGGTCTTGCCTTGCTCCTGGCGTCGTGACGTCGGGGGAACCCTTGAGCGAACCATGGCTTTTCTCGTCTCGATGACTGCTTCTGTAGAACAGAGCAAGTCACTTCACTGAAAAGCCACAGGGCCTCACGGACCGCGCGAGGGCCAGTGTCCGCTCTTGCCAGGGCGCCCTCCGGCATGACGTGCCGTGAGGAGCCCCTCCCCGTTCGCTCTGTGCTCCGCTTCGGAGGCGCGGGCACTGAGACGCATTTGTAGCTCGATGCTTTGCACACAGACAAGAACAGGGCGCTTCGGCCTCACCCTTGCGGTGTAGTTCGGGGAGAGTGGCCGTTTCCTGTGGCCCTCGGCGGCCGCACCTCGTCTTGCTGTCCGGGGTCTGCACAGGCACGCCTCCCAGGGAGATGGGGGGGGGTCCCTGGGAGAACAGCCAGGCCAGGGCTGAGCCCCGGCTCCCCGCCCCGGGCCTCTGTCTTTCACGGCCTTTTTCCTTCTGTGGCGGACGTGTAAGAACTGAAGAGCGAGGCGCATCTGGGCTCAAAGTCCGGGCTCCAGGTGGGCCCGAGTCCAGAGCAGCCGGAGGGCCACAGGCGCGTGCTTTGCATGTGCACGGGGTCTGCCGTCTTCACGCTGCCGTCACGTAGGTGCAACGCCGGGCAGAGGAGTCTAGGGCGGCTGCTCAGTGCTGTCGCCCCGCCAGCCCTCTGGCCTGGAGGAGGTGGCAGTGGCGGCCCTCAGCCTCCTGAGGGGGTCTGGACGGCTCATCCGCGGGCAGTCGCCAGCCCCCTCTGGCCGCCTGGCCCCGCTTAGCGCCTCGAGCGCCCGTTAGCGCGTCGGGCCCGGTCCCGGGTGTCTGCTCCCCCCGCCCTCCCGCCCAACTCCCTCTGCTTTCCCAGAGGGGCCCCTGTCACATGGAGTCGGGGCCCACACAGGGTGGGGAGGGGGTCCCCAGTGGTGTGGCCTGGCGTGGGGCGTCGGCTCTGGAGGGGAGTGAGGACGTCCATGGGGCGGGATAGTCCAAAGTGGGGATCACCTGAGCAGGGGTGGCTCTGCGCAGGGTGGGGTGTCAGCGTGATGGGAGGCTGTTCGTGTCCGGGCTCGGGCTGTTCCAGACGGTGGGGCCCCGTCTCAGGTAGCAGCTGTGGGGGCCCCGGAGGTGAACGCTGAGTTGTTGCACTGGAGTTGGAAGCATCGGTGTAGACCCGTGGCTTTGAACACGCAGAGAGTTCTGGAACTGAGTGCAGACGTGCGTGAGGGTGCGTGTGGGCCCGTGTGTACCTGGCTCACACCTGCGTCCCCTGGTCTGCCTCCGAGTGCGCCTGGAGTGTTCAGCGCCCGGATCTGCGCGTTGGGCTGTGGCTGTCCCCTGGGAGCCAGGGCCCCAGGGGCGAAAGGTGGGGTGCTGGGTAGGGGGCAGGGAGCGCTCCAGGCTCATTTTCTACATCTTGTTGGCCAGAATGCAAGGAGGTGCTCAGAGCGACGAGGGCGTGTCGGAGACTCAGAGCCTTCAGGGCCGTCGAGTGTCGAGTGTCGTGGGTCCCCCATAGCCTAATGTGAAGCGGTCCGCGTCCGTCCTGACTGGAGTCAGTGAGCGGTGCCTCGTTCCACCAAGGTCAGGGTGTCTTCCCAGTTTCAGGCTTCGCTTCCTCAGGGTACCGGCCGATGAGAGTGGGGAGTGACCGTAGATGAGGGTCCCTGGCAGACACCACCTTGACGGGGTCAGAGAGCACATGGCCAATAATGGGGCAGACGGAAATCCAAGGTGACCTGGTGGCCTGCGGCGAGAGGGAGATGGCTCCTGTGACGTTCATGTCACGGGCATGTCGGACTCCCTGGGCCCAGGGCTGAGCTGCTGCTCCCATCGCGGCTCCAGCTGCGGCCCCCTCCGTCACGGGCAGCAGTAACTGAGCGTCGCCATCCTCGACCCCGCTCCCCCATCCACCCAGGGTCCCCAACTTCTGTGCACAGTTTGCTGCAGTTAGAAGGTGGCAGTCCCGAAACCGTCCTTCAATGCAGGGGCACGTTTCTGAGTCCTGCACGCAGTGACCACTCCCCTTTGCTCACCGGCCCCAGGGCCTTCGGGAAGGACCGTGGCGTCAGCTTTTCGTATCTCCGGGGCCAGCCACGGGACCCAGACTGCAGTGGATTCTGCAAGCCTCGTTGAAAGAGGCAGCGCTATGGCTCTGGCGACCCGCAGCCAGGATTTTCTGGGTCAGCTGTGGTTCTTGTACTTTGTCTGCCCTCGCGAGCGGACAGCCTGGCCAGACGACAGGTCCTAGGCTTTGGTTGGGGAACGGGGTTGGCCTTCACTGCCGAGTGTGTGGTCGGAGGGTCGTGGGAGCCCAGCGGAGGGGCACGGACTTGACCAAGGGGCGCGAGAAGGGCAGATGATGCTCAGGGGACCTCAGGGGGTGTCAGCTGTGGCCCAGGGCACAGAGCTGCAGAGCCGCCGACGGCAGGCAGGTGACCGTGCAGGACTGCAGTGGTCAGGGGTCTGGAGGAGCGCGGGTGGCCTCGCGGGCCCGGCGAGGCGGGGTGCGGCTCTGCTCTGAGCTTAGCATTGGAAGGACGAACGGTGGCTAGCAGGACAGCTCCCTCCCTTGTTGGATAGGACACCACTGAGGCTCCCTCCAGCCGGTCACTGCCCGAGTGGGCTGTGGATCTGGGACAAAGACTTGTCCCCGTGCTGGTCCCAGGAGGCGTGTTGTCTGTCTGGCAGAACCGGTCCCAGGACTTGGCCTGTCTGATTGGAATCGTGGTTCTGGCGTGTGCCGTGGGGCCACGCTGAACGATGTGTCTGCCACTGGCGGGCGGCGGGCTGGGGTGGTTTGGGCTTTTAAGTGGGAAAACACTTCTGTGGGTGGCCACAAGATGGCGGTGGCCGCACGGCCACTGTCAGGTGTGGCCTCCGAGCCGGTAGCCTGGTTTGTTCTTACATCTTAGTTTCCGTTCAGGTTATCCTTATGCTGACCCTAGTGGGGTGGATGTTACAGCACATCTCCCTCTCCACTGTTAATGAGGTTTTCTTTTTCTTTGCCATTGAAAAAATAGCTTTGAAAAGTTAGAAACATTTAAACATTTCAAGCATGTGTAACAGAAAGCGAAAGCCCCTATCCATATTGTGTGCCAGATTTTTCTTGCACCTCTATTTTCTGTGTGTATATACGCACTTTTGGGGGGGCATGGTTTCTGTTTGTTGTCCGTGCTTTTCTTCAGTCTTTTTTTTTTTTTTACTTATTTTAGATATCTTTCTATATTAGTACATATTAGATCTTATTTTAAAAACAACAAAAGTGTTTTAAATACTGTTTAACGTAGAATATTGTTTAATAGTTTCCTACTGTTTACTAGTATAATTTATTTAACTTTACTTGTTTTAAGAGGTGCCAGGGCGGTGGCTTTGTGAATTTTCCCCCTGAAAGAACGAGGTTTTCACGCTGCTTTCCCAAGCGTTCTGTTCCCGCACGGAACAGTTGCCACATCGCTGTTGGCGCGTGTTGCCAAAGCTGCGGATTCAGTGCGGCTGTGAAGTCAACACTCACGTGCAGAAGGCGAGCGGCAGCACAGTTCTCCCCCGCGAGGCGGGCGAGGCCGCCTGTGCTCAGCGCGAGCATCTCTGAGCGCTGCTCCCGAGAGTCGGTGGCCTCCCCGAGGAGGGAGTCACAGTTCATCTGGTTCCACGGGGCGTTTGTCTTCGAGCTGCGTGTGTTTAATGAGATTCTCACCTAACTCTCTTTAGACTTGAACGTTTAAGGTTTCTGTTCTCTTTGAATGACTTCCACGTTCCTTGCGTTTTCCGACCCCAGTGACGCTGACTCTCCTGTCTCCCAGGCTGTCTCTGAGCACGTTCACGCTGGCGGTGTCGGCCGGGGCGGTCCTGCTCCTGCCCTTCTCCATCATCAGCAACGAAATCCTGCTCTCTTTCCCTCAGAACTACTACATCCAGTGGCTGAACGGCTCCCTGATCCACGGTCAGTGCACGGGGCTTCCTACGGTCACCATTCGTGTTTCCCCTTTTTACCTCGCTGTGCGTTTAGGTTTTCCTTCTTGTAGTTTTCTTTGTAATGTGTGTCTTCGCGCAGTCCCCCATTTGAGCCCTTAATTAAACCCCCAGACCAGACTTTCCTTATCACCCCTCTTTCTTGCTAGTCGTGAGAGGCTTTCTTTTAATCAAGGAGCAGCTTTTAGACTTACCATGGTTTCGATGAGTAAATTTTCATTTAAATATTTAGCGAGAGAACTTTGGTTTGCCACATGTGTCAGAAATGCTGAGCCTCTATTTGAGACCTAAGAAAAGGTAGCCGTGGTTCCCATTATTTGCTGCTAGTTTTTTTAGTCATTTCAAAATGCAAAATGCAAAAACTCTTTTCTCAGATACAAACTTTAAAATTAATGTGGCTTTAAAAAATAATGACTGACTTATTAAAGGCAACACGGATTGCTTTGAAGCCAGATAGACCTGCATTCGAGTCTTGGCTCTGCCATGTGTTAGCAATTTTTGGTGAGGTAGGGTATTTTAATTTTAACTTATAAAATATATAAAAAGGTATAATGCATATAACTTTATATGTTTCATAGTCCCATACCTCTTTTTTTCTTATTGAATTATGTGATCTTTTTATGTGTCAAACACATCAGCTTTTTATCCATTTTTATAAATATCTTTTTAGATTTTATTCGCCTTTTGATTTACATAAGTTTTACATTTTTTATGTTGTCATCCTTTTCTTCCTTTGGTTTCTCTAAGTGTTTTTGTGTTTAGAAGATCTTTTCCTTCCGGAGATGCCACAAATATTCCCTTTTTTCTTTCAAAAAATGGTTTTGTTTACATTTCGCTGTTTAATCCACCTGGAGTTTATACACATACCTTTTCTCTCATCCCTTTGTGTGTGTTTAAAGAAATGCATGTTTGCTGTAGAAAATTTGGAAAACAAAATTTAGAGGGGAGAGTGTTATTACTGTTCACGGTCCCGTGACGCGGAGAGTCGCCGTGGCGGAGGCCGGGGGCCTCTCAGTGGTGTGCGCCTGCACGCTCGCCCCCCCGCGGTGCTCGTGGGCGCTGTGTGTCCTGCGGGCGCTGTGTGTCCTGCGGGCGCTGTGTGTCCTGCGGGTGCTGTGTGTCCTGCGGGCGCTGTGTGTCCTGTGGGTGCGTAGGCGCTTTCTCTGCCGCTGTAGTATTGCCTGGAGCCATCGAGGTCAGGGCTTGTTCCCAAGTTTTCAGGAGACAAGTTGCGCTGTACATCTTTATAAACAAATATTTGTCCTTAGGATAAATTTCTGCAATTCACTTTCCAGGTGAGTATACTTGAACCTTTTTGAAAAGATACTTCTCTGTTATTTCTCGGAAAACCATGCAAACGCCACTAGCATTTCCACTTTCCTGGGAAGTGTGTGTGTGGGGGGTCTTTATTCCCAGAATGTATCCATCCAATTTGGGGTATTACTTAAAAAAAACTATCTGTTTAACAGATGAATAATTTCCCCCAAGTGTGCTTTTCTTTACTTACTAGCGCAGGCGGACACTTACCAAGCACATTTATGGGTCATTCATACTGGTTTTTTATTGACGGCCTACCTGCGTTCTCTCTGCCCAGTTTCGCAGTGTTTTTATTTTAAGTAATTAGCTGTCTATCAGGTTAATTGCAAACATTTCCCTCTCAACTGTCCTTTAATACGGCTTAGGCTGTTTTGTGACACGAAGAATTTTGTCATTTTCGTCTAATTGCATATTTTAATTTGGCCTTGTGGTTTCTGTCATGCTTGACACTGGAAACAAACGGAGGCGTCGACGCTCTGAAAACCAAGTGAACCCAATGGCGTTGGGACTATTCATTACGTGAATAAGAAGAAATCAGTCTGTTATTGGTGCTCAGCAATTGCCAAGCTCAAGTAAGCGAACTAAGGTCTTTACTGAAATGGACACAGAAAGTCAGTCTGAAAAGTCCCCTGTTACTATGTGAGGCAGGAAGCAGCGGGACAATGGCCGTGATGTCTCCGGGGAGGTAATTTTAGATGACAGCGCTGTTTATCACTAGCAAACACGTGGCAGTGTGTACTTCATGGACCTGTTTGTGTGCATGTCGTCCAAAATGTCTGAAGCTGGCCGGCACGGCCCCCTCTGCACCGGCTCTCTCTACGCTGGGTCCTGAGGTGCGTGCGTCTGCGAAGGCTGCCTTTCAGGTGTTTTCGCCAGTGGGGCAGGTGGTCTCAGGCTGGCTAACCAGTATGGCAAGTGAACTGGTATTTGTTTTCAGTTTTACTAAATAGAAATTGCGTGCCGTACGTAATGACCTTCACATAGTCAACATCAAGGCTATTTTTGTGATTCAGTTTGGGGACCGGAAGTAAGAGCTGCCTACACGTGACATGCCATATATTTGGGCTCGAGGCCTCACCCTCGGAAGTCACGTGTTTTTGTACTGGTTGTCCTTCCGTCATAATGGTGGGTGCGTAAGCTCGGGCATTTTATTTTATTTATAAATCAGGGTCTGGAACAGTGCTTCCCACAGAGTGGTTGTCCAATAAACATGGTGGACGAGTAAACTGTATAAGAGCGGCATCTTCATTCTCCCGTGAACAGCGCCGGCTGGGAGTGGGGGGACCGGAGGAAGGCCCTGCCAGGCGCCTTCTCCAGAACGGGCCTCAGGAGGCCTGGGATGCCCACCCGCCTCGCCCCTGAGGCTGCCACGACTCCCGGCTTCGTTGCTGCCCGAGCGTTTGGTGGAGCTGTATCCTTCCTTTGCTGCATGTAGTGAGTGTTCTGGAATTCTTTTAGTCTATTTTTTGTTAAACCTTGCATGGATTTATGCTGAATTTTTTGAGGACTCGGTATATGTCTTAGTTCTCAGTCTCTCGTGGAGCAGCTATTCGGTACTTACACACCGCAGATGTTCACTAGAGATGCATTGATTGGACGAATGAAAGTTTTTGACTATCATTAGAATACTTTGATAAGAAGTGGACTTCATTTGAAAGGAAATTTAATGGCTTATCCTATAAAATCATCAGTATGTATGTTTTTTGATGGATCATGCCTTTACTGTGTAAATCACATAGAGATGAGAGGTGAAAGTATGTGTCGATGACGCTTTAGTCTGCGGAAGCATATTTTATTCGTCTTGAATGCAGTGTTAGGATTTTGGACCCCTGGGCTTGAGAAGTTTTGTGCTACCCATGTTACCTTCATTCCAAATCTCTGTATCGTGTCGCAGGAAGTATCTCTGTCTACACTGCAAAGTGATTAAAGCAGCTTGAAGAATGTAACAGAGATGGCACTGGTGCCGGGGGGGGGCCGGCGCTCCCCTGGGCATCAGCGGTTCTGGCCGGGGGCCTTGGCCGCTCGTCCGCAGGGTGCTGTGAGGTGAGTCCCATCGCTCCCCCAGTAGGCGTCACGGCACGCCGGCTTCTTCAGTTTACTGTAGGACGGTACGAGGTGGGCGGAGGTGACTAATTAAAATGCCAGCTAAAACTTCGTGTTGTTATTTGTATTATGAAGAAAATTGGAAAAATTAGGTGAAAATGGATAGCAAAAAGTATCCATTTGTATTCACTTTCTGTATCTTGTATGCTAAACAGTTCGTGGAAAAGTATGAAACTCTTCAGTGCCATAAATTGAAAAACAATGATACAGCTGCTTAATGGGTTTTTCTTTTGGGGTGATGAAATCGTTTTGGGACTAGGTCAGCGTCGTGGTCGCACAGCATTGTGAGTGCCCTAAATGCCACTGCATTTTTCACTTTGAAATGGTAATTTTATGTCATGAGTTTAAAATTAAAACCCAAACGGTACATCGTTGGAAGGTAGGATGGAATTAAAATTGTAGCCCTAAAGTCAGGAAGTAATTCTTCAGTTATTGAGGTAATTTCCCCTACTGGGGTCCAGTTTTTGCCAGGCTGTCCATGCTCACTGTGACCAGGCACACACTGTGACATGATGGCCAGTCTGAGGGTCAGTCCGTTTGTTCAAAGGTGACTGCGGTGGACGCGACCCCCATTTGCAAGGTGCACGAGCTTCGTTTTGCTTCGTCAGCAGGAATAGACACTGTGCTGCTTTAGACATCATGAAGGAGCAATAGCAAGTCGTTGTTTCATCCATTTTTAAGGCCCACAGAAGGTTTGAAAAAAACCAAATTTTTAGATTTTAAGAAATCTAACTTAAAAAAGCATTATACTTGGTTACGTGTAAATATTAAAATTTAGCCCTTAATAATTTTTGAAGTACCAGTGATAGTTAAATGCTACTAACAGGCTCTAGTTAATTGGTCTCAGTAGTTCAGCCATTTATTGTAATGCGCATCACCATGGTTACTAGATATTTATTGAGGTATTGTTTAAAATAATAAAAATAAACAGCTGAAGTGTTCAAAGGAAGGAACTTGCCTCGTTGGTGGTAGGTCTGAGCCGTGGAGCGCCTCCGGCTCTCGTGGTGCGGTGGCGGGTAGAGAAAGATGCTGAGAGACTTCCTCCGGGTGGCAGGCTGATGTGATGTAAAATGTTATTTTCGTATAGGCACTGTGTAATATTTCTATGGTGGGCATGTACTGCTTTTTTGTTATAAGAAAAAAGGTATAGTAAGGTAAAGAATTTCACAAGTCATTGCTAAAATTATTCTTTATTTGTTTTTCTTCTAAGTGAGCACAAGCAGAAGCTATTCTAATTCTGAAGTTCTCATAACACTCACCTTTCAAAAGTAAACCTGTTGTCTTTTTCTAAGGTTATATTTCTTTGGTAGAATTTTTTTATTAGTCACTTTTTGACAATCGAATTAGAGCGTCACTTCCACTGAAATATTGGTTTTAACTTAGTTTTGTCATTTTGGATGTTATTGAATATGGCTTATTTTGGGTTAATTTTATTATTTAAATTTATGAAGTTTTTTGTTACTGTGATGAAAAGCGATAATTTACTTCGCAGTATCTTCTATTGTATTTTGAAATATTTTGTGACGCCAGCAGGTGGCGCTAGAGGTTAACGCATCCTCCGCTGTCCGGCCGTTGGGCGTGCTGTGCTCTGGTTTGGCTGTAAATTCTTCCCGGATTACTAAGTAATCTTTGTTTAAGTTAAGATACCTCTTTTGGGGATAAGCGTTGGATATCTTTCAAAAAGGTTGTTATTGACACAATTTAGACAAACTACAGAGTTTGCGAATTTCTGTGTTGAAGCATGTAATTTTAACTTTCTGAAGTAATATTTGACTAATATTCCTTTTTATTTTACAAATTAATATGTAATGATACATAATCAAATAAAGGCAGTGGCAGCATGTTATGTGTATTAGCCCTAATTTAGGAATGGTTTATCAAAACCATGGACTATCCTGAGGGGCAGACATGTCTGCTGTATGTTTGTGAAACGCTGGAGGCGTGCCAAGGTTTAGACAGCTGCTGAGAACACAGTTACTACTTAGGAATATGTGTTAGGTATATTATTTTTCCATATATTAGAGGCTCTCGCAGTAACTTTAACTTTCTGTTGCCAATTTGATAGTTAAACTAGCGTAAGCTAAGTCTAAAACGTTCACATTTATTTGTTCTGGTTAATAAATTTTTTGCATTTAATTAGTCACACTTTGAAAAAGTTGGTTATTTATGTAGATGATTATCCTGTTAGGTGGGGTAAGACCTGAACTCTTAAATTCATAGTGTTAAGTGAATATTTCTTGCTATAAATACAGCCACATGCAGCTTAAAGACCGGGCGCGTCCACCGCAGTCAACTTGAGGTCTTTTTACTTACAGAGAAAAATTTGAATTTGTGGTTTTCATTTATGAAAAGGACACATCTGATCAAAACGAAATTCTGGAAGTGTGTATATTTATAGGTCAACAACAGCGAAAAGTCTCGTTTTGTGCTGCAAATGATAGTTGATAGTTTCAAGTTGCAAAAACTGGGTAAACCGCCCTCCCGCCCCCACTGGATGGCCCAGGGGACTCCACGCCCTCGAGGGTTTGTGGTCCCGTCTGCAGTCGTCTGCCGTCTCTGAAGTGCCCTGCCACTTGGTGACATGCGGCTGGACAGAGGCTGGAACTTGAATTGTGCACCGAGGGGGACGAGCGGTCGAGGGGACCAACGGGGGGGGGAGGCTGAGGGCCTGGCTGGCGTCCCTGCGCAGCCCTGGCACCCTCGGTCCTGTGTCTTCTCTGGGGTGTCCCGTGACACAGGGATGTGGAGGCTTTTGAGTTTCACGAGGGGCTTAAATGTGTGTTTGTGGGTTTTCAGGGTCTTTATGTGCTCCTTAATGAAAGCCGAGAGCATGTAGCAAAGCAGGAAGAAAATCATCTACAATTTCACTGCATTCACATTGTTAATAATTTGGTGCATTTTTTGCAATTTGTTCTCTAGCCTACATTTGTGTCTGTTTGTTTTTATTTATGTTTAATATCACACGCACACAGGTTTTTGTCATATAAGCTTTTTTTGGTGTAATTAATGAGAATAATTCTTTAAGAAAAAGGTGGCTGAGAGGTCATTTTAGCTGTAATTCATGTCATTTCCTTTGCCTCCCCCTGGTCTAATTGCTGCTGTGCACTAGGATTTTTCAGCGTTTTGGACCATTTGTGTTGGGTTGTGACAGGGCGGGAGAGGCACCGGTGTCGTTCACCACGTGGCATGTCATTTCTCCCGTCCTTCACGCGAGCCCGAGTTAGGATGGAGCCTATTTTATGCACAGAGTTGAAGTCCCTTTTCTAGGTCGTTCAGAACTGACCCAGCTGCTCAGACGTAAAGCGCCACGCGCTCAGACACCTGCCAGCCAGGCCTTCCCTCCACCGTGGTTGGGTCCCTGGTTTTCCTAGAGGACGTGGCAGTACGCGGAGTCGCCATAGCACGTTCAGAGCTTTATTGAAGTTGGATGTGTTCAGAAGGATGTTTGCGTGCATTACAAAGGCTGAGTGTGTGCGCGCTCGCAGACATCGCGAAGGCTGAGTGTGCGCGCGCTCGCAGACATCGCGAAGGCTGGGTGTGCGCGCGCTCGCAGACAGCGCGAAGGCGGGGTGTGCGCGCGCTCGCAGACAGCGCGAAGGCGGGTGTGCGCGCGCTCGCAGGCATCGCGAAGGCGGGGTGTGCGCGCGCTCGCAGACAGACCAGCACAGGTGCTCTGGGCGCTTTTAGTGTCGTACGAAGTGACCCGGAGCTTAATAAGCACTGCTTTACCAGGCGGGGAGTGTTAACAGCGTCATAGTCTCAGTTTAAGCATGTCCCATAATCTTAGTAAACTAATGTCCTCTTTTGGGGGGACACAATGAAAGGCCTCTGTTTAGGGTCATGAAACAAAGGTTGCGCGGGGTCGCGCTCCTTCCTAAGTCTCTGGGGGACGGGCCCCACTCGGTTCTTTGTTGGTCGTGCAGCCGACGCCCCCATATCCTCGCTGGCTGTCAGGCGGGTGCCCGCCTTTGCCCCGGAGGCTGCTGCCACTTCCCTCATGTTTTCCATGGGACCCTCCAGCAAAGGTGGGTCGAGTTTCTTCCTGGCTTCTTGTGCTGCACCTCTGACTCCAGCTGGAGAACGTTCTCGGCTCTTAAAGACCCACGGGTAATCCAAGACGATCCATCTCCCTGTCTCTTTCTTAAGGTTCATGACCTTAATTCTATTTGCAAAGTCCTTTTTGCTGTGTATACTGGGGGGAATTGTGTCTCTCCCCAGCCCCCAAATTCGTGTCCACTGAGAATCTCAGAATGTGACATCATTTGAAAATGATTTCTTTGCAGATATAATCGTTAAGGTGAGGTCATACTGGGTTAGGGTGGGCCCTCAGCCCATCACTATGTCACAGTAAGAAGACAAAATGGAGACACGGACACACTGGGAAGAAGGCCCGGAGGACGATGGCGGGGGCTGGGGCGGGCCGCTGGGGCTGCCCGCCACTGCCAAGGGCTGCAGCAGCCCCCAGAGGGACAGGAGGGCCCTCCCCTGGGGTCTCCAGGAGGCGCGGGGGCCCTGATGGCGCCTCGATCCTGGACTTCCAAGCCTCTCGACCTGTGAGAGAGTGAGTTTCTGTTGTTCGAAGCCATCCTGTTTGTGATACTGTTCTAGAAAACTAATAGGCCACGTAACGTGGTGCGTTCACAGACTCTGGGCATTAAGGTTGTGGATGTCTTCGCGAGTCCGTGCGGCCTACCTCGAGTCCGTAGCCGAGTACAGCGTGGGATTGAACCACCCACAGCCAGGGGAAAAAATCGGCTAACACTGCCTCACAGCTGATGCAGGTTCACAGTTAGTAGACGGGAACATTAAAACGTGTTTTATAACTCTGTGTTCCAGAAGCTACATGTTGGACATACTGAGACATGGAGGATACAGAGAAGAACCAGATCAAACTGTTAGACATGAAACCTGTAATGTCTGACGTGGAAAACAATGCATGGGATAAAGGCAGATACGACGTCGTAGAAGAGATTTGTGAACTTGAAGACATAGTGGTGAAAACTGTCCCAAAGAGAAACGCCCACAGAAAAAACTGGCAGAAAATCTGACTGGGGCATCAGTGACCTGATGTTCCTGTAGGAGGGAGGGTTCAGAGAAAAAATATCTGAAAAATTAATGGCAGGAACATTTCAAGACTAGGTGAAGCCTGTAAATCCAATGATCCAAGAAGCTCAACCAGCGCTATGCACAAGAAACTGTACCAAGATGCGTCATCAAACTGATCAGAACCAGTGACAGAAAATCTTCAAAGCGCTCAGAGAAGAAGACATACCAAGTACAGAGGGACGGCGACATGAACCGGCATCTCTCTTGTTGGGGAAAAAGCCAGATGACAGTCAGGCAACATTTCCAAGTGCAAACCTGCCAAGCTAGTTGTGAATCCAGAGAGGCTCCGACAGCGTCAGGCGCACGGACGGCGCCACACCTCACCAGCGGACACGCACCGCGAAGCCCGGGCCCATCGGTGGAGACGGATTGGTGGGAGGCAGAAGCCCAGACCCAAAGCCAGAAGGCAGCTCGCTGGCAGTGGCCGTCGGGGTGTGGCAGAGCTCTCCCTTGTTATGTAAGTCTTGTTAAAAGACGGTCATTTAGATAGAGTTCTATGACACGTGCAAGTAAAATGTATATACCGATAGTGCAAAAGCAGGAAGGGAGAAATGGAAATATGCTGTCGTGAGGTTCTCATGCTGTGTGTAGAGTGTTGTAATGTCACTCGAAGGCAGATTGTGTGGTGAGTTAGAAGTGATATGATAAACCTAAAAAAAACCTTAAAACAGCTCGACAGGGAGGTATAGTCAATAAGCAAACAAAGGATATAAAATGGAACCGTAAAAACTAATTTATCCAAAGGAGCACAGAAAAAAGAAAAAAGGGAAGACAGAACAATGGGATGAATAGAAAACAAAGAGCAAGTTGACAGACTTAAACTTGACCGAAGCAGTGACCATCAACGGTCTAAAACACCCCACCTAAAAGGCAGAGATTGTTAGATTGAGTAAACAAGGAAGACACAAGTATATGCTGCCTGCAAGAAACCCGCTGGAAATAGAGACACAAATAGGTTACCAGCAATAGGAGAAACAGGATATACCATGCAAAGTATATTATTATCGGAAAAGGTAAGGAATAAAGAAGACCATTTCATAATGATGAGGATTTGCTCATCAAAAGAACATGCTAATGCACATTTATCTACCTAACAAACAGCTATTAAATACATGAAGCAAACACAGAAATGAAAGGATTAATAGTCAAAATCACAATTATATTTAGATATATTTATATCCCTTTTCCAATAATTAATAGAACAAGTAGACAGGAAAAAATGAAGGATGTAGGAGACTTAACTAACATCTAAGCCAGCTTGACCAAACTTGCACGTACCAGAACACTGCCCATAAATAGTAGAGTGCACATTGTGTTTAAGCACACTGGGAACAAGGTATTATCCTTAAATGTTATGAAACAGGCCGCCATACTTTTAGAGCGATCTAAGTCATCCAAGAGATGCTTCCTAACGATGAAATTAAATGGGAAATTAGTGATAGGAACATACCTGGAAAATCCCTCAAGTATTTGATAGCCAAATAATACTTCACAATAACTCATAGGGAAAACAAGAAATCAAAAGGGAAATTTGAAAGTATTTTGAACCGAATAAAAATGGAAAAAATCATTTCAAAATATTTATAGCACTAAAATGCCTGTTTTAGGAAAAAAAGTCTCAAATTAGTGTGCGCAGTTTCTACCTTAAACTAGAAAAAGGAGAGCAAATGAATTCAAAGTAAGAAGAAGATGGGAAATAAGAAAAGAGGAAAAATCAGTGAAATAGAACAAAATATAGAGAAAACCAGCAAGAAGATTCTTAAAATTGATAAGCAAAAAGAAGGCACCACTTACGTATAAGGAATGAGAGAAGTGATATCACTAAATATCCTACATCTATTAGAAGGATGATTCGTGCATATTGTGAACATCTTTATGCCAGTAAAATCAGCAACTTAGAGAAATAGAAGAATTCGAAAGGCAACAGTTACTAAAGTTCTCACGTGGAAATGTCACAGACATTCGCACAGGTAGAACTTCTGGCCACTAGGGCTTCAGGTCAGTACTATCAAATGTTTAAGGAAGACATAATAGGCATTCAACACAGAGTTTTTCAGAAAGTTAAAAACGAGGAAAGACTTCCTAACTCATCAAGGCCAGCATTACCCTGGTACCAAAACCAGAATGACATTATGTGAAAGCTACAGACCAGTGTCCCTCATGAACATCGATGCATAGATTCTAAACAAAGTTTTAGCAAATCAAATATAACAAATGCAAAAAGGATAATCCATCATGACTTTTAGGAAAAAAATCAATGAATGTAATTTACCATATTCACATGCTAAAAAGACGCATGGTCATCACCACATGTGCAGAAAAAGCATTGGACAAAATTCAACGTCCATTCCTGATAGAAATCTCTGAGCCAGCTGGGCACGGAAGGGCATTTTCTCGTCCTATAAAGGGCGTCTCTGGAAACTCTGCAGGTGACACCAGGCTTAACAGTGGAACCGAACGCTTTCCCCCCAAGATCAGGAACCACTTCTGGGCACCACTGTTTGGTGGTTTTTAAAAAACAACATCCAGGTTGGGGAGGGGAAAGGAAGACTTTCTGTTAACAGGTGATGCGATTGTGTGTGTAGAAATTCTGGTGGGGTTTGTTATAAAAAAAGCTGTTAGAACCAATAAGTGAGTTTTGCAAGGTTGCAGGACACAAGATCAATATATGAAACTCAATTGCATTTCCATATACTAGCCGTGAAAAACTGAAGATTGATTTAAGAACCAGTGCCATTTGTTATATACAGTAGCATCAGAAATGTGGAATACTTAGGGAAGTGTGGACTTATGCACTGTAACCTGAAGAATACTGCTGAGAAGAGTGAGAGCATCGTAGTGAGTGTTTCCTTGCTCACGTCTGGCTGTGCAGAGCGTGACGTCCGTGTGTGTGGCTCAGGCTTTCTGGCTCTTCAGCTCCGAAGCCACCATCGTGCTGCGTGATGTGTGTCTCGCGGAGTCCAGGTCAAGAGAAAGGCTCCGAACAATGCACAGGCCTCTGGAGAGAGTGTGAGAGGTGCCGGCAGAGTGGGTCGGGGAGTGGCGGAGCTGGTTCCGAGCCTGGGGCCACGGGCACGGTTCTGAACTGCGGGGCCTCGTGACACAGGGCCGGGTGGTCCTCCGGAGGATCCAGACCGCTGCCGGCTTCGGGTCCTGAGTACGTGGTAGGTACCGTCATTCGCAGTTTTTGAAGTCCTGTGAGATCTTTCATTGGACGGAAACTATTTTGTGTGAATTGAAAATACTAACTTTAATCTTTTCAACAGAGACGATTTAAAACCGACATTTGTTTCCCACCATGCCAGAGCAAAGCGACATGTAACAATCGACATGTAACAATCGTTCGTCCAGCCATAAAGAATACTGAGATGTTACGTAGTAATTTATGAATACTGAGATGTTACATAGTAATTTATGTACCACTGATCATAGCTGGGCCTCTTGTATCTGTGTATCTGTAAGCGACTTCACTTGGAAACTGTAGCAGAGATGATGTTGAGCCATCAAAGGAGGGGCCAAAGACTGTGGACCGAGTTAGTGACCTTGACCTAGAGGGCACAGCTGTGGTCCAGGCCCCTCGAGTCTTGGTCAGGTACAGTTCCCCATGAGCTGGGTAGATGGGGCCTGCCCATCCCCGGTCCCTCATGGGGGCGGGGAGCGCTGTCGCACGCGTGCAGGCGGCTGGCAACACACCCCGAGCTGACACGCTGGGAGGGAGAGACGAGGGACAGCCGGAAGTGCACTTTGCTAACTCGCAGTGTGGCCATCCGCACGCAGCCAGCAGCGCCGTGCGTTGGTGCCTTCCGGGCTGTGACAAGTCTTACGCGCGTCTTTCTGTGTGGCAGACGTGCCGCTTGTCCTACGCGTATCGTTTTCATCATTCTCAGCACCACCCGTGTGCCGGGTCCTCAGTCTCGCTCTGTAGATGGGAACCTGCCACATGGACAGGCGGACGGGCTCGAACCCGGGCCTCTCCGCGAGCCCGGGCTGCGCCTTCAGCCGCCAGCCCCGGCTCGTCGGCCGTGAGCTGGTGGCAGCGCACGGTGCGCGTGGCCCCCGCTGCGGGCAGGGGCTCCGCGCGCACAGGCGGCGAGGTAGGAAGGCACTTGAGAACAGCTCGTATTTTAAAAAATTCAAATTAAGGTGTTTCCACTGAGGCATGTAAGACGTTTTCTAAAAAAACAAAAACATTTTATTTCCTGCTAAGTTAAATAGGTTGTAAAACTCATTAAATCTATCTAAATTTTTGGGTAGGAAACTGTAAATCGATTCTGTCGTGACGTCGCCGTGTCTCCGGAGGGCAGGGGCCCCGGGGGGCTGGCGGCACTGCGCCACACGCCCCTCCGCATGTGCCCCACGCCGTGCCGGAGGGGCCCGGGGCGCGGACGGGGCAGCTGCGTGAGTGTGGGGCTGTTTGGGGCCCGCGCAGCTGGGGACGCGCTCGCTGTGGTTCCCGGCGGCCTGGCGGCCTGTGCGCGCCCGAGTGCGAGCTGCGCACGCGCAGGTGCGCGCCCTCGCGCCCGCGGCGTCAGCGAGGGCGTTGGAGAACGTCAGGTGGCCGTTTTCAAACGCATCGCATGTCATCGCATGTAGCGCGTCGAATTTATGCTTGGCATAGTTATGTTTTACTCTTGAGTTTTATCTTTAAAAATGTGAGATACTGGGCCAGATACTATCCCGACGACACACCTAAAGTCGCTTCTTCCCGTCTGTTCTCATCATCGTCTTAGTTGCTTTCCACTGTGGTTCTGTCAGGCCACGCGGGCTCCCTGCCCCTCCCCCCTTTCCCGCTGGGAGCCGCTGGCCAGGCCTCCTGCGATGCGGTGCTTTGTCAGCGTCGCGGGATGGGCGCTGCCACCGGCAGGCGCTGCCGCGGAGAGCCAAGGAGCGTGCGCTGGCCGCATCTGCGAGTCGCCGGGAGCAGCGCTTGGCACATGAGGGCTCAATAAATGCTAATTATTAGTTGTAGGGTTTTTACGAGGCTTAAATTAAATGAGATTATGCATGTAAAATGTTTAGTAGAGTATCTGGCCTTTATTAAATGCTCAGTAAATGCTACTGGCTCTAATTTAAATATTCAGGTGCCAATATGTCTAAAGAGGCTGTGTCTTTGTATCTCTGCGTCTCCATACCTTTAGTGAATTTACTTTTTAGGGCACGAGGAAAGTAAGTTCTATATTGGCTTTTTTACCAATAGGTACCTGTTACGAAGTTACACAAAATTAAACTAAATAGGCGATTCCTGTCCGATTTCTAAGTTTAGTTCATTCGTCAGGCTGCTCTCCAAGCTTATGTTTCCTTTTGCTGGGGAAAACATGTCCCTGACTGCGCCACGCTGCAGTGCAGGCACCTCTGTGACGAGGCCCGTCGGTGTCTCACCGTCGTCTTGTGTCGCCCTCTGCAGGTCTGTGGAACCTCGCTTCTCTCTTCTCCAACCTTTGCCTGTTTGTGCTGATGCCCTTTGCCTTTTTCTTCCTGGAGTCAGAAGGTTTTGCTGGCCTGAAGAAGGTGAGTGGACCGTGTGTCGGAATGAAACCAGTTAAATGATGGCGTAACTCCCATTCGTGGCGAGGCATAAGGAGTCGGCTTACGCAGGATGGAGGGTGAGGAGTTTATAGCAGCGGCGACGTCAGCGCACGGCGGTGCGCTGCCCGCCCACGGGCAGGAAGCCTCGTGGGCCTCAGCACTTTGTGCCGCACGCACGCTGTTGTCACTGCGTCCCTCCTCGTTCGTGGGCGCTCCCCTGACGCACGTTCATGCTTTAAACCTTAAAACACGTCTTTACGTAAAAGCGACTTCATCGGCGGTGTTGTCAGGATGGCATTATGTCATACAATCAACGTGACCCGTCCGGTGGCCAGGCGACCGGGACTGAGCTCCTGAGCCGGGGCGGCGGGGTCAGAGGGGGCAGCCGGGGCTCTATAAGAGCGTCTTGAGAAGTGGCGAGGACGTTACCTGTCCTCGAATGTAGCATTTTAAAATGAAAGGAATAGAGTCAATTTTTCAAATATAATGCAAAGATTTAAGCACCTAATACTTTTTGGGTGACTTTTAAACTTGACAGAATGAATTCTGGTGTTAGTTTATTTATAGACACATATACCTTTTAATTTATACTTCTATTCACATCGTGGCACATGGAGTGAGAGTAACTGTGTCTCATCACCGCGCGATCCTGTAACGCCTGTTGTGTAAGTTTGGCACGGGAGTTGTGAACTCGTGTGAACTCGTGTGTGCCTGTTGTTTTGTCACTTCTGTGGGTGCTCAGGTGTGAAATTGTTTACTCTGACATTTCGACCTCTCCTCATTGAAACCTGTGATATGGCGCATTCTAGACTTCCCTGAGGGGTGCTGTGAAGGAGCCTCCGAGTGGTGACAGTGAAGGTGGTGTTTCCGTGGGCTCCCCTTTCTGTTTTCGGGGTGTCACTCCGTGCTCTGACAGTCTGCAGCTGGGACAGGTGACAGTTGGTTTCATGTTTAGTAAGTGGAGCGAGATCCGAAGGGATGACTGGCCGTCATGTCTGACATTGAGAATACTGGATTCATATGTCAAAATTGTTTTTTATTATGACGTGCTTAACTTATTTAAGTCATCTATGTCATGTGAAAAATTATATAGTTTCAAAAGCTCTCAACTGTTCATCATTCTTTGAAGAAATTCCAGGAAGTTTTGTTGCTGAAAGGGACTCAGTTCAGACCCACCATCTATAAAGAGAAAACTGAGGCCCAAAGGCAGTAAGTGGTGTTCAGGGGACTGAGCACCCGCGTGCCGTGCCCTGCCCCGGTGCTCTCGTCCTTCACATGTCGGCGCCGTGGGGAGCCGCCCAGGACGGCCGGGCGGAGGAGCATGGGGCCGTGGGCGAGGGCCCTGTGAGCAGACTCCTCCCTGGGCGCCATCAGCCAGCAGGAGCACAGAGGCCGAGTGGCCTCCTGGGGCCAGGGGACCGAGCTTCTGGGAGAAGGACACGGCAAAGATGACGTCCCAGAGGGCCGAGGACAACACACAGCAGAAGGAATGATGTCATCGGAGATGCGCGAGGAACAGATTTGGGGGAATCTTGGAGCTTTTCCGTGATAAAGCACTTGCTCAGCAATAATTGTTATTGTCATAGGAGCTCGCTGGGGACGGAAGTGGAGAGACAGGGCTCCTGCCTGCAAGGCCACTCGAGGGGGATGTCAGAGGTGTGACGAGTGGCACGCACGTGGTGCGGGGGCCTCGCACACGGCGAGCTGCCACGGGGGGTGCGGGGCTGTGGGGAGCCTGGGTTGCTGGTCTGGCAGGCTTCCCAGGGGGCCGGCCTGCGCCTGAGCTGCGAGCGGATGGCTGAGCTGGGGTGGCGGGTGGCACCGGGCGCCTGGCCGAACGCAGGCCTGGGCCTGGCTGGCCCGAGGCTGCGGGGCAAGCCGGCGTCTGGGGCCCGAGGCCCGGAATCGGCCGGGTCCGTGGTTTTGTGCCGTGGGCAAGAGGGAGCTGGCACAGGGCTTTCAGAAAGGAGTTTTGCATCTCCTGTTTTATTTGAGTCCACTTAGGGACAAATACACGTGTCCGAGTTTAACTGTGTCCCCGGGGGATGGCGTGCCACACAGGAGGAGCCCCGTGTTCTGTAGAGGTGCCACCAGACAGATGCGGTCGAGTCTCCGGCCCGTGTGAAGAGGGACGGGGACGGGGCTCCAGCACGTGTGGCCCTCGTCCCTGGGTCTTCCTGCCGCGGCCGGGACAGCTCTGCGGACGTGTTTTCACACTCGGTGTCTTGGGTGGCACCTAGCTTATGCTTCTCATCAAAATCTAGTCGTTACTTAAAAAGATCATTAAAAAAACCAATATGAACAGACCCCTCACTTCCTAATTATTTTTTTCCCTCCTTGTGAACTGACCAACCAGAAAAGTGACTTGGCTGAATTTATTGCAGTAGAATTAGTTACTCTCTCTAGAATTAAAAAAAAAAAAAAACCAAAAAACTAACAAAAAACCGACACGAAACCCCAGGGACGTGTCAGTATTCTTGTGTGCTGTCCGCAAACGAAGGTCTCGGGGACCCAGGGCCCGAGGGCTGGCCAGACCTCCTGGGCCCTTACTTCGTCTGAGGCTTCCTTTCTGTAAAGCGGGCATGGTGACAATGGCCACCTTTATCATCTGGAGGACGAGTGAGAGGCCACCGCTCAGGAAGCCAGGCTCGGCTCAGGGCCTGCCAGCCGTCGTCGCCCCCGTGGGCCTGGAGCGTACTGCGTCTGACGGCTGGTGTTCCAGAGGGTGCCGCTGCCGCGTGGGGCTCAGGACAGTGCGCCTGGCGCTTAACTGTTCCCGTGTTACCTTAGGCCGCTTTAAGATTCCGAATCGTGACTCGCATTCTGAGGTGGCACGGACCGGGGCAGGATCAAACCTGCTTGACGATGCCTGCAGTCTAGGCCCTGTCAGAAGTGTTGTAAAGCTTTACGGTTAAGGTGGGCACGACACATGCCATTTAAAAATATTCCTGTTTTTCAGTTTTAAATTGATCATGTGAGAGTCCCAAGGGCCGTTAGCTCGCGCCATGAAGCGTAGGTGTGTGAGTACATGCTCAAGCGTTTCAGGGTCGCGCCTCTCTGTGGGGTGCGACCCTGGGCATCACTGGGGCAGGTTCTAACCAACACTGAGGTCCCCGGTTCTCAGTGTCACGGTGGTGTTGCAGCCGCCCCGTCGGCTGCCTCCCTGAGTCACGGCTCACGCAGCTGGCCGGCGAGTCCGTGGATCCGTGTGTCTCCCTCGGAGGCGCTTTGCTCGTTGGCTGCGTTTGACACGTTCGTCCCAGCGATGCTGAAGAGCTTGGAAAACACCTCTAATTGGTAGAGCCAGCAATAATTCCAGTAATGACGAACCTGTAGTATGGGTAAGTTAAAGTCCCTTTATATTCGCTGGCCACCCTCCTGGTGCTGTTTTACTGTGTCTCAGTCTGGTGGAGTCCCTGAGCGGCACATGGCCCCGCCACCCTCCCATTGATTCCCCTGGGCCATCGACGTTGAAACAGCCCGCGCATGTTGTGCTGAGATGCGGAAATTGGCCACTAGCCACGGGCGGATGCAGAGCTCGAATTGGAGATCAAATTAAGCAGAATTCTCTACTTAGTTTTTAATTAAACCACTGTGTTAATGCAAACAGGCCATTTTAGGCCTGGGGGTTGGCCCTGTCCTTTTAAGGGCCTCAGATGGCCTTGCGGCTTTCTCCTGGCCGTGGCCTGTGTTCTGTTTTGATGGGACCTTCTCACTGCTCCTACTCTCTAATTCGCAAGGCTAGGAGCGTGTAAGTGGTTCTGATAAAGCGTGTCTGTCTGTCTGCCTGTTTTAAGTAGAGGGTAACTTGCATCTTGGAGCTCTAGCCTACCATTAGCAATGAAATGTTTACCAGATTTAGATTTCGCTGTCACCAGTGTGTGGTGTGTCGCGCTTCGCACATGTCCACGTGAGTCTGAGCCTGACCCCACGCCTGCCCCTTAATGTTTCAGCTCTGATGCGGAGGCAGCCTCCGCCGGCGTGTGCGGACACGCTGTGGCGCACACGCCGTCCCTGACGTTTTTACCTCGCGCGCTCAGCCGTGAGCCAGAGTCCGAGGGTCTCTGGGTGCTGCCGTTCCTGTCACACTGCCGACTCGCCGTGCTGTTTCCTCTCTCCACGTCACAGCGAGACCGCTGGACTGGCCGGGTGGTGTCGGGACATGGCTTCTGATCACCTCGTGGACCCCGGGGTCGACCCTCCGGCCCGGGTTTGAATCGGAGAGAAGAATGTGTGTGTTTCATGTTATGTTTTCACATCTTACTTTGAATGAACATGGTATGAGAGAAAAAACTCAGCAACTTAATGAAAGTGGAAAACCTCGCCAATAATGACAGATGAATTCAGAAACTAACGCTGTTTCTGGGAGCGACTTTATCTTGCGCCTCACCTTAATGCCTATCTTTGATTTGAAATCATAGCGTGAAATTTAACATAAGTGACAGCAACATCCTGACCAATTACCCAAACCATGCAGACGTCCCCAAACGTCCAGAACATAGCACACGGTCTGCGGGATTAAGAGGTTAACTCCTATAACTTCAAACGAAGTGCTTGATAATAAAAGCAAAAAGTACAAAATTTGCGGTAACTTCCTTTCTTAATTAATTAGACTGACCAGGTGGAAGCGAAGGGCTTGGTGCTGGTGCTCGGCGGGTCCATAAAGCCGAGGACCGTGTCAGCCCGGTGGAGGAGCAGCGAAGATTGTTTTCATATGTCCCTCTCCTGTGTCACAGTTTGAAATTGTCCTGGTTTATGTCCCTTTTGGCAAACTTACATAAAAGTGACCCTGTACTGTATTTTATGACCAGATGACTTTTTCCCCCCAGTGGCTAATTTGTGTCAGGCCTCCATCTTAAAGAGATGCAGAAACGAGAAGGAAGTCCAGCCCGGCCTCAGTCAGCTTTCATTGCGTTCTTTCATTATTTTTGCTCGTTTTTTGCCACTGATCATCCATAAATTGTTGGAAATGAGTGATTAAGGAAGTGCTGCTTAGTGTTAGTGGCACATGCGCATATTCGCATGTTTTTGTGGGCGAGAGGAAATCGCAGACAAAAAGGAAGAGCCCCGCTGGGAGCCTTTCAGGGGGCTTCACCCAGGGTCGCGTTTTGATCTTCGTTTATTACAGAAGATGGAGTCATATCTCACTGACCACTGTTATGTGTTAATTTGATTTTTCCAACACCTTCAAGAAAAAAAATCATTCAGCAACTTATTAATGGAACTCCTCCCCTCCCCCGGCCGGGGCACAGGAACGCGTGGGTAAGGAGGGCTGTTTTCCAGACTTTCGGTTCTGGGGCGTTGTTCCGCGTGGGTCCCTGCACTGTGAAGGCGTGGCGGCGGCGTGGCGCGTGGGGTCTGAGACGTGAAGGTGTCTGTCATCGCGAGGAGAAGTACATTTATCTCACTTAAAAGTTATTTGAGTTTATAAAGATTTTTGAACCGAAAGTCGTTGACTCCGTGAAGTGATGTTAATTTTGTCACTGCTCTTAGCGCAGTTGCGTGCTGGGAGGAATCCGTTGTAACTCCAGCACATCTCTGTTTTCGTGAACGAGCGGCCGTGTGTTTGAAAGACATCGCTCCGTTGCCCAGCGCTTCGTGACGGTCTGGCGCTTTGGACTGGCCTATTACGTAGCACTTCAGCTTGGTCTCCACTTATCAAGAGGAGGGCAGTTTCTCCCGTAGGGCTGGACTGTCTGTCTCTTCGCTTGCACGACGGCGCAGTGGCAAAGCCGTGAGCGTGCCCGGGGCCTTGGGGCACGTGTCTCTGGGTCCACATCTGCGAAATGGGCTGGCCGTCCTCCCCTGGCTGTTGGTCGTCCCTGACCTTTTGCAGAGTGCCCGGGACCCGGCGGGAGCAGCAGGTAGCGTTCGCTGCCCAAATGCATCAGCTACGTGAACTCGATAATGAAACCCCAGGAGGATTTGTGCAGGATTACTTTTTATGCAGTATGTGATAGCTAAGCGATATCAGAGATTATAGTGGCCTGGACAGAGCCAGCTTTGCTTATTTGCTTTTTGAAATTGGAATTGTTTTATCTTATACCGGTATAGGTTGTAAAAAATAGGTATTATGTTTAATAGGTAACTAAACTTCCAACTTTATTTTATATGATGATTAAATTGCTAACAAATGTCTCATAATTCGGGGCTCTTTGTTAAATGAGGAAAAATTTTGGTAGGGAGGAAAATAAAAATAACCAGGTTTAGGTTTTAAAGTAATTGTACTTTTAATTAAACTGGCCCTAATACTTCCAGTATTCGTGAAGCAGTTTTATAGAAATAGTCACCGTCAATTAGAGTCTCTTTTCTAAATTTTTTTTTTGGGGGAATTGAAAACCCTACACCCTTGGTTAAAATGAACTTTATTTGAAAGTAAAATTAAATGTCGACTTTAATGCCGACCACAGAGCTTTTCCGTAAGTGCGATCCCGTGGGAAGGGCTCGCCGAGAGGCTGGAGTTGAGATTGTTAAAATCTTGCATTTATTTGGCATTGAAACTCATATTTATTTGTCTATAAAGTCATGTATTCAGCATGTCGTGGTGGTAGTCTTCCGATCACTTCGGAGGTTTGCCGATCCGCCGCAGACCGTGGGCGCCGTGCGTGTCCGCCCCCGCACCCGGAGCCCTCGGCCCGGGCCCCTCCTCCTCGCTTCCCGTGAGTGAGTTCTGCTGGCCCTTTATCAGGGACGTGGTGCGACTCAGTTATTGGTTACTTTGGGGCACCCTTGCCCTTTTTTCCCAGGTCCGAGAGGCTTTGTGGGCCCTGCTCGAATGAGCTCAGGTTTCGCTGGCAAGTGGGGGGCCCAGCCTCTGCTCCCGGCCCCCAGCGCCCCCCGGCTGCGCAGCCGTTTCGGCCTCTCGCTGCTTTTGTGTGTCTAAAGAAGGACGTCCCCAGTCCGGGGCTCCGAAGTTCCTTCTCACGGCCCCAAGAGGGTTTCCACGCGCACTCGCGTCCTTCCTGACAGCGTCTGGACGCCAGAGCGCCGAGGCTGAGACGCCCTGTCCTGCTCGGCCCGTGTGACACACACTCGCAAGGCCGGTGATTTGGGCTGATTTTCGTGTCTCTTGACTTCTATCAGTTTTTCATTACTATCTGAATTTTAATTGAGACAATTTTAGAGAAAGCCAGTTAACCCCACATTGTATTTTACATCATTCCAAATTGCCTGCCAACATTCGTCCTCGGATTATTGTGTAATTATAATTAGCGCACACATGTTCTGTGGCCTCACTTGAGTCATGCATTTCACGTCCCTGACTTTCCTGGTGCAGGGGGCGTCGTCCAGGCGTGGACGCGGGTGCAGAGGTCGTGGCGGCCGGGCGGCGGGCCCGGGGCGCGGTGCGGGGCCTGCAGCGGCTTCGCCCGGTCTCCGTGTCCGCGGGGCAGGGGGAGCGCGCGGCAGGCCGAGAGCCGTGCGGCGTGAGTTCTGCCTGGTGGACGCGGCGTCGGTTTGCCCCGCGTGCGGGACGGCCTGGACTTGTCATCTCATTGTGCCATGGGGCATTGCCCAGTTCTGCGTCTGTCCTCAAGTTAACTGGCATTTCCGGCAGCCTAAGTCCACCTGGACTCTTCAGATTCTCCTCTGACATGGTTTTAACAGACATTAACGCCACGTGGCTGTGCCGCTGAAGGCGGTGAGGGACGAACGGGCCGGGTCGGGGGGCGGGTCCGAGCAGCCGCGGCATCCGCTCTGGGCTCAGGGCAAGAAGGTGGTCCCGGTGCTCGACCGTCAGCTCGGTACTTACGAGAGGCCACCAGGGAGGACGCAGCCGAGACGCCACACCCAGAACCAGATCCACTGTCACCAGAGGCAGGAGACGGTAGAGGACAAAGCAGGACAAAAACTCTCAGCTAGAAAGAGGAGCAGATGACAAGACACTGGGGGAGAGCCAGCCCTGAGAGATACTGAACTCAGTGTGCCCGAAGAGCTGATAGGCGCAGAGAGGACTTCAGGGAGACTGGGGGTAGGGGCTCTAGCATTGCAGACGCCTCTTGGCAGAAGGAGTTAAGGCTCTCTCACCTCCCATTGCCAGAAACGGAAGTTCCGCTGACTCACTTGGATAAAAGGAAACCGAGTGCAGTTTCCAGGGTGTTTCTGCCAGACTGCAAAGAGAACCCCGACTTCACGCAGATTTGTCCGGAACCTCGGAGACGGGACATTCACAGCTTTCGGGGAGGGACTGGTGTACTCTTGACGCCACAGGCAGACAAGGAGGGTGGCAGGAGGAGGGGACATCGTAGGTCACCCTGTGCATGAACACCTGTGACCCTGAAAGTCCCGAGCCGAGCCCAGCCCTGTGCACAGAGGATCGCCATCAAGAGCGTTCGCTTCAGGGATGCAGGTTGGGTTTCCCGGGAGAAAAGCCGTGATTATAATTCCTGTTTGGGGAGTTACTGAGGATACAGTTAAGCGAGCACCTCAGAAGGGCCACAGAACACAGTTAGTAAGGTCAGCAGCTGTTCATGATGAAAAAGCAGACTAAAAACTAAAGGGAACTTTCTTATGATAATGCACACCCACCCCACGCCTACACATGGCGTACGTATGTGATGGAGAAACAGTGGAAGCGCTTTCTTTAAAATCGGATGCCAGCCCCAGTACCTTTGCTGCCCCTGGTGCGCAGAGCTGCGGAGCACAGCCGGAGAAGAGGGGGAGTGAGTGGACCAGGACAGTCGTCCTCAGCAGCTGAGACTGTCCCCTGCAGCGTCCTCTAGAGCCTAACGGTAACTTAGCAGTTCAAATAAGAGACTTTAGCAAGGAAGGTGGAAATATGTAGAAAATCAATAAACGATAATAGCAGACGAAATCTAATTACAATACCTCTTATAATAGCAAGACAGCCCGAGATACAGTGAAATCCAACAAATGACATGTAAAACCTTTATAGAAATAATACATGGGAACAAAAACAGCTTATTGAAAGGTGTTAAAGAAGGCCTAAATAAGTGGATGGATATTTCTATGTTTATGAATTTCTCTATCTGGTGAAAATGTCAGCTCTCAAACTATTTTTTAGAGTCGATACAATTCTAATGAGAATTCCGAGAGGTTATCTTATGGAACGTGACAAAGAGGAAGGTAGTGATTCTGATGGAATTGCAGGGAGCCCAGAGCAGCCGGAACAATTTTGAAGGACACGTGATGGAACTTACTCTATCAAATACTAAAAAAGGGGCAAAGGACCCGAATAGACACCTCTCCAGAGAAGGTATGCGCAGGGCCAGCCGGCGCATGGAAGACCTCGGCATCACCAGTCACTAGGCAATTGCAAGTCAAAACCACTGAGATTCTTCGTCACGCTCATTGAGATGTGTGTGTGTGGGGGAAGGTAACAACCTGGAGAATACAGACATTGGTGAGGATGCGGCGTGCTCAGAGCCCTTCTGCGCTGCCGTGAGAGTGTGAGGTTGTGTGGGGGTGTGGAAGACAGGGTGGTGGCTGCTCGGAGATCACAGATGGCATCACCATGTGACCCAGCAATTCCGCTTCGGGGCGAATACACAAGAGTGGAAAGCAAGGACTCCCAGGTATTTATGCTCCCATTTTCGTGGCAGCATTGTTTACACTAGCCAAAAGCTGGACACAGCCCAAGAGTCCACTGATGCGTTATAAATAAGTAGATAAGCGATAGGTGGTATGCACATACAGTGGAGTATTACTCAGCCTTAAAAAAGGAAAGGCTGACACATGCTACGACGTGGGTGAACCTCGAGAGCGTTGTGCCAAGTGAAAGCTGCCAGACGCAGTGTGACTAACGCTGTGCGATCCCGGTTACGTGAGGCACTTGGAGCGGTCAGGTTCCTAGAGTCAGAAAATAGACTGGGTACCGGGGGCAGCGGGAGAGGCGAGTGGCGGGTGCAGGGTTCTGGTTTGGGGAGATGAAGGTGACAGCTGCACCACAGCGGAATGTACCGAATGCCACTGAACTGTGCACTGAGAAGTGGTTAAAATGGTACATTCTGTCATGTATATTTTGCCACAATAAAAAAGTACATAAGTGATGAACACGGCAGTCTGTTTAATGATAACGTCCTAGGAAAAGAAGCTTCCATGTGTTGTGCTGTGATTTCTTCACTGACATCGTCGGTTTGTCTGAAGTGTGTTTTAAGCTCCTCACCTCCCTGTTTCCACGGCAGTTTGTCCTTGTGTGTTAGTTCCGTCCCGTGGGGCGGTGGGAGGCACAGGCTCCGAGAGCTGACAGCCATCAAGCAGGGTGGCCACAGGCAGCTGGTTTCACTTTTCTGGGCCGAGCCTCCTCGTTCGCGCTGAAGTCTCCTTCCGGTCGGTCGTGAAGATTCGGTGCACACGTGCGGCAGCTGCTAGGAGCTCGCTGTGGGTCAGGCCGGTCTCCTCCGCCCCGGGAGCTTTATGCCCAGAGGGGCGCTGGGACGGAGCTAGGGGCGAGCTTGTTGGCTGCGCGGGCACAGTGTTCCAGAAAGGTTTCTTCCAGATGCGGAGTCATGTTAAAAACATTCGCTCTGAAGTCCCAGCAGTTTTTTATAATTCAGTTCTTTCATTTACGTGTTGGAAACTTGCTGTATTAATTTACTGACTTGTAGTCTGGAGGATTTTTGTTCAGCTAACGGGAAACTTCTGCCCATGAATTTGACTACAATGAATATCTTAGTGCAGCGAACGGGCCATGTTAGTGTTTTTATTTTAACTTCTCCTGAAATACTTTCTTTTTGTCAAGTTTTAATAAGTTTTAATTTTTCTATCTTGTCTAGACTAATTAAATATAATAGACTGCAGAAAATGTTAATATCAGAAAACATTTCACTGTAGAACTTAAGAAAGCTTTCTAGAAAGCTGTTTTCTTTGGGACCAAAACCATTTCGTTCATACGCTTAATGATTACTTTGGGGGCAAGAAGGGGAGTGTTTGACACTCTCTAGAGCTGCTTGTTTGTAGTGGTTTCGTGGTGTGAATAACTGATACCTGCCGTAATTCTCTGTCCTTCCTCAAGGCTTCTGTGCACCTTCGCCAGATGCCCGCATGTGTGCTCCGTGCAGTCTTGATGTCGTGCGGAGCAAACCTCGTCTCAGGGCTACTGAGAGACCCTTTTTGTTAAATGAAAACAATGGTTTGATATTTATTTTAAATGTTCTGTGAATGTAGAAAATTTTCCCAGGCTTTCCCGATGGGTGGAGACATAGTGTATGGAGTGGTGTTTACATACCTCCAAGGGTCAAGATGAGCGGGCACAGTCTTGTCTGAATGTTCATCACCATAGAAACATACCGGCTTATTGTCAGGGCTTTCGTAAGTGCGTTGCGATTCTCGCTTTATCGACATTCAGTACAGAGCAATTAAATGTGTGATTGACCAGCACAGACATTTCAAGAAGCGATTGTAACTATTTTAGTGTTTTAGCTTTCCTCATTCAGCACTCATTTAAATCCAAAAAGAAATTTATGGGTTTACATGTAGTTCCTCTCTGCTAGCTTGCTCAGTCAATTAAAACTGTTATATGTTGCGATAGCTGTAATTTCCAAAAGAATACTGGTAGGAAACCAGTGTAACTAATCATGTAGCTTTCTTTTCTTAAAACTACATATGGTATTTCAGTGGCAGAAGGTACTTTGTTTCGACAGTGTTGTTTACCATTACGCTCTGTGCTTATTACACTGTGGCTTTAATTGAAGTGCTAGGGTTTCAGTGTGGGGACTTAGGTTCGTGGGTTTTGGGGGGGGTTGGGATGGGTACTCACACCGGGGATGAGCATGTTCCAGAGCGCCTGGGATGCCGGCGACGTGTGGCGGCGGGTGCTGAGTGTGTTGGGGGAAGCGGACAGCCCTGCCGGGAGCGAGTGGGGCCCCGGCAGCCCGCGGTCTCTCGTCCGGGAGACTTCTTGCCCTTTAGGGGCCGCAGTGGAGGCCTTCCTCTGCGACAGCGTCTTGCTGCTGTGTCGTCCGCAGGGCGTTGCAGCAAGTCCGTCTGACGTCTGGCACGTCTTTTAGCTCAGCACAAGGATGGAGCTGAGGGGACCTCCCCTGGGGGCCTCCTTGCTCCCATCCTGACTCCTAATGGAAAAATGAGCAGTCGGCATGGTTTTCGCTCAGATGCTGTCCCACTGGTGATTAATGGTGGCGATAAAAGCTCTCACGATGCCTTTCAGTGCTCGGCAGACGGAATCACATACAAAAGTTTAAAAACCTCACACATTACATGCCACAAAGCCTGTATTCTTCAGGCTTTGTAATATTTTTATGACCCCAAGAAAGGTGCTGGCAGCAGTGTGTACATTTTCGGTGCTTATATGAGCAGTGCGATGTGATTGTTTATAGACCCATCACTGCTTTCTCTCCGTCCTGAAGTTGCTGCAGGTAAAAAATCTGCCATGTTGCATTGAACAAACAAATCTATTATGCTTTTTTTGGTTTAGCTGAAGTGTGTACATGTGACACTTAATCGATTTCAAGTTGGGCTGATTTTGTCTCATTTAATCACAAGAAGAGAATAAAATTAACAAAAGGAAAACGTAACTGTCCTTGCCTCCTAGTGGATGAAGCCAGAATGACAGTTATTTCTTACTGCATCAGTTACCTTCATAATTCATAAATGGCGTAATCGTAGTCCCTGATTTTGGTGGCTTGCTCTGTGGCAGCCTTTTCTGTAAATGTCATCTTACTAATTCACTTTTTTATTTAGGTTGAGAGCTGAAAATAGATTTCTTTTTTGTGAGTTATTTACTATTTTTCAAAAGAAATGTTAATCAATTTGAAGTAGATTTTTAATAGTTTATATGATTGGACGGCAGAGGTTTGGAAAATGAGTGTTCAGTGTTTCTTATTTGGTGGTTTAAGCATGTGAGTATATAATTTAGACGTTTCTTCTGGATATTCATAGATCAATAATAGAAAAGCATACTCCTGGAATGATATAGCTTGTTCCTTTTTAGAAAGATAGTTCACATGTAAGTTTTAAAACACACATAGGATTTGGGGGGGGGCTTAGTGTGTCAGTACATGTGGGTGAGTGTGTGGCTCTTTAACTAACCCTCGTGCCACTTTCAGATAGAGTCATACTTGGGTTGCATTTTAAATACGATCTGTTTTTCTCAGTGCAAGAATATGCTTTTTCTTAACATAAACAGAAGGCGCTAGTTCTGTTTTATTTCCCAGGGACTGCGAGCCCGCGTGTTGGAAACCCTGGTCATGCTCATCCTGGTGGCTCTGCTGATCCTGGGCATCGTGTGGGTGGCCTCGGCGCTCGTGGACAATGACCCGGCCAGTGCCGAGTCCTTGTACGGTAGGACTGGGCTTAGCCCCCGCTCTGGCACCCCTGCGCTTACGCAGTCCCCCCGGAAAACCTGGGCGTGAGTCTTGGTATAGTGAACCCTGGTTACTTTACAGCATTAAGGAGTCTTCAGACACGTTTGAGAAGAATGAATGCATGAGTGTTTCCTACGTGCACAGCGAGCGTGTACGCAGCTTTTCAGAATTCTCTCTCTTTCTTTTTGGTTATTTGGTTTCTGTTCTTTTAATTCCATGGAGGCCTTTTTCTCCCTCCAGACAGGTTTTGCAAAGGGTTTATTTCCTATTCTTCTGTTTTAGATCTTTTTTATTGTATAGTTTAGAAATTATGTGATTTGGTAGACTCTGATAGGCAGTTATGACATTTAGTATACATTAATTTATAGTCAGCCTATATCTTAGTGTACAGTATTTTGGATTTACTAAAATATATTTACATTTTTTCCAGACCTCTGGGAGTTCTACCTACCCTATTTATATTCCTGTATATCATTGATGGGATGTCTGTTACTTCTCTGTAAGTATCTTGCTGACTTAATATTGATAAGAAAGTAGAGTTTGTTATGTGTTTTGGAAAATTATGAGACATTTTCCTGATGGGATTCCTTGACAGCTTGCAGATTTTTAAAAAGTTGGCCCTTAACTTTTATGTTCAAGATAAATTTTGATAAACTAAAGCCTTAAAATAAAGAGACACTTGAGCTGTTCTGTAAGGAAAGCCTCTTCCACAGGTGGGGTGGGGTGGGGGCACGCCGGCGTGCACACACCTGCACGCGCACACCTGCATGCACATATACCTGCACACGCACACACCTGCACACATACCTGCTCGCACACACCTGCACACACAGACACCTGCACGCGCACACACCTGCACACACACACCTGCACGCACATTGCCGTCACCACGCGGGGTTCTGCTCTTGAGCGGCAGCGGCAGAGTCGTGTATGCTGAGTTCGTGGCCTTTATTTCAGAGTTTGTTTAGTTTTACTTAAGACGTCACAACGTATCTCAGGGATATTAAAAGCAGGTAAATGTAGTTAAAAGGACTGAAGACTTGACTTGTCACTTTTAGATATTCTTGTCTGGTTCTCAGTTCCATTAGTATTTGAAACTTGATCGGTTCTTTAGCTGCTCTTCTTTAATTTCCTTTAAGTGAGAATTCATATTATTATTCAACTGCTGGAGCCTCGTGTGTCCTACGCCTTTCCTTAGCCATCACAGGTCTCTTATTAAGTACGGGAAGGCAAAACAGCGAGAGAGTCTCAATGAGGCCAGAGCTTTCTTAGAACGAGAGTCTCTGGGTTTGCCTTACCTTCTGGGTTGGTGGTCTGCCTGCTCGGGTCGGAGGTGAGCTGTCCTGTCGGTGTCTCCCCGCAGTGTGCACCCCGGTCGGCCTTTCCCGCATGTTCACTGTCACAGGCCAGCTGCTGGTGAAGCCCGCGGTGAGTACGCCCCTGCCGCCCCTCTGTGTCAGGCAAGGGGGTTTGCACAGCACGGTGTGAACGAGCCTTCGGAAACATAAGGATGTTTGTGTGGGTTTAGGACCCAAATTGCTGTCCTTGCTTTGAATCTTTTTCATCTTTGGAAACCAAATTTATTTTTGCTTTAAAAATACTAACTCCGAACACTCAGGTAAAAATTTCTAGCAAATTTTAAGATAAAATTAACAAATGTTTACAGTTATTTTAGGTGTCCGTTGTATCAAATAGTACTGCTATGTGACAGAATTCACCACGTAGTCTTTGTTTTACCCAGGAATTATGTTTCTGAAAATTTGCATATTATATCTTGATTGAGTTATACTTTTCCCTTAATCTCAGAAATACTAAGTATTCATTTTTAAACAATTTTCAATTGCTAGTGATGATTTTTTTCCCAAAGTTTCCTTGGTGTCTAGCTATTTTGCTCAGTGTTTAATAGTGTGAAAATATCTCTTAGCTTGACCAGGGAATTTGTCACTTCAGTTACTTTCGTGGGTCCTCACTGCCTGCAGACTCTGAACGATTCACGAGTTTCAAGGCGGCATTGCATTTGGCTGTGGTGACCCTGCCACCCCACCCACTGGCCCTAATCCTGGACGCCAGGGGCTTGCTGCACTCAGAGCGGACTGCCTGCTTCCCCGTCCCTGGCGGGTAGGGTCTCCCGGCCCAGGGCCGCTTACTGCCCCTGCCAGCCACGCCTCATCGAGGCCCGGTTCTGGGTCAGCGCCCACACCGCCTGTGCGGGAACCCCGCGCACTTGGGGCTGGAACACCTGGGCGGCCCCTGCCTGACTGTGTGCGGTCCCCGGGGAGCGCCTGCTCCGTCACCTGTCGTGGGGATTCGGTAGGCAAAAAAGTGAGGAAATGGCATAATGGATACCTTGGACGAATCCTCGCTGCATTATGAAAGTTTTCCTTGTAAATGACAAAACGTCTTCCTATCTTTTTAAAAATAAAATCGGTTCTTGTGCTTTGGAGCTAAGTGACGCACACTCAAACACAGCAGGCGTGCCAGCAAGTCTTCAAGCTTAGTTTCCTTTTAAACAGGTTTTGTGACTGCGTTCATTTGGTTTCTTCCTAATTCTTTTTTTTCCCCATTGTTGTCTCTTTAAATTGCATTTCCTGCCCCCTAAATGTAGGCCGGTGTTTAAAGTTCTGTCCTTGGTGAAGGGGTTCTGCCTGTTCTCGCCACCTCTGTCACGTCTGGTGTTGCATTCTAGCGAGGTACAGACCGTGGGAACAGCTGCGGCCCCCATGGAGCTGGGGGCTCAACATGCACCAAGCCAGGCTCGGGCCGCTGCTCCCCCTTTCCTGCCCGAGCTGATTCCTCTCCCAAACTTGTCTGTTGGGAGCAGTGTCCTCAAAAGTTTGTCTTTGCCTCTCTCTTGTTCCTTTCGGTAGTAAGGGTTGTTGCCGGGTGACAGCCTCTGCTCTGAGCGGCCACATTGCTGCGCTTCACGCACGGAAGTTCGTCTGAGCCCGCTGACGAGCCCGGAGGTTAGGTGGTGGTGCGCCCGTTTTCTGGCCCAGTCACCTCAGGTCAGGGGCACTGAGCCGCGTGTTCCAGACTGCGGGTCTGTGGGGTGGTCCCAGAGCCCGGCCCGCCTCACTGCTGCGAGCACTGTGTCCTGCCCCCAGTTTGCTCCTGGTCCCAGCCTCTGGTCAGACGCCTGTGCTTTTGGTAAACGAAGCTGCCAGCCGAGATGCCAGCCCCGCCCACGGGTGCCAGACCTTTCTCTCTCCAGCTAGAAGCTGGGAATCTGTCTTTCTCTGAGTTTCTGTAACATCTCGTTTTAGCTTCGTTGATGACGCTTATTTAAATTCCATAATTGTTTTTGAAGTCATCGTATGTCTTGGGGACACTAGACGATCAGCCGTTTGAGGTCAGGGGCTGTGCCTGACCAGTGTTTAGGTCCCCATCGCCCCAAGGTGGTGAAGGGCAGAGGCGTCGAAGGCCGATAGCTTCTCTTTGTCAAACCTTCATTTCTCGGCTTATGACAAGATGGGGTGATGACGGTCTGGTTTTTGTAGGGCTGTCGTACAGTCAAGGGGGTGACGCGTGCCTGCACCGACACACGCTGCTCGATCGTCGGTTATTGCCGAGTGGTTTTCTGGTTCTTTCCTGGCGTCGTGTGGCTGGTGGTGGGTGGTGGTCAGTGAGCCTACTGTTGCCCTCCGCTCCATGCGCAGGATGACTTCGATGATACCAGTGCTCTGTAGTTGTGGGAAATTCTCAGTCCATGAGGATGCCGTAAGTGGAAAGCATTGCACGGTAGTGATTTAGTGGATGGAAATCTGGCTTTAGACACCCAGTGTCTGACTGGGGGACCTGCTCCTTCTGAGATACTGGCTTGGGCAGAATGAGTTAGTACTGTGTTTAGCTTTTTGGATGTTTACAGATTTTGCTTTTGTTTACCATCAAGACAGCTGCAGTCATATAATCCTTTAAACTTAAAAAACATCCTACTTCAATGTATGTAGATTCTGTCATAAGCTTTTGATCTGCTTCGTTATATCCTGAACTATTTTGACTTAATTTATAAATAGAATAGTTTGAGCTTTTCATTTTAGAGTCCTAGTAATTTGTGTGCTAATCTAAATTACAGACCCAATAGCCTCAGCGTTCTCATAAGCGCTAGTTTCGTAATGTCGCATTATTCAACAGTTTGATCTTTATGTTCAGATTCTTGAAGACCTGGATGAACAAATTTATATTGTCACCTTGGAGGAAGAAGCACTCCAGAGACGACTAACGGGTACGTATATATTACAAAGTTAGAGCGGAATAAAAATTATTTAATTCAGAAAAGACATAATCGAGGGGCAAAAATACAAGCCTCTTAGTCCCTCGCGCTGTTCCATAAGGTCAGGACTTAAGAGCAGCGTGCGAACTCCCCAGGTGAGGAGAGGTTTGCTGAAGACCAGTGCCACGTGTGACATTCCCATCTTTCCTGACCTGATGAGAAATAGAAATATACCTACTTTCTTCAGTCACAAATAGTGAATTTAAATCATTAACCCAAAAGTGTTGTTAACACTTAGAGCTTTGTTCTTAGATTAGAGAATTCCAGATTATATCACGTCTAGAGAATTCTTGTCAGTAATAGTGTGTATGTTGGTACTGATAACTTTTAGACTGGAATTACATGTATCTTTTATTCTTCTAATTTTATTAAGATTTAAGCCTGTTTAATTCCAAAATTATAACTTTAATCAATACTCTCCACTTTATAACATTTCATCGAAGTGGTAAATACTATAATAAATGTCTCATTTAGATAATCATGCCGTCATGTAGCAAACACCAGGCCCGTAGGGAGCAGATGTCAGGCTGCTCCCTGCAGTGTGGGTTGCATTTCAGCCCGAGGTAAACGCCGTCTCCACAGATCAGGAAGCTAAGATCCAGGAAGGTAGCACATTTGGATTAATTCTAATTGAAACCAAACCCAAGCATAGCCTTTGCTCACTTTGCCCATTCACAGTAGGAAAAAAAATGACCCTCCAGAATTTTCTAGATCTTTGGCTCCTCAAATCAAAATTCATTATATCCACAGACACTGAAAAGGAGATGCTTGCTAGAAGGCTGGAATATCATAAAATGACGCCAAGCCCCGCACAGAACAGGACCCCCCGGCCTGCACAGAAATGCTCAAGTGCGCAGCAGGCGGGTGGGGGGTGGTGGTGGTGACGCGGTTGCTGCTGTTACCGGCGCTTCCCGGGGACGTGTGGGCACGTGTGCCGGAGCCCTGCTCACCGTGGCCGGTGGCGCCGGGGCCTGGTGCAGGCGGAAAAGAGTGGGCTCGTGACGTAAGACGGCCTGTGGCACACGGGCACTCGACGCCTTAGGTTAAGAATCGTGAGCTTCGGTTGAGTCTGCCCATCCACACGTGTGAAGGAAAAAACCAACATGGAGTAAACCATACTTTATTTGCTATTTTTTAAGAAAATGTAGGTTACGGGGTTAGTAATAGAAATCATCCCCAGGGGTTTTATTTAGGGTGAGGTGTATTTTGTCGTAAGCTATATTTGCAGTTGTCTGTTAAAAGTAATTATCTTTTCACTCTGGGCTGTTGCAAAGAACCGCAGTATGTCAGCGTAAGACGGGGGCGACGCCCCCCCACACCGTGTCTCTACACAGCCCACCTCCCACCCCATCACCACTGAGCCCCGCTCCTGAACCTTTACGCTTGCGCCTCTTGGAGCATGGAAGGAGCGTGGCCCCGGCACCCCCTGGCCCGGGGGGCCTTCTCGGGGGCAGCTGTCTGTCCCAGGCCCTCCTGCCCCTGTGGTCTGGGTCGGTGTCATCTTCCCTTTCCTCTTTTCAGTGCTTTGAACCTCATGTTCACCCCAGTTACTCCTTCCAGCCAGCCCCTCCCCCCGCCCTTCCTCCTCTGTCGCCGTTCCGGGCATTCTCTGCTGGGACACCTATCACGACTGCCGGTGATGGTGGGGTCCATGTGGGCGACCTGCCCGTGGCCTTGGTGCGTCTGTCCCTCAACCTCTCTCCGAGGGGCTCTCTCAGCCCCTCGTTGCCTGGGACCGTGACCCAGGGCTGTCGTCAGCGGTGACCCGGGTCCTCGCATGGTGTCCAGCCAGCCGCCTGATCTGCGGCTCTGCCCTGCAGTCGGCGCTGTGGGGCCGGGCGCGTGCTCAGCGTCGGCGTGACGCGCCTTGATGCTGCTGTGGCTCTCTGCGCCACCGTCCCCGCACTGCTCTGTACCTTCCTGTCCTTCCTGTCCTGGGCACTGTGACCGGGCCCCTCGCGTGCGTTCCCTGTTGGCGTTCAGCGGACAGCCCTCCACGTTCCCTGGCCTCAGAACGCGTCTTGCGTCTCACGGTCAGGACGTCCTCCAGGCGTGCGTCCGTGCCTCCGGCTTCTTCCGCATCCTGTCAGCTGGTACTTGCTCTGTTTTCCCGAGAAGGTGGAGACAGTCATGACGTGTTACGCCTTCTTCCCGTCTGGGCGTCCCGCCTGGGCCGGTGCGCTTTCTCTGGACACGCTGGTGGCACTGTCCCTGCGGACCGTCGGCCGCCAGGACTGGTTCTGTCAGCAGCTCTGGACGCGGCTCTCGAGAGCCAGGCTGCTCGGTGTGTGTCTCACGTGGCCGGCTCCTAGCTGGTCACTCCCGTCAGCCTGAGGCAGCTGTCATCGTCCCAGTAGTGGGAGACGGACGGGAGGGCGGGGGACACAGATCTGCCTCGACCGCGCGTGCCCCCCGCCCACCACCTCGTCGCTTGCTCGCCCTGCACAGCGCCCCCGAGGCCCGCACAGGCGTCGGGTCCACGTCCGTGTTTCACGCTGGTTTTGAAGTCACCGCTGCTGTGTCGGGCGGGCCAGCGACTTCCCTCCTCCCTGACGTGTGTTCCTCCACGTGGTCTCCAGCCTCCTGCACGCTCCTCGTCCTTCCGCTCAGCGGCTGCTTCTCGGCCGAGGCCCGTTTCGCGTCCACTTCTCCTTCACACGAGGGCCTCAGGCCTCGGTCCCTGAACCGCTGCGTTTGCCTGTGCTCCTCGGTCACCCGCCTGTCGCTTGGCTTCCGTTACCATCGACGTGCTGCTGACTGCCCTCTGACCTCCAGCCGTCTGGACCCAGCGACGGGTGGACGTTCCCGTGCGAGCGCTCACGGGCGTTCTGCACCTGTCTCGACCGACGTCACCTGGAGACCTGGTTCCCCGGTCCTGCTGCTGTCCGGTCGCCCCCGTCTGGGCGGCAGACACATTCCCCCAAGCGCCCGGCCCGTTCCTGGGGTCTTTCTCGGCTTCCGCGGGGACCCCTTCCTCAGCGCCGTCATCCCTCGCCCTCGAGCCCCTCGGCGCCTGTGCTATCACCGCCCGGGTCTGAGCGGTGTCCCCGGGTAGGTGAGCCGCCTCAGAGCCCCGTCTCTGGCCCGGCGGGTCGGAGCGCTTGAGGACGTGCGCCCGGCCTTCGCACCTGTCGCCCAGAGTCCCCAGCGGCGTCCGGTTTCCTTGTGAAGAAGAGCTGGGCTTCCCGGGGGCCCATCGTGCCCCGCGCCGGCTCCTCTCCTGCGGCCCCACCTGCCCCTCAGGTCGTCACCCGGGCACTGCCTGGGGGGAACGCGGCGGGCGCGGCCGCCTCTCCCCCTCCTGCGCGCTCTCGGCCTCCAGCACGGTCCCCGCCATCCTGCTCTGCGGGCCGCATGGCCTGGCTCTCTGCCCCAGAGCAGCAGCGCCCTTGGGGGGCAGCCGTGTCGTCACCTTCCTTCCTCTGTGCCCCAACCCCGTGACGGTGCCAGACGCACGGCGGGTCGGCTGAGCAAACGCCACGTGCAAGGCAGGCGTGGTGGGGTCGTCATCGTCCCCGTAGACGTGGGGAGGGAAGGAGAAGCGGCATTGGTGGCCGGCCGAGAGACAGAGCCGTGCGGACAGTGTCCAGGCCGGCGCGAGACCGGCTGGCGGAGGGCGGCAGGGCCGGGCGCCCGGGGCGTCACGAGGAGGCCCAGACACGGTGACTGTCCCCTGCTGACGAGCCGCGGAACACGAGCTCCCAGAGGAGCAGCCGGCAAAGTCCCGTCACGGCAGTCGCGGGAGAAAACCCTCTGCAGCTCCCGCCCGGGACGGCGAGGGCACGTGCGTCGTGGGCACGATGGGGTCAGGTGATGCAGCAGCAGTAATGGAAATAATTAGCTTTCGTGCGTGTGTGCGCGTGTGTGCGTGCGTGTGTGTGTGTGTGTGTGTGTGTCGCCTATGGGTGCAGCTTTAGAAGTACCATAATGAACAGGAATTCTTTTTTGTTGTTTAAGTTCAAAACCTTCACAGTTCCTTTAATGTAATTTATTTAGAAATATCGTAGCCTTTGAACTTAATGATTTGATTGAATTTTGTTAGGTTCTATTTTCGTCTTCACGATAAAATGTTAGTGTATCACTTTTGGTAGCAATTACTTTCCTGCTTGATTCTCACCTCTTTTTAAAGCCTCGGTCCACGGGAGCGTGTATAAATTCTTTATTCTCAAGCGTGCAGAGGATGTACTTGTTCCATTGCTGCCCTGTCGGGTCGTAATTCCTCAGCATTCTGAAAAATACAGGAGTTTTACACAGCAACGTAATGACCTTCTCATGGACCTCCGTGACCTGTTAGAAGCATTTTGCCATCAGCAGCCCTCGTTTCTTGCTCTTTACGACTGAATTGAGTTTGCCAGGCTGTGGCACCAGGGTTCAGGGTTCAGGGTTCAGGGTTCAGGGTTCAGGGTGGCATCCGTGCTTGCTTCAGAGGGGCAGCATCCCGTCGGAGGTGTGGCCCCGCATCGCTGGCAAGACGGTTTGCTGACTTGGTCGTTGCTTATCGGATGTGGCGATGATGTGAGGGACCCCGCGTCAGACTGTCCCTCGTGTCCTTCACCTCGCTGTCACGGCGGCTCCGCAGGGGTCTTCTGTGGTTTCCTGTTCGCTGTTGGCTGTATCCCTGACGTGAAAATCCCTCAGATTTGTCGGTTCAGGCAGGCCGAAGGGGAGCGGACGTCAGCTTCCATCACGAGCGTACGTGGCAACCATCAGCGACGCTGGACGACTCGGTGATTCTGTGAGAAGAAAGGAGTTAGCAATGCCGTGACTCCTGAGCTGGCAGAACAGGATGTTAATTCTGCTGGTAGCAACTAAATAGTTCCTTTCTGATAAGATATCAACGTTTGGGCCCAAGAGTTTGCAACTGTGAGAGAGACCTTGTTACAGTTTATTCAGCTTTTTCAGTCGTAGAATCACTTTCGAGACAATAAAATGTGGCCTAAACAGGTTATTTGTTGCAAGATGAAATGATTGACTGAAAAGATGTAAATTAATAATATTAGTAGATGAGGAATATTTTGGAATAACAACCCATAAAATAATTTTGAATCAAGTATCATATTCTCTGACAATTAGAGCGCTCACTCCATAATAAATGATCAGAATTTGTCAGCAGAAGGTGGATTTCATATACGTGAGCTACTTGTTCAACTGTAACCTATTTAGGTGACGGTATTCCTGGTAGTAGCATACGTAAATATGAAGTTTAAAAATTATTTTATTATTTATTTTTTTAAGCAGGCAGCCCTTGGTTGACCTTACAGACTGCAAGGATCTTGTCAGCTTACAGTCCCTTATTTTTTTATTTCTTACGCCTACAGCACCTGTCTTCCTAGGTGGTCTCCCATCCAGGGACTAACCAGGTCCAACCCTGCTTAGCTTCTGAGATTAGATGGGATTGGCTTGTTCACGGTGGCATGGCCCTAGACTGAAGTTTAAAAATTAACCTAGTTTAAGATCTATCTATAAGCTATATCTAAAGTAGAAAAAAAAAGCCAAACATCACTTTAATTTTGCGTAGTTTATATGACATCCCTAAAGCTGCTTGTTTAATATGTTTTATCCCGCTTGCAGCCAGCCGTGCATCATGAAACTATATTAGCATTTAAAAAATTGTGCCAGTTATCGAAAGTTTCATGTCATTTGGTCCCATTCTTAGCCGTTTTTTGTGGCCATGTCAGAGGTAAGTGGAAACTGATCTTAATAAGTGTTAGCACTGCATGTGGAACAGGAAGAGAGTTTGGGGGTGTGGCTGTCTGTCTCCTCTATGGAGAGCAGCACTGTTTGTTCACACTGAAAGGGGCTTCGAGATGTGGCCGTCCCAGGCTCTCGGGAGTCCGCCTGACCAGCAGTGCTCTGCGGGGTGCAGGGCTTGGTGCTGGCTTTTGGGGTGGGGACTGTCCACCCTGCGGGTTGTTAGTGTCTTGGGTTGTAATAGCAAAAGGGTTTCCCAAGCGTTTGGGAATACTTAGGGGTGCTTTAGTGACCTCGCGTCCCTGGTGACGGGGACCGTGCTGGTCATTCTCGAGGACAGTCAGAATTTCAGAGAGTTATTACTTAGGTAACAGATTTTCTAATCGACTTTTTTGGGGGTTCTATGCTAAATTAGAAAGTTAGATGAAAAAATGATATGTTTATGTTAGAGGTGTCTACTTCCACATGGTGTTCATCATGAGGATGAGTTTGGTACGCTTGATCGTCCAGGGGGATCGTTGTATTGCTTCACTTTTTGGATTGTTTGTTTACATACCAAGTTGTAGATTTATGTTCGTTTTAAGAAATACAGCATTATATATTCTAAATTACATAATCAGTCTCTGCCCTTTAGCACACGAATGCCCGTTGAGGCTGTCTTATGTATTAGGAAAAGGCAGTAGGACAGCTTAGTTGTTGAAGAAATGCTGGACTTTGGGAAATTCTGTCATCTCGGAAGCAAACTATTTTCAATATCACACTGGTGTTTCAGCTTAAGAGTCAAGCCGGGAAAAGTCGCCTTCGGCTGTTAGTTTTCCTGAATCCAGAGACGGGTGGGGCAGGATCAAAAATACCCACTTGATCAAAGTTATTGGCGCTGAAGTTATTCTTACTGATGTAGAAAGATGAAAGGTGTTGTTTTTATTGCACGCTAGTAACAGCGTAATTTTGAACTAATTGGTGTTGAACTGCCAGTCACCTGGGGGAATGCAAATAGATAGTCTTACAATTTCCTTTGAGGTAGCGAGATCTTATGTCGAGGCTGGAAGGAAAACAGAATAATACCGTTAAATTGACCTTAAATGAGCTGCTTTGCGGTTTTCTTGGAGAATCCCTTTTTCTTTTTCATGACTAGTCCCAACAGGTTTGGTCTACCGATTTGACTCATTGACTAGACATGCTGACAGTGACCATTTTGGGTTTGTCTTGCAATAAGGTAACGATAACACAGTCCTCCGGGAGAGTTTGATGATTTTGTTGGTGCAGCTTAACTTTGTACAACGCTCCGGGACTTGTGTGCAGGTGGTGTGATTTCTTCCAGCAGCCTGGCTTGCCTTCCGTCCTGCATAGGGGACGATTCTGCTCGGACAGAAAGCTCCCTCTGCTCACTTCGGGGATGGAGCATATAGTGAAGGATGGGAGTGTCTTTGAAATTTGTGTCCTCGGATGAATCTAGTCACGTGAAGAAAGCACGCTTTCTTTGAGGCCAGCAAGAACGTCCTCTTGATCTTCATATGCCTCTTACGTGCCTCGCATCAAGTCACCCCAGAATGAACACGCAGCGTTTAGAGCTGTCGCGGTAGCTTTTTACTTGTTTCTTAAACAGCGCATCGATCGCTCCACACGCTGGTGTTGAGCTGTGGAGACATCACGCCCACAGAGCGGGCGTCCGTGTCTTTTCATTTAAAATTGGCCGCGAGAACACCGTGCATGCTGAGACCCGGCCCCTCTCAAACTTCTGGACGCCCATCAGATTCCGTTTCGTGGCGCCGAACCGTTTGCCGGAATGTACTTCTTGACAAGTGCAGGGAATGGGATGTAGTCTGGAACTGTATTTGTAATTAATCAGATTTAGAAGTTAAGTGAGCCCTCACTACACATACACAGCATATAAATTATAAACACTGGGATAAAAGTAAAGCGTACTTACATCTAAGACTGTTACATTTAGAGACGCTTGAGAATCTTACAATGCTATGCCGTCTTACTGTAAATCTCGTATATGGAAATAGCCATTAATTCTATAACTTAATTGTTTCCTCTTTTACTTTGGCTGCCAGAAACTCTAAACGAAGTTTGTAGTCAAAATTTCGTAGTTTTTGGACACACCGCCTGCATATCTCTGTACTGTCTTCACCTCCATTCTCGTATAAATTCTATGTCGGTGAGTAAAACGATGAAACTCACGAGTCCTGGAAGTCACGTGTGACATCCCAGTGCGTCAGGCCCTGAGGTTTTCCAGCAGAGAGCATGCTGGCACTGTCTGCAGTGACGGGCAGAGTGAGGAGGAGGCGCGGAGGGCCGTGGCCACCTTCCCCAGAGGCCCGGCTGGGCCCGGAGTTCGCGGTCCCCAGAGGGCTTGGAGAAGGGGCTGCAGAAGCCTTGCTGGTTTGTGCCCCAGCTTCTCGTGTGCAGGTCCGGCCCCTCTGTCCTGTCCCCCGCTTTGAGGAAGGAGTCCTCCCTGTACCCCGAGAGGCCTCCCAGCACTGCGGCTGCTTCCTGCCTGTCAGTGTTTCTGGCCGGTCCATCCCTGGTCCTCGAGGGCAGACACTGCTGGGCCCTCCAGATGCTTCGTCACCGTTGGCAGGGCTGCCCGAGCTGAGCAGGTGTGCGGGGCACCACAGCAGCACCTGACGAGGAATCGCCACTCACTCAGGCTGAGTGGCAGAGGCTGGGATGAGGACAGACAAGTAAGGATTCGTACTTCGCCCCTCAAAGCGGCACAGACTTTCAAGGACATAGAGCAGGAGGGGCTGACTGCAACGTGGGGAAGGAAGTTGAGTGTTCAGTAGACAAACCATGAGACAACATAGAGGGATCCACATCCTGACCCCAGAGGCTGCACGTGCGCCCCTTAGGTGGCACAAGGGACTTCGCGGGGTGACTCGCGAAGGGTCTCGGCTTCTCCTGGGTGACCTGGGGGGCCCAGGGCCATCGCGGCATTGCTGTTCCTGAGGGGTGAGCAGGAGCGGCAGGGAAGGGGCTGTGGCGATGGCAGCAGAGAGTGGAGGAAGGGACCCGAGGAAGGGACCGGGAACCAAGGAGTGCCGCCAGCTCTGGAAGCTGCGGGCAGGGACACGGGTCCTCCTGGACAGGCCCCAGGGGAGCACAGCCCCGCTGACACCGCGATTCAGACTCCTGACCTCCGGCGCTGCGAGGTGACCCATCGGTGTCGCTTCATGCCGCTGAGTTTATGCTAATTTGTTTCAGCAGCAATAAGAGAATAACACAGTCCTTCCGAAAGCTGAATTAATCATGTGATAGGATCAAGTAGAACTGTGCCACGTCACAGCAGTGCAAGGGGAAGGAAGTCACTGATGAAATGACACCGAGGTCCCTGACGCAACGCCAGTGCCCAGCAGGAGGGAGGACAGGGAGGAGGAGGCAGACGACAGGAGGACTGCCGGCCAGCGCAGGGCGAGGCCAGAGCCTGGCAAGGTGAACAGGAAGTTAAAGGCTCCGCATTTACCCTGAGAGTCTTAGATTTCGAGAATGATAATAATGAAAAAAAACCTTACAGGTTCTCACATGGAAGGGTACTCATAAGGAGAAAGATCGTCAAACTTCTGTTTGTAACCTGCTACTAGTATCTTTAAAGTGGGGGAGATTGCAATGAAGAAGTCACAGATTTCCAAAGATGTCATGTATCTGTTAGGGCAAAAAGACACTCATTCATCACCTGGTGTCTGTGTGTTGAGTTCCTGATTGCGGCAGCTTCCAGACAGAAGGACCGATGTGATGCTCTCGAAGCAAATATTCTGAAAACGACCTGGCAGAACCCGGCTCTGGGCGGCGCGAGTGGAGGCCCTGCGGACGCGGTTACTCAGCGTGTGACGAGCGCCTGCTGCCCTTCCTTCTCGCCAGGCCTGGCTTCGCTGCTTCCCCAGGCCGGGGAGACCTGTGGGCCCGCGAGTCACAGTCCTCTGCCTCTCCAGCCAAGGACAGGGCAGGCGGCCGCGCCGCGCCGTTAGGACACGTGCTCCCTGGACTTCTACTCTCGATCGAAGCGACTGGCATGCAGTTGGCCCTGAGTCATCCCGGCCGTGACGCCGTGGGGCGGTCCGTCTGCTCCTGCGACCCGGAGCTCCTAGCGGCCGCGGCTCTGCTTTCTCTTCCGGGAGGTTTTCTGCTGCTGTTTCTCTCCCGATGCCGCCTCTGTTCTGACCGGACGGGGTCAGTCTCAGATGCACATGGCCAGTGAACTCTAACCGGTCAGCGTTAAACCGCCAAGAAGATTCAGCGTGTATGCACACACACGTGAGCACCTTCAAGTCTGATCTTCCCTTCTTTCTCTCAGACGTGAGCGACTGAGGCAGGTGAAAACAAGAAGAAGGCAGGCGTAGAGAGCACAGAGCGGCCTACGTTGAAAAGCGTCCCTGACGAAGGGGTCGTGTGACGGCAGCAGGCGTGATGCGTAAGAAGGGCAGCAGCCCTACAGGGACCCGAGACTCAGATGGGGACACACGGACGGAGATCAGCGAGAACCCCGTCGAGTGCAGCCGTGCAGGACAGGCGGCCACGCCAGAAGGGCGGGGGGATACGAGCCGCGGGGGAGCATCCGGGCGATGGATGAACGTGAGGACCCGCTCGGCCCCACTGCGAAGGGCATTGTTAAAGTAGCAATAAGAAAATGTTTTCCCCATGAAACTGGCAAAAATTCAGGCGTTAATAACATCCAGTGCTAGGGAGAATATTGAAAAATAGGCACTTTCAAAAGCTGTCAGTAGAAATTAAATGATTACCATAGTTTAAGTTGTTACAGTAAATTAGAACATTTGGGGGGAAGTCACCCTTAAATAGCCCTTACGACTAAGTGGGCACAGCCTGTAACTCAGCAGTCTGAACTTTGGCAACCTGTCCTACAGAAAAGGTGGAACCAGATGGACTGGATGTGCACACAGAAATGTTAGCGCTGTTTGCAGTGGCAGAGGTTGAGGGAAACTTGAATATTCATAGATGGAGTAATCTGAATAAAATCGAAGTGCATCCGTGCTGTGGAATGTTATCCCGCTGTTGGGGACCAGGCACCGCCAGCGTGGGCATGTCATCGACTAGGGAAACAGGTGGCGGCACGATGTGTCTGACTCAGCTCGTTCCTGTAAAACATATAGCAAAAGCCGCATGTGAGATAACCGAGTGTGCATGTGTGAGTGCGTGTGCACGCGTGTGAGTGTGTGCACGTGTGTGCACAGGAGAGTGCATGTGCACACATGAGTGTGTGTGCGTGTGTGAGTGCACATGTAAGTGCATGTGCACGTGTGTGCACGTGTGAGCGTGTGAGTGTGCACGTGTGAGTGTGCGCGTGCGCACGTGTGTGCACGTGAGTGTGTGCGCCTGTGCATGGATATGAGGGTGTGGAAGCGCCAGGCAGGCTGTCGGCCGCCGCTGCTGCAGGGAGTGGCAAAGTGGTGCTTGGGTTTCTTTTACTTTCTGTAAAAAGCACTTGGTACTTAATCAAAAATTAATAAGTTCAGTAAGAATTTTACCAAAGTAATAACTTTTCTTGAAAACAGGTGGTGTTTAATCAGCAAGAACTTGGAAGTTTTAAGTGGTCAAGAAATGTCCATACTTTTCTGCAAATCATAGCAGAATGTTTTTATTCTCAGTGGTCAGGATTTGCAGTGTGCTGTGTCGTATTTTAATTAAACGTGAGACCTACCTGCTCTATACAGTTAGGGCTTCTGTTGTTATGCTCCTAAAATATTTTTGCTTTCGATAGGGCTGTCTTCATCAGTGGAATACAGTACAATGGAGTTGGAACGAGAACTTGAAAACGTAAAGACTCTGAAGACAAAATTAGGTATTGTACATTTTTTCCCTTTTGTATTGATCTTGGTTTCTTATTAAAAACTTTACTGTAGTCTGAATTATTTTTTAAAATCACACAGTCTTTAGTTTATGCTACACGCTTTCCATCTGTCCTAAGCCATTGATAGAGACCGTCTTTTAGCTTGGGGAGAGGGTAACCGCGAATTTATTCCCATTCTTTGGTTTTGTGTGTGTCTTGTGGGAGGAACGCCACCCTTGGCCCTTCGTGACTGCTGGATCCTGCTCGCTTGGATCCTTTGGGGCGATTCTTCAGTGGGGTGGTTTCTTCTTGTACCAAGCTGGTCATCACCCTGCCGAAGTCGCTGGGGCCCCTCACGGTCCTCGGAATTGTTCCTGTGTGTGGCCGCCTCGGCCCTGGCACCTGCTCTGCAAGGTCTGGCAGGCTTGGCTCCCCGGGCTCCCGGTCAGTGCCCCCGGCTCGGGACCGCGCTGGGCTCCGCGTGGGCTCCTCCTCCCTGCCCGTGGCCGGGAGCTGTCGCCCCGGGTTCACGTCCCCAGCATTTGTTTAGCTTCTGCCCGAAAACGCCTGTCAGGGTTCGTTTCATTTAGCGCCGCTTTGCTGGCTGCGAACTCTCCCAGCCGTTGTTCATCTGAAGGCGTGTTTGCCCTGCTTCTCGTTTGTAGGGCATTTCTGCAGAATTTGGGATTCTTGTCGGGCAGTTTCCAACGCCGTGAAGATGTCAGTCCGGCGTCCTCTGGCTTCCCCTGGGAAGGGCTCTGCGCGCGGCGCGTTGCCCCCGGGTGGTCAGCCCGGCTCCCCGCGGGGCACTCGGCGCTGGTTTCCGTCGCGCTTGCCCTCCTGAGACCTGTGGCATGTGGGGACGGGGCGGGGAGCGCCGGCCGTGCCCCCTGCAGCGCCGCCGCTCGTCCTGCTGCTTTTACGCGTTTTCCTGCCTTTTCATTGACGTGCTTCGGCCTGCGGAATTGTCTGCTGATCTGCGCCCCACTTCCCTGCCCCCTCAGCTGTCGTAGCCGTCGCCAAAACCATCTGTTGAACACTTAATTTTAGTTACAGGATTGTTCAGTTTTAAAAATGCCGCTTGATTATTTTTCTAGATTCGACTTGCGACCTTTGCCTCTTGTCCTTTATCTTACTGAGCCCATTAACAAGCCATCTGAAGGCCGCTCTCGGAGCAGTCCAGTACCTGGGTCAGCTGAGTCTGTTTCTGTCGTCTTTCCCTTGGCTCCGTCCCCTGGACCGTCCAGCCGACGGCCAGACATTCCTTTTGCAGAGCTGTGGGAACCGGGGGTGACAGCGTCGTCTCTTGGAGAGGATTTGCTCTGCTTCCAGCAGGCACTAGGAGCAGGGACGGACGTGCAGGTTTAACCCGGACTTGAGGTCATTCGAGACCCGTGTCGGCCTGCCTGAGGGTGGCTCTGTCCCCGGGCGGGCTTGCCCCTGGCTCCCCCTCGGTGCTGCCAGCCGTGACCACGGCCTCTGGAGGAGCAGGAGCCTGACAGCTCCGCCTGCTGCCTCGAAGGGGAGGTGGCCACCTGTCAGGCTGCATCGTCCCTCTTCCCTCTCCTCTGTGGCTGCCCAAGTTCTCGGTAGCCCCAAACTCCGGTGCTTTAGCATCATTTTCTGCCACCTCCTGACTTCCGTCTGCCCACCCCCCCAGCCTCATGGCCCGCGCACGTGCGGTCCCAGTGAGGACGGCGGCCCCCACGTGCATGGCCATGGCCGCAGTCTCCTGCCTGCGTACAGAGTTTTAAAAAGCTCGTTTGATTCGTCTTTCCTCATCATTTGCGGGGTGAGCTGGGAAGAGGGAGACCCGTGGAGTCCCCCCAGTCCCCAGAAAGCTGGAGCGTTTGTCTCTGGGCTGTCGGGTCGGTGGGGTCTTCACTGTGCTTCCTGTGTTCCCTCAACTCTACATCAAGGTATAAATCTATACGGAATACAAATGTGTCTGTATTTTCAGAGTGCGCCAGATACTGACGATTTATTTCATTGACAGTTGAAATGTCTTTATAGAGCTGACATTTAAACGTCACAGGGTTGACCTGTTTAATGTAGCAAAATGATTTTAAAATCTGGTATTTATAGTTGGTGAAAGGAAATTAAAAATAATTTGATTTTTTAAAAAATTATTTACATAAAAATAATACATACTGGTTATAATAATGAGGAATGAAAACGTGACTCTGGAGAGAACTTTCGGCAACTACTGAAGTCTTTTGTGTGGTTTTTCCTTACGACAGAGAGGCGGAAAAAGGCATCGGCATGGGAGAGGAACCTGGTGTACCCCGCTGTCATGGTCCTCCTCCTCATCGAGACGGTAGGAACCTATTTGCTAGTCCTATAGAGCAAGTTGTTGATATTTACTCTAAGGTTTGCGGTAGCGGCTCCCTCGGCCACATGATGCCAGGTCACCTGGCTTTCCGTCAGCAAGACTGCAACCCATTGGCGTGTCTTTCTTTATTTGTAAGGACTCAATCGAGCAAAAATACAAATTCAAGCGATTTTTTAAAGTGCAGTAAATTCATTGTTTTGTTTCACTGAAAACTAAGAAGAGACGAGGGGCTGCAGGTGCAGGCTTCCAACCATGCTGGGGTGCGAAGGTGCATTAGCAGGCCGACGTTTTAACCGCCTTTTAAACCTGTGGAGCCGTGGGTGTGCAGTCGTGGAACCGGTTAGCCAGTGGGTCTGTGTGGTCAGGTTTCTCCCCCGCAAGGTCTGCATGGTGGCTGGCAGACCCTCTCCCCTGGCATTCCCGTAGGTGGCCGCTCGGGTCTGCGCGTAGGCCCTGGCCGCCTCCGCCTCCGGCCGAGGCGTGCGAGCGTGCAGCTGGCCGGGCGCGTGCGTCGGGGTTCCCGCGGGCACGGCTCGTCTGCCGTCCCGGCTGACGGCGCACTCTCTGTGTTCCAGTCCATCTCCGTCCTCCTGGTGGCTTGCAACATCCTTTGCCTGTTGGTTGACGAGACAGCGATGCCAAAGGGAACCAGGGTAAAGTACAGCGTTTTCACATGTCCCGCTTCTGCGAAAGTGTCCCGACGTGCGGCCCGGGCCCGCGCCCCACCCCGCGCCTCCCCTTGTCCCCTGTGCCGCGGTTCTCAGGGGCGGCACAGCTTCCGGCGCCGCACCTTGGATTGGCTGGGCCTTGGATCAAGAATCAGTCTCCTTTGGTCCTTCATATCAGTGTATCTTCATGTTACTGAAATTTATTATTCACGGGTCTTGAAGAAAGCGCACACTCCGTGAAAGTGACGTGAAGAGTTCATTAGACGGAGGCGCTGGTTCGCAGGAGACCCGCACGGACGGGTTCAGGGACGCGTGCCTCGGAGGAGTCGCGCATCTGGTGCAGCCGGGCCAGACGCTCAGCTGCCGGAGGAGGGTGGCAGGAGTTAGCGTGGTTTTCGCCTGTGTTTGAAAATTCCCCGTTAAACTGTCAGGCAGCCTATCTGAATCGATTCTCCACGGGAAGAAGGCAGTCGCCATTAAGTGCTCACGCTTCCTGAGTGTCTGTTCAGTTTCGGATACTTGAAGTGCATTTAAGGGTTGACATGTCATTACATTTTTCTGAGTCCGCAGCTTTCCCGTTCCCCACAGAAATGGCGTCACAACTCTTAGACTTTTGATGCCACTTTTCTCAGAGTCAGACGATGGACCTTTTCTCTCACAGAAAAAAGCCAGGGTCTGTCTCAGCGCCTCCCCCAGTCCAAGACGAAGGTACCCCGTCCTTTCAGCCATGACCTTGATTTAGACGCCCCCCCAACCAAAGTCCCTCTCTTAGAGACGAGGGTGCCCCTGGCCTCCGGGCGCAGGGGGGCACCTTCCCGTGGACGCTTCTTGTCTGCGTTCAGGGGAATGGGCGAGGGTCGTGGTGTTTTTTATGGACCGGCCGTTTCTCAGGTAACTCATTCAAAACTCTCAACGTGCCACCGTGGCATGATTTGGGTGGTCTACCCGAGCCCCCCGCACCGTCAGGAAGCTTTCTATTAGCCTCGTTTGTTTCTTCTTCAGGAGACTGACAAAAAGTTTATAAATTCTTTGTCCTTACCTTATCTATACATGAAATTTCTATTTATACATGAAATGGCTATTCTTCTTTATGCCTAAATTAGAATGTATATAAAATATACATAATATTTATTGCTCTTTTCTTAGTGTGACTACATTCTAAATTATCCTGGCGTTTCTGTTAGCTTTAATTGACACTGATAGTAAAGTGGTCATTCACATTCAGATAGTTCCCTTAATTAGTAAGCTTTGAAAATGCTGTTCTATTTCAATAGTTTTTTGCCTGTCCGGTTTCATTAATATTACCTTTTCTGTTTGTTTGTTTGTTTTAAGTTCTAGATAAAGGTAGGTTTTGAGAACAGATATAATGTTTAGGAAAAACTATAGCATTACATTTTTAAAATCTAGGTTCCATAAGTTATATCTTTTAAAAAGGAAGATTTGGGGAAAGGAAACTTTTGTGGGTAGAAAGAGGATACGCATATTCATTTTCCTACTGTGCTTAGCTTGCTTTTGACATACTTTAATAAATTTTTATATGTTGCCTCAGGGTTTGGATAATTGTATGTTATTCCTATTGTGCTTTTATATTTTTAAAAAATTTCTTCCAATAGTATTCAGGGTTTCACACATAATCATATCATCTTGATAAGTAACTTAAATTCAAGATAAATCAGAAATGTTTTGAGCTTTTAAAAATTGTTAACATGGTTGAATTAGTTGATGAACTCAGTAATGTCACATTTTATTGCCCTTTGAAAGTCTAGATGTTATTCTAGGGTAGTAAACATCCCTAATTTCAACTCTCCTGTATTTATGAAATGCCAGTTTTAGGGAAGCCCAATATAATAGTGTCGCTGAATTCTGAGAAGTGTTTTCCCCTGCAGGGGCCAGGCATCGGAAGTGCTTCTCTTTCTGCCTTCGGATTTGTGGGAGCCGCACTTGAAATCATTTTGATTTTGTATCCTTTCTTCAGCTGGCCGTCTTGTCTGTTAACAAGTTTTCTGTCTCGTTTTCTGGGACAGTGGCAATTTACTAAGACACTTGCCGAGAAGAAAAAACAAGTCATTCTTCCTCAGGCACTCCAAGTGGCCTTTGGTTTTGTTTTGAATTTCCTTTGGGCCTGAAGACTTTGGGAGACTACTGGGGACTTAATGAAACTGGCATTCTTTGGAGTTTTTTTCCTTGATTCTCACAGCTATCTCATGGTGTCCTCTGTCGTCGGTTTCTATAGCCTCCGATTTTTTGGAGACTTTATTCCCAGGAAGGATGACACAACTATGACAAAGGTAAGGGGCATCGCAGGCAACTTTGCCTCCCTTTGCCTCCAAGACAAACTCCTGGGCTGTTTCATTCGGTCATTGCCCTGCACGGTTCATCTGTGGTGATAAGTATGTGTTTGTCAGTCGCGTAAACACAAACTGAAGATTTTCAAAATGCCGAACCAATGGGAAAGGGATGTGCCCTGTTTAATTTGGACAGCGTCCATTCACTTGTAAATGCCCAGGACGGGGAGCTTGTTAGCTGCTACAGAGGCTGCTGAAAGGGCCCTTTTTCCTCTAAAGAAAACGTATTGCTAATGAGTAACTCGGATTGTGCTAACTGTACTTCAGGAGCTTGTTTGAAATCTGAAGAACTGAGTTGCTACAAGTAGTAGAGACAAAGTTTTTCAAATTTGAATAATTAAAGCAAGACGGAAGAGTTCTATTCAGAAACATTTTGTAGTCCGAGGCTGATTTGACTTTCTACAGTATGTCCTTGGCTTTGGAGTGACAAAGGCTGTTACCTTATGTCGTGACTGCAGCTTTGTGAGGTATTCCCACAGGCTGACAATGAAGAAGAAATAATAAGAGTGTTGGCTTCTTTCCTTTTTATTAGGTATTTGCTATCGTCATCCTGTTTTCAAAGAGAGAAGTTATTTTCTATGTTTATGCACCTATCTAAAATGCTGTGACTGTTTGAGGTACTTAGCACTGGGTTAAGTGATCATAAGTATTAACCTGTTTTCAGGTCCTCTGATTTTTTTATGAAGGAGTCAGCACAGGGCGTACTAAAAACGATGGCTAGGGTTCAGGTGTTTCGGGTTTCCAGCTTTTTGGTAGTAAATCTTACAGAAGTGAAACATATTAGACGTAGATCGAATACATATCTTTTGAGCAGTAGTTAGCTCTAGAAATGGAGTCAGAAGTATCGAATGTGTCAATTCTGTTTGACTCCCAGGCCAGCTGTTTTGCAACTGGCCACTCGATCACCGATGTAAAGTGGCTGCGTGTCTGGGATGCGACGTGGTCCAGGTGCCGCCGCGCAGTGCTGGGGCCGGGCGGTGCGGGCGCGTCCTGGCGCTGCGGCCGTGACCGTCTGCAGGTGGCTGGGCACGTGTTGCCCACCCGCCACGCAGCTGCCCAGTGCCCTCTGCTCTCTCCCCACAGATCATCGGCAACTGCGTGTCCATCCTGGTCCTGAGCTCCGCGCTGCCGGTGATGTCCAGGACGCTGGGTAGGTGAGGGGCATCCGCGCTCGGGTCCTGGCCCCTGCAGGCGTGTTTTCTGGTCCCTTCCTCCCTTTCCGTTTCTGAGCTCGCCCTTCACAGCCTCTCCCCCGTGTCCTTGTCCGCTGTCACTCCTGTTCCCTGTTCGTCTGTGGGACTGGACTGAACAGGTCCTTGTATTGGATAAAGACCATTTGTGCTTTTAAAAATAATTTTGGAAAACATTTCTTCTCTAACCAATGAACTTTTTTTTCTTTTTCTTTTTCTTTTCTTTTTTTTTTTTTACCGACCAGTTTCCTCTGAGAAAACTGCGATTTTAAAAAAATGTTTAATGATTAGGAAACATGACACTAATTTTTCTTACATGAAATGTTTTTAAAGACTTAAAATTGAGTTTGTGGTTTACAGAACTGAGAATCTGTAAACCTTACGTTAAGTTTTTCGTGTCCGCGAGGTGGACCAGAAGCAGCGAGCGAGGCCCATGAGCGCGTGGGGCGCCGAGGCCTTCGCTTCCCGAGGACCCGCCGAGCCGGCCGCTCACGCGGGTTTCCCAGTGTTTCCGTTTACGGGGAATGTTGCGCTTCTGGTAAAAGCGAAGCAGTTTACCTCCGTCGTGGGGCCAGTCGCGTGCCTCCTCGTTGGCCTTCCCGCCCTCCGCGCCCTGCCGCGCACCCGGTTCCCGGCCCCGCGTGCTCGCACACGGTTCTGTTCCGGTTTCTAGACGTGGGTTTTGACTTCAGAGTGTCCCCAGATGACTAGGAAAACCCCATCGCTCCACCCCAGCACCTTGCTTAGAGCAGAAACTGCCAGTAGCTCTGAGCTGCTTTTGTTTGGTTCTCATGTTGCCTCCATTACTTATTCAGGACTCATGGCCGTTAGGGGTGCCGGCTGTGCCGGGGGGGTGTGCACTTCGTGCCCACCCCCAGAGAGTGGGGGGAGCCCCGTGTTTTAACAGAAGGTGAAGCCTAAGCGTAGACGTAAAGGGACCACAGACGAGCACAAAGCTCCTTGCTTTCTTATTCCTTCTGCGTTTGCTTTCGAGGACGTGTTAGTGTTTTGACATCTGCTTACGTTGGGCTAATCTTGAAAATCCCAAAAATAGGCACTTCAGTAGCTTGATTTATAGGTAAATGTCATCGTATGTATTATGACAGGCCAACAAACAATTTCTGTGATATAACAGCCACCCTACGATTTTGTCGTTTATGAAAGTCATCTACTGTACCCTGTTATTTAAGATTAATTGTTAAAAGCAATACATGCTGATTTTATGGAAGAAAATTACATGCTGTGTATAGATTTAATACAAAGAAAACAAATTAACGGCAAAATTTGCTTTTTGAAGATCAACAAATTAAATTCCTGAGTAGTTTGCCATAGAGATAAATAAAAAGAAGAAGAAGAAAGACGGAACAATTAAAATGCAGCTAACAAATGCCTGGACCCAGCTGTCCAAACAGGATTAATGAGTGCATCAGGGGACAGTGAGTCATGTGGCGCTTTGCAAAGCATCCACACGCACTGCATTACACGTCATGCCCAGTGGCCTTGAATAGATGAAAAGGGATAAGTACGCTAAACAGATTCATGGAGGCTTTTCACGGTGTTAAAAAAGCAAATTTCTAGACTAAAAGAAAAAGCTTTATTTCAGTATTATGGGAAATGCAAACTAGAGAGTTACTTTGTAATTCCTCTATTAACCCTTTAGAATTGAGTCTTTGATTTTCAGAAGATAAAATATAGAGAATTGTCACGAATATCATCCTACTGTATAACGGGATTTTGATTTACTGGCTGCAAAGCTTGTAAGACGAGAATAGAGAGTGTGTTTACCAACCGAATTCCAGGCTGTGGAATTTTTCACTTTTCCGTCGCCTCTCGCGAGGGCACCCTGACCTTCGGGCGCTCGTTTGCCCCTGGGAATCCGGCCAGCAGCGTCCCCGTCACTTACAGCCAGTGAGACGCGGAGTAGCAGGAAAACCCTAGCTTCCCTGTGCGCCCGCAGCTCTCCTCTGAGTGGCGATTTTTCAGTGATGATTATGACTTTATTTTAAACCGAAAATATGTGGAATCCTGTGTAAAAGGGTTAACTTGGTGTTCACGAGGATTTTTTGTTTGTTTTGTTTTTTGTTTTTTGTTTTTTGTTTTTTAAATTTCACCAACTGCTTTGTTCCTGCATGATAGGCACAAACTAGAGCTGCAGACGGAAATGCCCGGTGTGACTTGACAAGCTCATTAAAGACTCCCTTGGGACTAGCTTCTTATATTTGAAGATGGAAAATTTTGTACTAATTGAAAAATTAGCACTAATTGTGCTCATTAAAAAATTACCAGTAAGTCGATTTTATAAGCATATCATTTGCCACAAAAGTTTGTGAGAAAAAGTTGACCATGTATTTGTAATCAGATAGAATTAACATAGGTGATAGCTCTGGTATTTAAAGGAACACGAAGGATCTGTGCTTAAGGTTTTTATTCCGACTCTTTAATGCCCTTTAAAAGCAACGCCATGCCCGCGGACGAGTTCCAAAACGCTGTCTCGCCGCCTGTTCAGACTTCAGTTTTGAAGAATCCAGGCTTTCGGGGGGAATTCGATACTAGATTTTTAGTAAACAAGTTACTGTTTGGTTTACTAGACTCTGCAAGTGCTTCGAGGAGACGGTCGACAGACAAGGTGGAGACGGAACAGGACCCAGCCTAGTAGCTGACGGGCCCAGGCTTCCCCGCGGCGACGTCCTTTCGCGTGAGCCGTGCGTGCTGCCGGGCGCTGTTCACACGCGGCCCGAACACGGCCCAGAGACCGACATCCGTTGCCTTCTTATTTGAAATCTCCTTTAGCCAGAAAAGTTTTTCTCAAATGTAACCGACAGATTTGGTAATACTTTTACTAATTTTTATTTAAAAATTATTCTTAGTTCTTTTTCATCCTGAAGTTCTTGTGTGACTTGTAAGTTATGCAAGGCCCAAATGCAGATTTTTAAAAAAACAATCTACTTAATGATACGAAAACGAAAACACCCTTTCAAAGCAGCTTGAATCTATTTTTAGTACATTCGCGTATTTCTCAACGTGGTCGTCTTTGCAGGCGATAAAGTGGATTTCTTCTCTTTTGTTCCGTGGTGAAGGGGCCCTGTTTAAAATGCTGTTCTCTCTGGAGAGGTTTTTCTTTGGGGTTTCGTCAATATGCTGCTACTCTTTACCCTTGGCTTTCTCCCTCCAGTTCTCAATGTGAAACAAAAGTAAACAATAGTTAGAGATGACAAGTGTGAAATATCTCTCCCTAATTATGACTTCGGTGTAGAAATAATTCCAAACCCCATACTGAAAATTTTCAACAAAAAAAAATTTGTATATGATTTAATGATGTCCTGTTATTTGGCAGAAAGTAATAACTGAGTGGTGGTAATTAACTTGTGATCGATTACTAATGTTTTCATGTCTGAACAATATGTATACCTTGTTTGCATTTTTAATAAGGAAAAAGTATTCTGAGTCAAACGTCCAAGAGTGTAGAGGATCAGCTGATGCTCACTCCCTAAGCGTCCTCTGACACTGCTGTTTCAGGGCTGTCTCGTCTGAGAAGACATCACAGCCACACATTAGCTGCACAACTTTGCTGCATGCTGACAGACTTTCGGATACTTAAATTTCAGTTTGTTACAAAATATTTTTCACTCGAGAATAATTCCAGTTAGGATCATTTATCTGGAAGCCTTAAGATGTAATTTAAAAAATGTTAACAATTAAAATGTTATCATTAAAACTGGATAGCAAACTATAGGAAGGGTCCGATTCGCACTGAGACGCAAGGCCCCTCACCTGGCCGAGGGCCTGAGTAGGGTGCTGGCACGCAGTCGGCTCCGAGGCCCCTGAGCAGGTTGCCTGGCGCCTCCCGGACAGCGGCCAGCCGCGGTGGCGAGAGCAGACGTCCTGGGCTGCTCTTGCCACCATGGGAAAGGGCTGATTTTCACCGTCAACTGATGTTAGCCATGGTTTTCGTTCGTTTGTCCTGGGAGATGCCTTGTACCAGGATGAGGAAATTTCCTTCTTTTCCTACGTTGCTGGAGTCTTCTTTTTAAAATCAAGAATGGATGTTGGATTTCGTTAAATGCTTTCTCTGCATTTATTGACGTAATCAAGTGGTTCTTTTTTATTCTGTTAATTTGCGGAATTACTTGAGTCGTTCTTGGATGTTCAACCAATCTCGCATTCCTGGGGTGAACGTTTCAGGGTTTATAGTATACATTTTCTAACTCATCGCAGTCTGCCTTCAGGCGCTGTGATCGTACCTCACAACAGCATAGAGCTGGCCCTTGAACAGCGCAGGGTTTAGGGACGCTGAACCGCCACACAGTCAGAAACCTGCGTACAAGTTCCGACTCCTCCAAGAGTTAGCCGTCCCTCAGTGGGGTAATGCGGGACCCCATGTGGACACGAATCAGCAGGTGCTCAGGTCCCCCTAGAACATGGCAGGCACAGATCGATGCACACCGTCGGCTTCCAGCTGCAGGATGAAAATAGGCAAGGTGCTCACTGAAGAGAAGCTGTGTCTTAGCGGGTCTTCGTGGGCGCGTGCGGGTCACACGCACGTCCGAGGGGGGGCCGTGCCTCGGCCTCTTCCCCGCCGGCCCTCGCACTGTCGTCGTCCATTGTGCTTGTACAGGTTGTAAACCCCACAACGCACGGCTTTGTTTTAAATGGCGGTCTTCTGAAGAGGTCTTAAGCCAAAAAATGTCCTTCTTTACCCACATAGTAATCGTTTCTGCCGCTCTTCATTTCTGTGTGTAGATCCGTTTTCCTCTGCTGGGAAGACTGTCCTTAGCAGTCCTTGCCGTGCAGGTCTGCGAGCGGCGGAGGCTCTCAGCTTCCTGGCCGTGCGGCGTGTCTTCATTGTGCCTTTTTTTAAAGATCTTTTCACTGGGTGTAGAATTCTAGATCGACTTACTTTTTCTTCAGTATTTTCAAGATTACTTAACTGTCTTATTTGCATAGTTTTTGACAAGACATCTTCTGTGATCATCATCTATGCTATTTGTTATGTGATCTTTTAAATGTGCTTATAGGTTTTTTATTATTATTGATTTTAAGCAGTTTGACCATGATGTACCTTGGTATAGTTTTCTTCAGACTCTTGTTCATTGAGGTCATTGGGCTTCTTTGGTCTATAGGTTTATAGTTCTCATCCCATTTGGAAGCCATTCAGCCCTTATCTCTTTAAATACGTTTTTTCCCGTTCGCATTTCCTCTCCGCAGACACATTAGCGATTTGAAATTGATTCGCAGTTCACTGACACTCGGCTCACTGTGTCTTGTTTTGCCTTCTGTGTTCCATCTTGAATAGTTCCTATTGATATATCTTCAAGTCTAGTAATCTCTTTCTTCTCAGTGTCTGATCTGTCATTAATACCATCTAATGTGCTTTATGTCTCACATTGTAGAGGGTCACTATAGAAGGTCATTGGGTCTGTTTCATATCTTCCATATATCTGTTCTTAAGTTCAGTCTTTCCTCTAGCATCTGATAGACAGTTGACCCCTGAAGAACACAGAGATTAGGGGTACCAACCCCTGCACAGTCAGAAAATTGTGAATAACTTTGACCGCCTGAACTTCAGGAATGAAGGAAGGCCTGGTCCTTTACGCCGTCTTGGCTGGAACCTGAGGTTAATTAACATATTTCTAGTGGATGTAGCAATGAAGATCTCCTTGCAAAAGTTAAAGTCTTTGCTTTAACAGCCTCATCTTTCATTCAACCCCAAAAGTGGAACCTCTCTTTAGTTTTAGAATGCCTTTTTTTGGACACTATCTTGGGCAAATTCCCGCTAGTTAGGGACATGAGTGTGCACGCCGAGCGTCGAGGACCCGGGTGGGCCACCGGGCGCACATTCTGTTGGTTCGTATTGTAGGCAGAGTAACCAGCTCTTTCTTGAAATGAGGTTTTGCTTTGTACCTTAGTTCTTTTCTAAGGTATGAATAGAAAAAGATCTTTATTCAAAGAATTACACAGGAAACCTTTTCAGTCGCATCCTAGTTGGGGGGGAGCTGCCGTGCAGTTTGGCATGAGTTTCTCACAGACAGGGGATCCCCACCGTGCGGCCTTAGCTTCCCCACCGCTCGACTGATAAAGCTGCTTACCTGGCCTGTGTTTTACTTACCTTAAAGAAATGCACTCGTGAACGGGAATAGGCATTTTAGTATTTGAGAGAGTTAAATAACAACCTTTGATAATTGCATTTTCTTATATTAGTACTATTTTAAACATCACTTGAAACTTTCTTACACTTTTCTCTAGAAATACAGGTTTTGAAGTATTATACATTTGTCTAGCAAGTGCTTTTAAGTTAAACTTTAAGTATTGTTACTATTTTCTTAAGATTTTGGTACTTTTAATAAAAAAGTACATTTTACAATTTCATTATTGCTGTGATGAAAACCTCCCAGAAGTTTCGAGAAGTGATCGTTTAAGGTTTCTTGATGTCTAGTCTTAGAGATTTTCAGAACTGAAGAGAAGTGTGTATCGTCCAGAGAAACCTTTCAGTCAATACTAGTTGGATTTTTTTTTTTTTAAATATTAAATTCGAAACGACAGTGAGTCCCTCTAATCTAGAGTTTTGGTAGCGCCCGAGCGTGGCTGGGTTTCCGCCGTGAGGTGGGCCCGAGACGCCCCGGGGCCCCGAGCGTCACGGGGGACGGTGCTCTTCTCCACTGGGCCGTGCTAGGGACAGGTCCTCCTGTCGCTCGCCGTGGACCCTCCTTTCGCACCATGCCGACGCGTTCTGTCCCCTGACCCCAGTCGTGGCCGTGGTGTGGCCCCCTCGGCACACGGCCCACGATCAGGGTGGCGGCTGAATTGCTGTGTAGCGCAGACCGCTGATCGTACCCCGCGAACTCGCGAGCCAGTCACGGGGCTGTGGGAGAAGCTGTTAGGACTCGGTTTCCCTTTATCGTTGTGCTTTTTATTGAAAATGTTTGTTTTGTCTGTGTATAACGTACGTCAGGGGATGGTACATTCGTCGTTTATAAACAGCTGCACACACATGCTCGGGTCTGCGTGCCCTCATTTTGTTTTCGCTAATGGTGGTGTATCATCAAAACTTGCTTTAGACCAGATGAGACTGACGGAGCTTCCGGGCAAGGATCGCTGTCGCCGATCGCTCGGTCCCTCCCTCAGAGAGCCGCAGCACACGGGCCCGGCCTGTGCGCCTGTGCGTGCTCTCCTGGGAGCTCCACGGCTGCCGCCGGCTTCTCAGACGAGTCTCTGGCTCTCAGCGTCAAGCCGACGGCGGCTCTCGGGCCCCTGGGCCGGGGCCACGGCGGTTTGCTGCGTGAGGACCGTGTCTTGTGTGCCGATGGCTCCTGGGTTCCGTTACGTGGTATTTTATGCAGAGCAGGAGGGCAGCCTGTTCCGCCGCTGTCACCGTGACCCCGGGGAGTGTGGGCCCCGCCACACCCTCCGCAGCGGCCTGGGCGCCTTTCCCTGCTCCAGAGGCAACGTCCTGGTGTGTCCTCGTGACTGCTGCCTGGGCTCAGTGTCACAGGGCCTCGCGTCTCTCCGCTTCCAGGCCATCGGCCTTGTCACGCTCTTGAAGTCCTTAGGCCGCCGGTCAAACACAGGTCCCCGGCTTTGCCTCCCCAGTCCTCTGTGATTAGAATTCTGCGTGGCCCCACGCGGCGCTGTGGCTTCTTCCTTGAAAAACATCCGCAGGGTGCGATGGTCAGAAAGTGCCCGCCACCCGCGTGTCCTCTGCAGTGAGTGCTGGCCCCGGCGCACGCGCGTCGAACAGGACCTCGAGTTGCTCTCGTAAATACGCGGACTGCTGAGGCGTGCGTGTGGGTGCAGTCAAGCGACTTCGGTGCGCGGAGTGACTGCGCCGCGTCTTCAGCGTGCCCCACCAGCCTCCGATTCAGAGGCACGGAAGGAGCCGCCGCTGGGTCACGCGTTTCGGCAGTGAGTACCGAGCACACGCGGGTGCGCGGGCAGGAGACGCCCCCGGAAGGACCCGTGCTGCGGCCGTGCGCGCTGCCAGGAGGCGCCGTGGGGGGCCCGCCGTTTTCGGGGGGCTTTGGAACAGGGGCGCGCAGGTTCGTCAGGTGTCTTTTCCCCCGACGCCCTTTCCGCTCACATGAGCAGCACGGTGGGTTCGTGTCGACGCTGTGTGACGTCCCAGTGACTGGCGAGGGGCCGGCAGTGGCCGTGCCCCACGGGACGGCGCCGGCCCTCGCCGGCTGCGCGTGGACCGGGGTCGCACTGTATCTCGTGACGTGTGTGATTTCCTCAGGCCGCTTTGTCTGTCTTTCAGGGATCACCAGGTTCGACCTGCTGGGAGACTTCGGGCGGTTTAACTGGCTGGGAAACTTCTACATCGTCTTGTCCTACAATTTGCTTTTTGCTATTGTGACGACGCTGTGCCTGGTCCGAAAATTCACCTCCGCGGTCCGAGAGGAACTTCTCAAGGCTCTAGGTAACCCTTGGGTGCGCGGGTGCGTCCCCGTTTCCCACTAACGAGTAGCTTCGGCCTTGAGCTCGTTCTGGGTCTCCGCGTCGTCGTCCCCGGCATGTGCCCGCACTGCCGCCCCCACCCGCTGCTCGTCGCCTCTGCTGGTGCGTGAAGCTCCGTCTTTAGCCTCGGCCGCCTCCTCTGTGCAGCGGCTTCCTGTGTTTAGGCCTGGGGTGACGCGGTCCCCGGCCACCCAGAGCCGTGGGCCGGCAGCTCTGCCCGCGATGGCGGGCGTGGCGGGCGGGATGACAAAGCTCGTTTTGCGGTAATGACACCTCTTCCTAATCTTTCGTGAAGGATCTTTTTGAGGCTTGGATTTGACAGGCATCGGGCTGACCCTTAATGCTCTTCGGGAAGCTGAGTCACGTTCGGGGTAAGACGGGGTGTTCTCGGCACCACGGGCGCGACGGTGTCTGCTGTCCTGTACTCCCGGGGCACGTGCTTCATGACAGACAGCGTTAGAAATGCTCAAGTTTGGCTGAGCGGAAGGGTGTCAGTGTGAGCAGGAGCGCATTTTCGCGATTCGGCCTTTGTTTTAGGAGGACGGGCCATGCAACTGTCATGCTGTGGACGCCCCGCGTCGGGCTCTGCGCTTCCGTAGTAAAAGCAGGGAAAGGCCGCCTTGTCCTAGAGAATCCTGACCGTGGCTCACGCGCCCGCACGACGTCCTCCGAGGGTCCGCGTTCTGCATCTTGTTTGGCTCTTGGCGGCCACAGGGGGCGGCACGGTGACGCAGAGCGGACGCTGCCCGCGGCAGGGACGCGCTCGGTGTGTGTCCGGATGTGCTTTGCTTTCTAGTCGCCCTGCGAGGGGGTGGCCGAGGACAAACCGGTGTGAGAGGGCGAAGTTACTTCTTCCAGTCCCAGTCTGAGCGCCGGGGTCCGTGCAGCTGGCCCCACGGACGTCGGCGGGGACGGGGGTGTCACATGCTCCTCTCAGCCGGACGCCCGCATGGGAGCTTCGATCGTGAGCCCGTTGGGACAGGAGCGTGAGCCGCGGTCCCAGACGCGCCCGCGCCGGGAATGAGCCGCTGCGGTGACCTGCACGGAGCTCCGGGCGGGCGTCCCGCCTCTCCGGCCTCCGCCAGGGGCCCCGTGCCGTCCTCTGTCGAGCTGTGAGAGGCCGCGGGGTGACCAAGCCGTGTGCAACCACCTGGCGGGGCTCGCTCCCCTGCACAGGTGGGGCCCCGCCAAGCACGTGCCGCGTGCGCCTGGCCTGGGACCTAGCTGGGGTGGCGCTGGGGGTCGTGACGGGTGCTGGAGTCGGGCCGCCCCTCCCTTTGTGGGTGCCCCCCTCTGCTGCCGCGCTGTCCCCAGCCACGGCGTCTGCGCGGCAGGGCGTCTGCGCGGCAGGGCCTCCGGCCCCCGTGCGCGCTCAGCTCAGCGCGGCCGGGCTGGGTGGCGGCGGCGGCTCTGTCTGCAGCAGCAGACGCTGTGCCTTCTCAGCATCGGAGCCCGCTCTGCCCCCGGCTCCGGGAGAGACGCGTTGACGTGGCCCTGCGGGCTCCGTGACACCCGGGACCTGACGGCCTCGCCGCCTCCCCCAGCCCCCTCCGGAGCAGGCCGCGTTTCCGAGCGCGGCCCCGTGCCCCGTGGCTGTCACGCGGTGGCCCGGCGCTCCCGGGGCCAGAGCGGCTTCCTGTGTTGGGTTCCGTTCTTTCTCCTCCCTGTCATCGTCATGGACACGCTCGATTCGGCCTCTGCTCTCATCAAGACGCGCGGGGGCGGAGGGCTCGGTCGGCAGCGCCGCGCTGGCTGAAGGGATGCAGAGTCGCTCACTGTCAGGCACATAACCATACGGAATTTTAGGGGAAAAACGAGTTTCCCCAAGTGCATTTTAAGCTGTCACAGGTCTGAAGCTGATGAAAGTCGCTGCCCCGTGGGTGTGCTGCGCGCGTGTTCTTGAACGTCTCCGTCCCGCATCCCGTTGGGGGGCTCGTAGCTTTACCGTCACAGGAACCTCGAGTCTCTTCCGCCGTCTCTCCCTGCGAGGGCACAGTGGCGTTCCGTGTGTTCGCCGCGTCACACAAGTAGCACCGTGTGGTGCCGAGGGGGTGGATGGAACTTCGGTGGTGACACTTTTATTCTCTGAACTCTGAGTAGCGAAATACTTATGTTCAACTTGTTCTTTTGCCATTTCTCTCTCTTCTTCTTTTCTGATGACGTTTTGCACTGCTTTTCCTTTACACTACGTGATTAACATCTCGGTGTGTCCCCGTGCGGTTTCCTGTGTGTGGGGTCGAGCGGGATCGTTGTGTTTGAGGCTGGACCCTGGGAGGCGCACTGAGGGGTGGGACCGCCTGCAGGAGGCTGTCACGGACCTTGGGGTGCAGGAGGAGGGCAGGGGAGGGGCTGCGTGCCTGTCACCAGAAGCCCCAGCTGGTCCTGCGGGATGTGATGAAGTGGTGGCCCCCAGGGCCACGCTGGACGGAGCAGCAGGCCCGACTTCTGGCTGGGCAGCTGTCTCCAGTTTAGGGGCCCCCCACGGGGAGCTGCCAGCGGGGGGAAGAGACTCTCTCCCTGGCAGGGCCCGGCCCCGCCTGGGCTTCTGCAGAGACACTTTGCGTTCTGCCTCCTTAGTCTCCCGCCAGCCCCTGGCCCCGCCAGCCTCCTGCACACCATTTCTCACCATTTTCTTCGTTTTTCCGCAGGGCTTCACAAACTGCACTTATCAAATACTTCAAGGGACGCGGAAGCCAGCAAGCCCGCTGCGAACGGGCACCAGAAAGTGCTGTGAGGCAGCGGCGTCCACCGGGGCGGGGCCGGATGGCGCTTGCCGCAGGGGTCACTGTCCTCGTGACCTCCTGAGACCGCGGCTGTCGCAGGCCCTTTTCCTTTGGGGCGGCCCCTGCAGTTTGCTGCCCGACGCTGACGCCCATGGGCCCGGCGCCCTTGGTGCAGGGCGAGGCCCGCCACGTCCTGGTGGGGGGACCAGCTGCCACGTATGAGTGACAGTTTCAGTTCCTTACAGAGAGCACAGACGGGCTGACTGCCACTCCAGGGTGATGCTCATGGGGCCTCGAGTCGAGGGACAGCACCAGCTTCCGACCCCGAGCCTCGCTGGGGCAGCCCCGGGCCCGCAGCTCTGGGCTGCGGTGCGAGTGCCGTCGCCGTGGTCCTGCGGGCTCGTGGTGTGACCGTGCCACCTCTCGTGGCACAGGAGCCAGTGCTGAGATGCCGCCACGTAGCTTCTGCCGCACGGGCCACGTGCGCACCCAGTTTTTCAGCCTTTTTTCAAGACCCCAGTTGCCTGTGCTCCGGTGTCCGCCATCAAGCTGCACGCGCCCGACGGTGGAAGCCCTGCGGTCCCTCCAGTCCCTCGGTCCCTCCGGCCTCCGGCCGCCACGTCTCAGGCTTCGGTCGCTTTGTGTGTCACGCTCAGCAGGTGCCCAGTGTCGCGGCCAAGCGCAGTTTCACAGTCATTCAGCCGTACGGTGGAAATAATTCTCGGGATGGTTTCTTGACTAAGTCCACTGAGTAAAAACTGCAGGTGTCGCTGTCACCACCCACTGAGACAGCACTGAGGACACTGCACGCAGCGTGCGAGCCGGGCCCGTTCGCGCACACGCCACAGCTACGCCCTCTGCAGACACGTGTCACAGACGCGTGTGTGGCGATGGGGTGTCCGGACAAAAGCGAAGTGACGTATTTCTCACGTTGTTGCATTTAGAGCTTTTTGGGGGAAAACTATGAAAACCAGGAAGTGCATATTCGACGTGAAGAATCTCCACTAAGCGCCAGAATAAGCAAAGCGAGTCTGTGCGTTTCCGGCGGCGTCGCCGGTGCCCGTCCTTCGCGCGCGCCTCTGCGTTTCCGTCTGGGCGTCTCGTTAAAACGCAGCTCAGTCTGCTGACAGCGCAGGGCGCTTGGCAGCGCCGCTGCGCCTCAAGGCCGTGACCCCTGCAGTGCGCCACCGCCGCAGGAAGTGCGCCGCCTCGGCTGCTCCCACCCCGCCGGCCCAAGACGCGGGCTTCGCCGTGACGGGCCTCTGCCGGCCGCCACGCCACGAGCGGACCCTGGCGAGGAAGGAGAGGCGCAGACGTGCGCGACCACAAGAACGTCGCTCTTAAGTGGCCCAACTTCAGGGCACGTCCAGAGGAAGAGCTGCTGGGCGCCCGTAAGACATCTGAAAACCCAAGTAAAATGTCAAGGGTCCCCACGTCTGTGTCAGCTCTTCGCTTACCGAAAGCTTCTCCCTACCTGAGGACCTCGGCGGGTGTGGCCCCGTGGCAGGGACACGTGCCCCCAGCTCCGCAGGCTGGTTGGATGCATCTTCGCTGAAACAGGACACGCGTCACGTGGAGGGACGGTTCGAACCTGGGTCTCAGTGGACACGATGCAGGTCGTCCCACTCGGTCCGTCTCCCACGTAGTTACAGCCACGCGAGGCTCCGCAGACGGCGCGTATGTCCCGGTCACTTCGTCTTGAGTGAGGGACTCGCTCAAGTGAGGGACACCTGTAGATGGCACTTGAGGGCCCCTCGCTGCCACCTGGCAGGCGCCGTGCCTGAGTCAGCAGAGGGCAGGCGCTGAGGCCGTGTCCCCCGCTTCCGTCTGCCATGAAGGCCCAGCCCCATCGTCACAGAGTTCCTCGAGGGCCTTGGCCAGCCCCTGTCATTCACTGGTTCTGCAACATTTAAATAAATTATTTTAAAATTATAAAATTCACAGAGTATAACATTTATAATGATTTTTACTGATTTTTCAAGGTATTTCTTAGATTATTTACTTAACTTTATGTACATTCTGTATAAAACTAGACCTGCTGGAAACATGAGACTTCACATGGACGTTTGACGGTGACATGGGCTCCTGCAGAGCCACCGAGGCTGGCGTGTGGCCGCTGGCTGCCGGGTGGTCACAGGCCGTGTGTGCCTGGTCGGCGGCGTGCTGCCTGCCCCGCGCCTCGGCTCCCCGTCTGCCAGCAGCACGCAGCTCCAGAGCCCTGGGTGGCTCTCTGCAGTTAGCCCCGTATTTAATGTATAAAGCAGGATCCTAATTAAAATAGCGCACGTGCAGTGCTGACTTTTTAAACTTACGATGTTTCTTCAAAAACATTTGGATGCACTGGCAAATTATTTTTGTTTACAGCATTTTGTTTACAAATTGTCGGTCTTGTTTGTTACTTACTATGAGACACTTTCAGTGTGATTTTAAAAATGTCTTAGAAATTGAAGTTTTGCAGGGGAGCCTGAGATCTTGGTCCCTGGCATATGTCATCAGTTTGCAAAATAAAGTTTTACAAAAGTGAGTTCCTGTTTTGATTTACAAACACTCAAATGTGTTTTTTTTTTTAAAAAAAATCGTAAATACCATCATGTCTAAAACTGAAGGGCACATATATATTCCGTTTCAGTTTTACAAAGGGCAGTAATTCTGGCGGAATGTTAAATTAAGGAAGAAGTAGGTATTTTCTCTTTTTTGTTGTGGAGTTATTGGTAGATCAGTTCCTTGCAACCTGAAATGTGGCAGCAGTAATTGACATTGTGTGTGTTATTTGAGTTGTTTTGATTCACTTGATTAATCTCTTCCCTAGAAGGACTGAGCCATATCTAACCGCGTCCTCGGCAGCTTAGCCGGGAGTTCTTGGAGGCGTAGGTGACTTTTGCATCCGGTCGATTCACCAGCAGACAGAAGCCTGCATTTACACCAGTGCCTGTCAAGGGTTAGACCACAGGCAGTAGGTAGTACATTTTACGTTGTAAGTCTGTACACGCACGCACACACATGCACACATGTACACTTCTGTACACATAAAGAAAAATTTAACAGTACCTACTATGTGTGATGTGTGTTGGCATTTTGTTTTTTGTTGTTTTTTTTTAAAATTCTAGACACAAACCACTAAGTCGTTTCCTGACCCATTAATGGATAGTGAACTTTAGTTTGACAAACGTGGCCGCGTGTAGACAGTGCCGGGGAACCAGGCAGTTGGGGGGGCCCGCAGCTCCCCATGGCTTCCCGTGTCGGCTGAGCGGCGGGCCTGGAGGGCGACATGGTCTGACGGGTGGCGGGTTTGCGCCCCTCCTGTGCCGCCGCGGACTGGGGCGCTGGGGCGTGGCGCGGCGCATGCGCTGTCCCCGTCCGCGGTCAGACGGCGGCGTGGAGCCACCTCCGCTCTGCAGAGGCGTTTGCCCCAGGTCACGGCTAGTGTGACAGTGGCTGTGAGCGCGTCGCAGTGCCACTCCAGCCTCACCTCGTTCTGGTTTTGGGGTTTTGATTTCGTGATGACGCCCATCGCTGGTTCAGAATTTTCGAACACCAGATGGCGAGTCGTTCAGCGCAGGATGGCCGGATGCTTGAGCGTCGCCTCTGTGGGAAACCGGTCTGGGTGGAGAGAGGAGCAGTCGGGGTGGCGGCAGGCGGGGCGTGTGCCTGGCCCTGCCCCCTGGGGCCGCACGCGCGGTGGCCTCACAAGCGGCGGCGGTGGGGGCGGTCTCCCGCAGCCAGCCCGTGCCTTGGAAGGGGGCGCGCGCCGCTCCTGCATGCCCACCTTCCCCCCAGCCCCGCACGGGTCCTCGTAGAGCCGCTGTGAGGCCATCCTCCTCCTCGGGTGCGCACGTGCGCCCCAGTACCCCACTCGCTCCCCCACCCGGTTCCTCCCTCGCTTCTGCCCGAGTCTGCCGTCCCTGTTCCTCACACCGCTGGTGGCAGGTGCCAGAAACCAGAGTCACCGGGCTCGGGGAACGTGTCCCCACGGAGCCCGCCACACACCCCCAACCGCGACCACAAACGGAGGTCGCTACTCGCGGCCGTGGTGGCGGCCCCGGGCCGAGGAATCCACGTTCCACGCCCCCTCATCAGATGGAACGAAGCCGGAATTTGCTCCTCGCAACAGTAACAAAGTCCTGAGCCCGGAAATGACAAAATGCTACTTTTAAATAACTGCAGAGATTTACGGATTATGACGCCAGGTTTAAATGGCGTCACAGAATTTCCCATCGGAGCCCTCCAGCCAGCCTGGCCTTGTCCCCGCCCCAGCGTGTCCTTGGTCACTGGCCCAGCTTTCACGGGAGCCGGTGAGGCTGTGATATGATCCGGTAAAGGTACGGGCGGTTTTTGTGACCTGACACAATGAACGTATCGTCATCTTCCAACTGCCCAGAGCTCGCTTTACTGCTCCAGGGTCAGCTTGGCGTCCCCACGGCCCTGGTGGGCATGCCACTGCAGAGGACTTTTCCGTGCAGGTAGCCTGTTTCCGCTGACGGCCGTAGCTCCCAGCTCCTCCTCTGACACACCTCAGTTTTCATCCCGGTGACCAGTGCCAGGTCTCCCTACCACCCCACCCCCAATTTTTTTTATCTGTTGCTTACAACTCAGTCCTATGTCAGTAAAGTAGTTGATTGCAAAGAATAGAAATGTACTCTGCCCACTGAGGCAGGAAAGGAGCTTACCAGAAGGACATGTACAGCTCACAGGCTCTGGGAAACCTAAGGGGTCCAGGAAGCAGGCGGGGACACCCAGCCCCCATGCCCGGGAGCCAAGCCCTTAGAGCACTTGCTGCCACCCAGTAACCCAGGCTTCTCCCTCCAGATTTCGGGTTGGGGTGTGGCCTGACTGCCCAGGCCTGGGTGACATGGCTCCACACTGCCTGTCCAGCTGGGCAGGGACGAGTGTGCCCCAGGGCCTTCTGGGTGGGGACGCGGCCCTGCCCCAGCCTCTCTCTCTGCTCTCCACACTGGGCGATGAGCCCGAGCAGCCGTGGGTGCAGCCGCCTAGGAGGAAAACAGCAGACGAGCACTTCATGGGATGAGGCAGGAGTAGCAACCTGTGTGTGTTTCCTCCCATACCGCATGGGGACTGACCCGCACCCTTGACACGTGTGCACCTGTGTGTCTGTCCCCCGTCCTGCCATCAGCTGTGGCTGTGGGGGCTGTGCCCGGGCGCCCACTTGGCCTGCAGACAGCTCTGCCTGCTCTTCCCCAGCACACAGGAGCTGTCCCTGGGGACTCGGGGCACACAGGAGGCCAAGCCACTGGCCACGAACCACGAGCCATGAGCCAGAAGCAGCCATCGCCCAGGCCACCGAGAGCAGAGCCTCTGTCCCCAGCCCCACTGCCGCGGGCTGCGCAGCCTCTTTGTAACCTTGTCTGTTACGGCAGCTGGGTGGCCCAGCCCTCCCCGTCCTGTTACTCTGCAGCCAGGCCCCCGGGAGTGAGGGATCCTGCACAGCCAGGACGGTCCCCCAAGCCCTGTGCGCAGTCCCCACGGCGACCGAGACAGCACTGGTGGCCGGTGGCCGGCTCTGCATCGCAGCAGCGCGATGCGCCATCCTCCAAAGCCAGAGCCGCGGGGTGTTTCAGTTTTGCATTTGCATTTGCGTGTGGGGAGTGCTGAAGTCCAAGGGCGATTTATTACGAGAGCAAGCAACCGTTTCCAAGCGAGTGCTAGGAGTGGCAGAGGCCTCGGGACACTGCGTGTGGCCAGACACTGCCGTGTGTGCTGGCGCCAGGACTCGTGTGCAGGGAAGGGGGTGACGGGCAGTGCCAGCGACCCCTCTGGATGGCGCGCAGCCTCGGGGGCGAGACGTGGCGGGGCCTCCGGAACCCGCAGTCCGGCCGCTCCTCACTTATTTCACGTGCTTAAACTCATGGATTTGAAATCTTTTTATAAAGACGGAAGCCGGCCGGGCTGTGCGCTTTGACAGCAGAGTTACAACGGGGTCCTCGGCGCCACCGCCAAGTCTACCGGTTACTCATCGGCGCTAAGCCGGGCTCCGCTGCGCCACCGTGCGTCCGGGCGAGGGTGGCCTTGCCCCCGGAGTGACGACGGGACACTTCCCGACGTAATCAACTCTCGAGAATTCTCTTCTGGTAGCAAGAGCGGCAGAGGGGACAGGCGTGGAAGGGGGAGCTGTCGCCCCAGGAGAACGCCTCCAGGGCGAGGAGGCAGGCGTGGTGGAACGTGTGTGAGCAGGACAGCAGCACCGTCTCGCGGCCCGGCTGGCCGTCGCCGCCCAGGGACAGCGGGGTGAGGCAGATGGGACACTCGCGGGCCTCCCGGTGCTGCGCCTGCGCGACACAGGACGGACGGGAGGTGAGCGCGGCCGCGGCGTCGGCCGTCCTCCCGACCTGCCGTGCCGCCCGTCTGAGTGGAGAGCGCCCAGCGACGCCGGTCTTGTAAAGAGGCGGAGGCTCATTGGGTCCCAACGTCGCACGCATTACGCGTGCGGGCCCCTCCCCCTCGCTCTGGCGAAGGACGGAGAGGGACCCGACCTGCTGTGCCAAGCGGTCTAACAACACAGGCCTCTAAAACGCTGACCGTTGGTGACTCCGATTTCCTTTCAATGAAGCAACACCCAGGGGGCCTTTTCAAAATCCTGCTAAAGTTCCCCATAAATTTTCCTATTCTTATGCGATTCTAAGCAAGTTTTCCCTCGGGGTCGCCCTTTCTTCCGAGGCCGCTGCAGATGCAGGGGAGGCCGGAAGCCAGTCAGAAAGGAACTTTTCCCTTTGGTGCCTTCACTGTTCGCACGGTGACGTCACCAAGGCGGACTTTCAGACTGAAGGGCCCTGCAGTCACTTCGAGTGGGGAGGAAGGCCCAAGGGTCCCCCCGCCCCCCCCCCCCCCACACACAGCCAGGGCAGAAAGCGCGAGCGAGGCTCCCCGCGTCCGACGTGTCCCTCGGCCTCCCCTCCAGCGTCGCCACGCCCCGGGGGCCGTGCAGCTCGCGCATGCGCCCGAAGCCTACCTGCGCCTGGATGCGCCGCCAGTCGTCGTCCGTGAGCGTGTGGCCGCACCTGTCCCCCAGCTGCTGCAGCACGCTGCGGTTCACCGCCAGGCAGTGGTCGATTTCCGCGAAGAGCTCGTCGATGTCCGTGTGGTAGGAACACAGCAGGCGGTGACTGATCTCCGTGAACTGGGGACACGGGGCGGGCGACGCTGAGTGGGGGACAGGCTTGGTGCCAGCGAAGCGCCTCTTGAGTCTCGACCACCCTTGTCGCCAACTCCCCTCCCGTCTCTGCCTTTGAACAAGGCTAGTTAACAGCTCCACGTCCAGGTGATTTATGCCGCGAGCTCACCGAAAAGGTGCACCTGGCTGAGGCCCTGGTGGTCGCCGGCAAGGAGGCCACCGAGTGGGGAGGAGAGAGGCCCTGGAGCCGCGCAGTTAGCTGCACCACCATCCCGCCCCGCCACCGTTATCCTAATTTAAGGCGGACAGTCCCTGCCGCCCGAGACTGGTGGCCACAGCCGCTGTGTGGCTCTTTGCTGGGCGGCCATCTCCCCATTGTGGTCACAGATTGTGAATTATCCTCTTAGCGTGATCAGAAAGAGGGGGAAATCCCCTTATTAAAATCTACTTATTCACTCTGCTTTTCCCACCGAGCTTTCGACTGTAACTTGAAAACCCCCGTTGCCTAAAGACCTCGAAAAGCTCTTTCCATAGCCGGGCCATCGGTTTATGCGCAGCACATCACATTTTATCTCGAACTTGTAAAAAGTTTGCTTTGAAGAGGGTATTGTCCTTAAATACAGTCTCTAATGTAAAGTACTACAGTCTTGCTACAAAAAGATTTGGAAAAGCCCAGCCATCTTGACGAATGGTGTAACTGGACGGTCCTGGTGGGTGCGGCACGGCGAGCTGTCGCCTCCTGCTGGCAGTGAGCCTGAATTGCGGGGCGAAGCGCGTTTCCGCGCGGAGATGGGAGCGTCTTCGCCGCAGGATGGCGCGCTGGGCGCGGGGCGGCCCGGAGAGCGCGTCCCTGAGCCGCCGCAGGCAGCAGCTGCCACACGGGGTGCGGCCCCTCCGCTAGACTCGGTGCGGACGTGCGCCCTGGTTTGGACCGGTTCACTGCGCGACTCGCCCTGCTCCCCGTGAATGTGAGTCTCCGACACGGGGACGCGTCAGCCCTTCTGCGTGCGCCCTCCCGTCACGGCGCCTCCGCTCCCTCCTTCAAAAAGGTGAAGCCCTGTGGTTACTGGCTTGTTAGAAGCTGAACACGACTCGGGCGTCAGTGGGGTTTTATTAAGATGGTTTTGGTGGGCGTTTGGGTTGCAGGTGCCCGGGTTGCCGGCGCTTTGCCATCGTCCCACGGCTCGCGCCTGGCTTTTCGGCAACGCACAGCAGCAGAGTCGCCTCGAGGGAGCGGGCCGCGGGCCGCGAGGCGCGGGAAGGGCGGGCTCGGGTTACTGTCAGTCACGTCGTGAGGGCGGGGCTAGCGGCGCAGGCCGGTGGGCGTTCGCGGCCGTCGCTGTCGCTGTCGCTGTCGCCGACCTTGGCCGCCGCTGCGACGGTGGCTGAGCGCTGGCTTGTCGCGGGCGCCCCCTCTTCCAGACGTGGCAGGCGGCTCAGGCCGTTGTGCGCAGCGGAACCCCACGTCCCTCCCCGCCCTGCCTGCTCTGCCCCTGGCGCCGCGCGCAGGGCCCAGCCCAGGGAGCCGACCTCCCCTCGGGCCCCTCGACCCCCGACACCCCCCCCCCCCGCTCCGGCCTGGCCCGGGCCCCGCCAGCGCGGCCTGCAACGCCGGCTGCGCCTCCGGCCCCCGCGTCTCCTGCCACGGGCACGGGCGCCCCGGGCCGCCGGGCCTGGCCGCGCTGGCCTCTGGCCTCACACGCCCGCCGTCTCTCCGCGGCCTGGAAAAGCGCTTCTCATGCGCGGGCCTGTCGCTCACGCAGAGCGAGGCCCGCAGCTGTGCCCGCGGGAGGCGCCCCGCGGACCCGCAGCGCCGGCGCGCGGGACTTTCCCACCGATGAGGAGGCCCGCGTCCTCCGTCGGCGAAATCGAGAACATTTCACAAATGAGAAAAACAATGCCCTTCATACGTGGTGGTGGCTCAGGCCATCAGATGCGCTTGCCCGCTCAGCCGCGCTCAGAGCGCCGCCGGCCCCGCCTGCGGACACTCGTCCCCGGCGGGGTGAGGCTGCCTCCTTCCTGCGTGTACTTCTTATCTCCTCGAACGAGTCCCTTAGGTTCGGCAAAGTACCCGATTCCTGTCGCCGAGGCCCTTAGCCGTGGATGCACGTTTCTGACCTGAAGTTTGCAGGAGATTAGAAACGAGGACAGGTACATTCTGAAGCGGTGCGGTGCGATTTTCTTTTTGCCGTCAAAAGCGACAACGGTGTCTCTGGGGAATGCTTTTGAAGTCACGGTCAGTGTCAAGATTCAGCCGGCGTGTAGTGCGTAATCATGAGGTGGACGTTAGCTTGTTTATAAAGGTACTGACAATCCTTCAGTATACATTTATGGGAAGTTTCTAAATGTCAACTGGTGTGCCTTTCTCGTAGCTTCAAGTATTCGAAAGTTAATTAGCAAGATTAATGTTTTAATAAGTTAAAAATATAATCGACATGTAGTTATTGACTACCTACTGTGGCCAATTCAAAGGCGTGTCCTAACTATAGCTTTTATTACGTGTTTCTTAAGTGTGAAGTGTTTATGTATTCGGCATCTTTCTGCCTTTATTTACTCCCTCGCTGCTATATGGGGCAGATGCCCTTAAGTAATTGAAAAGACAACTGAGTTCTAGCTTTTAAAAATGGTTAATATTATTTTACAAAAACAGACAAAATACATAAAAATTTTTCCATTTTAGTAAGGATAAGTGTTTTCATATATTTTTTCCTTTAAGTCTCATATTTCAGATAGTTGATAAATTAAGTGATTAAGAATTCGGGTTATTGATATGTAAAGCAATTACTGGTCATTTACAAGTATCATGCGGGCTAAACATTACAAAAACGCACTCACAGAGGTAGGCAGGTGAACTCTGTCTGCCCGGAGGCCTCGCCAAGTGATCCATCTGGATGTCAGCAAATTGCTTACTAATGTGTTGACTCGGCCACCCTCAAAAGCAAAATGAAAAGCCTGGAATTTACAGCATATCAATGAATCAGTTGATAAGCTTTTACTGGTTTAATACCCTCCCAGTCTCGCTGCTTGGAGCCACTTCAAGCTAGCAACAGAATGTTTGCCATCTCTATGTGATAAAGGAAGTCAAAGGACTAAACAAACTCTAAGACCATTACGCTGTTTGGTGAGATGTAAATGAAAAAAGTAAGAGAAATCTCACGCAGGAGGGTGTGGGAACGGGCAGCCCCTAAAGTCAACCACAGCATCTGACAAATCGCTAACTTTTTAAACAACGGTCAGGACTTTTGGCTTGGGCGGAGATAATATAATGCATTTGAAAAGTTTTAATTGCAGCCATAAAAGACCATGCCTCAATTATATGACATATGCTAGCAGAACTTCTAGATAAGGATCAAAGGCATTCAAGGACCAACCACTGCATCCCGGGCAACACTTGGCCTTCCTGGACACACTGGTGACAGGCGTGAGCATGGCAGCTCTGGGGACGCCTCGGGTGGCTTTGATCTGAGCTCACTGTGCACAGGACCACTGTGTCGCACACCCCCCCGCCCCGACAGCTCCGGTGCCCCCTCTGACAAAACACTGCCGACTCAAGGTTAATTCTCTGACACTTTCGGGTGCAAAACCCAGCCTCCGACCCACCGGGTTCTTACCACAGGCCGGCCGGCCATTTGGTTTAGAACCTACACTTGGGTCCAGTCTTGCGAGGAGTGTGCCAACGATATTTCAAAGCAAGGCAAACAAGAATTAGTTTGGGAATGTTATTATTTGTAGAAAAATGAGCCTTGTATTTTATTAGCTCACACCCAAAAGATGCATGAAAACTAAAGAAAAGAGTTCCTGAATCCCTTCTGTAACCAGAGTGAAAACACAAGGCCAGTTATTTCACAAGGAAGATAGATCGATGGATAAAAATAGAATGGCTTGCGCTAATCTAATCTGGAGTATTAAAAACATATCCATCTTCTCGAGATCTCGAAACTTTAAAGGACACGAGCGGTTCCTAATTTATTGTGCCTAAAAATATCCGATTATCCCTCTTTGCCTTCCTTTTCTATCGATTAGACCTCTTCCCAAGTACAGCAAAGACATGTTCACCCCTCGCCGCCAGCGAGGAAAACAGTAACCGCGATGGCCCGGATTTTTATAAAGCTAAATGTCTTCAGTGTAAGGAAATGTCCTTAGCGTGTGGCCAAGGACTTCCTACTTTGCTAGTGTTAAAATAGCCTTTTACGAGATGATTCTGATGGTATGTGGTGTTTTAACTCCTACTCGGCAAAAGAGAAAGTTTTAAAAGTGGGCGACGACTTTGTTGAAGCCCCAGGTTTCTCTTCGACAGCTCTTTAGACTCCAAAAGTCTGGATGCCATTGGAACAAGGAACCGATGGACCGCCGCGTCTTGATTTCGTCGGCTGCTGGCGGCCACGGATCCGACATTTGTGCACTGTCGACCTTGGGGTGTACTCAGGATTTATTTCTCCTAGTCATTTGCAACTTCATTTTTTTAGTCTAAACTAAAATGACTTCGCATTAACTTAACATTCACCCATGATCAGAATGGAGACACGGCTTAGGAATGTGGCTGGCGGTTGCACTCCTGACCCCAGGTTAAAGACCGTTGTTCCACAGGTGGGTAAGGATGGCACATCCGGTACCTTTGGCAATGCACATTTTGCTTTGTAAGCCTTCCGGTTTCTCACATTCAAACATTCGATCTCTGATAGTTCATTGCTCTCGAGTTCTGCGCACATTTAAGTTGTAGGGAGGGCGACGGGGTGAACAGGCGTGTGAAAAGTCACAGGTGTCAGAGCTCGGGCTGAAAGGCAGGTCCCCACAGGAAAACCCGGCGCTCCCGGAATGTCACTGATGATGTCACAAAGCTAGTCTCTCACCCAAAGGAGCCTGAAAGTCCTTGTTCATGTTGCCTCTGGAACGGGTTTATTTTTAAACGGGTTAAGTCACCAGGAAACCTGCAGATTCCAATTCTCCTGGAGCTGGACTTCAGTACACACGCTCAGTTCTGGAAAACTGGATGGAACAAGGACGAGAAACCCAGCCCCAGAGTTATAGTTTTAGTTTAAATACCTTGGTCCGCGACTTCTAGAATTTCATTGACACGTGACATTGTGTGAGTTTAAGGTGTACAATGTGATGATTCCATACACTTAAACATTGTGAAATGGTCAGGACAGTAGGATTAGTGACACATGCGTCGTCTCACACAACTGCTGTTGCTTTGCTGTGGTGAGAACACTTAAGAGTTACTATCTCAGCTGCTTTCAAACGTATATAGTGACCGTGGTCGCCACGCTGTGCGTTAGACCCTGAACTTACTCATCTTCCGGTTGTAGGTTTGTGCCTTTTGCCGGCATCTCCCCGATTCCTCCCCCAGCCTCTGGCAACCACTGTTCTGCCCTTTTTTCTGTGACTTTGACTTTCTCTTTTAGATTCCACGGGTAAGCTATATCACATAGTCTCTTCTTTTGCCGTCTGATTTATTTCACTTAGCATTGTGCCCTCAGGGTCCATCCTATTGTCACAATGGTAGGATTTCGCTCTTTCTCGTGGCCGAATAGTGTTTTGTTATGCACACACACCACGTCTTTGCCCCGGGATGGACGCTCCGGTTGCTTCCACGTCTCAGCTTCTGTGAGTCACGCTGCAGCGAACACGGGAGTACAGGCCTCTCTCTGAGACCCTGATTTCATGCACTTTGGATAGGGACCCAGACGTAGGATTGCTGGACCGAAAGGGCGCTCTATATTTAATCATTTGAGGCACCGCCATGCTATTTGCCACCGTGGCTGCACTAGGGCTCCGTTTTCTCCACGTCCTCACCAACACGCGCTATTTCTTGTCTTTTTGATAATAGGCATTGTGACAGGTGTGAGGTGACAGCTCATTGTGGTTTTGATTTGCATTTCCCTGCTGATTAGAGATGGGGAGCCCCTTTTCATGTACCTGTTGGCCGTGTGTACGTCTTTGGTAAACCGTCTATTCAGATCCTCTGCCCATTTTTAAATGAGATGGTTTTTGTTTTGTTTTGTTGTTAAGTCATATGAGTTGCTCGTATATTTTAGATATTAACCCCTCATCGGGTATGTGGTTTACAGGTGTTTTCCCCCATCTGCAGGTCACCTTTTCACTTCGTCGATTGCTCTCTTGCTGTGCAGAAGTTTTCAGTGTGATAGAGTCCCATTTGTTTATTTTTGCTTTTGCTGCTTGTGCTTTTGGTATCACATCGAAAAAATCGTTGGTAAGACCATGGTCAAAGACATTTTCCCCTGTTTTCTTCTAGGACTTTTGAGTTTTCAGGCCTTAAGTTTAAGTCTGGAATCCATTTTGAATTAACTAACGTTACCTCCTCCTGGCAAACATTATATAACGCTCTTCTTGGTCTCTTGTTTCAGCTTTTGAGTGAGTCTGTTTGGCCTCAGGGAAGTACAGCTGTCTCTGCTTGCTCTCGGTTTCCACTCGTGTGGATTATTTCCCGCCCCCCCCCCTTCAGTTGGAGCACACGAGCCTCCTTAAAGCGGAAGCGAGCCTCCTGGGGGCGGCACGTAGTCGGATCTTGCTTTTTCTTTTTTTCTTTTTTTTAAAAATCCATCCAGCCATTCTATGCCTTATGATGGAAGAAATTAACCCATTTATGTTCAGAGTAATCATTGAGAAGCGAAGACCAGGCTCACAGTCGCCCCGATCCCTTCTTCCTGCCTTGCTGCCTTCCTTTGCGGATGGATGGGTCCGCAGCAGCTTTGCTCCCTGGATCTGCAGCAGGGTTTTGCTTTGTGGTTACCACGTGTGTCTACGTTCTACATTACCTAATTATTTTTTTAATCTTTATGAGACTTTACCTTGCAGCTGTTACTGTTTTTCAAACACTGATATTTTTATCTTATACTTTCTATTTCTCAAAATACCAGCTATTGGCTTCATTTGCCAGTTGTACTTCCTAAAAAATTACTTCTTTTACCTTTATACTTTCTACTTCCTGCTTTAATTTTTTTTTTTTTTTTTTTTTTACTATTGTTTGTCGAGCTTTCTGGTTGGAGTGGCGGGGTCATGATCTTCCATCTTCCATACTGAACGGACCTGACGTTGTCCTGTGGGTGCAGCTTTCGCTCTGCAGCACAGGACACCAGGGGCCTTGCCGTCACCGCCCGCCAGAGTGTGTGTCGTTTGGGTGCTGAATTCGAAAATACACTTGAAAATTCGTTTAGTGATTTTTCTAGTTTATGTCTTTTTTTGCAATTGCCTCATTGACTTTTGAGCATGCCTTTACAGAGAATGTTTTTGTTTCATTTGGTTCAAATGTGTCCCTTACGATCAGCTATTAGCTGATTTTTTCAATGTAATTCAAGAGTTGTTTAATAGGGAACTTTATCTCCATCACGTTTGTTGTCATTACCTTACGTTTAACCCCCACGTGCTCCCCTTTTCTACCCGGCTTCCCCTCGCCTGTCGCCTTTTCCTGTCCTTTGCTGGAACTCTTTGTTATCACACACACCACATCTTCCTTGGCCTTAGAAAATTCTGATTTTCTCTTGCACACACTGGTGACCGCTTGCTTGGCACAGTGGCCGGAGTGGCCAGCGACGACGCTGGAAGAACCCTGTTATCACACTGCTTTAGGGTTGGGCCCACGTCCACGTCCCTCCAGGACTGCTGTGCGCTCTGGGGCACTTTAAGGAAGTCACCCTCACCCAGGGACGCAGCAGGATGGTGCAGGGGCACTGAGGTCCGCACCTCAGGATACCACGAAGCCAGTGGTGGTACGTTGGGGGCTCCCAGAGCGCCGCGCATGCGCCACCCCCGGGCACCGTCATGCCGCAGGGCGATTTCCTACCTCTCGTCCTCCCAGGTGAGTGCAGGTGAGACCCGAGCCCGCGGGCTCCGAACAAGCACGGGGGGTGGGGGTGGGGCGGGGTGGACAGCCACAGAAGACGGTGCCAGGAACTGACCTTGCGGCATGTCACCCTGGGGGCCCAAGGCCAACATCCCTTCAGGATGCCAGGCGCTCGCACGGCGCCAAGACGAAAGTGTGGACCCGATTCAACCTAAAACGCTCAGCGTGAAGTGGACGGCGACAGGGTCGCGACACTTCCGAGCGCCTGGGGTGCGCGGCCTTCCCACCGCGGCTCCGTCGACGCCCGGGAGAGCGCCGAGGGGCGGAGGTCGTCCCGCTCGCCCGGCCCCGGGGCGCGCGTGGGGCTCGCTCTCTGCAAAGTGCGTCTTCGCGCGCAGCCCCGACGCCGGAAGCCGCTTTCTGCGCTTTTTCCCGAAGGGATCAGTTTATCTAAGCGATCGTCCACAAAGTGGCTAAGTTAGAGTTGCTGCGAATTTAACCTCGTTCGCGTTCCCTGCATTTCAAGGTTTAACCGAGGACAGTCTGGAAGCATCTGCCCCGCGGGCCGGGAAGCCGCTGGGCTGAGCTGCGCAGGGGCCTCGGCGGCGCCTCCGCCCCGGGAGGCCCGCAGCGAAGCCGGTGTCGCTGACGCCACCTGGCCACCCGCGCCGCCCGGCCCGAGCCCGGGGCCACCCCCGGAAAACTCGGGGTCCGCACCCACCTTCTCTTCAAAGAACTTTCTCCTCAGCTTGGCATCCGTGGGAGGCAGCGTCCTCCTGAGGTCTCGGTACCACTTTCTCACCACGTGTCCCCGCCAGCAGGCTTGGATCCTGGAGTGCGGGCGTCGGAGAGGGACTCAGGGGGCCGGCACCGGCACGGCAGACCCCGGGGACGACGGCCGAGGACAGGGGGACGTCCCCGGCTGTCAGCACGCATCCTCGGGCTTGGTCCCTAGGCGTCCGAGGGCGCAGAGGAGAGTCCCGGGGCCGAGGGGGCGGGGCCGGGGCCGAGGGGCGGGGCGTGACGGGGCCCGGGGCCGAGGGGCGGGGCCCAGGCCGAGGGGCGGGGCCGGGGCGGGGCGGGGCGGGGCCCTTCAGACCTGGTGGCGCACTTTGCTTTGAACAGCCGCGCCCGTCGTGGATCACTCTGTTTGATACTGGTTCCTTCTGCACAGGGGACAGGTTTTCTTATTCGCAAACTTCTCGAAAGCCTGAAGGCATGCCTGAAGAGAAACATTTCATTTAAAATCTTGCGAGTAATTACTTATAAACAACATTTTTACTTCTGATGTAATTACAGTGTTCTTTTCTCTCTTAATTATGAGACTTAGTCCAATTTAGATTGTGAAGAAGTTTCATCAGATGTTGACGCCATCCTCATGAAACTTGTTCCAGAAGTGATGTTTTACCGGGACATAATGCAACACATCAGAAAGGGCCGGAAGCCCCTCGTGTCATGGCAGGCGACCCCTGTGGACAAGGCCGCCGCGCAGTCAGAGCGCAGGATGCGACCTGTCATTCATCCTTATGTGCGTCACTAACAGCGGTCCGTCACAAAGCATTTGTGGTTCTTTTGTCACGTAGAATTCACCGTTTCCAAAACAGGCTGAATGGATCGTAGCCTACCGTCATATTTCTAACCATAAATGGTGCTTATGGATGAAACAAGCGGCCCTTTCAGGGACCGAGGGAGCGGGACTCGGCTGCGTCCCCCGAGCCGCAGAATGACAGTCGCGCGCGCCGATGCGGGGGAAGCAGGGTTCACTCACTCTGTGAAACACGTGGGAGCATGAAAGCAGCACCTGTTCCCGGGAGACAAACGCAATGTTTGAAGTTTAAATTAGTTTAAAAGAGAAGCAGCATAAACACATTAATTAAAAGAAAAATTTTGAATGCTTAAAAGGAAAGCTGTGTTGTTTCTTTGAAAAATTAAAAAGCAAATTAATAACCTTGATATTTATAATATTTGGTGTCCAAGTTTAGCACAGCACAGGTATATAACCTCAACAAGAAAAACTAAGTTAACCACAATCTGAAACATCAAACGCACACATGAAGTTTGCTATTAAGCCATTAAAATGTGTGTGTTTAAGAGTGAAACAATTACGAAGTAGATGCGTTTCCTGGGCAGACCCTTAGGAGAGGGTGCAGACTGGAAGCGGGGAAGGGGGGGGAAGTCAAGTCCTTTTTCAGGGCTTTGTTCAATACATTGAAATTTTAAAGAACCACAGCTTTTTCAGATAGAATTCTGACACTGAAAGTTAAATAGCAATACGTTCTAGAGACATGAATCACTTTTTCTTTTTTAAATGCAGGAATGTCTCCTTTCTGTGATTCAAATTCCCCACCAAACAGTGATATTCTGGGCTGTGACAAAAAGACCTTGAAGCTTAGACCAAATATAGAAAAAGGCAGTTGGTTCTTCTGGGAGGGCGGGGGGGGGCGCGCCAGCTTCTATGAAGCCCCGCACCCCCCTCCCCCACCTCGGCTTCTCCGCGGGCAGAGGCTCTCCTCTGACACCCCTGGGTGAGGCGGATCGCAGACACCCAGGCCGCCTGCTCTGGGGAAAACTTCCCGTTTTTTATAGTGACCGCTCTAAACATGCTCTAGGTCCATCCGTGTTGTCATAATGATAAGCTTTCATTCTTTTTTATGGCCAAGTAATATTCCATTATATACATGATTAGATTATTCTATTGAAAATATCTGGTACGTGACAGAGCTGTTTAATGGGTGTGTTTAACTCATCACACACGTACTGTAATTAACGGAAAAGAAAATGTAAGTACTTGAGGGTCACATAGCAAGAACTGGAAAAAAGCCTTGGACTTTTTTTTGTACTTGATGCCTCGTATTAAAGTGCACGTGTGAGAATATTGGACTCTGAGGCCCCAGTTTAGAGTCTGCTGGGTAGAGACGGGCTCCAGGGCTCGCTTATCTGATCTCCCCGCTGAACACCTGGGGGCGAAGTTCAAATTCTTCCTTGCATATCGGGCAGGGCTGCGTGGAGTCCCCTTGCGAGACAGACCTCTGTTTCACTTTTCCCCACTCGTCTGAGGATAGTGGCAACGGGGGAGGTTCAAACAGGCCCAGCTTCTGCGCTAAAGTTAAACAACACAAAACATGGGTTAAAATACATTTTAGGATACGGTGCTTGCGTGTAACTGGAATGACATCTCGTAAACGTTAATGCAGAGCACGTCACGTGCTTTATTCCGCCGTGGACGGACTGATGCTTTCCCAGGGCACAGAGGGGGACGGGGATACCTGACGTCCAGTGCCATGCCCCGTTCACGAAGCGTCTGGAATCAGTTCCATCCGCAGGCACGGCTGCGGTCCAGTTTTGCAGAAGGAAAAATGAATGCTAAGTTCCACGTGCGCCGGCCACAGGGCCTCCTCACCTGTCACCTGCGCCTCCTCACCTCTCACCTTCGGCCTCCTCACCCTTCACCTGGTGTATCCCTCCGCCCCAGCATCGCCTTCTCCCAGGCGGCGGATTTCTGCCACCACGGGACTTTATGGAGTGAGCGTCCACCGGGTTCTTCCTTCGCTAGAGAGCGCTTACGGCGCGTACTCGCTGCGAGGATAAACGCGCCCTCCCGCGGCCCCCGCGTGCGGGCCACCCGTCCGCGGCCCGAGCACGGAGCGTGTGTTTCAGCGGGAACGCGCACTCGAAAAGCACCCGCGGGGACAGGAGCGCTGTGTCTCCCCCGCGGAGGGCGACCTCCACGGCCGTCTTCGGGGGTGGCAGGGAAGTGTGGCGTCTGGAGTGGGGGCGCTCCGAGCGCAAGGAAGAGCTGGAAACAAGCTCTGATGGGCGGAACGCGAAAGTCAACTGCGGGCTGGGGACGAGGTCAAGGTCACCTCCCAGAGGCGGAGCGACAAGCTGAGGCAGGAGACGAAATACACAACCACGAAGAGGTCAGTCTAACAGGGCCCATGTCCGAAATACCGGCCTTCGCGGAGGAAAACAGAAAACGGAGAGGAAACTGTGAACAGCCCAAAGCTGCCCAGGAGAGGACGGTGTCGAGCGCTCCGGCCGCGCAAGGCCAGACGGACGCCCCGGGCTTGGGCAGAGGAGGGCGGCGGCACCGAGGCGGGGCTGGGAGGGGGTCTTCGGGGCAAATGCCAGGCCTTTTCCTACCAGTTAGGACGCATCGCAAGACGGAATTAAAACAGCGAGATACTGACCGGGAAACCGAAGCCCAGGAACCCGCGCGCGGTCCCCCGCGTAAACAAGCGTGGGAAACGCGGCTAGGGCGCAGGTGGCCAAGGGCGGGTCCGGGTCTGAGGGACGAGCCCGGCTTCAGCTTCTGTACCAGGCGACGTTCGCGGCGCCACACGCAGAACCGCGGTGGGGTGGGGGTGGGGGCTCCGCACGAAGGCGCCACTATGAAGGCAATACGGGGGGCTGGGGGCGTCCCTGTGACCTCCGAGAAGGTGAGGGGCCCTTCGTCCCCCAAAGCATGAACGGTGAAGAGAAAGCCTGACGGATTGAACAGCATTGGAAAGAAGACCTTATTCAATAGAAAAGGACATAAAATTAAGTGACGGCGACAGACGGGGAGGGGACATCGATATTATGTAGATAATAAGAGCACATGGGCCAACCTCATAGTAACCAATATGCATCATAATTTAAAAAAATTAAGATCTCCTAAAAGAATGACCGATTTATTCTCCTTTATAATCTCACTTATTTTCCAAATTGGGAAACCCTTCCTGATGCCTAATTTAAATCTCTCCTGCTAAGCCGACTGCGAGGCCGCGCCCTGATCGCCCGGGCTACACGCGCACCGCAGAAGACGCCCCTGGAGCGTCAGGTGACGTTGCCCCCAGGCCCCCGCCCGGCCTGGAGTTGGGAATACAGCAGCCTGTGAGCGGGCCTCCCTCGCCACCCGCGCCTCTGTCCCTCACACCTGCGCTAGGACTCGGTACCCCCGGACACGCCTATTTTCCACGCCCAGCGTCATTTTAAAATCTTCTCTGATTTTCCGTTTAAAATAATTTCGGGACTTGCACAAGGCTGCACAGTGTGGGGACCCTCAGGTGCCTTGCAGCCAGCGTCCCCATGTCCCTGCTCTCCACGACCCTAGAACCTCGGTCAGCGTCTCACTCGGGCCCCTTTTTTCTGACCCAGTTTACACACTGCATTCCGTTGCCGCGTCCCTTTCGTCTCCTGCCGGCTGGGACCGTCCCTCGGTCTTTATCTCTTTCCTTAAGTTGACACTTCTGGAGAGCGCTGGCCAGGAACTGCGAACGTGTCCTTGATCCGGGTTTGCCTGCTCTTCCTCATGAGCAAATTCGGCCTGCCTCTGGGCCAGACCACCACGCGGGGCCCGGCCTTCCTCAGAGCGGGATCGGACGCACGCGGCGCTGGCGTGTGTCACGGCCGGGACGGGCACTTCGGTCACCTGGTCAAGGCGCTCTGTCCTCGCTCCCGGCCATGACTTCGTAGCTGTGGGGAGACGCGGGGCTGCTGTGTCCCCGCAGCATTTGTCCCACAGGACTTCCCCGCTGCTTCCAGAGTCGCTGGTGGCCGCCGCTATCGTGCTGTCTGCCAGGGATTTTCCTTTCTAGCCCGTCTCCTATACCTATCCGTGAGTTGTCGTCTACTGTAAGAAAGAGCTTTTCTTTCCTTTTATTCATTCAGTGATTTCTGTCAGTGCAGATGAATGGATATTTATTTTATCCTACTGTTTATACTTATTTCACGTATCATTACAATTATCTTCTTATTCAAATTGTCCCCATCATCATGTATAAGCTTCAGTACGTACATATCTTTTTGTAAGATTATACATTAAAATAGATTATTTCTATACCGAAAAAAAATCATACTATTAATCTCAATTAAATTCTTTAGCTCTAATAAGCCAAAACATGGCGAGATGAGCTTACCTAAAGTTAACGGAGGCGGTTTTGGGTCAAGAACGTACTCTTTTTCCGGATCTTCCACTTTGGGGCCCGGTGTCTTTTTGCAAAGTCCGTATCTATCACTGCTTTCGGGTTTCTTTTTAGAGATTTGGACGTGCCCTCTCTTTTTGGTACATTTGTCTTAGAAAGATCTGCTACTGAAAGATTTCGAAGTTGGAGGTCGTGTAAGATGTGGTCTTGTAAAGCAACCGCAGTGATGGCTAATTTATCTATTTTCCCTTGTTTGGATGAATGACCCTAAAAAGTAGGAAAGAGCCGTTATGGAATGTATCATTAGGAAGAAGACGAGGGTCTGGTACTCAGCCCTGAAAGCAGACTACACCGGATCGAACGGTGAACAGCACTTGGCCCACTGCTGCCCCAGTCAGAGCAAGCCCAGGATCGTCATTTATGCTAATGACAGAGTAATAGCTTTCCATTTAATTACCGAGTCCTTAATTATAATACAAATAAATTCATTATGGCCTATAAACACTGTGCAGGCCTGAACACATTCTGTTTCACTATAATTAAATTAGACTCCAGGCAAGTCTGGCTTGTTATATTAAAGAGAATCTTGCATTTAAGTAGATGCTTTTTTGATGGAAACATATAGAATAAAATTGCCATGCAGCTAAGAGATGCTTGCAGTAAATACTGCAGCTGACAGTTCCTCGTTCAAGCAAGGTTTGCAGACTATTTTTTATACTCTTAAATAACAGCTGAGTTAAATACATATTCATGAGTAAAACAACGTATGTATTCTTAAAAAGGATCATGTACCTTATTTTTTAACATGCTGAATCAGGAAAAGTTGCTGCTTGGTTATATCAAATCATGTCATCATCGTATTACATTCCTCTTCTGCTGTGGAAACAGTCAACATGATGTCAGAGCTGGAGGGCGCGTGACCACGAGAAGGACCCCCGGCTGCTCGGAATGGAGTGACAGGGGAGCGCACTCCCCTCGGGCCAGAGACGGGGGCCTGGGAAACGGAATATGGCCTTGAGAGGCGACGCTCACACTGGGGCCTGCAGGACAGAGGATGAGGAACCTGCGACACTCCGGGTACTACAGCCACAGAGGGACTTGGGAACTGAGCGTGTGCTCACTGCTTGGGGAGAAAGGGAACAGTGGGTGCGCTGGAATGGAAGCGGGGTGCCGGTGACTTCAGTCCCCACGGCACAGGTGTGTGAACTTGGGGAATGACCTCGAGTTCCAGGCTTGCTTCGCCTGGTTGCTGGGCGGGGGACTCGATATATCTGGGCCTCAGTTTCCCCCCGTTAAAGCAGGTACAAGCACACACAGTGCACAGGACCAGGCTGGGTGAGACTGTTGTCGTGAAGGGTCTTACGTGGACCCCGCACCCAAAGATGCTCTGTAAATGGTTATTCTGGCTCTACTTCCCTTCGAAGCTAGTGGAAGAATTTGGAATCGGCCCTTTCGGTTTTTACAGTAGGGTATATTTTATGAACATAAGGTCCATAATAGGCCAGAAAGGGGAGAAATAGGAGTTATTGAAGTAATCTAGGAAGTAGCACTGTGGGCCTAAGTGTCAAATTAGAAAGGCATTCATCCGAAATAGGTGTGTAGGACCGACACCGCCGTTAAACCAGTCTGACGGGGGACCCTCTGCGGGGCGAGTGTGGAGCGAGGCGAATGCAAACAGCTCGGAGGTCGCCAGGGCTCAGGAGCGGCCGCGATGACAGGTGACAGTGGTGGTGGCTGCAGCCTGGCTCCCTGTCAATTCTGGCATCAGGAGGTGCATGAAAAGTTTCTGCCAGCATTGCATCGCGACAGGCCAGGTGGGAGAAACGGTAGAAGGTATTTAGGGGCGGGAAGATCACTGCCGGGAGGTCGCCTACTTTTAAAGCGTCTAGAGCCGGGCAGAACACAGTTGCCGGTGCACTGAGTTGTCCGGTAGCCGCGGCCGGCCGTCTGCAGCCCACGGTTTTCTCTGTCTGCCCTGTAAGCCGCTGTGATTTAATAACAAGGTAAGAGCTTCGGAAAACAGTGTCCCTTGTAAGTCCTACAGTAACATTACATTTCAGAGTTGGAAACTTCAAATATTTAGTCCAACTCCATTTTATAAATGAGGAAACATTTCCCGAGATTAGGTGACTCTCAAGATTACCTAACCAGTCGGTGGCAGCAACAGGGTCAGAAACTTAATCCTTGTCCAGCATTAAGAACTAAAATCAATAGGAATATTCTTTTCGTAAACTCCAGTATTAACCCCTAGATAAAAGGCGTGGGGCCTGGTAAAAAAAACCTTTCTGGTGTCAAAGTAATTAGTTACCCATTTGTCTCTGGGACCTTAAGCTAATTAATAAACATGCTAATTAAAACCAGGCACAGGAGAGATACAAACATACAACTTAAAAATACAATTCGACACACTGGCTCATGCCTGAATTGAAACATGAATCCGTGTTTGCACGTTTTGGTGCGACTCCACCTGGGGTGGCCAGAAGCACACAGACAGAGGTAGAATGCAAGGTTAAAATCCTCGAGAAACTTCAAGCATACCTCTGGACTTGGCTCCCTTTTAGGAAATTGGTAGCGTTTGGTTTGGGAAATTATCGATTTTAGACTGCTAATGTTTCGAGGCCCTCCCAAGGCACGGTGACCCAAGGCTGTCCTGGGGACCGAGCACCCTTGGGGCTGCCCGCCAGGCAGACCTCCTGCCCTCTCCAGGGTGTCCTGGGTCATCACCAAGCGGCACTCCGCAGGCCCCCCGGGCCCTCCTAACCCAGCTCTGCTTCTGTGCCCTTCCTTTTAACTCTGCTGGGGGGCTATCCCCTCCCCGACCCTCCTCCCTAACCCAGCCCGGTGGCATCCGCACAGGCAAGCGAGCCCGCCCGCCGCATACCCACCGCGGCTTTCTGCCCAGCCTCTGCGCCTCGCCGTTGCCTGGCAACCACCGGTCGTCAACCTTCCCCCTCCCCCCCCCAGTGCGCATGCTCAACGGCCGGATCCCGCCCGCGCGCGGTCACCTTGCTGCCTGCGCCTGTCGCCAGCCCCGCGGGGCTCACTGCTGCACCGCGCATGCTCGCGCGCGCGGGTCCGAGCGCCCCGAGCGCCAGGCGCGTCCTGCGCCCCTGAGCCCTGCGTCGCAGGGGCCGTGCGCTTTTCTTCTCGAGCCTTGTGCTGGGATGACTGGCTTCTCGGATGTGTAGTTTTCAGCACATTTGACAAAACTCCAGCCATATTTACTCAAATATCTTTTCCGCCTCCTATCCCCACCCTTCTCTGCTCTGCACTCCGGTTCCGTTTATGTGACTTCCCTGTTTGTTTTTAAATTCCTTTTTTTCTCTCTCTCTCATTTTAGATCTTTCTACTGCTGTGTCTTCAAGTTTGCTAAATCTTTTCTTTTGCAGCATTTTCCACCTCAGGTGTGCTTTCATCTCTAGAGTTGGGAGTGGGTTTCTGTGTCTGCTGAATATTGGCAGGTTACTCTATTTCCCTAAACCGTGGGTTCCTTCTAAGGAGGACACCTGTTACTTCTCCCCGAAGCATCCATTAGTCCTTCTCTAGCAATAGCCCTGGGGGTTCTGCAGACTTGGGGTGAAACACAGGACCAGCCTAAGCTAGTCAGAACATCACAGTGCCGTGGCCGCAGTGACTTAACTGGGATGGGCAGATGACCCAGATTGGCCAATTAGATGGGCTCAGTACAACTGCGGGAGCTGCGGGACCCTTCTTTAATTCTTCTCCTGAATGTAGAAACGGGAAGAGATGCGGGACCACGTGGAGCCCCCACGGCGCCCCACGCATCCCGGAGGGAGGGCTACCTGGGACACGCCCAGGCCGGCAGAGCCCGAGCCCGCGGTTGAGTCTGAAGCCCCCTACTCTGCCTGGTCACTTCCCGTGCGAATGCGTCCCCTTTACGCCCCCGCCAGTTCGCGTCTGGCTCTCTGGTACTTGTAACGCGAAGAATTCAAATGATAACTAGGTATATTGTCACCATGGGACTGTGGGGAGATTGAAACCCCATGCCTGTGAACTGCTTAGCGCAGTGCCTCCGACTCGTTATATCTATTTTAAGGCATTTTTCTGGAATATCATAAAGCCCTAAGAAAAATTCCCAGTCGTAACTGTCCTCCCTTTCGGTATTTCTTGTCGTTTTCTCTGGCAGCCAGACGCATGCATTGGTGATCAGCGCTGGGTAAATGTGAGTTTCATTTTCCTGGAGGGAGCTGTAGAATCTTCACTACAGCTGTGTCAAAGCTCTCGTTTCCTCCAGGGCCCTCGTTTTGCTCCCCTTTATGGTTTTGGGGTTTCCCACGGAACTCCTCCGTAGGTCGATGCTGCGTCTCCACTCCTGTGGTTGTGACGCACTCCGATGACGGGGGGCACTGTCGGTGTGTGGCGAGGTCCCGGCAGGAGAAACATCCCACATCTCACGTTTCCAGCTTCATCTTTCTGACGGCCCAGCATCCCTGGGTTGTCGCCTTTCGAAGAGTCCCTCGGCCTCTTTTTACTCACCATTTATGTGGAACAGGAAGCCGAGCGGGGGCTCGATCCACCAACTGCCATTTCCCCAGGTCACACAGGCTCCGAAGAGTGTCCCTGAGGCAGACCCCCACCCAAGAGAAGAGAGCTCTGGGTGTGTTCCCTTCCCACTGCCCCAAGAACTCGGGGTGGGGTGGGGTGGGGGGTTCCCTGCAGAGTCACCATCAGGACCCACCAGGCTCCAGGACGGAAGGCTCACGGACATGACCCCAGGCCCCGGTGGCCCTTGATCTCAGCTAGTCTGCACTTGGCCTGCAGCACGGCGGTGACCCCAGTGACCGTGAGCGTGTGGCCCCAGCAGGGGCTTCCACACCCCGGAAGCCGTGGTTCTGCGTTGCCGTCCCTCCTCGGGTTTAGGGGTGGTGGTGTGCCCTGCGACCCCGGTCTCTGTGCATTCTGGAAAGGGTTGTTGGTTTTCATTTGTTCAGCTTTTTCCTCGCTGTGAGGATGGGCGTGACAGATGCAAGGTCTTCACGTGTCAGAGTGGAAACCAGAATTTGTGAATTGAGATAAGATTTGTTTGTATGGCTTCCTTTTATATGTGTTTAAACTTCCTGTTATTCCCTTTCACTGTATTTTTTCTCCCTCATTTTCTATCTTTTTAAGTTATTCTACCTTTTACTTTTATGATCCAGAACTGACTGACTTGTTAAATTTGCTCTCCAGTACCTACTACTATCTATCTGATGTATATGCATTTCTAAACTCTTCCCTGAATTCTTTACCTAATTATTAGTAAATTATTATTGAATGGATAGATTTAGATCTCCATTTGTGTATTTTCAAATTTTGTTTTTTTAAAAGAATAACTACTTTTTTTGTGACATGATAGAGATGTGTTATAAAATTTCTAACACTATGTAATTATACGAATAAGAAACATATGCACACATTCACATGTGCACACACGCCTAAACCCACCACCCAGAAGTAATTTTTGTGGATATTGAGTGAACGTCATGTGGCCATATTTTCAGTGCCTATATACAGATAGATTGTGAAAATTAATTTGAGCTAAAGGAATCACATCATATATGCTATTTTCAAAGAAAAACTATTGAGTTTTATTCTTAGTTAAATTTTTTTTTGTGCTACAAATTTTGTTTCTAAAAGATCTTTCTAAAATATAGGGAAAATTATGAAAATATTGAAGGATTGACATTCCGGTGTCATTATGAAATGTCTCTACGGACCCATCGATAACATTAGCTTCATGCAAACGTCCCTCCCACGTCCTGCTGTTATCTGTGCCTGGGCATCGTCGTGAGTCTCTCACAGATAGAGGACACTGTAAGCTGTTAAGAGCATGAGGCAAACAGATTGTGGAGTGGAAATCAGGAATCTTGTGAGAGCCGGGGCGGGAAGCAGTCGACAACACAGACCCAGGGGTCGGGCAGAACTCCGCCTGCTGCTGGTGTTAGGAGGGCGGGCGGCGAGGGGTGGTGGGGAAGGAGCTTCGGAAGGGAAGGGCTTGCAGGTGACCGAGCGAGACACTGCAGAATCTTGGCTCGTTTGTGAGGAGTCTGTGCTTCAAAAGTCAGAGTGGATGTGAAGGACCGTCGGGGCCTCGTGTTCCCTCTCGTGCTGCCTCATCCTACACGTGCAGGCGCACCCCAGGGTGCGGCTTTGGTGCGCGATCGAGCATCCCTCGTGGGTTGGGACCCTGTCCCCAAGCCTCCACGCTCTTCCCGCGTGGGAGGACAGGACAGGTGATGACCGCGCGCAGGCTCTGCGTTCAGGAGGGGCGCCAGCGCCCGTGTTCTGCAGGCCGGGACGGTGGGGCGCGTGTGGGGAGCTGGCCAGGGGCTCAGGAGCAGCCGGCGTCTCTGATGCCCGTCGGGGTGTCTTTGGCATCCTCTGGCTTGTCCTCGTTGGAGACGGTGGTGAAGGCGTGGAGGCTGCGGGTTTGCAGGCCAGTGCCCTGTCGTCACGAGTGGCCCGGCCCCGGTGTGCTGTCCACGCGCCCCCAGGGCTTTGCGCTGCGAGCCTGGTGCTACCCCCGCCCCGCCGCCGCCCCAACTCGGCGGCTTCCAGCGCTGGGCGTCCCCCGACTTGGCGCCTCTGGCTGAGATGAGCTGGGGGCATCGTGGTCTCAGCCGGCGTCATTTACCAGATGACCAGGGAATTCACTGAGGAGGAAACCAGAAAGAGATGTCGCTCAGTGGACCCGGCAGCGCTCGCCTCGCCTCGTGGGCCGGGGCAAGCGGCCTCCGCCGCGCGCTGCCGGCCCGGGCGTGTTCCTCGCCGGGCGGCCGAGCCCCGTGTGCAGGCCTTTGCTTGCACACCTGTGACATGCCATTAGTCAGGCGAGTCACGGGGCGGAGCCGCAGCCCGGCGGGAGGCTGCAGGGCGGCCTGGCTCTGGCGGCACCAGGCGTGGGGGGCTGCGGAGGGGGTGGGGTGCGGGGGGGGGGGGAGGGGCGGCAGCCAACGCGCAGTCTCTGCCCCTGACTCTGGAGTCGCACCCCCGCCCTGCCCCGGCCCCTCCCGGCCCGGCCCCTGGTTTGCTCTGTCCCGGCACGTGAGCTTGTGAAAAAAGAAAATGGTTTCGTCGATGGTCGTTTATTACCTTTTGCATATAAAACATGTCATTACTGCTTTTTAAACGCGCTCTCAATCCGTGAGTCCAGAATTTCGTAATTCACAGATCAGATATTTAAAACGAGATCATTAAGCTTTTCCCCAGCTCACATGTCTGGCTGTTTGGTTTTTAATTTTCCCCCACAGCATCAAGATGATTGGGAAGTCGGCGTTCCTGTGAAAATTTCAGGTGCTGTGCGTGTCACTTGGGTAGTAGTTACCTGTGCGTGACTTAAGCCCTCCCATTTCCATGGCGAGGCACCCTCCGTGGCCTTTTGATCCATTCTGCTTTCTTGGTGACGAGCCCTTAGGGAGCCAGGCTTGCAGATTGGTTGTACTTTCCTTTCTGTTAAATCCTATTGTAGTAACTGTCAGTCTCTCTCTGTCGCCCTTAAACGAATCATAAAGCGAGTGAGTTCCGGGCGTATGTCGGGGCAGCAGGTGTATGCATCTCACACATGTCATCACGCTTTGTGTACACAGCAGAGCGCGAAGCTGAGTGCTGAGCGTCCAGCTGCCTTTTGTGACAGTGTCCTATGGTGATCGCCCTGAAATGCTTTATGACTCTGAAAATACTCATTCAAATAGGGAGCGGGCTCTGGAGCAAATGTCATGTTAAGAACTTCACCAGGCTTCAACTTCTCTGATAGAAAAAGGTATAATTGGATGCGAATAGAAACACAAAAAGAAACTGGACAATAAGGTAATGATACGTAAAAAGTTCGCGCTCTTTCTGAAATTGTTCTATTTTATTACGATGCTCTCAGTGGTTTGGCCGGGAGAGTTTCCACGTGTACTTTAGTTGATGTCTATTTCTGTGTTTTTCTCAGTGTAACCGGGTTAGGGAGCTGGGGGCCACGCCTTTAAATTCGTGTTTGAGCCATTCGTTCACTGAACTCATTCATTCATTCATTCCATGTCATTGAGGAAATGCCTGTTTTGTGAAAGCGCCAGCACCCACCGAGGCAGCCCTTAAATCAGCGAGGGGCCCGCCCCAGGGCAATGTGGTTTACGGGCAGGAGCGTGTACGCGTGAAGAACTGACTGTCATCGAGAGACCTGGGGGTGCCCGGCGTGTGCAGGGGGACCTCGGCCGGGCTGCCAGGTGCGGGGCCTGCCCAGAGGAGAGGGACCCAGGGACATTCTTCTGAGAGGTGCCAGCGGGCTCAGGGAGGGGCGGCGAGGGCTGGACGCTGGTGTGCTCTCCGTGGACGGCAGGCAATTTAGGTCCCTGGGGAGGGGCGAGAAGTGACCGGGAGCTTCAGAGACCAGCTGGTCTTCAGAGGGCAGCAGGAGAGAGCAGGTCGTCCGCGCGGGTGAGGACATTCCAACATTGCTGCGGATGATCGGAACTCAGCAACAGACGTTCCTCGCGAAGGGAACTCAGCTTAGACTCCTGATGGAATTATCCTTTTTTTTTGGTAGGAATTTCTGTAATGGCCTTAAAAAAAAAAAAAAAGACGCGTAGAGCCTTAAAGCACACGTATTATGAAGCGAATCCCCGCGGGTGACGCTGAGCTTCAGCCTGAGTAGAGGTGACGCTTTCGCTGGCACCTGCAGCGTTTCCATCAGCACGGGGCCGATGGGGTGATGCTGTCCTCGACACGGCATCACCCTGCTCCTCAGGTGTGGCAGACAGAGGCAGGGCCGGCAGGGGTCCTTGGGTGGCGTGCCCTCTCTCTGCTGGCTTTGGTGACCACCAGCTGCTGCCCAAACGGCACCGATTGTGTTTGCTGGTGACCCCGGGTCACCCCAGGGGACAGGAGGGTTTGTGAAACTTTGGGATGTTAGCTCAACTTTCATGTACCGATTTTTAGTTCTCAGCAGGACATCTGAATCCCAAAACACATTTTTAAAACAAATAAAAACCTAATTCTCCAAGAACGAAGAGAAGTGTTGCTTGTTTTCTTAGCTCTGGGGTTCCTCACCCCCAGCTCGGCACTGTCCCCCCAGCCACCCAGTGACACTTGTGGCCTTCATGAGTTTCCAGGTGCAAATGCGCATATCATGTAAACCTCTCAGCGAGGGACACACCGGGAGGATTTTTTTTTCCAGGAAGGATTTTGAAATAAAAGATCAACGCATCAGCCCTTACACCGTCACAGCGACTCACGTTTATCAGGACAGCGTCCTCACTGTGGCTCGGTGAAGCTTTTGAAGAGACTTGGCCTCGCGTCCTGGCTCCGTCGCTGACGCGGTGTGTGAGAGCCGGCTGAGCTCATGTAACATACGTGTGCCTTAGTTTCCTCATCGGGAAAGCAGGAGTAAGAATGTCAAGGTCACAGGAGCTTCGTCAGGAATGACGTACATTATCAGGGTGAAACACCCCTCCCCAGTGCCTGGGCGATGGCAAGCGCCCAGTCATGGCCACGTCCTTGCCATCGTCATGGAAACCCAGACCCCCTTTGTCCTGTTCTGGTATCACGTAGACTATTCCTCATCGGAGGGTCCCTGTGGACACAGGAAAGAAATCAGTGGGCGCAGCATTGTGGGTAATCGCTACGGCTTCTTCCTGTGCACTTGGGTTGGGCAGATAACACGATGAATTGTTTTTCAGCTAAGAAAACAGAGGTGCATTACCGTGCCCTGTGTGCACTGTGCGCCTCACGCTCGGTCTGCTTCTCAGGCGGGAGCGGACTGAAACCACAGCGCTTTGAACACGGCGCTCATCCTGTGAGTTTTATTTGTGTCTTTTCCTTATTATTTAAAGCTCTTTGCTCTTTGAGAATGTGGTAAAGTTCTATCATTTCGGGGCTCAGAATTAGCATTGAAAACATGGGATTCTTTACCTGGATTGATGAAAGTAATTTATTGTTTGCTGGGTCAAACACAGCATGCTATTTGTCACACTGTGGTTTGTGTATCTTTCTAGAAGCTTTCAACTTTGATCTGAGTCAAAGTACACTCAGTAGCACAGATGACAGAGTTAAAAAAAAAAAAAGACCAGTGATGTGCATTGTCACTCATAGAAACTCTAAATCAACAAGTACAGAGACGCAGAGTGAAAAAATCCTGCTCCTTTAAAGAGGCTTGTGCGTTCTTGTGAGCGAGCAGACCTCGGCCTTTCGGGGAGACAAGGGTGTGGGGCGATTTATTAGTCAAAGATCGAGTTCCGTCAAAAGGCGCCTCTTCAAGGCCAGCCCCTGGCCCTCGCCTGTGTTTTTAGGTAAACACCCGCGTTTAAAAGCCTTGCAGAGCAGGGCTCCCGCACATAAAAGCGGCTTTCTTAAACTGTCATCAGAGTGGATTTTAGGACGTGCTTTTAATACTTACGAGGCCGATGTTTGCCTTTAAAAAAATGCTATTCGAGATAGCTTTTTATTTAACTTCCCCCCCCCCACCCCACGTACCTTTTACCTGATTCAGGCAGCATTAGGGAAACTCACCTTGTTGTAAGACCAAAGATTCAGGGAAATGTTGCGCATGTGACCTTTTGAAAGTCAAGGCTTTAAAAAAAATCCTTGTTTAAACACCATAAAAACTGGATGGAAAACAAAGGCATGTAATCTTCATCTGAACATTTGGTTTCAGATTCTTTTTATTGAGCTCGGGTTGATTGTACCGTGAGATAAATTAATTGTTCTCCAAGATTGCTCTGTACTTGCATTTCCTCTATGGTTTTAGCAAACAACGGCTCATATCAATAAAAAGGTAAAAGAAAGAGGTTTGGGATGGACGACATTTGCACTTACTTAACTCTTACTCCTCTCTTACTCTTCCAGATTACCATCGTCTTAAAGAAATTCAGCCGCGCCCTGCGATCTGCGGGTTTGCAGGGTTAATGATTAGGAGGAACTTCAAGCTTGCGGAATAATATTGTTATGAGCTGCGAAATGATACATCGTATGAAAGTAGCCATTTATTTATTCAGGATGCTGGTATTTATCGGTGTCCCTTTGCCTCCTGTTTCAAAGCAATAACTTTCCTAGGAATTTATATTTCTCTACCTGGTACATTTTCCGTCAAGTATATCGAGGTGAAAATACATATGCCGTTTTAATTATACAGTTCCACACAAGTCGACCACCGGGTCTAGCCACGTAACCACGACCGAAATCACGTTCGCAGCCTTCCTAGCGTCACAGAAGCTCCCCTGTGCCCGCTGGCCGTCCCTTGCTTCCCCGCGCCCCGCCCCGGCGGCCACTCAACCTGCCTTCTGCCCCTGTGGCTGTGCCTGCCACGAGGCGAATACCACGCGTGGCCCTCGGAATCCGGCCGTCCCCTGCGCGCCGTGCATCTGAGACCCGTCCACGCTGCGACATGCACACCGCAGGTCCCTTTTGTTGCTGGGGTCTCTCCCACCGGGGAGCGCACCGCACGTGGTTCACCCGGCCCCAGGCCTCGGGCATTCGGGTGGTTTCTGGTTTGGGGCAACTGTGGGTACAGCTGCCGTAGACATCCGTGTCCTGGCTGTTGCGTGAGTGCCCGTGCTCAGTTTTCGTGGATAAATTTTTAAGGGCGGGCTTCACTTTGCAAGGTGCACTGTCAGACTGGGTTGCAGGGCACCCTGGGGGAGTGGCCCGTCCCCTCACACTCGCCAGCACGCGGCTGTCTGGTTTCCCCCTCCGCCCTGACGGAGACTTACGGCATCGTTCAGGGGCTTGGTTACCATCCACCATCACTCAGGGGCTTGGTTACCATCCGTACATTCTCTTTGGTGAGTGTTTGTTCAAGTCTTTCTCTACCCGTTTAAAAAATATCGGGTCGTTGAACTCCTTGTGTTTTCTGGACACAAGTCCTTTGTGGAATAAGTGATTTGCATAGCCTTTTGTTTTCTTCACAGTGGCTTTGCGGAGCAAACGTTTATAATTTCCACAAAGTTCTGTCTCTCAGTCTGCGTTTTCACGAATTGTGCCTTTGGTGTCTGATCTAAGAATCTCTACCGAAGTCCAGGCCACAGAGATTGCTCCAGGGCTTTCTTCTGAAAGTGTCATAGGTAAACGTTTTACCTGCTGCTTTGTGGTTAATTATTAGATGAGGCGTCGGGTTAGGGCATGGTTAATTTCTTTGCATTTGGATGTTCGGTTAGTCCAGCGGGATCTGTTGGGAAGACTGTCCTCTGTGCTTCCGTCAGAGGTCACCTGCCACATTCACGTGGGGCTGTTTCTGGACTCTCGATTCTGCCTTGGTCGCCGTGTCTTTATAATGACTCTTCATATCGGATGGTGGGAGTCCTCCAGCTACGTTCTTCTTTTTCATAGCCGTTTGGCTGTTTCGGACCCTTTGCCTTTCCGTGTCAGTTTTGGAATGAGCTTGAATGTGTGCGCACAAGTCCTGCTGCAATTTTGATCAGAATTGCATTAAATCCGTAGGTTGGCCAGGGACCCTCCAACCCACGAGTGTTGTGTGTCTCTCTGTCTAATTAGGTTTTCCTTCCTTTCATTAGGGTTTTATAGTTTTTAGAATATGTTTTGTATTTATATCTAAATATATCATTTTGCAGTTATTGTAAATGGTATCGTTTGTAAATTTTTCTTATTATTTATTGCTTATATATAGAAAAATGATTGTTGCGTTGATCTTGTATCCTACAAACTTAAGTGCACTTAGTTTTAGAAGCTTGTTTCATAGATGCTTTAGTATTTCTATGCTTCTGACATCTGAGAATAGGATAGATTTTCTATATGCCCTTCCTTCCTTCCTTCCTTCCTTCCTTCCTCCTTCCTTCCTTCCTTCCTTTCCTTCCTCTCTCTCTCTCTCTCTCTCTCTCTCCTCTCTCTCTCTCTCTGTTTCTCTCTTTCTTTCTCCTATATTGAACTGGCTAAGACCCCAGGGCAATGCTGAATAAGAGTGGTAGTAGACTTCTTTGTTTTGAGCAGAAAGCCTTCAGCCTTTCGTCATTAAATGAAACGCTAGTTCGAGGTTTTCCTGTAGATGTCCTTCATCAGATGAAGGGGTTTGCCTTGTACTCCCGGTTTGCAGCGTTTGAGGACGAGCCGATGTGGAACTTTGCTAAGTGCTTTTCCACGCCGCTCCCGTGGTCACGTGGCTTTCCTTCTTCCGTCTGCCCTGTGCTGGGTCTCGCTGACTGGCTTTTGGACGTCGAGCGGCCTTGCATTCCGGGGTTCGCTCGGCCTGACCGCGGAGCGCTGTTCTTTCCCGTGCGTTGCCAGACGCAGCCTGCGGGCATCTGGTGGAGGGGGGGGGGTCCCGCATCTCTCCTGCGAGGCCCGTGGGCGTGTGGGTTTCTCTCCTGGTTCTGGGGTTGCCTGGTGGAGTAGGCTTCCCTTTGCTCACGTGTCATGCGTAAGCATGCCTGTGAAAGTTTAACGAGATCACGTCTGAGCCGCGTGACCCCCGTGGGGGGACTGGAGGGTGCCCGGCGCCGGCCCGCTTCCCCCCAGTCCCTCCTCGCTCCTGCCCTGGTGCTGACCCGGAGCGGCAGCCGCTCTGAGCCCGGTGGGTCTTTCCCCGCTCCAGGGCGTCCAGTTCTTCTCTGTGTTTCTCAGGCCCTGCAGCGTGTTTCCACCTGCTCCTTCATTTTTCAATGGCATCACCCCGAATACCGTTTCCAGCACTTTCCCCCCATTTAATGTTACGTTTTCACGGCCCGTCCCTGCCCTTGCCAGACTCGTGTCATTTGTTCCTTATCGCTACATAATTTTCTTCTGCGGTGCTTACACCTCAATTCGTTTACCCGTTCTCCAGTCAACGGACAATCAGTCTTTTTCTAGTTTCTTCTTCTTCTTTTTTTATTAGACTCTGGGCCGCTATGAACACGTCTACGCGTTTCCTGGCAGAGAGATTCGAGACTGTTTCGAGGGTTTATACCGAGTCGAGTCTGCTAATGTCCGGCTTCAGAAGACAGTGGCAGAGGCGGTTGACGGGCACCGTGTGCGTGCACTAAGTGTGCCCCACGGGCGTGTGAGTCCTCACCAACCGCAGCGTCTCCACCACTGGCACCGTGGCGCGTCTTCAGCCCAGTAAGCGTCGCGTGGGGTCTCGTTGTTGTCCCGATTCACATGTTCCCGATGACTGAGGCAGAGCAACTTTCTCTAGGGTCATTTTCTGTTCACACTTCCTCTTCCGTGAAACCTCTGTTCATGACTTTTTTTTAAAAAAAAAAGTGGCTCTAGTATCGTTTACTTTTGGTAGGATGTTCGTATGTAGCACTTTATATATTCGGAATATAGGACCTTTGTCAGTTAGATGTGTTGCCAATATCCCAGTTTGCGACTTATTTTTATTTTCTTTGTATTATTTTTGATGGAGAGTCCTTAATTTTAATGTAGTCCATTTTATCAAAGTTTTTTTTTTTTATGGTTAGTGTCTTTTGTGATTTATTTAAGAGACTTTCTCTACCCTGAGGTCATGAGGATATTCATCTAAAATTTCCTTCCTTCCTTCCTTCCTTCCTTCCTTCCTTCCTTCCTTCCTTCCTTCCTTCCTTCCTTCCTTCCTTCCTTCTCATTCTCTCTCCCTCCCTCCTTTCTCTCTCTCTCTCTCAGCTGATGCACCTTAAACATTTAAACAAATAGGAGCCTTCTTTAGAAATAAAATGCGTTTATAAAATGGAATTTCCTCACTGTCTTGCTTCATGAGGCATTAAAAATGGAGATCATACGTATAAATCCCCTAACCCTCAAATTAGCAGTAACAGTGTACAGTATGGGAAAATATTATTCCTGGTGTGCAGGAAAAACAAACCCCAAAGAAGACATTACCCCCGTCTCTAGGCGAGGCAGCATGACGTGGGCACGGGTTTCCGGCTGCGCGTCTCCCGGGTTAACGCTGCCCGTTCACCCTGGTACCTCGTGAGGTGGGTGACGCCCGCTGAGACAGAGAGGTGTCCACTCTGCAGGTGTCTTCGCTGCCGACCGGGGAGCTGGGCTGGGCGCTCGCTCCGGACAGGACTTCTGCCCAGCCAGGCCACAGTTTGAGTTCGTATCAGAACTTTGTCTTTTAATTATAGAAATGTCAAAGAAACCGTCACTCAGGCAGCAAAGACTGGCTTTTCAGCTGCTATTTTACGGAGCCATTAACTCAGAGACACCATTACTTAAATGTAATTTTTATTATTACAATTAAAGACTGATTTGATTTTATGAGATCATGCATTTTTATTTTATGAAAGTTTTATAGGTAAATTCAATTTAAAAGATTACTCTGTATTTAAAGTAAAATATAAGCAAGTACAGTATTAAAATTATACTGTACTTCTCTTGCAAATCAGATGTTTAAGCCTTCCTGCAGCTGGTGACTGGTGGAACAAACGTTTCCCGATATAACTACATGACAGTTAAAGAAAAACAATCTTGGCTCGTCCTGTTTGTGAAATTACAAGCGATTGTTTGCTTATTAAATATATCAAGCCTAATTACGTGTATTGTCAGTTTTCTGTGGAACGTAAACGTTGCTTTTCTTTCGGCCGAGGCTCAGAGAAAGGAGCTTTTTGGATCAAAGTGAGTTTTCATTGCTTTTTTGTTTGTGCTGTGCAAAGTGGTCAAAATGGAGACGAGCCACTCCAAACGCCAGCTTCTGGCCCCGGCATCAACAAAGGGAGGAAGTTTGCGGAGCTGAGATGCGCAGGGCCATCACGTGGCTGTGAAGGCCGGCTTATGACTTTGGAAGCTTCCATGTGATATTTGCAGGCTTTTTTTTTTTTTGTTTTGTTGTGATGGCAGAAAAGAATGCAAAAGAGTATTTGCACTAAATAGATTAAGCTGTTAGTAAACATGTCCCCTTGAAATTAACTGATGTGGGGACTAAGAGAGTCCTTTGTCGTTGTCCGCTGGGGTTGTCTTAAGTCACAGGGACAAACAAGTGGAGCAGGGGTCCTCTTAAAACCCTCCTGGGAAGGAAGTCAGAGGTCAATCGGAACGGCCTGTGGAACGAGAGAAATGGAATCGGATTCTCCGGCCCATTCATCGGGGCGAAGAGCCTGCGCTTCTTTCTCTCGCTGGCCTTTCTTGCGAGGGAACCTGGCTTTTCCAAGACCGAATTAGCATGGGGACAAATATTACTCAGGAATGTGAGTTCCTTTCAAGGTCTTACCACTTGGGATGGATAAGTCCTGCCTGGTGAGTGGCCGATGGCACGTCCCTGTGACCGCCCCAGCGCCTGGCCGGGCGATAATTAGTCTCAGCGTCAGGCAGAGACACAGAGGGCGCTTGTTGCTGTTTGTGGTCAGGGCCGGTGGGTGGGCCGGGCCCCTGACAGCCGCTGTCCTGTGGGCCCTCCGCTTGGGTGGCTGGGGCCTGTGTTCATTAGGGAGAGAAAGGGAAAGAGGGCGAGGCCCTTAGGAGTGTCCCGAGACCCCGCGCGGGGTCCTCAGACTCTCCTGCAGGGAAGAAGGGCTCCGGCCAGTGGTCAGGAGGCGCTGACCGGTCCTGTGCGGTGGCTGCCCCCTTGCAGCTGCCGGTCGGCAGGGACGTCGGCTGTGCTGGCGCTGGCGCTGGCCGAGCCCTCAGGCGGCGTGGGGACCCTGGATGCAGGCGCACCCGGTCACGAGGCCTCAGCGTTGGGGTGCGACTCCGCCACAGCTTGTCACCCACGTGTCGCCGGGGTCCCGGACGGGGCGCAGGGCGCTGGGCCGGGGGCGGCACGTCACGCTCTCGTGGCTTCCCGGGAAACTCTAACCTGACGCCTCTGTCCTCAAAGGGCTCGTCGGTCCAGATTCGCAGGGCGGCTGTGGCGTGAAGCTGGTGGCCGCAAGCCGGGGACGTTTGTGGTGACACCGGCTGCGGGGTGTCCGAGTGCGCAGCGGCCTCACTTCCTGGCCCCGGGTCCGAGTGCAGCAGCTGGTGTCCGGGCTGCCTGCTCCTCCCGTCTCTCGGGTCCCAAGTCACCAAGGGTCACGCTTCCTCCCCCGGCTTTCCGTTCCCCTCTCAGCCTCCGGGGTTTTCTATTCTTTCTGGGGTTTTTTTAGAGTAAAAAAACCCGTTTTCCAAGCCTGGAATGAGTGAGTCAGCACTGAAGAAAAGTTAGTTCAGACAATTGACTTAACCTGTACTTTTCCCAGGGAAAAGCTGAACGGTAGCAGACACGTTGGTATGAGCGGGTCCCCCGCTTGGCCGAGGTGGCTGCAGCTCAGGGCCTCGCCCTGACGAGGACGAGGCTAGAGGTCCGAGCCGGGGCAGACCTTCCTCCTCGCTGGGTGCGCTGGGCGCGGGCTCGCCGGCCTAGCTCTTCACGCCTGTGAGTCGCCTGCTCGTCCAGCAGAGCCAGTGGCCCGCCTGGGGCCGCTTCCCGCTGCGGGTGCTTCGTGCGTCCCTCTGCTTTCTTTCATACGTAGAGCGAACTGAAAATCCATCAAGGACCAACTTTTAGTTTTTGTGGCAACACGAAATTCCGAAGACGTCGCGGGAACCCTTTGGGAAGAGATGGGTAACCAGATAAAAATCTATCTGAGTATATTGAACAATCTCAAGAAAAGCATTCCTGGGGCACCTACGATTATTGAAATTCTTCTCTTCCTTTTCTGTTTTGTTGCATTTCACAAAAAGCCTAAATGGTAACGAGGTACCCACCGTCTCGCACTCCCGCCTGCCTGGGAACTGTTTCGGTCGGAGCTTATAAATATTCCATCGAGTCCTCCATAATGGGACCGCTTTTTCCTGGCAGTCAGTCTGTGTGGATGGCATTTTAACATTTATGCCGTTTTTGCAAAACTTGACAAAAACATTCCAGGCATTAATAGTTTTGTTAATAAATCACTCAGCCCCGAATCCATATATTAAAGAAAGTCCTTGGAATAAATCACTCTTGCTGACACGTGGTAGGACTTCCCGAGCTGCAAACCCTGAGTCAGCCCAGCAGCCTGGCTGGGGGCGTTCGAGAAACGGCCGGTGATGTTGCTGTGATCCCTTCCCAGCGAGGAGAGGCAGCTGACGTCACGAGGTCGCCAGCTTCGTTTGAAGCTCTCGTTTAATCTTGGCAGTGCCGCTGGGCGTTTGGCAGTGGCCAGCCCTTAGGTCCCGTCAGGACAGACCCCGACAACGCCAAGGCAGCGGGCACTGCTGCCGTCCGAACGAGTCCACGTCCCCTCGTAGAACGAAACCCTTTCGAAACAGTGGTAAAAATAACAGCCTCAAATTGCAGTATGCTCCATATTTTAACACGTTGGAAAACATCGAACCGTTAAGACGCTGCTCTGTGCTTCCAGATTCATTTCTTCTGGGCAGACAGTGAGATCGAGGCCAGCCTGCCGTTTGGGGCACGTGTTTCCACTTCCCATTACCCTATCATTAATTTAAAAAGCTTTCACTCTTAAAGGAGCATTCGTGGCTCCTGCTCACGTAAACCCACGAGAGGCTGTGCGGCCGAGTGTGAGTGTGTGGCCGTGCCGTGTGTGGGCCCCGTGGGGCGTGGCTGTGTGTCCGCTCTTCCTGGCCAGCGTCTTCCTGATTGTCACTGGCAGGCCGTCTCACACTCAGTGTCCCAGGGCCCGTGTGATCGGTAGCATCGTACATCTAACAAAACGCACGGCCCCCGGGGCTTCCTTTGAGTTCTCAAACACGTGAGTGCCCACATCAGCGCTGCCCCAAGCAAGATGCAGAATGTTCCATCACCCCAGGAAGTGCCCGTGCACCCTTTGTGGTCACTCCCATGTCCCCCGGCCCCCAGGTCCGGGCACTCGCTTCTGAATTCGTAGCCAGAGGTCAGCTCTGCTCGTCCTTGGTATTTGTACTCACGGAACCACAGAACCGATTTTCTTGGGTCTGACTTCTTTTGCTCAACTTAATGCATTCGAAATGGATCTCATTGCTGCGTTTATCCCTAGTTTGTTCGTTTTTATTACTGCAAAGTTCTCCATTGCATGAATATGCCGTGATTTAAAAAGCTACTTCTTTTGCTTTACTATCTTGCTTATCTAAATGAGCGTGAGAGCCCTCCGTGTCCCAAGCACAGAAACAGAAACGCCCCAGGAGCCACGCTCATGGTTAGGCAGCAAGTCGCAGACGAAAGGTTTAGATGTGCTTCATTTAAGGGGCTGTGTCCGCCGAAGTTTGGACTCCCCTGTGTGGGAAATGGGTGTTGAGGTAGCCCGTCTGGACAGATGCTTACATTTCATTTTATTCTTTCACTTGTTTAAATGGACATGAATACCTGCAATTGGTTATAGATTATTATTATTATTATTATTATTATTATTATTATTGCTCTTGCTTTTTGGAGGAACAAATTTACGATGAAAAGGATGTGTGTTTGGCCCCTTATAAAGGATGGGAATAGTGAACCCCGAGCTTCCCTTTGTAAATAGTTTAATAAAATGAGGCTTGCAATAACCTGGTCACTGCCCCCCCGCCCCCCCCAGGAGGAAAGTCTTGTGCATCCTGGAATTCTGCAAAAAACTGGTGACAGTCCACTGGAGCCCTCAGCACTTGACTCACTTTATTGCCTTCTTGACTTTGGAATTTAAAAAATGTTACTTTTTTTCTTTTCCTTTCATTGTTTTTTCCTACCTTGTTGCATTGTGTGTGTGTGTGTGTTCTAAACCGCTGTCCCGACCCGCGGGACCTAGTTATTTGTGGGGACGAGGAGGATCCGACCTGAAAGAAAATGGGGGCGAGAGAAGAGCGAAGGCAAGACAATACTCTGATCAAGCCTTCAAATTTTATTGTGAGACAGGGGTATATATACACTGGTGTTCAGGGGCGGAGTGGGCTATAGGATACATGTAGGCAGGGATTGGCCGCGTAGCAGGGGTGGCAATAAGCTACATTCTGATTGGTATATGATAATGGGGAAGGAGGAGGAGAGAAGAGTATCTTTTGGCGCGCGGGCTTTCTTTGTTGGCGCGCGCGGGCTTGCAGCTAATCTCCAGGAAGTGAAGCAGGAACCTCATGAACCGTGGCCATCTTGTTGTCTTTGTGTGGCTCCCGACATCTCCTCCCTTTCTATTTATTTTAGAAAGGTGGGCCTTAATCGAGTGAGGGAATAGAGGCCTGGCTCCTCCAGCAGGGTAACATCCTGCAAATGCTCTCGGTATCTTTTGGGGAGGAGAGGCAGAGCTGAAAGCCAAATTGATCTTAATATATCAAGGCTTTATGTACATATGGATACCAACCTCTATGCAAGCCAGGCGTATTCTCAGGGAGGACCAGAGAGGTTCTAGAAAGAACCCTCCCTTGCGGTACTTTGTCTCGCACTCATCTCGATGCCCATACCCTCATATACTTAGGGGTATGCCTGGTTCTGGCGGACCAGCATATGAGCCAAATTAAGTACGGCGCCAAAATCGATGGTACCATGGTCGAGGTGCCTGTAAAGTTGAGAACCGGAGACCTGGAGCATTGGTTGGCTCGATGCAAGACTCTTCATCACAGGCTGTAAGTCTGTGATAATGAACAGCAACCGCTGGCTTGACGAGCTGGTCAACCTGCTCTCGAATAAAAACTGTCAGTTTTCTTAAGGCCCAGGGGCCAAGAGACACTAAAAGGAAGAATCCTGCAAGGGTCCAAGGATGGCGGGATCAGAGTAGTTAGCCAAGGGGTGGCAGAGGTCCAGTTTTTGTACCAGGCCTCATCTTTTCTCTTTGTTTTTGCCTGGCCTCTAGGTTTTTCTTAACTTTATCGATGCTATCTTGTACTAATCCTGTTTTGTCTTTATAAAAGCAACATTCTTCTTTAAGAGCAGCGCAGAGGCCTCCTTCTTTCAAGAAGAGGAGGTCTAACCCTCGGCGATTTTGGAGCACTACCTCTGAGAGAGAGACAACAGATTCCTTCAGGCTGTCTAAACCCTCTTGCAGATTTTGTATGTCTTTATCAATAGCCTGACTAAGAGCATAATATTGTTGTTTAGAAGTAATTATGGAGGCAATGCCTGTTCCGGCCCCAGCTGCTCCCAATCCTAATAATACAGATAAGGTAAATGGCGGTTACCGGCTCACGCTTAGTACGAGCAGAGCCCGAGTAATATGGAAGGAGGTCTTCGGTGGGATGTATGGAAATTTTGGGCATGAGCATGACTAAAACACAATATTCATTGTTAGATATTAGTAAGCGCGGGTTAACGGAGGGCGTTATGCCAAAGGAGCAAGCAAAATAAGTACCGTTGGGCGCGACAAGAAATTCATAGGACAGCGGGGGTGAGAAGGAGCTGTTACAAATGGGTACTAGCTGAGGGGGTAGACGCAAGAGGGGGCTATGTATACAGAGGCCTATTCCCGAAAGCTGAGTCAACGTGAGACCCGGAGAGGTCTCTGAAAAACGGAAGGGATCTGACCAGCGAGTCTTGCTGGAGTCATCGGGCATTTTGTACCTTAGCATCATATATACAAGCATGTCCTTTCCCCCATATGAGTACAGGGTCAGGCCCGTGCCATGTGTTGGTCATCGGATCTTTCCACATAGCCTGTGCATAGTTATCTGCCGTGGAGGGATGCCAAAGGCGATCAGCAGCGGTTTTACCCGCGGAGTCATGGGTAAGAAAATTGAGAACAAATAGTGCATGATTTAGGAGTGTCTTTGCATTACCTGTTTTCGGGTAGAGTGCTTCTCCCCCCGACTGAAGTTTGAATAACATGTTTTTAAGAGTTAAGTGGGCTCTTTCAACAATACCTTGGCCTTGGGGATTATAAGGAATTCCCGTTATGTGCTTAATACCTAACTGTGCACAGAACTGTTTAAAGCTAGAGCTGGCGTATCCAGGGCCATTGTCAGTTTTTAAAACTTTAGGTTGTGGCAGATATGCCAGGCATGAGAGAACATGGGTAATAACGTTTTTAGTTGCCTCTCCCGTTTGCAAGGATGCACATAGAAAACCACTGCAGGTGTCAATAGACACATGAATATATTTTAATTTACCAAAGGGAGGGTAATGAGTGACATCCATTTGCCATATCTCTCCTGGGACTAACCCCCGGGGGTTGATTCCGGTATGAGGCTCTGGGAGGAGAGTTAGGCATCCTTGACATTGCCGAACTATTTGGCGGGCCTGTTCTCGGGTGATTGAAAATTTGAGTCTAAGAGTGTGAGCATTGAGATGATGTAGTTCATGAGCCCGTTGGGCTGCAACCAAGGGTGAGTCTGACGTGACAGAGGCTACTAATTGAGTTGCCAGATCAACCCTGTCATTGCCTTTGGCAAGCGGCCCCGGAAGGCCAGAGTGAGCGCGTATGTGCCCGATGAAAAAAGGGGCACCGCGGTTTAGAATTAGTTTTTGTAATTTTGCGAATAGGGGGGAAGCATTTGTAGAGGGACGTATGTAAGGCACTGTCTCTAATAGGGGAACAGAGGTGGCTACATAGGCACTATCAGTGTAAAGGTTAAAGGGGGCATCTATTAAAAGCTCAAAAACCTTGATTATTGCAGTTAATTCAACAAGCTGTGCAGAGGAGAGGTCTGTCTGTATTCGAGTAATCTGCCCATTAATGCTGAAGCGGCTATACCGGAGGAGGACCCATCAGAGAACACCATTACGGCCCCAGCAATTGGTGTGGTTTTAGTCCTTTTGGGAAAGACAACCGGGGTCTTTTGAAGGAACTGGACTAATCTGTCCGCAGGGTAATGATTGTCTATTGTCCCCTGGAAGGAGGTGCAGCTGATTGCCCAATCATCATCATGTTGAATAAGCCATTGTAACTGAGACGTGTTGTATGGGAGGGTTATAACTTCAGGGTCTCTCCCGAACAACTTGAGGGCTGCCTCTCGGCCTAAACGTAAGAGGGCAGCAACTAATTGAGGATAGGTAGCTAAGACTCTAGGGGGGAGGCTGGCAAATGAACCCAAAATAGTGGATGGTTTTGCCAAAGGACTCCTGTAGGGGAGAAGGGAGTGGGAAAAATGAGCAGCCACAAACTTAAATGTGGAGAGAAGTAGCTAATGGTCTGTTCAGAAATAGCCCGCTCTACAATGGTTAACGCCCTTTGTGCTTCTGGTGAAAGCGAGCGGGGGGAGGAGGGATCAGGATCTCCGCGTAGGACATCAAACAAGGGCTTTAACTCTCCGGTGGTCAGTTTTAAATAAGGTCTAAGCCAATTGATGTCTCCTAGCAGACGCTGAAAATCATTAAGAGTGTTTAAGGAGCTTCTCTTTAGCTGAATTTTTTGAGTGAGGATTTTATTAGAAAATAATTCAAAGCCTAAAAATAGTTGAGGGGGGTGGACCTGGACTTTTTCTGGGGAAATGTGTAGTCCTCGATCTCGGAGGGCAGTGACTAGTTGCTGACTGGCCGCATAGAGCTGTTGCTGGTCAGGACCGGCAAGAAGAATATCATCCATATAATGGATAATATACAAAGTGGGGAAGAGCAACCTAAAGGGGTCTATAGTCTGGGCTACAAATTTTTGGCAAAGAGTAGGGCTGTTGGCCATTCCTTGTGGGAGGACTCTCCATTGAAACCGAGGAGAAGGCCCTACACAATTGGTAATGGGTAAACTAAAGGCAAAACGTTTGCAATCATCAGGATGTAAAGGTATGGAGAAAAAGCAATCTTTTAGATCAATAACTAATTTGACATACCCTTTAGGGATGGCTATTGGAGAGGGAATTCCAGGTTGTAATGCGCCCATAGGGACCATAGTCTTATTGACCGCCCTGAGGTCTTGTAAGAGCCGCCATTTGCCTGATTTCTTTTGGATTACAAAGATTGGAGTGTTCCAAGGGGATGTAGAAGGTTCAATATGTCCAGCAGCCAGCTGTTCCTGCACTAACTCTATGGCTGCATTTAATTTTGTAGTAGTAAGGGGCCATTGATCGATCCAGACAGGAACATCACTTTTCCAAGTAATCTTGTCTGCTTGGAGTGCAGGAGGAGCAACGGCCCTTACAAAAAATGTTTTTCAAACCCTAAACCTGAGCGGTCTGTCTTAGGCGTAGCCAGTATTGGGCTGGGATCTCCCTGTTTTAGTTTGCCCAACCCTTGACCAGGGAGGTAACCTTGTGAAAGCATCTGCTGTGCTACAACTTCATTAGGGCTACACATGATGACCTTCATTTGGGAAAGGATATCTCTTCCCCAAAGATTTACCGGCAACCCAGGAACTACGAAAGGCTGAATGAATCCGTATTTCCTACTTCATCTTCCCAGTTCAATAACTGTGAACTTTGTAAAGTGTTTCTTGACTGCCCAATTCCTTGCAAATGGGTCAAGGAGGCGTGTAAGGGCCAGCTGGGGGGCCATGAAGCCTGAGATATGACCGTAGAGTCGGCCCCCGAATCTAAAATCCCTCCAAATAATTTTCCTTGGATCTTAAGTTTAAGGGTAGGGCGTTCTTTAGTAATAGCCTGGACCCAATATAAGTCTGAAGAACCTGGGGTAGAGGGGCCTCGCTTTTTATGGATAGCAGGGTAAGATGTACTTAAAGGGAGGGGGAGCGCCTGCGCAAGGCGCTGGCCTTTCATAATACTGACAGGGCACTGAGGGGCACTAGCAAGAATTTTTATTTCTCCAGTATAGTCATTGTCAACTAAGGAAGGGTGGACAATAAGGCCGTTTATCGTGGTGGAAGCTCGCCCTAAAATTAGAAAATAGGTATCTTTTGGAGGTGGGCCATAAATTCCTGTAGAAATAATTGTAACTCCCTCTTCAGGTGTTAATATTGTTGAGGAGGAGGCACAGAGGTCAAGTCCTGCACTCCCGGGTGTGGCCCGATAGAGGGCGGGAGTGCTACAGCTTGGCTGTTCCCCGAGGCCGGCTGGAATGGAATTGGCTGGGGGGCCCGGGGCTGGCCCCTCAGCCCGTTTCCCTGAAAGGGGGGGTGAAAGGATTTGTGGTGCTGTAAAAAGGATTTGTTGGATTGCTACGGCACTCTTTGGCCCAGTGCCGCCCCTTATGGCAGCGAGGGCAAATGCCGGGGATTGACCCAACTCTAGGAGGAGGAGCCGTGGTAGGGCATTGGCGAGCGAAATGGCCTGGCTGTCCACATTTAAAGCAGTTACGCATAGGCGATGCGCCCCTGGGGAAGGGAGGAGGATAAGAAGCCGGGGGAGTCTGAACAGCGGCACCTACAGCTAAAAGGGCTTGAACTTTAGATGTAAAAGGATCAACATCTCTACACATTCTCAGCATTTCATCAAGAGTTTTGTCCCGAGTCTTACCTCGGAGGACTGCTCGACATGCCGAATTGGCGTTTTCATAGGCCAACTGTTTTACAATCTTATCATTGGCAGCCTCGGAACCAAGTGTTCTTTCGGCGGCCTCTAACAGCCTGCTAACAAATTCACTGTAATCTTCTTGCGAGCCTTGAGTAATCTTAGTTAGGGAGTATTAGCAGTCCCGGAAGCAGGGAGTGAAATCCAAGCGCCCAAGGCCGCATCTTTCACTTGAGATAAAAGACCAAGGGGGAGGCGCTGCTGCCTAGTTTCAGAGATATATCTGCCCTGTCCCGTAAGCTTATCAAAAGTCCAGGATGCTGTGGGGAATGAGGGTCCTTTACATTGGCAGCAGCGATGGTCTGGCAGCGGTCAGCAAAATCTGCCTTCCAAGTTAAAAACTGACCACGGGTAAGCACAGCCTGGACTATACGCAGCCATTCACTTGGAAGTAAATGTCCTCCTCGAGACAGCGAATCAAGAACAGAAAGAGTAAAAGGGGCATTGGGGCCATAAGCTTTAACGGCCGCGTTCAGCTCTTTTAAGCTTTTGAAATGGATTTTATAAAATTCTCTAGGGCTATCAGCAGGCTCGGCCGGCTCCGGCTCAGTCTGCTCCTCCCTCTCACTTTCTATTTCCGGGGCTGCAGGGGCATCTTCGCCACCGCTCTCGATATCACCCTCCTCCGGACTATGTGTTGTGGAGGCGGGGGTCAGAGCGGGCGGAGGCCCGGGTAAGAACAGGAAAGAGCAGTTTTTTAGGTTTTGTGGTTATAAGCGGTTTTCTAGAGGGACCCTTTTGCGAAGGTTGGGAAACAACCAATTTTTGGAGATGGCGGGTTATTCTTTGTTCTACTATCTGCGCTATGAGGTCTTCAGTACCGGTAGGGGGGCTAACAGGACCGGGAGCCGGAGGGGCAGTGGGGGGGCCGACGGGGGCAAAAAGGCCGGGGCGCAAACATTGGGAGGCCGAATAGGGGGAGTGTAAGAAGGGAGATTAAGCGACGGGGCGGCAAGGGGCCAATCTGGGTTGTGATACCTGGCCGCTTCGCCTTCAGTTCGGCCGCGTCTCCCGGATCCAAAGGCTCGCCATTTTGGCCCTTGGACAGGACCGGAAAAACCTTTTGTGTATCAACAAGGTCCGAATCTCGAGGGAGAGGCGGATAAATGCAACATTTGGGAGGGGCATCAGGGAGGGCATTGAGCAAAGATGGCGTCGGGCTGGGGGAGGGGGACTTAGCTGATTTTGGAGCAGGGGGATCGCCCGAAAGAGACGACCTTGAGGCTGCCCGAGATAGAGGGCGAAGGCAATATTCTGCTACTGACAAGAGTTGGCGTTTATCAGGGTCAGTAGTTTCAACAATATCTCTGATAAGACCCCAGTAAGAAAATACCGAAACAGGAACAGAATCGGGACCGTTTTTGATAAGATAATCATTTAAATCTCTACCTACTTTCTGCCATTTTTTAGGGTGAATTTCGGGGCCATTAACAATAAACCACGGACAGACTTCATCAACAAAAATAAAAAACTTTACCAAGTCTTTCTTTTTAACTCGAACTCCTCTCTCCCTAAGTGAACTTTTTAGGTCTCTTATGAAGACCGCTTCTTTACTTAATCTAGTTCCCATTTTCTTGTAAGGCGGCCGTACTCACCAGGGACGACGACCTCCGTGAGCGGCGAAAGGCGTCTCCTATTTCATCAAAAAAGGGGTCTGGCCAGACGATATCTTACTCGGGGGTCCGCCTGCGAAGGATCCGAGCCTCGAGCCCCACGTTGGGCGCCACTTGTCCCGACCCGCGGGACCTAGTTATTTGTGGGGACGAGGAGGATCCGACCTGAAAGAAAATGGGGGCGAGAGAAGAGCGAAGGCAAGACAATACTCTGATCAAGCCTTCAAATTTTATTGTGAGACAGGGGTATATATACACTGGTGTTCAGGGGCGGAGTGGGCTATAGGATACATGTAGGCAGGGGATTGGCCGCGTAGCAGGGGTGGCAATAAGCTACATTCTGATTGGTATAGATAATGGGGAAGGAGGAGGAGAGAAGAGTATCTTTTGGCGCGCGCGGGCTTTCTTTGTTGGCGCGCGCGGGCTTGCAGCTAATCTCCAGGAAGTGAAGCAGGAACCTCATGAACCGTGGCCATCTTTTTGTCTTTGTGTGGCTCCCGACAAAACCGCCACAAATTGATCCCTAATGAAGACTTATGATCCTTCTACTTGGTTCAAAGGAAGGAAGGAAGGAAGGAAGGAAGGAAGGAAGGAAGGAAGGAAGGAAGGAAGGAAGGAAGGAAGAGTCACCTCTGTTTTCAAAGACTGTTATTGAATTGCTCCCTTTTACAAGACAGGAGCAGCCACGTGGAACTTTCAGGAATGACAGGGCAGATCATTATAACCGCATCGAACAGTGATTTCATATTATAGACCACTTAATAATAATTACATCGCACTCACCATGTAATTACATGTTTATTTGGCATGTGGCTTTTATATTTCATCAAAATGGTGTGATTTACACAGCAAGGATCATTATCCTATGATTATGAGTCAGTCACCTTGAACTGCACCCTAACCATCAGTTACGGTTGCTGACGTCATTAAATCATGAGCCAGATCTTGCGAGCGGGGCGGGCGGCGGGCCTGTGCCCGCGGGGACTCAGGCGCGCAGGAGCCGTGGGGAAAGTCCCGCGTTCGCGTCCCTACCAGCGTCGTGAGCGGCGTGTGACGGGGACCCTCTCTCCCGAGTGGCCGGGCCCCGGCGCCCGCGGTGCGCGGTGAGCGCGTTTGCAGCGCCCACGCCTGAGCACGGAGCCCGCGGGGCGTGCGCGCGGCCGCCGGGGCGCCCTCGGCCGTGGGGCCCGCGCTGGGGGGTGGACCGCGCGCCGCCCCCCGTGGTTCAGGAACGGGAGCCCGGACGCGCGGGGACGAAGCCTTCTCACGGGGAGTCGCTCTTCTGCCATGGCGTGCTCGCGAAGGGGAGGCCTGGGGCCCAGGTCTCCGTGGGTGCCCGGGGCACACACGTGCCCCACGACCAAGACAGGCCAGCCCGGGGGCAGGGCCACGCGGGGGGCCCGCTGGCGGGGTCCGCGACGTCCCGCACGGGAGCACCGCGTGCCTCTCTGCAGCCCGGGCGCCTCTGGGCCTCCCCCGCTGCAGGTGGGCTTCCCGCCGCGCCAAGGTCAAGGCCAAGGCGTCCTGACTGAGGCGAGCGCCATCCCGCTGCGCCCCGGCTGCCGGTGCCCCAGCCGCCCGGGGCCTCCGGCCACACAGCCACCAAGCCGAACCCGAAAGGACAGAGGGTCGATGCCACCGACCGAGGGAATCAGGACCTTCGGAGAGACCCTTCGAAGGCTGGCGCGGAGCAGGTGTGAGGGTGCACAGGTCCTACCTGTGCGAGGTCACCTGTTTGCCGCCGCTGTGAAGGCTTTTGCTCGTTTATCAACTTTTCTGACTTAAAAACATTCAGAATGTAATTAGACTGAAAGTATTAGAAATACCAGCATTTTCCCTAGGAAATTCCTTTCTTATCATTAAGGTTCCATCATATCTGTGAGGAAAGTGTGGTGGTGAACTTTAGGTCTTAATCAGAAAATTTGGTCTTTTTCCCATTTTTATGTATCTTCATTTGAAACCTTGATTCACCTAGTGATTTCACAGGCATCACACGTCTGTTTTCTGGTCAGATTCCCGACGTCGAGGAAAACTGGACCGCCCATCACTTGCCCGTGGTCACTCACAACTGGCTCACATCTCCAAGTTTAAGAAAACACTTATCGTGGCCCATCTATTTGGTTGGGTACGTTCTTATGATCATAATATTGCTTCAAAGATTAATTTACAAAACACACCATTTGACGCTTTGAATTAATAGCCCGTCTCAGGGCAAAGTCCAGTGACAGAACCTGATGGTCAGGACGCACCACTTACGAACTATTAATTACCCATTAACTCATCCTCTCTCGTGGCCTGTTGACCCACCGGCTTGACTGAGAGTGGAGACCTTAATGATCCTAACAGATATTTTACACAACTTTAAAAAAATTTACAGGGAAAGTTGATCCTTGAATGAGAAAGGGAGTAGATGCAAGTTCATTAACTTCCAAGGCACTGGCCTGCCTCTCACACAGTCTTCTGAACCGTGTCCTTTTCTCGGTCGTCCCCCTAATGTGAGGTGACACAATGGACTCTTTTTTATTATTATTCTTAAAAAAGTAGGGGGCATTGAACATGATTGTCCAGATCTTTGGAAAGTGTGATATCCAGCATAAATTTTAATTGGGCTTCATTTACTAAGTGCTGTATTACCTCATCCTTTAGTTTAACTATGGATTTTCCATAAATCTTCATAAGGCCAAACATGATAAACTGCTCAACATATCATGGAAGGAGGCAGGGCTTATTAGCGCTCGAGAAGTTATTGATTGCTCGTCTTGATTAATCTTTTATGGGTCTCCGCAGTATTAATTCCAGAGGAAAGACCCCCGGCTCTGCCGTGGGAAGGCTCATTCATGCTTCCCACTTCAATTACAAGGTTTTTGGTGCCCACAGCCATTAGTCTAATTATGACTTTTCCAGCACAGATTTTTTTTTGTCTCTGTGAACAATGAACATTTTAAAATTAATATTCCTGATGTGCCAACTAGATGAAAAGTGAGGCCAAAAAGTGTGTTTTATACTTAAGGGTAAAAAAATATATATATTTATGTTTTAAAATAAATAAAGTTTGATTTTCTTGACTACATTAAAAATATATATATTTTGGCAAATGGGTGCTTTTTAACCAGGAAATCAGAAGTTTTTTAAAGGAATAAATTGTGGGGCTTTGAGGCTGCCATTATTTTTTTCGTCGTGTGGAAAGCCTTTTACATTTTTTAAATTTTTATTTGTCAGTTACCGTTGACATGCCATGTTAGTTCCGTGCACAGCAGAGTGGAAGGGCATGCACGTGACTTTGGAAGCGACCGCCGGGCTCGGTCGACACCCGCCTGCCACCGGCAGTCGCCGCCCAAACTAGAACCGCAGTGCCCTGCAGAGCCGTGGGGAGATGCCAACGTCTGGGTCAGTGGCCTCGAACGGAGCGCGAGGCTGCAGCTCCTGGTGCCGACGGGGCGTAGGGCGAGGGGGGACCAGGACAGCCCCTGGTTTGTGGCAGGGGCAGCTCGGGGACGTGGTCCTGAAGTTCCATCTGCAAAGCACGTGACTGAGGACTTGGGGGCCAGGGAGCCAGCAGATGCCCCCACATTCCCGTTTCCCTGTTGCCTTCGGCGTGGACCGCTGACCTCACGGGGTTCTGGCCCACGATGGGGCCTGTTCCGCCCGGGCCTGGGGTGCTGCCCCCAGAGCAGAGCGTTTTCCCAGTTCCCAGTGAAGTGCACCCTCCTGTGTGCTGAGGGGGCGCACCTCACGTTCCTGTGGTTCGTTCCGACCACGTCTGCTGTCCCAGCACCTAGCGCACGTGTGGCGCTCGGCTGAGCCCACGCCGGCGTCGGCTAGGTAACCATTACCACCGCTGCCGGTCACCTCGGGCGGAGGTTGATGCAGACGGGAGGGCCAGACAGACACTTACCGGGGAGGAAGGCAGGGCACGGCCAGCCCTGGAGACGTGGCAGGATCACCCCGCCGGCCTCTGATCAGAGTCGCCGAGGTAAGGCGTAAACAGCGATGTGATTTAGTGACAACGAATTCGCATGTGGCCGATCCGCGACGTGTCAAAATTCTGCTTGTGACTCTTGTGTCCAACTTCCGTTCATTAAACCGCGTCGACTCCAAGAAGGGTCGTGTTTAAGGGGACTTTTAGGCAGTCCTGTTGGTCAGTGCGTGTGACGTCACGGGCCCGAAGCACCTGCCTCTGAGCTTCGTTTTACCCGCGATGAAAACATGGGGAGACGGAAAACGTAGGCAGTTACGCCGAGGGGCAAGTCGCAGGCCTAGCACTCGAGCTCAGGCGGGAGCGGCCAGTCACGTGTGTGGCCACAGCGCCGTTGCAGAGGTGTGTGCTGCCGTTTTCCGCTCCGCGAGGGGTTTTTGGTTGACTGGAGTTCTGTTCCGGTCTGGGACGGGGCATTTACATGGACCTTCTAATTGAGGCTTGACCAGTGAAGACCGTTCATTTTTAACTTTTATCCAAAATCAGAGGGGTCTGGATTCGAAAACCACTTCCATCATTTCCCAGCTTTTTGAATTCGGACAAATTACTTAATCGCTTTTATTCATGGTTCTAATCTGTGCCTCGAAGCGTTCTTGAAGGATTAAATTAGGTGACATGTGCTCTGCCACACAGGAGACGCTCAGAAAATGGTAGCTATTATTTAATGACCTGGAGCTTTAGTGAAATGTTTGGTATAATGCGATAAAAATAATTGAATCCTTCAATAATGGCTGGTGTTGGATTAGCTAATATCTATATGCCAAGAATTGGGACAATAAAGATAAAAAAGTTCCCACACCCTGGGAGCCCACAATCTGTAGGTAATTTTTTTTTCTCAAGTGGTAATTTCCAGACTAAATTCTCTTTATTCAGGATAAAAAGTGTGGACTGTGAAGCTGAAGGCTGGCCCCAGGGGCCGAGGAGGAGATTATGATTCTGAGATTTCTGTTCTCAGTTCAATGCCAGACATAGCATTCTGGCTGAGGAAGGCGATGCAGGCGGTGACGGCGAAGGCTGGTTGGAGCCTTTGCCAGGGTTGAAATATGTGGGGTGCTGAGGGAGACGGGGTAGAAGGCGGGCCACCAGTGAGTGGCATGGCAGCAGAAATGCACGCGGTGGCATTCCAGGGTATGTTCCTGGCGCCGCCAGTAGGTTTGAAAGTTAAGAAGTAAATTCAAGTCAGTGAGGAACTGTCTCAGGCGATTAACTGGGAAAATGAGCTGAAAGAGAAGCGTGTAAGTGTGTCGAGTGACGTCAACCCCGCATTAAAGTGCCACTCAAAGCCGCCCGTGACGCCGTGGGGGTCACACGCAACACGGCTGACGAGCTGCAGTGTGGGCCGGGGCTCGAGCGTGGTGGGTCTGGGGGTTCGTGTAGAAGGGGGGCCTTCTCTTCCCTCTCTCCTTTCCTTCCCTCTTTCTTTCTTTCTTTTCTTTCTTTCTTTCTTCTTTCTTTCTTTCTTTCTTTCTTTCTTTCTTTCTTTCTTTCTTTCTTTCTTTCTTTCTCTTCTTTCTTCTTTCTTTTTTTTTTTTTCTTTTTTTTTTTTTTTTTTTCTTTTTCTTTTCTTTTTCTTCTTTCTTTCTCTTTCTTTCCCATCTTTCATAGGTTTTAGTGCAAATCATTAGCTCAAAATGTATATATTTTTAATGCTTTAGGGGAAATATAGGAAAAAATACTCAAATTGATCAGTTTTGGGGGTATTTAGCAGACTGTTGAGCTGGCCTCCTTCCTCTGAGGCCCTGGCCCGTCCAGGTGCTTGGGGTGAGGCGCGTTTGATGTTGCCCGACAGCTCGTGGCCTCACGGGACCAGGCGGGCGCTGACCTGGGTGGGCTGGCCAGGTTCTGTAGGAGGTAAGGAACCGGGGCCCCGCACCCCAGAAGGCAGCCGTCGTCCACTTCGGTCCGGGGTGTGGGAAGGTCTCGTGAGCTGCAGGAGGTCAGAGGCGGGGGAGGGCAGAGCGCCAGTGGGGACAGCGGTCAGAAAGGGCCTGGCGCCCACGTGCGTCTGACTCTGCTGGAAACTGGCCTCTCCCTGCAGACGCGTGACAGGGGCGTGTGTCATTTGAGGGGAACATGCTCTTTTCATAAGAAAGCACTTACGTGGGAGCCGCGTCACCTGTGGGCGCATTAACTGATTTTTACCTGAAAGGCCGGCTCGTAATTCCCACCAGCTTCGGCTGGGTTTAATGTTTTCCTGTCTTCTAATGGACAGTCATTGAAATGGATTTATTATCTAAATTATTCCTTAGTTCAGGATATCACTTAGAAAAATGGGCCCATAAAACGAGCCGTTCGCGGTCCAGAGCAATGTGGAGCTCGTGAGCGCGGAGGCCAGAGTCCTCCAGCTCACGCCTCCCCGCGGCGCTTAAAGTGGGTTTTCAAATTTGGAAAATTTATCATATTATAAATTGGGTTTAATATCTTCCTTTACCTAATTCAGAAAAACCGTCAGGAGAAAACGCGTCTGACTGCAGGCAGCTTCAGACGCAAGCACTTCTGCAGACGAGCAGGTCCCTGTGTGTGTCGTGCTGGGTGACCACACGGGTGCTCCCCGCTGTCCACGCGTCACCCCGCAGAGCCCCCGGCCCCCGCCCCTCACCTCCCTCACACGCCTGCCTCACGAGAGCACCTGGGAGTTATCAGCACAGCTGGGGCCCCTCCTCCTCCCGCGGACCCACGGGTTCAAAGCCCCTTCGGGCCTCGCCACCCCGCTTCCTGCCTGGCCTGGCACCGTCAGAAATCCCTGGGGACCCACCGGGGTCGCCTCTGGAACAGGCGAGTCTCGTTCGAGACGGGCCTGCAGCAGGGCGCTTAGGAAGTCGGTCTAGGTCCCGGGGGTCACAAGTTCAATTACAGAGCCGCTCACTGCGGGGAGCCCACTGTACGCCGGGGGGCACACAGGCCCAAGGTCACAGTCGGGTAATCGTCTTAGGGCACATGGACTCTGAGTGGGGGTCCCTGGTGGCCTGGGGAAGGAGGGCAGCTACAACAGAGAGGAGGCCATGTCACTGGAACCCGCCAGCGGAGAGAGCAAACGGGGCTCTCCCCGCGTTCCGTCTCCCTGTCTCTTCGGAGCTGCAGCTGCACGTGTGGCACCCCCCACCCCCTGCCCTCCCCGCCCCCCTCTGCTCTGCGCTGCGGTGTGGTCACTTTCTGCGGGCCCGGCTCCTAGGTCACGGACCCCTTCTTCTGCTGAGCGCCGTTCACCCTTAAGCTCATCTATGGAGTTCTGCGTTTCTCAGGTCCAAGTTTTCCAGTTGGTTGTTTTTAGCAGATTTCAGGTTTCTGAGGAGCTGATCTTCTTGCCATTTCCCCTCCATCTTTTCCTTGGACATATTCATAACCATTTTCAGGTCCTTCGCGGATCATTCCAGTGCTTGCCTCGAATGTGGGTCTGTTTCTAGTGGCTCGGTTTACCTTGAGTTTTCGGTCAGATGGCTCTGCCCCTTTACAAACCAGGCCTTTCCGTTCCCCGGACGCTGCCCATTGAATCCGAGCGACTGTGACAGCTCTGACGTCACCTTCTCCCAGACGGGTTTGCACTCTGGGAAGTCACGTGGCATGTGGCGGCCTTGACCCGGCCGCGGCTGAGCTGACTCCAGGCAGGCTGTGCATCTCCAGAAGGCCCTTCTCCCAGGCGTCTGCCTGAAAACCCGGGGTGACCGCCTGTGTCCTCGCCCATGCTGCGCTCACCTCGACGGCCGAACGTTCACCGTGCGGCCTGCTCCTCCCTGCCCTTGCAGTGCCCCGTCCAGCGCATGTCTGGAGGGAGGAGCTGCCAGGCCACCGGGGTCTGTCCTCGATCCTTCCCGTCTCCCTGGGACCCTGGTGCCCACACCTCTCGTCTTCTATTCCTCCAGGCGTGTGCCACCACCTCGGCCGGCTTCTGTGGCTGTTAGCCATGGCCTTCGAGCTGTCCCTTTGCTCAGGTCCATCGTCCTGCTCTGCAGCAGGACCCGTGAACGCCTCTCGGGGGAGCTGCATGGTCACCCTCCCCCCACCCCTGCCATGTGCTCCCCTCCCGAGTCCTCACTGCCTCGTGGCTCTCCAGTGCTTTTGAACGAAACTTTTTCGGGACTTGACCCCAAATTTTCTGTTTATTCGTGGCAGGAACATTGGTTTGCCGCGGGCTCCTTTGCGATAGCTGGACAGGAAGCCTGCTGTGGGCTCTTTATTATCTTTTTTATTGAGGGGCGGGGCGAAGATCAAATCAAGGACGTTCCTTTCTGTTTTCTACATTGTTTAAACATACAAAGGATGGTTAATTTTGTAAAGTGATGTCTCTGAGTCAATTGAGGTGATCAAATGGCTTTTCTTCTGTCATCTGAAAGGCTAATTTGGCAGATTACCCGATTAAAAATTCTGATGCCGAACCACGTTCCGTCCCTAAGCTCGAGTCCACTTTGTCGTGGTGACTTATCCGTGGGCGCCGCGGATGGGCTGACGCTTTATTTGGGATTTTCACGCTGGGAGCAGGAAGGGCTGCGCCCGCCGCCCTGCGGCTCCTTCATTACTGCTTCGCTGGCTGTTTTGGGTGCGTCACACGTCCCCTCGGCTCCTCCGTTGCTCCCTCTCCTCCCAGAGGCTGAGTCACTGCTGGCACTGTCCCAGTCCGACTTCCGGCAAGCCGGTGGCTTCCGTCCCTCTCTCGGCTTCCCCTCTGAGCATCACCCTTGGCTCACGGAGGGATGGAGCTGGTTTTGAACTTGATCATGTCTTTTTGTTCTTATTGTTTTTTTGCATGAAAGATCTTTTTAAAACATACATTGGGGTGACATTGGTTAATAAATAAGTCCAGTGTCCCCCCCCCCACCGTGTATTTGACTCCTTTACCCGCTTCGCCCCCACCACCTCCCCTCTGGTGGCTCCTGTACCATTGTCTGTGTCTGTGAGTTCGTCCCCTTTGTTTGCTTGTTACTTTTCGTTTTACATCCTACATGCGAGTGAAATCATATGGTTCTTGTCCTTTTCCATTTGACCGACTGCACTTAGCGTGATGCTCTCAGAGTCATCCGTGTTGTCACGAAGGGCAGTTTTTCATCCTTGTTCATGTCTGAGCATCATTCCACTGTCCACACGCACCACATCCTCTTCGTCCGTCACCTGTCAGAGGAAGGACACTTAGTGACAGTTACTCGTTGTGCAGCATCACGGTACCTGGAGGTGACCGTCAGGCTGTCGGCGGGCGAGGAAGGCGTCTGTCTTTGTCTGTACGTCACACGGCCCGAAGTGTGGTACTTACCAACGACACACGTGCTCTGTGTTTCGACAGTGTTTGGACTAAAGATGACTCAGGAACCTAACTGTGAGAGCGTTCCCACGGCTGCCGTCAGACGACAGGCCTCATTCTCTGGGCGAGCAGGCCGCCCAGCGGGCCGCTTCGTAGTGGCCGGAGCCGTGGGAACCCTGGCCTCGGGCGTTGGGCCCCGGCTCCCGGTCCGTGACCGTCGTGCGTAATTGCGAAAGCCGCACCGCCTGGCCCGCGCGCCGCGCGTGCCCGGCGGGAAGCTGAGAGCGGCCCTGTGCTCCGCGCACTGAGCCGCCCGCCGCCTCTCCAGCCCGCCCCGCGGCTCAGACCGCATCCCATGGGCCTGTGCGGAGTCGCCCCACCCCAGGTCTCCGCCCCAGCAGGGGCGGGCGGCTGCCCCAACGCCTGAGCTCACCGGCTCAAGACGCCACTCAGTGCTTGCCGTGCGGAGAGCGCTCGTGCGGCACGGTAATGCCTGTAATGCGTTGCCTCTTTAGCCCAGAGTGAACCCCTCAGACCCGAGACATAAATCAGAGCGTACTCCTGGGGAACCTCAGGTGAAACAAATCAAGATTCTTTTTCCAGTCAGCTCTCCAATCATTCTTTCCAGTCACATAGAAAATACGGCCCGTGCGGTATTTACAGGTCGATGGTAAGGAGATGTTTAACATCAATGTAGGCGATTAAAAATGACAAGTTATATGGTGAAGGGTGTGAAAAGGTGTTTACACTGACATGTAATACGTGGGTTGATCTACAACTCAATAACAGATCCCATCAATCTAATGCCCATGAGACCATGCGCCCGAGAAGCCAGCAGGGCGGGTCGCCCTGTGCACATGGCAGGTGTCCCCGTGCAGGAAGACGGCACAGCGGCGGGCCTGGCGGGGTGTGACGTGCGTGGCTGCCTGTCCTGCTCCAGGGGTTTGCGGCCCGTCTCCCCTCCCAGCCCAAGCCGGACTGAGCCGTCAGAGAATGTGCGCACAGCCTGTGGACCGACACCCACGGCCATCTGTGCTGTATGTGTGCGCACACACATGCAGCACACTTACATGTGCACACACATGTAGCATGCATGCACACATGCACACGTGACACATCAATGCATGCACACATGCGACACACATGCACACATGCGCACACACACACAGCACACCGCGCACAACGCGCGCACACATGCACACGCACACATGCACACGCACACTCACATGCGCACACACGCATGCACACATGCATGCAACACATGCACACATGCATGTGCACACACGACACACATGCATGCACACGCATGCACACATGCACACATGCATGCAGCACACGTGCACGCATTGCACAATGCACACATGTGCACACACGCAGCACACACACACCAATATGCATGTGCACATGCGATGCACATGCACACGCACAAGCGCACACGCAACACACATGCATGCAGCACACACACATGTGCACACACATGCACAAATGTGCACGCACATGCAGCACACAGGCGGGCACACACATGCACACATGCGTGCGCACACACATGCAGCACACATGCACACATGTGCACACACATGCACACACCCACACTGGTCACGCCCTCGGCTTCACCTGTGTTACAGGTGGACAGTTTTCTAATTGGGATGAGAAATGGGCCGATGCCAGTCTATCCACACCACACTCTTTTGGCGTTCCGACGGGAAGTATTTATGGGACGAGGACCTGCGTTAGCAGTGGGGTCCTTGGCTCGCCACAGCCCTTCCCGGTGTTGTTTGTATTCGGTGTTGTTTGTATCTGGTGTTTATCAAATGCCTGTCGCAGCTGCAGCGAAGCGGTAGCTGCTCTGTAGGACGCACAGAGTGTGGGCCACGCTGCCGCTCCAGGACCCTTTCTCTCTTATTTGGAAAGAGAGTAAATACTTATTATGCTAATTAAGTCACGTTATAATCCACCAGCGGGCTTAACCCCATCTACAAAACAAAAATATTTGACTATAGAAAAATAATGACTATGTAAAAAGGGGATTTGGGCCGACAGCATGTTGTACTATTTTTAAAGCTCAATTTCGAAATCCTATATGATGTGAGGATTTCCGTGGCAGGGTAACGATTTTCATAGCGTGTCATGTTTATCTTTTCCAAACTCCTTCCACCCCAGATTTTCCTTTAAGACACTAGAGTGGGTGAAGCTGCCGTGGTGCGGGGCCTGGCTCTCTGTGTGCGTCCGTGCGGCCCGCCTTCGTGTGAGGGACCAGGGCCCTTGCAGCCTTCCTGCCTGAGGCCGGGCGTGGTGGGGAGCATGACCCCGAGCCACGGACCCCGCTGCTCTCGGCCGCTGGGCAGGCCCCCCTGGCAGCCCTGCACATTGCATCTTGCTGTACCGCTGACCTGCTGGTCCAGGAGGGACAGCGACTGTCCCGCCCAGCCACCGACCAGCCAGCAGCCCCGCAGGCGCTGTGATTCCTGTGGCTGGGATATGGAGGCTGTGTGCTTCACGGGACGGGGGCGGAGGTGACAATTCCTGCAGGGGTGGACATGGGCAGCCCGAAGCCCCAGGCCAGCGGAGGGGACGTGGGGAAGCAGGGAAGCTGGTCCCAAGAGGGAGATGCAGCGGGGAGGGTCGGTGAGGGGAAGGGACAGGAGTCACCGTGCAGCTCCGGAGAGTGAGCTGGGACCAAGCGCCCTGGTTCCCGACCATCCCGTTTCGGTCCCCACGATGTCCATCTGTGTGGCGTTCTGTCTCTGAGTTCCACGAGGCAGTCCAACGGTAAAAGTCCCTTTTTTTCCTCTTTCATTTGAGTGACGTTTCTGTTCACTGAAGCCGGCGACCCCCTAAAGTAACAGTATGTGGAGGGAAAGCACAGGACCTATGTGGTGGAAGTTGTCATTTTGTTGAGAGACAGACACAGAGAGAGAGACCAGTGGAGGACCGGCCCTGCCGCCGCACGGGCAGGTGTCTCTTCCTCCAGAATAAATGGTCAGGGCTACACAGGTCAAGGAAAACCGGATTTAGAGTCCTCTTCTTTGTTGTTTTTTGAATTGACAAAGTTCTTTTGAAGTTCAGAATAAACGTAATAAGCAACAATACAAAAAATAACAACCAACCTTTATTTAGCGGACCGCACCCCACAGATCTCGGTTCTGGGGACGCAGGCAGCTGCCACGCCCTGCGGCTGCCACCTGCCTTAGCTTTGGGGCACCCCTCGGGGCCACTCCCAGCAGGTGCCTGTGGAGGGTGTGGACGCTCCGGCCTGGTCGCTTCTGCCCACCGAGCTGCGGCCCCGTGGGCCATCTGTGCTGGGAGCTGCTCCCGGCCGGCGGGGGCTCAGCTACCCTTCTCCTTTCCTCCCCGGGGTGTTGGCCGCATGCACCTCAGCCCGAGGGCTGCCCCTGCCTCCTCTGCTTGGCAGGGGCCGTCCCAGGGGGGCAGTACCAGTCTCTGTGGTGTGTGATGAGGTGCAACAGCATGGTGCTCCGTCCCATCTTACATCCGAGAACATCAAGGCAGGAGGAAAGGAAGTGACCTGAGCATGCTGGCCCCCTCCCATGCTCTGTCCACTAGGGTACACTGCCCTGTCACCTGCTCAGAATAGATGGTCTCAGAGGACGACACACTTAAGAAAAAGAATCAAGCATCCCGGCCGAGGGCAAATGCCCTGGGGTTCGGGGTGCCGGGCAGTTCCCGGGGCGGGTCCGGCCGCCCTGATGAAGAGGGGTTCTGGGGTGCCAGCTGTGGTGCTGGGTGGGTCTCTGTTGGGAACACAGGGTGGGGAGCCTGGGAGTCCTCAGCTCCGGGTGAAGGTAAGGGGCTCCCCGAGGGCCTAGGCACATTTGGGCACGTAGAGCCGGGTCCGGCGTCGACGATCCGCAGGGACTCAAAGGAGGATCAGGTGCCCGGAACGCATCGCCTTGAATGAAAACCTCCTTTCTGGCCGCATAAACGCAGGAGAGGGTCCCCTCCAGGAGACCATGTCGTCCGGAAGTGGCGGCTCCCTTACCCTGCCCTGTTGTCAGGTAGGTTTGGTTTTTAAAATGCTTTCGTCCACTTTTTGTGATATTGTCACAACTGGCTCTCTCATTGTCCCTAAGCTTTTGTGGGACAGGTTTTGGGGAGGGCGCCGGTCGTGCAAATCCCGTGAGCGCGCGCCGGCGGGAGGGGCCGGCCAGGCTGGTGACAGGCGGCGTTCCACAGCCTCCCCCCCTCCCCCCCCCCCCCCCCCCCCCCCCCCCCCCCCCCCCGCGGGAAGCATCTGTGGGACTGGGACCCAGGGCCCAGACTCCGGCCCAGACTCCGGGGCTGCCTGCCCGCTGCCTGCCCTTCGTGGGGCGGGACCCAGGGCGGTGGCCCTCGGCGCTCCCGCCTTGTGTGTGATGGACCCGGCATCGTTTTAAGGCTGTTGTAGTGAAAAGGGGGTCAAGCGGGGGAGGGGGGGTACGGGCGCCCGAGCAGATGCGAAGTCCCAGCGCCGACCTCTCCTGCCCTGTGTGTCCAGGGCAAACAGGCCTGGGCGCCCTTGGCCCAGTCTGCAGACGTGGGAACTGCGTCCTGTTGCACGGAGGGAGGAGAACGCGGCCCGCTGACTGCGACTGGCTGTGCGACGAAATCGTCCGTGAGCCTCTGTGTCAGCGTCTCCACGGGGTTCTGGCAGAAGCCGCCTCGGGGTGCGGGGACCTTCCGTGCGTGGGTGTGGGAGGGGAGCTGAAGCGGGCCGGGGGGCCAGGCGAGGGGGCTCAGTCACCCTCTGGCCTGGGTGGCCCCGGCCCACACTCGCCGGGTCCGTTTGGCGTCCGTTTGTCCCCGTGGAACCTGGGGCGGCGGCGGCCACCCTCCTCTCCGCTCTTCTGCCCCCTGGTTCCCACGTCCGAGGCCCCCGCACGATGGTCACGGCCCGGCCGCAGCTCTTCGCCTTCGCCGGGGCGGGCGCCGCTCGCGGGGACGGCGTGGTGCGGCTCGGCGTGCGCGCCGGGACGGAGGGGCCGAGCCCGCGTCTGTCCGCGGAACAGGGGACGGAGAAGCCCCGAGGACCGGCTCGCGGCCGCTGCGCAGGGCGCTGTGGGCCCGGCTCCTCCCGGGAGGCGCGTGGCGGAGGCGACGGGGCCGATCACCGTGCTGCCGGCAAATTCAGAAACCTGGTTAATTTGGTGAAACTCAAGATTTCCTGAAATTATTCGTCTCTCGATCCTTCCCTCTTTCAAATGTGTATGATACCCTTTAACCTTGTGCGAACATAACGTTTCATAAACCAGTCTTTAGAAAAGTGTTGGATTAGATGATCCTTCAAGTCTCTTTGAAAAGTCTATTTTTAGGTACTATACACAATTAACACTTTCTCCCTTTCTCCATACTAATCCCTTTTCTGATTTCCTCACGCTTGAATATCCTCAGTTCTCTTCTGTCTCTGTGACCTCAGATCAAGCTGTGCTTCTAGAAAGGCCAGTCACACCAACCTTCAGTCTACCGTTTAGATTTTGCAAAAGTATGAATATGATCAGGATGTAATAAAATAGAATTACCAGGCGATCATTATAAAAATGGAATTATTAATATTCCGTGATGGAGGAGAAGTCGGGACCACAAAATTAGCACCCATCAGCTTAGCTCGTGGTTTGAAAACCCACTGGCAAAGCCTGGTACATTGGCCATCTAGGGCAACGACTTGAAATAATTACAATAGTACTTATTTTGCTCTTAAGAGTCAGAATTTCAAGGAGAAAAGCAGCGGATCTATTTATAACTTCCTTTGGCTGGAGACACAGTTATTAATGTTAAGATTTAACTAGTGAGCTCATTTAATCATCTTTTAGAATCCATGGGCCAGCAGAGCCTATTGGAGGTGAAAATTATTTTAATTTTCCCCAAATGTGAAGAGAGGGAAGCTGGCGTGGGTTACAGGGGACAGTAGGAGCGGCTGTGTTGCCGTGAAATTCTATTTACCTAGAACGCAGGGACTGTTCCGCTCACGCATCTCCTGGTAATCCCAGGACCGGTCTGGAACCCCATTATTTTCCCTCCCCGGTCACGGAGGTTCTTGTCAAAAGTGTGAACTCTGACGTTGTTTTTGTTATAGGAAGTAATAGCCAGTGAACAAAATCCAGTCATCCCTGTCCATTTTTGCGTTATTTCGTGATTAGCTGGCTGCGGGCATATGCGCTCCTGGAGGCTGAGCACCTGCGTTGTGTGCGGGCCTGCTCAGCGCCCCCTGCAGGACGGATGCTGACCGGCGTTTGCTAAAGGATGCGCCGAGGCGTTCTACTCACCTCAAGGTCGCCGTGTGAAGGTCGGATGAGATGCTCCGTGTGAAGGCTTTTGAAATGTTCAATGTTCAGGTGACTGACGTTCATTGAGCGCGTCCCCTGTGCCAGACGCTGTCCCAAGTGCTGTGCATTGTGCATCCAGTCGCATGTTGTTGGGACAGTGGTGCCTGTTTTTGCATGAGCAAAGCAAACGGATGCAGGGAGTGATTCTTGTTTCTTGGGAATTCTAAGTTTCGATAGGTGTCATTGTAGGAAGTAAGCAATCATTGCCACTCAAACTCTACTTGGGTTTAGTAAATCCTGAGAGAATCGATCCAACTTTTTTATTATAATAGATATTTTGCATATTTATTAATTTCTCTGTTTACAGTGTCCTGCCTTTCACAGTAGTTATTTCTCCCGAAAAGGATTTTTATTTGAAAATCTCTAAAGTAATGAATTTCTTCGTGAATGCCTTTCCATCTTCAGTTCTAGAGAGAAAAATATACTTAATTCTTCATGGTTGCTGGCTTCTTTGAAAGTCAGCGCTGTTGAAAAGGTAAGGCGTAGCGTCAGGTACCAGGTGGAAGAGACACAGAGTTAATACCTGAAGGCCCCAGGTGAAAGACATTCCAGGAAGGATCCCAGAGGCTTAATTGGCCTCTCTGTCCCTGCTCCTTGACAAGCCGTCTTGAAGGGCTGGGAGAAGGACCAGCACAGAGGATGAAATCCTACTTCCTAACACAATGATTTACTGGTGTCACGATGTTTTACAAGGGCACAGAATTACTTTTATTTATAACTCCATCATCTGGCAGATAATAAACACTCCTGATGTATTTCTCCTAGGAGATTGACATCTTTGTTTTCAACTAGGATAGGAAAGATCGAGTTTATCTAAAGATAGGATTGTATTAGCCACATGTCTTTGCATTTTCTTCCAATATAGTCTGTTCGATATTTAGTAGCTTTGTGTCTGACATCTGGGTTTTCTTTAGTGACACCATTTGGCCAGTAATCAGAGAAATATTAGCTGTGATTTTTTTAAGGGTGATGATAATGAAGACTTTGGTTTTGAACATAAGGTCAAAAAATGTCAAGTACAGATCATCAAATTAAAAGTAACTAAATCAATAGCATTAGGAGGCTAAAAATACTTCTACTCAGCCCCAGAAAACTAATATGCCTCAGCAGGCCTACGATTAAAAGAAGTGTTAAGGTAATGGAACAAATTTCAAATAATTCAGAGCGCAGATGAGAAGGGGAAGGAGAAAGAAAGAGGTGAATCTTGCATTTAAGGTGGAAGCCAAATAAGCTAAATGGACAGAAACATCCGGGCTTGGTGACAATGCGGGGACATTTACCGGTGAAGGCCGTTAAGGTCGAGGGGAGCTTTCTCCCTGCATCCGCGTCCGCATACTCGCCCGAGGCCACGGGGGTCTGCACCTGCCCAGGAGGTGCCGCGGAGCTCCGTGGAGGACGAGCCACGCGGTGGGGCGAGGATGGTGTGTGGTCGTGTGGCATAGCAACAGCGATCGTGTTACCGCAGGACACTCGTGCAGGGCTCAGGCCGTCCGGGCCCCGCCCTGGTCTGTCATGTGCCGCAGCCACCCAGTGGGGCCAGCGCTGTTATCACGCCCGGGTCTCCGAGGGACGGAGGCGCAGACAGGCCGCGCGCCTCCCGGAGGCGGAGGAGCAGGGGCGACCCGTCGCAGGGCCGCCTGCTCTGCAGACGCGCAGGTGCACTGGCCGTGGGTCCCGGGCGCTGGCCTCCGCGGGCGTCTGGCGCGAGCGGGCCGGGTGTGATGCTCTGCAAGGGATCTTCTTCTGGGGCCTCCTGATCCCCAAACCCAAGCTGGCTGCCCCCGCATTCTACGTGGCTCCTGGGGACCTTCGTGGGGGCAAGCTTCCGTGTTCCAGGGCTCCTCTTCAATGCCCTCAACCTGGCTGTCCCGAGCATTCCTGCACGTCCCCCTCCCCCCCACACATTATTTCATAAACGAACTTCTCTGGGAAACTCTCAGGTAAACGAATGTAACGGACACAACAGTGCTGTTGACTCGGGTCTGTCTGGGGCTCCACCGTAAGTGAAACTTACAGGAAAGAAGCAAAGTGCACGGGTTCGGGAAACACACTTCTCTCCTCCAAACGTGTCCACCCCTGTTCTCCTCGCTCTGGAGACCCGGTCGGGGTCTAGGTGGGTGCAGTCCGTCCTGTTCATGTTACCCCTGAGCCCTGTGCTGGGAGTTAGAAGGCACTGCCCTCCGCCTCAGGAGCTTATAATCTTGTTAGAAGTAGAAAATGCTCATGTCTGAAATTAAAATGTGTGAGAACAGTAGGAGACAGTGACTGCTCTGGATGGGAGAGGTGGACAGCCTCCTAATGCAGGGAGTATTGATCTGGGCCTTGCAGGACGGGAATGCGGTGGGCAGTGCGGGAGTGGGCGGTGGATTACAGGAAAGCCCGCGAGTGAGGACCGGGACTCTGGAGGGACCCGCAAAAAGCTTGGTCTGCAGTGAGCAAGTGGGCCACACCCTAAATGATAGGAAAAGCGCTTTTCGGGCCCAGAAGATTGATATGAAATATGAATCTAGCATTGAGGGATTGACTGAGAGGCCTGCACACAGGAGACCAGCATGTTCGCGATGCTCTGGCTGTAATTCAAGTGCGAGGTGCATCAGAGGCAGCAGGGGCAGGAGGCAAAGGGAGCCGTGCGTGGAAGAGACAGTTTAAAGGGACACGTCACAGAGTCACCGGCGATAGAGACAAAGGTAAGGCATTTTAATGGAAAAATGTTTGCTGCTCCCTTACGTGGTAGGTCCTGTCTTGATGATGGAAGGCTGGCGGATGGGTGACCGTTCAGGACTGAGACAGAGATCTGACAACTGTCCTCAGAGAGGTGTTTGTGAAACTGCGTGAGCGGGTGAGGTGGACGTTTCGGAGGGCCCGGGAACAGAGGTCGGCCCCGTGGCGAGGCCAGAGGCTAGGGCGTGTCAGGCGTGACAGAGGCCACCAGGCCTATAGTGGCCACAGGGAAAGGTGCTGAGAAAAGACCTCGAACCGCTGTCAGTCAGGAGGCCCATGATGCAGCCGGACCTTCAGGCGGGGCGCAGACGACAGATGAGATCCGCTCGGCGGATGCTTGTCAGTTGCAGGTCGTCGTGGCCGGTGTTGTTTGGACTGTGACAGTAGTCGACGTAGCAGCCCCTCTGCAAGGGAAATGTTAGGCATTTCCACAAAACCGGAACAGATGGTCTCAGGGAAGGCGGATGGAGCCAGCAGGGGCAGGTGGGGTTCAGACGAGGGAAATGCCGCTCCTAGCTTGGGGAGCACCAGCGGGAGAGGAGAGGAAGGAGAGAGAAGGGGACCAGAAACAAACCTGGCAGGAGGCAAAGTGAGCTAGGCTTTGATAGATGACCAGGATTCGAGTGTCCCCAGGGGTGGAATGGGATTTTGAGAAGCTGGATCAGAGGGCCAAATAACAGGGGTTGAAGATAGTAAGACGTTCTGGATTACCAAGGAGCAGGCGTATGAAGGACAGTAATGTGTGAGGGGACTGGAAGGATCGGGGAGGGCCGGGTGTGGAGGGCCCTGGGTAGCAGTGCAGGTGGACTTGACTAAGCAGCGCGCGCGCGCGCACACACACACACACACACACACACACACACTAGCTTATTGCTGAATGATTTACATACACTATCACTCAATCATTTCGAAATGCACTGTTCATTGCGTTTTGATAAAAGTCTTCGTGCAACTATAATTTTCGAATACCTCCATTGCCCCAAATTCCTCACGTCCCTTGCGTCATCACCTGCCCCACCCCAGCCTCTGGCACCCACTGAGTTCCACGTGGTCCCGCCTTTCCTGGGACCTGCCGGAAGCGGATCACACAGTTCGCAGTCTCTGTGTCTGGCGCCTTTGGGAGCATGATGTGTTCGAGGAGCGTGACCTTTTCGAGGTTCACGCACGCTGCTGCATGTGTTGGTGGTTGATTCATTTTGTTGCTGAAGGTTTCATTGCACGAATAGACTACATTTTGTTCCTCTAGTCACCAGCTGATGGACTTTTTGTTCCTTTCCAAGTTTTGGCTCTTGCGGATACTGCTATGGTGAGTGTTCACGTGAAAGTTTCCATGAGGACGTATTTCTTCACTTTTCTTGGGAAGGTGCCTAAAAGTGGGCTTGATGGGTCCGCTGGCAAGTGCATGTTTGTTTTAATAAGAAACCGCCAACCCTTTTCCCATCTTCTATACCCCGCAGTAACGTGTGTATATTATTTCATAAGGTTAGCTAAAGGTTTAAACATTTTATTGACATTTTCAAAGAGCCGTCTCTCGGTTGCATTGATTTTTGTCTATTGCTGGACTATATTCTGTTTCATTGATTTCTGCACTATCTTAATGTTTCTTTCTTCCTCACTTTGTGTTTAATTTGTTCTTATTTTTATGGCCTCCCGAAGTGGAATTTTATACCGTTGATTATAGACTTTCCACTTTTCTAATACAAGTTTTGAGTGATGAATTTTCCTCTAAGTGTGACTTTAGCTGCATCCCACAGATTCTCCTGTGTTGTGTTTTCATTTTCATTTATTTTCCTATGATTTCTCCTTTGACTTGTTGGTTGTAAGTATCTCGTATACTTTCCACATATTTGGGAATTTAATGAATATTTTTTCTGGTATTAACCTAAAATCGAATTCTGCTGTGGCCCTAGAACACGCTCTTTATACTTTCAGTTTTTTAAATTTATTGAGACTTGTGTTATGGCCCAGCATATAGTCTGTCATGGTGAATGTTCCATGTGCTTTTGAAAAGACCGTTTTTCTGTGAGATGCTGAATATTTTGCGTATTTTGCTGTTGTTGGGTGGAGTGCTTTTTGATATCAATCGTTTGATAGTGTTGTTTAAATCTCTATATCCTTACTGGTTTCCTGTGTACTTGATCTATGAATTATGGAGAGAAGAGTAGTAAAATCCTAGCTATACTTATTTGTCTGTCTCTTCTTTTCTCTCATTTTTGCTTTGTGTATTTTGGAGTTCTGTTGTTAGGTGCGTGTATGTTTATGTATTTCTGCTATTTCGAGCATCTCATCATTATGAAGTGTACTTCCTTGTCTTGAGTATTACTCCTGAGCTTAAAAACTGTGTATTTGATATTAATATATCCACGCCAGCTCTCCCATGTGTAGAGTTTACATCTCCTTCCACTTTCACTATCTTTGTAGCTTTGAATTTAAAGTGTGTATGTGAGCGGTATTCACAGTACCCTGAACAGGCCGGGTCCTGTCTGATCTTGGAAGCTAAGCAGGGTTGGACCTGGTTAGTACTTGGATGGGAGACCACCTAGGAAGACCAGGTCCTGTAAGTGTGAAAAATAATAAATAAGGGCTTGTAAGCTGACAAGGTCCTTGCAATCTGTAGGTCAACCAGGGTTGCCTTGCCTAAAATAAATTTATATATAAAAAAAATAAAGTGTGCACGTGAACAGCATCTAGTTAGATCTTGCTTTCAGCTCTAGTCTGACAGTCTCTGCCTTTTGACTGGAGTGGTTAGTGAAATTGGTTAGTGAAATTGCATTCAGGCTAACTCCAGTTCAAACGGGGAAGGACTCAAGGAGGCCAAAGGCGGGAAGTGAGACCCTGTGGGGCTCCAACCCTCAGGGGTTGAAAGGCCTGCTGCTGTCCGTGAGTCTCGGCTGAATTCGTGTCGGTTTGTAGACTCACTTCCTCTGCTCACATGGGTCCGATTGGCCCCGGGGCCCCGCCGGCGGGGCCCGGAGCTCCAGAGGCCTGTGCTCGCAGCCCGACTTCCTCTGTCTCTCCGCTGGAATTTCTGAGAATTCCTCTGGCCATCCCAGCGGCCGGGTTTGGAAGAGTCTTGGGGGCAGGTGACCCTGTCATTGCTGGGCCTGGGAGGAGGGGTGGTGGGATCTGTGGCCCCTCCCGACTAGGAGGAGGGTCCCCCACCCGCGAACTGGAGAGTAGACAGCAGCGGCTGCCTCCCCCGCACATTAAGAACTGCTTTGCACAAAAACTGCAAAAACCATCCCCAGATCTTAGAAGACTCCCCAATGCCTGGCCCACTGTGTCCCGCTAACCTCAGGGCCTGTTTTCCCCTCCCTGCCCCCCACCTTCGTGCGCTCTGCCCAGTGACCCTGGCCTCCCTGCTGTCCCATCAGGCCATGCGGGGCACATTTCTGCCTCAGGGCGCCGGCGCCGTGATGTCTCCGGCCCAGGACGCTTCCCCTCCATTGTGTGTGTCTCTCTCGGATGCGAGGCCTCTCGGGGCATCCTGCCCCCAGGAACCGTGAGACGAGGGGCGCGTGAGAACAAGCTCGCGCACCCCGTTGCGGGATGCCTGGTGATCCCCGAACCGCCGAGGCCCGGGAGGCCTGGGGCGGGGGGCTGAGGCGCTGGCACGGGCCGCGGGGGGCTGAGGAGAGGGGACAGCTCCGTGCCCCCGGTTCGGGCCCGGGGGCCGGCACCTGCGGGGCCATCGGTGCGGAGCCTGCACCGGGCGGACGGGGCGCGACGCCCGCGTTGCCGGATGCGGCGCCGAGGCCCCGGCGCCGGCCCGACCCGCGTCCCTCCCTCCTCGCTCCGCACGGTCAGCTCCGTCCACCTCCGGGTCAGGTGTCACGCCCGGATGAGGCTGCCTCTCGCCCCCCCCCCCCAACAGAAGCGGTTTTCGTTTTCCAGGCTCCACGGCGACCACCAGCGTCACGTGAGCGTTTCTGCTTTGTGACGTCCTTCGCGACGCTGTGACCCTCTCGAGGTCCGCGGTGGCCTGCCCGCGTGTCTGTTTCCCGTGATGGGACACGTGGCACGTCCTCGGCACATGGCTGTTGGACGGCTAAAGCCGAAGGTTGGCGGACCCAAAGCGGAAAGGCCGGGAAAGTGGGCGACAGAGGCACCGGCACTAGTGAATTCCCGTGTGGCTTTTGGGGAGAAAAGGCCAAGGTCAAGGTGGCAAGCGGTCTGTGTGTTGCACATTCAAAATAAATCGTGGACACAGGTCGAGGGCCGAAGAACGTAAGTCAACATTTTGGAAAGAGGGAGCGAATGTAACCGGTTCCTGGGTTTTGACGGAGGAGGCCAGCGGGGGTGACGAGGGGAGATACCGAAGGCGCCTGGGACGGCGGGGATCTGGCCTTGAGGTCACCTGGCTTGCTGTCAAAGGCCGCAACACACGTGTAAGGAGCAGAGGCGAGGAGCCGCGCGCGCGCGCGCGGGGGGCGTTCGCGTGTGGCGGCCCCGGGCAGGTCTCTGCAGCTCCGGGGGTGACGCGCGGCGTGGCACTTCCTCGTCAGGATCGCTGTCCCAGGGCTCGGGAGAGGGGACATTCCTCGTGCCCAGCCATGTGGAGAACGGAAAGCAAACTCAGACCGAGGGAGCGGCGGGCCAATCAAGCTGGTGGATCTCGTCGAGTTTGCAAACGGAGCTGAGCCTGGAAGCTGGGCCTCTAGCGAGCTGGTCGCAGGAGGCTCCCTCGCTGGGCGACGCTGCTGGGAGCTCAGGGGAGGGACAGCCAACCTGCACGTGCCCGGGACAGGCCAGCCCCACCGGAGGGAGGCCGGGCGGACAGACGTTCCCTGAAGCTGAATCTGGAGAAGCATTGCACGGCTGCAGCAGCCCGGAATTACTGAGAAAGCGTGAACTTCGGACCAAGGGGCTGGGCTGCTGCGGATGGAGCCGGCGCGGGCGGGCCGGGGCCAGCGGGGCTGCTTTGCCGCCTGACTCCAGCCCCCGGAATGCCAGCCCCATGCAGCCCCACCTTCCTAGTTCACGGCTGGCACCCACCGGCGCCCCGCACCCAGCTGGGGCTTGGAGGTGCTCAGGACGATTTTCGAATGAGGGGCCTGGGAAGCAGGAAGGAGGGGGAGAAGCGAACTCTGGGAGGGCTGGTGACGCGTCTTCCGCTCGGCGTTTCTTACCTAGGAAGCACCTGCGGAGTGTCAGTGCCTGCGACATAGTTGTAGATGTTCGTTCTCGCCCCCCGTCCCCCCCGGAGTTCTAAGGAGGTCCAAGTTTGCTAGGCAGTGTAACCCAAGGGACGTGTGGAAAGCAGGTTCGATTCGGATTCAAGGTCAGCTGGAGTCAGGGCTGCCTGAGAAAATCCCAGATGCCCAGCTTAACGTGAATTTCAGATAATAACGGGTGACTCTGAGAAAGAAGATGCCTACCAAGGAGGGCTCCTGGTGGCTAAGTGGGCTCACATTTAAAAACAGCCCAGCAGCCATTGCTAAGGGGGCCTCTCCCGCGAACCGCACTTCAGGGAGAAGCGTGCACTAAGCTGCCTGCCTCCCACCTGCGCTGCGTTGCTGCTCTCCCAGCGGCCCTGACAAAGGAGTTTCTGGAACTGTATTTCAACCAACAGGACGAGGCTTTCCCCATGGAGTCCAAGCTGCTCAGCTACATCCTCATCAGCATCTGCACTGACCAATCAGAGCAGCTCCGTTCTGACCAATCAGGACAGCGCCTTTTGGACCAATCAGAGTGTGAAGGTTTGGAGTCCTTATCTGCATGAGGCTGGACCCATCAGGAAGGGGGGCAGGACAGGACTTCTGTCTGTGTAAGTCTGCTCTCCGGGCTCAGGGAGCACCCTTCCCTGTCCTGGCCAGGGCAGGGTGAGCAGAGCTGTCCAGCCAGAGGCGGGTCTTGCCGGGGGGCCACCTCACAGCCGCGCTGCCGCGACTGAGCTGTACACTGTCACGCCGCCCCAAAGCTGTGCTGTATCACAGTGGCACTCTTTGCCTGAGTCGTTTCTTTCCTCGCTACACCCCAAATCTAGGATTCCTGTTGGTGTTGAATTGGCACCAACGACCATCAGTTGACACAACAAATAACTTCTTTAGTACAAGTATGTTATGAAATGTTTGGAGCACACTACTTGTTGTTAGTCTGGAATTAATATTTAGCCAGTTGTCATGTGTTTCTGTATTCCTCCGCCCAGTCTCTGCTCAGTCTTGTAGCTCTAGCTCATGAGCGTGCACTGTGGCTGGCCCCGTGTGTGGGAGCTGGTGGCCTGTGGACAGATACCTTTCCATGGTCACACACCTGCACCCTTCCCTTCCGCTAGTCTTCCCGCAAACACTTGGTGTTGGAAAGTGGTTATGAGAACCTAGGGACACACCAGTCCCTTGGGAAGAGTAGCCAGGTCATGATGACCGCGGTGGTGACAGAAGACAAAAGATTACCAGAGACAGGTTCGAAACACGCTTGGACCTCAGTTCCCACCGTTTCTGGCATCCTCTGTTCCAGGCATCGCCACTCCGTGTGGCTGTGCTCAGGCCGTATAAAGTTCCGGTTCTGACCTAAGACCCTGTTGAGAATTATTAAAGAGTGATACTCATGATTCAGACCCCTCCTTACAAACCGTAAGTTGTTAATGCTGAGGAGAAACGTTGTGAAGTCCTTTTTTTCTGCAGATGGGCCATCGAAGTGGAGATGGTTGAAGAGAGAACTGAGTTCAGACTCTCCTGCTGCTCCTCACCCCCACTCCCCCGCCCTCCGCTTTGAAGACCAGCCGGTGGCTGAAGGCTCGGTGCTTTCCTGCATTTGTAAACATCCCTATGGCAAGGTACAGGGCAGTGTGAGCGATGAGAGAAAGCCAGGCAGCATCTGTAGCTCTAGTTGACTTTCGCAAAAAGAATTTGTTATAATATGAAGTGTCACTCACTGTTGCCTTGAACGACAGAGGACAAAAGAAATTAGCTACCTGGAAGTCGCTAAGTCAACCAAATGTGAAGAAATGAATTAGACTCTGACCTTCCCATTGCCCCAAACCTAACAAAGTGGCAACAACATGGATCACCTATGGAAGCGATATGTTTTGTAAAAATCTCCTGGTTGGCAGGGACCGGAAAGCTTGGTCCAGCTTCTCATCTGATCTCGGGCAACGAAAAACACCCTCATTGATCAGATACTTTCCCAAGTATCTGATGTTTGTCCCCAGACTCTAGTGGAAGTTTTGCTGAGTTCTGTTCATGTGTAACTTACTCGTTACTGGCAAGTCAGGTGACCCACATACCTGGGGAAGAAAAACAGTGTCAGTTACCTGATACCTTCTTCATTCACACTTCGTTTGAGCTGGCAAATTATACGTGTTTCTTTTTCTTGGGAGTTAAGCATTTATTTCCTATCTGCAGGAAGCCAGACTGGCATGTCTGTTACATACTCCATGAGATCTCACCAGGAAAACCCGTTTAGTTGAACTTTTCTTACGTTCGTATTCTTTTTCGTATTTTAAAATGGGAGTTAGGAGTGCAGGAGCGACATGAAGGTGTTTGCTGGGTTAGAAAACCTGGAGCGGACGCAGGATTGTTTGGTTGGAAATGTGGAATTATTGAGATTAAAGGCCGTGTTATTTTGGATACAGTGGTTTTATTTGTTTTAAGGAAAAAAGTATGTTCAGCATGCTGCTGTTCGCACGTTCATTTCCTTGACAAAATACAAGGGTCTTGGAAACAAGCGTCTTTGGATCGCTGGTCACTTAGGAAGGTTGGGGACCCACGGGCTCTGACCATGGATTCAGATCAGCCACTTCCACTCAATGCGACGTGCTGGGTATGACTCAGGAGGGGTCACTGTCCTGGGGCGGATGGAAAGGTGAGTGGGACCTTGGCTCCGAGAACCTCGTGGTTGGGCGCAGAGCAAGGGGCACAAGACAATTGCCAGAAATAACAGATAACAAAGCATGGCTGATGGGTTCCGTGGAAAAGGTGAAACGTTACAGAAGTTTTGACTCTGACCTTGGGGAGCAGCATGAGGCCAGAATTTACCCAATAGCCACAATTCTCTGCTGTCTTCATTGATCGTGAGATTTTTAAAAAGTATTATCTGGGAGGAGACACTTTCCAGAGGCCAGAAAGCAGCCATCCTCTCTGCCGGCCTAATGCATTATCACCATTAGCTTCCAAGTGAGAGAAAGCAAGCTCGCATTGATCCTTGCTATCGATTTACAAAAATGAAAGCTGTCACATGCGCCTGGAACTTTAGAAGCTCCCAAACAGTCCTGACACAGGAGGGAATCGGTGCTTTGCATCTTCTTCCCGAACGATCTTCGGAAGAAAATTACGCTTCGAGCTTCATCGCACACAAGGTTAATCACACTCATTAACGTGTCATTTATTCATTCTGGTGCAAAGTTTCGTTGAGAGTTTAATTGAGATGTGTTACTGGCAGCACACAAACGCGAAGCCTGCATTATCGAGGGTCGGTTCCCTTTTTTATAGTAAACTCCTTAAAAACCAGTAAGTGTTGCTAAAAACGTAGCCTCGCTAGTGATGCGTGGGAGTGCACTGGGCCGGCCGCCTGCTGTGGGCTTCCTCCCGTCTCTGAGAAGGACACGGGAAGTTTGCTGGAGGGGGGCCGAGGCCGTGGACGGGACAGCGCCCACGACGTGCGGCAGAACACAGCTCGTCCAGCAGGGCGGCCGCCAGACACTGTCCAACGTGTAACGATTCTGGAAGTTGACAGTGACAGCATAGTCCCGAGACGCTGTGCCGAAGCGCCTTTATCCAAACCGCCGAGCTCTTTCAGAGTGAGGAGGCCTCCCCGCGGAGGGACGGCTCCTGGGCACCGGGTCCGGTCTCGGAGTTCTGGCCGGACGCCCCTCTACCTTTCCCAGAGACCTTACTAATCAGTTGCACTTACTGGAACGTGGGTGGAGGAGAAGGAACTTTATGTTTATTTATTCAGCGGAGTTTTGGATTCGGTCTCATGGACATACTGTGCAGTGACCGACATCTGTCACCTCGCCCGGGGACACACCTTTCCCTTGCGACGGGGACTCCTAACGTCTCCTCCCTTAGCAGCTTTCAGATCTGCAGCTCCGTGTCCTTAGCTACAGGCTCGACAGAGCTTTCTGGTTGGAGGCCAAGTCTCGTGCACACACCTGCGTTGTCTGGGACAGCGCTTCCAAGAGCGGCAAGCGGTTGAACACGGGTAGACGATGACATTTAGGGCCCAGGCGGCGCGCGTGTGCCTCAGTGGGCGCGTGCATGTGCGTGTGCGCGCGTCCCCGCGGAGCTACCCGCGCGCAGGAAGCCTCGGAGAACGGCGGACAGCGTCAGCAGACGCGGCAGCAGCCGCAGCAAGCGTCCACCTGCTCCGGGATGTCTTTGTAAAGCGAGTTCAGCTTACCGCTTCTCCTCTTAGTTTTCCTTGGCTTAATTGCAGGTGATGAGTCAAAAGCGCCTTCACCTGTTTTCGCCTTTCATCTTCCGCAGACAAAGCAGGCTGGGGCTTGGGCCTTGATCTGTGGCGTGCTCAGGGCCTGGGTATTAAAGGGGCTGGATCACCCTCAGGCTTTTAAGGGGTTTTTTGGGTTAAATTGATGAGCATGTATAATAAATCGAAGCTTTGTTGTTTGGCAGATTTTTTTGTATTTGTTATTCTTTTATCAGTCGGGAGACCGGGGACTGCGCCCTCCCCCGCCCCGCGTCTCAGATTTGCCTCGAGATTTGTAATCGGCTGAGAGGGCCTTTGATACTACAAATATTTTTGTGTTTCTGTTTCTCAAATAATTGCCGTAAATCCAAGTACCTGAGTGTCTAGGCGTCTGAGGTTAGTGCCGCGGCGGCTTGTGCCAGGCCCGGTGACGGTCGTCCTCTGTGTCTCTGCGTCTCTGCGGACCGGCCGTGGGGGTCCGCCCGCCGGCGCTTGCGTCCCCGGCGCCCCACCTGAGCGCGGCCTGGCGATGTCGCTGCGCTGGGGCGGGGCGCGCGCAGCGCGGCCGGTGGGTCCTTCCGCTTCGTTCCTCTGCAAGTTTCTTTTGTGCAAAGCGGAGGGGAATGAACGCAGTGACGCTGCTCTTACGGCTGCGGCCTTTGGGGGGCGCCGCGGATCGCGAAGGCGGAGCAGACACTGCGCCGACGCGGTCAGTCTGCGTGAGCCGCGCGGTGCCAACGCGCCATGCGCACGCGGCGAGCCTCGGGCCGCCGGGCTCCTGCGCTCTGTGGGGCAGGGGGGTCACTGAGAGCATGCTGTCAAGGACACCCCCGACGCTTCCACGACACGGCAGAGCATGGAACGGCGTGCGTGCGCGTGCGTGCGTGCGTGTGTGTGGACACCGACGTGTTCACTTCGGGGTGGCAGGAGGGGGCCCATCGGCTTCCTCTCCCCTTCGCTCCGGCGGGCCCATGCCCAGCGGAGAGTGGAAAGGCGACCGCGCACACAGCAGGGCCGGGCCGACTTTGTTCTGGGCCCGCCTTGTTTTCCGCGCGTCCCGCTGATTGAACTCTGCCCGTACTTGCTGAGAGGCCCGACTCCCTCCGCTTAAGTCTCTGTAAATAACACCGAGCTCCCTCTCCCCGCGCCGCGGCTTATTTCTCGTTTTATTCACTGCCGCAATCCGTTTAATCGTATCCCTTGGAAATAATATGAGAAAGTTATGCTGTTTTACTCCATCAGATTTAATAAGTTTGGAGGCTTTCCAAGTGCCGGGCATTAATCACACTTAAACCCGGGCCCTGACAGCGCACCCACCCGAGCATTCGTGTCGGACGCATAAAGCAGCCTGCGTTAATGCCCACAGCCCTCTGTGCACTGAGCGCTCGCCCGCTGCCAATAAAACTCGCTTCGTAGCCGGGCCGGGCGAGGACGGGGTGGGGTTTTTAACGACATGTTAAGCGTCTCATGGATGACCCTTCCTCCCCTGTGCTAAAGCTTTCCAGAATCACACGGGGAAAAGTGGAGCGCGGGGAGCTGGGACTCAGGAGGCGGTGTCCGGAGTCTGGGGGACAGCACAGGCGAGCAGAAGCGGGGGCCTGCGGTGGGACAGCCCCCTCGTCTCCGGCTAGGGGTGGGTAAGAGGTGCACGGACCCCACAGCCTGTGGGGCTGCAGGGAACGCGAGCTGCCGGGTGACACCCGCTGTCGCGGGGCGGGCTCCCAGCACGCTTTCCCTGCTGCGTCCACAGAGCACGTCCCTGCCGATGGCCCGCCGGGCTTGCAGGCGGAAACCCCCGCGGGCCGCGCGGCTGCGCCTCCAGGGAACGCGGAGGAAGTGGCGGGACGCAGCGCTGCCCGCCTCCCAGGCCCCGCCCCGCCGCCAGCGGCCGGATCTCCAGGTGCCGCCGGACCTCCAGGTGCGGCCGGAAGGCACGTGTGTTATGCACCACACGGCACCGTCGCGCCGACCGTCGTGAGGCGGCGTGGCGCGGAGGACCGAACTCCGCCAAGTCAAAGACGCTCTGAGAAGGTGCGGACCAGGCCAGGAGCTGCTGGCCGGCGAGGTGTCAGGCAGGCGGCCAGGCCCCGGCCCTGTGTGACCTTGCGGCCCCACTTGACCTGTCCATTCTCAGCTCCCGGACCCTTCCCCTGTGTCGCGCACGGTCCTGGGTTGGTTACTGCGTGGCCGCCCCTGGAGGCGTGCGTGTGCATGCTGCATTTCATTGGATGAAGACTGCGCATGCAGGATATTGCCACTTAAATCTGAGAAGACAAACTACCCACATAAACAAATGAGCGAGCACAACAAGCAAAGATCATAATACAGTGGCTGACGGTTTATAATCGTACAATAATTGATTTGCATCAGGCAAATGAGGTAGCTGGACAGTTGCTTCTGTCTCTTCTCTATAACCCATGCTGAAAAGGAGTCTATGTTTAGAAAACATGGCTTTAGATACACATGGAATTTATCTGTCTTTACCTCCCGGTCATAAATAAATGCATCTACGCGTGTTTGCACACGTACGAATCCAGCATTGATCTGGGAGACACACGCGGGTGGCAAGTCACCGTGGAGTTTGGTGGCACCGCTTTGCAGGGCTGGTGTCGGCACTTAACAATTTCGTGTGGCGATTGTAATCTTTCCTGGAAAATATCTTAATCCACATGACATCACGCTGTGAAACAAGCTGCATTCATGACTCACTCTTTAAACAGTAATTTAGAAAGTTTTCATCTCATGCCGGTTGGGATCCAGGCGCTCGCCTAGGCGTGAGGGCTGGAGGGACCGAGTTCCTGCTGACATGGAGCTCGCATTTGGGGGTGACGGGGGCAGGGGCGGGGAGGCAGTGATACAAAGGGATTCAGTGTAGGGTGAGGAGACGGGTTGCAGTGGGCACAAGCCTGTCGCGTTAACGTGGTCAGAGGAGTCCCACACAGGGCACATGAGCAGAGACCCGAACGCAGCGACTGAGCGAACCTCGGAGACATCTGAGGGAAAGAACATTCTAGAAGGAACAGCAAGTAGAACGACCTTGAAGCGAGGGTACTTGCTGTGTGCAGGGAACATCTGTTGTTCTCCCACAGCATATATTGTCCGTGTAAATATGTTTCTAACTTCGCCATCAGTTTCAAGTATAAATGAAATGCCTTCCACCTGGTCCGTGAGTGTTTAGAGGCTGAGGCCGTAGCTTCCTACTGCATACTGAACCTCAGAAGGTTCAGCCCCATGGCGAGCCCATAGTGCCCAGCAAACACATATTAAAGTTAACAGACTCGTGATTGAAACATGAATATTAGTAGCCTGTAACGGGATGGGTGTGTAGTGCGTAGGGAACATTTTCAAAGGATAAGAAAAAATTTATCTGTTCATTATTTCTGGTTCAGTCGCCTTTCAGTTAAGGTTTTGTGTGGTCTCATCAGGCTCAGACGGTCGTGGAGCACTGTCCCAGGAGATGGCCCAGTACCGGGCATTCGGCAGAGCTTTTTCTCAGTGTTGAGTGACCGCTGCGGTCCTACAGTTAAGTGGAACCCAGTGGACAATGACAGCTTTCGAATGTCGCACGGAGGCGCATGGTAAGTGTTTGAGAAGTTAGTTGTGAGTTTGTCACTCTTAGGAAAGGTGCGTTTTGCTCGGTATAGAGCAGTGTCCTGGTGATGAGTGCGTGATGACTGAGTTGACCCGTGCTCGGGGCGTTGGCGTTTAGAGGACATCCCAAGGGCAAGTCTTCCTGAAGCGACTCCTCGTGGGAACATCCCTGCCTGCGTGGGTGTAGGCCGTCGAGAGCATGCGGGTGTTTCACCGTGTTGTACAGGGGTAATGTGTAAGAGAATGTTCCAGAAGGGCAGTAAGAGCAAAGGTCCTGAGGAGGGAGGGATCTTGGCGCACAGTAAACGTCAGGAAGGCGCCTGGTCGTGTTCCTACAGCGACGTTCTGCTCAGGCCTCTCCACCAGAGCAAGACCCGGAATGACGGGGGTCAAGCTGAGTGAAGAACATGATGCCGGGCACATGTGGCGGGATTTCTGAGCCCTAAGGAAATGCGAAGCGTGGGGTGGGGGGTGAGCAGTACCGGGAGAGGCAGGTGGCGGTTTCTGTTCCTTCGTGAATATCCAGAACTGCAGCCTTGCGACAAGGATCCGGAGCAGAGGCTTGTTGGGGAGCACCTGTAGGCCTCCCGAGGGGACACCCCTAAGCCCCGTGAGCTCCATAACTTGCAGGGCCCAGTGCAAAATACAAATGCAGAACCCCTTTTCAAAAGGGACCAACAATTGAAGACCATCCCAGCAGAGCAGTACGCCGGGCGTGGTGACCCCTGAGTGCGGGGCTGTGGGTGACCAGAGGCACAGAGGGCGAGCCCACGAGAGGCTGGCCCTGTGGAGGGGCTGCGTTCAGGGCCGGGTGTTCGCTGCGGGCAGCTGATGCTTGTTCCCGCTGGAGACCCCGTGTGGAGGCGTCCGCGGGCCGGTCCCCTGGCGGAGGGGTTTCATTCGCTGCGCCTGTTCCCACTCTGAAGTCCTGAGGGCCCTATGCGCCCTGTGCGTCGTGTGCGCCTTGCGCGCCTTGTGCGCAAAGGCCCGTGCGCTCCAGGGGCTGAAGGCGTCTCCAATGGCGGACTGGGAGTGACCTCCGTGTGCCGTCCTGATGTCTCCGGGCCGCAGGCTGGGCCCTGAGGTACCCGACGTGTGTGCGCGCGCCGGTCTACCAGCACCCTGCAAGGCCGCTCCAGGAAGGGCACGGAGCGAGACAAAGGTGCCACCAGCCTTCTCGTGGCCCGGCTGGGGCCGAGGGCTGCAGCAGGCAGGGTGGGGGCAGCGTGTGTCCTGCTGGGGTCAGTGCAGAGGAGCGGGACCTCGCCTTCCAGTGTGACGGCCACCGAGTGAGCGGGCATGCTGACCCAAGGCTCCCACGCGTTCCTGGTCCGTGGGGAAGGCCCTTGAGCAGAACCTCGTGTGGACGGAGCGAGCTGGAAAGTGTGAGAAGTCGCAGCCCCGTCGTGCGTAAAAATGCTCCCCCAGTTTCATTTAGCAGGAAACTACCATTTAGTAGCATTCAAGTCGCACGGACGAAGTTCGTGACGCAGCGTCCTGTGCCTCCGAGGTCCGCTCGGGACAGTGTTCGCTGCCTCAGTTCGCGGGCTTCCTCAGGGGATGCTGCTGTCCCCTTCCTCTCCTGGGCCGGAAGCGCTGTGTGGTCACCAGCGTCCACCCGCTGTCCCCAGGCCCCCAGGGAGGGGGGCCTTTCCAAGTTTTCGTCATTAGTTTGGAGCTGTGCGTCATGTGAAACTGGGCAGGGGCACTGTGTCCCCTTTCTCAAGAGGCGCTGTGTGCCACCGTCCCCTTCCATGACATCCCCAGGCGGGCGCCATGTCCTTCAGGCTGCTGGGCACCTCCTATGCAAACCGCGCCGTATGCCGTTATCAATATGAAACCCTCACACACTACATTCATCTGACACACACACCGGCAGCCCCGGGGCCAGGCGCCGCGTGCGGCCGGCGGGGATTCCGGGGGAGCAGGGCGGGCGGCCCAGCTCTCCCGGAGCTCGTGGTCACGTGGGGAGACAGGCAGTCAGGAACCCAACGGCAAACGCCGACCCCCGCGCAGCAGTGCCGGGGAGGAGGCGAGAGCAGCGTTGGGGGCGCAGCGAGGACGTCGTGGACTGCAGGCGGGCGCCGCCCCTCGGAGCAGACGGCACTGACTCGGATGGGAACGGAAGGAGCGGCCCCGGGACGGTGGGGCGGAGCGGTTCTGCTGGGGCGGAAGCAGCATTCGCACGTCTGAGGGAGGGGACAGGGCCAGCTCCTCTCGCGGGGTGGGGGAGGGGCTTCAGGGGTGATCAGGGCTGTCTGCATGGGCCTTGGAGGGCGGGCGCAGTGCCCACTAGGCGTGGGGACACCGAGGGACCGGGCGGTTCCCTCAGGAGAAAGCGGGGGTGGGGGGGTGACTCCTGTGGCATCGCCACTCTGACCAGTCAGTCTGGTAGCCCCAGGAGGTGAAGAGCAGGAGGCGGTCCTATTTCTAGGACCCTCACGATGACTGTGGAAGTGCAAGGCTGACGCCCAATTGCAGAAAAATGAAAAGTCTGCCTCCGGGCAGGAAGGGATTTATGCTCTCGCAGGCCCAAATCCTACACTCGCGTGACATCCAAGTTATTTTTGATTTCTAAAGATGTAGGAAAACTATTTTCTTGGAGACAACTGTGTGGTTTGGTGTATGATAAGTATGTGTTTGCGAGATCAATGGCAAAGTTATACGCGGAAAGTTGCTGCTTTAAAATACAGCCCATAGCTGTTATCTAGGAAGGCATCCTGCTTCACGTCAATGCAAATTTATAACTCGGTGAGTGTATTTAATAAAAGGGCGTTTAAAAAAATCTGCATATGGAAATATATTATGGCTTGGGAATGAGATAGATGCTCTTCTTGTTCATCTTGGCCAGAGTCAGATCTACCCAGCGAGCTGCCTACGCTCGGCAAGGATGTTAAAATAAGACTGGGAGAAACAGACGGTAGCCAACCCATGGCCTAAAGCAAGGCGCTGGCCACCAGGCGGGACACACGAAGACCTGGGGCCCGTCCGCGACCCGTTCCTTCCCGTGGGAGCGGGAGAGAGTGTGGGGGCTGCTGCTCCCTCTGAAGAACAATGAAGCTCAGAGACGGGGCGGTGTCTACCCCACAGCTCACAGTCAGCAGCCGAGACTCCCTCGGGTAACTTGACTTACGTCCCTCCAAGTTTCACCATCATGCCCAGGCTCCCAAACTGTGGAAGACACCTCGGCTCGTCCGTCCTTCACAACCCTTCTTGGGCCGTTTCTCTCTCTGATCACTTTCCTTTCTAATGCCTGGTTCTAATCGTGAAAGACCAATTGCTTCAACTAATAGAAGAAATCTGTCAAGACTCTTTCAAGACATTTCGTGGAATTTATGTATTCACCATCAACCTTTGACTCGATAGACAGAAATTGTTAATTGAGCAATTTGAATGATCTTAATATTGATTTAAGCTTTTAAATGGTCTTTTAGATGTTTTACCCTAATGCCATCATGCGAATCGGGAGGGCAAAGATGATTTTCTAATTTATCAAACCCCTGTATTAAATGGTATAAGCCAGCGTTGAGTCCTCGCCCCTTTTATATTTAACTTGTACCTTAACATTTGTACATTTAAAAAGACAGATTGGGTGCTTTTCCTGTGTGCTGATGCTCAGGCTGCATTCATATTTCTGAAATGGTATCAAGAAACCCTCGATATGACCAGAGTGTGACCGAGAATGTCACCTAAATTGTAACTCAAAATAATCATTTTTGATAGTTTTCCTTTGGCACTTAGATGGATGATATTAAATACCTCTCTTAGAAGAAACGAATGGACTTACGCAGTGCTTCATTTTGTATATGCTCTATTGGCACATATAATACAAGAAGGACATTAATGTTCTCTAGTGGAATGGGAGGAATTTGGCAATAACCAAGGCAAATAGACTAGATCCTGGCTTGTTTGGCACCGAACCCGGTGGCTTCAGGAAATCACATATGCAGCCACAAATACTGCACCTGCCTTAGGCTCCCTCCGCTGCAGCCAGCGCACAAGTTAGGCTCCTCTGCCTTTTCCATGAGACGGCCTTTGTCGTCTACGTGGCTAAAATTCTCTCCTTTCAATAGGTTTCCTTGTATCTCTGTGGAAGCTCGACAGAAACGACGACGCGTGAAGTGTACGTGAGAGAAGCGCTTCTCATCTACACCGTTCCCCATCATCCTCTCCATTTTTTAAGACGGATACAGCTATGTGACCTGAATCATATCAGTCGGACCCTCAGAGAGTAAATGTGCATGATAATGCTTCATCAGTATGCCCAGAAGGCCAATGAAGAAAGTCACATGTTGCTTAAATTAGCATTTTAAATAAAATTCCATTGATGGCATTGTTCAGAATCACGTCACTCAGCTTCTCTCTTTTAGCTCAGAACCAGGGAAAGCACTGTCTTTATGTGAGCTGGTGTGCTTGCTTCAGATAAGGATGATGTAACTCAGCTCTGACTTGAGTGCCAGAGAGTCCATCTGTCCATCTGTTCGACCATCCACCCACCCATCCGTCCATCCGTCCATCCATCCATCATCTGTCCATCCATCCATCATCTGTCCATCCATCCATCATCTATCCATTTATCCAACCATCTACCCATCCATCCATCCATCCATCCATCCATCCATCCATCCATGCATCCATCCATCATGTTTATCCATCTATCCATGTAGGTATAGATATATAGTGACCATCTTTGCACCTGCTGCCAATTTTTTACTTCTTGAGTTTCATCTTTTCTCAATGTTGGTTGATTTGGGTTTCATTATGTCTAGACTGTTGTAAACCATCTGAAATCCCATCTGGATAGACCCTATGTGTGACAGAGAACTCATTTGTGCTGTGTGGAAGGTTGATAATGGCGTCGTGTGCTAATATGCTCTATAAAAATATATTTGAATTTTAGTGTAGGTCTTGAATGTGTTAAATTCAAGTGGATGACTAGAGTTGAGGATTCTGAGCACTGATAGTGAGTTGTGGGTGCTTACTTCAGAGTAGGGGGAGGGTCTCTGCCTATCTGTAGACAACTTACTTTAAATGCGGCCAGTCGTGTGCGCTCATTGGTCATGCATGATTTTAGTTAAATAGGTATAACTAGATAAAACTGAGCCATCCATGTAACTTCCTGAGTGCCTGCTAGGGGAGCTTCTAAATTAAATCCCAAAAGTCCCCCGCTGTTAGCTTTCGTGAGCCTGTTGTTGTATGATGCTTCACTCTTGCTACATTTCCACCGACCTGACAGGTGAAGGGCTGATAGGTGCATCATTCATTTCTATTCAGACAATACGTATTAGTCCCTACTGTGTGCCGAACACCGCACTATGTGGTCAGGATATAGCTGCAATCAAAGCTTCTGCTCACAAACCTCCGGTCGAGCGATCGAGGTAAAGTGTCGTTGCAATGGTCACGGAGAAGTAGGGATGCCGTGTGGCAGCATCAGGCATCACCTCAGTCACGTGGGAGGCCTGCTGAGCGGGCCGTGACCTGAGCAGATGACACCTGGGGGTGAGCGAGCGTCTGGAAGGGGGTTGTGCAGCGCCTGGACTCGGGCCGGGTAGGGCTGTTTCCGGGGGGTGTGTTAGGGGCCCCTCCAGCACGGGTGCCCTCGTGTGTGCAGCACCCTTTGTCCTCGCTCCCACCTGAGCCCAGCCCCCCTCAGGACCCAGCCGCTCCTGTGTCCTGGGCGCCTCTGCCGACCTGAGCCCTCTGGCACGGGACCCCGAGCGTGGGTCCACTGTGAGCTCCGTTACTGGCACCTGGTGGCATTTTCTCTTCAAGAAGAGAGTTATTTGCTTCATATCTAAGAACAAGGCTCTAAAATATGCCACATATGGTTATTAAAAAAAAAAAACAACTCGTGTCATTTGAAAACTAATGGTACTTAAGTAGTGCATGTTCATGGTAGAAAATACAGATGAACGAATAAGAGAAAATGAAATTCACCTGTCACGCCACTAGCAGGAAGGAGATAAGTACTTGAACATTTAGGCATAAAAAAGCCTAAATGACCTTCAGGCTTTTGTCTCTCAAGTAACGATAACGTATATACGTGTGTATATATGCGTGTGGATGTGCATATTCATATATACATGTTTATAAAGTACAAATTATTATTTCATAAATTTTGCTTAATAATATATTATTTGTCTCTTTCCATGCTAATGCATATTTTCTATGACATTTTTGAGTTTCTTTCTTTTGATTATAAACATGAAAATTATTAAAAAGATGCAGAAGTTTTAAGAAGGAAAGTGAGAACATTCATACTTGACCATTCGGACATAATATTTAATGTCTAAATAGTGTTTATTTCACCTCATGACTAGACTACAATTTAGCTAAACAATTATCTATTGTTGGACATCAAAATTGTTTTCATTTTTTCTATTAAAAATGAAGCTGAGATGAACAGCCCCATGTTTAATCTTTGCATACATCCTAAATTATTTCCTGAAAATCAATTCTTAGAAGAGTGAAATTGTAGTGTGAAAGAATATGCCCAATTTGAATGCTTAGGTTGAAAAATGTCAAATTTCCTTTGTCGAACTTCCGTCAGAGTGTTTTGCCAATTTGCACACCCACCGCGTTTGATGAGCCTTCTTACATCCCAGACCATTGGGTCTTTCTTTTCAAAAAAATTTTAATTCTTTTCTGACTATAAAAATACATATTTGTAAAAGAAGTTGTTTGCTCTCGCACCTTAATATCGCAGAAGGTCTAAGACACGAAGACGCTCACCGCTCAGGACGAGGTGGGCGGATGCAGGCGGGGCAGGAGCGTCACCCTCTGTGGGATGTGGGTCCTCACCCAGCTGGCTCTGGAAGGACAGGTACGCGGCCAGCCGTGTGCCCATTTCAGGTGTTCTCATGGAGTGTCATAAAGGCACATTTTTATTTTAGGCACCTTTTCCTTCCTTTATGCAGAGAGAGACCATGAGTTTAAAATAGTTCAGATTCGTCAGATTAACCACAGTACCGCCCAGCGTTCGTCCCGTCTCCCATCACGATGTCACCTGTGCCGTCCTTCGGGCCTGGCCCAGCGTGGCACAGGTGCGGACGCAGGTGTGGAGGACACACTGCCGCCCTGACAGCGGCCCTGCGCGTCATCGGGAGCATCTTCATTCCATCGAGGTGACAACACTCGGTCGATAGCTCCTCTCGGCGTCCACCGAAGTCGAGGTTTTAACCCAACACGTGGCGGGCGGAAGCGTCAGCAGGCGAGGTCGCTGCCCACGCACCTTAGTCGCATGGAAGGGCGTTTGAAGGTCGTGTCAGACCACGAGGCCTATGTGCTGTGTGCGTGCGGGAGCGTTCGCATCTCTGGTACAATGGGGACACTTGAAGACAAGGAATGGAGGTACAACTACACGCATGGCTGCCCGGAGCCTCCTCTCCCGCTGGTGACAGCTCCGTGAGACAGGGAGGAAGTGGTGTTGAGTCAGGTTTCCCTGCATCCCACGCTCTCGTCCTGCCTTTTCCTCCTCTTTGCTTCCTGTCCCGAGGCTTCCGGTGGTTCCCAACCTTGGCTGTGCATTAGGACCGGCTCAGATTTTTCTTTCGGTCTCAAAACTGAGGTCGTGCCCAAGTCCAACAAAATCAGACTTGCTGGGGGTCAGACTTTGCCATCGGCATTTTAAAAACACCCCCGACAATTCCCATGTGCACCCAGGGTTGAGAACAACTGGTCTCCGTGAGTTTTATATTTTATAGATCTAATGCGTTCCAGCGAATCTGGTTGTAATGTGAATTTTGGGAAAAGAAACCTCTAACATTTTCATATTATTAAACTCAACAGGTGTAACTGCAAGAAATATTACCCGTTCAACCGAGACGGCAGACACTCTTTGGTAAATTAAGAGGTTAAAAGTAGTGACATTTAACTATTTTTGCTGTGCTCTGAGAACTTCGATGCATGTCCTACATCAGTGAGTTTTTGTGACCACCTGTCTCTCGTTTTTCTCAATCACGGAGTCATCTCTCAGTTAAGTACCTCTGGACAGACATCGAAAGCCCCGTATTTGCCTTTGTGCCTTTTATCTGTGTTTCCACAGACTGAAGTCACAGTAGATGGAAGACATCGAGGCCTAGTGAGGCCAAGGAACGTGTCCAGTGTATAAATCCACCAATTTTGTTTCCTGGGAGCAGATATAGTAAAGTTTGAAATTGGACTGAAATGAGGCTTGTGGATTGCGGCGGACTCGGTTGCCTGTGCTCTCTCACACTGAGGGGCTGGTGTGCTGTGACTCTGCATGATAAAGGGTCATTTGGACCTGGGCTGGACCTAGAGCAAAAATGAGTAGCACAACAACGAATTTTATGGTTTTTATGGATCGAAATCTAATGTTAGATTTTGGTGTCACCATAACAACATGCTATTTCTAGTTCCTTATTATTGCTTTATTTTTTTTGCCCTAGTTTTAAGCCTTGGCTTGGAGAAGAAAGTCGACAAATGAGAAATTTTAGGCTGGAGAGTAGAAACTCGAATGAGACAGAACAGTGATTTACAAGTAGTCACTTAAGGTGCCTGCAGGGATGGGAGGGGGGGACTCAGCATGTAGCAACGGGCCGGAAGCGGAAGTGACTCCTGACTTCCAGACGGAGCGTCTGTCCCTGCCGCTCTGACGCGGCCCCTCGCGCGCTGGGGGCACCCCGGGAAGTTACAGGACGTGTCAGACATTCACCGGGTGCTCGCTGCTTCCAGGCTCCGCCCATCTCGGCTGCACCGCCCCCCGCATCTTGCTGGGTCCCCGGGCGCTCTGCGCCCTCGCCGGGTTTGCACACGCCTGATGCGCGCGTGCCTGCGGCCTTTGCATGTAACGTCTCCGGCCGCTCGAGCGTCTCCATCCCATTAGTGCGCTGTGGTCTTCGCCCACTTCCTCTGCGGCGCTCCTCTTTAGAGCGCTTTATCTCAAGACTCTGACTTACACCTGTGCCCCCACCTCCTCACCCCCTTCTGCCTTGCGAACTTAGGGAATGGCATCCCCCGACGCGTGCGTGACCCCGAAACCCAGGACTCACCCTCGATGCTTCCCGTAGCCGATGTGTCCCCAAGTCCTCTTCGTTTCACTCCCAAAGACCCCGTGATTGCGTGTGCCTCTCGCCGTGATTTTAGTTAAACTCTTGCGCCTCTTGCTTAAGCCACGCCAACTGTCTGCCGCTTTGCCCTCTCATTCTTTCATAGATCTGTGAATAAGGCAATTTAGTTGTTATTGCATAGATCGGCTCTCTATTCATTTTCATAGCTGCATAATATTCCTCTCTGTGACTATGTCACGATTGATCTATCCATTCACCAATTGAAATATTTGGGTTGTGTCTAGTCTTCCGCTATTATATATTGTTCTGCTATTCAAGTTTTGGATATTTTCCTTCAGGCACATGCACAAGAGTTTCTCTGGGATCTCTCTCTCTCTCTCTCTCTCTCTCTCTCTCTCTCTCTCACACACACACACACACACACACACACACACATCTCTATCTCTCTCTCTATCCCTCTATCTATGTATCTCCAGGAATGGAATTGTTGGCTATCCATATGCTCGACTTAACGAAATAACAGAAACCGACTTCCAAATAGGGTGCGTCAATTAGGATGTGTGGCCCACGGGTCCCCAGGCTCCCCAAGCTTCCATAGTGTCGGAATTCTTGCTCCTCGTCCATACGGTGGGCGCGGAATGGTTTCTCATTGCGCTCGTAGTTGACGGTGAGTCGATAACTCGTGAGTCGGCACAGCTTCCTCGCGTGTGCTCGGTCGTCTGCCTGGGCCGTCTGCAGTTAGCCATGGCCTTGCTGCGGCTTCCCCTCCAACCTCGGAACGCCAGGCCTTTTACCTTCCTTGTGTGGTGGCGTGGTCTCCAGGGCAGTTGGAGTCAGACTCGCGGGGCAACCGCCCCAGTCCCTCCCCGACCTGGGGGGGGAGGGGCTGCTTCTGCTGTGTTCTCACGGGCGAGAGTGTTCACGCGGGTGTTTCACACACTCTCGACCAGAGGAAAGATGTTTTCTTCTATTCCTGACTATATCAGATATGTTTTCTCTGTGTCAAGACAACCATATGATGTTATTCTTTTCTAAAAATAATATTCCCGTTTGATCTGATGAAACTATCAATGAAGTTTATGCATTTCTGAAATAAATCAAACTTGGCCACAATGTATTATATATTTCTTATTCACTGTTGGGTCTGGTTTACTACTATTTAATTTTACTTCACTCCCTAGAAGAATAATATCGCTGAAGAATGGAGGGAACTGATTCCCCAAATTTGGTACAAGTCACTTGTAAAGCACCTGGTTTTGTGCTGTGTTTCTGGAAAAAATTCTTAACTACGACTTCTGCGTTATTTTTGGTTTTTAATAGTAAAAAGGTTCTTCAGGAATATCATTTATTTTTGAGTTTTATAAGTTGTAAAGACTTAATCCATTTGTCCAAGTTTTCACATTTTGGGTGTTATTTTAATGGTTATCTCTGGGTCATGTCCCTTTATTCGTGAGTCATATTACTTAGTGTGTCTTTTTCCTTTTTCTTTATCAGTTTCTCCAGAACGTGCCTGTTTCTCTTTTAGCTTCGTCGAGGGGCTTCGATTTGGACGCTACAGGGAGAGCGCGTGACTTTGGGAGCAGAGTCCCGTGAGCGAGAGATGCCGTAACGTACGGGGCCTGCTGGGCTTTCATGCAGGGGCAGAGGGAGACCCTGCGCCCAGCAGGTTTAACCGCACAGTGGGAGACAACAGCACAGATGCCGCGGCCACGCGCGCTGTGTCCCGCCTGGTCGGTGAGCGGTTCTCGGGGACCTCTGCGCCGATCACAGAAGGACCGAAGCGCGCAGGGAGCTCCGGAAGCATCTCTGGAGGTGCGGGCGGGGCACCCGAAGGTCGTGGCGGTCAGTGCGCGGGGCACGTCTGCTGACAGCGCGCGGGGCGGATCTTTAAGGCTGGCGCTAGGGTGGCAACCAGTGTTTCTCATAGCATAGTCTCGAAGGCGGAGGCAGGGCCGGGCCGGGTCACGTTACGCTTGGCACGGCATTTTACCTTTTCCCTGAGCTCAGTGGAGCGCACGAAGCGCTCACTCCCCGAGCGCTTTCCTCGCAGTGGCCATGGCCAGATGGGCTGGGACCTGGGATGGTGTCTCCTGAGTCCAGACAGCCGGGGCCTGGACCCGCCGTGCGCGGTCGGCGATGTCAGAGTCTATGAGCTACACAGAACCCAGTTTTGTTTAAAAAGTCTCCCACCATTATTTCATTCTCGAAGGTAGGAAACTTGGAACTCCCAGGTAAATGACAGTAAGAGATTTTGAGCAACGGGATCTCAGAGAGGAAAGTGGTCCAGGACACCTTCCAGGGACATCGCTAGGGCGTCGTGAAGATGCTGTTTCTCCTGCGATCTCTCTTCTCCTAAAGGTTCGCCGGGAGCTTGTTATATCATTATTGAGAAGAATGAATTACCTTTCCCAGACCCTCACGTGTCCCGGAACAGGTTATGCTGGCTGTACTTCAAGTTCAGGGTCTCCCTTCGGAGCAACTCTCTGTGCCTGACAACTTTCAGAGCCCACGCTCCAGACACACACGTGCGTGCACACACACACACGCGCACACACAGTTCCACGTTCGTTTCTCTGACAGCGGAAGTGCTCAGTACCTGACCACGTATTCAGTGAACTAAGTTTCAGGCAGCCAGTCTCTCTCTGCCTCTCTTTCCTTTCTTTCCCTCCCTCCCTCCTTCCTCTCTGTCTTTTTCCTTCTTTTCCCCTGTGTCTCCCTCTCTCTCTTTCTCTTTTCTAAGCAGACCGGCCACAGTGCCCGTCCTTGCCCGAGACAGTCATTTAAGACACCACCAGTGGTGGCTGTGCTGTATCACTTCATCTTGGGCGATGTTGCTAAACTTCGCTTCCAGGAGAATGTTAACTGGTGTTATAACGTTAATGACGCAGGCCTGCCTCTCTTAAAAATAATTATAGATCAATAAATTAGGGGTGAATTATAAAATGATTATGAAATAATGGACTGCAGTGTTTCTTAAACATTGATATGACAGTTGACTTGATGTAATAAGACTTCTTTCGTGACTATGGGGTGAAGAAACTGGTGGTCACGACGGCCAGCAGTGTGTTGTTTGGCGGGCACCTGTGTCACTCGCCCATGGGTCCTTGCTCGGTGCGCCCTGTGCACCAGCCACCGCGCCCCACAGCCCGCTGTGCGGGTGGGAGGGCACGTGTGTCCGTCTGTCTTTCTGACGTCCTCGCCCTTATCATCCCGGTGATCGCCTTCAGGCGGTGCAGACACACGGGCAGCAGAACGGAGAAGACAGGGACGTGGCGACCGCGGGGGGTGCGGGGGAAGCGTGGGTGACGTCTGGAGCCAGAGCTCGGCCCGGAGGATGGGGTCGGCACACACGGCCATTTCTGGGAACACGGTCTCCTTTCAGAGGGCGCGGCGCCTCCGCTTTGGAGAGGCCAGTGGCTTTCTCACCCAGGGTTTAGTGCAGTGGCCCTGGTGATGTGGGGACAGATGTAGGACTAAAGACACAGAACTCAAACGGCAAGCCACGGACCCAGGCAGCCGCCACTCTCCGAAGAGCTGTAGACTGTCACTGGGTCACCTGTTAACTCGCCACCGGGGAAGGCCATGCTCACAGGTTACCGCGACCGGCCTGGTGTCCTGTGTCTTGTACCCTGAGCCACGTTGGAACGGGGTCCACCCTGCAAGAGCTATCTTGCACCCACCTGGCCCAGGCCCCGGGGAGAGGGGCAGGCTGGCCCCGTCTGTGAGGAGACCGTGGTGTGGACGGGCCCTCTGTGCAGTGTCGTCTATGAGGGGCATTTGTCTTGTTTGTACCTCTGGCTACTGCAGGTGGTGCTGCTGGGAGCATCTGTGCACGTGTGCCTGCCTGAGTCCCCGCCTGAGCCCTGCCTGAGCCCCGCCTGAGTCCCCGCCTGAGCCCCGCCTGAGTCCCCACCTGAGTCCCCGCCTGAGTCCCCGCCTGAGTCCCTGCCTGAGTCCCCGCCTGAGCCCTACCTGAGCCCCCGCCTGAGTCCCCGCCTGAGCCCCACCTGAGTCCCTGCCTGAGTCCCCACTCTCCCGCTCTTGGCCAGGGACCTAGGAGTGTGACGTCGTTTGGTGAATCTGCGTTTAACTTTCGAGGACTCACCAGACTTTTCCACGGTGGCTGCGTTGTTTACATCCCCACCAGCAGCGTATGAGGGTTCCCGTTTCTCCACGTCCTCCAGAAGTCGCCTGCACCCGTGACTGGGCAGCGGCCAGGCTCCAAGGACCAGGGAGCACCGGCCCGAGCTGCCTGAGGTGTGTGGGCCACACGCCCAGCCTTTCGGGTCCCTGCCGTCTCTCCCCAGGGTGGCATCTAACACCTGTGAACTTGTCATCTGACGAGTTTTCTCGTCCTTTCCTTCATCCTCATTCCCATTCTCAGAAGATTCTTATGGTTACCTTGTAACTTGGAGGAAGTCAGAAGTGGCTGAGACGGGATCAGAAGGTCGACTTCCAGACCCATTCAGAGTCAGGTCGAAAAGCAGCGAGCGAGTCCCCACTCTGCTGCGGGTCTGCTCCGCTTTTAGACCGTGAGGGAAGGTGGAACTCAGCTCGCAGGGGAGGCAGGGAGGCACTGGGCCACGGGGCACATTTCTGGGCAAGGTCGCCGGTGCAATGCCCCCCTCAGACCCTCAGGGAGGCCCAGTGCTGGGTGTGGCTTTAAATTGTGGAGAATCACAGGCCATGCCACCGAGGTTAGAGACAGGGTGACCTTACAGCCTTAGCGTAAGGTCCTGGAGCTCCACGGTGCCCCCGCTCGCCTCCCGTTTTCCTGAGCAGTGGCAGAGGGAGAAGTGGCATTTGTGGAAAGTGCGTGGGCCCCACAGCCCGCTGGGCTGAAGGGGGGGCCTCTGCCAAGGGCGCAGACTTGGGGAGGAGTTTGGGGTCAGAATCTCACCCCCCACCCCGCCCCCACTTCTCCCAGCCAGACGGCAGCCACCCACCACATCCTCCCCACTTCCTCTGGGCTCCCGCCGCCGGGCGTCCCCAACTCTCATTACCCCGCAGACGGGGTGCGGGCGGAGCGCCCCGACCCTGGACGCGCCGTGACTAGACGTGGGGTCCGTGGAGAACGGAGCCGCGGGGCGTCAGGAAGGCCGGGGCGAGGCTTCCTGCGTGAGCGTGAATCTCCTGGGTGGGTGGGGGTGGGGCGGAGGGGACAGGGTTCCGGGAAGGGAAGGCCAGGCAGCATCCCCACGGGGTCGGGTCTGTTTTTCCCAAAGGTGGTGGCCAGAGACAGCTGGGCTTGCAAGCGCGGAGGGCGGTGACCCGATGTGCCCTGACGTGCCCTGGTGTGCCCTGCGTGCCGCGTGTGCCCCATGTGCTTCGTGTGCCCCGCGTGACCCACATGCCGCGTGTGCTCCGCGTGCCCGCGCGCGCCCCGCCAGAGGCGAGCAGTGCCAGCCGTGTCCAGGGAGCGTCCGCGAAGGCGCCAGGCCTGGCGCGCAGACACAGCCACCGTTTCCGGCGCCTTCGCGAAGCTTCGTGCGCACGAAACCCTGTAACGTGCCTGGCGTGTTTCCGCCGATCCTCGCCGCAGCCCTGCAGAGTGGGCCCCGCATCCCTCGTGGGTGCGCGCTGGGGTCTGCGGGGGCCGCGGGGCAGCGGCCAGGGTCCAGCAGAGCGCAAGCTGGTGCCCGTCCCGTCCCCTCCCGTCCATCCCGTCCCTCCCTGTCCCGGTGCCGGGGCATTGGATTATGGGGGTGCGGGTGGGAGACAGAATATTCTGGAAAGGAAGGATGTGAGGAGCGAATGTGCCTAGATGGGGTGTTCACGGTGGGTGAGGAGCCGCCTTGGGGCGGGTCTGGCCGACAGGCTGGGCTGGCGGGAAGGGTGAGGGGTGAGCTGCTGAGAGGGACCGTGAACAGGTGGGGGGCGGGAGTCACCCCCCCTCCGCGCAGCGCAGCTGTGGGTGGCAGCGACTCAGCAGCCGTCTGGGGTAGACGGCCCCGCGAGCAACCCTGGGCCAGCAAACCACACGCTCTGTTCAACCCTGACCTCGCAAGTGCAGCGGGAACGTTCGGGGGTCGGCTCGGGAGGCATGTGACCTGGCCTGTGTCTCCAGGGACACGCAGCCTGGGTGACATTGAGGTGGGGCCCGCGGGGACCACCCTTCTCCAGACTCGTCTCCCCACAGGTGCAGCTGTGAAAGGTGCTTACGTCTGGGAGGGCAACGTGCCTCGACTCAGATCTTCGTACTTTTATTTTCCTAATTATCTGACTTTCCGAGTCCAATTTTAGGCCCACGACGTTAAATTTACCTGCTAGGAATAGCCCTGTTCTCTCGGGGGCAGTGTTTGGGGAAGCTCCAGTGTGTGCTCGGCATTTCGATGACAGAAATCTCAGTAGCGTCTCCACTTGGAAAATGCTTTTATCACTTAAAAACACGTGCATGCAGGAAGAGTCAGTGGAAGTCAGCGTTGCAAGAACTCGGTGTTGATATTACAGAGCTTAACGGACTCCCTCTCAAAATAAGATCATCGTTGGCTTAACTGTGGATAATTTCAGAGTTTATTTTCAGACCGTATTTGTTTTTAGTAGCACTTTATGATTAAACGTGATGAAAGACGACGTTTGTGTTTTGAATTTGCCTCGCTTCAGCTAGTAAAGGGAGCCAGGACCACAGGTCTGGCTGAACCTGCTTTCTCCGTGCGGCCACCAGATGGCGCCATGTCGCAGGGTCTCTGAACATTCATTTCCTATTTTGAAGATGAATTCGGGAATTATGGCTGCTGGTGTTCTGGGTTCACTGGATTTTGCTTAGTGTTTCAAACCACGGATGAGAGATTTAGAGACTGTATTTAATGTATTATTCCAGTCTCCATTCTCACCAGCTGTTGCATTAGACTCTCCTCCCTCCCAAATCTTGATTTTCAGGGCAGGGAGGGGATTTTCACCCGGCTGTCCTAGGCAATGTGCTGGTGCCTTTGCCCCGCTGACTTGCCATTTTTGTTTGTCCTGTTCTTCTCGTTCACCTGTAGAAAAGTGATTTACTAAGAATAACTTGAATTAAAACGTTAGTGACCATTTCACTAGAGAACAGAAGCAAAGAGCAATGTTGGGAGGAAAGGATTCGGTTGCTCATGGATTTCTGGCTCTCAGTGACAAACCGGTTCGGGAAATGCGTTTAGGATTTACGTTTACTTTTCACCTCTAACCTTATCGTTATTCTGTTTATCTGGAGAGATAAAAGCATACATCATTTGGTATTAGAAGGACATTTTGCTCAAGGCAAATTTGTTTTTTTTTTTCTTGTTTTCACAAGAATATGAGAACTGAGAATGGCCGCTGTGGGTTTACAATTAACAAAAAAATTTTTGGAGCGTTGATCTGAAGCCCGAGAGGAACCGGGTAAAAAAATGGAACAGGAAAAGACATCTGAATATCCAGGAACACTATAATTGATGTATTTGAATCTTAAAACACTATTTATCATTATAGTTAATGCATAATAATATGTACTGCTGATGCTTCAAACGAGTAGGTAAATTCCATTGTTGAAATTACAGCTTCTAGTGTACATTCTTTCAGCTTATCCTTATTTTCATAAAAATATTCCTCCTGCTGAACATATATTTTGAGATTAAGAAGTGCCGTTTCTTTTGCAGAGGAGAATCTTTCTCACCCTTCAGCCGTTAAAACAACAGGGCTTTAGAGAGGGGTTCTGTCGCAGGGCGGGGTGACTCAGGGAAGCCGTTCGAGCCAGAGGACGTGTTCTGCACTTGGCCATTCATTCGGAGACTAATTAATGAGCACCTACTGTGTGTCAAGCGTGGTCCCAGTAGTGGGGACACAGTAGGCAGTGAGGAGAGAGGCACTGACGCACGAGGTGCGGCACCTTGGGGGAGCCGGGGTGCAGATTCAAGGGCCATTTTGGAAATGGGACCCACGAGCGTGATGGCGTTGGAGGCAGCGGGCAGGGCCAGCCGGGCTCCGGTCCCACGGGTTCCCTCTCCCCAGCTTCAACCCGCCATCGGAGGGCGGCGGGGGCGGGGCTGGGGGTCTCCGTGTTTCCCCATCTCAGCTCTGCCCCGCCCCCCGACGTAGAGCCGCGTTTCTAGACCGCCCTGCACCCGCGTCGTCGCGCCCCGCAGTTAGTTGAGGGCTGGGTTGGTGTTAATCGTTTTTAAGTTGCAGGCAGCCACTGGCATGCACAGCCGCCAACAGCCGCTCGCGACGGGGCTGGGCTCCGCCGTGGGCGCCCAGCTCACAGCCGCGCGCCGCGCGGTCACGGCCACGCGGGCCGCGCGCGCACCGCGACGGAGCCTCAGCTGGCTGCCCGGCCCGCCTCTCCGGTCCCTGCGGTTCCCAGCGGGGGAAGGGAGCGAGGCCTTCGTGATGTGCCGGCGGTTGCCGGCGCGATCGCTCGCCCCACGAGGGCCGGCGGAGCGCGCCCCGCGCCTGCCCTGGCCCCGGCTCCTGCCGCCGTGCGAACCCGCCAGGCCGCCCGCCGTCCTGCGGCCTCGCCGTGGGGACCGCTGCCCCCGGCGTGTCCACCGCACAGGTGAGGCACGCGGAGGACGGGAGCAGCTCGCGGCCGTGGGAACTTGGTAGCAGCCTCCTTCGATCGTCAGAGGCTCACAGGCCGGTTCCTGGGGCAAGAGGCAATACGCCTGTGAGGCCGGCCCCGGTCGCCCGTCGGTGACAGCAGCCCCCGGCATGGGCTCCCAGGGCAGGCGTCCGCGGCTTTTCTGCCTCCGCCTTTTTCTCGGGCCTTTGAGGACACGGGTGTTGGTTTGTAAACCTCGGACAGCGAGGGCCAAACGGCTGGTCCGGCCGGGCAGTGTGAGTGATGCCGCCGGGGGCTGGCTTTGCTGTTAGGCGTGGAGGTGCGGGAGAGGGAGGCGCCGCCCCGTGTCGCGGAGGGAGGTTCATCCTCCGATGTGCACCGTGTTCCCGTCAGTGTTTTCTCAGGCTGCCCCGTCTCCGTCCTTCCCCCCGATGCTCCTGTCCCCACTGCTCTGCTCCGTCACGAATCACCGACTGCAGCGTCAGGAATGAATCTCGGAGAAATGCGTTGCTGGGCCGACGTCCAGTTCAAACGCATGATCTGGTGACCCTCAGGGCGGCAGAGATTGTGGACTTCGGCTTAGGTGCCGAGTCCTGTTTACCGTCCAACCCCGGCGGGAAGCTGATGGGAACAGAGCGAGAGGACGCAGCGTCTCCCCGCCTGAGGCCCCCTTCCTGTTAAGAAGTGGGCAGGGACAGTGCCGTGTGGGGCAGAGCGGGGCAGGACTGCTCACGGGTGACGTGGGCAGCGAGCGCTGTGGGATTTCCGGGGGGCCGTCCAGTGGCACTTGGGGGGCCTCGTGGACGTGGGCATTGAGCGGGACGCGCGGAGGGGGCCCGGGTGACTTGCCTGCAGTGCCCGGGCGGGTCTGCGGTGGCTTTTGTGATGGGCCACACTGGTGACGCTGCGTCAGAGGCACCCCCTCGCAGAGCGCACTGCACAGAGAGCCCCGAGCCTCTCAGCGCGCACGTCCCTGGGGGCGCCTGTCGAGGTACCTCCGGCGCGTGCGGTGTGAGGACACGGTGGCCAGGCCGTGGCGAGGGAGGCCGCGTGTCACGGACGCCATGTCGCCCGCAGTCACTGGCCGAGCGCGGCGTGTTTCTGACCCGCTGGTGGCCCCCCGGGCTCTGCAGTGTGGGCCCAGAGCGTCAGACACCCCCGTGGGGTAAGGCGTGGGCGGCGGGGTCCCCCCCTGCCCCCCGCGTCTCTGCTAGATGGTCCGAGCACAATGCCCCGTCCTGGCCCGGGAGACTCACCTTTAAGAGCAGCTCTCCATTTGTCCCCGTAGCTCTTTATCTGTCCCCTTTGTGAGCTGGTCGGGGCAGCCGCGCTGACCCCTCGGTGCCGAGTTTTGCAATTCTTCTATTCTGCCGTCACCGGCCTCTCCCCGGCCTCCCGGCACTCGACGCATTCCTGGCGTTCCGGCAGGGGAAGCCCACTTCAGCTCCTAAGCTGCGGGCAACAAAGCCGCACACAAAGCCGCCCTCGGCTGCTCGGGAGGAAAGGCATTTGTGCGAGGCCCTCCTTCCTCTCCTCTGGGTGCGAAGCGGCTCACTTCAATGACTCATCCAGCGTAGGAACTCGGGGACCAGCCGCTTCGCCTCATGTCTGTGGGCAAGGCCGCCACAGTGTGTCTGTCCTGGCAGAATGCCGTGACGGGGGGACCTGTGGGACTGTTTTGCACGCGGGGACTTAGTCCATCTAATGACCCTCTTTGTGAGTGGGCCTGGACGACACGGCAGAGGACCAGCTTTGTCTCGGCGACCGTGGGGACAATGAAACGCAGTCGCCACTAAATTATGTTGTGGACTGGAGTAGATTTTTACCATTAATTGGATCCAGGCCCTCTGACCTTTTCACAGGAAGCAAACTAAAGGCATAATAATTTTTATAAAGATGAGCTTTCTAGACTTCCAGTAATTTTTTTTAAAACACTGAAATAATTTCTGGACAATGAAAGAACTCTGACTTTACTGTTCTTGAGATAAATAGAGCTTTGACTTTCAAGGTTGTCACATTCTTTTTCTCTTTCCACATCACTGCCCCTCTGCACAACCCAGGTGAGGGTGAGACAGGTAAGTAAACTCAGAGGTAACTCACATTCAGGAATGAAATCCAATGGAATCAAATTTAGTTTTCTACCAATATGGTTTTTTCTTCTGAGGCTAAATATTTTATATAAAATTGATACAACCGAAACTAGCTGTTTAAAGCAGGTGACGATAGTGACAGCTCCTAACCAGCTTTCGGGGAGTATAGCCTGGATTAAGCAGGTAGGAGTCACTCACAGGTAATGGGTCTAAGTTTGTTTATTTTGTTCTTTCGAATTTTGTCTGTTTTGCACGGTATTCTCTCCACATGTCCCTGGGGCCACTATTATTCTTACCTGCTGTACTCAACACTGTGGGTTGGTTCAACAATTTTTTTTTTTTTATCATTTTCTGCGTGGTTTGTAAGTCAGCTGGCTTCACCCCATTAATGGGGCACAAAGCCTGGGCTGGCTTTTCTGTGTTCAAAGGCTGGGTGTGTAAGGAGTGCTTAGTGAACCCTGAGCGGCGTTTCAACACCAGAGAGAACAGGAGAGGTGAAGGGCTGTGCGTGGGAGGCCTCTTCTGCCCTCGATGACGTCGATGGTCCCTACCCCTCTGCCTCTCCCAGAGTGCCGGCCACTCCGGGGCAGGGTGTGTGAGGAGCAGTCGCTTTCAGGGTCCCAACGAGCCACATCCTACACTATGCGGAGTGGGAACAGCCTGACAAAACCCATCGGCTAATTGTTATCTTTTAGTAGCCATACGTTGAAATGAAGTAAGCGAACAATTTGACCATTAGACGTGAAGTCATTGTCTGGGATAAACGGTGTAGACTCTCATTAGGACGGGAGCGTGGGCGGTTGGACTAATCAATTCGTTGCGCGACTGATACGATACAAAAGCAGACACGTCTCTGCGCACGCATCTCTATCCGTGGATTCCTGTGAAATCATTTCAAGGTACAGATGTATCTTTCTACATGCCTGACTTGTGCCGTCCTGGAAGGATAATTACGGCAGATACGACGTGTTGTGTTGGTGAGGACGCGAGGTCAGTGATCACGCGTGCGTCTGCGGCACGGGCAGCGGCCGCGGGGTCAACGAGATGCCGCCCGCACGGTGGCGTGCTGCGTGGGAAGGGAGGACGTGTGATCTTTGACGGAAGTCCTTACCGATGTCACAAGAGTCTTGAGGAGCACGTTTCAGTGAGGAATGCTCGTCAAAGGCTGTGCTCCCAAGTTTGCTGCCGCCACGCAGCTTTGGGGGTCATCGCGTGGGGAGGGAGGAGGCCTGTCACAACAATAAAACTAGGAAAAGGGGTCACCACGTTTGTTTCCTCGGCCTTTGTCGGCCGGAACCTAATCGCCACGTGGTGCCCAGAGCTGGTGCTTGTCCTGGGTAGCGTGGAGCTTGCTTTTCCTAGTTTTGCATTTAGTCCAAATAGATACGGATTGTGCTCGTGAACCATCGAGAGATTTCATCCGATGCTAAATCTCGTTCCCGCCTCCACGATGCAGGCGACCTCACGAGAAAAGGTGGTCGCGTGCGGCCCAGTGGCGAGGACCAGCAGAGCGGGCGCTGGCCTCGTCCGCGGGTGAGGGAGGGGGCGCCCGGGGGCAGCCAGTTTTACTCCGTGACCCTAAACGGTGCTTCCAGCTGCCGTGTCTCCCCAGGTAGATGAATTCTGGGTGGACTGTAGGCGAAGCAGGCAAGCACGCCGCCCCCTACACTGGGAGGAAGCCTCCCCCGGGGCAGAGGGGGGTGACAGCAACGCAGTCCTGCGTGGGGGGGGGGCAGAGGGCATTGGCCAGCACGGACCTTCCGGGGGTCTGTCCCAGTCCCCGGGCCGACCTCAGGATGGGCCCGGTGGCCCCTCTTCCTTCAGTGTCCCCAGCGTACCTGGAGCCCCAGCTGGCCGGGCCTCCTGCCCCGTCTGGGCCACCAGCGCCTGACTACAGGGTGGAGCAGCCCGAAGTCCAAACCGAACTTGCTCCCGAAAACCACGAGATCGCAACTGGTATCTTTTCATGCGCTTGTGCGAAAGCCGACCCACGTGGCCCGGACGGCTTACCTCCGCCCGAGTCCTTATCTCTTTCTGCCCCTTTCCCCGACACTTCGAGCATTTGGAGACTCACCCGGCCAGCACCCCTCGGGTCCAGCGGGGCGACGTAGCAGCTCAGTTTTCGATTTCCACCCGCCCCTTGGCCCTTGTCTAACTGTCTGTTTCTCTGCGGCTCCAGCCTCTCGGCCTTCACTGCTAATTATGATGCGATGCATTTCGTGACATGGAAATACACATCCGTTAAAAGCAGAAATTGAGAGCGTGAAGCCATTTAAGCTAATAACACGTTGTGTAAGGGCCTTGCACTTCAGCCATGAACTGGTGGAGAGGCTTCAGTCGTGAACTGAGGTCCGAGCCGGAGTGTGTCACCGTGGCCTCTGGCCACAGGCGCCGACCGTGGGGCCGCGTCCGGATTCGGAAAGGGACCGTTCTGGACGCAGAAGTTGTCGGAGGCAGCAGACCCCGCTGCCACGCACTGCGGGTTTCGGGGCCCCCGCCTTCAGCTCGGTTTAGATCGCGGGGCAGCTGCTGCCCCCCTGGGCCCCCGCTGACGGGCCTGCCCTGCGTGTGGACGCCAGGGCAGAGGGCACGCGCCCTTTCCCACGGTGGCCCGGGCGGCGGCCAGAGCTGGACGGCCAGGCAGGACCCTTCCCCCTGCGTGTGCTCATGCAGTGGTGCGGAGGCTCCGTGGCCGGGGGTGCCGACACGCTCCCCCGTCCCCTCCGCGGGGAGCTGCGCTCTCGCACCTCTGCCTGCATCCTCTCCAGGCACACGGGGCCCCTCCGGCGGGGCTTCCAAGGCTCCCACTGAACTCTGGGTGGTGTCATTATACTCCGTGTGCATGTTACTGTCACCCCCCCCCCCCCAACACACACAGAAATCCCCACAGAAATCACAACCGCACCAAGGACTTTTTTGCCATGCTTCCCACGAGCTCCGATTAGCTACATAGTTTCGAAGCGATCACACAGTTCCCTAAGCCGGGACTGCTCAGTAATTAACTGTCCTTGACCTAGATCGGCAATGTCAACACGGTCCTCGGAGCGTCCCTTGCCCCAGACGGGTTTGGAGGCTTCTGGCCTCCCGGGCCTGCGAGCCGTCCACCCAGTCACACAGCACGTTCCCGCAGCCCCCAGGGTGTGGTGGGCAGCACGCGGCCTCCTCCCCTTTGCCCGTTTGGCGGCCGGGCCAGGAAGCGAGGGGTGACCGCCGGGGGCCTCGCCCCTGCCACCCCGCGGGCGGCAGTTACGCCCCGCACGGTGAGGCGTGTCCCCGCGTCTGGCCGGGTCCGTGCTGACAGCGAGAGGGCCATGGGCAGGCCCGTCGGAGACACACCGGGGATTTGGGCTGAAGCTCAGTCCCCAGCTTGCTCTTTGCCCTTCGAAAGTCGCTTCGCTGCCCTGAGCCTCAGCTCGCTCACCTGCGCAGTGGGGACAATGGCGAGGACCCGTCCGAGGGGTTCGTAAGAACCCGTAAGGTGCGTAAGCGCCCGTGTCTGGGCGGGGCCGTGAGGAGCCGTGGACCTGCGGGGTGCCGGGCTGGGGTGTGGGGCCGGGCTGTGGGCGTTTGCCGCTGAGCCCATGGACCGGCTCAGGACGCCCCTTCCTTGTACAGCATGACCCCCAAGTGTGCGCCAACCCCTGTCTCCCCGCCCACCCCCACCCCGCCGGTGGCTTGGGGGACTTTCAAGGGCGATTGCACTTGTCAATTCTTTCACGTTATGCATCCCTGACGTTTGAACTCAGAGCCTCTGAAGGTGTGTTTCTGGATCCACAGATTCCGGATTACAGTGGGTTCATTTTGGGATTTCCGAAACGATTTTCACAGCTCTAGAGAGTTCTGACTCACAGTCTACAGGCGGGGACGGCTCCTGCAGACGGAGCCTGACTCATCTGCCGTTAAGCAAAAGCCCGGGAAAGCCCTGGGCTGCTGGCTCAACTCGTGCTGAAGGAGGGACACCTTCCATCCAGCACCGGCCAGCACCCAGGTGGTCAGCTGTGAGCAAAGCAGGAGCTCCACACCACGAGAGGAAGCGGGCTCGGACAGAGTCCGCGTGGGACAAAGCATTCTATTGCTGTCACAAGAACAATCAGAACTTGAACTTCACACCTGTTTCTTGGAAGAATGGCGTTTTGGTTGAATTATGTATGTGGGGAGCGGCGGTCTTTGGGGGAGCCGAAGGCCTCCAAGGCCTCCATCGGGCCTGATTTAACACCCTACCTGGAGAGAAGGTGGCCGGTGCCGACTGCAAACGGGGAGGGTGATCGCGGCTCTGGCTGGTTTTGCGGCTGGCAGCGGCGTCAGGACGCGAGGTTCAGAACAGCGTGGGTGGGGGGGACGCAGACAGGAGAACGTGGTGCGGAGCAGGACCGCGGCCTCCCGAGGAGCCACGTGGCCCGCGTCACGCTCGCCGTGACGGCCACCTTGGCTTCCGTCCGTCCAGTACCGAGGGCGAGCAGTACGCGCGCTCCTTACGGGCGTGACCGAGGAAGAGCGTAGGGCGCACGCGGCTACGGGGGCTCCCGAACCCCGGGAAGCTGTGGCGCTAACTGGTTCGAGGACGGGCTCTGGACGCTGGACAGCGAGCGGGGGCGGGTCACAGTCGTGGGGCTTGCGGGCTGACAGGTGACCGGCGTGGTGCCCACGTCCCGCTGTCCGCAGAGGCCCAGCCGACGCGGGAAGGAGCCGTGTTCCTCGCGGTGGGAGCCTCTCGGTCGTCGGTGAGGCAGCTCAGCCACGGACGACTCGTGGCTCACGTGGCTCCGCTCATTCATTTCGGCCGCTGCGGACTGGACGCCGCATCCCGACAGACGTGGGGAGAGGGCTGGGCTTCCCGTCACCTTCCCGCAAACCCAGGAAAGCCGATCACAGCTCTCGTGGCCGCCGGCCCCCTGCGTTGCGTAGGAGGAGGGTCTGCTGCGGGAGGGCCTGCGCGCGCAGCCTCCGGGGAGCCACCCGGGAGCCACCGCGCAGCTGCCGCGGGGCCGCGCGTGCAGGCGCCTGGGCCACGCGCCCGCTGCGGAACGCAGGCGTCACGCCCGTGGGGAGGCCCCTCTAGGGGGGAGGGGTCCCTGCTCTGTCCCCTGTGCCGGCCGAGGAGCCGCACTGAAGGAGCCATCTAGCGCCACGGCGATGGGGACCCAGCGGCTCGAGGGTGCTGGTGCCTTCGGTGGCACGGACTCAGCGCGCCTTTGATGCGCTTCCCGCCTCCCTTCTCCGCGGTGAGTCCTTCGGTGGCGGGCGGTCCCTGTGAACAGGCGGCTGTCACCGTCCCAGCCTCACGTGCGACCCGCCGCTGCGGGAGCAGGCTGCGTGAACCTCTCGCGTCCGGCCTTTCGCTGTTCGCACGTTGTCCTTGGCCAGGTTGCCTCTCCTGTGCGCTGTGACCACCCAGCCTTCCAGAGCTGTGGCCTCTGTCCCCGATCTCACGAGCTGGTGACAGGTTTTACACCGCCCTGCTCTGCCCCGTGTTTGCTGTATGCCCCCTCCTCCCCACCCAAGTCTCAGCCCCTGAGGACCGGGGGCTCGGCGTAAGCAGGATGGCTCAGAAACGCGTACTGACGACCACTTTCCAGAAGGATCCTCCAGGATTTACTTAATGATGGATGCCAGAGACAGGCGTCTTTAGGGGCCCGTACACAGGCCTGTGGTTTTCTAGTTTTAAACAAGGTCTCTCTGTTTCCCTCTCTCTCTCTTTCTCGCATGCACGTGCACACACACACGCACACCCCTGACTGCAACTATTAGTCACCGTCGTAAGGGGTTTTTGGGTAATCGGAAATTTCTTCGGCAGTTCCTTTTCCACCACCATGATTCATGCTTTAAACTACTTGAAATGCCTGCACATCGAGTTCCCACTGCTGCGATCTGCTCATTAACTCAAACACTTATTGATTGTCATGTTCCAGAAGGTGCTCTGGGCGACGGGGGCACAGACGCACGGGGGGGGGCAGAGAGGGTCTCTGCACTCACGCCCTGTTGGGAGGATCCACTCCTGGGAAGCAAATAAGCGGCCACTTTGCATGGCGATGCCGTGTGGGGAGGGCTGGGAGGGGCTGGGTGGCTGGGAAAAGCCTCCGCCAGGACGGGACGTGGGCGTCAGGACCGCAGCGTCAGGAGGAGCCACGTACGTGAAGACCCGGCGGAGGGAACCTGCGCAAGAACGCTCTGTGGGAACGCAGAGCAAACAGCCCTGTGGCCCCCTGTGCAGAGCCCTGAGTGTTGGGTCAGTTCATCCTCATGGCTCAGGACGGTGCGTCCCAGCAGAGCGAGGAAGTTCCTCATGGGAAAGTTCTCTGTCATTCGCTGGGCCCCTGGGCTGAGAAGAATCACTGTGACTACCTTAGTAAGTGCAGAAGACGCGTTCGCTGAAGTTCAGCATTTACTGATGAAGACGTTTCTCAGAAATGAAGACTACAAAGAAATTTCTTCAACTTTATGAGGTCCGTACAACTAAAAGGGAACAGGAAGCAAAAGCAGTTTATGGAGAAACTTTAGATTATTTATGGTTAGGATCAAGACGCGGGTGACTGCTTCCCGCGTTGACCTTTGACGTGTGTCCTAGTCAGAGAAATAGGACAAGAAAAATAAATACAAGGATATACGGTATTCAAGTATTCAGAGAGACAAAATCGTCATTTTCCATACGATACGGTTATCTGTATGGAAAACTTAGAGCATCCGATAAATTATTAAAGCTGAGAGTCTAGTAAAGAAGCTGGATTCAAAATTAACCTACAGTCTCAGTCGCGTTTTTTCTCAGTGAGAGCTAACAGCTGGATTATAGAATGCAAATAAGGCCCGTCCGAAACAGGAACACAGCTGTTCGGTATCCAGAGCTTAGCCTGGCAAAGGAGGCACAAGACCTTTATGAGAAAATTAAAAAACTTTATTATGGAACATAAAAGAGAATTTTTAATTTATGGGAGATAGCCTGCTTTCATGGGTGCAAACATTTAATGTTGGAAAGAAGTCAGTTCGTCCCAAATGAATCGATAATTTCAGTGTAATGCCAACAAAAAATCCAGCAAGATTTCTTTCAGGAACCCAATTTATGTGTTTATTTGGGAAAACAAAGGCCTGTGAATAACCTAGAAATTTTTGCAAAAGGTGAAAACGAGAAGAATTCACTGCCACGTGTGAAGGGGCGTGGGAGGCGACGGCGAAGACCCGCGTGTGCACAGTGGGATGCCACTCAGCCCGAGAGAGGAAACCCTGCCATTTGCGACCCCGCGGACGGATCTCGCCAGCATCGTGCCGCGGCGGGAAAGGGACAGGAACCGTACGGTCTCCCTCGCCTGTGGGATGTAAAACGAAGCAGCGAAAGAAAGAACAAAGCAAACACCCTCACAGGCACAGAGGACTGTACGGTGGTTACGGACGGGAAAGATGCCCAGAGGCCATGGCACGCCGAGGCTCAGGCGGTCTCGTCGCTCGTGAGCGGTGACAGTGGCCGGCGCACGTGGCCAGGGCCCTGGCGGAGCCGGCGCTTGGCGGCAAGACCTCGGGAGCAGGGGCAGGTTGGGGGTGCTCGCGGGAAGCGGGGAGCACGCACGCGCAGTCTGTCGTCGGCCGGATCCTCTTGCTCGGGGTTGGCCCCTGTCCGGACGCTGGACGCTGGTGCGTTTGAGTGCGAAGTCCCAGGTGACGGGGCGCTCGAAGGTCCCAGGAGGGACCCCCGCCCTGGAACGCCCGGCAGGTGGCTCGCTGTGCCCGAAGGCGCTCCGCGCGTCTTCACGGTGCCCCGCGGAGGGGAGCGGCACACGAGCAGCCTGGGCCCCCTCCCGTAGGGCCCCCCTCCCGCAGGCCCCGGACGCTGGCCTGACGTCGTGGCTCCTCTGGTCCTGTCTGGACCTCTGCCAAGTCGTCTCTGAGCCTCGCGCCCGGCGGCCCGCCGCGGACAAGCTGAGCGCAGTCGTGCGCAGACTCTCGGAGACCCGCGGCGCGCAGAAACGCCACCGCTCCCCAAGATTCGGCCGCTCCCCACCTCCCCGCAGGGCCGCAGGCGCGGGGCTCCGGGCTCCGACACCTCATAGCCTCGTGCGGGCTCACTGCCTTCGCCTCATTGCCCCAGCACAGTTGGTCGAGGCGGGGTTCGCACCAGGAACAGGACACAGGGTGAAACGCACCCATCTCCGTCTCAGCGCCTAGGTCCCGGCGTCCCCACCCCTCCTTCCCAGACACTGCCCTTCACGCCCTCCCGGGGCGCCCCGGACCTCAGAGCAGGGCGGCCTCGCTTTGCAGTGCGTGACCCGAAGCCAGCAGGAGAGAGGGCAGCTGTTCCGGCCAACGTCCGGTCCTCCCGTGGCGCGGCGCGGGTGTTTCCAGCGCAGTGATTGCGTGTGGCTCTGGAAACGTCCACCGGTGCCAGACAGACACACACCTGCCTCTCCAGCTTGCAGGCCCGAGACCGCGGACGAGCAGGGCGTCGCACGCACACACCACGGGCCCGGGACGCTCGGCGCACGGCGTGTTTTACTGGCCGGTGTCCAGATGAGCGCGCCTCGCGGCGGAGCGCCCCGATCACGTGACGGGGACAGCGCCCTCGTCCCCGCCCCCGCCCCGTCCCCGTGTGACCGACCACACCGCGTTTCCCTTGGCGGCCCTGGAGGCCGGTGGGTCTGCGTTCGTTACTCAGCAACAGGTGGTTTGGTTGGGCGTTTCTTAAGGCCGGGCTCGTTCCCGGGGTTGCTGGGATCACTGCGTTTCCTCTGTCCAGGGTTCCGTTTCTGCTGACCCCACACACCAAGAGTTTGGGGTAGGGCTGGTTGGCGGAGGGGTAGTTGTGCAGAAACCCCGACCGTTTCAGAAAGAGAGCAGCATGAGCAATATGCGCTCTGGTCGGTGAGACGCGCACATGCTGAGTTGGGCAGGGAACGCCGGGCGCAGACGAGAGGCAGAGGCGGGAAGCCAGCGCTGCGCCCTTCCTGGGGTGGGGGGCTGGCTTCCGCCCCGGGGGTGGGGGCTGGGGGTGTGGTGGGAGGTGGCTCGGGTGAGGGGCGGGGTCCAGAGAGGAATCTGGAGATAGGATCTGGCCTTAAAGGGGCTTGCCGCATAATGAATGAGTGAGGCCATAATTACACTTATAATGCAAGTTAAAACCGGTGAGTTTCATGGAAGAGATAACAGTGAAGTACAGTGGGAGCCTGGGGGGGCGAGCGCTTCTGTGCGGGAGTCGGGAAGCCGCTGGTGAGAGGCGTTTGGCTCCCGCTTGCTACTTCCAGGATCCAGCAAATGTTACATACAGTCTCAATTCTGCAGCTGGTTTCAAAGCGAGGCGCATAGACCACTTCCTCAGAGTTTAACTTGAAAAGCAGTTAGCACATCAGGATTTGAACGCTCAGTTTTAAGTGCGTGCACTCAGCCTGGCGCATGGCACCCTGTTCGTGCGGGGCTCAGAAGAGGTCATGCCTTCCTGTCTTCACAAGACGATAGGGAAAAAAAGACAAAAACAAAATTCAGCCTTGTGTTGCTATAATAAACCTTTTTTTAAATCTGCCTGACCTTCGTAACCACTGCGGATACTGCCACCGAGGAGGACACACAGACGACGCCAGGATGTAGTAAAAGGGGAGAGAAGGAGAGGAAGAAGGAACGAAAGAAAAGACAAGAAGAAAGGGGAAACACGCAAGCGCGCTAACAGCCGTGTTAGAAATGAGATCATCTTTTCATCTGTGCCGTTTAATGATTCCTTTCGTTTGAAGCGATGTAACAGCGAGTAATTATTGTTATTCCTAATATCCTAATGCCAAATTGTAAACCACGGGCGCTGGGGCGCTGCACGGGACGAGCCCACGTGCGCTAGATGGCGGCGGATAAGACGCACAAGCGCGTTCTCTGGCTTGATTGGGTGGGCAGGCTGCGGCCGGCGGCCTCGCTCGCGCCCCTGCGTCTGCTTGCTTGGTGTTGAGTTCCTCGCCCTGGAAAATAAAAGCAACTTGCAGGCGCGCAGGGGGCTCCGGAGCGGCCCCCGGGAGCCCCTCGGGTGTTCTGGAAGGCTCCGTCGCCGGAGCGAGTGTCAGCGGCTCCCCCTGCAGCCGGGGCGGCTGTGCCCCTGCCCCACAGCCCTGGAAGTGCTAAGCGGGTAATTACCCACTCACAAGGCACAGGTGTGCCAGGTGAAGTTTGGTAAATTGCTTTTGATCTAAATTGAGATGCTTTGGAGATTTAACTTCTTAGACAAAAAGGGCATAAATAAATAATCAGGATTTTAAAGTTGGAACTTGCAAGCCAGCCCTGAAACGTCCTAATGTGCTTGAGGAGGGTTGTGGGGAGAGGGCCAGAGGCCAGGCCGGGCCCGCCGGGCGCGGTGCTGTCAGCGAGGGTCCCAGCGCCACGGCTTGGCCAAACGTCCCCGAGTCTGGGAACAGGACGTTTTGCAGGGAACACGAGTTGCTCTCGAATGTCTTTCGATTTGTTTCTCATCCCATAAGACAGATGGAGGGAGGGGAAGTGAGCCCCTCAGCAGTCGGCCGCGCTGGTCAGGGGTTCGGCTGGCCCAGGGAGGGGTGCGCCAGCGGGGAGCTGCCGGCGCCCCAGCACCTGTGTGCGAGGCCTGCCCTGCACCTGCGCCCGGCCGAGCCAGGCCTGCAGGTGAGGAGGGCGCCTGAGCCCTCGCAGCGGCCTCTCCCGCCATGGGCCTACGCCTCCCACGGCGCGGCGGACGCAGGGCTCCCGATGCTCCCTCCGGCTCCGCAGGCCTTCCAGCCCCTGCGTGGTCGTCCTCGGCCCTGTCCTGGACCGTGTTCCGGACCCTGGGGGCCAATCTCCGCGGCTCTGGCATCCAGGGCCTCTGACCCACACTGGGTCTGGTCGGCTAAGAGCCCGGAAGCAGAGGCTCGTCCTGGCCAGGCTGTGGCCGATGGCTCAGTCCTCTCCCCGGGCAGCGTCACCTCGCCCCGTGCTGGGCAGGTGACGGCACTGCAGTGGCCCTGCGGGCGCCGTCTCCGCTCCGGGGTGCCGTGGCCCTCCGCAGCCCCACGGGACTCTGCTCACCCGCCCTCAGCCGTCGGATGCCTTCGCTGGCTCTGCAGCCCACACCCTGGGCTCAAGGCTGCCGGGGCCGCCGGGGAGAGCCCCAGGCCGCTTTCCCGAGGGGCTTCCTGGCGCAGAAGACGCAGCCTGCGGGAGGAGCCAGCTCCCTGCTGCCTTGGTTCGCGTTGCACAGAGGTGCGGACACAGCAGCAGTTTCTGCTGGTTCGTGTGTGCACTGGTCCGTCGGCAGGGGTGGGGGGGCGAACCACTAGGCACAGGAACACTGAGGTGTGAAGGAGGCGTCCTTGCTGGCGAGTGGACGTGGCACAGCGACCCCGCCCGGCCATCATCGCAGCTCGTGCGTCACAGTGCGTGTGTGTTGTGGGGTCACAGGGAGGGGCATCGGGCGGGGGACGTTTGGGGAGGGGGGGCGCTTCCACACGGGACGGAGGGAAGTGAAGAGCACCTGGGAGCGGAGGCCTGAGGTGAGAGGCGGCCCGAGCGTCCGGTCACCGCGTGGCAGGGGAGCGGGCGGTGGGTGGGCAGCAGCTCCCGCGGGCACAGGGTGAGGGCCGTGGTCCCGGGGTCCGCAGGACGCCCAGGCGCGGGCGGGCAGCTGGGCGCCGGGCCTGGGGGAGGGCGGCTGTCCAGCCGGAGTGGCCGCGTGGTGGCGTCAGCAGACTGTGACATCGATTGTGGCGTTTCTGCGGGCGCGGCAGCCCCGGGCCCAGGCTCTCGTCACGTTTCTGTTCACGAGGATTTTCGAGTGTGAACGAATGTGGCAGAACTGCGAGCACATGAGCCCCCACCGTGGAGGACGCCCCAGGGGCGTCCGCGGGACACAGGCCGGGAGCCCTGCTGTCCGGGACCGCCCCTCCTCCCGTGGCCGTCTCCCTCCCGTGGCCTCCGCGCCACCGGACCTGCGGCCTCAGCCGAGCGCGGTCCGCGGGGGCCGCAGGGATGGCCCCGGGCAGCGTCTGTCGAGCGGCCGTTTGAGGTGGCGTGTGCTTTCCCCAGTGTGCTGGGCAGGCCCGGGGAGGGGCGGAGGAGTCCCCGGCACTGGGGCTGCCTGCGTGCGGACACCACCTCTCTCCGTCCCCCTGTGCTGTGCGCGCTGACGTTCGGCGGGAAGCCTCGCATGTCGCTGGCGGCCTCCGAGGCCTCACTGTGGCCCGCCACGCAGGTTCCCTTCGAGTGGCCTCCTTTCTCCGTGGCCAGTCACCAAGCTGGACCTGCGCCTGGGCTGCGCTGTGGGCGGGGAAGCGGCTGTGCCGACCGGGTGTCCTGGCTGGTGCACCCCAGCGGCCACGGACCTTAGAGCCCAGGACAGGGAGCGAGTGGGCCCGGGAAGGGGTCCCAGTGGCCTGACCATGCACGTGGAGCGAGGGACACCATGCGGGGGACAGACGGCACCCCGTGACGCGGCGGGGCCCGGCGGGGGCTGCGTGCTCGTGCGCAGAGCGGCTGCTCTGTGGCGGGAGCCGCCTGGCCATGAGGGCCCAGGGCAGGCGCCAGTCGCCGGCCCCACGGCCGGTGTCACGGCAGCGTCTGCATTCCCGGGACAGTGTTGCTTCAGGCCGGGTCCAAAGGCCGCTTTGTCCTGTCGTAGCATCCCGAAGGTCGGAGGCAGGACGCTGCGAGCCAGTCCCTCTGCGATGGCCGCGCTGGTGCCGTTTTGAAGTGGTTCTGTTTGTTTTTTCTCGCTTTTAAAGTAAAGAATCTTTCTGTAAACGAGCAATCCTCCCGTTCAGCATTTCCTTTGTTATGTGTCTTGTCTTCTGAGCATGTTACATAGTACAGGTATTACTTAGATATTCCTGTGGGGTATGTTTTATGTAACTTTACATACGCTTTGACTCGAAGCAGACGTGGTTATATTTTTATGATTTTCAAGCACATAACACTGAGCTGGGACAAAGCCACGTTTCCACCTTAGAGCACACACCTGAGACGGGGCGAGAGGTCCCTCCTTGACTCACCCATGCGGCCCAGCATCTAAGGCTCAGGTGACACCCGTGCCCCTCTCGGGGCTGGCCCCTTGCGTTTTGTTTTAGGCTCAGTGTGCTCTCCCCGGACCCTAAAGTGTCCCCCTTCGGGGGTTTTGTCCCAAGAACCTTGCTGCACCCCGGTTTTCCATGTCGTGGTGTGCTGGAGATGGTGGGATTAGGCGGGGCTCACGTGCCCCAGACAGCGGGTCACACAGCGAGCCCGGCGGTGTGTGCCGGGCCTCGGTGGTCCCTGCCCCGGACATGGCCGAGCTCCCTGCCCCCCGTCACTTCGCTGCGCTGTTAGAACGGATGGGGGTGGGGGCGTGGCTCTGTGACCGGCCGGCCTGTCCGCGACCGCTGCTCGAAGCAGAGCACCGTCACCCACTCCGGCCTTTGCCGAGGGGGACCCGCCGCCCAGCGTGGGCCGGTGTCGGCGTTGGGCTGAGCAGACGTGGGGCCAGCTGGGCAGACTCCGGCGCAGCCCGCCGCCCCGCTCGGCCTGCCTGTCCTGCACACACATTTGCAATGAGCTTTCCTCGCTCAGCTTGGGTTTGCAGCTCAGCCCAGCAGCTGCGAACACGTAGCTGCCTGAGCATGTTCTTCACACACGTGTGTATGTATTTATAAAATTTAAAATAGATTCCGATGACATTTCCTGCACGATGAGACACGTACGTGTGACGTGGGTTTCCACCGACGAGGCCCGTTCCAGCCGGGGCCGAGAGGCGCTGACGTGAGCCGCCCGGAAGCACTCTGAGCTCCTCGTTCAAGATCAGCACGATGGTGAGGAAGGTCGAGCAGCCGCCGCCACGGTGAAGAAGCAGCTGTCCCGAAAGGTGTGGAGGAAAGGTGTGGAGGAAAGGTGTGGAGGAAGCCTCCTCTTCCCCAGGAGCGCCTTCCCTTCATTTCCATTGCACTGGTTCCTTCTCTACCTGCGGACCTGGTGGCCCCCTGTGCTCTGAGGGGCTTCACGAATATTCAAGTCACAGTAGAGATAAAAAACAAACAAACAAACAAACAAAAAACACCACTGAGCCGCCCTCAGATCTCTCTGAGCTCCGCCTTCTGCGGGAGCCCAGGGGTCCGGACGAAGGGGTGCCACAGGCTGGGCCTTTAATAAATGGGGCAGAATTCTCTAAGCGTCACCATTTATTTTTATCTCCGAGGCAGAAAGCAGTGATACCAGAGTCGGGCTTAACTGGCTGTCCCATGATATGAGGCAAGGAAAGACGGGAAAGTCAGCTCGGGGCCTCAAGGCCCAAGTCCGAAGGAGAGAGCTTCAGCCCGTCCCCTATTCCCTGGAGACGTGAAACAGTGGCCACGTCCCACCAAGGACTGCGGGAAGAGCAGATGATGGAGGTTCCCAGGGGTTCCTCGCCCCACGCGTCCACCCTTTTAGGGTGAACAAAACTGATGGTGGGGGGGTGCTATGTGATGGGAAGAGGACATCCAGGCTGTGCCCTGGCTCTGCTGCGGCCAGCGGCCACCTCGAGCGAGGCCCTGTCGTCTGGCGCTCGTCTCTGCTACCCTTCCCTCCTGTGAGAGCCGTGTGGGAGGTGGGGCCACCGTGGCGCCCTGAGGTCTCGCCGGCAGAGCCTTTGTGCTCTGGAGAAGGTGACCTGGAGCGGACGTCTGGGCCACACTGTCAGATGTTTTCCGTCTTTTCTGTAAAGTGGCAACCAGTCTGGGCAACGGCCTGTCATCGGTAAAGGGGCTTTGGTGACTCAAGAAAAAAAACAAAACAAAACAAAAATGAAGGTCGGAACTAGAAACTGAATTTGTTTTCTCCCTGTTTCAAACATGTAATTTCCTTAGGCATTGGCGATAGTCTTTCCATGACTTGTAACTTTGTGATCTTGAGTAAATGACATGTCTTCTTGGTCTCTGTTTCCTCACCTGAAAGGGGGGTGACAGTGATAGCCGGTGTCCTGGTGGCCGTGGGGACTCGGCTGTTCTGTCCGAGGCACAGCTGCCAAGCACAGCTCGTGATGGACGCACAGGCACGATCCCTGTTACTTCTGTTATAAGGATAATCTAAAGAGACACCAAGGTCTCTAAATTAACTTCTCCTCAATCGTTTTGCAAGATAGTAACAGAGATGACTGAATTTCGAAGGCAGTTGTTACAAAGTGTCCTCGTGGCAGACTCTCGTCTGAGTTGGAGCGGAGTGCGGCGTTTCATCCAGCCCCGCTCTCCTCCGCCGAGGAGGGCAGAGGTGGGGCGGCACCTGGCTGTTCATTGCCAACTGTAGTAGTAGTCTGAGTACTTTCTTAGCGACCGTGGGGGAGGGGAGTGGCCTGGAGCAAGCACAGGCCTCTGGGAGCCCAGGGACAGCTCGGGGTGCTGGCTGGGGGAGGGGCTCTGCGGGAGGGGGGGCCACGCAGGTCTGGAAGGGGCGTTTGAGAGCTGTCCCGCTGGCCTGGGCGGGTCCCAGCGTGAAGGTGGCTTGGAACACGGTGAGTTTGTCAGTGTGAACTTAATCAATATGTCATTCATTCTCACTCTGGCCCCTGACGAAGGATGTGTCTGGTCCAAGTTCGCCTTCGGAGTGTGTCGCTCTGCTGGGCGTGACAATGCCACGCTGCTGGGTGCGTGGCCGTGGTCACCTCCAGCCCGGGCGCGCTGGGCACTGTGCAGAGGGGATGGGCAGGGGGCCGTGCCACGGGCCGGGGCGGAAAGTGTGAGGGCGGAGCAGAGCAGGACGGGTGGCCAGGGGGCCTCGGGCGGGATGTGATTTTCGTTTTAGAAGGGTCCCTCGGGCTGTAGATGGGAGGGCCAAGGCCACTGCGGGGGCCTGCAGCGAATGGGGGTTGGCAGGGCGTGGCCGCAAGAGGACAGGTCTGTGAGCCGAGCGGTGAAAGGGGGGCTGTGCCAGCTGTCAGCTCACTGCTTCTCGGCCCCAAGCCTGCCCTTCCTTGCCCGTCCCGCGGAAGTGGCTGTCGGCCATGATGTCCTGGTCCTTGGCCCGCGGGCAGAGGCCCGGTGTTGTTGGCCCTGCAGAGACGCTGCAGGGCGGGGCTGACGTCCCGGCCCTGGTGTGCTCGGGGGGCCTCCCGGTGCCCGGCTGCGGCCGTGGACAGCGTCCTGCAGCGTGGGACATGGCCTCCAGCGCCGACGTCTGCAGCGTGTGCCTTTGCCGTGCCTGGTCCCTGCAGGCAGGTAGCCGGCCGCCTCGCTGGGCAGCCGCCTTGGCGGGTTGTATGACAGAGCTCCTCCAGCAAGGCACCTTTCTGTGAAGGGCTTCTGGCAAGTTCCGCCAGCATGACATCACAGAGGCGTCTCTGCCACAGTGGGGCGCGTGTGTCTCCCAAAAGCCGCATGTCGGCGCTGGCCGGGGGGCTGCCCTGTGTTCACGTGTAAATTTCTCCTTACTTCTTACGCAGACCCCTCGTCACTCCGATTCCCTCTTAAAGTGTGGAAATTGCAGCTCATGTGCATGACGGGGACTGGGGCCGACGGTGGCCACGCCACTTGTCAAGAAGACCTTTTAGCGAACCTCAGATTTCACTGTGGTCAAAAAAAACAGCATTACCTCCGACCTCAGCCGGTAAGTTCCTTTGCAGGCGATGGTTTCAAACTCATGTGCCCTTATCATTGATTAGTCTAAGTACTAATACAATATTAATGACTGTTCCTCCTGCCGAGCAGCTGCCCAGGTGCCAAGAACTACGGACCCTGTCTCCATGACCCGTGTCACACGGTCCCCTCCTGTGCCGGGGCCATCTGGGGCCTCAGGTGGGGGCCCGAGGTCGCCCGGCCGGTGGTAGCCTAGCCAGCAGTCACACCCAGAGTCTAAGGCGAGTCCTTCGCCCTCGACTTCTGTCCGAGGCCAGACAGGTAGGTCTGTCATCTCCGTGGCCCCTCAAGCACTTGGGGACGCCCCCGCCCCACAAAGCCGCTCTTCTCTGCTCCTCTTCACCCTCTGAGTAGCCCTTTCTGGCGAATTCCAGCCATCGGGACTTTTGCTCCGGGGCGCCAGACTGGACAGCGCTCCAGGGTGACCCGGCGCCGTGGCGCTGTGGACACCGCGCTTCAGGGCGCGTGCGCGTGGCGGGCCGGAAAGTCAGCTTGTTCCCGACGTGCGGGAGGGAGCGCGGGCGACGCGGGTCCCAGGACCGGGGGCCGCCTTCCCTTCCTGTGGGTGGCTGTCTTTGTCCCGTGGCGGCGACAGAAATGCCACAGAGGGGCGTGTTTCCCGTGGGCGCCGGGGGAAGGGTGGGCGGGCGCCTGGCTCGGACTGCCCCGCCGCGTCCCGGCCGCGTCCCCGCCAGCGCAGGGCCGGGGGCTCCGTGTCTCTTCCTGAAGCGCCCCGGGTGTCCCGGGGGCTCCCCCCTCGTGAGCCATTCACCCCCAAGGCCCACCTCCCGAGCTGCCACCTCTTCACGGGGTGCCCAGCGATTGTAATTTGTCATTTGAAACTCGACGAGAACGACAACAATAACAATAAAACCCGCGTGGCGGAGGCGGCAGGCAGGGGCCAGTCCTCAGGATGTCTCAGGCAGTCGCAGCCTGAGCAGAAACCTGTCCTTCCAGGGGGCAGGGTTAAAATCGCAGGCGGCCGGTCACACTACTGGGACCCTGGACTCAGGAGACCAGACACGCCGGCTCTCTGCCCCCTGGGGTGGCCTGGGGCCTGGATCGGTGGTCGCACAGGGGAGCAGCCCCGCCCCCACCGTGTGAGCGCTGGGAAAGGGGTGGGCCCCTGCGCGGCCGTGGCTCTGTGGCCGGAGCCCGGCATTGGCTTTCCTTCTGCGTCCCTCGCGAGGCCGGAGTGTCTGGACAGCAGCCCGAGGGCGAGGGCTTTTGCCCGGGGCGGAGGTTCAGGGCAGGTTACCTTTAGCCGCCAGTCATTCATGGAGACCTCCTCGTGGTGGGGGCCTGCGCCTCTTAAACTTTAATTCTTGACTGAGCAAGGCCTCTTGGCTCGCTCATCCCTCCTGGGCCGCAGCAGCTTAGGGTCTGCAAGCTGAAGTGAATCTTCACGAGCCGCCGAGTGACTGAGATCGATGAGGAGCAGTGGCGAGTGCCCGCGATGCGCCGGCTGAGTCTGGGGAGCAGGTGGTCACGGGGGCCAGGCGCGACGCGCCCCGCGAACCTCGGACACTTTCCACACGAGGCGTCTGGCTTCTTGACCCAGAACTAATTAGGGGGATGGAGGCGGCATCGGGAAGTGAGCGCGGCCTGCTTTCTCAGAGGTCGGGTTCCAGTCGTAGGTCCGCCCACCGCTCGTAGTGTGTATGATCAATTTCTGTCTGTGCATCGAGTACGTACATGAAGGATGTGGATATAAACCCCCATGTGTGTGTGTACGTGTGTATGTTTGTATATATAGACGGTATATATACTCTGCTCTTCTAAAAGGACCTGAGGCAGCTTGAAACAGGCAGACAAATACCGTTAATGAGCAGCTCTGGTGCACACACAGCTAGGAAGTGGCAGCGGGGGGAAGAACACAGCTAGCCCCAAAGGTCAGAGGCGACAACATTCAGCCTCCTGTTTGACTCCGAGCTCCGTGGAATGCAAGATTAAAAAAAAAAAAATGGTAAGAATCCAAACTCTCCGCGTCGGAAAGGAGCAACATTCTCGTTCTTGGGGAGAAACCGTTTCTGAGCGCTGGACGCAAACAGCGTTTTCTTTGGACTGTTTGTCTCAGGCCCCGCGGGTTAGTGCACAGCGTCTCCAACTAGCTGGAAATTTTTCAATTATTTATATCCGGGCTCGTTCCATGAAGGATTCGGAGTGACAGTTTTCATAAAGTGGTTTCTTATCGAGACCCTTAATAAAATGGTTCCAGGAGCTGAATCCGAGAGTCACCCAGTGACGGAGTGCCATCTCCGGGGGGCCACCCTTGGTTCACACTCGTGGCCAGTGTGCTCAGAGGGAGGACGTCCCCCACCCCCGACCCCGTGTGACTCACAGAGTGGTTCTGGAAAGTACTTTAGAGATTATAAAGTGCTAAAGAATTACCCGCTAAGTCGTGACGTAACAAAGAAAACTATGGAACCCTCTTACAACTTTTCTTAGAAATATCCATTTCCTGAGTTTTATGCAAAGAGACAGGCATGTGGCATGCTCTTGCCGCCATCCTCGGTGGCCCCGAGGGCCCGTACCCAGGACATGGTTCTCAGCCCTGCCTGTCGGCCCTGGGAGCCCCCGGAGGCACACACAGACTCTGGAGTTCCAGGTACTAGCTTTGCCAGAACGAGGTTACAGAGTCTCTCCTCGATATTCCATTTATAGTCATTTTCTACTTCCGAGGAGGAGAGGGAATTCTGTTGCCTTGTGCTCACGGTAGAAGCCCCCTCCAGACTGTGGACGTCACTAGGGCAGGCGGCCCATCTGTACGGTTCTCCCTGGTCACAGGACAGCGATGGCTCAGAACAGCCCCAACGCCGTGAGCGCTGGGACCGTGGCCGAGGCGAATGCCGGGGGCGGGTATCTGAGAGGAGAGCTGTCGAGACTGTGTGATTTTATTATGACGAAACCAGAACTGGCGAGGGCGGGAACAGGCCTGCGGCGAGGGGCTTTCTGACGTAGACCCCGCCTCGGGATCCCGAGGAAGCTGTCGACGCACAATACTAAATACCTGTGATTGATATTATTATTTCCTAATTTCGCATGAATACAACTGTAAAATTTTAACGTCTCTGTAAATAGACGAGAAGGACTATCTTATAAGTATGGAAATGTTAAACTGGTGCTTGCAAAAACCATTTAAATCCTTCGGGTGACTCTTCGGGTGACAGATAATTGGCCGGTGGCCTAATGTGCTCGTATCGGTTTAACCCGATGCCAGTGGACACAGGTGTGCTGTCTTCTCCAGACTTGCAAGCGCCGGAGCTTGGCAAGGGCTGTGCGGTTGCGTAAGGGATTCGGCTCCCGCCGGCAGGCGTAGCCCCCGGCCGTTTTGGTGGTTGCGTTTGAAACCTTTGTAGGGAGTCAGATGCGCTTCTGAGTGATGTCTCTGCCCAACCGCGCGGGAAAACCCAGGGACGGGGACTCGTCTGCGTGTGTGTGTGAGTGCGCGCGCTGGTTATGTGTTGAATGCGTGTTGTATGTGCGTGTTGTGTGATGCATGTGTGCATTGTGTGTTGTGTCTCAGATGTGTGCAGGTTGTGTGTGCACGCATGTCACATGTGCATTGTATGTGTGTTGTGTGGCACATATGTGTTATGTGCATCGCAAGTTTGTGTTACATGTGTGTTGTGTGCATGTGTGGCGCATGTGTGTTGTGTGTTATGTGCGCACATGTGTTGTATGTGTATGCATGCGTGCTGCGTGTTGTGTGTGCATTGTGTGTGCATGTGTGTGCCTGTGTGTTGCGGGTCGAAGCCGCTTTGCGCGCAGAGCTGCAGCACACACAAGGGGGAAGCCCTGGCCGGGGGTGGAGGCCACGTTCTGGTTGCAGCCGTGGCCCTGGGCGCCTCCTCCTGACCCGCGGTCTGCCTCCTGGGATCCCCGTGCCCTCCGCAGCGGGCGGGCGTTAGAGGCGCGGTGGCTCGCGCAGCCTGCGCCCGCGGTCAGCGTTCCGAGGACAGCCGTCCCCGGGGATCACCTGTTCGGCGGCACTGGGCCTCCGACGCCGTGAGAGTGGGGAGCGCTGCGGTAACAAGCTGAGTTGCGGGACGTCTCAGCACCCGTGGCTGGTTCACATCCGGGTCCCGGGACGACTAGCTCATGTCCCCCACGTGCCTGCCTGGCCCTTGGTGACCCTGAAGCCACCTCGCTGCTTTTGTTCTCACGGCGGAGGAGGCTGCTTCCCCGCTCGGTGCTGAGCCACGTCTGGTGACCAGGCCTGGGCTGGTGACCGCCGGGCCTGGGGCTGTCCACGCGGGCAGAGCTCACCCGCGCTGCGGGCCTGTTGCCGGCGCCTGTGGCCTGGCGGGGCTTTTGGCTGCGTCCAGCGTCCAGCCGCTTCCTCCGTGGTCTGGGTGCTGGAATCGGGCCGCCGAACCAGAATGGTCCGTGGCTGCGCCCCGGGTCCGGGCTGCTCTGCGGGACGAGGGGCAGGGCGGGGGGCGGGGCTTGGTGAGAAGGTCAGAGACGCACACGACGGGGTGCAGGGTCACCCGCGGTCAGGAGCAGGCCTGGGGGCGGGGGCCCTCGAGGACCTGAGGTTAGAGACGCGCGAGCCGCGGCCTCTGTGGGCGCCCCTCCCCCGGCGGGCGCTCTCTGGTCGCTGACCCCGCGGGCACGGGGTCAGCGCACGCCCTCGGGCCACCCAGGGGCAGCTGCCGCTGTCCGTGCCAAGCGATGGGGGCTGTGGTTCCGGATGTCACCGCAGGGCCAGTGGGCTTGTGCCCTGCGTCCATTTTCCGAGGAGGTCCTTAGAGAGCCGAAGGTGTCCCCTGGTGCCGACGCGCTGGGACGTGTTTTTGCTGTTGACTGCGAGACCACGGGGACCGAGGGCCAGGGCGAGCCCCTCCGCGGCGGGGCAGGCATCGCGGCCACCGCCCACTGACACCCCGACCGCGCTCCGGGCGCCCCAGCTCGGGTCCAGCGCCTCCTCGCGCCGGTCGCTCCGGCGTCCCCTCCAGCGGTCCCCTCCAGGAGCCCCCTCCAGGGGCCCCAGGGCCCTCCTCGTCCGCACCCCACCTAGCGTTGCCCTCTGCACCGCAGCCTTTTGCAGCCTGTGCACTGTGACCTTGGATGCCAGACGCCACCAGGCGGTGGGAGCGTTTCTGCCCCGTCACACTCGTTACCAGGACGTCGCATACGCGGTGCATCGTTGACGGATTGTCCTTACGGGACCTGACCGCGTACAAACGACCCGGATCGATTCTCCTGCCACCAACAGTCAAGACCAGAGATGTTGGGACGGCATCCTAAAGGGCTGCAGCGACAAAGCCTGCCCACCTAGAAACTACCGACCCGTACCTGACCTACTCAGGTACCTGCGGAGCCGGTGATCAACGCCAAGGGGAAGGACCTCCGGGCTGTGCCTCCCCTGCTTCAGCGCTGGTGACAGTCACTGAGCGCTTAGACGTGGCTCGTCTGAATGAGATATAAGTGTAAAACATACACTGACTTTCAGAGATTTGGTTTGAATAAAATTAGGTAAACTACATCAGAATTAATTTTCTTATATTGATTGCATGTTGAAATGGTTGTATTTTTGATATGTCAGGTTAAATAGAATATGTTAATACAATTGTAAAAATGAATGTGGAAGACATTTCAGATTAACAGGCACCGAGATGATTCCTACCCGCAGACCCCACGGTGAGAAACGCCGTAGGAAGATCTTCGGTGGGAACTCAACCTGGACGGTCTAGCGAAGATCACAGATATGTGAGTAACACTCCATCAATGCTTTCCTTCCCCACTTTTTTAAAGAAAACAAGACTTTTTAAAACTACAAATTATAAAACTGTATTTCTCACATATGTAAATACAAAATACACGAAAGTGGTATTGCAAGGCGGGTGGACTCTAGTGTTGTAAGCCTCTGTATTTACGTGAAGTAACACGATCTTAAATGTAAACAGACTATAATGAATTATAGATTACATGGCATTCCTAGAGCAACCGCTAAAAAGTTTTAAAAGATACAGCTAAAAAAGTCAATACAAGGATTAAAATAGAATGCCAGAAAATCCTTTGGTTAACTTAAAGGAAGGCAAGAAAAGAGAAACTGAGAAACAAAAGCAGGTGAGAGAAAAAGAAAACAAATGTTAAAATGGTACCTGAAGTCAACCACGGTGATAGCGGGAAGCCATGTAAACAGGCTAAACACCGATCAAAAGACAGAGCCTGTCAGACCAGTGAGAGAGTGAGGTTGCCCGTACGTCATCTTAAGAGATGCACTTTTTAATTCAGTGACACAATGAACAAAATTTAAAAATATATATATATATAAATCCTTTTACTCTATATGGTATAGCATTCTAATATTGATATGGGAGCACAGAAATATAGACTAGATAAAAAATATGCACACATATACTAAAACTAGCGATTGTTAAAATCTGGACCAGCTAGAGTGATACAGACGAAACAGACTTTGAGGCAAAGCATATTGTCAAAGATAAAGCAGAACATTTCGTAATGATGAAAGGCTACATCGGCAAGACATAAAAATAAAAATCAGTACAAGCTTAGTAGCAGAGATTCAAAAATCTTGTGCCAAAAAATGAGGGGAGAGATGAATACAATACCATAGTAAAACTCCATTCTTGATCATCTATAAGACTAGGCAAAAAATCAGTAAGATAGAGAACCTGAATTATAAATTATGATTATAAATCTATATATTTATAAATCTGTATGTTTAAATTATAAATCTAAATTATAGGAGCTAAATGATTTAATTGACATTTATGGAAACTTCAACCAACTCTGCAGAATCCACATTATTTTCACGTGTATGTGGAATGCTTATCACGATAATTCATATTCTGGGCCATAAAACAACACTTAATCAATTTCAAAAGATTGAAATATTCCAGTGTGTCCTATCGCCACAATGGATTGCACTTGAAATCAATAGAATAAGAGCTCTAGAAAAGCCCCAAATATTTTTATGTTAAATGATGAACTTTAAAAAACCCCATACATCAAAGAAGAAATCACAATGGAAAAGAGAAATAATTCAAATGGAATGAAAATGAAAATACTACATATCAAATTTTATGGAATGTAGTTAAAGCAGTGCTTACAGGGAAATTTATAACTCCAAAATGCTTATTTTAGAAAGGAAGTGAATTAAATCAATGATCTAATTTTCCACTTTAAGAAACTAGAAAAAAGTGAGCATGTCAACCCCAAGGTAACTAGGAAGAAGGGAATGATGGAGATTAGAACAGAAATAAATGAAACATAACAGAGAAAAACAATCAAGAACATAATAATGCCCAACGGGGTCTTTTGAAATATTAATAAAATTTATAAACCCCTTGCAAGAGAAAAGTGAGAGAACATAAAGTAGCACCAGTAAGGAAAGAGGAGACATCATTCAGAATCTGCAGGCATCAAATTTATAATAAGGAAATATTATAAACAACTTTAGCCCAGTAAATTTGATAAATGTATTGACAGTTTGTCAATAAGTGACTGAAATGGACACATTCCTCAAAAAATACAACTTATAAGTTGATGGGAAAAAATCTGAATAGGTCTATATCACAGACCTTACACTTTCTATTAAAACGATTTTTCTACAAAGAGAACTCTAGTCCTAGACGGTTTCATTGGTGGATTCTTTCCAACATCTAAGGGAGAAATATTACCAATCCCACGAGAAATATTCCCTTAGGAAACAGAGAAGGACGCTTTTTCAACTCATTTTCTGCGTGTAACACCACAGCCTGACAAAGGCGTCACAGATAAAGACGATAGACCGGAATCTCTTAAGAAGGCATCTCGATCTGGAACAAACTGTTGGCACGTCGAATCCAGCGATCCAAGGCAGGGACATGTCGTGAGCGCAGGGCTCGGTCCTCTGAAGGCGACGTCGGTTTGCTGTTTGACATCCCTATAATGGATCGAAGTCGATGCAGAAAAAGCATCTGATAAAAATTGAGACTTACTGAAGAGAAAAGCTTTTCTCGGGACACTAGCGATAAAAGCGAACGTCCTCAGTCTGAGGAAAGGCCCCTACAGAAACCTTCATCCCATGATACTTGGCGTGGAAAGACGATGCTTCCGTCTGCCGTGGGGAAGAGCGTGAGCCGTCCTCACCCCGCCCGGCGTGTGCTGCACGCCCTGACTGGTGTAGAAGGTTCGAACCAGAAATTAAGGGCATACGCCTTAGAAATGAAAGAGCGAACCCGTCTCGTTCACAGACAGCGTGATTGCTTACACAGAAAATCTAAATTATTTACAACCACAATGATGGCCCGCAATAACAGCTTATTTGGACAAATATGTGCATTTAACAGTCTCTGATGAAAGCCGGTATTCAGAAATAAAATTGAATTTCTACATACTGTCAGCAGTCAAAAACTAAAATAAAAAATCTATGTGTAGTAGTATCAAAAGGCATAAAATATTTAGAAATAAAGTTAACACAGGACATGAGACATGGGTACACTGAAACTACACAACTTTGCTTAGAGAAAGTAAGGTCAGCTAAATCAATGAGGAGGTACGTACCACGTCCTGAGAAGCGCAGGGAAAGTAAGTCCTTTCAACAGATACTGCCAGAATAACTGAATACCCATGTAGGAAAGAAGGAAAAAAAAGCCTAAACGAAAATTCATTTGAGATGGATCACAGACATAAAAGAAAACGAGAACTGCAAGGTGCTGAGAAGGAAACATTGGAGGACATCTCTATGAATAGAAGGGGCAAAGGGTAGCGCCGAAGATAAAATGCACAAGAGAAAATTTCCACCAGCCATAAAAAAAAAAATATCCCTTTCCACTCATTAAAAATACAGTTTGAAAGAGAGAATGAGCAAACCCAGGCTGGTGGAGAATATTCCCAGTTCATATAGGTGGCAAAGGACTCGTGTCGCGAATATAATTCCTATATTCGGTAACAAAGAAGGAAGCACCTTATTTTTTTGTTTTTGTTTTTAAGTGGGCAAAGGACTTGAGTGGTCACTTAGCCAAGGACAGTGTATCCATGGCCAGCTGAGCATATGAGGCAGAGCCCAACCTCCAGGTGCCAGGCGCTGGGCTGCACATCCCGGAGTGGCTGGGCCTCACAGAGAAGCAGCTGCATGGTGGGGGGTGAGGGGCTGGGGTGCAATGAAGGCCTCATCTGTGGGCGCGGCTGGCCCGCCAGGACGGGTCCAGCCCACTGAGAGGGACTCACTGTGATGACGCGGACCCAGGAACACGCAGGGCTTGATGCACGTGTCATGTGCAGGGGAGGGCAGGGGTCCCCTTCCGGCTTCCCCCTGTGTGCAGTCCACGCAGAGGAGACTGGCTGAAGCACATGGGGTGCCTCTGCCCAGGCGAGCCCGGCTGTGGTCCGCGGAATCCCACGTCCTCGCCCCTGTGACATGGCAGGTCACGGAACCCCATGCACCTTAGACATACTGCACGTTCACCCCTGAGAGGCCATCGAAATGGGATAGCGCCCTGGGCTGTTGGAGCGTGCGCCCTTCCTCCGCCTCGGCCCCAGCCCGCGGGCGTGGTCCCCGCCTGCCGCTGCCCACGAGGAGGAGCCGGCCTGTGGGGAACGCAGTGGCTGAGTGTCACCTGCTGGCCATGCCACCTCTGGTCTCCCCGCTTAGGGGCGCAGGTGGCATATGCCCGTCATACTCTGCTGTGTAGATATTTACTGGGCGGCGCACGGCGCTCACCAGAAAACGGTCTCACAGATTCGCTCTGACCACTGTGTCCCTCTGCCCAGCACGGTGGACATGGTTCCGGGCGCAGTGCCCCCGGGTTTTGTTGGGAACTGGCATCACACCGCGCAAATACGTGCTCGGTTCCTGTTGGCGGGTTGATGCGGCGTGCGAGGCAGCAGCAGCCGCTCCGCGTGGCTGACGGTCCCCTTAGCTGAGACTCGTCCCCACTGGCACCTGCCACTGTCTCGCAGCTGTGGCCCACGCGACGATCGCGGGTTGTGTTTCTTCCACACGTGTACTGAAGCGTCACTAGGTGGCTGACTGATGCAAGTGCTTGGGTACTGGAGTTGCTCGTTTTCCAGAGCGCATCTCTGGAACGAGCTGCCGGGGCCGCGTTAGATCTGGGAGTCGCATTATCTGGGAGAGGCCGTTTCGGTGACAGTCTTTCATGTGCTTCCCCCTTCCCGCTGGACAGGAGACCATGCCGCCTGCCGAATGACCATCCCTAGCTCCGAGGTCAGAGCCACTTCGGGGTGGCAGTGCTGTGACTAAGAACACAAATGGGTTTGCGCGGGGCTCTGCGCTCAGAACTCGTTTCCGATGCAGCCGTCTGTTCCTGGGCCCCTTCTCACGAGGGGAAGGACAGGTGGTGGGCTTTCCGGCAGCCCCCTGCCCCCGCAGAGGCGCCTCATCCCTGCCCGGTCAAGTTCATGTTCTCCACCAACTGGCCGGGCTGCTGGGCAGCTAGCCCGCCCCGCACGGTGCCTGCTCTCCCCGCGCGGCGCCCGCTCACGGCCGGCAGGAGGCTCTGCCGTGGCGCCAGTCACCCAGTGGTACGTGTGCTCACGAGCAGGTCGAGAGTACCGTGACGCTGCTTTTAAGTCATAAACCTTCAGAAAAGGAGACAAAAATGTGAAATTTGTTCCCTAGACTAAAATCATAGCTTTAAAAGCGTATTTGCAGCGGTGCCCAGATGATGATAGTGTCACATAAACCCGGGATTAGCAAACACTGTCAGCTGCTGAACTGCTCGGGGTCCATCAAAGCCGCAGAGACCCGTCGCCGCCCACAGGAGGGGCCCGTGTGCACGTAGCAGCCTCTGCCACCTGCTAAAATGAAAGATTCTTGGAATATCACACTGCGCAGGACTTGTTTACGATGCAAACAGAAAGATGCCCTTTCGTCTCGTCAGGGCTTTGATGTCGTGACGTGGAGCCTCTGGGGCCGGCCCTCCCAGACTCGCACCCAGATGTTATCCGCTTCCCACCCCTGGGTGCCCAGCATCGGCACGCGGGGGCCGGTGACGACGCGCTCTGCCCCCAGTGCTTTCTATGAGGGATTCGGCCACTTCTGAGCTAGTGGGAAGATGAGAGGAGGTCGTGGCCATGTTTCTTTCTAAGCTTTGGAATTCTAGTCTCTCTCAAGCATCAAGGTGAGGGAGGGAAGCTGTTGAGTCAGCCCAGAATGCATGCTGTCCGTCTGAGCAGTGGGCCAGGCCCGACGCATGAAACGGCAGCTGGAGACCCCCGATGGCTCTGCTCCAAGGGGGTGCAGCCGCCTCCACACACAGAAAAGCGAATGCCCTCCCCTCCCGTTTAGATGAGACAGACAGTTCCCATCTGAATACATATTTCATTAAGAAGCATGGTTTTTCTCTTTCCCACAGCCTTGGGTTTTAACTTTGGTTATAATCTATCTAAATTTCCTACATGGAGCTGCCTGCCACACTGCCCCCACCCCAGCCCATTCAAACTGGAAATGGAATCTCAGGCCTTCGAAAGGCTCGGGGGTCACCCTGACGGGGGACCAGGGCGGACAGCCACAGATCCACTGAATCATGTTCTGTCATAATGTTATTTTATTCGTTTAAAGACATGCTCACTCTTCAAATACTTCTGAACATATTTGCATAAAGGAACCTAAATGACCCAGGCTGGAAAAATCAGGAACAATAGATGATATATTCTTTTTCGTTCAGTAGAGAGCCTTTGAATAAAAGCTGCATAAATATACTGAGACTGAGCTTTAGCTACTTTAATTTCTGTTAAAGTGGCCTATAACACATGTGACCAAAAAAGTAGATTTTGAAGAGTGAATATTGCAGGACGGACACAGTTCTGAGACAACATTCACACCCCCTGGAAATTTTCTCTCAAACTTTCTCCTCATTGTCTTAGGATCTAGAAATAATGCTCTTTAAATTACACTTTGTTCACAAGTAAAATAGCCAGAGCGTTCATGGAACTGGGGGCTGGGTTATTGACAATGAGGCGGATCCTGGGCCCTGGAAGATGGGGTTTGGGGTGTCGGGGCCAGGGGAGGGTTCAGCCTCTCTCTCTCCCGACTTGCGGTGTTTGTGGGGCCGAGAGGGGGCGTCTCTCGGTCATTTCCCCACGAGGCAATTACAGCGTGTTTGGTATAATCTCGGTGCTGAGAATCTCTTATTATCCCCTCGTTGGGTGAGGGCCGGTCTTCGCGCATCCAGGCTTTTCAGTGACCGGGGTGTGTGATTAATTAGAAGCCCCCTCGCCGTCACGCATAATGAGCGCTACCGTGCGGCTATTTCTGGCCGCCCGGGAGCGGGGAGAGCCGCCGTGGGCGACGAGTACCTGAGGCTGCTGATTGTGGCGCTGAGTGCCTCACAATACCCCATCAGCCGTGATGGGGCGCAGACAAGCTAATTGGCCCACTTGAAGGGTGCAGCTCCCCAAAGAGGGCTGTCTTTCAGGCTCAAGTTCCATTAATCAACAAATACTCGTTGAGCCCCCGCTGGGCGCCTCGCATGGGGCTGGAGATGGCGGGGTGCAGGGCGTGAATCAGGGCGCATGTCCCGGCCTCTTCTGATTTCGTCGGAGAACAAGACGAGCGCACATGACACTTCTAGTCAAACATATTGTATTTATGAAAATGATCCCATTATACACTCGTGACAGAAAGCGCTCGCTCGCACAGGGCGGGCGCGGGGGATAAAAGAATACGGAATGAGGCGGCAGGCAGCCGCGCGCCCGGCGGGGAGCTGCGGCCGGGGCGCGCAGCGCCGAGCGGTGCGCGCGCGCGGACAGGGTGTGCGCGCGCGTGTCACCCAGCGTCCTGGGTCCCAGGCAGGAGAGAAGCCGGGGATGTCCGTGGCCCGGGGAGGGACGTGGTCCTGCGGAGTCGGGCCAGCCTCCGCTTGCACGTCCTGTGCGCCCCGCGGATGCGTCCGGATGCGGGGTCCCCTCGCAAGGCCACGTGCCCAGCACCGGGATGGGCAGCACGGCCCGCGGGCGCCTCCGTCCCGGTTGGACGCGTGACTGGGCCTGGACAGGCTGCCCGGTCGCCCTCGCAGGCTGGTGCCAGGCCCACGTCTAACAGTGTCACCCTGTGACGAGAGCCTGCTTCCCGACGCCGAGGCGGGCGGTGCGCTGCGCGTGCACAGGGGGTCGTGGGAGCTGCCGTGCTCCCCCACGCCGGGGAGGGGGGCTCGTCCCCACCGCCCACACCCGGCGGTGATCCAGAAGCCTCGCGAAGCCTGCGGCCTGGCCGCACCGCAGAGGCGGGAGCGTGGAGGACGGGGCGGCTCGTTTCCACGTGGGCGTCGCCAGGCGGGGCGCGGCCGCTTCCTAGCGTTTCGCCCTCTTAGCGGCCCGCGGGCCCCCTTCACGCACTTTTGGTTCGATTTACAAATTTGCTACCGGGTTTTCGAGGCATGGTGGAACGACCTGGTGCCCATGGCTCCTCCGGCCAGCGCTCTCGGGGTCCCTCCGCCTCTCCCTTGTCATCCTGTGTCCCCATGGGGACTCCGCCTGAGCGTCCACTAATGCCATGCCCGCAGGCGCCGACATCGCGGCGGGCGCGACCCGGCAGGGCTCCTGCGTCCCATGCCGCGTCCCCCAGCACGTGCCCCGTGCGGGGCGCTCCAGAGCCACGCGCGCCGCCTCCCGTGTGCAGTTTAGAGGTCGCCCGCGCTTCCGTCCGCCCCGTTTGCCTGGGGAGGCGAACGCTGCGCCACGCGAAGAAAAGACCGCCAGGGCCGTGTGGGGTGGGAGCGAGCGGCGCGGCGGGAGGGCTGCCCGGGGGTCACCCAGAGCAGTGCTGGTGCCGGAAACGACCCCTTGCCCCGGCTCGGCACTGCTGGGGGACGGGGGTGGGGGGCACTGACTTGTGTAAGGACAAATGCCGCTGTGTGATTGTCACTGCTGCATGTGGCGCCTCTGCGCGTCCTTCGGCTCTGCGTCGGGGGTGGGAGGCCGCCCGCAACCGGCTCTCCCGCCGCCGCTTCTGCCGTCGTGATCGATTGGGCCAGGGTCGGCAGGATGCGCACAGCTTCCCGGAGCTGTGGGCCCCTCCACCCCGGCCCCTCCGTGAGGGGCTTTCCCAGCGCCCTCCGTGGGCACTGCCCTCTGCCGTGGCTCCCGCGCGTGGTGGGACATCAGCGTGAGCTGCCCGTCCGCAGGTCCTGGGCCGCTCCGTCGTGCGGTCCCGCGGTCCGCCCGAGGGGCGCGGGGAGCGCTCCCTGCGTTCTCACCGCCGTCACGCGTGCGGCCGCGGAGCAGCCCGCAGAAGGTTCCCTCCAACCAGAAGACTGACTTCTTCTCGCTCCTCCGCGCACACTTGCGTTACACGGCGTGAGGGCACGTTGAGGGGCCCCTTCCAGCTGCCGTTTCTGCCCTGATCTGAATCGACCGTTTCACCAATACCACAGCACACTTAGCGTAGCTTGAAAAGACCGTAACAGTCCCAGAGCATGTCCCCTGCCTTATTCTTCTTCAGAGTGTCAGCTGTTCTTTGCTCTTTGAATTTTCATAAAGTTTTAGAATCAGCTCACCGAATTTATATTAAAAAAAGGGTTTCTCGAGTTTTGATTAGGAGTACGTTTAACATGTGCGCCAAGTTTGGTGAATAAATATCTTTACCCTCTGCACATCTCGCATATCCCCTATCGGATCCACTTACAGTTAGAGCTATGATTTGATGCTATTTTTTAATGGATTTTGTTTAAAGTTTTTGAAGGAGAGCCTGAGGCAAGGATGCGGCCGCTGGACCAGCTGCCTGTGGACAGTCGGGTCCAGCCTCACAGGAGACAGAGACGGGGCCCTGGGTCCAGGTGGGGGCGTTTGCCAGCGGCCCCATCCGCCAGCGGTGGCGGCTTGCGTCTGGGCTTGCCACTCTTCCCGCTCTTCTGAGTGTCGCCGCGCACGGGCTGAGGGGACCTCTGGGCCTCGGGTGTCTCCTGGCAGACACACGGACCCCACGACGCCTGCGCGCTGCGGACACGGCCCCGCGTGGAGCTGTCCGCCACCGCCGGGCTGAAACCTCGCGCCCGCACGCGGCCGCCGCTGCGTTCTCTCTAAAATTGTTGTTATTTGTTTGTTGTCAGTAGGAAGACACCCACTTGATTTTCATGTACTGACCACAACCCGGTAACCCTCCTAAATTCGCGTGTTGATTCTAATCATTTCTCTACAGGTTCTTTTGGATTTTATACTCTGAAGTTACATCGTCTGTGAATAATGTAACGATTTTATTTCTTCATGCCCATTCTTGTGGCTTTTTTTTTTTTCTTTCCGGAGCAATGTTGACCAGACGGGGCGAGGACAGGCAACATTCCATCTCTCTCGGAGAAAACTTAAATGTCACAGTTCCAGGAAAATGTTTGATGTGGATCTCTTAAAGATCTCCTTCATCAGATTGAGAGCGTTCTCTTCTGCGCATAGTTTTCTAGAAGCTTTTCATCATAAGTAGATCTTGAATTTTACCATTTTCTAAGTCTGTAGAGATAACTTTTCCCCTTTCCCCTAGTTTGTGTGTGTGTGTGTGTGTGTGTGGTGAATTACTTTGGATCCCACTGCTATTCAGTTTCCAACCCAAGGTCATTTGCAAGAAATGGTATTGATGGAGAAATCTCTGGGAGATATCTAGCTTGTCCGTTCACGACACTGAAGAAATGTAAGAACAGACGTTCTAGTGCAGAGCTTGTTAATTTTATCGACAGTGTTCACGGATCACCTGCCCACAGACCTCTGAGCCCCTTGTCAGAATCAGGCTTCTCAACGCCTAAAATAAGACACCGCATTTTCAGTGAAACGGATTATGTCAAACTGTGTTGTTTCAGAGGGAACGGGGGGGGGGGGGATGTTGTCAACCGTGAGACACTGGTGACGGGTGTACTTTAGAGTGGCACGTTGAGGACGAGTGGCTTGGTCGCCACTGTTCTGGAGTGGCCCTGGGCCTGGGTGCTATTCTGAGAGATCTGTGGCCATTGTCATGCGCTGTGACATTTTCTGAGACTTCCCTGGTAGCTGGTTTGGTCGTCTGCACTCATCACTGGAGGAGCAGTAGGGGTCAGTGGGGGGGTCAGTAAAAACAAAGACATGGGGTCCCTCTCTCTGTCGACCCCGGGATGAGGGTTCCTGCCCGGAGTCACAGTCCCTGCTGGGCGAGCGGCCTCGGCTGCGGGCAGGGTGGGCGTCGTGGTCCGCCCCAGCGCCCACTGTCCGCACGTCCCCAGGAAGCTTCGCTCCGCCCCTGTGGGAGTGGCGAGTCCGCTCCCTGCGACGCGTGTTCCACCCACGTTGCCTCTGCGCCCCCTCCCCGTGCCCTGGCGCCGTAGCTCCGTTCTTCCACGTGTCTGTTGCGTCTGGCACAAATGTATGACTTGGGTCTCGGCCGCCCGTGCAAGCGCCTCGAGGCCGCTCTGCTCGCGCGTGCATCCTTCGCCAGCACCGTACCGGCACGTGGGGAGTGGCCTCGGCGTGTGCCGGCGGCCGAACGCCGCTCCATCCTGAACTGCGCTTTGCGCCCGGGGCCAGCCCGGCCCGGTGGGCTCCTTGGGGCGAGCGTGGGTGCCGGCCGCGCCCTGACCTGCGCGTGGGCGGGGCCCGCAGCAGACGGCAGGCCGCGTCGGCGCCTCGCAGAGCCGTGCGGCGGTGTTCGCCCTGGCGGTGCTGAGGCCACAGACCACGGCCAGCGTGGCCTGCACTCTGGTTGCCCCGGACCGTGAAGCCAGGCCGCAGGCAGCCGGAGAGCGCGCTGACGGCCGCCTCGGCTTCCTGTCATTCTTCGCCGTGACCCCAGCGCTCCTTTCTGAATCTTACTCATGCGCTGCGCTTACTTCTAAAAGCGCCATTCGGTCGTGTTTTTAAGGAAGCTGTGTGCTTCTGGGCCAGTGTCAGGGCGGGGAGTAGCGGCTACCCAGGCTGACGGGTCCTTGCTCCCTCCCCCCCTGGCAGGGCCACACGCTGCCAGCAGCACCCAGCTGCCCACTCCGTGGTCACTGGCAGCCGTGGACACGTGGCCGCCTGGTCCAGGGTGGATGGTATCAGAGCGGACCCAGAGCCCAGGCGGGAGACGGCCATCTGTCTGTGTGAGCCCCCACGAGGCGGGGTCAGCCCCGCACTGGCTGGAGCAGAGCCCAGGGCTTCATGTGTTGGGGGCACAGAGAGGTGGCCTGAGGAAGGTTGGGCTGGTGCCACTCAAGGACAGATCTGCCCCACGCGCAGCCTGACAAATGAACCACGTCCCGGCTCTCAGGAAAGGTGCTGGCGGAATTCCTCAAGCCTCGCTGGCCAGATGGCATGCCTTCCTCCACGTCTGACCGCAGGGCATGCCCATTCATAAACCCTGCGCTCCGCACCCCATTCATAACTCCTGCCGGAGAGTGGCTCTGTCCAGGCGGCTTTTTTTTTGGGTAAAAGCGTTTCCTGAGAGTCTCAGGGTCTCTGCGCATCCCACCCCTCGCCCTTCAGGTTGCAAACTTGTCACAGGCTGGGCTTTCTTCGGTGTCGGCGACCGCCAGCCTGGATCATCCGGGCTGGACCTGGGCAAACAGGGCACACGTAAACGTGTTCTGTGGCCCTTGGAGAATAGGACTCCGTTTTGCAGAGCAGATAGAGACTAGAATACAGGTTTTGTAATTTGGAGGACGGGTCAAAAATGACACAATGTGTGTGCTCTCTATAATAACAGATTGTGTTGCTCAGCATTGTTAATGGCAAACGTGACTGCAGGGTCCTTTTCCGAGGGACCTGCTGTACACATGCTGGCCCCCCCCCCACACACACACAGGGAGAGAGGGCGACTTTTGCCCTACCTGTCAGCACTGCATTCCGTGGCAAAGGACTTGGGGCTTGGAATGAGGTGCGTGCAGCCATCTCTAGTCCTTCTGAATTCCGCGCATACCGGCAGAAGCCCGTCTTCTGAGAGCTGAGGGCAGGGCCCTTATCTCAGAGCACCTGACCGCTCCATCAGACGTGAGTCTGAGTGGAGCCCTCACCTCGCTGCCTCCATGTTTGCCTTTCGCCAAAACAGAATCGGAACCCTGGCTGGTTGCGTGCCCTGTTAGCTCGAGCGGACGCTTGATTGTGAGTGACAACACCATTTTGATTTTGCAGAAGCCCATTAAGTTTTGGCACCTGATAAATATTGCTTGATGTCATTACAATCAACGCCTGCTGTCTGCAGGGACCAGCCGGCGGGGAAAGCTGCACATCTGCCGGCCTTAATCGGAGGGGAATGCGCAAGGCAGCTGCTCAGTGGGCAGACGAGCTGTCCTTGGCGTGGGTGTGGGCTGTGCCCTCCCCTCCGCTCCCGGGGCCCTGGCCCTGTGAGGTGCCAGAGCCTCTGAGACCACCTGAAGGACAGGTAGAGGGCGCTGGGCAGTGAGCTGAGGGCCGTCCCTGCCACTCCCGCAGACATCTAACTGGTTCCACCGCGGTCAAAGTCACCTGGACGCAGACCCTAGGGTTCACCGATGCCGAGATGCTGGTTTCGCCTACAGCTTTTCTATTCACGTCCGCTAGACATGGTCTTGAGCGTTTGATGGGAAAACAGGCCTGCCCCCCACAGCGAGGTGGGGTCCGGCCGCTTCCAGGGTTAGGGTGCCCGGTTAGGTCCCAAGGTGGCGCCTTGTGGGCGGGGACTCTGATGACGCCTTTCAGGAACCTTGGGCTCTGTAGACCACGGTGAGAACTGAATCTGCCCCCCAACTTCCAGAGGGAGCAATTCATAGCATGTGACCCGGGTGAGGCAGGGAGCAATCACCTTCATTAAAAAATAAAATAAAAAAGGGGAGCACCAGGGATGAGAAACTCAAATCATCTGGTTCCACTTTCCCCAGGACCTGGGGAGCCCCAGGTGGGCGGAGGGGCGTCGCCTCCCACACAGCTGGCCGCGGACTGCCAACCCTCCGAGAAGGCCCAGCGGGTTGGCTGCAGGAAGTGGGGGCTCAGGGAACCCCCAGGACCCCAGAGCTCCACTCTGACCCTGGGCCAGAGCCAGAAGAGGGGCGGGCCCCAGGGCCATGCTGGGGGACCTGCGTCTGGGCGGAGGGCGATGGCGGCCTGCAGACGGCGAGCCGGGACTCTGCTGCGCCGCAGCGCCAGGCCGGAGGACCGGGTGGTCCCCGCCCTCCCCTTCTGCCGCCCACCCCAGCCCTGAGACCCCACCTCCCGCCGTGCAGTCTGTCCTGGGCTGCAAGGGGCGCAGTGCCCGGCCATGCAGTCACGGGGGTCGTGTGTGGACAGCGTGTAGCGTGACACCTGGCAGTGCACATGCACCGGGTCAGTGAATGATGGACGAGGAGGTGCCCCATGATTCAACCCTCGCGAGATGAGCGAGGCTCCACACCCCGCCGGCTTGCTGTCCCCTCCCGCGGGGTTTCCCGCCCCTGGCGGGGGAGTCCCAGGTATTTTCACGCCGCCGAAAGCTGAATGCCAGACAAAATATAAACACGGGTCAAGGACGGAGGAATGCCCGGTTGCTGTTTGCTCAGTCCGGCTCGGCCGCCTGTCCTCGCTGATGACAGACTCCGTGGGGCTGGGACCTGGGGGCTTCCAGAGGGGGCAGGGCGTGGGTTGGGACTTCTGGAGCTTCTGACCTTCGCAGACCAGCCTTTACCCCAGATGCATGTTAAGGGGCGTCTGAGGCCAGCACTTCCCCAACATCCCGGCTCCTCGGCTGCTGGCCCCAGCTGGAGGTCCCGGCTGGCGGCCCCGCCCAGGGTCGCCTTAGCAAAGCGTGTCTCTCCCTGCTGCAGCGTGGCTGCCTTCACTGTGTGTGCAGAGTCCTTGTGTTTTTCTCTGTAGGTCTGAGGTTTAGTTCTCAGATATGTTCACTAAAAGACGCAAGGTGACATGGGTGTGTTGGGTCTCAGAGGCAGGTGGCGGAAATATTTTTAAACTTTGTCTATTTCAACTGCTCCCATCCATGCAGCGTGGGTGGATTCAGGGCTGGCGCCTCGGTGTGGTGGGGCACGCGGATGGCTCGGGGCCGCCAGCCTCTGCATGTCTCTTCCTGATGTTCCGGGTGGGGACAGCTGCAGGTCTCTCGTGCGGCCTGGGTGTGGTTGGGCCACGCGCTCCCCTTCGTTGTCGTGGAGAACGGGTCGCCTGTCAGAGACTCTTTCAAAGGCTGCGCTGTGGGGCGGGGCAGGACACACAGCCTTGGGGTGGGCGGTCCACGGTTAACAGGTGGCCTCTCAGAGAACGTCCACGTGCTGGCCCGGTCTCCGCGCAGGCAGATGGATGAGCAGGGACAGTTTGGAAGAGCGGCTCGGTTGATTCCGGAAGCTTCCTGTCGCCTGGTTCAGAGGGTCGCCCGGCGCCTTGTTCCCTAGACTGGGAACAGCCGCTCTTCCTTCCAGCTGGTCCCGGTCACCCTCTGCCCCCGGACACTCCGAGAGCTGGTGTGTGGCCATCGGGCAGGGGGACAGCACGAGAGGCCGTGCCGCTGGGGCGGGTGCCCCTGCAGCTGCGTTTCATGTGGCCGCTCAGCTCAGCTCTGAGAGGGAGACGAGATGTCCGTGGGGGCCGTGGGCCGATTCCGCCCAGCGTGGGGACGTCTTCGTGGGCGCCTCGGGCAGAAGGCCGCTCCGTGTCCATCGGGCGCGGACTCGGATCACTCGGCCTGGAGTCCTCCCCATCGGTCAGACCGTTGAATGTTTCCCGGGGAATTTGCAGTTCTCACCTGTCGCCTTCTGAAGGTGTTTGTTGGGTTAAAGCGTCACCCCGGGTCTGGAGTCATCTTTAGACGCACGAGCAGTCCCACGGTTCTTGTGCTGCGACCCGTCTCCCAAAATTCAATCTCGTTCCCGGAATGCAGGCTAGAAAGTTTAGGTTCTTTTTCTCTGGCTATGAATAAACAGAAGTTGGGGACTATCAGAGAAGATGCGCCCTGGGGCCCCGGCTCGGCACCGCGGCGAGCGGCCCTCGCCCGCACTGCTCGTTTCCGGGGCTCGTGCTTTCTCCTCCCGTGAAGGTCGACGGGATCACCTCAACTGTTTCAAATGCCTGAGAGTTAAAAGCTCCCTCTTGAACCCGCGGGCCTTTAAATTTCACAGAGGAACATGCTACATCAGGCTCAACGAGGCCGGCCCCACAGAAAGTCAATATTCGCCTAAAAGCAAACACAGTCTTCGAATACAAGGTCAAAGCGAAAGAATGCCATGCCCCTCCCCCGCCCCCCCCCCCCCACCACCTCTCATCTCCCTTCAAAGACCGCGATGGTGACCCGGCTCCCCCAGCAGGTCGAATGCGTGTCATGGCAGACACTGGAGTTAATATTCAACGGAAAATTAACAGATTCGATATCGGTTATGTACTTTTAGTGCCAATTAATTTCATAGCCGTGTTGTCTCTCCTCTTCCAAGGCGGGAGGATGTCGTGCGTGGTCTCCTGGGACGCGTCCTCGGTCGCTCTTCTGTGCTGTCACCGCCAGCAGCCGACCGACCGTGCCGTGCCAGGTGCCAGCCGTCCGGTCCTGCTCGGCCCTGGTGTCGTGAGGGGCTCTTCCCATGGGACCAGCTGGGCAGCGCAGGGCCCACGCGCCTGGTTGGAAGACTCCGAGCAGCTTGTGCTAGACGCGCGGCGAAGCGGCGGCATTTGTTTGAAAACGAGAAGGGTTACATGGTCTTTGTAAAAACGAGGAATATCAGTTTTGGGGAGGGGCAGCGCCACGGCGATTTACTTTTTGTTGCTGTTCCTACGACTCCTTTGATATGTCAGCTTCTGTCACTGAGTATTAGGCCACTTGTAATTTCTTGAATCAACCAAGATGAAAATACACACGGCCTCAAATAATTTATGCCCAAAACGCAACAGTGCAGCACACATGCCCGCGCTCATTGTTAGGCGAGGACGGGAAGGGTGTTTTGGGCTTTAAGGATCTGCAGGTGATTCCGTTCTGCGTTTCGGGGGAAAAGCCGCGGCTCTTCCTACCTGATGAATGGCAGAGGAGCATTTCTCATGCTTTGGTTTTGCTCCAGCATTAACGATGAGCGCAGTTACTCCTCAGAGTGCCGGTCACTTTCCTGGGGACGCTGGTCCTGCCTCAAGGACAACACACCTCCACTGTGACCAGCACTCGAATGCCTAGAATCCTCACGCAGCCGGGTTTGGGCGGGAGGGCCACACGAATTTTGAGTGTGATAAGAAAGTGACCTTAATGGAGTTTGCTGTCCCTTACGTCTCTGAATGGGAGGCGCCCTGGGACCGGCCGCGGGAGATGTGTTTGCCCTCCCGCCTCCGCCTCCGCCGCGCGCCACCCCGGTGCCCAGGAGCGAAGGCCGCTGGGCCTGCCTTCCGCACACGCACACTTTGTCCCACAGGACGTGGCACAGGCCCAGCACCTGCCCCGCTTGGCGCCTCGGTGAGGAACACAGTCCGCCCTCCTCAGGTCGCGGGACGGAGGCTCCCGCAGGTGAGGGGACCCAGCGGTGGCCGCCCGGCCGCCCAGCCAGGCCGCAGGCTCAGGCTTCCGGTCGCTGGGCTCAGAGCCTTTGAAGGGTTCGGCACGCGTGCGCTCGCCAGTCTCTTGCCCGCGTCGCTTGCCCGTGACGAGTAAACAAACAGCAGACACCAGACTTCCCAACCAGCGGGGCCGTGCGGCTGGCAGAGGCCACACCAGCCCGGCCGGCGGAAGCCCAGGGCCTCCTTACACGGCCCTGGGGCCACGGCGCACGCACGGATGCCTCGTCTCTAGGCGCGGGGTGCCGACGTGGCGCAGGGAAGAGCAGGTCCGCAGTGAGGAAAGGGGGTGATCAGTAAGCCACGGGCCCTTTGGGGTGTTTTCTCTCTGTGGTGATGCTTTTCACTCCCACTGCCTCCTGAACGCTGTTCCCCCCACCTGCGTGCTCACACCCAGCTTCCCATTCACGGCGCGGTGTTCTGACCACACCTGTCGGGCTGAGCAAAGTGGGGGCCAGGAGGTGAACGAGCGGGGCGCAGAGAGAACGTGTAAACGGGGGCTGTTACGCCCTTCATCTGCCCCCCAGCGCACACGTGCACACGCAGACACGCAGCTGCGCAGACTCACGGATATGCACACGCACGTAGATGCGCAGACGCGCAGATGCGTGCACCCTGCCCCCCCCGCCCCGTTTCATGTTTATTCCTGAGCCCTGTCATTCTCTCTCTTCGTCCGTTTCTGTCTGGATTGTTGAGCAAACGAAGAAGCAGAAAGCGTTTTTTATTTCACTCTAAGAAAGCGGAGAGCCTATCGCTTGTGTCTAAGAGGGATTCAGTAAGGTGGAGGGAACACCAGGCACAGAGAAGCTCCGGGAGCAGATAGCGGCCGGGGCGGGGGAGGGGGGGCGATAGCGGGCGGGGTGGGGGGGGGGGGGAGGCGGACGCCCCTGAGTGCTGCCGGTTGGAAGGAGCCTGCACGACAAGCTCACAACCATTCCTGGCCTCTTGTCCTTGTTACTGTACAGTTTTAGTTTCCTTGGGTGACATCATCATAGCACACTTAACCCCCGCGTGGCTGCTGTTCATCTCCTCAGTGCTGCGGCCCCAGGGGACAGAAGCCTTCCCTGGCCAGGCATCTGGTCTGGCCGCCCAGGCCCGCCTCGGCGTGGGTTCCTGATGGCGCTGGTGGCCTCAGACCTCGGCGCGCCTGGCTCTTACCCTTTCCCCTCTTTGCATTTAAATTTTCACTCAGAATTTGTCGAGGTTCCAGTTTAGGATTAGCTGTGTCAACATGGCAGTTTCCTAAGTTACCCTCTTGAAAATCACCCCGAAGCAGCAAGAAGAATGAGACTGAAAAAGCAAATGGCATCTTTACAGCAACACCAGGAGACATCTGTGAGCCTGAAATACAATATAGGTGGGGAGGGTGCCAAGGACAGCGAAGGTCAGGGGGAGGCCCAGGAGGACGTCCAGGGCGACGGCCCCAGTGCAGGCCTCGGGACGCAGCCCCAGAGCCACCGCTCCCGAGGAAGCGGCCCGTCCCGCAGGAGAGCCGGGCGCCGTTCGTCAGGACTGAGCGGAGGCGCCTGGCCAGCAGCAGGCGTTTCTGGGCGTCTGTGGCGTGAGTCTCCAGAAGCAGAGAGGCAGGGTCGGGCTGGAGTGTGCCCCAGATGGATTTGTAAATAAACCAACAAACGGCGACAGATCCGTGTGCTGGTGAGGTGAGGCGGGGCGGGGAACCACCCCGGGGGCGGCCCGGCCCTTCTGCCTGCCGGATGGTACAATGAGCAAAGTGCCACTGAATGAACTGGACAGGTCGCCCTGGACGTAGGAGAATTCCCGTTGACTTAGGATGTGACCTGGGGCTTTCTACCACATGGGGCTTCATCACATGACTCAGGGGAAGGAACCTCCTCGTTCGGGGATCAATTATAACTTAAAAGGTCTATTTAAAAACGCCGAAGGGAAATGTATGAAATTACCAGGGCGAAGAGATGGCAAACACGGCTCCTACCCGAAAAATATTGCCCAGACATAAGTGACCCTTGTGACCAAATAGATCATCATGAGTTTTTCAAACCGGCGAAGCAGTTTTACCTCAACCAAACAAGAGCATAAATACAGCATATAAGAGTTCACGAAAAAGGGTCGAACGGCCGGTAATAAACAACTACAGGTCGCCAGGCCTCAGGAAAGGGCTGAGTAAACCTGCCGTGTGACCCGGCGGTCCTACACCTGGGTCCACGGCCAGAGGAAAGCAACGTGCGCAGGATCTCAGAGGTGTGTCTATCCGCACGTCCATGTTCCTGCAGCGCTGCCCACAGGAGCCGAGACACGGGAGCTACCAGGTGCCGTCTGCAGGACGGCTCAAGACGACATATCTACATCTAATCATACGGTATCCGTAATCATCTCGATTCGTTGAGAACTGGGGTCATTTCTTACATCGTCCCTATTTTTTTTTAAAAAGGTCGTGTACAGGGTCTTACAAGTATCTTCAGGTGTGACTCAGCCAAGTGCTCCCTCACCCTAGGTCATGAACGCTGTCTCCCACAGGCGACCCCCTGCCCGGTCTTAGTGCTGCCTGCCTCAAACATCCCGCCCTCTCTCCAGAGATGCGCATTTTACACCTCTTTGGAGGATCCGCTTAAGTCTCATTCTTTTCCCCTCTAAACCTTTTCAACTAGTCAGCCAAATCCTGCCTCATCTTCAGAATTCCCATTTAGGGCATTCATCTTCGAATTCTTTTGATTCGAAGGTCTTGACTCCTCATTAAAATGATAAGTTCCTTGAGTATCTTTTCTAATGTATTCTAAACAGCACCTGAAATAAGTCTGCGTACAGAGTAAGGACTCGATAACTGTCTTTTTTTTTTTTCCAATTGATTGACACACTTGGAGGGTATTCTTGAAGGGCAAGCAGTGAGCAAGGCTGCCCGGCTCACCAACAATGTCATGCTGATCCATCTCTGCCTAATTGTGTTTAATTACTTTGCAGATGTTTAGCAGTCTGTATTGTGTACGAATTCCCTAAATTGCTCTAGGATATCCGTGGCTGATTTAGGGGATGTGTGAGTTAGGGCACTGCTGGTTTAAAAGGAAGGAAACTGGGTGGTCATAGATTCATCATTGCTGTAAAAGCGACAGCAGAGATGAGTTTGGCAAGAGGAATGGGGACGATTCTCCGTGCAGCATAAGCCTGAGAGAAGAGGAGTCACTTCCCCTAAAGTGACCCCCATCCTTCATAATTTTTCTCGCTAACACAGTCACCTCCTGGCAGCGTTGCTCACACAGAGATGCGGCTGCTGTTGCAGGGCTGAGCCAACCTTTGCCCAACTGATAAATTACAGCAAAAATGGCATTGCAGCAGAAAGACTGAGCCTGGCCACTGAAACGATCCCCTCGGACCCCGCCACCTGTGCCCGCCGGCTGTGCTCGGTCTTCCCGAAGGACTGCCTGACCCGCCCAGTGACGGATCAAAGATTGAGAGGAGGAAGGGTTTTTAAAGCAAAAATAATAAAGAATTTGGGAGATTTTCCTTCGACCGTTCAGAGGAAAAGATACTCCCGGAATTGGCAAAAACAGTCCCAAAGCCCAAGGTTTTACGAAGGTTGTTACGTCCCTTTTTCTCCTTTAATTTCTCAAGTCTCATCATTGACGAAGTCTTCCCTGGGGACAGACAGTCTGAGGCCTGGGAGTGACATTGTTGAGGAGTAAAACCCCCTAGTCATACAGAGAAGGATGGAGGCCGGGCAAGGCCAGCGGGCCTGCTGAGCCAGCACCGCGGTCCCCGGCCGGCCTCTCGCGAGACGGACCCGTTCACCGAGCACGCCCAGCGGTGCCACCTGGCGGGGTCTGTCCGAGGCGGAGTCGCCGCTGTCGCCAGTCTCAGAACAGCCCCAGACGGGCGCGTTCCTCCCCGTGTCCGGCAGGGAAACCGAGGGGCCGAGGGGTGGGTGGCGGAGGAGTGGTCCCGCTTCTTGGCTTCCCTCCAGCTTAGGGCCCGTCTCCCTGGGGCCGTTGGGGGCGCCCTGGGGAGAAGTCCTGGCACCAGCCACGCGCCTGGATGGGGCCCCTGACATGAGATGTGGGCGTCCTCAGACCCCACGAGACTGAGCCCCGGGAAGTGGGGGTGTGCAGCTGTAGGGAGGAGCCCGGCGCGGCCGACGGGGGAGCACCACCTGCCAAAGCCTGCAGCCCGCGTCCGCCTGAGGGTTGCCTGTGAGGACCCCGGTCCCGTGGGGGGGGGCCGCCGATGGGGGCCCCTGGCGGGGGAGGGGCTTCCGGAGCCCAGACACCGAGACGGTTCCTGCTCATTTCGGTCACTGCCGCCGGGGGCCTTGTGCCCGCTCTCAGAGTGACCTTGCATTTGGCGCCTGAGAAACCCTGGCAGCCCATGGCTGGGAGTGTCCTATTTTTAGGTGCCATTTTATGACTCAAGTGTTGACTTCATGGAAATGATGTCAGCAGAAAGTGGAACCTTCTGATTCTAAACCCGTTTCTTTATTGACTTATGTGCTCATTTTGGAGCAGGAAATCCTACCCTGATTTCTGATTGATTTTCAATCAGCATCAGCGACGAACACGTTAAAAACCTCTGCCTGATCCCTTTGACAAGTAATTAACAAGCCATCTCAGACGCTGCGAGTTGTCCTGTGAGGCGGAAGTCACTGCCTGCTCACCAGGCCCGTCATGGGGGGTGTGCATAACGGAGCGTTTCACAGTGCGTTAGGGAGTGCTCGTCGGGTCGGGCGGCCACCGTGTGCCTTGAGCCCCGGGGTTGCAGCCATCCGTGCCAGGCGTGGCGGGTGATGCCTCGGAAGTCCTCCGGTCACCATCCTCGCCGGCTGGAGGCTCTGATTTCTCCTGCAGCCTCAGCCCTCTAGGGCTCCCCAGATCCCGTCTAGGGCCGAAGCCTGGCAAGCGGCTCCAGTCCCGCTGGTCATTGCCCGTGGGCCCCCAGCTGCACCTGTCCACCGCAGGCTCCGCGGGCTGCCCCTCGAAGCCCGCCCAGGCATGGGGGCCCAGGGGCCGCTCTGTGTCTAGCTACGGGCCGGTCCATTCTCCAAAGACTTCGCAGGAGGCTCCCTGGTCCCTCGGCGTCACGTCGCCGACACCTCCTGCGCTCAAGTTTGTCTGATGGGGCTTCCAGGGTGCTGATGCTGGCCCGACTAAACCCCGATTCCACATAAATGAGCTCCCTCCAAGGTGCGTCCTGCGGGAACCCAGCTGCTTCTCCCCGCCGGCCAGGGCCGGGGAGCGTGCGTGGGTCTCCCGCACCCTTCGTCCCCCTCCCCCCCCTCCACGTCCGCCAGGCAGCCTGAGAGCAAAGGGCGCCTCGGGGGTCAGAGCGGGGACGTGGGCTCCGTCTCACCCTGCCTCGTCCTGGCTGGAAGGCAGCATGGGACGGAACGAGGGTCGGCTTCGGCCTGGCTTTCTGCTTCTTAGACACGAGGCGTTGGGTAGGTGGGGCTGACCACAGACCGGTGCGCTGAGCCCGCACACGTGTTAGCTGCAATGACTCCGATCCTGTCTCCACTGGACGGTCGTTTCCTTGACCTTGGTCCCGTCTCCCCACCGCCCCAGGTTCAGGTGGCCTTTCCTCTGCAGGCCCGTGCCATCTCTGCCACAGCCGTCACCACACGCAGCGAAGCACGGGCCACGCACCGCGTCTGTCTCCTCCCGGGACGCAGGACGAGGGCCTCTCCACCCGCCTACGAGCACGCAGAGCCGAGGGACGATTCCGTCTCACGACACATCTGAGGACGAGGGGAGCTTGGATTTATGCAGCGGCCGCTCCCCAGAGGCCCCAGTGCCCCTCGGTTCTGGGGAGCGACCCTCCCCGCCCTGGCTCCGAGGTGCGCCTGGCCCTGCCCGGGGGGCGTCATCGTTCTCTCTGTCACAGGGACCGTAAGTGCAGCTGCTGCACGTTCTAGGAACGGCCACCTCTGTCCCTGAGACCGAGGCGTGGGGGATGGGCGGCCGTTCGTGGCTCTCGGCCCCCACCGTCCGATCTCAGGGTTCACGACACCTGACGGGCATCCAGTGCCCCGCGTCAAGGACACGTAACGCGCTGGGAGGTGCCTCGCCGCCTCCTCCCGGCTGCCGTGAGAAAAACCGTGGCCGGGTGTTAGTGCGAAGTGAAAGGAGGCGGGGTCCCAACTGTCCCGAGCTGCAGACTAGAAAGTGGGGGGGCTGGATTCGAACCCCAGCAACCCAGCTTGGGGGTCCATGGCCTTGAGCACTGCTCACTCTCAGATTGGTTTGGAAGAGCAGTTCTCATGCAGCGTTTTAACGTACTAATTCCCGACCCAACCGTCAACCGTGGGGAGAGTTCCTGAAGAATTCTAAGTGAGGGATCAGCGTCATCTTGGGGGCAAGGGGTGGGTGTATTTTCGCTAAGGGCAGAGGCAGAGACTAATGTTACTTGTTTCCATTGAAATCTGCCTTTTGTTGTTCTTCCATCCATCCGCAGTTAACGCTTGAATGTCCAGTGTTACCACTAGTTAGGACAGATTCCCTTTTAAAATTAAAGAGCGAGTAAGTAACCCAGAATTGGTAGTGTTAAGTGCCCGAAGTCGCTCTGCCTTCAGCCTGGACACCTGCGTTCCCCAGCAGCCCAGAGACAGTGCATCGCGGACGGAACCTCAGTCCGGCATGGTCAGAGACATCGCCGGGATCTGGAACCATGCCTCAGTGACCCTGCAGCATCCTCAGCCGGGAAAGTCGCTTACGACCCATCCGCCGAGCCATGCTCCCTGAGCAGGGACGCGGAGCAGTGGAGAGACTTGTCCTGTTGATTCTTGGGCAACCATCATATTTTGCTAGTTAGAATATTCCTCTCTCTGATGTTCCTGCTCAGTAAAGCTTTTATTTTCCTCCTACTTTGTAGGTCTTTGAACCCAGTTACTGTTTCAGCATCTTCAAAATTATATAAGAACATGATCGTATTTTGTGAACATCTAATTCAATAAAAATGCCATTATCTTCTATAGTCATAGCTCAATTATCCAGCTCTCCGTTACCCAAATTTCGATTCCCTCGGATGGGAGCCTGCGCTGTGTCACGTGGCACATGAATTTTAAGCCCTTCGACACACCGGTTTTTATCAGGGAGAATGTCAAGTGCTCCAAGTCGCCATAGAGCTGGCATTTTCTTGACGTTCCTCAGATAGCTATAATTACCCAAGGCATAGCGAGGCATCTGGCACGTGGGAGGTTGTCTCCCAGACGGACCCGTGAGGAAGAGGCCGTCGAGACCGAGAACCAGGAGAACGGGGACCACGGACCCACAGCGGCAGGACGGCCCCAGGGCATGCTGGGACGCGGCCAGGACAGCGCACTTCGCTCCCCGGCCCCCGCCCCTCTCGCGTCATTATCCGTCATTATCTAAGGTGCCGCCAGTGCTGCTGACATCGTCGCTTCCCGGGCCAAGACGTCCATTTCGCGTGCGCTCTGAGAACATCCCTGCCGTGCCACGCCGCGGCTCATGTGGCACGGCCGGCCGCCGGGCGCCAGGGCTCTTCTGGGAGGGCGTTGTGCGGGGTGAACCGCACGAGGGCTCCGCCAGAGTCAACAGGAGGCCGTGGAAGCAAGAATGCGGGGAAACCGAGTTTCGTTCGCGAGATCTCGAGGTGCTTGCCCTCGTGCTTGAGTTCATCAAAGCAGGCCTGCTGCGCCTCAGGGGTTTAGACATGAACCCCAATATTTCTTGTTAGCTTAGAAGGTAGCAGCTTAAGGAAAATAGTCTCCCGTCCTGTGTATACCCGATAAATCCGTCCTCAAGAAGCGTGCGGTAATCTGGAAAACACGGCTCATCCCTCCCGGTTCAGCCACACGTGCCCATAAATGTGGGTGTTTGGTCTTTCTCCGTAAGGACCAAAGCTGCCTGGAGACCAAAGCAGAGAATGGGGCCCAGGCGCGGTGGCTGGAGGCGGCCAGTCACCGGAGTAGACGCTTCAGAAAACGAGGTATGCGATGCGGGAAAACGCACCGTGCCCTCTGTCGTGCAGGCTTGGGGCTGGTCAGTTCAAAATTGATGTGGGCGCGGTAGAGGCAAAAATACGGGCTGATCGCAGGATTCCCTGAGGTGACACTCCGATGCAGCACAGGGAGGTCTTCGGAGGCGACCGGTCGAATGTCACGAGCCCGAACAAGAGGCCGCAGAGCACAGACGTTCACGGGACCACGAGGGAGGATCGGGAGATGGACGGAGGCCTTGGTGATGACAGGTGTGGACGTGGGCCCACCGGAGCTGGGGGAAGGACGGGACCTCATGGCATCGGGCACGTCAGCGTCACTCCCCCTGGCCAAGGTCGACGGGGAAGTGGCTGCGGAAACGGCAGTGTAGCTGTAGGAAACAGTGCTCAGCCCCAAAAGAAGGAGATTCCGCCATTTGCAGCAGAAAGAATGGACCTGGGGGACATCGTGCTCCGTGAAAGGAGAAAGAGAAGCTGTGAGATCCCATTTGCATCTGGAATCTTAGAGAAAAAGTCAGACTCGCGGTGCAGAGGAGACGGGTGGGAACCGGGGGCGGGGGCGGCGGGGAGACCCCGGTCAGGGGGCCGGGGGTGGTTGGGCGCGGGGACGAGAGAGTCTGGGGGTGGCGTCGGCAGGCATGACGGCCGTGGCTCCGGGCGCTGGAAGCTGGGAGAGTCCGGTTCAAGGCCGGGTGGCCCCGCCAGCCGCCCAGACAAGGTAACCGCGGAGACGGGTGTCGACGGTCTGACCGAGTGCCGGGTTTGCTGCGTACGGCACATCGCGCCGTGCACATTAAATATGCGCATTTTATTAAAAAATCCGACCGTTCCCGACATTGAATAGGGGGTTTGGGCACACGAAACCTACCTAGCCGAACCTCCACGCCTTTACCTGCACCCAGAACAGCCTCACGCGATAGTTCTTTAGCTCAGTGTGTTGACAAGGGGTTTCGGGGTGCGTGAGTGCAGCATCAACAGCCCTGACTTACGAGAGGGAAAACGAACCGGGGACGAGGCTTCCCCAGCGGGCACCGTCACGGCACCTCCGCGGTCCAGGCCCGGCTCTGACGCCGAAGGGCGGGCGGGCTGAGCGCGTGGCCGTGAGCAGGTTCACGGTGGCCGGGCCAGCACGGAGGAGCACCGAGCGGCTCTGAGCAGTCCGTGGACGGCTCACTCAAAACAGAGGCGCAGGTCACGTGCAGCGAAGGTCATTCAAACAGACTCAGATCTAACGGTCTCTTTGACGTCTTCGGCAAACACAGACAAACAGTCACTATGGAAACTGCAGACGGTAAGGATACTTTAAGACGGGCAGCTGACGAGGAACCCACAGAATTCCAGAACAATCAGAAGACACTTTGGCATTTCCAGCACAGTCCCCGACCGTGAGGGGGGCGACTCCCCCTGAAAGGTGTCGGAATTCCCGAGACGTCCCCAGATGCCATCTGACTGATGAGCCCCAGGGCCGGAGAGGAAGGACGTGGCCCGGGGTCACTCGTGGCTCCGGCGCTGGTCCCGTCAGTGACACCGTGGAAATCAGGACCCCTAGTCGCTTGTCATCTCACTTTTTTCCCAAGGGAAAGCAGGAGACCCAGCGTACGGGTGGTTGTTAAGCTGGAAGACACAGGTGGTGGCCTACGAGGTACCAAAAAGCCACACATCGTCGCGTGGGACAGTGGAGTGAGGCCCGAAGCCCCGTGTCCTGACCACTTTTGGACATGGAGGAGCCCAGCTGAGTCAGAAACAGAGACGTCTGACCTTCAGAGGAGCGGAGAAGGCCCAGGGAAGGGGCGTTGTGGGGGCCGCCCCCTCCCCCGCACACACGGGTGGGGGGCGCGTCTGGAACAGCGGCCCACTTCCCAGGCTCCGTGAAACTGTCTCGTGACACCTCGTGGGGCGGGTTTTAGCTGAGCGCAGTGTGGGGCAGCGTTTCCCACGCGTCAGCGCCCGAGGGCGGGCGAGGCCGCCCCGGGCTGCAGGAGGGGGTTACGGGAGACGGTGGGGGGGACGTGGCTGCCCACACAGGCCGGCCACATCTCTTTAGATTGTCCAGAGGCAAATGCGCACACGTGGACGGCCAGGTGTGATGGCCACGTGTCCGATCGGTGACGACGGTCCATTTGAGAAGTTGGACTCCTGACGCAAGAGTTCTGCTTTGGAAGCACACGTTCGTTCCGTGTCGGGACGCCTGGGCCCGGCCCCGCCCCTGCGGCGGGCCGAAGGCGACCAGTGCCGGTCACTGTCCGGGGCCTGGCTTCAGCGCGCCAGGCGAGGGCGGAGCAGCGGGCCCCAGCTGCCCTTGGCGACCCGCTCCCACTCGGGAGAGTCTGCAGTGACTTATCGCACTCACACGCGCACCCCCCCAGGTGCACTCCCGCAGGAATGACACACGGGCGGAAGACGCCGGCGGGGCTAGGCGCCGGGGCCGTCAGGCGTGCGGGACAACGTCCCTGACCGCCACAGAGACCACCCGCGACCACGGTCCCGGCTGGGGAGGGAGACTCGCTCGTCGCGTGCGGGACGGGCCGAGGGCACCTGGCGGGACAGGCGGGGCAGGCGGGACGCGGCTGGCTTTGTCCCCGGCCCGGGGCTTCAGAACGCCCGCCGTGGAAGTGCCCTTGCCCGTGCGAGCGGCTCAGCCCCCGTCTGTGTTGGAGGCCGTCGTCCAGGGGAGAAGCGGGCTCGGGGGGCGCTGGCCGCCGACTGTCCTCGCCAGCCCGTCTCCCAGCATGGGCCGGCCGCACGCGGGCTGGTCTGCAGTCGGCACCGGCCAGGCCGCCAGGTCGCCGGGCACAGAGGCTCCGCACGGCTTTCCCTCCCAGCGTTCCTCTGCAGCGCCCACTGGACCCGGAACACGGTCCTCGCAGGCCTGGGACGAGCCGTGTACCTTCCGCGCCTGCACACGAAGGGTGGACGTCCAGAGGTGACTGCAGCGGAGGTGACGCCTCCGGGTGGGCCTGTCCTGGGGCAGTCCCCCAGAGCGCGGCTCCCTGTCCGAAACGCAGAGTCACCGCCGTCCCGGTCCTGAGACCAGCCAGGGGCGCTGGGTGCGCAGTCCACCCCCGGCCGGGAGCGCCAGGCCCTTTCCCTTCCCAGGCGGACGAGGAACCTTGGCTCCTTGAATGGCCAGCGGCTCCTGAGGCCAGGCCGCCCTGGAAGGTCCGGGACAGGCAGATTGTGCTTTGCCTGACTGTTGCATCTCAAAGAGCCGATGTGGCAGGTCGGACAGACAGTCACAGGGTGAGGCAGAGGCCTGAGAAGTGTCACAGGAAGTGAACAGAAGGAGGAGGTTTTGGAAAAAAGAGCAGGAGCTAAAAGGTGCCTGAAACTCAGCCCAGCGCGGAACTGGCTTGGAGACCCGTGAGCTGGTCTTCGGAGACTTCGGGGAGCAGGCTTCTGCAACGCCGCTGTCACCCCCCACGGGGTCAGCGCCCCGCGGCTCCCGGGGGCCACCCTGCCTGCCAGCGCGTCGCGAGCAGCCAGTTGCTATAGAAACGTAAATGTTCACTGCAAGTTTACATGACCAGATAGATCATCCTGTGGAACGGTTTCTTCAAACCCAAATCCGGGTTCCTCTTGGCGCTGGTGTAAGGTGGACTGAATGTGGCCTGCCATGGGGACGGGCCCTGAGCGGGGCCTGAGTGGGGGGCCTGCCTGTACCCCTCATTGTCTCTCCTCTCAGATGAAAACGAAGACAGTCCTGGTGTTTGCTCCTCCCGTGTGCCAGGGGGTGACCGCCTCATGTCTGGAGATTGTCCCCGCTTTTCTGAGCACAGAAGGGACGCTGACAGTGCCGGAAGCCCTCAGAGAGCTCCGAGGAGACCCTGGACGGGCTCGGCTCTGCCCGCGCGCAGACTCAGGCGCGGCGGGCACCAGGGGCCATGCGGGCAGGGCCGGCCTCGGCAGCCTCCTGGGAAAGACGCGGCTCTCATGGGAGAAACTCGGAGGCCCAGGGTCCCCGAAGCTCCTTCGGCAGTCGGCTGGCAGCAAAGCGCTTCCTTAAGCCCGGGGAGGGTCTGGGCCCGCACGAGCTCAGCGGCTGGGGCTTGGGGCACAGAGCACACGGAGCCCAGTTCCACCCCCGGTGCCCGTCCACGCTGGGGACGTGCCCTCCGCCCGGCTGTGCCCACCCCCCAGGCCCTGCTGTGGGGCCGGTGAGCCCGGCCGCAGCCCGGGCCCCCGCCCTGGCCACCGGCTCCGTGTCCGTGGAAACGCACGGGCTCATTTCTTCTCGCTGCCATTGTGTTTGTTCTAGTCGGCCTCAGTCTCAGAGCATGAGGAATCTCATGGGCCAGTTCCTGGGGGAACCCTGCTGAACCCGGGTCCACCAACAGCAGCATCATTTGTCCCCGTCCCCCCGGACGGGCAGCACAGGGCTGCTCGCTGATTCCTCTCGACCTTTAATGCCGTCGGCTGCTGAGCCAGCCGCGTTCTCACAGGGTTTCAACATCCCCAAGCCGAGCGGTGACTGCCGGCTCGGTGAAGAGCGACCGTCCAGCTGCAAAACAAAAGGCTCTCCCCAGACGCTGTCCGCACCCTGCGGCCCCCCAGCCGTCCCGGCCCATCAAAGTGTCTCCGCCTGTGTCTTCAGTGTGCTTTTTGCCCTGGAGACATTGAAGGACACTTTCAAGTCAAACTCGCAGCCGCGGGGTGTGCACGGGGCCGCGGGGAGGTGACCACAGGGACGGTGTGGAAGGCTTCATCGTCTCCTCTCTGTCTCAGAGGCGCTGTGGGGGGCGGGCGGAGGGCGCCGCACAGGCGAGAAGCGTGAGGCCTCCCCAGCCAGCGTGCGTCACAGCTGCCCCCACCCTGCGGATGTCCGGCCCCCGTCCAGCGAGGCCCCGAATCTGTCTTCAGCCTCTGTTTGCTGACGGGAGGTCCCAGCCTCATGCAAAAACTGGCACCTGAGTCCGAAATAGTTTGTGGGGCACGAGAGCGCGGCCTCTGGAGGCCGGTCAGCGGCGAGGCCCCGCTGCGGCTGCTGCTCCTGGGACCCCGGGGCCGGGCGCGCGTCTGCCGCGGACGCGGGGCGGGGAGGGGCCTCCGCCCTCGCTCGGCATCCCTGACGGTCCGCGTGTTTTCACGGGCACCTCGGGGTGCGGGCGGCCGTGGCCCTCGCCGCCCCGGCTCTCTGCAGCACTTCGTGAAGCCTCTTGTGTGGGACGCGTGGCCCCGTTGGGGGTTAACCCCACGATGGAGGGGGGTCAGGACGGCGGTCCCCCAGAACGGCGTCCCTGCCGAGCATCCATCGTCACACGCGGTGGGGGGGGTGGCCCGCTCCCGCAGGCCCTTCCGGGGCACCGGGCGCCGTGTCCCGGCAGAAACCGCCCGTAGTCACCCCGTCACCCCGTCCCGCGGTCACCCCGTCCCGCGGTCACCCCTGGGGACGCAGCCGGCCCCGTGCTGGCCCGTCTCGCCCCTCCGTCCCCACCAGTTCCTGCCGCAGGCATCGGTGGCTTCTCTCCCCTCCATCTGGTCGGCCCCTTGCTGGGGGGAGGGGGGCCTTGTCTCCTTTCACCTTTGAACTCCAGGGGTGAACAAAGCCCCTCCCCTCAGAGCGCTGTGAACGTGGAGCCAGGATGGGAAACGGAAAGGGGCGGTGACAGTGCCCATCCTCAGCCCCGGCCCGGTGGGCACCGGTGGCCGGCCCGCAGGGGGGTGGCCTTGCTCCCGCCTGCCTCCCAGGTGCCGTGGGCTTGCGGCGTGTCTCACAGGGCGGCTCCGGGGCTGGGCGTCTGGCAGGAGCCTGTCAGGGCCTGACCCACGCCCAGCGTGTCACCTGACGACATGTGTGCGGCGTGGGCGTGGCCTCTGCCAGGGCAGAGGTGGGGCCAGGGCCCAAGGCGCAAAACTCGTTGTGAGAAAGAGTTAAACGCACACGTCACTCAGAGGCCCCGCGTGCTGGGAAGACGTCCTTTGGAGCTGGGAGAGTCGTGCTAAGTCTCACGGGGGACGTGGGATCCGTGCTTCAGGACCTTCGAGGACTCACGCTGGGGACAGTGGCGGGAGGCCAGGTGACCAGCGGCTCTGGGTCGGTGCTGGTTTTCACAGGCGGTGATGAGATGTCGCTTTTTAAAAATGAAAATGTCAGTTCTCCCATCAGCGCCTTGCAGCTCCTCCCATCGGGAGCCTGCTTCCCGGAAACCCCTGAGCAGCACGTTGCGCGAGCATCGAACGTGGGCTGGGAGGCAATCAGGGAAGGCTTCCTGGAAGAAGTGGCACGCAACGTGACGCTCGAAAGACGACTGGGAGTTAGGTGGAGGGTGGAGGAGACGTGTGTTGCAGAAATGGAGCCGCTTGCTCGACGTCTGCGGCCGGAGAGTTTGGGACCCCTCGGCCCAGGCCGAAGCGAGCTGCAGGCCGTGGTAACAGCAGGTGTGAGGCCTGACCCCTTGGGCCTGTCGGCCACGGCCACAGCCCGCTTCGGCCGTGGAGGGTGGAGAGCCACCGGAAAGGGACGCTGCCGTGGTCCGATCTGTGCCTTGGAAGGATTCTGGCCTCAGCGAAGTGACCAGCTGGGGGGCGCCCGGCGGATGGAGGCAGAGAGGGACGGCCGGGAGGGGGTGCGAGGACTCGCGGCCGCAGGGCGGAGGGGGGGAGAGACGGGCAAGAGCGACGGTCGTGTTCCTGCCTCGGACTTGAGCAGGCGCCGTCCCCGGGGAGGGCGGGGACACTGGTGGAGCGGGTGTCGGCACCACGCTGGCCTCGAGGGGCCGGAGCGGCCGTGGCCGTGTCCTGGGCACAGACCTGTGGCTTGGGGAGGTGCGGGCCGGAGGGCCCCCCGAGGGGCCCATCAGAGCGGAGGGGACAGCGCGGTGGAGCGCAGGGCCTTCCGACTCCGGGCTCAGGGTCCGGCCTGCTCCGGTTGGTGTCCGAGTCTGGGCGACCGTCTCGCCCCTGGGGGCCTCGCTGTGTGTGAGGGGCGGGGAAGGCGCTGGCCGTGCCCACAGGACTGTCTTGAGACGCGATGAGGCGGGGAGGGACAGCTCGGCCCGGCGGGAGGTCCGGAGGTGTGGGATGTTGCTCCTGGTGGCCTCGCCCAGCCTCCTGCCGCACCTTCGGGGCCTGGGTTTCCTACCTCGGCTCACACCCAGTAAAAGCCAGAGTTCACTGACACCTGTTCTCTGCTCGGCGCCGCCACCAAACAGGCTTCCAAGCCCCTCCCGAGGCGGTCAGGGTTCGGGAGCGTAAACGTCCTTTCGCGCCCTGTAGCTATTTCTTCCTTCTTCATCTCCGAGAAACCACCGAGGTCTGCACCGCCTCGTGGCATCTTGGGACTCCACACCTGGAACCCCACGCTTTCTTCATGAGGCTGCTTCGGAGCCCCACACTCGCTTCACGACCCTTTTCTGCCGGGAGCGGAGCCACCAGTGAAGTTTCCTGTCTCGCTCGAGTTGTCTTGGGTCGGCGTGGTCGGGAATCCCGCTGTGATTCACGTCAACAAGCCTCGCAGCCTCTCCTCGCCCCCTGCCTTGCGAGAGCAGGAGTATTGGGCGCACAGCTTCCCTCGTCCCCAGAGCCACTGTCCCCGGGGTCCCTAGGTGGCCGTGTTGCCCAAACCACCGCTCGGGGAATTCTTTCCAAATGGAATAAGGGACGATTCAGGATTTATCGTGTTTTAACGCACAGCGCACTGTTATAGTTCCTCATGATAGATCATTAGATGTTTAGCTGGAAATGCATTTTGGGGAGCTAAGCCTAAAATAAGTTCACAAAACGCTCGTCAAGAGTGGTGAGTATCATGAGATTTCAGTCTGGGGCTGCAGGAATGAGGACACCCGAGAAGGGCTAACAGAATAATTAGCATCAGCGAAGCACATCTAAAAGCCCTTTAAAAGGGTTTTTACCGTTTATTCACGATTGTGATAGGAAGGCCAGAATTTCAGCCTTTTCTGCCCAGTGGTTTCTATTTTTGAATGTAATTGTGAAGTTGAAGACAATGACCTTTGAGTTACAGGATGTCTCGATTGAACTAATTGTAACTCTGCATGGGTTTTTAGTAGCTCATCTTGGAGAACTGTAAGATTTTATCAGATACAATCTAATATAATAAATACTGATAGGAAAAAAAACCATTTAGCACGAGGCACGAAATAGGAGAGTAACATGGTGGGGAGATTCGAAGTCACCAAACTCGCCTGACAGGAGAGGAAAAAAAGATAAAGCGTCACCTGTTACCTCCCAAACATCCAACACAGTTCCTTGCTCTAGACTGGACTTTGTCTTCTGCTCTGTGAGCCGAGCCAAGGTCATGGCCGATGGCCGAGCTTCCCTGGGTGGGTCAGAGGGTGAGTTCCCCAGCAGTGCCTCGGGCGGCGGGGAGCAGAGAACACGGAAGAAAAGGAAGGATGAAACAAAAGACAGAGACATAATCGTCCCTTTCATTTTAAGAATTCCACCTAATTTCTACTTCCCGGGAGTATAGAATAAGTAGTTTTTCCTCCTTATTTAAAAAAAGAATTAATTTGATTTTTCTAATTGGAACACTGTCCACGTGCTGATTACTAACTGGAGTCCCGGACTCGTGAATAGACGTGTAGAATCACAATGTGAGAGGATCCTGTAGTTGAATAATTAAGTTACCTGCCAAGGAGGAAGCCGGTGTGGGGGAGATAAGGAGCCTGCAGGGCTACTGGGGTCTTCTCGGGGGACGGGCACTCTCAGATGGCACAGCCCACGGCGGGAGGGGCCGGGTGCGGGGACCGGCCGCAGACGGTCAGGAGCCGTGGACAGGACGCGGACTTGCGAGGTGTCTCCTGGTGTCCTCTAGCTCTGCCCACCGTCTTCGGCGCTCGGCCGCTCTGTCAGGAACACTCCAGGGCAGTCTGCGCATTGCCAGGCAGACTGGACACTGCTTGTGGGCGGGACAGTCAGCAGGACAATGAGGGGCCCCCCACGTCCTTGTGCAATGCAAGGGTTGGGCACAGCTGCCCCATGGGGACGTCCCGGGGACCCCCGAGGTGTGGGAAAGGCTGACACATCCAGGCCGAAGCCAGGGGACTCGGGCCCGAGCCCCCGGACCCGCCTGCCAGGAGCTCTCCATGGACAGGTCACAGGTCCTGACTGGAGGCCCCAGAGGACACGGTCGAGCCCAAAGGGGGACTGGCAGGAGCCGGGAAGACGGGTCCCGTGAGAGGACCCGGGTCAGAGCCCGACGCCGGGCTCGTGGCTGAAAGCGAAAGAGACAGCCAAAGGGGCAGGGCCGCCCGCCGGGGGAGCGCGGTGCGCGAAGGAGCAAGCACCCGGCTGTGAACCCCCCGGCCCAGGCTCCACGCCAGGGTGAGGACCCGCCGAGGCGTCACCTCCCGCCCAAAACCTCTAACAGGGGGAAAAGCCAGCGACTGCATAAAACCACGACGCTGACTTCGGGACAGACCCGAGCGACGGGGGTCGGCGCCGAGCCCTCTGGCTGCCCCGAGACGGCGTCCCGGCCCCGCACGGGGGTCCCAGATGCCCGAGGAGAGGACTGACGGACAGACGGCCCAGAGGCGCGCGCACACGTGCGAGGAGATGGTCCCAGAGCGGGACGTGGGGCCGGCCTTGGAGCCAGACCCCGGCGCTCACCGCGTCCGGGGCTTCACCCCACCCCCGCCCGACCGGACACGTGCAGCGTCCAGGCGAATCAGCCGAGCACCCGGCAGGCCTCGTTCAGCAGCAGGGTGAGTGCGCCCCGCACCGAGCTCCACTCCCAGCCGGCCGGCCAATGGGACACAGGGACCCAAAGGCCCGACTCGCTCACGGCAACGTAGCTGCGCTGCAGAATGCCGCTCGAGGGCAGCAGGGGACGTGTGGACGTGTCAGCTCCCAGCAAGGACAAAGCCCATCGAAGAGCAGGAACACAGGGCCTGCCAAGAGAAGAAGGCGCGGTCAGCCGGTCACCCGAGCCCGGCAGTGACCGGACGCGAGCCGCGCCGAGAAGGACGTGGAAGCAGCGATCACAGCCGGGTTCCACGTGTCCGAGCGGTGGAGACGTCGAAGGTATAAAAAAGGACGGAGAGGCGTCGCAGGTACAGAACGTCTAGAAAGGTGGCGTTTCTAGACGAGCACTCCAGAGCCGAGATGAGACACACCTTGAGGGCCGAATGGCAGAGAAAACAGAAGGCTGGAGGGTTTGGGGGCACGGAGGGTTTGGGGGCACGGAGGGTTTGGGGGCACGGAGGGTTTGGGGACACGGAGGGAGGGCTGCCGAGCGACAGCGGGCCGTGCGGCGAGCCCAGGCCCCTTAGGGAATGGGCGTTTGAAGTCCTCGAGGGAGGCGGGGAGAGAAAATATTCGAAGAAATGGTGGCTAAAATTTTCTACACTCGAGGAAAAACTAGAAACCCACAGAAACAAGACGCTCAAGGAGCACAAGCCGTATTGTCAACAATGCGCCCTGAGGACAACCGTTTGCGTGGCTGAAAACCAGACAGACGTAGGGGGAAACGGCGAGAGAGAGCACAGGAGGGGGGGGGGGAGGGGGGCGCGTGACGTGCAGAGGAGCAAGGACCGAGTGACCGGACGGGGGTCGCGCGTCTGCGGCTCAGGAGGCCCCATGTTTTTAAGATACTGTTTCACCCCCAGTCGATCTGTGGATTTGGTGTAATCCGACCTAAATCCCAACCGGCTTTTTAACGATTTTTTTTGGAAGAAACTGTTGAATCGATTTTAAAATTCGAGGGGAAATACGAAAGGTCTAGAAAAGCAAGAGCAGCAACGGACGCCCCCCACACAGTTGGAGGACGAACAGCTAGTTTCCAGCATTATTATTGGACGCGACGGTCATCAAAACAGCACGATATCGGACTGAGGGCAGAAGATCGATCGATGCAAAGAAACTGCTATATAAATGGAAAATTGGGTTTTGTGAGAGATCGAAGGCACGGCAGTGGAGAAAGTTTATCCTGTCAACAAACAGTGATGCAGGGAAAAAAAGCCAAACCTCACACCATACACAAAAATCGACTCCGGATGGATCAGGGAGCGTAAAACGAAAAGCTAGAAAACTTCTAGAAGAACATTAGGGCGGATGTTTGTGTTGTTGGGCAAAGATGACTTAGAAGCGACAGCAAACGGAGGAACCGTGAGAGAACAAACTGAGAACCAGATTTTCTCAAAATTAAAAACGTCTTTTTTTTTTTCCAAAAGACGCTGTGAAGAGAATGAAAAGCAAGCCACAGGCTGGGAGAAAAACTGTGCACAGTTTGTTTCTGCTAAAAGACGTGTGTCTTGACTGTGTGAGGAACTCTGCCTGGACAATAAGAAAATGAACCACACAATGGGAAAAAATGGGGAAAAGCCGCCCGGCAAGGCACACGGGTGGCAGGTGAGCGCCGGACGAGATGCTCGAAGGCACCCGGCGTCGGGGACGTGCCAGTAAAGCCGGGACGAGGCCCGCGTCTGCTGCCTGCCCGCCAGCCTGCCAAACCGTCCAGACGGCTCGTCTCTGGGGAGGGAGTGGGGGAGCTGCACGCTCTGCCCGCCGGCGTGGGCACCGCAGGGCACGCTGCGGGGTGCGGTGTGGTGGTTTTCAAAGCGGGTGAGCATCTGGACCCCCCGCCTGTAGGTGCTGGCCGGGACACAGGGAGAGGCATTTCCGCCTGAAGCCTCGTCGGTGGCTGTTCACAGCAGTGTCACCCCTAGCGGCCCCGGACTGGACCCAGCCCGCTCGTATGCTGACGGCAGAGTGGCACACGGTCTGTGGGTCCCCTGCCCTGGGACCCGCCCAGTGAGCTGACGCTCACGACCACAGGGCCAGAACGCAAGTGAGTCGTGCCCGGTGGAGGTGGCCCCACGAGCAGGGACATCTTATAGGGAAAATAAGCAGATGTCACCTCTGAGCGATTTGGGGTGGCAGTGACAAATGGAAAAATAGAATAGATAACTTTCAAACCAGTAAATTAAATGCCTATATCCAAGGCAAGACAGAAAAAGAGAATGAACATGTTAAAGAAAATTTTTATAAATGGAAAATGTGCGACCAGATAAATTGCCTGATATGACAGTATTTACATAAATGTAAATGGTTTAAACTAAACTCATTGATCCACAGGAAAAAGACTCTCAGGTTCTAAAACCAATAACTGAGACCCAGAAATATGTCATTAGCAAGATTTACATTTAAAAGGGTTCAGATAGCTGGGACTCCAGCAAGAAGAGATGATCTATACCAGAAATGCGAAGCGGTGGGGAGCCAGCCCAGCCATTCCAAATCTGCATAAAGTGTAGCTTAATGGAAACCGTGAAGAAGGACGAAGATGGATGTACTCATAAACGTCCCTTTGCCTGGCCGGGACAGAGTCAGCGAGGGGGCAGAGGGAGGTGCGCTCGGGGAACCCGCTCCCGGAGGCACGGGCCGCAGAGGGAGACGGCCCATCACGGGACAGCAACGAGGGTGCGGGGGGCCAGGAAAACTGCCCTCGTTCCTGAGTGCTCGGCCCGCGGAGCTGATGGGACGGGCAGGCGAGAAGGAAGCGCACGTAGCCGCTTCCGGAAGCGGAGGGCCGGACAGGGCCGCCCCAGCCCGTGCGGGCACGAGAGAAGCGCTTCGCACGCACACACGGACACACGTGCATGCACGTGGACGCACACGTACATGGACACATGCACACGAACACATGAATGCACATGGACACGTGCATACATGACATGATGCACACGGACACACATGCAATGGACACGTGAACACACGGTGCACACACCTCCATGTGCACGCACACATGCACACAATGCAGCACTCACGTGCGTGTGCACACACCTACCTTGCAGCAGCTGGAGAGTAACAGGTGCCAGAGCCCTGGGCCGCCTGGCCCCCCTGGGGCGGTCTGCTGATTCTTGGGGGGCAGCGAGGGGGCTGGGTGGCAGGGTGTGTGCAGAGTGGGCAGCACAGTAGACCGGGGACAGGCCTGCCGGGGAGCCCGCGGACCACCTCGCCATCGGGGGCCCGAAGGCTGCGCTCGGCGGTGACCCAGCAAGGACGGGTTTATTTCAAGTCAATTCCTGCGTATCGCGCGACGCCGGGTTTGAAGTTTGTGTTTTCATACGTGATACCTGGCACCATTTGTTGAAAAGACTGTTTTTGCCCCCAGTGACATATCTTGGAACTTCCATATAAAGTTGAGCGGCCGCACACACGTGGGCTCACTCCCGACGCCGTGCTGGCCTGGGGCACCACGTCTGCCCCGAGGCCCGAGGTGCACGGTGCCCCGTGCTGCAGCCTGCCGACAGGCCTGGCAGGCGACGCCCCTGCTCACCTGCAACTGGTCCTGGGGTCCTAAGTCCTTCGCAGCTCCCTGTGAATTTTAGAGTCGACGTGTCAAATGCCACATAAAAGCTTATAGGGATTTTTATCAGGATTCTGTTAAATCTATAGGTCGGATGGCAAGGAACTGACATCTGAGCAATTTCGAGTCTCCTGGTGCACAAACTCGGTAAGCTGCCCATTTACCTGGGCTTTTGAGAAGTGCCTCTCAGCAATATTCTGTAGCTCTGTGTCTTATATATATATGTGGGTACATACGTGTCCCTAATAGTTTTATTTATATGTGATTAAAGTGGTTTTAAATTTTAGTTTCCAATTGTGCACTAGTGAGTGCCTGTATCTTTGTATCCTGCGAACTTGCTTACCTCAATTATTCATTTTAGAGCCTTTTTTTAGTACGATTCCTTAAGGTGTTCTATACAGACAATCACGTCTTCTTCAAATAAGTATCATTCTCCCTCTTCCTTTCCAAATGCCGCACCTCTTATTTTCCTGTCATAGGAATGCTTCTGGTGAGGTCCTCAGTCCCAGTGGTGAGTAAAAGTGGCCTGGTCCCGTTCACAGGGGAGAGGTTTTCATCGCTGCTGGTGAGAGCGACGTGAGCTTTGAAGGGCCCGCTGGCCCCTGGCGGGTTTAGAAAGAACGAGGTCTCAGTGCTAATAGAAAACATTTTGCATCGCGTTTAACGTTGATATAAAACGTGACACAATAAAGTTAGTAAATAAAAAAAAAAATTTACTGGTAAGCGTTGAATTGTCCTTGTTGACCCAAACGTTAGAAGCTATGTCCGAAAGCTTTCATTCACTCCCAAACCTTGCCCAGGACCCGAAATGAACGAAGGGGAGGCCTCAGACTCCTGCCTTTTCCTGCTATCGGCAAAAAATATGTTTTCCTGTTCTGTATCTTCAGCCTGAGTTCCCTGCGATATGTTACCGGCTGCGGCCATTATTCTTTAAGAAGAAGCTCCAGTGTCTAAACTGACATCCTATTTCCTTATAAACTGTATCCCAGAGATACAGACAACAGGCGGGAATGAAACAGGTCAACAGAACTCAAAGGAAGCAGCACTTCAATCGGTTTTAAGATAATTTCCAATGGCTAGTGCGAAACGGTAATCTACTGCTTTTAAAATTTCTCTTCAAGGTGGTGTAGACATTTAAAAACTCAGCTTTATAACTATCTTTTAAAAGACACAGTTACCCATTTTGTCTCCCCTCAACAGTACTCTATTAAAATGGGCCACGTGGAGATTTTGTATTTACTGTCACTGTGGTCGCTCTATCGCACCCTGCGAATTCCCACGTCCTGGGAAAGCTATGGGTGACCTACATCGTCTTCATGAGCAGCGGGGCTGACACCCACGATGTGCAGGCGGACGCCGGGGACTCACTCGCGCAGGGATTCATCACGTGAGGCGCCCCGACAGTCGGCCGGTGCTCAGCCGGCACACCGGGCCGGGAGGGGCAGCTAGCCCAGAGCGTCACGTTGGACTCAGTTTTCAATCCTTACGTCCTTTCAGTTTGTTCTCGTGTTCTAGCTTGATCCAAGGTCATCTGAGCGTGGGTCTCCTGCATATTTTAAGACGTAACCGTTTTTGTGACTCCGTCATTTCCTTTCTTGGGCACATGAATCACCTTTGATCAACCTGAGCATCTGATCTTGGGAAAAACTACTCCCTGATCCTTCTTCAGATGAGCACAATTTAAAAACCATGGGATAAATACAAAATGTCGGTAATTGTCCTTTCTTATTCCGAATCTTAATCAGAACTGACTTTTACCTACGACATTCACAGCTGTCATTTTTCTGAAAGATTGTCTATAAAGGATCACAAGCGTGCACCCAGAGAAGCTGGGGAGACACATCGGAGGGGTCACTGCAGCTCGGTTCATCCTGGCAAAAGCCGGAAGCCACGTAGGGGTCCCCTCGTGAGAGTGTGGACGAAAACCCACGGCTTGTTACTACGAGCGGACGCCCTGGAGTCACGGTGACCGATCTGGAGTTGCAGCTGTGAGCATGCGTGCCCGGGGACCACTCTGCGGAGCTGGGAGTTTGTACCTGTGGTCGGGGGCGTTTCTGTGAGCTCAGAACCTTGTGCCAGGGTTCTGGACGTTGGTAGGTGCTCACAGGGTTCATTATGCTTTTAGTTTTCTCTATGTGCAATGTAAATCTTAAAATGATGATAATTACTACAGTGAAAACCAAACCCAGCTGAGTTCAGCCGAAAACTAAGAAAGATATCTGTGCCGTGACCAGGGCCGTGTGCACGTCACTCCACACCCCAGAGCAGCCACTGGGCCCGCGGCTCTGCTGGCCTTCGTCGTCTCCGTCAGTGACGCGTGCGCCCCTCGGACGCCGCCTGCGTCGTGTCTTCTGTCCTAAACGTGTTCTGACACGTAGGACAGCGGCCGGCCTTCCCAGCTGCGTGGCCATCCCCCCCACGGGGCTCTGAGTTTCTGAACGTCGTGCATCGTTCCTTTCCCTCCTTTGTCCCCCGAATGGCCGCGTGCTGTGCCTCTTTGAGGCACAAATAACTGAGCAAAAATGAAAAGCTTTGCATCCAACAAAATTTCTTAGTTCAACGACTGTAAATAATAGTGTCCAAATGCCCCGTCGGTTTGCCTTCCAATCCTTGCGACCAACAAGGCCGTGGGGTGTAAAACTGGAGGTACCGTGGGGCCAGGGTCAGTCTGAACTTGGTCTCCACAATGTCTGTGGCAGATACAATGATCGTGACGGGTAGAAGCTTAGATCTAGTGTTGAGACAGAAGGACCCACACCACAGAGCGTCACTGGAGCTTCTGATACGCGGATCCACCACGTTTCCAGTCTGAGTTCTGAGGACGGCCGTGTGGACGAGTCCGGCGAGTGAGGGAGGGTCACGTGCTGCCTGCAGGCTGAGTGGCGTTTCCAGCCACCCGGCCCCAGGCGACGCGCCTGGGACGAGCCTGCGCCCTGGAGCGGGTGTGCCGGCCTGCGTCTTCCTCGGTCGCGCCCGAATGTGACCTGCAGGACAACAAAGGGCCTCCGGGAACCTTTCATCCCGCGTCCTAACGAGTGAGCCCCCTCGCCGGCTTTGAATTGCTCGCTTCGAGGGGGTGGACACTTGGGCTAATCCTCCATTCAGCAGCCGCCTGGATGCGTGTGAAATGGATCATGTGGACAAAATAAAGCCCCGCCGGACGCCATCTGCCATTGTCCCCTAAGCGCTTCGAGGGGACTCTTCACAGGTACCAGAGGAGCCACTCCAGCCACTCCACATATTTCTGAAGACCCTTGCTTCACACGGCACGTCACTCAGCACAGAGGAGAGGGCCGCGCGGGCGTCAGGGAGCGAGGGCTGGAGTGGGCTGGGCCCCCTCCCACACGGAGATAATGGGCCGGCGGGGTGTGGGGAGTGAATCGAATGGGTGAATTGTGACGTGGAAAAGCTGAAAAGGACCGCGGCGTCCCGGCTCGCACAGACGTGTCACCGGGTCGGCATTCCTCCCGGAGGCCGATTGATGAGGCGGGACACAAATGTGTTTCCCTGTTAATTACTTTCAAACATCGTCCCGCTAAACAGCCAATTACCAGGTGGACGTGGAGCTCGGTTTGCTTCTAATGATCACGCAGGAGAGGTCGGGTGGGGGCGAGAAGGGACGGGAGGGGGGATGTTGAGGGAGAGCCCGGAATTTTCTTTCATGGGCTGTGAAAGGAAGGGCCAGTGGGCCAGGCGGTCACGTCTCCGGCCTTCTGATGGCCTCATGCCACAAGCCACGATGCTTCCGAAGGGGACTCGTTCTTTGGGACGCCGCTGGACTCGACATGTCCACACACAGCCGGGTGATCGGTGCACACGCACGCACGACACCCACACACACACACACACACACACACACACACGGCAGCTCCTCGGAGCCACCCCGTGTGGAGTAGCTGGGCCCGCAGCCTGCTGGGCGGGGTTGGCCGGGGGTGCTCTGCCCACAGCGGGCATCTCCCCCCCGCAGACACTGGGGCTGGCGCTGGCCGGCGGGGACTCCGCCCGGGCCGGGCCGCAGGGAGGGCCAGCAGGGACCCGAGACAGAGCGGGTCCAGGGCACGGCCGGTCCTGCCCCCCTCCCTCGCCTGCCCTCGCCTCCTCCCATTCTCCCTCCGGAGCCCTGTTTCCCGGCCCGTCTTGGAGCCTGTGGAACTTGCTAGGAAACTGTAGAAAGAGCCCCCAGCTCGACGTGGCGTCAAGCGCCTCAGGGGCGGGTGGTGGGGAGGTGGCCTCGGGCTAGCATGCAGAAACGTGGTGGGGACAGGAAAGATAGGCTTGCGTTTCACAGCAGGAAACGCACGGGCGGATCTGAGGACCGTGTTCGCTCTCCAGACGGTTGGTGCGCGATGGGACAACAAACTGCCCCTAGAGCTAGAACCCCGGACCAGTGTCAGCAAACAGCGGCCTTAGCGGGGAGAAAAGGGGAGGCCCCAACATCTCCATAAGAAAGGATGAAGCAGCCACGAGCTCCGGTCTCGGCTCCAACACCTCGCAGAGGACCCCGGCGGCTGGACGCCCGTGGGGCAGAACAGAGGGCGTTTGTCATCCGAGCAAAAGGGTTTCCCGCTCTGAACACCGAGCGCGAGGGTCGAGTAAAGACGTCTCCGGGACCAAGTTCCGAGGCCGCTGCCCTTTCTCAGTGAGCTGCATGAGGGCGTGCACCCCACAACAAAGGGGGGGCATGGAAAGGAGCCGTGAACTCCGGGGAACAGGGACCCCACGCCGGGGCCAGGGGCAGGGCGTCCACGGGGTCCAGGCTGACCCCGTGGGACAGGCTCGCAGGCGTCAGCCCCCTGCAGGGCAGGAGACAAGGGGACACCGGGGAACGCGGGCCCCGCGGACGTCCTGACACGTCCCCCGGGCCGAGGTGCTGCGGCCGACGAGAAGCTGGGGCGTGGATTTGCATCAGTTTACGAAAGCGTCGGGCCTCGTCGTCTCGGGGCGAGAGCGGAAGGTAGAACCAAAACGCTATTTTCCTTTATTATGATGGTCACAGGTTTTTATTATGGTCGTAGGTTTTCACGTTCGATAATACGCACGCATGTTCCTTTGATGGAAATAAAAATTAAATTAAAAACAAAGACAAGTTGGGACTGTGCTAATGTTTCCAGACTGTTCCCTACACAATAAAAGTTCTTGGAAAATACGCGGGGCCGATCAGACACCAACATTCATGCGCCCTGCACAGCGGCGGCTACGGAAGGGGGTGGTCGGGACTAAGGGCCCGGCAAACGGGAGCGTGTGCCGGAGCCGGGTACGGCGTACCTGTGAGGTCTGCGGTGGGCGGGTCGACAGGACAGTGGGCCTGAGGGCCAGCCGGCCCTGTGGGGCCCCAGGAGTGGTTCAGGTGACGGCAGCCCCAGGGAAAAGAGAAGACGCCTCGATCAGCACGTGGGGACCCCCGACGCCTCTCAGGTCAGAGCCGCAGGGCTGACAGAGAGCAGTGTGACCAGATCGCCGGCCTCAAAAGACATCTTTTTTTTTTTTTTTTTTTAAGAGTAGAGAAAGTCATGCTTGGAACGGATCAGTGTTTTACAAATAGAGCTTAGTGATGATAGTGACATGCCCAGAAAAGAGAGCTCCGCGTTTATACAATTAATTTATACCTAATAAAGAATTAGTGCTTTCAATCTCTAAAGGATTTAAAAGGTTCAGAAATTCCCTTCTCGGAGAACTTATCTACCCCCTCTCCTCCACTAAAGCAATCTTTTTTAGGCAACAGCGGGGGAAAAAAAGTGACGATATCAGTCATGATGTTCGGAGGATTTTTTTTTTTAATTAGTGGCACGCTCATCATAATGTCTACTATTTTTCCCAGCAGCCATGGTATTACGAATGCATTTTGCTTAAATATGCCTCGTGGGCCAGTCTGGGAGCCTCTTCCCCCATTTATAACATTGTTTTTATGGGAAAAGGTATTTAAATGAAAGTAAGTGAATTACAAATAAAGAGTGGAAACGAAAGCCATTTTTACTAAGGGGTTTCATGTTTACACGGGCATTTTTCATTCCATAAAGAGCATCTGCATAATTTTTGGCCGACGGCTTATGAATTTCGACATTCCACTGAGTGGTGTTTATCCGTCTCGGTGACTCTGAGCCCCGACAGCGTCCCGGCCGGGGCCGAGGCGCAGGGTGACACGAGGTGACGGTGGCTGGGCACGGCCCGGCTCACCCCACGTTCCCAGTAAAGCCGCCACCGTTTCCCCGTCACCTTCCGCTCTCTGAGCTCTCCAGGTGGGCGTGCGGGCGTTGGGACGGGTGGGCGGTCTCGGCCACACTCCTCCCCGTCACCAGCGCCGAGACCTCCCAGGTGCCTGGTCCTCGGCATCTCTCTCCTGATCCCAAAGATGCAAGGGCCCCGAACCCTTCACAAGGACACAAAATAACTTCGGAGCGACGGACTCCGGCGAGGACCCACTGGGTAATGGGTCACTCCCCGTGACGCTCTACACTCAATTATTCCTTTTGTTCCTCTTTTATTTCCCTGTTAGCGTTTCACAGCAAACTAGAGAGGGAAGAAATTGCAAATGTGGAACAGCACATAATTCTTATTATTGTGGTTAATTAAATAACACTCTCTGTGACATGTGATGGTAATTACCTCCCTCCCCCTCGGTCTGCTTTTCCTGTTAATTTGCCTCCTAAATTTATTTCTGAACTACGGACTTTAACGGATAGTTATTTTAATGAGGTCTTCAAAGATGCGTGTGTTGTTGATAAGCTTGTCCTTAAGATTCGTTTCGAATGTGACACAGATTCCAGGTGCTTTGAAGGTAATTTAAGAGAAGCCCAGGTTCCCTGGGAAATACGTGAGAAGCAGCGGAGCTCGTGTGAGCTGCTGGCCGTGCGCCGGGCCCCGCGGTCCCCTGAAACACAGTCCCCCTTCGCTGCGGCCGGTCTGGCTTGCTCTCCTTTCCTGCCCTCGGCCCGGTCACATGCTCCGAGCCAAACGCCCTGGGAATTTCGCGCGCCGGCCTCCCACGTGAGGCCGACGTAGCCCTAAGCAGCGGCTCAAATCCGCGGTGTCGGCTCAGTGACTGACGCGGGTCGGCACCCACGTCACCGGGTCCACGGCAGGATGCGGGAGGACCCCCCCCCCCGGCGGCCAGCAGGCCTGGCTCCCCTCCTCGGGGCACCCAGGGTGACCGTGAGCTCCGCGGTGTTTAACTTCACCGCCGTCTCCTTGGTACGGAGATGCCCGGCACGAGGTGTCCGAGTCGGGACCCGCACCTCGTGGCTGTCTCACCCTTTCTGACGGGGATGTTGGGGCCTCCCCTGCGTTCCCCGCTAAGGCCGCTGTTTGCTGACCCTCGTCCGGGGCTCTGCTCTAGGGCGGCACGCACCAGCCGTCTTGAGACACCGTCTTCGCGTCCGCCCTCGCGCTCCCCAGCTGAGCCACGCGAGCCGTCCTCTTAGGTCTCCTGAGCTCTCGTCTTCCTTCTCGTATCCCACTTCTTCTGTGCCTTCGGCTCGGCTTTGCTTTCGTTTTTGCTGGGATATATTCACTATCAGTGTCTTCAGAAAGATTTAATTATTGACCAATTTCCTGAATCTGAGTCTGAAAATATCTTCATCTCATTTTTCTGCTTGCATCCATTTTTGAGTAGGTATCAAATTCTAGGTTGCAGATAATCTTTCTCGTAAAAAGCGAAGTCTCCTCTGTCACGCCCGTCGGATCTCTGCTCCTTTGCGAGTGGGCTGGATTTTGGGGGGCTACCGTCTTCCTTTCATCGAGACCCTCTGAGGACTGCCATGTGGCGTAGAGGTGAAGGTGACCGGCAACCCACGGGCTCTTGCGGGGTGAAGAGTCGAGCTTCGGTGTTTGCAAAGTCTCGCGTTACTTCTGTGGTCCTGTGACCCCCCGCATCCATCAGCCGTGGCACTGTGGGGACCCCTCTTCCCTCACCGTTTCTCTCCCGCTCCCCGGTCCAGCCCGCGTGCCAGCCCTGCAGACCCACGGCCTCCTCTGCTCTCCCCGCGCCTGGCCCTCCCCGAGGTGTCTGTCTGTGCCGTCATAGTCTAATCCACGAGATGTTTGCTGTTGTTTTTCGCATCAGCCGCTCCATCTGTGCCCCCGGCCTCCCTCCCGGGCACGCTCCGCCAGCACAGGACAGGATTCCCCCGCCGGCCGCCCGGAGCACCTCAGGCTTCGTCTCAGCGGCTCGGGGCCATGGGATCCCACAGGGCAGCGAGCAAGGCCGCCCGCAGTCTGCGCCCAGCGTGGCCGCATGGGGCACGCGGTGTCAATAGCCCTGTCCCGAGGCTGGGGAGCCATGTCCCTTTAAGCAGAGATGGCGGGACATAACTGGCCACGGTCAGCGTCTCCTCTGCCCTCGCGAGTCCAGGTGTGGGCAGGTTACCCCACGTCAAGCTTGGGGTGCTCCCTGGTCCCCAGGGGTTGCCATGGAGCTGCCATGGCCCCCTCCGTGGGAGCGCCCTTTCCTGGAGCTCACCCTGGCCCCCGGCCCGTTTCAGCTTGGCCCCCGGGTCCATGGCTGGGCGGGAGCCGCACGGCCAGAAAGCGCAGCAAACCGCAAGCCTGGCTCTCGGGGCACTGAGCACGGAACGTTATGTCTCCTTCACGGCTGAAAATCAGTCTCGCAGGGGGCGCTGTCTCCCCCGGGCCCACTCGCCCTCTGTGGGGCGCAGTGCTCCTGCGAGGAGCCCCTCCCGTCTTACTTCACTGTCCCCAAGGCCAGCAGCACGGCACGCTCGGCTCCGCGGCTCGGCTCGGGTCCCCTTTCTCATCCGGACTGCTGGGGTCCACCTCGCGCCAGCGGCACCTTGCCCGCGGCTGCCAGAGCGCAGGCCGGGGCCGAAACTCACTGCCGGCCTCTCCGGTGAAGTCCGGACCTCACTGTCTCGGACGTGGCCGCAGAGGCGGGAGTGAGGCCTCTGTGACCCAGAGGCACCAGCGGTCGGGGGGCCAGTGGTTGGAGGGGCCGTGGCTGGGGGCGCCACCGGCAGTTGGGGGAGGCATCGTCAGACTCCTCCGCGGGCCCGGAGGAGCCACCTGCGGTCCTGGCTCTGGCCTCCAGAGCGACACTCACACCTGCGACGTCGCCCACCACCCGGGGTCTGTCTTGGCCCACGCGTCCCGGACCCGTGGCAAGCCGTCCCCGCTGACACGTCCTGTGTGCTCTCCGCCCAGCACAGGGCCGGGCCGGCGCCACGTGGGTGTGTGCGCGTGGCAGGTGTGCCCCGTGTGGACACATTGCGTCGTGGTGTCAGACCCCCCAGTGAGAGAGCTGCCGGCCCCTCCGAAGGCACAGAGCTCACGGGGCCCCCGGGGGGATGACAGGGGTGAGGCTGCCATTCCCTGGCAGGCCCAGCACCCCGTCAGCACGCTGGGAACCGGGAAGCCTTCGGAGTCAGGGCCGGGTGGGCACAGCGGGGCCTGAGGCCGACCCGGGCCCAACTGGCTGTCCGGCCTCATCCCCATGACCACAGGGACGAGGCGTGTGCCCCGAGCCTGGACGCGCTCACACCGTTTGATTTCCCGGGACCCTGCGGGACGCGGGCTGGGTTTAGCTCCAAGGGCCCCCCAGGAGGCGGCGGCTGCTCGCGTTTTAACCTGTAGGAAAATGAAGCGGGTCCTCGGCAGAATGAGACCGCGCCGGCGTTTCCTCCGCGGGGCTGCGGGCCGGGCGGCGTCTGCGATAGGGCTCTGGATGTGCCTTTACCGTGAGGAATAGTGTCGCGCGTCCCTGTGCAGAGGCAGAGGCTCCGGTTGCCATGGCAATAGCCAATCTGAGGAAGCTGTGACCTACATCACGCCTGAGAAGCGGTCCCTTGTCAGCACCACCGCAGGCTTCCTCGGATCCGGCCCCGCCGCTCGGTCACCTGGCGTGAACCCAGCTGCTCAGCACGGTGGCGCCCACACCGCGCTGCTCGGCACCGGCCCGGGAGACGCAGACTCGGCCCCACGGCGGCCAGGGCCAAGGCCACTTCGCTGTGTCCCCTGCCCACACGCACTGCATGGCAGGCACATGCAGGTGCACGCACAGCACACGGAGACCACACGCAGATGCACACGGCACACAGAGACCACACGCACACAGCACACGGAGACCACACACATATATACCACACGGAGACCACCCCGCATATACCACACCCAGCACACAGACCACACGTACAGCTCAAACACACCCCACATACACAAACGCCCCCACACCGACCACGCACGCAGCATGCACACACACTCGGGGGTGGAGACGGCGCCCTCCCGGGGAGGCTCAGTGTTCAGTGACGGGCTGTCCCCGGGCGGCTGTGTTAGCGCTGTGGAGGGTCACACCGGGTTGTCGCTCAGCGGGTGCGCAGGCCCTGCCTGAGCCGGCTGCCAGCGCCGTGTCCCTGCCTCCCCGGCTCGTCGCCCGTGTGCCTGGCGGCCCCCTTCCCGGTGCGGAGTGTCCTCGGGCAGCAGCGTCACCGGCACTGTGCGCCCACGGCTCGCTCCCTCCGGCAGCAGTGGGAACCCCACAGCCGGTTCCACAGGCTGCCCGGCCACGTTGCTGTGCGAACTCAGCCACTTCCTCCAACGGCAAATGGAAACGTCTGGAAGTTTGACTGAAGCCCCACACCGCAGGCCCGCCCTGCCCTCCTGCTCGCCCCGAGCTCTAGGTGGGAGGCCCAAGTGTCATGGGGGCAGTGAGTGTTCGGGGGGGCAGTGAGTGTTCGGGGGGGGTGGTGGGGGGCAGTGAGTGTTGGGGGGACAGTGAGTGTTGGGGGGCAGTGAGTGTTGGGGGCAGTGAGTGTTGGGGGGCAGTGAGTGTTGGGGGCAGTGAGTGTTGGGGGCAGTGAGTGTTGGGGGGGCAGTGAGTGTTGGGGGCAGTGAGTGTTGGCGGGCAGTGAGTGTTCGGGGGCAGTGAGTGTTGGGGGGCAGTGAGTGTTGGGGGGCAGTGAGTGTTGGGGGGCAGTGAGTGTCGTGGGGGCAGTGAGTGTCGGGGGGGCAGTGAGTGTTGGGGGGACAGTGAGTGTCGTGGGGGCAGTGAGTGTCGTGGGGACAGTGAGTGTTGGGGGGGCAGTGAGTGTCGTGGGGGCAGTGAGTGTTGGGGGGCAGTGAGTGTTGGGGGCAGCGAGGGATGTGCACGGCCCCACGGCCAGAGGGATGTCGATGCCCCTGCCACGGCCACCTGTGTTGCTTGGGGTGTGCGGGGCTCAGGCTAGAATGCCCCGCCCTCGTGGGTGGCTGGGGTCCCCAGCATCTGCTGAGGTTCGTGCTCTGGGCTCACGGCAGCTCGGTGGCGTCAGCAGGTTGTTGGGTGTGCTGGGCCACGACAGCCGGCAGCTTGGGAAGGGGGGGGGCGGGGGAGGCGCCGCCCTCCTTCCTGGCCCCATCTCTGCTTAGGAGGACGCCTCACACTGGAACACACTGGGCCCACCAGCCCCGCAGAGGCTCGGCAGTCAGGCCCGTTGTCCCTTCATGGCGGGCTGTGTACGCACACAGCTGTGCAGGCAGAGTCGGGGGACACAGACCCCGGGAGGACCTTTCTGAGCCACCACAGTGGCTATTGCTGCTTCCGGTTTCCTTTCTCGTTCTGGTGTGTCCACGTTAGGACGTTGTAAACAGAGGTTAAATGACAATGACGAGACACCCAGAGCAGATGGCCAGCGAGGACCGGCCCCAGGGAGGACCCCCTGGCTGGCCCGAGAGTCCCTGGCCAGTGGTCCCCGCAGGGCGAGCGGCCAGGGCGGGAGCTGGGGGGCCGGCAGCTCTCGGCCACGCGGCCCCCGCACACGCAGCACGGCTTCGAGCGGGAGGAAGTCCAGGACAGACGGCCACCACGAGGGTCCACCACGTCCGGAGAGGCGCTGGGAGGGCGCCCCTGCCGCTGCCCGCCGTCCCCGAGAAGGCCTCGCGGTGGCGCCCGTCCACGCCGCCTTCGCGAGCGACAGCGCCCCGCGGTGTGCCCGCAGGCGCACGCTGGGCGTCTGGGCTCCACAGCCCTCCGGGGCGGGGTCTGCGGCCACTGGTTCCGGCCTCAGACTGGCCCCGGGGACCAGTCACTACCTCCTCGCCAGGGACGGCGGACATGTGTGGGATGGGGGTTGGACAAAGTTCCCAAGTCCCCGTAGCCAGGCCGCTCACGGCGCCCGGCCCTGTGCTGAGGACTGGAGTCCATTGGCCAGACGGGCAGCTCAAGCTATGAACACTCCCGAGCCTCGCGGGCCGGGTCATACGGTGGAACGGCCGACAGGCCAGGGTGGCCCGTAGGTCAGTGCACTGCCCGCCGAAGCCTTGGGCCGCGCGCAGCGAGCACGGCGTGGGCGTGGGCTGGGCGCTGACCCCGGCCATTGGGGCAGGCGTTGCCATGGCGCCCGTGTGGCGCCGGCCTCGGCGTTAGCGTGGCATTACTGTTAGTGTTAGAGTTCGCATCAGTACAGCATCAGCGTCAGCGTCAGCGTCAGGGTCAGCGTCAGGTCAGCGTCAAGGTCAGCGTCAGGTCAGCATCAAGGTCAGCATCAGGTCAGCGTCAGTGCAGCGTTAGCGTCAGGGTCAGCATCAAGGTCAGCATCAGGTCAGCGTCAGCGTCAAGGTCAGCGTCAGGTCAGCGTCAAGGTCAGCGTCAGTGTCAGGGTCTGCGGCAGCGTCAGCGTCAGCGTCAAGGTCAGCGTCAGGTCAGCGTCAGTGCAGCGTTAGCGTCAGGGTCAGCGTCAGGGTCAGGGTCAGCGTCAGGGTCAGCACAGCGTCAGGGTCAGGGTCAGCGTCAGGGTCAGTACAGCATCAGCGTCAGCGTCAGCGTCAGGGTCAGCGTCAGGTCAGCGTCAAGGTCAGCGTCAGGTCAGCATCAAGGTCAGCGTCAGGTCAGCGTCAGTGCAGCGTTAGCGTCAGGGTCAGCATCAAGGTCAGCGTCAGGTCAGCGTCAAGGTCAGCGTCAGTGTCAGGGTCTGCGGCAGCGTCAGCGTCAGGTCAGCGTCAAGGTCAGCGTCAGGTCAGCGTCAGTGCAGCGTTAGCGTCAGGGTCAGCATCAAGGTCAGCGTCAGGTCAGCGTCAGCGTCAAGGTCAGCGTCAGGTCAGCGTCAAGGTCAGCGTCAGTGTCAGGGTCTGCGGCAGCATCAGCGTCAGGTCAGCGTCAAGGTCAGCGTCAGGTCAGCATCAGTGCAGCGTTAGCGTCAGGGTCAGGGTCAGGGTCAGCGTCAGGGTCAGCACAGCGTCAGGGTCAGCACAGCGTCAGGGTCAGCGTCAGCGTCAGGGTCAGTGTCAGGTCAGCGTCAGGTCAGCGTCAGGGTCAGTGCAGCGTTCCCGTTCGCATCGGCATTAGTATTAACGGAGCATTACTATGAGCATCAGAGTCAGTGTTAATCTAGCATCACTGTCAGCATTCCCACGGGCATTCCTGTAGCATTAGCATTAGTGTTACCATTAGTTTCACGTGGCATTACCGTTAGCGTTAGCGTCAGTATTACTGCAGCATCACTGTTAGCGTTACCGTTGGTATTAGTTCAGGTGGTGCTACCGCCGCTCAGCGTCAGCACTAACGCGAGCGTCACCACTGCTGGTAGCATTAGCACCAGCCGACACGGCACCAGCGTTAACATCGCCGTTACCCGCAGCATCAGCGTCGGCGTCAGCGTCGTGGCTGGCGTGGGCACCGACGCTAGCCCGACGCTGCCGCAGGCTCGGCAGGCGTCTTGCACTCGCGTCCGCACGGCTCACTAGCTGTGGGCGCCCACACGAGCCCGAACATCAGCGTCAGCGCCGGTGCGAGCACCAGCGCAGTATCGGTACCCAGCCGCAGTGCGGGGGCTGGGGGGGTGGGTGGGTGAAGCTGCCGCTGCGCACAGGGACAGCACACACGGATGGGGTGGAGACCCCGAACCCCTTTCCTGTGGCCCTGCTTGCCCGCAGGCCACCTGTGTGACCCCCGCCTCTGTTCTCTCCGCCGCCCACCCAGAACATTCTCCTAGTTCCCTGCGGCCCGTGCTTATCCCACCAGCAGCCCTGGAGACTGAACCTTTTCTCCCCACTGCTCTCTCAGACCCGAGGCCCTGCCTCGTGGCCCCCTGGGGTGGCCCTGCATGGTGCCCTGTGCGGTGACCCCGTGTGGTGGCCCTGCCTTCCCACCCCCACGCCCTCGCGGTCTGCACGCTCTCTCCCTCCCTCCCCACGCGTGGGTGGGAGAAAGCCCAGCCTGCCTCCCCCATGCAGCTGGGGCCTCCCTCCTGGCCAGGCTCAGGGTGGGGCCAGCCTGCCCCGCTCCCCGTCTCATTTGCATGGCACCGCCCCCGTCATTTGCATTCTGCAGCTGTCTGCAATCAGCAGGGCAGCTCCTCATCGGCTCTTGAAGGCTTTCTCAAGACGCCACCAGCAGCCGCCTGTCACAGCCCAGCGTCTGCTTCCTCCGCTGGGGACACGCATTTACATCCAAGAGCTGTCGCCTCACCTGAACCCTGAGGTCACCCGTCTTCTGGGTGTTACCTAATCTCCTTTGTAATACAGCACAGCCAGAGAATGAGGCCGGGGACAGAAGTATGCCCATGTCCTCATGGAACTCAGACCTCACATTTTCCCTCAAGGGACATGTAATGATTCAGTTAAAAATGCATGAAGAGGCGCGTGTTGCATGCGTATGTGTGTGTGCATGTGTGTGTGTGTGTGGTGGGGTGTGTGCCCGTGTGTGTGTGTGTGCGTGCATTTGTGCATAGTGGAATGTGTGCATGTGTGCGTGGTGGGTGTGTGCATGTGTGTGTGTGTGTGTGCCCGTGTGTGTGTGTGCGTGTATTTGTGCATAGTGGAATGTGTGCATGTGTGCATGGTGGATGTGTGCATGGTGGGGTGTGTGCGTATGTGTATGTGTATGTGTGTGGTGGGGTGTGTGCATGTGCATGGTGGCATGTGTGTGTGGTGGGTGTGTGCATGTGCATGTGTGTGCGTGTGTGTGGTGGCGTGTGCGCATGCATGTACGTTTCCAGACAAGGTGAGTCGTTGCGTTGCGAGGACGCGCCAGGATGCTAGGCAGGACACGAAAACGTGTGTCACAGGTCCTGCATGATCTTTAAGTTGAGGCCGTATATTTAGGTCCGAAGGTCCTAGTGGCCACGATGCAAAAGGCTGTGACACGTCTCCGTGTCCACCTTTCCTGTAAGCTGACATCACACCAGTTGTCCAGCAGGGAAAAGGTTAGCTGGGCTTTGCCGGTGCCCTGTGGAGGATGGCAGAGACACCGCTGTGGCCTGCCTCGGTCTCACGAGGAACGGGCTGCCCTCCCGGGCACTTGCGTTTGGGCACCACGTGCAGGGGGAGAGGTCGCGCACTGTCCTTCCAGGCCTCCCTGGGCACAGGAGTGGGCTGGGGGGAGCTCGGGCGTGCGGGTCCGTCGTCAGCGGAAGCCCGGGAGTGCTTTGTCATGGTCACAGCCAGATCCCGGAGGTCTGGTGACCAATGCTGTCCGCCTGGCACATGGCCGGGGCTTTTTATGTGCTCCCATAATCCCCACAAAACCCTGTATCTTTAATTATCCAACCCGCAGAAACTCTTAAAATGGATGATTAAGCAGGAGATCATGACCAACCTTCCACGCGAGCTGCACGTTTGCTGGGGCGCACGCTGGCTGCGGGGCCTGCGTCCTGGTCTTCGGGGGGCCCAGGAGCCCCCAGCCGAGGCACCCCAGACCTCCCATCCTCTTCACGCCAGCTGTCACGGCGTCCTCCCTGCCAACACTCAGCCGCCGGTAAATACCACCCCCGGGGGGGAAGTGGAAGCACCGGTCCTGGGGTCACGCCCGCCGCAAAGCCCGAGGTCGGGGGCTTGTCGGGGTGGCCCCTTTTCCCATCCCAAAGTTTCCCCTGCTTCTCTACTTCTATCCAGTGGAAATGCCGTGTGTGTGTGTGTGTGTGTGTGTGTGTGTGTGTGTCAGACACAGAGACACAGAGACAGAGCTGAGAGAAGGAAGAGAAGAGAAACGGGGGAACTGCAGCGGACACGGTCCCTGTCGCCCCGTGCCCTGTGCCGTCGTGTGTCGGAATCAGCACCCTGGGCGTCACCGGTGGCCCTGACGGACAGCGCCGGCTGCTGGAGCCCCTCTGGTGACGGGCTGGCTCCACGTCAGGCAGCAGCCACGACACTGCGCACGCCATTGTCACAATGAAAGGCAAATGCCCCCAAAACCAGAAAATCGGTGTGTCTGCGTATCTGTCGTCAGGAGAATAGTTTATTTACTTTCTTATTCATCGCTATTATCCTAAATGGGCCACAGAAGGCAAGAAAAAGGAGAGTCCCCATCAAGTGTGACGAATCGGCACATTACGCCTTGATGAATGTTCGCACTCCTGAGGTTTGAGGCCCAACCGCTGGTGCAACAAGGTAACTTTCTAGGAAGTTTCTCTGATACTTTGTGGGTAAGGAGACCCCCCTGGGTGTCACGTGGAGCCTGGTCCTGTGGTTTCTCGTTCGCTGTGTTTTAACTTGGACAAGTGTCCAGTTCTTTCATGCTTCTGTCTCTGCATTCTCCACCCCGTCGGGCAGCTGGGAGGACGCTGCCCTGTCCTCGCGTCCCCACCGCCAGACTAGAGCCGTGTGCTCAGCCACGAGGCAGAGAACAGTGGGGACCGTGGCCTTGCTCTTTCTCTTTCTGTGCACACATCGCAGGTCTCCTGCTGCAAAACGGGGGGGGGGTTGGGAGTGGTGCTGAGCCAAAGGAATAATTCTGGGGCCAGTGGGGTAGCTGCTGGCTGGCATCCGGGGCAGGGGATGCTGGCCTGGGAACAAAACTGAGCATTGATCGTATCACCCCAACTCCCCCGCGGAGCCCCGAGCATTTTTACAACAAGAAACTCTGCTCTGTGGCCAGAGACGAGAGAAGACACGTCTCTGCCCTCACGGGGAGTCCAGGAACGGGGAGCTGTCACCTGCACGTGGCCACCTGCAGTGAAGGCGAGGGACGGTGTGTCACTCAGGCCCTCCGTGGGCGTGGGGCAGGCCCGCCTCTGCGGTGGCATCACGCGGAGCCGCACTTAGCCGGGCGTCTTGGCTTCCTATTGCCCCATGAGCCAGCGGCAGACTGGGGGCTGAACCGCAGACGGTCACCCTCGGTCCTCGAGGCGGGAGTCTGAGATCGGGTGTCGGCAGGGCTCTCTCCGTGACGCAGAGACGGCGCCTCCTCCCTGTGTCCCCACGTGCCGTCCCGCTGTGTGTCTGTGTTCTGACCTGATCTGTCCTCATAAGGACCCTAGGGACCTCCTTTTGCCTTCGTCACTGTGTACCGCCCCCCCCACATACAGCCACATTCTGGGACTGGAGGCTGGGACTCAGCCCAGGACTCCAGGTTTTTACAAAGAATGGTAGGCGTTTGCAGGTGGGGAAGAGTTTCTGAACCATGGGCCACCGGAGCCACATGAGGGGCCCAGGGCTGGGCGGGGGGGGGTGCCCAGCTCGGAACCCCGGCCGTCCGACCCGCCTTCGGCCTCAACCAGGCCTCCCTGCCTCTGACAGGGAGGTGAGTTTTCTTCTGCAACTAGGCGCCATCCAGAGAGAAGCCTAATAAACAGGTTCCGCGCGGCTTCGGTGCCCATTTATAAGAAGATGCTAAAACAGAAATTAAAGGCGAAACACCTATTATATCAACATACACTCCGCAGCTTAGGGTAATGACAGTCCGCAAACCTGTCATTTGTGGGCCGAAGGCAACCCCAGCACTCAGCGGGGAGGTGAGCAGGCGTCTCCCTTCAGAGGACGGCCCTGCCCTTCGGGCTGCTCGGGGCCCGGCGAGCATGGGACTGTGCCCGCGGAGGACGCAGTCCGCCCAGAGACCCCGCCAAGCACGGTGACCCCCGCATCTCCCCTCTCAGCACTCCACTGCCGTAGCATGAAGACGTCGTGTGCCAACGGCTCCCAGCCTCATGAAGCCCCCCGAGAGTGGACCGGGGGCACGTGCGGGTGCAGCCAGCCCACCGGGGGGTGGAGGTGTCGGGGAGCGGCCTGTCTGCGCCCGGCCAGCACTCTCAGGTCCTGTCAGCAGGGTGGTGGTGCAGACTGTGCACGGGGTCACGTGGTCACCACCCCGTGTACCCTACAGACGCACTTCCAGGTGACCTCGGGCCGACCTCTCCAGCGACTGAGTGACTGGGATGGAGCTGCCCGCGAGCGGGAGCGGCCGGGGGCGTCGGCGGATGGGGAAGGCCTCACCCCCGCTCTACTCCTGCGCGTTGCTGCGGAGACCCGGCACACCGCGGTTAGGGTCGGGCTCCCCGCCAGGCACCCCGATCCTGACAGCGTTAAGGCCGTGACGCCGGTGCTCACAGGGGAGACGCTGGTGCCCGCGGTGCAGGCTAGAGGGGCTGGGTGCAGCCGCACCCCGCAGACGGCAGTGTTTTGGGGGGCTGGATGAGGGACGAGGAGGACAGTGCCTGGAATAAGGGCAGGTCCCTGGGGAGTGTCGGGGAGCTCAGCCAGAGCCGCCGTCACCGTCTTGGGTGGCCTCTTCATGCCTGCGCATCTGGCCTGCCGCGGGAGCCCAGGTTCCCGTGGGACCCCACTCCCATGGGTCGGGCTGTCTCCAGCTCCCCGCCTTCCCACAGGCCTGCCAGTGGTCCCACGGGACGGCCGGGGCCTGGGGGTAACTGTGGAGACCGCTTCTCCCTGGGGACTTGTCAGTGTGCTGCGCTCAGCGTCCCCTGCCCGGGAGGGGGCAGGGCAGCGCCCGCAGATGCTGAAGACGCCGTCTGCCCCCCGTTTTCCAGGGTGTTGGTGTCAGGAGTGGCCGCAGCGGCCACTACAGCGGTCACCTGCCTGAGCAGGGACGAGGGAGCAGAGGCCATGAACACACACGTCCCGCACGCTCACCACGGCGGGTCCAGTCCGTGGAGTCTCCAGAGAACAAGCTCGCCCGAGCCCGGCTTCGCCCGCGGGCACAGTCCTGACGGGGCCTCTGAGGCTGTGGTGCCGGGCTGCCCCCGCATGTCCCCGGGACCCCCGGCCGGAGCCATCACGCCGAGCCGCAGAGAGGGAGCTCCCAGAACGCTCTGCGCCCCGTCTCGGAATGGGCGGATGGAAGGGGGCCGGGGGAAGGCTGAGGAGGTTCCAAGATGAAGCTTCTGGAAACCGCGCTGTAGACGGCTGAAGGATGAGCACTAAGCAGGGCCGGGGAGGTACAGGGGCCACCGGGGCCGGCGTCGGGACACTGAGGCCGGCAAGGGCCAGCGGGCCGGCCGCGGCGTCCGCTGCCAGCGCTGGGGGCAGGGCCTCCGGGGGCAGCTGGCGAAGCTCGGGGTCACGGGGGACGGCGCGACCGCAGGCCCAGGAAGGCGCTCTGAGACCCCGACAGGAGCCGGCCCCTCCCGCGGTGTCCACGCAGCGGCAGGAGGGCCCCTTGGGCACATGGCCGGGCGGGATGAGAGCCACGCGGCCTCCAGTGACCGCAGGTCTGCGAGGCCAGGACGACGCAGGTGCCAGCCAGCCAGCGAGCCGGGGTCCTGGGTGGGCCCGGCAGACGGCGCCAGCCCCGGCGTAATGTATGCGTCTGTGAGGACTTGCAGCTGGCTCGGGTCCGTGCCACCCGCCCCAGCCTCGAGGCCGCCTCTACCCGGCACCAGCTGTGACCTGGAGCAAGGTCGCTTTCTGAGATTCATTTTCCCTTTTCGGAAGTGGAGAGGATGACACCAGCCACCCAGAGAGCTTGAAAGGGCCCGACAGCAGGTCCGGTGAGACGCCGGTCGTAGCTTGACAGACGCTCACTGAAATCTGAGGATAATAGAGAAAAAAATTCCAGACAAAATGGTAAAATCGAGTGCGCCGATTTGCCACAAGATCCTGCCTTTTGAACACTTAAGTCAGAGAATTTTTATCAAATATGTAAATGGTCCAAAATTAACACGTTGCATATTTAATCCAGTCTCAACAAGATTGCAAGAGCTTTAAAGATGCCTCTATGCCTCTATGCCCTAATTTCACTTTAAGCAATTTATTCTAAGGAAATAATCAGGGAAGCACAAAATGAGCTCCGAACGGGGCATTCATTGCCGATTAATTAGCACTAATTAATTAGTACTAACACTTAGAGACCATTTAAATGTCCAACAGTAAAGGCTTCTTTAAATAGTGATATCCGTCTGAGCCCAAACAATAGACGCGTACTTATTTAAACAAGAAGTTCAAAGCCAAGTAAATAATACATTGTATCATATCTTTATTATTTTGTGTGCTTGTGCTTCAAAGAAAAAGAATGAGAGAGAACAGGGGAGTCTGGAAAAAGAAACCACCGTACTGAGGCGTTGTCGCTAGTAGGATGCTGTGGGTCGTTTTTTGTTTCCTTGTTGATACTGTTCTCTATTTCCCAAACATCCCATAAGGAATAGAGGGAAACCGCTTGAACACCTCAGCAGCCTGTGCCTATGACTAAAATGTAACTAGAAGAAATAGAACACGAGGCCACACAGTATCTTGCAGTGGGGTCCAAAAAATTTAACCTTGTTAAAAAAAAAAAAAAGAGGAAAACTTAATTTAAAAATTATTTCGCCAGAGGCTTTCCCGTTAGTAGTCTGTGACCTCAACGTGCGTCATCAATGCGACTTAGATTGTCCAAACCTATGTTTAAATCCCGTTTTCGGTTACTCGTCTCGCGAGACCAAGGCCGGCAGCTTGGAGTCCGTGCAGCGGGCGGCATGGATTCCCGCGCCTGCATCTTCGGGGGCGTCGACGAGCTGGGCTGCCCGGCGGGGAATCCAGGATGGAGGTGTGGGAGCCGTGAGCAGCGGTGGCTGGGAGGTGGGCGCTGGGTGAGAACGGTGCCTCTGGGTGTCTGAAGGCGTCCTGAGGATGGCCGGGGCGGGGGTGCCCAGAGCCAAGGTGGGAAGTGAGGTGCGGGCATGGTGTCCTCAGAGGCGAGTCTGACTCGTCGCGTGAACTGTCAGGGCTGCTGGGGCCGGCGGGCGCGCTCGGGGGCCGCCAGGTGCTAGCCGGGCAGGAGGAAGGGGCTTGGGTCCCTCGCCAAGGGGAGTCAGGCCACCTGGCCGGCTGGCATTCCTCACTCTCTGTGTCAGTATCTGGGCCCTTCATCGACTGCCACATCAAATGGCTGGGCTGAGTTTTGCCAACACACTTGTTTCCTGGGATTCCAGGTTCGAACGATGGTGGCTTAGCTGTGGAGACACAGCGGTGGGAGAAGAATGTTGACGTCAACCACGTCATAGCACGTAGACCGATACTGCCTGACGGTCCCAGGTCGGTCAGCACTGGGAAGGGCCACTCAGAATGAATCCAGTTAAGACCAAAGCCAAAATTGCATGGGAAATAGTGAAAAACTAAAAAGAGGTTTGATTGGCAATCTAGAAGAAATATAAACTATTAATATGCAGATACGTGAAGCTGTAATTACGATGACGTGGCTGCTTTCTAAAACGATAAGCGAATCGAGTTGATTATGTCGTGACCTCCACAGGAGTTTGTGGCAGCGTGACGTGACATCCTCGCCTTCGCATCTGAATCTCATAACCCCAGCAAAAGGGTCATTTTTTAACAAACAAAATTAAGAGTAGCATCGGTTTCCTCAGGAGAGACCGTTAAAACTTCGCGTTCCGCTTATTCTCCTTCAAGGGCACACTTTGCCACCGTCGTTTGCCATTTTCTCCTCTCCGGCTGGTGGTCGGTTCCACTCCGCCGAGTCCTTATTCGTGAAAGGTGTCGCTCTGCTTCCCGCGTCCCCTTCACGGGTTAAATCCGCACTGTGTGTCATGGCTCCCAGCCTCCCGGGAACCGGCTGGCACTGGATTCGCCCTGCATTCTTGGACGTTGGGGACATCGGGCTGTCACCGACCTCACGGGCAGGACAGTGGCGAGGAAAGCAGAGGGAGTTCTAACCGAACAGACACGAGCCCCTGCTTGTCGAGGGAGAAGCTAAACGGGGAGAGACCTGCGAGTCCACGAGAATTCACGGTTTTTGAAAGAGTCACTAAGCGTTTTAAGGGCTGCGGGTCGGACCCTGAGGTCTCGCCTCGGAAGGGCGTCTTGGCGGGACGGGGAGACGGAGGCCCGAGAGCGCTTTCCCCGCGCCTCGGAGGCCCGGCCGTCCTTCCTCTGCCCTTGGACACAGTCCGGGGGGGCCGGCGGGGCAGCCCAGATGCTTCCGTCTCTCACTCCCCTCGTCTCCTCGAACACCGCTCGTCCACCGCGCCCCTGCCCACCTTCTCCCGGGGGTGCTGGCTGCTTTTCCGTAGGTCGCCGCCTGTGAAGACAGGGTGCCCGCGCACGGGCGTCAGGCCTCCGCCTCCGGAGTCAGGCCGCGCCGTGCTCACCGCCGCCGTCGTGGGGGGAGGGACTTCTGGCCGCGGAGGGACGGGGCCGAGGGACGTCCGCTCAGGGCCACCGTCGTGCGGGCGCCTGTGGCATTTAGGGACAGGGCCCCGGTTCCAGCCAACAGGCAGCTCCTGCGAGCGCCATTTCTGACCCGGGTTTGGGCCCGTGGAGGTGTCCTGACGGCAGAGGCTCTGAACCCAGCGTCCAGCTGGCAACCTCGCTTCTCTGTAAACATCAGTGACTGTCACTGACTCGTCCCCTCTGACCCCGTGAGTCCCGAGGCGACCACCGAATCCGGGGGATCTGCCCGGGGTCCCCGTTCTCGCCGCCGCTCGCCGGCACAGAGGGCGTGGCCCGCCGCCACTTAGCTTGCCCGGGCCGGGAAGAAGACTCGCATCGCAACGCCTCAGACGCGTCTGGTTCCCCATGAGCTGACTGGCAGGCCCCATAAATAAATTATGGGTGCTCTCTGGGAGCACTTTGCCGAGGACAAGAGCGGCGGCGGACGGCGTGGCGAGGCTGTCACATCGTATTAGAGCTCGCCCGCCCGCCCCGCCCTGGGGAGAACGCGGGCTCTGCTTCTCGCCCCGGATTAAAACGCACTTTGCCGATGGGCCGGAGGGTGAGATGTTCCCATCGCCGTCCTGTGTGCGGGCAGCGGTGTCCTCCGACGGCTCGTCCTTCATGCGGCTCAGCCGGGGACATATTTCACAGACGTCAGTCGCATCCATTAGGGCCTGGAGCAGTGGAGATAGCATCGTTCTTAATCTGGGCTCCATTACGCACAGCCGCCCCGGCCGCGGCTCCGTCTCTGCGCCATCTGCTCGTCCTGGCTGGACCGTCCTCGTGCCCCAGAGCGGACGCCGCCCCTCCCTCCCCGCCCTCCCCCCTCCACCTCCAGGCTCGCCCTGCGGGAGCCACGGGGTGCGCTGAGGCGGCCACACAGAGGAAGTGGTTTAGGACATTGCGGGCCCAGAAGGGGGGGGGAATCAATATCCATCAGCGTCAGACGGGGTCTTGTCACTGCGGCTGGAGCTAGAACCTGCGTCAGGACGCAAACCCCTCTCCCTTCAGGCTTGGATCAGCTGAACCGCAGTGCGAACAGGACCCCGGATCCCGGGGACCCACTGAGCGCCTGTGAGCCCCCCGTTCGCCCATCACCTGCTCTGCCTGGGCGGTCTGCTTCCTCACTCACAGGTCCTGGAAGCTGCGTGGCGGCCAGGCCGGAGTCGCTGACCCGGGCAGCGAGGTCGGCCGCCACGCGCCCCCCACGCGGCCTCAGGCTCGCGGCCGCGTCCCGTGTAGGAAAGCAACGCCGAGGGGACGCCAGCCGCCCGGCGGTCCAGGCTCTCCCGCTGACGAAGGAAGTGAGCTGGGCCTCACTCGCGGCGGCCGCCCGCTGTGGCCCGACTCGCCGGGTCCTGGGGGCCTCCGTCCCTCCGTCTTTGCTCACGGAGAGCCAGGTCGGTTCAGAGGCTCGGGCGTCTGGACGGGGTCCCCGTCCGTGAGGGCAGCGGCCTGGGAAGCCGGAGTGGGACTCAGGCGTCCTCCGAGCGGGACCCGAGCCCAGCTGGCGCTGCTCGGTCCCGACTCCCCCAAGCCACGCGCACCCTTGACTCGGGCCTAGTACATCGCGTCCCGCTGCCCTGCAGGGCCCCTGGGCTTCGGGGGCCGTTCTCATCAGTTTACTTCGTGCAGCGCTCTGAAGACGGGAGGCAGCGCGAGGCGCATTCCGGGTCCGTGGGACGCGAAGGCGTGAAGACGGGGCGTCGGCCCCGGGCCGCAGGTGGGAGCCGGGTCCAGGGCCCCCGAGGCTGTGGGGTCTTTGCGACGTGACCGTTCCCACCGGGCAGAGCGGGACATCCCGGAAGCCTCTGCAGGGCGGCGGCCGGTGTGGGCCCAGCGGGGCCACCCCAATGTCTGGGTTCCAACCGGAGCTGAGAGAAGCCCCCACTCCTTGCAGCACCCCAAACCCGTCACAACAGAGGCCAAGGCGGGGCGGAGCAGAGGCCACCGCCGGGCTCGTGAGAAGACGCGGCACCGCCTGCCCCCACGCCCTGCGGCGCGGACGCTGACTTTCTCGCCGTCTCCTCCGTTCAGAGATGATGTGACCCTTCTGAAAACGCAGGGAGAGCCGTGTCCCCCGGGAGGCGCTGCCAGACCCCTGCCCCCGCCCCCTGTCCTGCCGAGACTCCCAGACGCCAGCCCGGGAAGAGGCCGGAGAAGCCACACGTGCCGCTGGGCCTGACCCCGGACGCCAGGCTCCGGCGGGCCCTTCCCGGCACGCCCCACGCTGGTCTCGGGCGCCGAGCGGAGCTGTGAGCGGGGGTCAGCGTCGCTGTGCCCGGCACCCTCTCCTCTCCGGAGGGCAGGCGGCTGACGCTGCGCTTTCCCCTCCTGAGAACCGAGCGAAAGGCTGGAGCCCGGGGAAGAGAGAGGCGATTACCGCCCGGAATAATCCCGGTAAACAGTTATTTGATGAATTACGAACATACACAGATTTCCAACTCGCCCATCATACGATTATTAACGTGCCGGCATTTCGAAGAGCGAAACAGACAATGGAAGTCACGCGAAGTTCAGATAAATAAAAACAGTCATTTTCTTTGGCGGTGGCACGTAGCTGAGTAAATATATGGGAACAGTGAGACACACACATGAAAAACATTAATTAAGGGAGCTCTGCAGCTGGAGTTGGGGAGCCTGTGCCCCCGACATCTCCCCCCACCAACCTTCTGAGAGACAGATTCCCGTCGCCAAGTCGGACAGACGTGCGGGCCAGGCAGCCACCCCTCCTGGGAGGCTCCGGGGTCCCCCGGACTGCAGACACCGGCTGAGAGGGCGGAAGTCAGGGGCGGCAGAGTGCTGGGGAGACGGCAGGGAAGGGGGCACTCGGAATGGGGCCTGGCCCTGGAGAGCGTGTGGAGCGGCCGGGCACCCCTGACTTCTGCGGGACCCGTGTTCCTGTCACCTCGTCTCATTCAAAGGCGCCTCGCCGCGGGGTGGGGGCGGGGGACGGGGGGCGGGAGTCATTCCCTTTTCTTGCTGCGGCATCCCCTGACTCCCCATCGGGGGAATCCCGGGGGGACACCCCCTCTCCCATGCTTGCCCCTTGCTCCGTTTTGAGCTACGGTGACAGGCCAAGGCCCGAGACTCCTTGCCCTTAAGGAGACTGGGCGTCTGCTTGGGGGTAGGGGCTGGCCGGAGGGCGTGGCGGCTCTGCGCACTGCGTCCCGTCTCCCCGGGGACCGGGCCTGGCCCACGTCTCCGACACCGTGCTGTAGCCACACGTGCTGTTTCCAGGCCTTTCAACCGGCATTTTAGTCACCACGACGCGAACCACTGAGAACACGGTCACCGCAGGGTCTCGGCGGTGACGCCGGCGTGGGGGACGCCGTGCTGCAAAGCCGGGGTCCCGTCTCTTTAAAGACGTGTCCCGTGTCCTCGACCACGTCCTGCGTCTGCAGGGGCGCGAGTGGCAGGCTCGGGCCCCACCCGTGTCCCGTGCCCGGCGGGGGCCCCGTGGGGAGTGGGTGGTGACGCGCTGGTCACACGGAGCTCACGCGCCTGACCGCCCGCTTGCTCACGACGCCAGCAGCGGGGCTGATGACCCTCACGGCTAAACCGTTTGGGGCGGCACCGTCGCCGTGGAGAGCGGGTCAGCGAGGGCCGGGGTCCAGCTGGAGTTGCCGTTGTCACTTGGAAGGGTCAGCAGCCTTCACAGGTGATCGTCCGAATGAGATGGTGCAGGAGCCGCGGACACATGCTCAACAGGTTTCACGCGAAAAAAAACAGAAAGAGAAGTGGAGTGCGTGCATGTGTGCACGCGCATGTGTGTACACGGTGTGTGCATGTGTGCATGCACGTGTGTGTACACGGTGTGTGCGTGTGTGTCTACCCGATGTTGTGTGTGCATGTACATGTGTGTATGCGTGCGCACTGTGCACTACGTGTATGTGCACAGATGCTCACGTGTATGCACTATGCACGAGTGTGTGGTTGTTGTGTACTGTGTGTGCGTGTGTGTGCACGTGTGTGCATGTGTTGTGATGTGTGCATGTGTGCACGCGCATGTGTGTACACGGTGTGTGCGTGTGTGTCTACCTGATGTGTGTGCATGTACATGTGTGCATGCATGCGCACTGTGCACTACATGTATGTGCACAGATGCTCACGTGTATGCACTATGCACGAGTGTGTGGTGTGTTGTGTACTGTGTGTGCGTGTGTGTGCACGTGTGTGCATGTGTTGTGATGTGTGCATGTGTGCACGCGCATGTGTGTACACGGTGTGTGCGTGTGTGTCTACCCGATGTTGTGTGTGCATGTACATGTGTGTATGCATGCGCACTGTGCACTACGTGTATGTGCACAGATGCTCACGTGTACGCACTATGCACGAGTGTGTGGTGTGTTGTGTACTGTGTGTGCGTGTGTGTGCACGTGTGTGCATGTGTTGTGATGTGTGCATGTGTGCACGCGCATGTGTGTACACGGTGTGTGCGTGTGTGTCTACCCGATGTTGTGTGTGCATGTACATGTGTGTATGCGTGCGCACTGTGCACTACGTGTATGTGCACAGATGCTCACGTGTACGCACTATGCACGAGTGTGTGGTGTGTTGTGTACTGTGTGTGCGTGTGTGTGCACGTGTGTGCATGTGTTGTGATGTGTGCATGTGTGCACGCGCATGTGTGTACACGGTGTGTGCGTGTGTGTCTACCCGATGATGTGTGTGCATGTACATGTGTGCATGCGTGCGCACTGTGCACTACGTGTATGTGCACAGATGCTCACGTGTACGCACTATGCACGAGTGTGTGGTGTGTTGTGTACTGTGTGTGCGTGTGTGTGCACGTGTGTGCATGTGTTGTGATGTGTGCATGTGTGCACGCGCATGTGTGTACACGGTGTGTGCGTGTGTGTCTACCCGATGTTGTGTGTGCATGTACATGTGTGTATGCGTGCGCACTGTGCACTACGTGTATGTGCACAGATGCTCACGTGTACGCACTATGCACGAGTGTGTGGTGTGTTGTGTACTGTGTGTGCGTGTGTGTGCACGTGTGTGCATGTGTTGTGATGTGTGCATGTGTGCACGCGCATGTGTGTACACGGTGTGTGCGTGTGTGTCTACCTGATGTGTGTGCATGTACATGTGTGCATGCGTGCGCACTGTGCACTACGTGTATGTGCACAGATGCTCACGTGTATGCACTATGCACGAGTGTGTGGTGTGTTGTGTACTGTGTGTGCGTGTGTGTGCACGTGTGCATGTGTTGTGATGTGTGCATGTGTGCACGCGCATGTGTGTACACGGTGTGTGCGTGTGTGTCTACCTGATGTGTGTGCATGTACATGTGTGCATGCGTGCGCACTGTGCACTACGTGTATGTGCACAGATGCTCACGTGTATGCACTATGCACGAGTGTGTGGTGTGTTGTGTACTGTGTGTGCGTGTGTGTGCACGTGTGTGCATGTGTTGTGATGTGTGCATGTGTGCACGCGCATGTGTGTACACGGTGTGTGCGTGTGTGTCTACCCGATGTTGTGTGTGCATGTACATGTGTGCATGCGTGCGCACTGTGCACTACGTGTATGTGCACAGATGCTCACGTGTATGCACTATGCACGAGTGTGTGGTGTGTTGTGTACTGTGTGTGCGTGTGTGTGCACGTGTGTGCATGTGTTGTGATGTGTGCATGTGTGCACGCGCATGTGTGTACACGGTGTGTGCGTGTGTGTCTACCCGATGTTGTGTGTGCATGTACATGTGTGTATGCATGCGCACTGTGCACTACATGTATGTGCACAGATGCTCACGTGTACGCACTATGCACGAGTGTGTGGTGTGTTTGTACTGTGTGTGCGTGTGTGTGCACGTGTGTGCATGTGTTGTGATGTGTGCATGTGTGTACGTGCATGTGTGTGCTGTGTGTGTGCGTGTGCAGAAGTGTGCCCGCCGTTACTGTGGTTTCCCGAATGTCCGTGCAAGTCCGATCTGAGCAGTTAGGCGTGGACAGTGGTCAGACTCACACCGCTACAGACACCTGCTCCCCTCCCAGGCCTGCCTCGGGCAAGGCTAAGTCACAGAGAACCAAGGCCCCCGTGCCAAGGGAACACGACTAATACTTTTCTGACAGAATTTAATAATATGGTTTTATAATATTTAATTTTGTTCAGAAAATGTCTCTCAGTGGGAAGCCTTTTTTCCTTTACTTACCTAAACATTATTACTTTAAAACAAGTTGCTGGCACAAAGGGTTTATTATGTGGGCCTTCGCGGGGGCAGGGATTAAGTTCGAGTTAATTTGGACATTGAACCAATTTTGACAGGTGGAGTCGTCAGCGGACTGCAAGCAAATGTACGTCTGGGTTTCTCTCGTTCTGAGGACCACGGCAGCGGTGGCGTTGTTTCCCCTGGGGTCCTGGGGTCCTGCCCATCTTCCATTCCTGGCGAGGGGTGGAGGTGGTGTTAGATGCCGTTAGCCGTGTGGGCGGGTCTGCTGTGGGGTTCCGAGGACGGTGGTCACCGGCGGGGACCGGGCACCAGCGCGCTGGTGCGAATGGCCTCGTTACTCTTTGTCGCCTGTGGGAGGGTCCTGGCGGAGGCTCCTCGCGAACACCGTGCCGGTCAGACCAGCAGGGACAATGGGCCCCCCTCGTTCCTTCCCACGAGACTGCAGCCGCCAGGCCAGAGCCGAGGGCGGCGGTGCTCCGGGCTGAACCACCCGTGTCCGCGTCGGAAGGGACCCCTGCAGGGCGGCCGAAGCCGACTGTCCTCAGAACCACCATGCCGGAGGGAGGAAACGGTGTCTGGTCCCCTGCGGCGAGCACCCTGGGGCCCTCACGCCCGTCCCAGCGTCCCCCGCCCCACCTCCAGCATGTGGCAGCACCTGGTGCAGGGGCCGGTGCTGCGGGACCCGGCTGGGCTTCGGGGAAAGGGCCGGAGCTGGGCAGAGGCCGGGAGAGTCCGGAGCTGGGCAGAGGCCATTCTACAACGCCTTGAGCCCCGAGATGCAGCGACGTCCGTGTGGTTGAGGACCCGTGGGTTTTCAGAGCATTATCTGAGAGCTTGGGCCCGGGAGCTTGTGTCCAGGGGGCGTTCCCCGAAGCAGCGTGTCCCCGACATTGGGCCCGAGAGGAGCGGGTTTGCTCACGGCGGCAGCGCCCAGAGCCACCCGGAGCGCGGGCCGTCACAGGCCGCCAACAGCGCAGCTCTGGGTGTGACGCTACGTGCTCGACACACGTTCACGGATGCGTGTTGATGCTTCTGCTATCACCAACAATTTGCAAATCAGCCAGGCATCTACTCTATGGGGCAATTCAGGACTTTCGCCTCTGAATTCCCCTTGGGAGACTCGAAAATCCAGTTTGCTGCTGTGTCTTTAAGGCAAAACAAGCTGACGTGGACCGAGGGGCTGAGGGAGCCGGCGACTCTGCTTCGCACCCGAAACTGCTCTGCGTAGCCCAGAGTTTAGACACGTGACCGTCTCGCGTCTTAGGAGTGACGCGCGTGCCCGCGGTGTGAGCGCACCCAGCGGGGCCCGTGGGCGCCAGAGGACACCTGGCCCCTCCGGCGTGGCCGCTTCGAGCACGAGCAGCTCGTGCGGCGGCCCGGGCACGGGCTGGTGACGAAGGACACGCACCCGGCCGCGTGGAGCCCGCGTGTGGCCCAGGCGGGGCGGGCGCCCTTGAGTCCGACGGCATCCCTGCGAGCCGGCCAGGGCTCACCGTGTTGGCGGCACAGGTGCAGCGCGGGTCACAAAAACACGCAACGACGTCCTTCACGAGTCGCCCGCCACGTGCAAGAAAAGGCTTCCGGGTCCTGGGACGCGAGCGTGCCCCGAGCCAGCCCACGTCCGTCCTCCCCGAGACCGCCACACCGGCAGGCCACCGTCACCCGCCGCCGCCCGCCGAGGGGCGGCAGTCCGTGCCGGACCACCGCCGTGGGCGCACGACGCAGGGGCCAGGAGCACTTGCTGCGCCGCGAGGAATTTTTATGTCACGCGTGTGGCGAGAGGCAGCGCGCGGGGCCGTTGGGCTAGACACGTGTGGCCCCGACGTTCCACTGTGCTGTTGGCTTCTCCACGTGACGACGTGGCCGCTGGGGCATGGACTCGCCACGTGGCCGTCGTGCCCCGGGTCCGTGCTGGGCAGCGCTGCGCAGGACGCGGCGAGCGGGCAGCACCGGAGGCAGTTTGCGGGTGGCCGCCAGGTGTCCTCGGACCCCACGCAGAGGGAGGGGCCCGGGAAGCAGGATGGCAGGCGATCTCCCAGAACGACTTCTCGCCACCTTTATATAAAGTCCTGGGGAGTCCGCTGGTAGAATGACAAAGGCTACCTGGCTTTGGGGACACCACGCCTTTACCATTCGTCAATGCCCTGCCTCAGATGAAATTCACTAATCGGGTTAGCACTTCACCCTCGGTGGATCCAGGACGGAGAGGGACAGAGTCCCTCGTGTGAGGTCTTTCAGAGACTTGCGAGGTGGGGAGGAGGCTCCCCAGGGTAGGGGAAGGAGAGGGCAGGTCCCACAGCGTGGAGAGAAAGCCATGGATCACTGTGTGGTGCTGGTGGCGGTGCCGGTGGCGATGCCAGTGGCGGTGCCAGCGGTGGTGCTGGCGGCGTGGGCGGCGGTGCTGGCGGCGGTGCTGACGGCGGCGCCTCATGCTAAGCCCCGTGTGATGAAGACAATGGCCATAGTGATAGCACAGTAGCAGTGGCGGCCTGTGTGAGTGCTCAGGCTGTGTCAGGCGCTTTCAGAAGCATTTTTCATGCATTCGCTTGTTTCACAAGGCCGGTGCTGTCGTGACCCAGATTCTGCAGGCGGCAAAGCTGAGGGACAGAGGGGATAAGGGCTCTGTCGCTGCCACTCATCCGAAGGAGGCGGGGCCAGGACTCCGACTTGGGGGTGAGAACAAGCCACACACTCCGTCGGCGTGATGCGGGCGTGTGTGCTGTGTCCTGTTACAGCGGATGATGAGAGAATGAGTGACTTGCAGTTATTACTGCTGACCCGCCCCACCTGTCACGCTGGGCATCATTACCCCGACTGTGCGGGCGAGCAGGCGGCGTGCCCGCAGGTGACCCCGCACTGGTCAGTGGCCAGCCTGACTGACCCAGACGACCGCCAGAGACCTCTAGCTGGGGGTAAAACATTCAAAGAAACATTGTGACCCCGCCGTGTACCGACGGTGTGCCAGGCGGGCACGCACCTCCTTGCCCTGTGGCTTCCAGGCGAACCTATGGGAAGTCACAGGAACTCGAAAAGCCACTCCCATCGCCTCTAACCCTAGAGCCCGGGGCCAGAGGTGGCCAGGTCACATGCGATCCTGCAGCAACCCTCTGATTATTATTATTATTATTATTATTGGTATAATAATCATCGTTATGAAAGCAATGGCTCTAATGACAGATTTGCAAATGCTGACGATGTTTTGCTTGTTCTATGTCCTTTCATCTCAGGATATCAAAGTAACTTGCAAATATTAATTAACCCGGGAAATAAATATCATTATGTCAGTGTCAGGAAGGGGGAAACTGAGGTAGCCCGAGGTCAGGTGCATTGTGATGGGCCACCCAGGGGCAGAAATCAAACGGAGAGGCAATGCTTTCCCCAAACACTGTGTTTTCTTCAAAAGTCTCTGGCTCGAGTATTTCTTCTAAATTCCCGTAAGCATCTGGTGTGTGTCGAGAACAGTACCTACCAGGTGAGGTGAGCTGTCGGCTCCCCATCCTCTAATTGAGGGGAGACCATGTATGTACATGGAGCAAAGGTAATATGTGGTACCTGATCCTTAGCAAAGCCATTGTCACAGAAGCAAGACCGTGGGCCGCCGTGGCAGGAGGACCCAGACAGAAGGTCCCTCAGACATGGCCAGGCCGGACATGGGGTGGGGAAGCACGGCGACCAGAGGGCTTTTCAGGTAGAGAAGTAAGGAATAAGAACGGAACAAGCCTGGGGCACAGAGACTCTAGAGAACTGGGCGCCCCGGGCAGTGGGCTGCAAGTTTGTGACCTTGAGCTAAGGACTCTGGCTCCGGCGTGGGGCGGGGCGGCCCGCCCAGCAGGGGATGAACGCCGGTCACACGGCGAGCAGTCCTGAACGACGTGGTGCGTCAAGCCGCCCTGCCGACAAGGCTCCCATCAGCGGCCGTGGCTGCCGCCGGCTCCCGTGAGCACGGCGCAAGCTTCGGGTACGTTTCCACCGCATCCTTTCTGTCGCGCAGTGGGCGTGCCCGGCTCGCCCGGCGGGCCGCAGAGCAGGTGCGATGGGTCGGGGCCGTCGGGGTCCACAGCGGTGACGTCCCTCCCCAGCCGCTGCGCTGAGCAGTCATTGCAAGCGACACCTTACGAGGACAGGACGCAGAACCCGGGTTTCTCATTTGCATGTCAAACACGCAAGAGTGTACGGGTGCAGAATCCTTTCCGGGGCAAGGACAGCCCCCCGCCCGACTCGCCGCTATGCTCGCTGCCTCTGGATATCTTCAAAACTGAAGTTCGCCCTTTAAAAATGGGGCTCGCGTTGACTCGAGGGAACAGTCAAGGGAGGGTGCCGAGCGGCGAGCCGCGCTGGGTCACGGCGCAGGGCGCGCCCCCGGGCCGGTGGGGGTGGGGTGGACCGCGAGGAGGTGGGGCAGCACGTGGTGGTGTCGGGGGGAGTCGGGGCTGAAGCACTTCAGGGCAGTGAGGAGAGAGCCGAGCCATTCTGCTTGCTCTGTCCACGAGGGGCCCTCAGGGCCGGCCGAGCAGGGGCGCTTTGCTCTGCGATTGCTCGTTCTCGCTTCTGTCCCCCGTTTCGATGGCGCGGACGTGCCGCTGCATGAGTTCCCGGCGGGCGAGACGATGCTCGGAGGCGGTGGCCACGGGGAGCCGTTAACCCCGCCCCGCACGCGGGAGCAGATTTTCCTCGTGACGAGAACTTTCTGGATCGGCCCTCTTAGCACCGTTCAATACGCAGCATGGCACCATCGCCTGCCATGCTCTGTTCCCGCTTCCTTCACCAGCCTCTGTCTCCCCGAAAATGCACGTTCCACGTGGAGAAAGTTCTAGCGCCTTCCACCCCTGCTGCGCCGGGGCGCTGTCCGCCGTGATCGCGTGTCGGTGCCGTGCATTTCCGTGGAGCCTCGCACCCTCTGCCCCCGGGCCGGTCCCGCTGCCCAGGGAGCCTCCCCCGTTCTCGGCCGGGCTCGGCCGGCGCGCTCACCCGACCCCCCGCCATGCGCTCCGTGCGCCCACGCTCGAGTGCGCGTGGAAGAGGACGAGGACATCGCCCCGGCCAGGGGCTCGAGGTCTAGCCGGAAGGTGACGTTACAGACGACTCGGCTCGACCCTGCTTCTGCGGCCGCAAGTCGGGGGCAGGGGCCTGCTGAGGACCGGGCGAGGTCGCGAAAAGCCGGTGGGACGGGGAGGAGCGGGGAGCACTCTGGGCGGGCCGGGCACCGTGTGGAAGGTGCCGGACGCCTTTGCAGAAAGCCCGACTGCAGCGGGTCCTGGGGAAACGCACAGCCGTCATTTCTGCGTGGTCCTCACAGAGGGGCCCGGGGAGGCCCTGAAGCCGAGCCGGGGGGCTGGGAAATGCAGGCGTCCAGGGAGGGCCGGGGAGGGGTATAACGCAGGAGCCCACAGCCCCGGGGCCTCCTGCCACGGGGGACCTGGCCTGGGCTCGATGGCCCCTCGGGGGCGTGGGGTCCTGCTGTGCTCTCGGACATGCTCAGGCCACACACGAGCCCGGACCCTGTGAAGTGGCTGAGGGTGGAGCCGGCCCGGGGTCCCGCGCTTGGAGCCAGCCAGACCGGCCGGGGCACCCCGAGGGGGCTGGCGAGCCGAGGCCCGCAGGGGTCGGCCCCCGAACAGAGCACCGAGCGGAGCTGCGGGTCCGTTGGTTCAGGCAGCCGCTGGCACCCGCCCGCCCCGGCCCGCGGCCCTCCGTGCTGGCCCTGCCAGCCCCCCCCCAGCCCGGGCGCTCACCCACCGCCTGGCACCCGGCTCTGCTCCCCGACGCTTTCACCTTGGCCCAGCAGATGTGAGAACGGTGCTCAGGGCGGCAGCTCGTAGCTTCACGGCCGGGGCCTTCTGCGCTTGAAAAGAACACGCTTGGTTCAAAGGTGCCCACCACGAGGAGGAGGAGGGTGGCCAGGGCGGGGCCTGGCACTGGGAGGGGCTCGGCCGCGCCTCCACCGTCAGCCCACGCCCGCTGCAGCCAGCGCCCCTCCCCCCCAGGCCGGCCCCACGAATGCCCTTCGCTGGGGAGGCGTCTCTGTCCTGCACACCGGGGCAGAGCCGTGGCCTCCCTCCCACAGACCTGTCTGTCAGATCCCAGCTTCCCGGAGACGGGTCCTCCTGGCTCGCTGCACCCCCAAGCCTTGCGGGCATCTGGAGGTGTTTGTCCGTTTTAATGAGCCGTAGCCACGGGCACTCAACAGCGGCCGAATGATATCGAAGGCGTATTCAAAGCCAAATGCTGTGTTGTCATTCGGGGTGATTTTAAGATGATCAGATCAGCTCAGATCAGGGTAAAGCGTTCTTCCCTGGTGATCAGACAGGGGAGAAACTCAGCGATCAGAGAGGTGAGCGATGCACAGCCAGCCGGGCGCCCACGACCCCGTCACTGGCTCTCAGCTTCAGACGGCACACCCTGGCATCCGGGCCCGGCCACGCCCCTTGGCTCCCCTGCAGGCACGCCGGCAGGCTGTGCTTCTCTCGAGGGACTCCGTAACGCCAGCGCAGGGCTGAATGGTGCCGTGCTGGGCCCTGCGCTCATCCAGTCAAGGCCGGACACTTGGGGACCCGAAGGCAAAGCGCCTGGACAGAGCAGAGTGGACGTCACGGAGGCTCTGCAGGGAGCCAGGTTATGGCTCAGCAGAGGCTGTGAGCGTCAGGGACCGGAGATTGCCCTGTGCAGGCGGCCAGAGGCGTCCATGAACAGTGGCCTGCAGCTCTCTGAGTCTGCCTCGCGCCTGGCATCCCCCGGCGATGGCTCAGATGCACTCCGACCCCAGCCACTCGCCGTCTGCGCTCGGACATGGCCCTGGTCGCCAGAGTCGGGTTTAGACGCTCCTGGTCCCTGCAGCAGCCTCTGCCCGGCCACAGGCACACACTGCTCGCACCTCCTCACCCACGTCTCGCTGGTCAGCACGGCCATGGGGAGGTGCAAGAGAGAGGGACAGAGGGTGACACTGACCCCTCCTCTGTCCCATGGACGCAGGTCGGAGCCTTTCCCATGGCGAGGGCTGAGAACGGCCCAGTCAGGCCCGTGGGATCCAACCCAAAAAATGCACACCTGCAGTGCCACACCTGCACTGCCCACACCTGCGGTGCCCACACCTGCACTGCCCACACCTGCACTGCCACACCTGCAGTGCCCACACCTGCACTGCCACACCTGCAGTGCCCACACTGCGGTGCCCACACCTGCACTGCTCCACACCTGCACTGCCCACACCTGCACTGTCCACGCCAGCATGGCTCCACACTTGCGTTTGGCGGGGTGCTGTGGGGCTGACACCAAGGCCCCCCTTGGGGGTTTTGGATCTTCGTGAGGATGATAAAATTGCACGTGTCGAATATTCTATGTTTTATGTTTCCTGGAACACACTCATACTAAAAAAGTACTCGCCATCGATCTGAAATCTAAGTTAACTGGACATCCTCTATCTACTTGGAACCCCAAATGGAAGGGGCTCGGCATCACGGTGACGGGAGGGGACAGGAAGACAGCGACTGGGGGGGGGCCTGCACCTCTGCTCCTCAGAGAGGCTGGGAGGCCCCCCCAGGTTCACTGCAACGTGTCACTCGTTTGCTCTGCGGGCCTCGCCTCTACCTGTTGACCTAGAACCAGCCATCTAGTCAGGACGATGGCGGGTCGCACCTGAGGTTGGAGGGAGGTAAGAAGCAGTGCCACTGCCACACAGTCCTGACCCCCTGCAGCAGCTCCGCCTGAAACTGGGAAATTTTCCCCGAGGCATTTAAGGGTACATCGAATTCAATTTTAGGTGTCATTTTTCTTCCTCCGATGCGAGACATCCTATCAATATGGTAATAGCGTTTCTTATTACAAGTCTGGTCTGACCTGAACTTGCCGCATCGTGTAAAAATGCACGGATGAATTCTCCGAGCCTTCGTGCAGGTGGGCGTCGGTGGGCTTCTGCAGTCACATCAAGGGTTATCGCACAGTGGTTCTTCAGGGTTCCTGGTCAACCAGGAAACCAGTTACGATTTGCCTACCTCGTTATTATTTCTCACGCTATTTTGTGCCCAGGAAAAACGCACAGAGGTAGCGCCGACAATTAACGGTCAAGCCAGCCCAGAGAATTCTTTCTGGGTAATAAGTTATGCATTAAGCAGCGCTGAGGCTGCGCTTGGTGTCCGGCTTATGCCTACAGAATCTCCAATACTCTTTATAGAGCACTAGTAGTAAGACATTAAAAATGACAAAAATGCCTTTAATCTCTTAAGAAATGCAATCACCTGCGATACCGTGTGCTGCACAATGAAATGAACATTGCCCAGACCGGCTGACCCAGCTGGCCGCGACTCCGTGGGGCAGGAAGCCAATCACCTCCTGATAGGTCATCAATAATAGTGGCATCATTCGTCTCCCTTCGATGAGTTCTCTCTTCTCTTGATTTCCACAGATGAAGGACGTCACAGCATCTCCCCCTCTTCTTTTGGGAAAAACACACAAACATCCCTCGTTCTAACGGTTGAGCGACATCCATGAGTCAATCAACAACCACCGCTCTGAAGAACCAGAGGAAGAGGTAGGAAGTGCCTTATGACTTGGAGGTGTGAGTCTCCCTCTGTCCTCGTCCAAGGCCCAGTCGACGGTTCTGCGAATGCAGGCCACGGCAGTCTGTCACTTCACAGGTGGTGACGGGAAGTGTGACATGCCCAGGGCACACAGGTGACAGGAGCCACGTGGAACACAGAGGTCCCGAGGGCTGTGCAGAGCATGGCCGTGGGGCGGACGAGCCGGGGGGCCGAGGCCGCGGCCCCTCGCTCTGCCCGTGACTTCCGCGGCGACGGCAGGTGTGGCAGGCGGCAGAGTGTCCTGTGGAGTTGACCCGGGGTACGAGGTGATACCACCTGGACACGCCCTGGCGGTTCGTTTAGTCCAGACAGAGGGGTCAGCCACATTTCACTTTACCATGTGGTGTTTTTAAGGACTGCCCGCTCAGCCCTGGGCCTTCCCCGGACACCTGAGGCCAATCTCGCCCCCAAGCTACAGGGGCCCATGTCAGCAACTTCTTAAGTTTTTTTTTTTTAATTATAGTAAAAGACACATATAATATTTATCGTCTTAACCATTCTTAAGTGTACAGTTCGGTAGGGCTAAGTACACTCACGCTGTTATGAAACAGCTCTCCGAACTTTCCATCTTGCAAATCTGACTCGTACAGGCTAGCCTAAGCCCCCACCCCACCTGCCCTGCCCACCTGAGCTCCACGGTCGAGCAGGGGCCAGAGGGATGAGAAAGTGCCACGTGGAAGGCCTTGCTGGTGATTGTGGCGAGCCGTGAGGAGTGCCTCTGGCTCCAGCCCATCCTGAGCTGAGCCGACCCCCAGGCGTGTCCAAATAAGCCGCACGAATGAGGAGCGCAGGCCGGGGTCCTGGCAGACGTGGGGCCCTGGCTCTGCCCGGGGGCCAGCCCTGGGCGGGCCGAGCCTCGCGTCCTCCCCCACAGGCTGGACGCGGGGACCTGTGAAGCCCCGTCGACACCGTGTGCGGCCGGGCGGGGGGCGACCTCTGCTCCAGTACCTGTGTTCTGGTCGCGTCTCTAAGCCGGCCAGTGGGGCGGCGGACCTTAACGGGTCCCGTGGTCTTCGACGCTTTATCCCGCGCGGTTAAGCGCCGTGTAAAACCTTCCCGGGCAGACTTTCGTGCTTACGTCTTTCACAGAGAGACTCGTCCGGCACCAGCCAGGGCCGGTCGGTCAGCCCTCTGCACGACGGGCATCTCAGCGACGTCAAAATCCGTGTGCGTCTCACCTTAGGGCCAGAGAAGACGGACGAGCAGCTTGTTCTTCTTTTCCTTTTTCCCCGCCCGGCAGCCCGGCTTCCCCACGCGTCCGGCCCTCACTCCACTGCACGTCGCCCCGCACGAACCCGCACAGGTGCCAGGCGTGGGGCCTCGGCGGGCCCCGAAGGCCGTGCGCAAGAACACCCCGGAGCGGCGGGGATGCGCGTACGACCGCGTCTTCATTTCTCGTTTTTGGGGGTCACTTTAGAACCCCCTCGGCGTAGACCTCGGGCCGCCTCTCACGTCTCAGGAGTGCTTCAGGTGGCGTGAGCCCCGCAGCCACCAGGTACGGCCCGCCTGTTCTGTCATGTGACATTGAAGATTTAATCTTCTGGGGACAGCTTCGCCTTTCCTCAGCTCTCACGAAGCAGCTCAAACGTCTAGCACCTTCTCAGGGGGTGACAGTCTTTGATGGCAGGCCTGGCCGCATCGATCCCCAAAACTATGTCGCTAAAAAGTTCATTAACGCAATTGGTCGGTGGGGCTGCCGCCGGCCCTCAGCGGTGGGGGAGGCTTCGTTTCAAGGTGAAGTTTGCGTCTGTCACGGACCAGGAATCGCGCTTTGGCGAGAACCTGAGTCCCCATTTTTCCCCTCATTGCGAAAGCCCCGACTCTCCCTGGTCAAAGCGTCACGTGGAGACGTCACCGGCGTGTGGGGAAGGGGCCGGGCGAGCAGAGACCGTGCCCGGCTGGACGTGCCCTCCACGGCACCCGCCACCTGCCACCCCTCTCACTGTCGAGCCCACAGTTTGAACGTGGGGACAAAGTGACACAGGACACGGCTGAGGGGCTTGAACAGGGGCCTCCGAGTGGGAGGCTCCGGCTCCCCAGCGACTTCTAAGAAACAGGTGTCTGTGCGTACCTGTCCGGCTCTGCCGTCGGTGCCCCCACCTGTCGAGTCCTTCCCCTCTCTCTCCCCTTCTCCTGCCCTCTCCTCGCTCCGCTCTGCTCCACTGTTCCCCCCACACACCCCCCAGTTCTCACTATTTCCAGGGCCCCCCCCCGACACAGGGCTTTTATTTCTTGCTTCACACTAACCACGGCTCCCTTCAGAAGCCGTGACAGTGCGATCTTCCCGGGCGGGTTAGAGGCCAGACTCGGTGCCCGCACACCCAGAACGGACCCCCGAGGTCCGTCACCGTGCAGACGTGCCCAGATTCGTCTGGGGGCACTGGGACTGTGCCATGGACGCGGGCTCCTGGGACCTTGCGACGGAGAGAGGCTCGATGTGCCCAGCTCCCAGCCGCTCCGTCCGCATTCTCTGCTGCCCGCGCGAGGACGTCCTTCCTCACGCCCCCCACGCCGACGTCACCCACGACCACGAGGACCGCTGGGCGCGGAGCCCTCGCCCTTCTTCGCGCGTGCCCGGCGCGGAGGCGAACGGCGATGTCACGCGTCCTCTGTCTTGACAAATTCTGTCCCACGACTCCCCGTGAAGGCCGCCTCTGCGTTCCAATACCACCTGCCGCTTCCTGCTGGCCGGGCTCCAGCCCCCGCGGCAAGGTCACTGTTTTTGAAGTTCGGTTTCATCTCTGCTTTGATGGATGGTCGTATCTGAACGCACAGAACGTTCTGCCCCGCGACGGAAGACAGAGCACGGAGCTAATGTTTCCGAAGGCTGCCGCACGGGCACCCCAGCAAGCCAGACGTCCAGCTAGCTTTCACGGTGGCTCTGCTAATGCATGTGGATGGTTCCCAGCTATAAAGGCCCCGTGAGATAATGCAATTGTGCTAGGAATTTTTTTTTTTTTTTTTTGCAGCTTTCTAAATGGGAGAAATTCATCAAATTAAAAGAGTCCCGAGAAGCTCTCTCGTGGGATCCCATCCAAGCGGTGGAACGCGATCTCGGCCTTGTAGTCTGAAGGGCCGGAATGGCTCCTGGTGCCGTCCGGGGTGCCCGCCCCCTCAGCGAGCCGGTGGACTGCCTGTGGTTGTGATGGTATCGTCGTGCTCATTTGAATAAGTTCACGATTAAAGGGCAGCTGTGTTGGCATGAAAGTAACGTTCAGTAATGGATGTCACGTCTAGAAATGGCCAGGAGTTGTAAACCAGTGAAGAGAATTTTGTTCTTAGCAATCTGTTGGGGGAAAAAAGAGAAACGTAATGTCTTCTTGCATTAATGTTGGGTTGCTCGTGAGGTCTAAGACTTTTTTGGCCTTTACTGACCACAGTGTGGCTGATTTTGTGAACCCTCTGTTCTGTCTCTTCACTCTTCATGCTGCCTTTTATGTCGAAAGGCTCTTCAGCTTCTGCCACGTGTTTCATGTAATTCCCAGATCTGTCGCGTGTTTGTTTTACAGAAACTCTTATTCTCCAAAGTATACATCGTGGATCTTTTGGTCAACACCAACAAACAGAGACACGTGTCATCGTTGTCAGCTACTTCCTGCTATTCCGGTCGAAATATGAACTAAGGCGCTATCATTTTTTTTTCATCGTCGGCCTTGACAGTTGCTTGCAGTTCGGGGCTATATTATAAACGGCAAGCGGAACGCGTTCAGCACACGTTTGACGTACGCTTGCCTGGCAGCCCCCTCCCCCTGGAAGTGGGGCCTCCAGACAAGCCGTCTCCTCAGAAACCGTACTGAGTGGCGCTCTCGCCCACAACGTGAGAAAGAACCGTTGGCCCCGTGTTTTCTTCCACCCCGAATCGGCTCCGCTTTGGGGTTCCGTCCCCGCGCAGAGGAGCCCGCGCAGCCTGTTGTCCCCGCGGGGGTCAGCGGTGCCGGCGGGGCGGCCGCCCTTCAGGAGGGGCCTGCGCCCCACGGCGCGCGGCGTCGCTGTGTGCGTCTAAGGCCGCGTCTCTCCCTCTGCCCCCGTCACAGCTCCTTCTCTCCCTCCGACACCCTCGGCCACCCTGGCTCCCCGTGCACACGCACCGCCTACTCGGTCACATTGGGACCCACCCGGGCGCCCCGGGATGCTCCTCCCATCTCGAGACCCTCCGTCACCTCTTTCGGGGATCGGGAGCTGGCACGGTGCTGATGGGCGGGGGTAGGGGGCGTTTTCTCTCTCCCACGCTGGGCGGGGCCCCCAGGGAGACCCCTCGGTCTCGGATCCACCTCGTCCACTTTCATACACTGATTGTTCCAGATGAAGCGTTTTCCAAAGGTTCAACCACATAAAAAAAAAAAATTACATATGCTTAAGATTTGACCGGACTGCATCCATTCAAAATTAAATGTGTTACTGTTTTTACACCAGGAGCAAAAAATGAGTTAATCACGCCCTCCAGCTAACTGGCACTTTACCGTCCCTGGCTCCTTCAGGCCCATCTCGTGCTTCATTTGCTTCCCATGTTTGCCTTTTATCCCATTTCCCGTTCTCCAGAAGAGACGGCCGTTCTAAACGTGTGACGCTTTGTTGGCGTGAGTTTCTTGAAAATTGCATTGTTCCCGTGTGTGTACACATGCGTGCGCACGTGTGTTCTAAATGCATCAGAGGCTCCCACAGACCGTAATCACTTTTTTAACGTTTTCACACAGAGTTATATTTTTGCTCCTGCCTTTGTTGTTGTCTGTGTACCTGATACTCTAACTGCAAAACACGCCCTGTCATGCCCCCCACACCCCGGGGAAGAACAACCAGCTGCTGCTTTTATATTTGTATTACCGAAAATTAGATCTTTTTCCTATTATCGGTTCAAATTTGTTCTGTTTATCCTATGCACTCGTTTTTGTGTATTTATTTTATATCTAGCAACCTCGCTTATTTCATTCATTTGTTCTGATGACTTTGAGCTTTTAGGAAATAGCCGACTCATTTGTAAGTAATTATGTTTCTTGCGTTCTGTCCCCGTTGCTGAGGCTGCCATGACAAAGTGCCACAAAGCCTCCTCCACCAAGAGGCGACCCCGGCCAAGCCGCAGCTGGGACGAGGGTGGCCGAGAGCCCACGCAGCGTGGGCACGACGCCCGGCCGTGCGCGGTGCTGGGCTTCGGGCTCACAGGGCAGGGCGGAACCCCGCGTCCTCGGGCCGGCGAGGTTCCCTGCCCGCGAGGGCCTCCCGCGGCAGTGGCCCCGCTCCCGTCCACACGCGGACGCTCCCTCCTCGTCACCCGAGACGCTCCCAGCTCGTCTCCTGAAGTTCAACCCTCTGGCTGTGGGTGTCGCCGGGACCCCTTGGCAGATGGCGCCCGGCCTGGGTGCCTCGTTCCTGGGACGCCGAGGAACCCAGGTGGCCTGCCATGCACCTCCAGGTCAGCCCCGTCCCCGGCTGGCCCCTCTGGTCCCTTGACAAGTGGCGAGGACAGCAGGGTGGGGCACAGTGGCACGCCCACCACTTCATCGAGTCCGCGAACTCAGACGGCAGTTAGAGGCCTTGGAAGAACCCGAATGCTCCAGGCAAGGGAGCTGGGAACGGCACACCAGGACGCGGCAGCCAGGGCTCCAGCTGCAGGCTGCAGGGTCTAGAACCGGTGCCGTGAACCCTGCCTGCTCCCTCGGGAGAAGCCCTGCCCTGGGCCAGCCCCGCCTGCCCCATGAGAGCGGCCAGCAAGAGCCCCAGGGGGCAGGCGCCCTCTGCCCCGGCTCGTGCTGCCCCTGGGCTTCTCATCATTAGCGCAGGCCAAGTGCACGGAGGAAGTGTTGACCTGAGAGACGATTCCAGTCCGTCTTCCGCCTCACGGGGTGGCGCAGGGCTGAGGGTGGCAAGCAGGTGCTCCGGGCAGGCGAGAGCTGAGGTCTGCTCTCGGGCCCCCTGGACTCGTGACGCATCGGCCCCGTCAGAGTCCTCGGCCCCTCGTGGGCGGCAAGCTGCCCCTCCTCACGCTGACCAGTTATCCTGCCATGAAGCCTAACAAGGCCCCAGCGTGGCCCACGGCGGGGAGCCCTCCCCCTCCCTGGGAGCCTTCCCCTGCCCCGAAAGAAAGGTGCTCTCTTGATGTCACCATCTGCTTCCCTGTCCACCGGGAGGCGACTCGCTGCCCGCGTCAAGCCGTGTCCGCGGGTCCACACTTAGAACTTCTGAACTGCAGTGTCTGTCGCCTGGAGCCATCCTGTTCCCAGAGCTCTCAAAACTAGGACACCGAGGCCACCCACGCGGCCAGGGGCAGCTCCGCCCCTGCTCATCTCCCTCTCTGATCTAGTGTGTTCTTCGGGAAGCTTTTATTTCCCTCCAGGCTATCGCGTTTGCCCCCGGAGAATGATGGCTTTACCTTTCTTCGTGAAAAGAAGATCAGAAATTGTTGCCAACATAATTCTTCTCCATTCTTCTTTTCCTCCCACGTCTCCAAAAAGAAACGCGCAGTCGCCTTCTCCACCCCGACGTCATCCACGAGAAGCACGACAGTGTGTGCTGCAGAGTTCAGGGGCGCAGCCCGCAGCCCCCCTCCCTGCGGAGGAGCCGGCCTCATGCGGCGACTCCTGAGTGACATTCCAAGGCCCTGGAACCGCCTCCTTCGTCCCACTCACGAGTGACACGCGCGGCGTCACTCAGGAGAAGCCACCGGTCACTGGCCACTGGGAGAGCGCAGCCCTCCGGCCTCCACGAGCACACAGGCCACGGGTCCCCCATTCTGCGGCCACCAGCCACAGCAGCCGCTGCCGGACACGGGACGTGTGGCTCCCGCCGCTCCCCCGACGCCCGCTTGCAGGCCGGTCGGTCCCTGAACCTCGGACCTCAGTGTTCTCACCGTCACACAACGTGGTGGCTGCCCCGACAGGCGCGGATGACCAGCTCGCTCCCGAGGGCTCAAATCCCCAGACGCCCGCAAATCCCCTGGGCAAAGAACAGGGGACGCCAGGACGGAGCAGCTGTGCCCTTCCCGGTAGCAACATGGCCCCTCGTTCAAGCCGCCGTGAAGAAAAGGGTGAAGCGCCTCCCGGGCCTTGGCCTTCGGCCCCTTCCCCAGGGGCGTCTCTCCCCCTCGGGCCTCGGCTTCCCCGTCTGCAGCCTGGACGCAGCACGGTCCCCGCCAACCTGGACACCGCAGGCCGCACGCGACGGAAGTGGTCACAGCGCGCACGCCGGGCGGGGAGCCGGAGCTCCGGGCGCGCGTCCCGAGGGCAGGGAGGGAGATTCGAGGGCGAGTCACAGGCGCCCTTGCCCTTGGGGACCGGCCTCGGTCACGGTCACGGCGGAAGTGACAGCAGCGGGTCGTGGCGCTGTGGCCCCAGCAAAGTCCTCCTGTGGGGCTTCACAGACTCTCCCTCGGCCTGGGATGCATCCCCAATACCCCACGTGCACGCCCTCCTGCTGCCCACCCGACGTGTCGCCACGGCCGCCCCGCCCACGGCACTGACCGCCTCGACCCCTGCGTCCCGGCGCCCTCCCCGCCCGCCTCGTTCCCCAGCGTCGCCGCGCACTGCTCCTCCCAGGAGGTCGCCGGCCCCCAGGGAGGCGCATCCCGTCTGGCCGGGGACGCCCCGCGCGCCCGAGCCACGGCTGACACGGCGGACCCCCCGCGGGCACTGTTGCCGCGTGACTCGCCCCCTCGAGAGAATCAAGAGAAACAGAAAAGGGCAGGGACCCTCCAACGGGCTCCCGACAGTTCAGAAGGCAAAGCACAAGCCGAGCTCGGCACTCGATGTCAGTCAGACGCCGCCTGACTCTGCCGCCGGCCGCCAGTGCCCGCGGTGACCCCGCTCTGCCCAGACCCGGCCCCGGCCCTCCAGCCCCAGCTGCGAAGCCCCGCGGGCCCTGCAGGACGAGGCTTCGCTCTCCGTCAGCCCCGCCTGCCCGGCGCACGTGGGCACGGCCACCGGGCCCGGCCACCGCACGGAGACGGGACTGCGCGGGTGACGCGCAGAGAAGCCGACGTCTCCACCTGCCCCCACGTCAGGTCTGCTCGTGGCTCGGGGCAGGGTCAGGGGGACAGGGCCCCACGAGAGGCGCCCGCGAGGACAGCGGCCGCACCGGAGCATGTCCGGCGGGCGGGACTCGATGCTCCTGTGTTTCGGAGGGACCAGGAGTCTCAACGCGGAAAGGTACTGCGTTTCAGCAACGTCGGAGCCACGTGGAGGAGCCTCGCAGGGCACGTTCCCGGCTCTCTGGAGACACCGCTGAGCGGTCGGGCCGTTGAACAAAGTCACTCCTGTCCTTTGACCTACGTCGGAGGACGTTTGTGACGGACGTCGGGGGGACTCGTATTCTTTAAGCCGGTTCACGGTGTCAGGGGCAGTTCCAAGCACCGTCTGTCGAGGACACGATGCAGCGAGAGGAGAAGCCGCAGAGGCTGGGACGTGACATGGCATGGCGTGGCGTGTGTCATGACATAGCATGTCGTGTCATGCCATGCCGTGTGGTGTGGCTTGACATGGCGTGACATAACATGGCATGGCATGTTGTGGCGTGATGTGACGTGGCATAGCGTGACATGGTGGTGCCGTGGCATGACATGACGTGTTGTGGTGTGACATAGCGTGGCACGGCGTATCGTGGCGTGACATGGCGTGACATGGAGTGTTTGTGGCATGACGTGGTGTGTCATGGCATGTGGTAGCATGACATGGCGTGTTGTGGCGTGTTGTGGCGTGTTGTAGTGTGGCATGGCGTGACATGACATGTCGTGGCATGACATGGCGTGTTGTGGCGTGACGTGGCATGGCATGGGAGTGACATGGTGTGTCATGGTGTGACATGGCGTGTTGTGGCGTGACATGGCGTGATAGGGCATATGGCGTGACATGGTGTGTCGTGGTGTGACGTGGCATGACGTGTCGTGGCGTGACATGGCGTGTTGTGGTATGATGTGGTGTGGTGTGGCGTGATGTTGCGTGGTGTGGCTTGACATGGCATGGCAATGGTGTGGCATGGCGTGACATGGTGTGTTCTGGCATGACATGGCGTGTTGTGGCGTGACGTGACATGTCATGGTGTAACATGACGTGTCGTGGCATGACATGGCGTGTTGTGGCGTGACATGGCATGGTGTGGCGTGGCATGACCTGTCGTGGCGTGACATGGCGTGTTCTGGCATGACACGGTGTGTCGTGGCGTGACGTGGCGTGTCATGGTGTGACATGGCATGGTGTGGCGTGGCATGGCGTGTTGTGGCGTGACATGGCATGGTGTGGCATGGCAGGTGCGTCGTGGCATGACATGGCGTGTTGCGGCATGATGTGGTGTGGCATGGCATGACATGGCGTGTCATGGTGTAGCATGGCATAGCGTGTTGTGGCGTGACATGGCGCGTTGTGGCATGACATGGCGTGACGTGGCATGACATGGCGTGTCGTGGCGTGACATGGCGTGTCGTGGCGTGGCATGGCGTGTTGTGGTGTGGCATGGCATGACATGGTGTGTCATGGTGTAGCATGGCATAGCGTGTTGTGGCGTGACATGGCGTGTTGTGGCATGACATGGCGTGACGTGGCGTGGCGTGGCATGGCATGACGTGGCGTGGCATGGCGTGTTGTGTGGCATGGCATGACATGGCGTGTCATGGTGTAGCATGGCATAGCGTGTTGTGGCGTGACATGGCGTGTTGTGGCATGACATGGCGTGACGTGGCGTGACATGGCGTGTCGTGGCGTGGCATGGCGTGACGTGGCGTGACATGGCGTGTTGTGGCATGATGTGTTGTGGCATGGTGTGACATGGCGTGGCATGGCGTGGCGTGGCATGTCATGACGTGGCATGGCATGGCGTGTTGTGGTGTGGCGTGGCGTGGCGTGGCATGGTGTGGCATGGCTTGATGTGGTGTGTCTTGCAGGCGTTCCATTTCCCACAGGGCTCAGCAGAGCGGCGAGCAGAGTGAACTGAACAGGTGCGTCTGTACCAGCCGCCTCAGGAGGCCTGTTCGGGCCAAGCCCACGTATCTCAGCGGGCACCCCCAAATGTCTGTGGCAACCCCAACACCACAGACAAAAAGAGAAGGAAACAGGTGCAATTAATTCAAAGGACATATTTTATTAATCCAATGTGTCTAATGTTATTTCCAAATGCAGTTGGATTTTTTTAAATTATGAAGAAGAGGGTTGGCATTCTTATTTTGGTCTAAATCTTTGAGTTCCGGTGCACATTTCATACCAACAGCTCCATCCAGGAAATGCACAGTCTCTGTGCTCGGCGGTCACCGGTGGCCGGCAGCCACGGGGCTGGACAAGGCAGCTCTAGACAGCCTTTTCCCCAGTGCATGGCATCCTGCTTCGGGGCAGTGTGTGGGACCCCAGGACTCCCACCCCTCTGCGAGCACCCCATGGCTTTACAACCACAGAGCACCCTGGGTAGCCAGCGGCAGCGGGACTAGGAGGCCTAGCTACTGCTCCCGCCTCTTCTTGAATCTTGGTTACTTGATGTTTAGAAGCGAAAACTCCACTTCGAGAGGCCTGCCCCAGGTGTAAACGAAAGGTGTCCCCCAGACGTCCGGCACCTGTCGGGCCCTCCGCGTGCTGACGTGGATGGCTTTGGTGACTCCTGTTTCAGTTGTGGCTTCGCACAAATCCCGTAATTGCGAGAGCCACATGTACGTCAAGGCCTGACGCAGCCGCCGTGCTGTCCGGGGCGTGGGAGCTGCCCTGGCCGTGGTTTCACGAGCCTGATTTTCGCTCTCTCGTGGAGGCCTTGGACAGGGGACTTCTGATGCTGTGGCTGAATCCAGTTTGGACCTGGGTCTTAGCTCTCGAACGCCGTGTATCCACGCCTGACAATGTCCCTTTTGCTTTGAGGCCAGAAATGGGGTGCGCTGGTCTCTGACGGCTTTAGCAGCCGTGTGAGACGCTGGGCTGTTTTTGTGTATTAATCCTTCCTCTTCATCTTTTTTACTGGTTTTTACATTATGCTCACTTTCTCCAGCTGCCATGAATCCTGTTTGGAATGCGTCAGTCTCTTAACGACTCGATGGATTCCACTCTGGGCTCATCTACGAGTACCTAGAGTCCAAGCTCGCTGAACTGCAACATGGTTCATAAGTTCGTTTCTGAGCAGCGGCAAAGTCACTGGTGTGTCATGCATGTAAGATGACCAGCCAGGGACGCTTCGTGGCGTCCAGCGGGATGCAGGCCCCTGGCCGGGGGACCCCACGGGCAGAGAGGGGTTCCCCACCCTTGCAGGGCATCCCCGGAGTAAGAGGCCATGCTGTTCCCCACACTGTGACTGCCTTGCTGAGCTGCCTTGTCCGTACAGCTCACTCCTGCTGGATGTCCCTCGTCCTTCGAAATTGCCGCCCATGTCGGGAGACTCGTGGTGTGAGTGGGAAGAAGCCACGGGGAAGCAGGGCTGTCCAGCAGTGGGTGGCCCCTCGTCCCATGGAGCCTGGCGCTGCCTGGGGACAGTTCCAACAGGGACTGTGCGTGGGCCTCGGAGGCTGGCGCGGGCGGGGTCCCCAGGGCGGTGACCTCCAGAGTCCCACAGCTCCCTCCACTGTCAAGGTCTCAATCCCTAGTCACGCCACCGCCACCCAGACAGGAGGGGCCTCAACAACCCGTAGAAACAAACCAAAGTGGGGACGGGAGGGCACAAGACGTGGCCGGAGCAAACGAAGCCACCGTCGGGAAATCCCAGACCCGAGAGAGCAGCATTCCGGGTTCGCATTCGGGAAAACACAAACAAAGCGATCGGGTATTTTCGCAGGAGCCTGGAATGTGGAGAACGAAAGTCACGCTGGGCGGCTGCCCGCGCAGCCCCGGGGTCCCCGCCGGCAGGTGTGGAATCACGAGGTCCTGAGAACAGCCCGGAGACGGCCACGTGCGCACGGGGCCCCCTCAAGCAGCTGGAACTTTCCGTGTTGCAGAAGAGCCAGCGAAGAGGGGCGTTCCCGCCGTAACACGCGGCCTGAGGGAGGCTGAGAAGAAGCCTTAGCGGAGGGACCCCCACTGGGGCTGCCATGGCGGAGACCCCCGCTCCGTCAAAGGGGCTGGAGGGGGCGTCTGGCCGGCTGGGCGCCCACCCTACAGCCCCCACCCGGCGGCTTGTGGAGCCAGGGGACGGGGGTGGGACCCAGGGCCCAGCTCACCGTCCCCCCCAACCCCGCCCTGGCCGCCTTCCCTGTCTCCTTCCAACAGCCGCACCCAGCCCAGGGCAGGAGCTCGAGGGGGTGACCCCTGTGGCCAGGCAACCCCTGCGGCCACCGTCTGGCCTGGAGGACGCACCTGAGCGAGAGGAGGAGGGGAAGGCACGTGTCCCAAGCCGGGGGCCCCAGGGCTGTGGTCCCGGGGGAGCCTGTGTCAGCAGGGCAAAAGCTTCCCAGAGGGGCCAGGGGGCAGAGGCCTGCACAGGAAGCACGCGCCTCTGGTCCAAGCAGCCTCCCGTTTCCCGGACGTGGATGACGATGACACCCCGGAAACAGCCCAGACGGGGCCTGGGTAATTTGCAGATCACTGGGACCCTCGGGGGCGCCCGTCCCCAGGGGAGCAGACTCGGGGGCTGTGGGCGTCCTCTGAGGGGGGCTGTGGGTGTCCCCTCCCCGCAGGAGGCAAATGCGGACACGGCTCAACGTCCCAGGGGAAGGCCGCAGGGCGGGGCCCGCGTGTGACCTCGGGGACAGGGAGGCAGTAGGGCGGGGCGGGACTGGGGTGACGGGACGAGGACCGAGGACCGTCCTGCGGTGACTCCTCTGCCGCCAGAGTCTCAGGGAGGAAAGAGGAGAGGCGCGGAAGGAAGCGAGCCTCGCTCTCCCTCCCTGGCGAGCCGCCTGAGTTCCCGGTAGGAAAATCGCCCGGGCACAGGTGTGTGGGCCCGGGAGTGATCCCGTCACAGCCACACACGCCGGTCCCCGCACGGTCACGCGTGGCGCCCCGGGCGGCCCCAGGGCCTGCTGGGGCTGCACCGTCTGCCCGGGAGGCCGTGCCCCCGACAGGACACGGTGCCCTCGTCCGCGTGTGCCTCCCGCGGGCGCCGCAGGACGTGTGAGGGGCCGCTGCGGCGGTGGGGGTCCAGGCCAGGCGAGCAGACGCGCCTTTTAGACGGGGACCCCCCCACCCCATTTCGGGTCCTGCTGCCACCGAAGCCCCCAGCCCCGCCACCAGGCCGGGCGGTCACCCTCCTCCGCACCTCTGCCGCCCGCAGGGTGTGGCTGTTGAAATTCACACTGAGAGTGATTTAAAAGGAACAAAATCGACGTTTTCTGGACAGACGCGGAACGTTCCCCTCGTGACAGGAAATTCTGTGACTGGACCGATGGGTGACGTGGGCGCCAGAGAAGGCCGTGACGGGTGTCTGTTTCTTACGTGCCTGTGACGGGAGCGGCGCCGGCGCCCGTGCGTCCTGTGGGAGCGGCTTCCCTCCGGCTTTTGGCTGGGGGTTCCCCTTTCCCACTTCGCTGCAATGACTCAGTCACGCGCACCGGCCCCCGAGCGCCGCGAGGCACACCCGGCGCCCGGCCTGCTTTGCTGAGGTCTCGAGCCAAATGCCAACCGACTGAGGAGATTTGTCAGGGGCAGCTAATCCCCTGCGGCCGGTCTGGCAGTCTGGGCTTGTTGTTTTGTCCGGCCGGGTGTGCGGTGGGGAGTCAGGACCTGAAAGGCGGCCGCTGACAAGAGCCAGAGACAGCTCCGTCCCGGCCCGCTCCGCCCCGGACCCGGTTCTGGTTCATCAGCCATGAAACGGCCCGTGAGCAGAAGGCGGGCAGCGAGGTGAGCAACCGGGAGGCCTCACGCCCCCCACGTGCTGACGGGCCAGCTGCCTCCCGAGGCCGGGGCCTGTGGCACCCAGAGAGGCGGCCCGTCTCTGCGACAGGGACCCCACCCGCCCTGTGCGGAGCGCCACACGGGCCATTCCATCGACAGCCGGCGAGGTGCTCAGGACAAGGCCTGATCCCCCCTGCCGTACGCCGCGCCCACGACACCCCGGGAACCCACGGTGACTCCAGGCCACTGGGCACACGCGCATTCGCGCGTGTAGCGGAATGACGCCACCTGCTCCCGCCACCCCGCGGTCCAGGAACATCCCAGGCTTGCAGAAGGGGGACCGTCGCCTGCACCCTCTCCCCGGTGCGTGTGGAGCTGATACCACGGCAGGCCGGGGACCCCCGGAAGCGGACGTGCAGCAACAGGCCTGACGCGCGAGAGACGGCCGCCACGGAGCTCGGACACCTGTCGCCCCAAGGAGATGAGCACGTGTCACCCCCAGGTGGCCTCCGCCAGCTCCGTGGCAGACTCGGCAACTTGGTTCGCTACGTTCTCGTTGACGGTCGCGGCTTGTTTCTGTGATTTTATTGCACTTAAACATCCGTTCCCCGGTGAATCGGCTTTGGACGGTGCGTGTCCCCTCCCCGCTGAGAAGCGAGGGGACGCAGACGGTCCCCGCTTTCACAGGGCCACCCCAGCTCCGCGGGACAGCCCCCGCGCGCCCCGTGACCGCACAGTCCTCGTCTGCAGCTGCACTCGCCCTGCCCCACAGGAGCCCCGCGACAGGGCCCGTGTCTGTCCCCCCCACGACGAGGGACAGAGCGCCTTGTCTCAGTCCGTGCAGGTCACTGTCACAGACGTGCTGCAGACGGGGGGGTCGCGAGAGACAGCGTCGATGTCCCCGGCTGGGGGCCGGGACTCCGACACCAGGGGCCTGGCGTCTGGCGGGGCCCCCCTGGCCCCCGGGCGCCCGCCGCCCCCACGTCCTGTCCCCGTGCGGCGGGACGGGCGACGGCTCCCTGCACGGCCCCGTCCCCTCCAGAGACCATCACGTCGGAGGTTGGGTTTCCACACACGGGTTGGGGACGGCCACACACGTTCCGTCTACGGCCACCAAACGTTTTCCCAACTTTTCCAAAAGTCAGAGGAACGAGCGACTTCCGTGCTCACAGCTTGCGAAACACAGAGTCATCGCGCGCCGTCTGAAGGTGACCAGGCCTTGACACGCCCACCCCCGCCCCCCCGACTCTTCTCCTGTTACAGACACCTCTGAGCCCCGTCCACAACGCCCACTCCCCACACCGGTCACCGCGGCCGGCCGGCCCGGCCCGACTGCCCGCGGATGCCGCGCTCGCTCCCGGCCCCGCCAGGCCCCTCTGCTGGGGGGTCCTCGTCGGCCTGCAGCGGCCCGGGGCCCCATGTCCCCTCGTCTGCCCGCGGTCACCGGGACCGGTCTTCAGCATCACGATCGGAGCTCAACGCCAGAGCCACTGTCCCTTCTGAGCCGCACACTTCCGTGCCCCGTTGAAGACGGACCTGGCCGGTTTCCAACACGACCGTCGGGCTCGGCGTGGACTCTCGCCTCCGGTGGCCCTGCTGCTTCTGAGTCTTGCCGAAGGCAAGTCCGTCACCACCGACAGCCAGGCCACCGGGGACCCCGCTGGCTCCGCCCCCGAGGCGCGTCCCACGCGGCACCCGCGTCCCTGCCTCAGCCGTCTTCTCGGGCCTGGGTGGCCCCGTGACCCCCTCCTCGTCCCCGCCTCTCGCCTCCTTCAGTCTCTCCTCAAACCGCGTCAACGCGGGTCCTTCTCAGAGCCAGTCCACTGCGGACACTGCTCAGAGCGCACGTCCGGCTCCGAGGACTCGCTGGGCCCGGCCTCACCCTCGGACACCGCCGCGGCGCCTGGAACACCGTCCTGCCCTGCCGGACGCCGCCCCGGCGGCCCCCTCAGCGAGGCCTCTCCCGCCACCCACGTTCGGCAGAGCGGCCCCCACGGGGCTCCCCGTCTCCTCCCGTGGCGCCTGCTGCCTGCCCACATGCTCGTCTCTCGTGGGCACTGGGTGTCTGTGTGTCCCATGCCCTTCAGTAGGATGTCAGCTCCTGGTGGGCCGGATCCCTGCCCGGGACCCCGTGTTCCCAGGACACTGTGCAGAGCATGGCAGGCCTCCCCAAAACACTTGGAGAGTCAGTGAACTCTCACTGTCCCCGCTGAGGGTCAGAGGGAGGTGGATGCTGTGGACACGCGGTGGGGGGATGGAGGCCCCCTCCAGGCCGGCGGGAGAAGAAGCCCCGCCAGCCGGCCTCGGGCGGGGCCGCACGGGTGAGGGGGACCAGCTCGCAGCCCGACACCGCGGCTCGAACGCGTGTGGGGCGCGCGGGGGCCGCGCTGCGTGGCCGTCTGGAAGGGTCCACACGGAGCGCTGACGGAGGCGCTCTGGAGGACGTGGGACACACTCACAGGTCGGGGAAGGAAGCAGGGCGCAGGTCTGGGTCCCCCCGCCCCCCGGGCTAAGTCGAGGCAAGACCCGAAACGCCCACAGAGGCATTCCCAGCCCAAACGACAGCCGTGCCAGAGGCCTCTGGAGGGGACCTGCTCCCCCAGGGGTGGACGCGGGCGAGGCTGGGGGTGTGGGGACGGTCAGACCGTTCGGCCAAGGCAGGACGAAGGACACATTCCGGACAGCGTCGTGGGCCGTGCCTGGCGCTCCCTCCCGCCCCGCGGTTCCTGGCTTTTCCACACCAAGTGGTTCCCCGAAGTCTCTCCCAGCGACTGCAAGTCCTTAAACCCCTGTCTCACGTCTTCCGCTCAGAAAGAAGTCGTATTTGCTAATCTTCTCCATAAACGTGTCTTACAATCTTGGGATTTTGTCAAACCGTGTACACAGAGTAATTACAGAAAGAATGGTGCATTATTTGCATATCTAGTATTTAAAGGGTTACTTATGTAATTATTGAATGTAACTTAGAAGAAGCTGTTTGATTCCCTTTCATCGCGAGCCAAGCGTTGGCTTTGAAAGGAATGTCTTTAAACTTCAATAACGTGAGAGAGCACGGCGATGCTAAGTTACCATTCTAGCTTAAGCGCGTCAGACATGAAAGTATTCGCGGTGGAGACGAGAGGCAGGTCCACTTTAGACACTTTTTCTTTGAAAGAAGGCGACGCTCGCTCTCGGAGACACAGGGATGTTCTCCCCATTAGGGGTTCTGGGCTTCTCGCTTTGAGTCCAGTCCGCCCTGACTTTTGTTGTTTTAAGCCCCCAGCACAACAAACCCCACCGGCCGCCTTCAACACCTGAAGCAGGTTAAAGCTCTGCCCCATTGTCGCCCCTGCAGACAGCCGCTCCCTGGACCCGTCCGGGGCGGGGGGCGGGGGCGGGGATCGGAGGGAGGCCGGCGAGGGCAGCACACATGAAAGCGAGAAAGGAATTGAGTGTTGTTTTTTCCCCCGATGAAAAAAGCAGGTTGGGTCTCAGCCTTTTGCAAACTGGAGGCCAGGTGATCAGCATTTACGCTGTCAAAAGCGTCTTCCATGACAATGCCACGGTGGCTGTAAGGATCAGCGGGATTGAAAGGCGCCCGGGACATTGACGGAAGGGCGTTCGCAGGAGCCAGACTCGGCCAGAGGTCCCTTCCACTGTCCATTTCAAGAAGCCAGGCCGGGGGCTCGGGCCCAGAGCAGATGGTCACACACACACACGTACTCACACTCACACACAGACACACACAAAGACACACACAGACACAGACACAAAAACACACAGACACACACACACAGACACACACACACTGCTCTGCTTAAAAGTTTTCAACAGGAGCTTAAATCTAAGCACTGCAGAGAAGCAAGGTTGAAAGAGCCTCAACCTCGGCTTTGATGTAAACACCCAGCTTCTTGGAGGGCGGCCATATCTTTGATCCTACACAAACTGTTAAGAATCAAGTGTCTTGAATCCTGATCAGTGGAAGTATAACAAATTTTCCAGTTATTTGCAGTTTAAGTTACCTCGCAGGTGATTAATAGTGGGGTAAAATGACAAGGAGAAGTCTCGAGAAGTCCTCAAGCTAACAAAGACATTTAAATAAATTAAATTAGTCCCAGCGTGTTGAAAAACGTGAAGCTATTGCCATGACATTCATTTGACGTCTGGTAATAACCTTTAATATTTTCAAAGTATTTTCTCTTCCTTTTCAGATTTGCCAGGGAGCTTTCCGTGCCCTCGGCGGCGCTGCCTCGTTACGAACCACTTCCTTCCCCACGAGTATGAAATCAGGTGCTTTTCGTTTTATAACAAGGCCATGGAGCCGGAAACCGGAGCTTTGTGCTCTAGACGCTCTGCTCACGACGTGGCTTCGAGCGGGGACTTTACCCACAGAATGGACGGGTGAAGCTAGACCTGTCCTAAGACGCCTCGCAGCCCAAAAAACATTTCCCTCCATGTCACCCAGCACGCCAAGCCTTGTCTCCGCTGTGAGTTCTTCCCGGGCCGCACTCCGCGCGGTGGCAGCCTTTACGACAGCCCTGTCTGCATCCGCGGCGGGGCCCCAGGTGGGCCCCGGGCACCGAGACACCACAGAGCCACTCCCACGAGTCCGCTGGGCCGCGGGGGGAGAACCGCTCGTTGGTTAGGTGGAAAGGGAGGTGTGATGATTCAAATTACGGAATCACGACCAGTGATCAGGAAACAGCTACTTCTCGGTCCCCTGCAGGGGAGCCACACGGGCTGCCTGAGGGATGCCGGGAGTGGGCAAGCAGAGCGTGGGGTCTAGGGGGCCCCTGGGCCACCTCGCATCGTGCCTCAACTTCCCAACCTGCTGTAGCGCTGAGGGCGGACAAGTGGCCCAGGAGGGGCGACCCAGGAAAGTCAGCCGTGTCAGATGAGAGCGTTCTCCCTCCCCCCCTTCAGGACGGACCCGGTGAGGACTGGACGAGCCGGGCCAGTACTCCCCACCAGAAAGTGAGGATGCCCGCTAGAGAGCAAAGCCAAGACAGAAGAAGCCCCAGCTGGCCGGGGGTGGGGGCTCTGCAAAGATTCTGTGAACACCTGGACCCCGACGCCTGCAGCCACCTGCCAGGGACCGCTCGGTGGCACCATAGCCTCCGTCCCACGTGCCAGACAGCTGAGCAAGGCTCTGATGCCCACCTTGTCGGAAGGCCACCTGATGAACATGATCCTCTCAGAGGAGCTGTGTCTCACTCCGATGACAGGGAATAACAGTGGGACCCTAACAGGGTTGGGCAAAGCCTGTGGGAGCTGCGGGAGGTCAGGGGAAAGGGGACCATCTGGAGGGAGGGCTGAGTGGGTCTGGGGAGGAAGGACGTGATCAGGTGCTGCTCCAGGCGCCTTTCCAGGGGCCCAGAGACTTGAGTTCTGTAAGGCGGTTTGGGGACAGTGACGCTGCACCATGTGCGTGATCAGAGGCTCCTGTGGACACAGCCACCTGTCCCTCCACCATCCACCATCCATCCACCATCCATCCATCCATCATCCACCATCCATCCATCCATCCATCCATCCAATATCCATCATCCACCATCCATCTACTATCCATCCTTCCATCCATCATCCATCCATCCATCCATCATCCATCCACCATCCATCCATCCATCATCCATCCATCCATCCATCATCCATCCACCATCCATCCACCATTATCCACCATCCACCATCCATCCATCCATCCATCTAATATCCATCATCCACCATCCATCTACTATCCATCCTTCCATCCACCATCCATCCATCCATCCATCCATCCATCCATCATCCATCCATCATCCATCCACCATCCATCCATCCATCCATTCATACATACACATCCATCCATATGTATCCACCATCCATCCACTATCCATCCATCCATCCCCATCCATCCACCATCCATCCATCCATCCATCCATCCATACATCATCCATCCATCATGTATCATCCACCATCCATCCATCCATCCAACATCCATCCATCATCTCCATCCATCCATCCATCGTCCATCCATCATCCATCCATCATCCATCCATCATCCATTCTCCATCCATTCATTCTTCTATGCCTCTATCCATGCAATAAATTTCCATTGTGGGGAGATGGTGATTAAGGGGTACAAAGTATTACTTACAAAAATGAATAAGCTCTGGGGTCTCATGTATAACAATGGGATTAGAGTGAAAATATTATATTGTGTTCTTGAAATCTGCTGAGAAAGTACAGCTTAATCATTATTACCCCAAAAAAGAAAAAGGAGAAAATGATCATTGAACAAGGTGAGGGGTGCGTTCCTTAGCTTGACTGGGGTGAATGTTCCACAGTGTGCACAGAAATCATCAAGTCGGGCGCCTTAAATAATATAATTTTCATCACCAATTATACCTCAGTTAAGCAGGAAAAAACCCCACCGCGCCCGGCGCTGAGATGACCAGGGTCACACTCCGCGCGGCTGCTCCGTGGGAGTCTAACCCGCTGGGCGAGTGGCTGAAGCCGAGAACCGGCGACACCTCGTATTAGTCCGGGGGTGAGAACCGGGAGACGCAGATGTGCGGAGCACGGGCTGCCGCGGAGCGCGGAGGGGCGTCCTCGGGCGGCGGGGCCGCCGGTCCCGCCACAGGCTGCTCTCTCCATCCCGGAGCGGGACTGGGGGCGCCCTCGATGTACAAACAAGCGTGTCCCGTCCAATGACCCGGGCAAGGGCTCCTGGCCACGGCCTCAGAACCGTCACTGCCCGTGAGCAAGCTGCCTTCCTGATTCCTGCCCCACCAGCCAACGGAAGCCACGTCCGGGCGGCACTGCTGGGAATCATGGGGACGGGCGACAGGTGGAGGCCACCGCAGGCACCCCTCAGGAGGGCCAAACCGCCCTGGCGGATCGTCAGACCCAGGTGATAAAAATACCGCTGATGGGAGAGTAGCCGCCGCCTTCCCCGAGTGCTGCTGGCCAGCCGTCCGTGGGGCCCCAACCGACAGCAGGACGCATGTCAGCGCCCGCCTGCCCCCGGGGGGGCTCCCCGCACCGCACAGCAGGGGCGGGGTGGCCACAGGGCCTTCTGACGCCACACTCCACGCTGGCCGCCGCCACCGGTGCGTGCCCTGGCCGCGCTCCAGAGCACCCCGCTCCGCCCCGGACACGTGGACGGCTGTCCCTTCACGCACAGGGAGCGGCGCAGTCACTCACTCCAAACGGCCGTCTGCGGTCAGCGGCCTCAGTGGAACGATGAGCCCAGGCCCCGGTCGGTACAGATGTGCTTCTCTCTGAGACCAAAGCCCCGAGGCTCCGGCGGCGCCAGCCTCAGTGGCCCAGCGCTGGCCCCCCCCCCTGCCCCATCCCTCGGGGCTCCCCTCAGCGCCCCTCTGGCCGGACCTCTACTGCTAGGCACCGCGTTTGGCCGGCTTGTCCGGGGACTGCCAGTCTTCATCCCCTCCGGGCCCAGAGTGCGGGGTCCAGATGGACCACTTGGGGTGGCACAGGGAATGTGATGGGTCCTCGACGTGGCCCTGGGCCGCAGACAGCCCTGTCCCCACCCGTCCCATGCCTAAGACCCGGCTCGAAGGCCTGCGGCAGAAGGAGCCCCCAGTCCCAGGAGCAGAGGGCGGGAGACGCCTGTCCCTGGGGGTCAGCCTTGGGCTCCGTCCCCACTCTGCACAGACACCTCCAGGCCTGACTCCTTCACTGAGCGGGTAGGGACGGGGACGGGCCCCAGACAGCTGCAGCCGAGACGAGACACTCAGCACGAAGGCTCACCTGGCCACCTGGGCTCTTCCGTTGTTAACTACGAAGACAATTAACTCGTGGAGCCAGCGGCTCTACCGACACGGCCCTCCGCCCCCCTTTCCTGCCCGTGCCGCGCCCCCCACACGGGGGCAGTGCCCACCCCCCGAACCCACACCCGACCCGCCGGCCGCGGTCCCTGGGGACGGGACTCGGCCGGCCGGCGGCTTTACTTCCCAGAGTCTGAGAAGTCGCCTGCAGGGGCTGAGGAGAGCCTCCGCCCGCGCGTGCCATCTCCCTTCGGCTTTCCAGTGAGGAGCGCGGCTCAGTCGTTGAATTAAAAAGAAAGAGCAACCCTCCCCACCCCCAAAACACACAAACATCGCCATTGTCACCACAGCCCGAAGGGGCGGTTTTGAGACGGGGCCACTTCTCCTACGTTTCTCTCCCCTTGTGAACGGCGACGAGCGTATTCGACAGGCTTTACTTCGGGGTCCGCCCTGGACCGGGTGATTCGAGAAAAGGAAGTTCTCCTTCCCGTGAGCCGAAGCTCCTTCCGGCTGACCTTTGGGAAAAGGCGCGTGAGCTTCCCCGCAGAGGACACCGAAGGCGCCCTTCCGGGATGTTTCGGGGACCAACAGACCCCCTGTTCTGACGCGTCTGGCCACGGTGCGCTCCCTCCAGGGGGGAGCTGTCTGCGTAGACCAGGGCCCCACTCCCGAAACCCCCGCCCGGCCCAGAACATCGTTTCTCAGCTCAGATGATGCCCTCCGAGGGGGCGTGAGGCAGGCTGACCGGCGTCCCGGCCGGCTCTGCCCGTCTGAACCCACCCGAAGGGCCTCGGCCACCCTCTGCCGACGCCGCGGGCGAGCAGGCGGGCCCAAGGCGAGCTCGCGTTTCTGCGTTCGTTGGGTTTTTTAATTTTTTTTTTTTCAGTTTTTGGTTCTTAACGTCTACCACCACCCACTCATTAGTCACTCGTGCCAAAGAATCGCAAACTTAAGAAACTATTAATTCCATCACGCGTTTGTTCCAAGAAATGGCACCTTCCCACAGACGAATGTGCGTCTCCGGGCCGGGGGGGCGGGGCGGGGAGGCGTGCGTGGGGTGTTCACGCAGGCTGAGCTGCCCGCTCCGCTGCTGTATATGTTCCCAGGTACTGTTCGCCGAGGGTGTAGACGAAGGCGGTGCTGGCTCTTTCAAGCATTTATTGCATTCCTTGCTCAAAGGCTATCAAAAGCAACCCATTTTCTTAGATATACAGCTAAGGAGAATGCTTAACTTCACTTTGCCCAACGGAACATTTATCTGACAATAGTTTGCTGCTTGTGGTGCGCCCCAGACACCTGAACCTCAAAGTCTGAAAGTCTAAAGGGGGGGGGTCATTCTTCCACCTGACCAGGAGCCGACACAGTGACCATGTGACAGAGCCCAAACTCAGCATTTGTCAGACACGGTGCATCATCTCCCTGGGTCCCCACGTCATCTCAGACCCAAGAAGTTCCAGTGCCTCAGTTCCACTGGGGAACACGCTCCGACGTGACACCATTTCCGGTCGCACAAATCCGAGAGGAGGGCCATGATCTGACGATGCAGGGAGAGAAGGCGAGTGACCCCGAGAGCCCAAACTGGGTACCAACGCAGCGAGACGTACCTCGTGCAAAGAAAACCCGGCCGATGGGTGTGAAAGCACTTTGACTCCTGATCGAAAATTTTAAGTTCGATCCCAGGAGCCACATGGGGGCCGAGTGATTCAAAAGTGAAAAGTAGTGAGAATCTGCTTCCCCCCCGGATGTAAAGTGATACAAGAAAAAAGGAGAGATTTTACATGTGACGTGCGTATTGCAGACAGCTGAGTGAAGAGGATGTTGTTTGCATTTTTGACAAGAAGGAGGGAATTTAGAAAGTGACAGGGACTATTTGAAAGTCCTATGTTTGATTTTATGTGATTTAAAATGGTTTTCTCCAGATGGTAGACTTATGGATTTTTTTTTCTATCTGCTTTTTTCTCTCTGTTCTAATAATTAATAATGAGCCTGTGTTAAGTGTATAATTTTTTAAATTTACCTTAAAAATCATGTCATTTATTCAGTGAATAAGGTTGCGATTTGGGAATAGAAATGCCCTCAGTAAATTAAACCGTGAAATGTACAGACAAATCACAATGGACAAATTCACAGTCCCCTTGTGGGACGGCGGTGACCTGTGACCAGTAGGACTGGTGTGTAACCCAGGAAACAAGGGCCCCCCCTCCCAGCACAGCAGGGAGCCCCAGAGCTTCACTGGGGTGGGTGGCCACGCCGCCAGGTCACCTGCTGCCTCAGGTGGGAAGCTGGCGTCAGAAGGACACGCCCCTTCTGACCAGTGCAGCTTGCCGCGCACTCTGCGATGTTCGAGGGCCTCTCCTGTCCCCACTTACCCTGCAGAAGGGGCCCACGACGACAGGCCCCCAGGGCTTCCCTTGGGGATGGGAGTGAGCCAACCACAGTCTCCGTGGTCCAGCCGTAGCCGCCTCCCCCTGCGAGCCCCTGCCGCCTGTTCCCTCTGCCACTCAGCAGACGGCCAGGGGGCCACCCGCTCGCTCTCGTCCCACGGCCTGCCCCACCCCCAGGGAGCGGGGGTCTCACTGAAATGCCGAGCCCCGACCGGCAGCTCCCAGGTGGCCCGAGGGTGTTGGTGTGCGGCCACACCTAGGGCGGCGAGGGCCCAAAGCACGGACACTCTCCTGCTGCCTGCCTCGGGAGTGGGTCAGCCACTCTGCCCTCTGGATGCACGTTGCTCCAACTGATTCATGGCGTGAGGCCGAGGCCACATGTTTATCCTCCTCTGACTGGGATGTCACCGCCAGCCATCCCTCAGAGGTGACCCACTGTCACTGGAGGGACGGACAAGGGGCTGAGGTGGACCGCCTCCTCTCACTACTGCCAACGCCTCGTCCCACGCTCAGGGGCCGGTCGGTGGCCTCATCTCAGGCCTGGGGGACAGCCTAAGTCACAAAGCCAGCTGTGGCCACATCTATCATGCTTCTAAGTCACTTTAGGAAGCCGGAGCTAACCCTCAGGGCTCCACATGGCCCATGTACTTCACCTGCATTGGGACATCTCGAGCCCACGTTAAAGACCCCGGGGTTGGTGCTTGAGCGTCCAGGAAGCCCTGCCCTGCGAAGGGGTTGGCTCTGGCTGAAGTCCTTGTTTACTGACCTGCAAGGCAAAGAACGAGACTTATCTGCTTATGCCCGAGGGAGCACATCTAACATACAGGTGTCGAGGCCACCATGGGGGTCCCTGGAGGGGTTGGCACAGCAGCGGGTGTGTCAGTAGGTTTTCTTATTGGTCGTGGAGGACGTGCGTGAGTTTGGGTAACAGAAGCAGCTGAATCGTCCTGAAAATGGGAAATCGATTTCTCAAAGCTCCTAATAATTCATCGAGAACTTGCTGTATGTCTGGGACGATGCCAGCCGCCATTTCCTATTCTGTTTTCCGAAGACCCCAAGTGTTCATCTGTGACAAGAAATGTCCGGAAGTCACTGAGAGAGATGTCCCAATGAGACGTGAATTTCAGATAAAGGAGAGGTAAATAAACTCATCATACTTCCCAAAGATCGTGTGGGGTGAACTCGCATGATAAAAGTATTCCTTATTTATCGGAAATCTACATTAACTGGGTTGCCCATACTTTTTAAATCGGCCACTGTCCCCATGACCCAAATGACATGATCACATTTACTCTGATGCCCGGAAGGTCCTGGTTGGAGGTGAGGTGGGCAGTGAGCCACGCAGTGCCCCACTGGGCAACACCGAGCAGGCAGGAAGGTTCGATCTGAAACTTCTGTTCAGCATTTACACATATGTCTCTGTTTGCAAGTACTAAGAAACCCTTAACGCGTAAATATCTTCATCTAAATTACTCACTTTTCAGACGTTTGAGAAAAGCAATTATCTAAAAATAGAAACAACAGGCTGTTTTGGAAACAGAGGCTGCCACCCACTTCCCAGGCAAGAGCGCGGCGTGGACGCGGGTCACACTCCCCGCCACCGGCAGCACCGTCTTCGCCCCCAGACCCCGGGCCAGTCCCACGGAGGACCCGGCTCCACACGGAACTCGGCCACGGAGATCGCAGACCGGGTCGGCGGGGGCCCGGCAGCGCCCGCGTTCCCAGGGGCGACCTCTCCCACAAGCTGCCTAACACCGCCGGGAGCCCGCGGGGCCCGGGGAGCCCCTGCCCCTGTCACCCCACACCCTTCCTCCTCCCGTTTCTGAGATCCACGCCGCCATGAGCCCCGTCTGCAGCCGGCAAGGCAGCTGGCGGCACAGCGAGACACCTCCCCCTCGGGGACCGTGACGTCTGCCTCTGGTCCTGCCGCGTCCTCCTCCAGGGCCCTCTTCCAAGAGTGGCGTCCTCAGCGTCCGTCTCTCCCAGCCCCTCCTCGATCAAAACATCCTCCTGGCTCACAGACACGTGACCAAGGAACCAACCCGTTCGCATCAGGGCGCATGTGACAAGTGATGGCTTAATAAACTCTGTTTCCTACGGACATTTGAGTCAGGCCTAATCCCTTTAAGTGTAACAGTGAGGAGGAACTTTCCAGACACTTGGCAGGCCACCGCCGGGCGGGCGGTGAAGACAGGGCCTTCTCCACACAGCCGCCCGCCCGCCGCCCGCGCATCCAACCATCACCACGCCCACGGGCCCTCGGCGCTGCCCGCGCCTGGGGCAGGGAGGCGTGTGTGGCTGCATCCTGCCTGCGGTTTCTGGTCCCTGGACAGCGCCCGGGTCCAGGGCCCTGACGGGGGCAGGTGGGCGGGCCGAGCCTCTGACTCGCTCTGGGACAGGAGGATGAGGGCTGAGAGGTGAGGCCAACGCTGTCACCCACCCCAGTTCCCACGCCTCACACATGAGAACATCGGGTCCCCAGAGGAAGGTCCTTCCTGACCTGGGGAAAGAGCGAAGCCCCGCACTGTCAATCACAGAGTGTCCAGCAGAAAGAACTCGGGAGCCGACCCGAGTCCAGCCCCACCTTTCCAGAAGAGACCACAGGGACCAGAGTGTGGCCCACGTTCCCGGGACCAGCGTGTGCGGACCTGCCCAGCCCGACCCAGTCCCGGTTCATGCGACAGCTTGGAGTTCGCCGAGAGAAGACGACATTATATCAGCTTTATTTACCTTCGAAGAGAATTTTCAAGCCATTATATATTTTCAAAGAAACTCTTTAATTTGGAATAATTTAGATTCATAGAAGAAGTTGCAGTACAGGAAGCCCCCTGCGCCCCTCGCCCGGCATCCGCCAACGCGGCCCGTGACGCGCGGGTCAGGGAGGAGTGGGCATCCGTGCGGCTGTCGCCAGGGTCTCCCGGGCTCCCGAGCTTCCCACTCACGTCCTCCTCCTCTTCCGGGAGCTGGTCCAGCGCCCCAAAGCCGCTACCATCGATCCACAAAGATCCGAACCCTCCCTGCCCAAACCCGCACCACGCCTCCCGCATCAGTGCAGGCGGCCAGGGTCTAATCAGCTGACTCGTTCGTGAGCGTGCAAGACACACTCGTTAATCACGGCGCCCGCCTGTGCCGGGGAAGGCGCGGGGCCTCCCGCGTGTCCCGCCTGTCACGCCAGGCGACAGGCGATACTTTCGGATGCGGACACTTCCAATGGAGGGGGGAGATCGCATGGGAGACAGCGTGATGTTTCACAACAAAGCCGGGAACAGAGCCGGCCTCTCTCTGCTCCTCCCTCTGCCGTGGGGAAGGACCAGACGGGCCGCCCAGCGGGCGTGTGACGGCGGATCCACCCGCAGGCCTCGGTGGCCCTTCCCGTCAGGCCCGGGCTGCTGTCCCAGGTCCAGGAGGGCCGAGAGCCTGGGACGCCGAGAAGGCTCAGACGGACAAAACAGAACCACACCTGCAGATTCAAATGCAATTTTCTGTTCATTTAAAAAAAAAAAAAAAGAAGCAGACAAAGCGTTTTCTTTCCAGGGAGACTTAATCTCAGCAGGAACAAGCTACGTGAGCAGGACGATCTCCGGCAGCACCAGCACAGAGAAGTGAATGAAGTCGAGCATGTGGGGACCCTCCCCGTCCCCACGCACGGTGGCTGCCACGCCTCCCAGGTCCCTGTCTCCCCGTCACACAGAGACGGAAGCTGCGGGCAACGGGGACACAGGTCAGAACGAGGTCTGGGGAAGGGCGTCTCAGCCCGATAGGACGGGGCCTCTGTGGCTGGGAGTGAGCTCGGTGGGGGGGGGGCCTGGAGGGTCCCGTGGGCCAGGCAACGTCACCGCGCCACGGCGCACGGGCCGCTGCACCAAACAGAGGATTTTACATAACGTCACGAGCACCGCCGTTGGAAGCCAGTGTGGCCCGGCCATCGGGGGGGTGCCACCGGACAACAGGACAGGCGGGCAGCCTGGGCAGAGCTGCTTCCGACAGGGCCAGCGCTGAGCAGGCTCGCTGTTCAGTGTGCGGCCGTCGGCCCAGGCGGGGGTCACCGTCCAGAGGGACGTGAGGCCACCCAGCGTGACCCCTCGGCCGCCGGACCCGTGTGAATGCTCCGGCCTGGCGCACGCGTCACCTGCAGCTCAGTTCGCACACGTGCATCTTCCCCGAGGACCGTCTCCAGCCGCCTCGAGCACCCGAGCCATCGGTGGCCTTTAGCTCGTCACGACGGTCGTGTGTGTGGGCTGCGTGCGGGCCACGGCGGCCAACAGAGGCGCCCGAAGGAGCCTCAGGCTAAATAGGAGGGCCGGGGGCTGAGGAGCGATTCTACAGCCGACTTAAAGCAGGACGCACTGTGCTGGCAGCAGACGCCCCGCTGACGAGATCACGCCTGACAGGTCGGGCGACTCCTGGGCAAGCCCGGAGGGGCGATCACCGGTCCGCGGAGAGCCCCGCGCGGTGGCTCGTGCAGCGCCCCGAGGCCAGCGGGCCGCCGCTCGCCAGTCTGCGGGTCACCTGGCCACCCACAGCGTGAGGAGCGGCGGCCAGCGCCGAGTCGGCCCGCAGGCGGGGCTCGGCCATGCGGGGCCCGCGGGCCGCTGAGGCAGGCCGCCTGCGTCCACGGAGAGCCATAAGCCACGGGCTGGTCTCAGCGGGGGGCACGTGATGAGCCCCTCATTCTGGAAACATCTGCCTGCACAGGGCGTCCCTGGGAGGCCGCACGTGGCGGAGGGTCCGCCTCTGGGCAGCCGCCTGAGGGCCCGCAGACGATCTGCCCAGAGAAACAGCCACGACGGGGAATATTGTTTAAATCGTTCAACTCTCTGGAAATTTCCGAAGGGCATTTAGCAAATGGAGACGCGCGGATCCGAGAAAATCTGCCAGATCACAGTGAGATCGGGATGCATTCATGGCATCCGAGCCGCGGCCCATGCCCCGCCGTCTCCTGCACTGCCGGGGGCCCTCCCCCGACTCCAGCATCCGGGCCGGGGCAGCGGCTCCTCCCTGGGGGAGCAGGCCGCCGGCTCCTCCTGTTGCCCGGCTCTGTGCTGCAGAAGCTGCACTCCGGGCGAGAGCAGCCAAGGGGTGTGGGGTCCCCCTTCCGCCCAGGACCCGCCCACAGCTCAGAGAGTCCAGCCCCGGGGAGCTCGCCAAGGCCGCCGGCCCGACCAGCTTCCCCCAGCACACTCGCAGAGCAGAGGCTCCACGCCAGGCGGGCGACACCCCCGCCCAACGCCCTGCGTGTCACTGAGAGAAGCCAGCCACTGTCCCCTGCCCTGGTTTCAGAGAGGCTAAGCAAAGGCTGGACCCAGGGCCTAAGGAGCAGAGAGCTCTGCAGGCCTTCGCGAGGCATCCGCCTTTATCTGAGACGGAGCGCGAGGAGGTTCAACCTCAGGGCGCTGTCAAAACAATGGAGATGTTTGTGGTAGGAAATTCAGAGGAGGCTGGACAGTCCACGAATACAGCAAGCTGCACTGCAGACCAGCTGTGGTTCACCGGGGAGAACCCACGAACGAGACCGCGAAGAAGCGCCTTCCCGGGCTCGGAATAACACAGGCCCCAAAGATTCCTCCTGCAAAGGGGCATGAATTTAATTGAATGTGACTGTCGAGCAATTTATGCCCACGGGCATTGTCAGAAACAATAGAGCCATAAGCCAGCATGAGCAGCGGCCGAAGCTGAGTGTGATCCCAACCAAGGAAGACAACGTCGCAGAGAGACCAGGAAAAGAGACCGTCAGAGAGGGCCCTGGGCAGACCCCTGCCCTCTCGGGACAACCAACACATGCCCAGGGCTGTGCCCTCTGGGGATACATCAAGGCTGCACACTGCAGGGGTAACAGACTTGAATGACAGAGTCCAACCAAGTCACCAAGCTAATAAATCAGCAAACGGCAGCAAGCCCTGCAGATGGAAGGACCAGCATGCACAGTTGCTATGCTATGTGACCTAATCCATCCAGTTTGGGTCAAAAATAAGTTCTGAGACGCACACAGGAAAAAGAAAGTAGGACCCATCGGCACGGGCAAAATCAGGCACAGGAACTGCTTTTGAAAGGAAGCCATGCCAAAAGGAGCAGAGAAAGGTATAATGACGATCTCTCATCAAACGGAGAATATCAGTAAAGAAATGGAAATTGTATTAAAAGAACCAAATAGAAATTCTGGACTGGAAAAGCACAAAGGCCAAAATAAAAAAAAATCCACTGAAGGGGTTCAACAGCACATTTGAGCCGGCAGAAGAAATCGCCAATGAACTTGAAGGCAGCTTGATCGATATTCATGTAATTTAAGGAGAAAAGAATGAAGAGAACGGATGGAGCCTCCGAGGAACGTGTGACACAGAGGACGCACCAACAAGCGCGTGACGGAAGCGCGTGGGGCAGGAGCAGAAAAGAGGTTCGGAACGCTAACGGCGGAAAACGTCCCAACGTCGGTGGAAGGCGCCCATCGACACATCTGAGGCTCTCGACAACCTCCAGCGAGGACACAGGCAAAGAGGTCCACAAACAGACGCGTCTGTCGGGGAAAACGGTCGAAAGAAAGAACGTCTCGAAGTCGGCCAGAGAAAAACGACTCGTCACGGGCGAGGGCGTCCCTGAGGGAGCAGCTGACCTCTCACCAAAAACGATGGAGGCCAGAGCAGTGGGCGCCACAGTCAGCCCTGGGGGACAACGACCTGCCAGGACACTTGCGTCTAGCAAAACCATTTTTGAACAGAAAGGTGAAATAGACCTTTCCAGATAAACGAAAACAGAGTGACCTGCTGCTGGCAGACCCGCCTCGCAAGAAATGCTAAAGAAAGTTCTTCAGAGTGGGAGCAAGTCACACGGGATGGCAATTTGAATTCACACCAAAAAAAAAAAAAGTGCTGATAAAGGCAATTATGTAATTATAAAAGGCAGTATAATTACCTATATCTTCTCCTTTCTTCTCTCAACCAATTTAAAACGCAATTATGTAAAATAATATGTATATAATTATACTGTTGGGCCTATAACACAGAGACATGTAATATGTTTGACAACTGCTTGAAGGAGGGGAAGGGTGGATCCCTTCCTGCTGTGAAGGGATCCCACAGCAGGAAAACAGCGCCGAGCGGTAACTTGAACCTGCAGGAAGAAATTAAGAGAGCGAGAACCGGTAAACAAGATGAATAGAACAAATACCAAACTGATACACGTTTTTCCTTTCTTCTATCAACTTCTTGAAAAGATACATAATTATATAAAATAATAATTATAACCATGTATCATGAGTTTGTGACATATGTAGATGCAATATGTATAATAACAGTAATAGCACAAAAAGGAGAGCATCTCGACATCTTGCTAAAATTTTCTTGTAAATCTGAGGTAGAGTCTAAGGTAACACGTGTAGTGAAAGCCCTAGAGCATCCACGAAGAAAACGGTTTAGAAATATGTGGTGAAAAGCATTATTACAGAAATGATGACGTTATGCTAGAAAACATCCACTCAATGCAAAAGAAAGCAATCGAGGAGAAACAGAGGAACTGGAAGGACACAGGCAAAACCAGAAGGACGTAGGAAAAAAGTCGAAACCTAACCACATCCATACTAACACTAAACGCAAATGGATCAACAATCTGAGCAAAGGCAGGGAACGTCAAACCGGATTTTTTTTAAAAAAAGTTCACCATTCTGGAGATGTACGGGAGAGGCGTATTAGATTCCAAGATACCAATAGGTTAAAAGTAAAAAGATGGGAAAATACATGCCATGCAAACAACATTAAAATCCAGAGGGGCTTTCTCACCTCGGATCAAATAAACTTAAAGCGAAAGAATGTTACTAGACATAGCAGACGGTTTGCAATGATGAAAGGGACGATCCCTCAGGAAGTATGGGAATTACCACCTTTGAGGCACCTAATGACAGAGTCCCACCATACACGAAGCAAAAAGTGACAGAACTGAAGCAAGAGCAGAGAATTCCACAGTAACATCTGGAGACTCTGATACTCCACTTTCAATAATGGATAGAACTGGGCAGGTGTCCACAGGCAAATAAAGACTTGAACAACACTATAAATGAGTAGACCTAACAGGTATCTCTACAACACTCCACTCAGCAACACCACAATGTATTTTTGGGGGGACACTTAGAGTACTCTGACAATAGATGATCTATAAGACCTTAAAGCCAGCACAAATAAGTGTGAAAGTCATATGAGTATGTTCCCCAATGTCAATGAAATACAATTAGATATCAATAACAGGAAGAAACTTGGTAACTTAAAAAATACAGGAATAGTAAAAATATATTTCTGAGTAACAAACAAGAAAAGGATAGTTGTCAAGGGAAATCAGAAGATACTTTGAGATGAATGAAAGTAACAAATGCAATAGACCAAAATTTACCAGGTGCAGCTAAAGCAGCACTTCAAGGGAAACGTATAACTGTGACCACGCTCAGATCGACAACCTAATTTTCCACCTTAAGACACTAGTGCTGGGTGTTCCCACCAGAGCAATTAGACAAAGGAAAAAAAGGGAATCTAGATTGGAAAGGAAACAAAATTCTTCACAGACAACATGATCTTGTATATAGAAAATCTTAATGAATTCAGTAAAAAAGTTTTAGGACTGATAGACAAGCTCCACAGAGCTGAAGGACATGGAATGAATACACAAAAATCCACTCTGGTTCCACACACCAGTGACGAACAATCTGAAAATGAAAGGGAGAAAGGAATTCCAGCATTAAAAGAATAAAGTACTTAGGAATAAATGTGACAAAGTAAGTCCAAAGCTTGTACCCTCGAAACACTGTTCAAAGGAACCGAAGGCGTAAATGGAAAGTCACCGTGATTATGGACTGGGAGAGTAATAATCTTTAAGATGGTAGCACACCAACCTGCAGATTCAACTTGCTATAACTATCCCAGCTGCCTTTTTTAAATTTTTTTATATAAATTAATGTGCTGATCCTAAAATTCGTGTGGAAATGAAAGGGACCCATAGTGGTCTAAACAATCATGAAAAAGAATAAAGTCAGAAAACTCACACTTTCTGACTTAAAACCTACTATAAAGCTACCAGATGGTGTGGCACTGGCCTAAGAACAGACATTTGGGTCAACAAATTTGAATTGGGAGTGTAGAACTACACCCTCACACCTATGGTCAATGGATTTTTGGCAAAGAATGTGAGACGATTCAATGGGGGAAAGAATAGTCTTTTCCACAAATTGTGCCAGGGCAACTGAATGTCCACATGCAAAAGAATTAATGTGGACCCTGACCTCACACCATACACAAGAATTAATGCAGAATGGGTCATAAACATAATTGCAAAAGGTAAAAGTATAACTCTTAGAAGAAAACAAAATTGCAAATCTTTACGACATTAAACTAGAAAATGCGTCCTCAGGTAGGACACGAAAGACACAAGCAAACAAAAGGAAACGTAATTTGGACTTCATCAGAATGGAAAGCTTCTGTGTTTCGAAGGACGCCGTCTGAAAAGCGAGAAAATATTTGCAAGTCACACACCTGGTAAGAGACAATGATGAAAGGAAGACCTGATTAACAGTGAGTGAAGAATCTGAAGAGACATTTTTCCAGAGAAGAGAGACAAATAGCCAATAAGCACATGCAAAGATATGCGACATCCCTTCTGGCCACCAAGAAACGCAAAGGGAAAGTGCCACGCGGTGCCTTCCGACCCGCCAGGATGACCATAAACACAAAGGCAGGTGACAGCAAGCGTTGACATGGTGACGAGGGTGTGGAGCACTCACAACGCTCATACGCTGCCGGGGGATGCTTCACAGTCTCGAAATGTACACCAGAGTCACCACACCATCCAGGAAGCCCCCTCCGAGTAAATACACAACCAAGACGCAGAAACATGGGGCCACACGAAACTTGTCCCTGGATGTTCACAGCAGCATTTTCCATAATAGCTATGAAGTGGAAAATACCCAAGCGTCTAGCAACTGCTCAATGAACGAGCAAAATGTGGTATATCCATATAATGACATATTTTTGGCAATAAAAAAGAAAGAAAAAGAAAAAAGAATGACAGCAACGTGGATGAACCCGGAAGACGGTGTGCCGAGGGAAGGAAGCCAGTCGCAAAAGACCACAGATTGCATGATTCTGTTTACGTGAAAAATCCAAAATCCGGACGCGAGAGACAGAAAGTGTGTTCGTGGTTGCCTCTGGCTCGGCAAGTTGGAGGGAAGGAAACTGAGGGCGAAGGGTGTGGAGTTTCTTAGGGATGACGAAGATGTTCCAAACTGGCTGCGGTGAGGGTTGCACAACCCTGCGAACGTACTAACACACAATGGATTGTTCACTTTAAATTGCTGCGCTAAAGCTGTTTTCCTCTTTTGGAAGAAAAAAAAAAAAAATCCATACAGAAGCAAACGTGGGAATCCAGCTCTCTGGTTTAAAGACACATTAAAGACATTCGGAGAAATGTAAGTCATTAAAATTTTTGTCTTTGGGAAAACACAGCTATTTCTATGAAAATATGTTATTGGTACAATGGGGTTTTTTGTTGTTATTTTAAATGAATCGATAATGTTTTTAAATTTTTTCATTTTTCATTTCCAAGATAACAAACAAACACTCTCTGGGGAACGCAATAATTTCTAGGAGTGGAAAGGGGTCCTGTTGGAGAATGTTTGAAAACCGCGGAGCTGGAGGTCAGAGAGAGGGTCGGGGATCGGGAGCACAGGTGACATTGCCCTGAGGACGGAGCGTTGCACCAAGAGGATTAGTCGTGGCGCCCCGCACCTCCGGGAGGGTGAAAAGCGGACATGGCGCAGTGATCAGGGCACAGTCGCTCCCAGGAGAGCACTGGCTGGGACGGGTGGTTGTCCCTCAGCCCTGCGTGCCCCGCTTCCTGTCACCAAGGTGCCACACGGACAGACGGAGGTGGGAGGGGTGCCCGTCAGGTGTCCGGGGCTTCTCTCCGACGTGGGTGACCTGCTGAGGCAGGTGAAAGTCAGGGAGAGACACGGAGACTCGGGGCTGGGAGGGTCAGGGGGACACAGGGTCGGCAGGCCCGGCCCGAACCCCGAGGCTCCCGTCTGCTGGGCGGGGCGAGCTCTCCACAGGCCCGGGCGCCCCGCTGCTTCCGCAGACCCCTCCTGTGTGACCCCGGACTACCTGGGAATCTACTTTGCGTTTCACGCGCCTGAAGCCCGTACGAGTGTCGTTCACACGCAAACCCGTGCGCGACGGTTCGCGACAGCTTCATTCGGTGCAGCCGAACGCGGGACACAGCCAGATGTGACGGTCAAACCAACGGCAAAGGGGCCGCGCCCCTGAGCCCCGAGCGGGAGAGAGCGGCAGCCGTGACACAGGGACCACCTGGTGGGCAAAGACGCACCCGAGAGGCCCCCGCGGGGCGTTCCGCTCACACGGCGTCGTCAGGACGACGGGCACCGAGGGGGCAGCCCCGTGAGCGGCTGCTGCGAGTGGGGGAGGGGCGCGAGGGCCCCCAAGGATCCCTGGGGCTGCGCAGGCCCGTGAGGGCACAGAGCTCCGCGCGCACACAGCGCACACACATACGCACACATGTGCACACGTGTGAACACACACACGTGCACACACCAGAGCCCATGAAGCCCGCGGAAACGGAGCGAGGCTGCGGGCTGCGCCGGTGACTGTGTCCTGCCGTGGGGTGTGCTGTGGTCGTGGGAAATGTCAGCGCCAGGGACACTGCGTGGAGCCTGGTCTCCGCTGGTCGCTGTGACCGCGCGCTAGTCTACGATCATCTCAGAAGGGCTTTCAGACGGCCCAGTACGACGCCACCCGTGGACGGAAAACAGGTGCCGCTCACGGGCGCAGGCGCGGCCGACGCCCCGCCCACACTGTGCTTCGGGCAGACGCGCATCGGGGTGGCCACGTGCTACGCACCCCAACCTGCATCTGAGCCGGCTTTCTGTCCCCGGCCCCAGACTTCTGCACTGAAAATCCGTCACTGAGAAAAAGAATGGGATTAAACTATAAAAGGGGAACTATTTCTTTAGGTCTGGACATGGCCATCGAGATGATCCAGAGCCGGGCTGCTGGAACTTCGAGCTGGCGTTTTGGGAGGGGCCGTGCATGGCCGGGCTGGCGGAGGGGTCCCCGAGTTCAGACGGCCTGTGCCCTCACATGGCAGGACACCGTCACCGTTGGCCCAGATGGCAGAGATGGAATCAGACTCCTCTCCGCGGTGGGGCAGAGAAGCGGGTGTAACAGCTGGGGAGCCAGGACGCAGCCCAGCGCAGGCTGAGGGAGGGGGCGTGGGCCAGGCCCCGGGGTAAAGCTACCGCACACAGCCCAAACCTGGGCACCACTGCCCCTTCCTCCTGGCGCAGGCTGGCTCCCACCAGAGGGGACGCAGCAGGACAAGGCAGAAGGGCTCCAGAGAGAGGGCGGAGCCCCCCGCTTTGCTCTGGGCCGTGGGTCAGACGACAGCCCAGGAACCAAGCTTCCCGTGAGCCGTCTGTAGCATGTTCCCCCAGGGGGCTCTTTTTGGGGGCTCAGCGACTCATAGGCCTGCGATGGCCCCAGGATGGACTCGCTCAGGTCGGCCTGCACCCCACAGCCTTGCCACCCGGAGGAGTCTGGGCGAGCTGGGGGTGCAGAGGGGCAGCTCCGGGCTCCCACCCATACCGCCCGCCAGAGACGGTGCTCACCAACCCCTGCACAGCCTGGGCAGCCCTGCGTGTCCCCGTCCCCGTCCTCAGAGCCAAGGCCTGCAGCCCACGCACCAGTGCCCGCCCGGTCAGGCTCAGACTTGCTTGCACTTCCTCGTTGGGCTTCTGCCGCCCACTCCAGCAGGCCTCGCCCTGACCTCGCGCAAGTTACACAAGCTTAATCAGTGGATTCCAGACTCAGCCCTGCGCGCACACACACACGCACGCACACCGACATGCACACATGTGCACATGCATACACACAGACATGCACAGATGCATGAACACACAGATACGCACACATAGCACACATATGCACACATGCACACACATTTGCATACATACGTACAGCATGCACATGCACACATTCACACAACATGCACACATCTGCACATGCACACATGTGCATGCATGTACATGCATGTGTGTGCATGTGCACACACATATGCATGCGCACCCCGCTCATGCACAATACACGCATGCACACAGAGATATGCACCTATGCATGCACGCGTCACACACATGCATGTGCACACATACACGCACGCACGCCTGCACGCACCTGCACACACATGCACACACGTGCACACCCTGGGAGAACACCTGGGAGGCCGGGCAGCCAGCGTGTGCAAGGCCACACTTGGGGAGGGTGACCCTGGCCCAGGCCGGGGCCTGTGACAGGCTGGACGCAGAGCCCTCCCGGCCCACGGGCAGCAGGACTTGGCAGCAAACCCCAGGATCCCAGGTGAGAACACACTTGGCAAGAGGCACCGTGTGATCTAGGCAAAGACGCGCTTAAAGAACGACTGTGGAAGAAGAGGGCGCCTGTCGCCCTGTCGCCCTGTCGCCCTGTCGCCCTGTCACCCTGTCGCCCCGCAACAGCTTTGCTGGGGGCCCTGAAGCCAGCTGAGCCGGCCACGCCTGGCAGCCACAGAGAGAAACGGGGAGAGTGACGAAGACGCTGCTGCACGAGGATCACTCACCCTCGGGCCCGCGGGAAGCCAGAGGGTGACAGGTCGTCCCCGGCTGGACAGAGAAAAGCGGGCAGCGGAGTTCCCAGGGCCCGAGGGGCGAGGCCGGGCTTGTGCCCCACGAACCGCTCCCGCTAAGGGAAGTCCCCTCGCGGGGCTTCGCGGGGGGCCAGGTCCCCATCGCCCGGAGCTCGCGGGCTGGGAGCAAGGCCACGGCCGAGCCGGGGCTCCGGGCAGACGTGGTCCTGCCACTCACGCAGCCACACCGCACGGTGCGTCCTCCTCCCGGGCCGGGGCGTTTCTGTCAGAGCCCGGGGAGCACCGCTGGGCAGTGACGCACACCCTGCAGCCACACTGTCACCGCCGCCCGGGATGCCGCCGAGGGGCCGTGGCCCTCGCCAGCTCCTGTCTGTCGTCAGGGACTCAGAGGCCCTCACGGAGGATGGGCCCGGGGCTGGATTCGCATCGTAGGCTGGGCGGCCACGGCCAAGAAGCGCCAGGTGTACGCGTGATGATGAGCTGGGCGGGGAGGACCGAGGGAAGAGAAGAGGGAGGAGAGAGGTGCACTGCAGGGGTGCTCGCTGTCCCCGTCCCCAGGGGCGGCGGGAGGGGAACGGCACCCCAGGCGGGTCCAGGGATGCGAGCAGCCAGTAAGGACCCGACTGAAGTGGGCGAGAGAGGCGGGGTCGGGGAGGCCGGGCCGAGGCGCTGGGGCAGGCCTGCTGTTGAGGCGAGGGGTAGGAAGGTGGGAGAGGACGCGTCAGGGCCACCGCCCCTGCGGGCACGACGTGGCAGACGGCACGGGCCAGAGCTGAGCGCACACCCAGGGCCTGGATCGGGCAGGGAGGAAGGGGAGTCTCGCTGGTCGGGGCCCGAGGACGTCGTGGGACATCCGGGCGCAGTGTGATGGGTATCAGTGGACAACAGTCTGGGGCGGGGGAGGGAGGCACGGGGAGCTGCAGAGCCCTCCCCATGAGACCCCGGAATCCCGGGGTATGGCTGGCTCCGGACGCAGAGCGGTGCAGAGACGGGAGTCAGAGCTTCCCGACGGCACCGGTGCCACAAAGCCGTGCCCCCCGATGGGGACCGGAGGCCCCGAGGACCCCACACCACACGTTAGGGGCTTGTGCAATGGCCGCACAGTCACAGGATCATGCGCCAGAAACACGAGGAACAGCAGAGCGAAGGGGTCTCGCGCGGGACCCTCGGGGACACAGGACGCGCGGGTTGGGAGTGGCCGGGGCTGCGCCGGTGTGGAGACAGAGGCACAGTCTGCAGGGCGAGCCCGGAGCCCGGCCGGCCCTGTGCCCGCCCAGGGCCCGCCTGCCGCCCCACGGCGAGGAACACGACAGGCAGGAGCTGCCCCACCGGCCGCCTGGCCACGGCTCCGGTCTCTCCCCGCAGGGGACCCCTAGGAACCAAAGTCCAGCGAGAACGGCAAACGCGGAAAGTAACGGAATCTCACGTGACCCATTCTCGCTGTGACCTGGGCGCTCCCCGGAGGGACTGTCCTCGGCCGCTCTGCGGGGTCTCCCGCTCAGCCAGGCAAGGGCTCAGCCGACGTGGGGGCCCGACGGAAAACGAGGCTGCTGCTCGTCTCGCTGCCCGGGCAGGTGTGCGAGGCCCGCCAGCACGGATCCGCCCCGGGGCCGCGGTGTGGCCGGTCGGTCCGGCTCCCCCAGACCGCGGCTGCCCGCGGCGTGTGCACGTGAGGGCAGCGGCCACTTGCACACTCGGTACGTGTGCCCCTTTAATAAGGTGTTTGCGTAGAAACAGTGATTTTCCTTGCGCCCACTGTCCGTCCCCTTTGGTCTAGGGTGTTGGTGGCAGAATCCAGGCAGCCCCGCGGTAGGACTCCGAGGGAAAGGGCAGGACTCGCCTCCCGAGGCCTCGGCCGCAGCACGGACACCCTTCTGGCCTGCCCCACCGGCCCAGCACTGCACCTGGCGGGGCCTCGGGGCCTCGCAGCCGTCACAGCGACACCCACGCCCGTGCTGTGCCCCCGGGGGGACCGGGCCAGGTGGGGGACCAGCCTTCCGGCTCTCCCCTCCGGGGCCTCCCACCCCTTCCACTCACCCTGGATCCACAGGCTCGGCCCCACCCACTGCCCGGCAAGTTCAGCCCTCCCCGCCCCCCGCGGAGACTTTGATGTGGTTCCTGTCTAACCTGAACCGCCTCCTCCCCCACGGGCCCTGCACTGTGGACGGTTTGAAGCGCTGACCTCACGGGTGAGCGTCCGCCTGTCTGCACGGGACGCCCGGCCCACGGCCAGGAGCCGCTCGTGTCAAAGCCGCCGGGGCCCGGAGACCTGTCGCCCCCACGCGTGAGGAGGGACCCGCTCGGGAGGCTCGGTGCTCCCCGCGTGACCGTGCTGCGCTCAGGGGCACGCGCAGCGTCACTCAGCCCCAGCACTGGTGTGGCCCGGGCTTCAGGGGACAAAGCTCTCCACCGCCCGCCGCTCCGTGACCTCAAAACTCACGGCACCTCCTTTTCCCCTTCCCGGGGGGGGGCTGTGGATGGTGCAAAACGCTGCGGTCCCTGGGGTCACGCAGGAAGCTGTGCCTTCCGTCCCCCACAGACGGGGGAGGCCCCCCCACATCCTCCAGCCCATCGGCCCCGGCCCAGAGCAGGCTTCAGGCCTGTCCCTGTGACAGAGTTAAATGGCATTTAAGTTTGACAAGTTACACTTGTGGTTTTCAAAAGAAATCGTGTGTGTGTGTGTGTGTGTGTGTGTGTGTGTGTGTGTAGAACTACCTTTCTTGGCATAAAATGACTGGAAAGTACCACGGATATCTCAATAAAACACATCAAAAGTAACTTTCTCCGGCTTGTTTTGACACGCCGGCTTGTGGTTTCTGTCAGCTTGAGCAAAACACCGGGCTTTCTCAGACAGAGCAGACCATTAAAATATTCGGCAGAAAAAGCAAATAGATATAATTCCTCTTCTGTTTGCCTATTTTCAAAGAAAAGGCAATCCTGCAAGGAGCGGCCAGCCCAGCTCAAAGCGCATTTTTCTGATTCATGCGTTCGCCATAATTATTTGCCTAGGATTTAGGCGTCGACGCCCGGGGTCCTGCCGAGTGTTTTCAGCGCTGCCTTGTAGAGCCGAAACACACGGAGCCAGTTTCGTATTGACAGAGGATCGTCCGGTTCTGCCGAGTCTGATAGAAGTTAGGAGAAACCTGTGCACGTCTGAGATTAGATTGAGGGGGCGGGGCCCTAAAACAAACACCTTCCTGGGAAAGGCCAGAGATCCATCGGCTTAGCTCAGATAAGTCTGCTCTTAATGGTCCCCCAGCGGACAAGACAAAGCCAGCCCCAGCTGGGGGACCCCGGGACCAAACGAGGGGTGCCGGGGTGCGGGACGCCAGGCGGGAGGGCCCCAGGCCTGGGCCCCGGGCCTCCCAGCAGCCCGAGCAACACGGAAACCCGCCCCGGGCCACCATCTTCACCTTCTGACAAAAAGCAAACTTCTCCCCAGACCAAAAACGAGGAAACTTTTCGCCGGAGGCCAATTTGAGGAGGAATCTGTGAGGAGACCACTCTCTCGGGCAGAGGCCGCTTGGTCAGTGTCCTCGAGGAGACGTCGCGATGACCCCGGTCCTGTGCCTCCCCGCAGCCCCGGAGAGGACGACGACGCTGGCCCCGGGCGGAGGAAGGCGGGTGTGTCAGGAGCTGGGTCACGTCCCGGGCCAGTCCCCACTCTGCACGTGTGGGGGACGCACACGCGTGTGTGGGCTGGGAGGTGCGAGCGAGCGCGTGGACGGTCCCCGAGACGCGGTGACCACGCAGCTGGACCGTGACGAGCTGGGTTCAGGCGCCCGGCGGACGGGTCCGGGTGGGAAAAGCAGGCACAGGGCCGCTCGGCGGCCCGCCCCTCAGAAAAGGGGGCGCGGAGCGGAGAACGCCGGCCAGGCACGGAGAGGCGGGCGCGGCGAAGGCGGCGGCTCCACCCCGGCCCCGCACATGGTCCCAGCTGTCAGGCTGCACCCCGGTTCCCACTCTGTGTCCCCATAGTCACACGCTGGAGCCCTGACCCTCGCACCTCAGAAAGGGACCCCGTTAGGAACGGGGTGCTGCAGGCGGGTTCAGTTAGACGCGGTCGCTGGGGCGGATCCGAGCCCGGCGTGACGGTCATGCACAGGGGACACCGGACACGGACACAGGCGTGCGAGAGAACGTCACGTGGACACAGATGGCCACGGACCAGCCGAGGACAGCGGCCTGGGACAGACCGGCCCTCACGGCCGCCGGAGGACCCGACCCCGCGGCACCTGAGCCGGAAGCGTCTCAGCCGCTGGCTGTGCCCTGCGAAGCTCACCCAGGGCCCGGCACTTTACTGCCCTGTCCCCCTGTGTCCCCTCTGGTGGGCGAGGCCCCCACGAACTGCTCCCTCCACGAGTGAGGGGTGTGACCGAGGCAAGAACCCGGAGGGCATTTGGAGACGGTCGCCATGGGAACCAGATGAAGGATGAGCCTGGCCCAAGGCCGGAGCCCAGGGGCTTCCAGGCAGAGACGCCCCCGCCCCCCACCTTCCGACTAAAATTCACAAATGCTTTAGAGCAGAGACGCTGAGTCCTCGGTAGCAGCTCAAGAAAGTAGAGAAAGACGAAGTCGCCAGGCTGAGCACCCCTGAATAGCCGAAGGGACCAGTGTGGTGGGACCCCAATTCAGCACAGCACTTGAGGGGTGGCAGCCCCCCCGCCCCTGCTGAGCCGGCCTGCAGGCTGCCCCGTCCCTCCAGGGCAAGTGTTCAAGGCGGCTCCTTGCGGCCCTGTCCTCAGAGGGAGCGACACTCACCCCATGATCGCCAGCCGGACAGGACAGCGCAGGGTGCAGACCCCCAACAGCAGCAGCTCGGCGGACGCTGCCCTGATGGGGACCGGTCCAGCCTCGCGCGGGTGGCCACGTGCCACAGCCTGCGTCACCAGCAGACGCCCCAGGACGTGCGGACGGGGGGCTGGCCGGGGGGCTGGCCGGGCACAGCACGCTGCTGGTGCCGTGCGGTCAGGGCAACCAGCTCCGTGAGCACGCCGGCCGTGGCTTCCTGCCCTGCAGCCGGAGCCCGTGTCCCAGAGCCAGCTCCATGTCTCCGGGAGCCCGGGCGGGGGGCCGTCGGGCCGGTGTGGCTGCCGGCAGCTGGGGTCCGAGCCCCTGGGAGGCCCGGGCCCCGCCAGCAGCCCGGGCCGTGCTCGGCGGTTCTGACAAGGCGGAGCCGGCGCCTCGTCCCGCCACAGCGCCCACGCCTCCCCGGAGACCGGCTCCTCGCCCGCCCCGGCCCGCGGGCACGCACGGACCTCCCTGACCCCCGCGGGACTCGGGGTCGGCCCTCCTGAGCGCGCAGCGACAGGCCGGCCTCGGGCGCAGGGGGCGAGGCTTCCTCCCACCGCCGCGGGGACAGATGTGGCGTCCTCCCCTCCGCCTGCGGCCGGCCAGCCCCGCACGCAGCAGGGTCATGGGGACGGGAGCGGACTCCTGGACGGCAGTCGGCAGGAAGGGAAGGACCAGGGGCCGGGTTCAGCGTGGCCGTGCAGCAGGGCCGGCGAGCAGGGCGGCCTCGTGCCTGCAGAACCCACCTCTGTTACCCTGAGCGGGGCGGCGGCTCTTCGACTCGAATCCTCTGCCACTGCACGGTTTCAGCTTGGTCCACGCTGTGCGTCGCGCGGATGTGTTAGCTTAGAAATTGTCACCATCACGTACAAAGTGCTAGAAGGAAGATCGGGGAGCAGCTAAGCCGAGGCTAAGAATAGCACCTGATTTATGCACGTTGATTATACTCGTAGCAAGAGTGATAATTAGAGATATTTTGCAGGAAAAAAAAAAAAAGCTTGAAAGTGAAGATAATTGGAAGATTGATATTTGATTTCTCCTAGGCTAGTCGAGAGAGAAGAATGAGATCTTTAATTACATGAATAAGAAAATAATTATTGATAGGCACAAATAACGTCTCCATTGGCTCAGGGAAGCTCGTGACCTGGGAGAGCTATCTAATCAATTTAAAGCCTGAGGAGGGTGTTTAATAATGAATGCTGAGGCGAGGAAGCCAGTCACATGGGGGCCAGGGACAGTGTCCGGGGTTAAGTCTGTGTAGCAGGTGATCGTAGCGGAAGAACCACCCCCCAGAATGAGCTGTGCGGACTGGGGGTGCTGGGGTGGCTGACGGGCACACGGCTCAGCCCTCGCAGGCCACGTCCTCTGACCCCTCAGAGGTCCACAGGTCTCTGCCTCCCCTCACGGGGCGCCCGGCCCCCGCCTGAGCCGCTGGCTATCATGGCTCCTCCCGGAGGACGCACCTTTAATTCCGGGTGCTTCCCCTTCTGTCTTTGGGAGCCGGTCGTCTTGCATCCTCTGAGGGCTGCTCAGGGCCCAGGTCCTGCCCGTGGGGCCTGGCACAGCGCTGCCTAACGACCCCGACGTGAGGAAGCCACCAGCCTCCTCCCTCTGCATCTCCGAGGCTTCACCCCCGCTCGTCACGGTCACTCAGCCGACGTCTACTGCCACCTCCCCATGCAACGTGCTGAGCTCAGCCCTGGGGAGCCCGGGGTCAACCAGCTCGGCCCTGCTCCCGAGGCCCAGGGTCATCGCAGGGTGCTTGGCGTCCACTCCCGGCTCTCTGCGGGGACCACCCTAAGCAAACGAAACTTTCCGAGTGACAGAAGGACAGAAGGGCCCGCAGGAAGAGCTGAGGGGAAAGCAGTGGGCGGGGCGGTTAAAATTCCCCTCTGATCGTTGCCTTGGAAGAGGCGACTGGAGGTTTGCCCCGGAAGGCTCCGAAGGCCCAGGCTGTGGGCCGCACCGCGCTCTCCACGACCTTCTGAGAAAAGGTCGGGGTCAGAAGTAATCAAGGAAAACCAACCCGATCCTTCCCGGCGCGAGCCCTCCGCCTGTGGCCGGGAGGGGGCCCCGCACCCACTGGCAGGGCCCCGGGCGGGAGCGCTGACCCTCCCCGGGGGAAGCAAACACGGAGTCCGAGCTGCACCCCCAGCCGCACGAGAGGCCACGCGCAGGGACCTCAGGCCACGGCCGCGTCTCGGGGGCTGTTGGCAGCTGTCCCCAGCTGCAGCCTCCCCCGGCTCCCGCTGCCACCCCACAGGCAGTGGTTCGGCCCCGAGGAGACCCCAGTGTCCCCTCCCGGACAGTCCTGTCCCCGGCTGCCTGCACCACTCTGTCCCCAGGCCCCTAAGCTGGTGCGCTGCGTGCCCGGACTGTCCCGCAGTCTCCGTCTGGTCATTGTCCTCTGCCAGGGTCGCCAGGCGGCTGCCAGAAGCCACGCTCCTCCGAGGGCCGAGGCCCCGTCCCCGCTCAGGCCCCTCTGCGCCCCCATGGGGAGGGGCCGTTCAGTCCCTGGAACATGGGTTCCCAGCCAAACCTGTTCTCGTCACACAAAGCCACCACGTGTGCTCGCGAACGCCAACGGCGGCGGGCGAGGTGGTGTGTGACGGGGAGAGAGACGGTGTGCCCCGTGGCCACCGATGGGGGCCCGGCCAGCCTGGGGGGACGCCGCACCTGGGCTACCGCCAGAGGGGCCCCCGGACACCCCTGGGAAGAGCTGCTGTCGCCAGAACGAGCCTCCGTGAGGGCGGAATGGATCCTAGGGTGCCCCCCTCCACCCCCCCGCCGTGCTGTAGTGTGCCGTGGCCAGAGCCAGCCAGGCGGAGCGAGGGTCCAGGGGACATCGGGAAGCGGTGAGCTCCTCACCCAGGCGGTCCCCTGTCCCTCCTTTCCAAAGGACGCGGACGGGACGCGGGGGTGGAGCAGCCATTCCGTGGCCACGAGGTGCCCGTGAGGAACAGAGCAGAGGATTCAGCCCCCAACGTTGACGCCGTCACCGTCATCGTCACCGCTGCCCCCGCCTGAGGGACGCCTGGGAGCTCAGCCCGCAGATGCAGGGCCCCTGGTCCGGACGCCCCGACCCAGGTCCCCGCTAACACTGGAACGCGGGGGGTGGGGGTTCGGTGCCCTGGCTGACAGACCACGCCTCCACGTGCGGAAAAGCCACCCGCGGTTTCAGTAAAGCACAACGCGGACTCGGCTCCGTGCTCCGGAGTGCCGGCAGCAGACGCCCTCCGCCCAGGGGCTTACGCTCTGCCCCTTTCCGGGGGGCAGTAATGCCACAGGAAGCATTCAGGGCACGAGGCACTGGCAGGTCAAGACACTCACCCGAAAAATAACGCAAGCGCCAGAAAGTGCGGAGACGGAGTGGAGAGTCAGGGCCGGGCGCCGGGAACCCTGGAGAGCCTCGCGGAGAAGCCGAGGCGCGTGACAGGCACCTTTAACTGGGAAAGGGCAATCTGATTAAGACACATGGCGTCCCGTGAAGACAGGGCGCACCCGGCTGGCTGCTCCGAGGCCGCAGGCAACTCGATTTATCCAAAATTCCGACACACAGAAGAGCTAATGAAGACAATTTTCACCACAGCTGTCGACCTGTGTAACGCTCGTGGGTGTTTATGAGGACATCTTTGGAGAAACAGGAAAACCCCAAAGGACTTTATTATCCACAGAGTCAATTGCTTCCAAATGGTTTGGGGGGTAAAAGTTGGTATCTTGTCGATCGGCATTCCGTCTGGGATTTGTGAAATTAATGTAGATGGTTACGTCTTGTTCGGTCAATTATATCCCCCATAAGTTTATCTACACACACAAAAAATCTGTGACTAGATAGCAATTTGCTTAAATTCTGCATATTAAATAATCATCTGCTTTTTTTCTCTTTATTTTTGTTTGTTTTCCTTTGTGCTTTCTTTATATTTAGTTACCGCCTCCAGCTCCCTAAAAAACAGAAGTTACGGTAATTAATTTCTAATAAGAAATAATATGGACCCAGATAGCATGTAGGAAGTGAATCTTTTTAGTCCAATTCCACAGCATGGCCCCAGGAGCTTAATTCTATTGTCATTAGCCGGGTATTCGCGTCAAAGGTAATCGCATTTCTAGCGAAATGGGAAAACACCCATTATTTGGGATGCGTGGAAAAAAAGGGGGTCGGGCTTTGCTCAAAATAGCTAATCTGTCACAGGTGTGTCGTTGAGCGTTTCTCCAAAAGCTGGATGTTAGCGTTTGGCACGATGGCTCCCTCCCAGCTGGCGCTCGGCCCCGTTCCCGTGTCGCTGTGCGGGGGACTCTGGTCAGACACGACTGCCGTCCCAAACCCGAAAGGACGACGGTGATCGTGACAACTGACAGAACGCGGCACGCCCTCAGCGTGGACGGCAGGCAGGAGGGTCATCGGCGCCCACGGGGACGGGCTTTCTCAACGCCGCGCGGACGCCGGGAAACGATCCTTGAATCAGAGCCTGGCTCGGAGCAGCAGGACCCCATGGGACGCCACGGGACGCCACGGGACGCCACGGAAGTCACCTCGGGCGTCATTCTCATGCACTCACGGCCGTCAGCGTCCTGGGACTCGGCGTCCCGGCCCGAGGTCCCCTCGGCGCTGTCTTCCGCGTCACTTCGGAGCTCGTCGGAGCCACCAGGAGCTGTCGCACACAGCTGCAGCCTCCCCGGGGAACCGTGCATGCCTGCATCTCCACCCTGTCTGGTTTTTCCTTTAATAGTTCTGAAGATCTGACGCTCATACGCGGTAGGTACGTTCGATGTTAATACATTCGTTCCGGCTGGAACTTACCCTCCTACTGCGTGTGGAGCTGGATAGAGCTTTACGTATCGCCGACTTCAACCGCTTCGAGAAGCCGAGGCGCAGAAGGGCCCGTCGATTTGTTTTGAGTTCACTAGAGAGTGAACGTCAGGGTTAGAAGCGCGTCCCTCAGTCCCCGGCGGTGTTCGCGTCCCTGTCACCGCGGCGCCTCAATTACGTTCCCGAACGCCAGAGTCTTCTTCAAAGGGCTGTAGAGAAAATGCCCCTGAATGAGCAGTTCACCTAAGCGCTCAGTTAGGACAGAGGTTATTACGTGACTAGAAATCTACCCTGAAGAAATAATGTTGTTTCTCACGAGATTAAACACAGAATCACCAGAAGTCCGGCAACCCCTCATGGGTAACGGCGGCGTTCATGACAGCCAAGAGGTGGAAACAGCCCGAGGGTCCATCGACAGACGAGTGGACGAATAAAACTCAATATGTACATACGACGGAGTACTATACAGCCTTCAAAACGAAGAAATTCTGACACACGCTACAACACCGGGAACCGTGAGGACGTTAAGCCGAGTGAAACGCGCCAGATACAGAAGGACAAAGGCTGTGCGAGTCCGTTTACACGGGGCCCTGGAGTCGTCAGAGCCACGGACGGAAAGGGGGGACTGGGGGAGAGGAAACTGAGGAGTCGGGGTTAAGGGGGACAGAGTCCCGGAAGGTGCAGCGTTGCGGGGAATCTGTCGCACAGCTTCGCGGCTCCCTGAAAGGCGGTTGAGACGGCACGTTGCATGTGACATCTTCTGTACCGCAATTTAGAAAGTGTTTTTAGGAACCTTCCTTAGATGGAGCACCACCGAACACGTGAGCTCAGCGAGCCCTGAGGTGGCCACAGGCCCACATGCCCAGGCCGGCCTCACGGTCTGCAGCTCAGTGTCCCGTCCGAGGCCGCAGCAGAGACCCTAGCAGGGGGCATGGTCCCGTCCTTTCTCCCTCTCGCCAAAGGAAATATTTTTGTCTCACTTTCCCAGTTTCTAAATCTGTTAAGCAGCGGTTGACCCCGAGACTCTTCTCCCTCTGCATGATGTGGCCGAGGCAACCAATTAAGACTTCAGCCGGGAGCCCCTCGGACGGACGGCCACACAGGTCTAATGAAGCCCAGGTATCAGACACTGGAAGTCATGGGTCGGACACGACAGATGTTGCCTCTGCTCACTTAGGATTTTCAGTCATTTACTGTCCTCGTGGGGAAAGCATCAGAGGCCCCGTGACCTCCAGCCTGCTCAGCCCAGCCGTTTGCTCACATTTGGTCGTTTGTAGCTATTTCTGAGAGGTCTTCAAGTGTAATGTACATAACGAAATTTGAACAAGTAAGGAGTGCTGTTTCATAGGCGCAAGAGCTAATTTTAGTCGAGATGGACCACTGAGCTACCGCTAATTCGATTTTCATGCTTTCTAATCTTAGCCTTCGTTCCGGTGAGGTTTTCCGCAGGGCCCGGCCGGCCTCCGTGCTGCGGCCGGCGTCCACCGGTGCGTCCACAGGCCCTGTCGCCTGAGCAGCCCCTCCCCACCGCCCGCTCCCCGGCCCGCCCAGGACACGCAGCTCACTCTGATGCCCCTCCCAGGGCCCCAAAGCCCTGTGTCCATGCTCCTCCGGCCCAGCTCCCCACTTAGCCCCCAGGTCACTGGACACTCGGCCATGCCCAGGCCATCCTGCTTGCTGACCGCAGTGGCCCTCGCCTCCATGGCTCACGCTGGGGGCCCACCCCCGCCAGCCTGTGCTCCCACTTCCAATGCTCCGTGCTCAGCCCCTGTCTGCCTGGCACACGGGGCACCTGCCCGCCCAGGACGGTCGCCTGCCCCCGGGGGGAGGTGCCCTGCGGTGCAGGTGAAGGGTCTCCCCGGGGAGGCCTGGCCGTCTGATCGGAGGCGTGGGCGGGGCTGGCCCCCTGGGCACGCGCACAGCGGTCTGCTCCCCATGTCCCCGCCGGGGCACCCCTCTGCACAACTGTCTTCCTCTCATCTCTAAGGACGCGGCCACGTTGGCTCGGGGGCCCCCGCATGGCCTCGCTTCACCTCAGTCACCTCCGTAAAGGCCCATGTCCAAGCGCAGCCACGGGCTGAAGTGCTGGGGGCCGGACCCCAACACGCGGATTGACGGGGACAGAACCCCGTCCCCGACCCCTGGTCCCAATCCAGTGGCCGTTCTCGAGGTTGCCAACCCGAACCCAACACGCCGAGCTGGTCTGTTTTCCCCTGTAACACGCCTGTGTGTTTTTCAAGAGGACGTGGGGCTCTGTGGACACAGAGGGACCCGGCCCCGCCCTGCCCGGCGACCTCTCCTGCAGAGCCGCGGGGCGGGCCGCGGGGCGCGTCAGGCTCTCAGGCCCGCGATCGAAACCTGGCAGAGCCGAGCCGAGTTTAACTGACATGCGGTGAAATGGAAAACTATTAAGTGCCCAGAAAAACTGGCTTAATTTCCTGCTAAATATAGTCGCAGCGATTATTATAGTGGTGCCCTTGCCAGGGACAAATGGCCCCAGCGCTTACGATAAAGCAGATTGTCATAAATCAAGGAGCACAGGCCGTTCCGAGTCCGGGCTTCTGAATTCCGGATCTGGAGTCTGACTGACACTGTCAGCGGGTGAAACCTGAGGGTTTTCATAGAAAACTTTCAAAAAAGACGATCAGAGCCGCCCGGGGCTGCGATGCCTGCGCGGAGACTCCGGGTCTCAGGACACGCTGGGGCTGCGGCTCCCTGGCTGCCCCGCGTCACCCGCCACTCAGCCATCTCCCACCGACCATCGGGCCCCGTCCTCCGGCGCCCCACGGGACCACGGGCCAGGGACGCCTCGTCGCGGTTCTGGTTTGCGTTTCTCTAAAGCCCGGTGAGGCTGAGCATCTTTTCAGACGCTTGGAGGCCAGGTGTGTGTGTGTCTTCACAGAAATGTCTGATCGAGCCCTTTGCCCACTTCTCGATAGGGTTATTCGGGGGCGGCAGGGGGGGTTGTGAGTTATGTGAGTTCCTTGTATAGGCCGGATACTGACCCCTTATCAGATACGCGATTTGCCGCTATTTCCTCTCGTTCCACACGCTGCTTCTCTCTGCCGACTGAGCCGTGAACACGAGGCCCGTCCGTTCGCCTGTGTCTTCCTCAGCGTGTTCGGTCGTGTCCCACGTGCCAGGCTTCCAGCTTCTTCGTCAGTTTATGCCCCCAGAACGTCACTTTTTAAGAGACAGGAAGGACTGCACACTCGCTTCGGCAGCACAGCCCCTAAGACTGGAACGGTACGGAGGTGAGAATCGCCCCTGCTCGAGGCTGCCGGGGCATGAGGGGCGCGTCTCGCACTCTGCTCTCCCCGCCTGGGGTTTGCGGCTGGGGAAACGGGCTCTGAGCAGTGACGCGGCGTGCCCGATGGGGGCCTTCCAGCTCCAAACCCGGCCCAGCTCCTTCTCCAACTTCTCCAACAAGGGAGACGGCATCTGGGTGCTGGGGGGCGGGAGTGGGGGCGACGGCTTCCCCCACCTCTTTTCCTGGTCAGCGCAAAGTCCCAGGAACCGCGGAGCGCTGGGCATCGCTCCCCTCTCAGGGGCCCTGTCCGCACCTCGTGGCAGCTGTCAGCTCTCCGCGAAGCAGGCACGCTGCGATCCCAGCCCGAGGCCAGGGCCGCTGGGGACCCGGACGGGCCCCTCTCTGAGGCCCGCAGGGGGTGCTGGGCGCCCACTGAGGCACAGAGACAGCGGACTGCGCCTTCCTGGCGTTTCGAGTGGAGGGTGACACCGCCGGACTGAACGCAGAGATTGGGGGCAGCGAGGGAGAGGGAGCCGGCAGATGGCGAGTAACCGGACCCCCGTGACACGTCCCGGGAGTGAGGAGGGATGACTGTCAACCCAGCAAGTCAGCCCCAGGGCACCACGAACTCCTCCCGTGGCCCGACGGCTCAGGGGGCCCTGGGGGGCACTGAAACGCCACCCGGCACCAGCGGGGAGCAGGGGCCTGTGACCCCAGCTCCTGGTCCGGCCCCCAGGCTGGGCTCAGGACGGCGAAGGTGGTCGGCGCTGTCAGCATCCTGACGCCTGAGCCCTGCACGTTTTAAAGCCTCCGCCCGACCCCGACGCCCACGCCCAGGACCGAGGCCTTATGAAGGCGTCACCTTCCAGGGGGCCAGCCTTTCAGACACCTGTTCCTGACGCCTGGCCCTCACCTGCAGGGCCCAGCGGGTCTGAAGGGCTGATGCCCGCCCGCCCGCCCCGCCTGCAGGCGATGCTGGAGGAAGGCCGGATGGGCCACGGGCTCGGGCTGGGTGGGGAGTGTCTCTAACTGCTTGCCCTTGCCTATGTCCAGTGCCCGTCTGGCAGCGATGAGACGTCACCATGGCCGCCGAGCAGTTTAGGAGCCGACGAGAACTCCCAGGGCCACGTGCCACCCACGCGCCCTGTCTGGACCTCACGGAGTGTGAGAGGAGAAGGCGGCCACCCCCGGGCTCCGCGGCCACACGCGGCTGCTCTCCCTCCCGGCGGTGGCAGGGCGTGGGGGAGGGACAGGAGCACCGGCCGCCTTGCCCCCTGCTCACGGGGAGCCGCTCTGCTGGTCAGAAGGTCACCTCTGGGGTCTCCCACCCCTTCCCAGGGGGAGTAGTTCTCAGGAGGGACAAGGCCGCTCACCCAGCACTGGGAGAAGGGATTGCAGTGGGCGGAGGGGACGGCTGGGAGCCAGGCAGGGTGCTGCACCCCAGTGCTGAGCTCACGTCACCCTCACACTGGCCCACGTCACCTCCACACTGAGCCCAGGGCCTCGTCCCTGCCCGGCCACTGTCCCCCGTTGACCCACGACACGTGGTGACGCTGTCCAGACGCCCAAACTGCAGAGTCTCCCAGGAAGGGCAGAGGCTCCGCCCAGCACCCCCGCTCACTCCCGCATGAACTCACCGCTTCCTCGGTCCCACCCTGACTCAGCCAGCGCCCCCTGTGCTGCGGTCACCCACCCATCAACGCGGGACTAAGAAAGGGACCCACCCACCTCGTGAGTGTGTTGGAGGTTTAAAGAGTTAATGTCCCCGAACCACTTAGATGGGAGTCGGCGGGCACACGCGGTGCCTCATCGGCTTCCCTGCTATGATTGTTGTTATCGTTATTATTGTTATTATTGTCGTTATTGTTATTGTTAGTCATGGCCCAGAAAGAGGCCGTGGAGACGGGTGGTGTGTGCGCCGGGCGGTGGAACCATGAGGCGGTGAACCCGGGAACGGCGTCAAGGCCGAGAGTGCTGTGTGGAGTGGGGTTGGGAGACTGGAGGGGGCTCCAGGCAGGAGAAAGGCGGGGGAGCCCCAGAAAGGGACTCGGTCCAGGTGGACGTCCACGGGCCCTGCATGGCCCCAAGAAGCTGCCAGCGCCACCGGACCCCGAGTCCCCGCCCTCCTGAGCCGCTCCCCTGAGCCAGTCACCTGACTTCTCCGAAGCCCACACCGTCTGCCCAGACGGGTCCAGGGGAGCGGTAAGCCCTGCAGGACGCACACCGTCACCAGCGCAGGCCAGGCCGGCGGCCGGCCAGTAACTGCTTTGTGAGCAGCTGCTGACGAGCAGGGACCTTCGTCCCCTAACTGCCCACTCCCTTTAAACCCCGCCATGGTGGCTTCACTCCTTCGTGCCTGTCTCAACGCTTTGCCAGGCTTCAAGCCCCTGCCACACGTGGGTTTATAGCTGTTGCCTAAATTCATCTCTTGCAGCGACGCGTCCCGGCCTCCCCAAGCCCCTGCCCTCCGACCTGGGGCTGGGTCCCTCGTCCTGGTCAGACCCAGCACCACCCGCCCTGGGTCGTGCCGGAAGCCCAGGTGCCACCCGCTGCTGCTTCTCTGGCATCTCCTGCCCACAGCCACCAGCTCCACCACTACCTCCTAAACGTCCCTGCTCCGTCTCCGCCCCAGCCCCGAGTCTGGACACCGCCAGCCCTGGTCGCCTCCGAGCCAGGGCACCCCCGCCCAGGCTCCCGACGGGCCCAGGGTGTCCTCCCTCACGTGTTCGCTACAAAGACCCCTGGGCGACCCGTCGGCTGAGTTGACCCCCTCAAACCACCATCTGTGTCAGCCCCAGACACCTGTGCACAACTCAGAGAAGCCGAGGGACTGTGTGGATCTCCTGCCCAGAACCCTTCCTCACTCCCGGCTCCCTGCTGTTTGGGTGTCGGGCTCCGGGGGGGATCAGGCTCACACATGGGGGCGTCCGGCTCACATATGGGGTGTCGGGCTCCGGCCTGTGCATCCACACTCCCAGGGACACCAAACCCCCAGAACTCTCCCTGCACGTGACCTTGGCCATGGCTTTCTGTATTATCCCCTGTGCCCGACCACACCCACACGCCTCTCACCTCTGCTCCTCCTCAGGACTCAGCTCCACCACACCCCCTCCAGAGAGCCCTCCCTGACCAGCCCTCACCTCACCTGAAATGTGCCTGTGAATACCACCGCCCTCACCACCTTGACTTCTGGTAGGTTATCTTTCTTCCACCGCGGGCTCGAGTCCTAAAATTCAAGGTCGGGATGATGTTTTCATGGCCCCGGTTAACATTTACTGAGTGAAACAGGGGAGATGTTAGCTGGGACTCGTTCGTGCTAGCATGTAAATGACTACCACTCATCTTTTCCCAGGAAGAGCCCCTGAGAGGGGAGAGCAGTCCAGGTGAGAGAGGCTCCACGCTCCCCCCCAACATGGGGGCGGGTCCTTGGGGCCTGACTCCCAGAATTTGCAGGAGTGTGCAGAGACGGCGTAGGAACTGTGCTCCTGGGAGTGGGTTTTCCCTCTGTCGGTGGAAAGTCCACGACAGCGGCCAAAGCGACACACCCCGGCTCGTTACGACCGCGCTGCTGCTCCCCTCTATTCGTGGGGTGCAGCCCATCGGAACTCACAACCGTTCTACTTTACGTTGCTTGTAATAAACGAGGGTTGTGATCGATCTTGGTGTTTTCGACGTGCCCCAAATCGGTCAAGACCAGTGAAGATTCCGACGAGGGGAAATTGCCCACGTGACGAGGTCGGCAAAAGCGGGGACGTCACACCGGTTAGACTGTGTGTGACGGACACAGGACAGGCTCCCAGCTCACACCCGTGTGCACACACACAGGCACATTCGGCATGCCCGGTCACGGCACGCTGCCGCCCGTGACCCCTCTGACAGCAAGACTCAATGCTGGGTGCTTAACCCCTCCCCGGCCACGAAGCCCCACATACTTGCGCCCCGGAAATCAAAATACGCCCGGCAGGTAGATCCGTGGACCTCGGGCCACCACATTTTCTTAACGAGGTGGGCCCCGTGATGGACGTGGCCGTCTGCGTGTGACTCGTGATAATGTGTGTGACTTTCTTCCAGATGACCGGAGCGGGTGGAGACGGTCACTGGGTGATCTTGGGGATGTCACCAGTTTGAGTGGTGCCTGAGGTGTTTGAAATGGGGGCATTCTCGGGAAGGCACGTGGGTGGCGTGTACCGCGGGCAGTGGGGGCCCCGGAGAAGTCACGGGGTGCAGTAAGAGGAGGTTCTGGAATTAGGGCAGCGCACACCGTGCACCGTCAGGTCTGGGCGGGAGCCGCTGTGTTCCGCTCCTGCCGGAATTACCCCCAGGCAGGCGGTGGCCTCATTCGGTGCCGCGGAGAACGTCTCACACGCGCTCAGCGCGGGGACGGTCCCGCCCGTCAGGACGATGGCTGCCGGTGAGCCAGCGGCAGGGGGCGGCCAGGAACCCTCAGCCGCCAGCGACGGCCACGGCCTCGCCCCACGCCTCCCGCAGACCCACGTGCGGCCCATGAACGCCACCGAGCTCCTGAGGCCACTGCCCACCCGACCTCTCGCTCACTCCTCTTTTTCCTGACAAGTACTCGGCCGCATCCGGACACGTCTGCGTCCCATTGGTAAGACGGGTCAGGATGGCGAAGACGCCCCTGCCCGCCGTGCCTGTGCCTGGGTCTGCGGTCTCTGCCAGACACGTCGCACCAGCCCTCGGGGCTCCCGGCCCCCAGGGCCCTTGCCTACCCTCCCCCCTCCACTGGCAGGCCCCTGACGCTGGCGGATGGAGCTCTGTCACACAGCGGTGTGGACGGGAACGAGGCAGGTGTGTGCGAGGCACCAGGGCTGTAAAGCCACACGGGAGGAAATATCTGCTTCAGCAACACTTGTCGTTTGCCTACAGTGCAGGTAACATTAGTGTGACAGGCTACAGATAAACAAAAGTCCAATGTCACCTGCTACCCTTGCCCCACCTACCCTTGGCCCTGCCAGCCCCGCGGCCCAACCACCACCCCCGCCCCGGCTGGAGCCCCCGCAGCCATGGGCACCGTGCTGCAGCTCCCCACACAGCTGCCCGCTGAGAAAACGGGGGCTGGCGCAGGCAAGGGGGGCACTCACACAGGGCAGTGGAGGTCGGGGGCTGGGCGGGGTGCTGAGCAGCCTGCAGCTCTCCCCCGCTGCGGTGGCTGCTGGGGACATTCCCAGGCCCCGCTCAGTGGGAAGCAGGCTCTTCGGGCCTCTCTCCAGGCCCAGCTCAGGAACACTCGCCCCCAGGCTCACTCCCAGCCCCTCGTCATCCCTCCCCTATCCAGCCCGCAGCTGCACGCCTTGACTCAGTTTCTCCTCCGTGCCCCCCCACCCGCTGCCACTGCCACATGATGGTGTATTCACGGAGATAAGTGAGCAAACCAGCACTCTGTGACCCAGTGCAGGCCAGGCCCAGCCCTGATGTGGGGTGCCGGGAGCAAGCGGGGTCTGGGTCGGAACAGACTGACACCTGCCCCGTGACCGAACAATGCCGACCACTATTCACAGCTCCGCTCTGCACAGTGAGGTCACACGGCGGCCCTGCGAAGGCCCCACACACTCGGGACTTGCCCGAGCTCGGAAGGGGACCCCCGGGTCCCTTACGGGTGTCTGTCGATTCTCTTTCTTGAGCAGCGGAGGGCGAGGAGGGGATGCCTGGCATGCCTTTAGCTATATTTGTTTGAAAGAGTCTGTAAATTTAAAAGTCCATTCAAGAAACAGGCAAATCCAGAGTCAGGAGGCCGAGCAGAGGGTGCCGTGGCGGGGGGGGGGGGGACAGGAGACGTGTGTGCTGGGGACAGGGCCGAGGATGGAGATGGTGGAGGGGTTTGGAGACAAGCAGAGGAGACGGTGATGTCACGTCCGACTGCAGCCGGTGCCGCCGCGCTGCGCGCTCACAAACGGTTAACGTGGGGCCTGCTGCTCTGTGCGCCCGCCGCACACAAAGGAGAGGCAGCTGACGAGTGCTCACTGGCCACGAGCCAGGGACGCAGAGCGGGGCGCAGCCCCCGCTCCTCGGAGGCGGAGAGCAGCCTGGGCGCCCACAGCCTCGTCCCGAAGCCGCCCGAGGCGCCGCGCGGACGCAGGGCCGGGACGCGGGACCGGGACAGGGGACAAACCCTCGTGGAGCGGCTCCCGCTGGCCTCGCTGGCCCGGTGCCCTTCTCCCCGCCCGGCACTGAGGCCCCAGGCCGGGAGCGCCGTCGGCGGGCGAGCAGCTGGACTGCACAAGGCCATCCCCACACGGTGGCCCGAAGCCACCCCCAACGCCCTGCCGCCCACACCACGCTCCGGTGCGGCACACGGCACCTACCGGGCCACACCGGGTCGCGTGAAGTCAGCGCCGAGCTCAGCACTTCACGGGGGCTTCCCGCTAAACCTCAGGACAGCTCAGCAAGGCAGGTGAGGAAGGCCGGGTCGCCCCTCGTGGGTGCGACATGGGAGTCTGGACACCGACGCCCTGGCTGGCTCTCGATAGCCACGAGGAACCACGTTGTGTGGGCCGAGGCACCATTCCGCCAAAGTCCCCTCAGCCAGAGGGACACCCATTAGTCCCCTTCCCTGTCACGACCTTTTGCACGTGTGAGTGATTTGCGGGCCACCAGCATGAGCCCCCAGCAAGGCCCCGAGAGAGCCCAAGAGTGTGGGAGGCAACAGGGAGGCCAGGTGTGAAGCCTGGAGGCTGGCAATGCCCCTCGGGACAATGCGAACGCTTCTGGAGACGTGGGGGGTGCTCCTGGAGCGTCCGCGGGAGGCACCCCGACCCCCCACGGCCCCGGAGCCCCCGTGTGGAGAAGGGGCGCTCGGTGCTGCTGAACGAAGGGCCGGCGTGCAAGGACGCACACTGGGCTCTGCGCACGCCCCTCGCGGGAACAAAACCACTAAACCCGTGACCAGAAGACCCTGCTTCCAGTCGCGGCCCTGCACCGCCGGCGGCGACCCCGGACAGGTGCCGCGCACTCCCTCCCCGCCCCAGCGGGCGGGTCCGAGGATCTCGAAGGCCCTAACGCCCGGCCTTCCTCTGAGTCACTCGCCCCCGGTGGGTTGTCGCCCGGCCCAGAGAGCGGGTGAGGGAATGAGCAGGGCAGAGGGCAGAGTGCGGGGCCCTCGGGCGCCCGCCCAGGGGTGGGGGGGGAACAGCCCACAAAGCGGCCACGCCACGGTCGTTTTCCGATGTTTTCAGAGGAGATGTATGTCGAAACGGTGATTTTATGGTGCGGTGGGGCTCGGTCCCCCCCAGACCAGAAGACAAACAAATTCCTGGTGCTGTCAGAGCGGTGCCCGGGTTCCAGGTCAAGCCCAGGCCTGCCGGGGACAGGAATGGGGCGCGCGGGGTGACTCGCTCTGAGTCACCGCAGGGCCGCTCCAGGCTGTGATTCATTCAGGGCAAGAGTCGCAAAGCCATCCGAATGCTTTTGCCTCTTGTCCAGCCCCACCCCGGCTGTCCCCAAGCCTTTGTTAGAGGCCACGAGGCAGACGACCTCGACCCTTGGGCTTTGCACGCAGGAGAACCAAGGGCCAGGACGTGGCCACGTGCAGCCGTGAGGACCAGGGGGCAGCGAGTCGCAGGGGCTCAGGCTCGGTGGGCCCCGGGGCCTCGCAGGCCGGGTGCTGGCTCTGACCCCGGGGGGACAGCACGAGGGCTTTCTGCAGACTCCCCCACGAGGTCTCGTCTCACCCTCGGGGTCCCTCAGCAGGCGTCCCCCCTCTCCAGGACCAGCCCACCCTCCCCGGCGTGGGAGCGTGCCCGTCTGGGACAGGGCTCTGCCACCAGACTCCCCACGGCCGGTCCTGCAGCACGTGCCACTGTTCCGGCTCTGAGTGAGCCCAGTAGAGGGGGAACCCACAAACCCCGCTTCGTAGGGTTTCCTTTCCACATGGAGAAATGACCGCGGCACTGCCCCCCGACAAAGACGTGGCCACAGCGACCTAGGACGACCCGCCCCTTCCTTACGACCGGGAGAGTGTGAGCTAACGCCGACCTTCCAGGCCGAACCGCCACAGACTTCCGAAAGGATGATGCTCGCACAAATGTCTGGAGACAGAGGGAGGCGGGCAGTTCCTGCCTGGGTCCTGGAGGGCTCATTTTAATGACACGGGTACACGGACATGCAGAGAGAGGATGCACGGGACACTGGAGGGACCCAGCACCCCTGTCCAGGGAGAGCTCAGATGGCTGCCTCCCCCCAGAGCTCGGGGGCAGCGAGGTCCTCTCTTCTCCCACCCCTCCCCCGGCTCTCCTGGGTGCTGCTGAAGCAGGGGCTGTCCCCCAGCTACGACCCGAGGCGCCCACATCAGTGGTATCGGAGGGAGCAAGAGAAAGAACCCCGAAGAACTGCTCTCATCTGCTCCTGGGACCAGAGGAATGACAACATCTTCCCAGCTACTCATCTGCCAAACGGGACAAAAATGGAAGGCCACCCAGGACAGCCTTCCTCCTACCCCAAGAGGCCTTCCCTTTTTGGGGCCTATGACATTAAGCCCAAAAGGAGCAGAACTCAGATCTGCCCACAGAATACCGTGACAACAGGTATTTACCAAAATCCAGGTTTATATCAGGTCCCAAATATTAGCACCTACCATCCACAATCACTGAAGCAGGGTCATTGATATCATTTCATAGCAAACTCAAGTGTCTTCGTAGAAGTAAAGGAAAAAAAAACCAATGCATTATTTGGATTCAACAAATAATACATTTCTGTACATCAAAATAAAACATTTTTAAATTAAACACATTTCATAGTAATGTATGGGAACGTCACTACATAAACAAGCAGTGGGAAAAGAAAGGCTCACAACACACGTCAGCTAAAAAGCTTGTGGAAATAACCACTCCGATAAAGACGGAAAACCAGGCAGGAAAATGGAGTTGATGCGAAAGAAAATAAACGCGGTTAGTAAAAAAGTCACTGTGTTGGCAGAAGTAGAATTAAAACCTCAAGTCAACGCTGTTGCCTGTCAGCTCAGCCTCGGGCACGCGAGGCCCGCACAGCCCCGAGGCGGCCTGGGGGAGGGGACGCACAGCCCTCAGCCTTCCTGCAAAGTCACCCAGTCGCATTCGCCAAGGACCTTTAAAAACATTTATAGACTCTGGCTCACCAAGTCCACTTCTGGAAATCAGTCTCAAGGAAGCCATAAAACTTGCCAGTAAAAACCTCATATGCTGTTGACAAAGGCAGGTATCAAAATCTTATTTGTAATAGAAAAAAAATAAAACTTAAAACGAACAGGTATATCCGGAATCACAGAATATTTTTCAATCATTAAAAGATTTGGTTTACAGAGGATCTTTAAGAGTGTGGGGAATTCACGTGCTGATACCCGAGGTAAAAACAGGGCGAAGACAGCGTTTCATTAGGCTGTGAGCACAGCCACTTAAAGACACCTGTGGGGAACGGGGAGGAAGCCACTAATGTGTCCCAGCGTCTATTACCGGTTTTGAAGTTTGTTTCTTTACCGCATTTTCTAAACACGTGGTACTTGCAAAGCATTCTATAATAAGCATACGTTGTTTTTGCAATTACGAAAAGGCTTTTGAAAGTTCTGTGTGACCTGGAGGCTCTGAACCCTGGGTGGACACCCCTCCCCATGGGCGCAGGGCTGGACCGGCCTGCGGGACCTGCCATGGGGACCTGGACACGTGACCCAGCATCCGCCCTCCCGCCCCAGGACCACCGGCCCAGCCCCTGGTCTCACCCTTGCTTGGAAACGGGGTCCCCAGTCTGCAGGCACCCATCTCTGTCTGCTCAGCGCTGCGACTCCAGTGTGCCTCCAGACCCCAAGTGCACTAAACACTCAATAAATGCACGCCGATGACCAAACGGCACGGACGAGGAGGAGCCAGGGCCATAGGGACGACGCACGGCTGGGGCTGTGGCGTGGAGAGCCGTTTCTGCGTCAGGAGTCTCTGTCACACAGCCAGGGCCTGGGCAGCGCGGCCAGCAGCAACCCAGAGGGGCGTGGGACACCCCTCCTGCCAGCTCTCCCCCGCCCCTCCCCACGCGCTGTCTACACTCGGTGGGCGTGAGGAGGCTGGGCCAGGACCCGGAGCCTGCCCGGGGCACCGAGTGTCAACACTGCATCACGCTGCTCCCCACAAGGACGTGCCACGGGGTGGGACAGGGCAGGCCTTGCGCTGTCCCCGAGATGCCCTCCTCGGAGCTGAGGGGACCTGCGGGGACACCCTTGTGGATGTGTCATCCACAAGTAAAGTCACCTGTCCTCGAAGGCGCTTACCAATGCCCATCCCCTTTGGAGGGCTGTGTGCATCGCCTGCCCTAAGCAGGGCTTTTCACTTACCCTAAGCGCCCCCCTCCCAAGCGGCTCCTCCTTAGAGAACTGACTCCCAGATCCAGGCGAACACATGCACGTGTTCACCGAGGGCCATGCGAGCCTGGCCCCCTTCTGCCACCCCCCAGCCCCCCAGAATGAGGAAGCCCACCTGAGCCTCTGCAGGCCAATGCTCCGGGTCCGCCCTGACTGCGACCTCGGGTCTCGCTCACAAGTCCCCCACCCCCCACCAGAGACCAGAAAGGGACCGTGCGTCTCTCTTCCGAGCTGTGTGGGTTTGCTTTTCACCAGGAGACCTGACGTACCCTGGGCGTTTTTATCATCAGAATGAGCCGGGCGCCAAATCCCATCGTTCCCACGTGGGAAGCAAGCTCTGCCTGTCGGCCAGACCACCTTTTGCGCCAAGTCACATCTTCTGAGATTTCCTTCCTGTAAGGTAGGAGTTCTAAGGCATTCTCTTCAGGGAATTTATGCTTCGGTTGGGTTGTAATAAATATTTTTCCAAGTTTTATAACCATTTACCTAGAAAACTAGAAATGCTCCCCAAAAGGTTTCCCGCCCGGTTCCTTGCCCCGGCCTTCCTTCCCTTGGGGTTTTCCTGCCTTTCGGCTGCCACTTTGTCACCAGTCAGTGTGGACTTGTCCTCTGATAACTCTGTGACGATCTAGTCGACGCCTGTCCCCCACTGTCTATGATCTTAAAACAGCCCTGCATTTATGTCCTCTTAAAATGCACTCTAAATAAAATCCTGAACACGAGGACAAACGGGAAGCCTGCGGAACGCTCTCGCCACGTGTGGGGGCCAACGCGCCCCACGCCAGGCCCACCGGCTCCCAGTGTCTTCCCGACACTGAACTCGGCCCGTGGCCCCCGCCCCCCCAGGACACTGCGAAATCACCGTGGACGGACCCGCACCCAGACCTTCCTCTGCTCCCCACCTGGGCCGGCAGACGCCCGCTCAGCCGGCCGCTCACCCACCGAGGTTCCGCTATGCCCCTCACACTGGGCTGACGGTCTGGCGCGGACGCCCCGACCAAGGCCCCGGCTGCCTGGCCTCCGTCACCGGAAGCTGCTCGCGTGTGCACCGTGCGGACGAGGCCACCCTCGGGGCAGTTCTGCCCCGGCCTGCGTGGGCGGTCAGTCCTCCCGGCAGACACAGCGTGGCCAGGGCTGCCCTTGACCGACCACCAGAGACAGAGCCCTCCTGGGCCCACAGGTCCCCACACGCCCCTCCCCCCACGAGAGCAGAGCAACGAGGACAGCGGCGGTGACACTTCCCGTAAGTCCAAGTCGGTTCCATTTTCCATTTTAAGGACCACCTCCGCTCTCCAGTGTGGCTCTCGGTGTCACGGAGCCCTGTCACCGGCGGACAGGTGGTTCTAGCACAGAGTAGGGCTTTCGAAGTCCTCGACGAGGGAGGGAGGAGGTGGAGGGAAGGAAGGAAGGAGGGAAGAAGGATGGAGGAGGAGAGGGGCAGAGAGGGCAGCCGGCTCAGGCCAGTCACGTCTGTGCTCATCTGCTCTGAGTGTTTCAGGAGGTGACGGTGAAGGCTGGGCGTCACTGGTGTAATCTACCCCACTTATCACACAGATGAGGACATCGAAGCCCGAGGGGCTAAGAGACGCCCCAAGACCACACCCCCGCCTGCCTGCCATCGCTGAGACTCACGACACAGGCCTCGGCCACCGCGGTGCTGGCCCTCGTCTGGGGGAGACCCCCGGTCCCGCAGGTGGGCACTGGCACAGGGCAGCCACCCCGCCCGACCCCGTAGCTTAAATGACAGGCGATGGCCTGGCCAGTGCTATCAAAGCAGCTGGAACAACATTTTAAATTCAAAGGGTCAAATTTCCACAAATTAATTAGGTAATTTGTTTCTTCAAGAGCCCCCACCATGAATTACCCATTAAATAAAGATCTGATGCGTTTACTACTCAAGCCGAAATGGTCAATTAATGATAATTATACATAAAGACCTGACTCTTACTCCTGGTGTCTGACATAATTGGCAAACTCCCCTGAGATTCGCTCGGTCACAGGAGGCTGCCACCCATTTTCCTGATGGCAAAGCTGAGGTAAACAAACAAGGATTATTTGGGCGAGACCCACGCCTTTTGGATTACCAATAATCCACACATATTCGGTGTATTTATATAGAGATCGTCACCATGCCTCACTGTGCCCCGGGGTGGTGGTGGTGAGAGAGAGAGAGAGGGAGAGAGACCATGGCCTTTGCTCCCTCAGGGCCCACAGCCCTGGGCGCCGATTCTCAGTGGCCGTGCGCCCCCGTTCGCTTGCTTGATCGAGGGTGAGGCAGCGAACGACTTGGTGGGACAGCGGTGGCCTTTCTGAGCCCCCGGGTGTGAGCGTCCACCAAGAGCCATTCTCAGATGTGAAAAGAATGATACAGAGAAGAAAGATCGCGAGGATGGTTTTTAAACCAAGCGGAAAGTCTCATGCGGGGAGAAATGCACTGGGCGCCGTGCACGCGTCCGTTCACGCTGTCAGAAAGGAGACACTGCTCCGAACCACTCAGCGTTCCTTCCGAGCTAAGTTAGATTTGGGGACCGCCTTGCCCTCGAAGCCTGCCTTGGCTTCGGCGTCGCTCAGAGGGCCTGACGCTCAGCGTCCTGTGGCTGGGGTCGCGTTTGGAGGGCCGCCTACCATCTCCAGACCGTGTCCTTCAGCCTGGGATGTTGGGGACAATGGCAGCTCCCCACAGAGGTGTGACAGCAGGACCCGGGTCACCGATACAAAGCCCACGAACCCTCAGAAAAGGACGCCTGAACCTCCCCGAACCCTCAGAAAAGGACGCCTGAACCTCCCCGAACCCTCAGAAAAGGACGCCTGAACCTCCCCGATTATGTTCCTGCCCCACAGAGCCCCGGGCTCGCCTCCGGCACCCTTGGGTGCCGGGTGACTTCACCTTCTCCGCCACGTTCCACAAACGAGAGTGAGAAAGGGTTTGGCGTGGATCTAAAACGGACATTCCCAGCTCCCTCCCACTGCCTCAGGTGTGTGCGCGTGCACACGCGTGTGCCTTACACACGGAAGGCTCAGCTAGACACACAGCCGTGTCGTCTGCAGTGCCCTTTGAACCCAGGCGCGGAGCGAGCGGCCCCGGGGCCAAGGGCGCGGGAGGGTCGGCAGCCAGGACCGTTCTCCGCTGCGTGATTTTATTTCTGTTCGTTTTCGTGGGGACTCGGGCGCGACGCCTTCCACTCCAGGTCCCGCTCGGCCGGGAGGCGCCCTTCCCGGGGGAAGCCGCTTCTCCCGGGCAGGACGGCGGAGTGTGGGACGCTCGGCTCGTCACTTCATCGCTGCCGGTTGTGGTTTTCTAATCCATTAAACAGGGAAATTCACGAAACTGTTGCAAAGGATTAATGAGATAATATTTGTAAAGTGATCGGAGACAATCTGATGAAAAGCACATATAAATAGAGTATTACTATTAAGTCTCTCGGGAATAATGAAATGTGTAACAGCATGCCTGTGGTAATCTATACTTAATTATGTAATTTTCTGATACCCACAAGGTATGCACAGGCACAGATGAGTAAATTGCATCGTGTGGCATTCACTCCATGAGGTCACTGGTCATTAAGGCTTAATCATGTCCCATTAAAAATAAAGATTTCTGTTTTCGCTCTTCCCCGATAATTGCTAATATGTACACGTGCTGAGGTATGAAGTCACATCGATTTTTTTTAAAGAGAGAGGCTACACGTGAGGCCACCCCAACTCTCCCCACCCCCTCCCGCGAGCGCCCATAGGGACCTCGGAAATGCTCAAGGCTCGTCCCGTCTGCGGGGGCTCACGCCCCAGCTGGGCAGGGGCACTAACGTGGGAAAGATAACACGTGACATGGAAACGGAGCACAGCTAACCACGTAAGTGCGAGCTGAGCCTCACAGGGCTGGGACCCGGGCGGGGGGCGGGGGGGTGGCAGAAGTGGCTTGATGAAGCCAGAGACTTAACCTCAGTCCCTCGTCACCTCGCGTCCTGTGCACATTTCTGATCGGATAAATGATGAATGAATGAATGAATGAATGAGTGAGTGAATGAGGCCCAGATAAACCCCAGAATGCTTCATGGAAGGGAGGGGACTGGAATGGCCCTTCGAGGAGCGGTAGACTTGAGGAACGCGTCCCTACCCACGAGGCCCGAGGGACATCGGCGTGGTGTCTGGGTGAGGAAACTGGTCCAGCCGCTTGCAAGGTCAGGCTGCAGATGTGCAGATAGCGGCCGGTCTCTCAGGCCCTCGCTCTGACTGTCCTCTGTCCCAAAGGCCCGCGAAAGACTCAAACTGCACGGAGACCCTGTCTGACCACGGCTTCCGGCGACCCCAAGACACACAGGCCAGATGTCATGGCACGTGGGGTGACAGAGGGCCACAAGTCACCACAAGCCAACGGTCCAGATGGCAGAGCAGCGGAAGGCGGCCCCCCTGGGTAGGTGACGTGTCGTGGCGTTTCTGAGTTTTCCACGGGGCCTGTGGGTGCTGGCGGACCGGCAGGCGATGGCCTCCGGCTACCTGGACGCCCACCTTGCGACGGCCCTCACCCACGGTGGCCCCAGGTGGCCATGAACCAGGCCAGGCCTCGAGTCTAAGACAGAAGCAAAAGTACCTGGCCGCCTGGGGCCCGCCACGCTCAGCCCTGTCGCGGGCACCCACGTGGCCTAGGGACGAGGTTCGCACGGCCTCGGTCACTGCTGTGGGTGTCCGCCACCCGCAGGACCAAAGCGGCGGACGGGGCGGGCATGGGGATGCGGCGCACCAGATGCCAGGGGGCCTGACCGCACGCGGCCTTCCTTTGCCTGGAGTCGGAGCCCAAACCCACAGAGTCACAGCTCTGCACCCTGCCGCGCCCGACCAGGCCAGTGTCGTCCCCTCCACTAGGAACGGCACTCGGCAGGTGTCACAAATGTCACCCCATCGTGTGTGATGTCAGGGAAGTGTCTGCCGATGGCTCAGAAACCAGCTTTCACGGGACTTCTACCCGCTTTCCGTAAGGTCACCACTTCGGTGACTTTAAAAGCCTTTCCAGGTGGCCCCGGCCCACACAAAAGAAACAGGTCACTTTCCCCTTCTACCCCTCCGAGTGTCCTTCCGCCCTCCCCGCCCCCGTCCTGCGACAGCTTCTGGAGGGGGCTCCCCTGGAGAACCACGGCTGACAATGGGCCGGAAACGAGATTCAGCCCCCAAGAGCGCTGAGAAGAGAAGTCCCAGTCGACGAGATGGGAAAGAACATCTGTGGGGCGAGCGAGGCTGGCAGCGGCCCCCGTCCGACCGGCCCCAGTGCCGCTGGAAGACACGCGTGTGTCGGCCACCGCCCGCCGCCTTCGCTCCTGGCCGAGCAGCGTGTTCCACGTGCCGGGCGTCGCTGTAAGAATTTTCACATTCGCGAGCTCATCTCATCCCTCCCCGGGACCCTGGAACTCGGGCGCCATCAGAATCCCAATTTACAGAGGGGAGAGCGAGGCGCAGACGGAGGGAGCGACACCCCAGGCGAAGGGGCAGGAGGCTGCGTCAGGGAGGCGGAGCCCGCCCAGCCCCGCCCCTCTGCCCCGCCCCCCCGCCCCAGCCCCGCCCCCCCCGCCCCAGCCCGCCAGGCCCGCCTCACTCAGCGTCTCTCACCCTCCGCGTGCGTCCTGGCTCTGCCGCGCATGCGTGGACCGTCACCGACGCGCTCACGCTGGTGTCCGCCCAGCGCCCAGCGACACCTGCACCACGTGACCCGCAGACTTGCCACTGGGTGACACGGGGATGCTGGGGCCGCATGTTCACGCCCCGCGGCCGCGCTGAGAGGCGGCCGCCAGGCGACTCCTCCGCACGGAGCCACCGTCGTGTCCCCAAAGGTCCCGGTCGCCTGGGCCCTTGGCTCTTCTCGCTGCTTCGGCTCTCGCGTGTCCAGCCGGCCCCTCCCCACCCCTGGTCACCCTGCCGCGTCCCCGCCACAGCTTGGTCTCCGTGGAATGGCCAGGTGAGTCACTCCCCTCACCAGACGTGAGCTCCCGGAGGGGAGGAAGCTCCGTGCACCCCACTGACGCCCACCACCTGTCACCAGCCAGGAACACAGAAGACGCTCATGAGGAGCCCACGCCGCCCCCCAAGCCCCTCCCCTCACTGTACTCCAAGAGGAGGCTTCATGGGGCCCCAGGGGCTGCACGGGGACAGTGACGGGGACAGCGGCCGCCCCCCTCCTCCCTCTGTCCCCGCCAGCCCCGGTCTGCTGTGAGGAGGGCCAGGCCCAGGCATGGTCCCCGAGCTGACCCCCAGCCGGTCCCCTCCACAGCGCCAGGGGTCACAGGTACTTTTCTGGCCACCTCAGCCTCCTGGGCCTGCACGGTGCCTGCCTCCCTGGGCGCTGACCACCCCCACCTCCCAAAGGGGCCCAGGTCCCTGTGCCTTCACGAGACCCTGCCCAGGGCTCCTGCTGCGGACGGCGGGGCTGTCACCTCCGCCTGCCACGCTCATGTCCTATGGGGAGTCACAGGCTCTCAGTCTCCTTTCGGGGGACATGGGGAGAAGCCATCAGGGTGATGCTGAGGAGGAAGCGGTCACTCCTGTCCCCTCCGTCCGCTGGCCCGTCACTGCCGCCACCCTCAGCGTCACCTCCCCGGAGCTGTTAGCAAGTCGCATGGGAGTCGTCAGTGCCTGAAAGGGGGTCTCTGGGTGCCACCCTCTCCCGGGAATTCCAATTTTAAGCAGGCCAAACCCTGAAGACAAAGGGGCCCTTGCTTCAGCATCGGTCAGCAGGGAAAACACAGCGTGCCCCCTGCACCCCAGGACGCGTGACGACCCCACGGCAGGGGTGGGGGCCGACGCTGAGCCCCGCTCCGCAGACATGAAGACAGGGCCCCGAGATGAAACCGCTGCCCCCGAAATCACAGCGGAGCTGGAGTGTAAAGCCGAGTGTCCATGTGCTGTCCTGACGACGGTTACCTAGGTTACTGGTGAACGGAGGCCGTCCTGCTGAAACCGCTGCCTCGGCGGCAGTTACTGGGGAGACACTCGGGAGGGGCCCCCGAGGCGACCCGCCTGCAGGGAACCGTGTTACTCTCTCGAGGGGGCCGAGCGCACATCACGCCTCCCTCTGAGAGGCTGTGGCCCCCGCGGAGCTCGGACCACACGTGCAGGCGCCTGTCACATTTCTCTCCACCTCGCGACATTCCAGCTGCCCCACAGCTGTGTCCTGTCGCAGGGGGGTGAGATTTTCCTCATCCTCCTGCCATTTACTGGGACCCTGCAGCCCAGAAGGGTCAGGTGGGTGAGGTCTGGGTCCTCTGGGGCTTCCAGAGGGGCTCCCCGCCAGGCACCGCCGGCCAGACCATGATACCCCCACACACACACATCCCCGGGCCCTCCCGACACAGCGAGTGGGGCCCTGCCGCGTCAGCAGCCCCGAGCTTGGCCGCCCCATACGTGACGAGCCCGTGGACGGGAGCCACGCGCCACCCTGTGTGCTTTCTCGGCCCGGGCTGAAGGCCCGCTTGTTCAGAGACGGTCAGATTCAGACTCCTACAGGTTTTGAACAAGACGGATGGCAAAGCCGGGCGCTGAGAAGGCCTGCCGCTGGGGGTCCCATTGTGCTGGATGAAAGTGGCTTCCGGGCCCAGACCTTCCCAGCAAGTCCCCGCCTGCAGGTCACCCAGCAGTGTGACCAGGCCAGGGCAGGCTTGGGCTGAGCGAGGCCCCGGGAAATGAAAATTGCTCTGTTGTCCAGCCGGGAAGGTCACACGCTGCCATTTGAGACTGCCTAGACAGCAGGAAGTCAGCCCCCGCAAGGTGACAGCACCCGAGGCGTCGGTCAGCATCCCGCGTGGACGGCAGTGCCGCGCCCAGCAAAGGCCCATTATCCCGCCGCAAACAAATGCCATTGTGGCCGAGACACGGTCGGCAATAAAGAGGTGCTTGTTCGAAAGGCCACCAGCTCAGCTGGGCCCGGAAGGAGAGGTGGCACCAGCGCTTGGCGTCCGGGGAGCCGCCAGCCCCACCCGCATCTCCCCGGAGCGAGAATCCAGTGACTTCCCGCTCCTCCGTGTCCTCATGTTCCATAGAGTCACCAAAACCCTAAATGAGCAGGTCCTGACCCATCCCTCCGGCGGCTGTGACAGCCAGGGGCCCGTGGGCCTCCGGGCACTGCGTTTTCTCCGGCTGATCAGCCCGCGCCCTCGCTTGTGCGTTTCTGCTTACAGACGCCTCATTGATCGACTGGCATGGAACTCGCAGCCACCAGGGCCTGGACGAGGTTTGCTCCCGGCAGCCGTCTCCCCGGGGGGCGCCCACAGCCTCCTCGCTCACGGGGACAAGGGACGGCGCTCCACACCACGCTCGGGGCCGTTAAACACAAGAGGCACAAAGATGTGAAAAACACGACACCAGGAAAGGGTCCCTCGCTCTCGGGGGGACAGCCGGGCCCAGACGTGTGCCACCCACCCCGCCGGAGACGTGCGCGTCGGGCAGCTCAGCCTCGTCACTGCACAGACCCCGTCCACAGACGGCCATGGAAGTGCCCGGAATGTCGATTTGGGGTACAAATAAGTTTTAGTAAACAGGCAAATTTGCCAAGACAAATGGGGACAATGAGGACCGATGGCATACGGGACCGTTTCCCCACGTGAGGCAGGGCCTCTCCGGTCAGAGCCAAGGTCACTACTGCTCAGCGATGATCAGGACATAGAAACAGCCTCCCCCACTGAGGGGGTCCTGCCACCCCGACCCACCCCGCCGAGAGCACGCTACCCGCTGGCCTCGGTCACCCGGTCACTCAGGCAAACTCTGCTCCACGTCGATGGCTGAAACCTCGGCGGCTCCCAGCTGCCCGGGCGGGACTCCAGACGCCTTCACTAGAGACGAGGCGACTCCGAGCTGGCCCGACCTGGGCTGAGATGGTTTGGCACACACGTGCAGTTAGAAATTCCAGACGGGCCTCTTGCTAGCCAAGGGACTTGAAGAAAGTCACTTCACTGGCTGAGTCTCGAGCCCCTTGGCACAATCTGCTATCCCGTTGACCTCCGCCCCTCGCAGCCTCTCGGGACAGCCCTGCACCGACACTCAACCGCTCGTTAGTATCGGACGCTGCAGACAAGGAGCGGTGTGCGTCAGGCGCCCTGAGCCATCCTCAGAGTCATGGATGAGGCGGTCTGCGCCCTCCACGAGATCAGCCGGGATGGGGTGGCCAGGCCCCCATCGTTCCGTGTGCAGTGGTGGGTGCCGACCTCAGCGGGGGACGCAGGCCCATGACACCTGGGGGGCTGCATGAGGCTCGGAGGACAGGAGCAGAGAACAGGGGTGAGCAGGGCACAGAGACGCAGAGGGGCAGAGTGAGAGGGAATGGGCAGTGCCGGCGTAAGGACAGTGACAACAGGATGGCCCCGCGCACCTAACAGACTTCAGCAGGTCAGGTGAGATGCTACAGGTGCGTTACCTGAAATAGGTGATAACCAGAACCAGCTTTCTCTGGGAGTTCGATTAATTGCAGACGGGCAGGCCGGCACAAGGCGCATGCGTTCCAGACACAGGCTTTAGGGCAGGAAATGTAGCGACCCCACCTTCTTTCAAGTAGAAGTGGCCACGTGGAGACTTGCACTTCGAACACCCCAAAGAGCACGGCTCTGAGAGTCGCGTCATGAGTTTCAAGCTCTGTCTCTCTGAGAAGGCGCTGCTGGCACCGGAGAGTCCGTGCCACGTTCTCTGAGGTCACTCACGGGCGGAGCTGGGGCAGCTCCGAGCCCCCGGGAAACCCAGCCAGTTGGCCCAAACACAGAGACCTCCGGTTAACCTCGCGGGAGACACAGGAGTCACCGAACGTGCGGGCGGGGGCACGGGCACACAGATGAAAGAAGTGGAATTGAGGGCCCAGAAGGAAACGCTCGCAGCTGCGGTCAGTTGATGTCGACAAGGTTCCAAGACCATGTGACGGGGAAAGAAGAGAGTGCCTGACGCGCAGTGCTGGGAAAGTCGGACACCCACATGCAAGAGGACGCGCGTGGACCCCCTTCCTCACGCCGGGGATCAGAATCAACTGACGTGTGAGAGCCAGGACTGTGAACCTCTCGGAGAGTTTAGGTGCAAACCCGCACGACCCTTAACTAGACAACGGTTTCTGGGGTGTGACAGCAAAAGCACCAGGAACCGAAGAAATGATCGACACATTGACTTCGTCCAAATTAAAACTGGATGTGCATCAAAAGACGCTGTGAAGAAAGTGCAAAGACACCCCTTTCTTTTGAACTGAGCGGGAGCGGAAAGGAGAAATCATGTGCCACCACATGTCTATAAAGGTCTAGTATCCAGCATACGTAAAAAAAAAAAAAAAACTCCCACACAAAACAACAAGATAAAGAACCCAATTAAAACCCAAGTAAAAATGAACGAGGGAGATTTCGCGCCAAGATGACGGAGCAGGTAAACGCTGTGCTCGCCTCCTCTCGAACCACATCAAAATTACAGCGGAACAGAAGTCCTACAACCGAGGACGCACAGAGGAGGCCACCTTGAGACTGGTAGGGGTGCAGAGACATTTAGACGTGTGGGCTGGTCCCACACTTGCATGTGGCGGTTAAAGGTCAGGAGGGATATCTCGGCTACGGAGCCCCCCTTGGAGAAGTGAGGGGTCCCGGGCCCACACTGGCCTCCCAGCCTAGGGTTCCAGTGCCAGGAGAGAATCCCCACAATCTCTGGCTATGAGAACCAGCAGAGACGGTGGCTGCGTGAGACAGAGGGCGGCTGTGGCCACAGGCGCTCCTCATACAGGGCCCGTGCGCGGACGCACCGCTGACGAACTCACGTGCTCTGAGCTGCAGTGATGGAGACACAGCTTGAAAGGCCCCAGGGACGCCCGGGAGCACCAAGTTGTTGGGCGTCAGGGTGAGAGCTGCAGGGGCGCTTTCTCACAGACAGCGCTGGCAGAGGCCACCGTTCCCTTGTTGGGCACCCCCACCCCCTTTGCACGCAGACGCGGACGTGGATGCGGACGCAGGCGCAGGCGCAGGCAGCACCCACGTGTGAGTCTCCATCGCCCTGGTTGACGCTGGTTGACGCTGGTGGCCCCACCAGGTGATTCCCTGAGACCCCGCCCCTCCCAACCTGCAGGCCCGCCCAAGCCCGTTCCAAAGGCCTTTCCACACAAACAGCCTGTCTTGGCTCACGCTTTGGACTTTCCTAAAGTCTCTCAAAGGTTTGCAACACCCAAACAAGCAGCACCTGGCCTCGGCGCGCCCCGTACCTCTTGCTGAGCAGCCCCAGCCCAGACACGAGCGGCAGCTGGCCCTGGTTCCCAGCTTGGCCTCTTGAGGCACTTCCCAGCCCAGTGTGGGCGGCAGTCATCTGTGGATGGCTTGGCAGCTCATTCCCGGTGGCCCCAGGCAGGACATAGGTTGTGGCTGAACTTGGCCTGTGGTGACCCCTCTCCCAGGAGGCCCCGGGTCAGCACAGCCAGTGGCGGGTCAGAAGGAGCTGGAGCACCGTCCAGGGCTGCATCTGAAGACAGCACACCCATAGAGCAGGCACCAGAGTCCTGTCAAAGCGAATCCTGCTCCAAGGAGCTAGGCCCTCACCGGCCGGTCTTCACGACCAATCAGCCCGAGGATCAATCCCTCCTACGGACAAGCAGATAGCAACCAAAGCTCAACCACAACACATACGAGGGGCACACCTGGAGCACCTGGCTCAGGTGACAGGGAAGCCTGCCCCTGGGCCCCACAGCGCACCTACTATATAAAGCCACTCTACGAAGACCGGGAGACACAGCAGCCCCACCTAAGACACAGAAACAGGCAGCGGGAGGCAGCCATGGGGAGACAAAGAGACATGCCCCACATGAGAGCAGAGCAAAGCTCCAGACGAGCAAGCGACCGGACGCGGAGTTCGAAACACTGGGGATGAGGATGCTCAGTGGACTGAGGGGAGGAGGATGAACTCAGTGGACTGAGGGGAGGAGGGGATGAACTCAGTGGACTGAGGGGAGGAGGGGATGAACTCAGCGAGGACTTTATCGAGGAGAGAGAAAGCAAAAGTGGAGATGGAAAACATAGAAGGGGGGCCCGTCAGAAATGAGGGGTACACTAACCGAATGAGGAGAACATTAGAGGGAATCGGCAGCAGATTAGATGGAGAGGAGGATTGAATCAGCGATTTAGAAGATAAGGCAGCAGAAAACACTCGATCAGAACAACAGCGAGAAAAATCCAAACAAACGAGGACAGTGTAAGGGGCCCCTGGGACGACGTCGAGCTTACCAACGTCCACATCACAGGGGCACCAGAGGGAGGAGAGAGCGCAAGGAATGAAAACCCTATGTCAGGAAATGATGACTGAAAACTTCCCTGACTTGGTGAAGGAAATAGACACACACGCCCAGGAAGCTCAGAGAGTCCCAAGCAAGATGAACCCAAAGAGGCCCGCACCAAGACACAGCATAATTAAAATGGCAAAGTCTAAAGACAAAGAGAGAATCTTAAAAGCAGCAAAACAAAAGCAGTTACCTTTAAGGGAGCCCCCATTAAAGTGTCAGCTGATTTCTCAACAGGAACTTCGCAAGACAGAGGGCTTGGCATGAAATAGTCCAAGTGATAAAAAGCAAGGACCTACGGCCAAGATGACCCTACCCAGCAAAGCTACTGTTTAAACTCAAGGGACAGATAAAGAGCTGCTCAGACAAGGAAAACTAAAGGAGTTTGTCACCACCAAGCCAGTACTACAGAGAATGTTGGAGGGACTTCTTTAAGAAGAAGAAGAAGAAAATGTGTATCACAAACATGAATAATGAAATGGCAATAACCACATATCTATCAACAAGTACTTCAAATGAAAAGGAATCATATGCTCCAGTCAAAGGTAGGGTGGCTGAATGGACAAGAAGACAAGACCCCCCCACATGTGCTGCCGACAAGAGACTCACCTCAGATTGAAAGACACACACAGACTGAACGCGAAGGGATGGAAAGACAGATTTCATGAAAACAGAAATGAAAAAAAAATCTGGGCTAGCAATACTTATATGACAAAATAGACTTTAAAGCAAAAGCTATAACAAGAGGCAAAGAAGGACCCAGTTACCCCACTTTGGGGTGTTTATCCAAAGAAACCCAAAACTACTTCGAAGGGACATGTGCATCCACATGTTCATTAGAGCATTATCTACAACAGCCAAGATACGGAGGCCGCCTGGGTGTCCACTCATGGATGAATGGATAAAGAGATGTGGTACGTATCTGTACAACGGAATATTATTCAGCCATGAAAAAGAATGAAATCTCGCCATCTGCAACAGCATGGCTGGACCTAGAGGGTACTGTGTTGAGTGCAGTAAATCAAACCAAGAAAGACAAATGCCATGTGATTTCACTTACATGTAGAATCTAAAGAACAAAATAAACAAACAATACAGAAAACGCATAGACGCAGAGAACATTTTGATGGTTGCCAGATGGGTGGGGGGGAGAGAAAGGAATTTGATGTCGCCCCTCCCCAGAGAATCTTCACCAGGAAACAAGGTGCTTGGTCCCCAGGCACGGGGAGGAAGCTTGGAGGTCACTCTGTCCAGTCCCCTACCCTGAACCAGAGCCTCTCGGGGCCACCCAGCCGCTACCCTGACCGAGAGCGCCCTGCCCCACGCCACCTGCACGTGGGCCTCCGGGGGCAGAGCCGGCCCCGTCTTCCCAGGACGCCCGGCTCTGCTGCCCGGCATGCCATCACGGCCCCACACTCTCTCTCTGGGGTCGGGGTGCTTTCCAGGGGCATGCGTGAAACTGGTCTCCTTACTGAGTGACCTCAGCCACCACCCTTAGAGCGAGGAGGCGGGGGAAGGGGCGAGAGGGGAGGGGAGGGGAGGGGAGAGGGAGGGAAGAGTCAAGAGGGAAACAAATCTCAGGGCCAGGGACCTTGGACATGGAGGCCGGGGGCCGGGGACAGGGCCGGGGAAGGGCCGTCCGGTCAGCAGTGACTCAGGCCGCTGCCCTTTGTCCCTTGTCCACTGCGGTGGGACAGTGAAAGGGCTCAGCTCAGAACAAAGAGGGCCTGTGGGGCAGCGCCAGGCGGAGGGCGAGCTGGGCAGCGGCGCTCGGGAAGCACAAGGCCTCGGACGTGGGCCGGGGCGGCGGAAGCGCAGAGTCATCGTGCGTCTGCCAAAGGCAAACTCATGCTCGCGGAGGCCGGGCACAGGGCGGGAAGGCGGCGGCCCCGGGATCCGCGTGGGCGTGGCTGCCCGTCGGGCGGGCGCGGAGGGGACCTGAGCCAAGCACTGCCCCGCATGCTGCTGCCCGCTCAGACTCCAGGCGGGCCTGGGGCCCCATGCGCCCTCCTCGCTGGGCCTGGGGCGTCCCCTGGGTCGGTGTCCTCGCCCCTCACCGTGCCCCCCGGGACCGGCGGACGTGCAGAGCGCAGGATGTTGTCAAGTGGGAGACCAGGGCACGCCACTGGTTCCGAGACCGAACCCCCCCCCCACCACCACCACCAGGGACTTAATCCCATTGGTCAGTTTATTCCCGGACTCCGCCCCCACGATCGTGGCCATCCGTCCACCTCCCCCGCTCCCGCGGGTGTGAGCTGCCTGGGACCGTCCGCCGGAGGCAAGGGGCTCCGAGAAGCTGCAGGCAGGTGGGGGACCCAGGAAGAGCCGTGTGCCCTGCTAAGGCGCCCTAGCTCCTGGGGAGGGGGGAAGCGGGGGCCTTAGCGCTCCCGCCGGCTCTGCCGTCCCAGGACCCCCCGAGCTGCTGGGGTCAGGGAGCTGGACAGGCGAACGCACAGCAGCGTGTCCCCGTGTGCTGAAACGCGAGCATTATTCTTAGGTCACGCTTCAGACGGCGCCCCATGTGCGATTTCCGTCGGCGGGTAGTTAAATGTGCGTGAGCCGTCACTGCGGAGCTGCGGGGCCGGTCCCGGTGTGCGGCCGGCAGATGCCGCCGTGTTATTTTGTGGTCACGCCTGCAACCCGGCCGACCTTCGGAGTCTGCAGTCCGCTGTGTGGGGAACAGAGTGACGATGTCTCCGCAAGCCCCGCCCCCCATTCTGTGGTCGGGTGTCACCCTTAAGGCTCGTCAGATGTCCTGGCAAGCGTGCAGAGGGCAGGAAGCACCAGCAGGGGGGTGAGCCGACGGGTGAGCTGCAGAAACCCCCAGAGCAGTGAGTGGGGCGCCCTGAGGGCCCCAAGAAGACCTCTGGCCCAGACCTCTACAGCCACGGAACTCGCCCACCAGATGGAGCGCAAGACCCGCCTTCCTTCCACTGTGGGGAAGTCAGGACCCGGCAAGCCTGCTGACGCAGCATCATCGTCCAAAGACTCGTCCTCGTCGTCCTCGTCGTCATCGAGCTGACCAAGGCATGCCGGCGCCCCGAGTCGGCGTTCCTGCCCGGGGACCGGCCGTCTGAGCTGGAGCAGGGTGCGGGCGGGTGGACGGTACGGGTGTCCGGAGGTGAGGGGACACGCCGACAGGAAAGCGACCCCCCCGCCCGTCGGCGTCTGCCGCAGAATTTCTGGGTTTAAACTTGCGCTCACAGGTGCAGTGACTGACAGAGAGGATGCTCGCCGGTCAGAGGCGTCACGGACGAGCACCAGCGGGGTGACCGCCGGCGGACAGTGCCGGCGGGACAGCGCCCTCACGACTAAGGCTCCGAACCCTTTCCCTGACGCTCTCTGCGGCTCGGGCGTTGACGGCGTAAGTAGGGTGTCCTGCATTCCCGCCCCCAAGATGATAAAATAGCCCGAGATCGAGCCCCTGAGGGTCCTGCTCCGGTCCCCAGGCCGGGAGCGGAGTGGGGGAAGGGGGCCCTCCCTGTTCCACACCGTGCCACAGGTCCCCATCGCCCAGCGAACATCCCCCGCCCAGAACCCCCAGCAGAGATGCTGAGGAAACGTCTTCAAACACTTCTCCAGGCAAATGTGCTTCACGTGGCCCAAACGAACTTCCTTTCCGTTTCAGTCTGCAAACCCCTGATAATAGTCCTTTCACCACTGACTGAAAAAGAAATCGCATACTCATGGTACAAAATTTGGAAGATGCGGAAAACCAGCTTCTGATTACCCTTAATTCCACCAGCTAGAGCTACACAATGACTACTTTACATCAGATACATTAAAAAAAAAAACATTTATTTTACGACATCGGGCTTAAAAGGTTCCTTACGAACGACATCCTTTCTGTCCCTTACCGTGACATTTTATGAGTTTTCCAACTCATCAGATAGTCTACAAAATTATGACTGTAGATTCCACATGACTAGGGCTGACTTCCTGGGGGTTAATCCCCTGTTTTACCTACTCACGCCGTCTGCAACCTTGGGTGTTACATACAACACCGAAATAAAGATGACCATATATATGTGCCTCGTTATTATTTCTTTAGCTTAACTTCTTAAGAGAGGTTCATTGTTGGGTCAGATGGTCGAAGCATTAAGAATCCTGCTAAAAAGTAATAGAATTACCTCTAAAAATTGTACCAATCCACTCCTCGCGTATCTGTAACTCAACCTTTTGCCAGCTCTGGGCTGCTGTCATCTCATTATTTTCTCTGTCAAGGTGAACATTGAAAAAAAATTTTTTTTTCATTTTACTGTGAATTATTTGATTACTAATGGAGTAGAACACTTTACTTATTTTTATTGGCCATTTGTCTTACTTCTGCGAATTCTCTATTGATGCCATCTGTTCAATTATCTCCTTGGATATCCAACTTTTTTCTTATTGATCCTTAAGAGTATTTTTATATTTAAGAACTTTAACTCTTTATCTGTCGTCTGCGAATTTTCCCCCAGTGGATTTTGTTTGCCTTTTAACTTGAAATACTATTTTAATTTGCAAATAGTTTAAATTTAATGTAATCAGACCTATCGATCTTTGCCTTTATGGGTTCTCTCCGGTCTAAGATCAGATAAGTACAGCTCTTTTTCCCCTTCTGATCCTTTTATGGGTCTTTTTTTTTTTTCACATGGAATTATTTAATCAACGTGAAATCTATTTTGGCGTCTGACGGGAAACAGATCGCCAGCTCTTCTGTTCCAAGCGCGTAACCTAGTGTTCAAGCCCACTCGCCGAGAACCCGTCTCTTCCCACTAGCGGGAAGTGTGCACCTTCTCACACACCAAATTGTTTTATAATATTGTTTCTCCGTTGCCTGGTTTTTTGTGTGTGGATCTAGCCTTTTCGCACTATTCGATTTGATATTTTTCATAATACCTTTAATTTGGTAGAGCAAATACACCTTTAATTTTTTTTCTAAAAATTTTGTCTATTACCGTCTGTTTATTATTTCTCAAAGAATCACTTGGTCACTTTCCAAAAATATCCTGACATGACCTGGATTGAAAATACTTATATATTTTTATTAGTTACGGGAAAGTATATTTTTATAATTTTACATTTGGGAACATGGCATAGCTTTCCATTTAGTAATGGCAAAAAAAAAAAAATTGGTGTGTAATATGAGTTCTGACCTTTCTTAAATTTATTCCAAGATACTTTATATACGATGATGGACAGGATCTTTTCTCTCTTAAATTTTTAACTAGTTACTGCCAACATGCAGAACCCCTATTGGCTAATGTGTTTATGCCGTACCTAGCCACTTTAATGCAAACTTTTAATGGTTCCACTAACATTTTCAACTTACTCTTGAGGTTTTCGAGGTGGACAATGAAAACGTCTTCAGAGTGTGACCCTTCCCCCTGCCTTTTGGAGATGCGCTTCGTTGCTTGTGTTTTTCTTTCTTGTCGTATTGCGTCGTCTAAAACGCTTAGGTCAGTGAGGGTGGGAAAGGCTCTCTTGCCTGCTTCTCCAGTGAGACGAGTCTCTTCACTGTACCCGACCACTGGCTGCCATTTAAAAGGGATTACGTACCGAGTGAAGGAAGCATCAGTCTACTCCTAATCTGCAAGACATATTTTTAGTCCTGAGTAGAGTGTGTTAGAAATTTATCAAAATGAACGTTCTGTTTCTATCCTTAGGCTTATCGGTGTGAACTAGGTTAATAGTGCTCTATATTAAGCCATCATTTCCTCACTGACATAAATCCTTTTTGAAATCAAGGTGGGTGGATAATTCTTTCAATATCCTGCTGGATTTGATTAGGTGGTGTTTTATTTACGATTTAATGCATCTGCATGTATAAGCGAGATTTGTCTAATTTGCCGTGCCGTTTGGGTCAAGACTTATAAAAGAATTGCGCCAGCAGTAAAACAAATTGGGGAGGCTTTTCATTTTGTGTGCGAACAAACAAACGTGAAACGAGAGGAAAATGACCTATTCCAAACCAACAATGAGACACCGCCACGCCCCTGTCCAAAGGGCCAAAATCCGAAACGGACACCACTGAGCACGTTTTAACAACTTAAAGCCAAGTTCGCAAATCATGGAGATTTCCTAGTACAACTGTCATCAGCACATTGGATGGACGACCTGAGCATCTCCGAGTCCATTTCTCTGCCCGCACGTGTCGAGGGTAAGAAGCCACCAGAAAGCCGGTGTCCTCTGAGCTGCCAGCAGCTGCGCCCCCACTCTGCCATCATCAACTGCCTGCCTGCCACCTGCGAGGCTGAGATACCGCATAAAAGTCGCCCCGGGGACAGAAACTTCAGAACAAAGTGCATCATCGCAAAGCCTTCCTGCCCCTTCTCACGGCAGCGGCTTCCCCCTCCGCACGTGCTCTGTGCTGCTCCGTGTGCCCGGCCACCTCTGGTGAGGCGGTGACAGCCCGGTGCACCCGGGCTCCAGGGAGAGGGGCAGGACCGAAGGGCGTCGCCCCGGGGGCCAGCGTCCTCCTCACGCCTGGGGAGGAAGGCCGTCTGCCCCTGGCCCTGACCCGCACCGAGTGTGGCTGGGACCCCAAGGCTCCGGCTGCCGTTTCCCTGTGACATTGAACAGTCACGTGTCGCTGTCCACCAACGACCTGCCCCGGGCGTTTAATCATTTCTTGAAAACAATGCAAATGGAAAACAAAGTTATTTGGACCAGCTCCGAGGCTGAAAGGCTGCTCCGCGGCAGACAAAAGAAGAAAGACTGTAAACAGACAGGAAAGAAAACGTGATTAAATCGCCGGCTGACGCTAAATCGATCGCGCAGGGGCGATCGATGCGTGCTCACTCGGCCGGCAGCGGCGGGCGGGCCGCGGGCTCGGATGGCTGCAGAATTGCTTCCTATGTGCCTTGCACAAAGGCGGCTTTGGGGGGCAGGGGTGGGGGAGGGACTGCCGTTCTCCAGAGTCTGACCGGACCCTTCGAGCATGGCGATGTCTCCCCCTCGTCCGGCAGCGCGGCCGACCCGGTCCAGCCCCGCGCACGGACCAGGCGCCAACGGCGGTCACAGCGCCGGCCGCTGGGCGGTGGCCGGAGCACAGGCACGCCATGCTGACCGACAGGAACACGACCCGGAGACGGCCGGGCTGGTGGAGATGCAAGTCACGCACGCCGCCCCCGCTCAAGGCCCCCTGTGTGCATCGCGCAGCCCAGGACCGCAGACGGGGTCCTCGTGGAGCCCGCGGCCGGAGCGCGGCGAGCCCCGCGGCTCTGCGTTTCCGCCCAGGCGGCGTCAGCGAGGGGGACCAGGTCGCCCCTGCTGCCCCGCCCTGACAAGCCGGCGACCCCAGCTCCGAGAGCCGCCGCAGCCTTTTCACCTCCGAGGACCTCAGCATCTGTTTGCACCTCCCAAATTCACCTCCTACAGAATTGGGGCAAAAATGCCTGTGAATCACGCCGCACAGTGGGGACCAAACGTGGGGGGCGGGGTCGGTCTGGACAGAAAGGTGTCGGGGTCCCGGTGTGGGGCGTGCGACTCAGCAGCGTGACACCTCGGCTGATCGTCCGGAAACAGGGCAGCAGGACCCCGGCCGCGGGAGGGCGGGAATGAGCACAGGTGTCCCACGCGGACGGCGGGCGGGGCTCTGGGACATGTGGGGGGCGGGGTCCCCCCATGCCCACGGCGGGGAGGGTCAGGAGGAAGACGGCGGATCCGTGTGCCCGGCCCGCAGCCAGGGCTCAGACCCGGGGCCAGGGCTGCGGCCTCTGAGCCGCCCCCTCCCGGGTGACGGTGTGCTCGCCGGCTCCCTGTGCTCCCGGACGCGGAGAGCCCTGAAGGGCGCTGGGAGGTCACCTCAGCTCAGGCTGGCGGGCTCAGGTCGCTCCTGCATCCGTTCTTGTCTTTGGCTTTCTTCCTCTCTCTTCAGCCCTCTCTGGCATGTCAGGCGTTGGAGACCAGGCCGCACGCAGGCCCACGTGGCCTTTCCTACACGCGGGATAATCTGAAAAGCGCAGCACGTTGTGAGCGATGAGGTGTTCGGTGCTCATCCCAGGGACCCCGTTTCCTGATTGCTTTCGGGATGTGTCTTCGATAATAGTTTCGAGTTCATTTCCTTTTTAGGGTTTGTCAGGGGCTGAATCGTGTCTCCCCCGGGAGCCCTGGCCCCCAGCGCTTCAGAACGTGGAGATGGTTTTTAACACAGTGACGAGGGTAGAACGGGGTCACTAGGTGGCCCTGCCCCAATGTGACAGTGGTGACGCGGACACGGAGGGACACGGGGTGCGGACGGCCGCACGCTCGCCCGCGTCTGAGGCTCCAGCCGCCGGGGCTGCGAGAGAGGAAACGCGTTGCCACAGCGCCCGTCCGCAGCCCCTGGGAAGGCGGCCCCAGGAAGCTGAGCCAGGCGAGCGAAGACGAAGCCACGAAGAAGCAGCCACGCCGCTCAGGCGGCTCCGCCGGTGGCTCTGGGGAGCGGTGGCGGTGGGGGAGGCGGCCTCTCTCGCCAGCGCCCAGCAGGCCCGGCGTGCGGCCTCTCGGGAGAGCCAGACCCCGAGACGCTGCCGCGCAGCTCGGCGGGAGTTGCTCAGTGGGCCCGGAGCTTCCCGCGGCAGACAGCGCGGCGCCGGGGGACAGTGGCATCAGGGACGCGGGGTTCGTGCCGGTCCCGGAGGGGCCAGTGATGAAAAGGGGAAACAGCGCTCAAGGCCCAGGGACCCTGTTGCGCTGTGGAGTTGCGGAGAGGGGCGCGTGTGGGTGCGGGGTCGGGAGGGGTGGCAGCAGACGCCGAGCCTCGGACACCAACGCCACCCACAGGGAGGCTGCCTGCACCCGCCGCGGCTCACGCCCCCTCAGCCGCCAAGAGACAGCGCGGCCGAAGCGCCCACGCGCTCCCTCAGTTTCCAGTATTTCTCGTGGGTCCTCGACGTCCTTTCAAGGGAAAGGAGAGAGGCTGGGGGCGTCCCTGGTCTGGGGAGGCCAGTGTTCAGGACGGTAGCTGCCCAGACGGCCTCTGGGGCCGTGTGCAGGGGCGAGGCTCGAGACACTGTGCAACGCCCCTCCCCACCCCGAGAGGGCCCCCCACTCCAGACTGGGGGAGAACAGCAGCCGGACGCTGCACCCCGTCCCCTCCCTCCGAGCTGTGATAAGATCACCGCCCTCAGGGTGAGCCTTCCCGCCAACTCTCCCTGCAGAATCCGATTAATCAACAGGGGCCACGGGACGGAGGCTGACAATGGTGGTCTATTCTCCCCCAGCTGTGCGTGAACGGCCAGTGGGACATTTATGACCCAGTCATGCCTGGCCACCGAGGGGGGCTGGGCCCGGAGCCTCGTCTCATGAGCTCAGGGGTCCACGGTAGGTGAGCGACAGCCCGGACCCACAAGGCCACCCTGCCCAGCGCACTCCGGCCTCTGTGGTCCCCCAGCACCAGGAGAGACACCCCTGTTTGGAAAAAGAGAAAAATCTGACGTCACATGGACTTCACTGTCTAGGTGGAAGTGGACAGCCTCGGGCCCCCTGGTCTTGATGATGGCAGGCAGCGGGGGGTGGTGGGAAGACCCCCAGCCTTGAATGTCCCTGAGTGACCTTTCTTACCTCTGTGACCCCAATAGCCCAGGGGGAGGGGTGGTACCCTCTCCCCAAGTCAGTGCTAACTGACCCTCTGCAGGACAGATGAATGGCTGACTCCTGGTGTGGGGCAGGGGGGTGACTGAGCAGAAGCTGACCGCTAAGGGTGTCTGGGGACAGGGCTGGCAGAAGCTTCCCGAGCGGGGCGGGGGTACGTGCCCGGCGAGGCGGGCCCGCGGACACCGTGCTGACTGGTCAGTCCCCTCTGGCCGCACGAGTGGCCACGGTCAGCACGGAGTCAGGTGAGCACGTCCACCTTCCCGCGAAGCTTTGTCTGCGGGCACGCAAACTGGAATTTCATATCATTGTCATGAGTCACGGCACACTGTTCACCTTTTGCTTTCTTCCCATCACTTGGAAATGTAAAAGCTCTTTTCAGCTCAACAGCCCCATGAGGAGACGTGGCTGGCAAGGCTGGCTGACCTCCAACCCGGGCGTGGCTGAGCAAGGCCCCGCAAAACCCAAGAAATGCTGCGGAAGAAGGGAGGGCAAGTCACGCACATCACTCCCAGATTTCAGCCACAGCTACCACCACCTCCTCCCGCGACACGGACCCCAAACCCGAGGCCCCCGCTGAAGTCAACAGCACTGCCCTGACCTCCAGGACCTCCGCCCCCGCCTGCCACCACCCCCTGCAGCCGACGTGGGCTGGAAAGAAGGTCACTGTGTCACGTTACGGAGAGTTTTTGAGATCGTTTGTTACGCAGCGTAACTCTGGTGCCACTTCTGTGTTTTCCGTCTTTCTCCTTTAGAAACTACCCGTCGATCGCACATTACAGAAGTGAGCATCTCCTCACACTCCCCACTACCCCTAAACAACAGGTGGTCACGACGTCACTGTTTTTAGTTCTTCTGTTGCTTACCGTGGTAAATTTAAATGATACACTATTTCCTCCACCGACATTGAAGGTCTCTTTTTCCCACTATATAAATCAGGGTGGCAGCAAATAAATCTCCCTCCCCCTCACCTCTGGTCCCTCTACCACCTGTACCAATTACCTATTTTTTTTATTAGTGTCAGGAATTCTAACGCTGGTATTTGGTCTTAAAGCTGTGATGAAGTCTTTGGGGCTTTATTCCATTACAGAAGATAAATAAAAGGTTTTGAAACATCGAGTGCATTCATATGATTCAACTGGACAAAGACCATTCCCTCCAGACAAGTGCTTTTGGGTCCAAGGTTAGGGGCCTCCGGGGCCCAAGGGGTGACCGTCACAGCACTGAGGTTACACAGCATTCTCCCGAGATTCTGCAGGAAGTCCGCCCAACCGTGAAGGCTCTGTCCTTGCTGCCTGCCGCCCGTGCTGTGCCCGGGGCTGGAGGAGGGTGCCGAGGGCCCGAGAGTGGGGGGAAGGGTCGTGAGGACAGACGAACGCCTTGGCTGTCTGTTTCTGCCCCTGTTTCTCAGCCACTCCTGGCCCCTCAGAGCTCGGCCACCCGGATTCGCTCCCTTCCGCAGGCAGCCACCCCGGCTGCCCGTGAGCACGAGGCTTCTGCCCACGCCGGGTCTTACCGAGATCTGTTGAAAGCTCTTAGCTCCTGTCTCCCGCTTCTGCCCGGTCGGTGACGGCTTTATTCCTCTCCTTCTCTCCTTCACTGCCCCTGCAGGGGGAGAGGCCGGCGGGATGGCAACCCCTGAAAAACCGCGTCCCTCGCGAAGCATGAAGCTCTGCCTCGTCACCGAAACGTAATCGCGCACGAACACACGTGCGACCGAGCCACGAGCCTTCCGGGGGTGTAAACCGCACAGGCGAAGCCCCCGGGGCACCGTGGCCGGTCCGAGTTCGCAGACGATGTCGCCGGGGTGTGCGGAAATCGTGCGGTGCCGGCGGGGTCTTGGCTGGCCGTGCTGGACAGCTCCGGGGCCACCCCTGCTCCCCGCTTTCTTCCTATAAGCGGGGGGCACCGGCAGCCTGGGAGGCAGCCCTCAGCCCACGGGGGAGGCCACTGCGGGCAAATGCTCCCCACCAAGGGGCCCTCCCCGCCCTGCTAGGGCAGAGCCCCATGGCACCCAGCGGCACCCCCGCCTGCTCTCCCAGTCCCTGGGTCTCACGCCTGACGCCCGGGCCCACCTCCCACACGAGTCCGCCCCCAGTCCTGCCCCAGGATCTGCTCAGACAGCACTCACACCGGCACAGGCGAACGCCCCCCGCGGCGGGAGCATCTGTGTCTCTCAGGGGTGCTGACATTGTCACCGTGGTGGGGACGAGTGTGCAGGCAGCCTCGGGGCTCGAGTCTGGGTGAACGGTCCCAGGGACGGTGATCCGAACCTTTGGCCCCAGCGGGCAGGGGAGGGGAGGGGCAGGGACTGACGGGAGGCCCCGTTACCGAGGGGGGCGGGCTAGGCCCAGGCACGGGGAGCTGGCGCCACCCCCCTCAAGGGACGCCTGGGTGCCGTTAGCTGCTGAGGGAGCCTCATGCCTGTCGTCAAAGAGTCTCAGCTGAGAGAGAGCCGTCTGACGGCTGTCCCCAACCGCAGGCACGTTGTCACACAGCCTCCGGGGCATCAGGCCACGGAGCGGTCAGCGGTCAAACGGTGGGGCCTTGACCGTGGCCCCCGATGCCCACCTCCCTTCCCTTCTAATAATAGGGTCCCCACCACCTCCGGCTTCCCTGGGGTGTGCGACCCCCTAATCAGAGGCCACGTTCCTGGTGCCCTTGGGGGACACGCTCTCACCACGTGACAACTCACACCAGTACGATGTGAGAGGAGCAGACGTCGTGACCTCTGTGCCATCCACCTCGTGGGCGGCCGCTCGGTCTTCGCCGCCTCCTCCCCGTGGCCAGGACCCTGCAGGCGGCAGCGAGGCCACCTGTGGGTCCTCGCCGCGCAGAGCCCCTGGGCCCTGACGTGTCAGAGAGCCGGCTTCCGCGTCCGTGTGAGCAGCCGTGCGGGGTCCCTATCACAGCACCTCAGCCTGCACCCCAACAAATAACCGGCTGGATTAAGGGGGGCCGTCCAGGGCGGGCCCCCGAGGAGGGCTCCCCGTGGCACTGAAGGGGCGGGTGACAGAGGAGAAGGCGAGGCCGTGCGGGCGTCGGGGACGCGGAGGGGACAGGGGAAGCGGAGAATGCGCTGAGGGCGTTCGGAGCTACACGGGGCAGACGCTCGCTTCCCGGGACGGGCCCCACATGTGACGCCCCCTGAGGAAGCCAGGCAGACACACCCCTGAACACGTCAGCTGACAGGTGCGCCCGCCGCCCACCGGGCGGGTCCCCTGTTCCGTGCGACCTTGTGACGTGTCCGTGTGTGTGCATCCCGGGGGCCTGGTGAGCGGGCTGGATTGTGTCCCGAGGATAACACACCAGGGTGGGGACGGCCACTCCCCAAAACATGTGGCACGTGGAGGCCTCCGACAGCCGCCGCCTATGGCCGGGTGCAGGCTGCTGCCAAGGCCTGGGCGCCCTGCAGCCACCGGGTCCCACGGGGTCTGTGCTGGTCATGCCTCTCTAAGGAGCACAGGACCAGGCAGCTCCAATAAGGTAAAAACACGAGGACTGACTTTGGTATATTTTGAATCATTTACTCCGAAAGGCTTTCTAAAAGTGTTTTCTCTCCCCCAAAGGTCAGGTACAGAGAGCAAAGCTGCCCAAACCCCATCACGAAGGTGCTGGACGCAGCAGCCACGTCAGAAGGGAGGTCCACGGGGGTCGGCAGCATTTCGCAGGCGGGGCTGGGGTCACACTGCGAAGGCCGTGAGCCCGGGTCTCAGAGCCCCTTCGCTTGGGGGCCACGCACGGGTGTCCAGGGAGGGCCGGGTCCCAGGACCCGGAGTGGATGGGAAACAGCCAGGCGCCCGTGAGCCCGCACGACCCGCCCGGGGTCTGTCTGGAGCTCACGGACACGACGGTCCCGCCCGGCAGGCACAGAGTCTGGGCTGCAGTTCCCGCAGGCTGGCCAGGGACAAGGCTCAGGACCCTGCAGAGCCACGGGGGGTGGACGTGGCGCAATGGGGGCGCCTGCCGTCCAAACTGGGGGAAAGCGAGTGCCTGGGGCTCAGAAAGAACCACCCACGAGCCCCGAGGTGGGACGCCGTTCAGATGACGTGACAGACGAGGCGAAGCCACCCACGCCGGGGCCGGCCGCAGGGAGCCGCAGAGCACCGGCCGCTCCAGCCCCGGAGGCCGCCGGCGGGGCGCTGCGGTGTCCCTGGCCTTCCGTCTCGTCCTCAGGCCGGGCTGGCGTTTACATCCAACTTTCTTCACGTCGCAAACACGCCGGAGGTCCGGCGGTAGGCGACCCCGCCAGACCCCGCCAGACCCCGCGAGACCCCGCCAGACCCCGCCAGACCCCGCCAGACCCCGCGAGACCCCGCCAGACCCCGCCAGACCCCGCCAGACCCCGCAGGACCCCACAAGACCCCGCCAGACCCCGCCAGACCCCGCCAGACCCCGCCAGACCCCGCCAGACGGCCTCCACATGCCGAGGGCTGGAGCCCGGATCGGTGGCCGCGTGTCCAGGGCACGCGGCTCGGGCGGGGCTGAGGCAGGGCCGGGAGCAGCAACGGTTCGCTTCCCGAAGGAACAGCATCGTTTTGGGGTGAAGTGAGGAGCGTGGGAAGGGCTCATTCACTGGGTGCGAAGTGGGGTGCCGCCTAGCCTGGGAAGGCGGATGCCGATGTCGCTGCCATGGAGACAGCATGGAACGTGGGGAGGCGGCGGGCCTGGGGCGCTGGGCAGGTGCGCGGACGCCGGCGCCCGCGTGCAGGGCCCCCGCCGGCGGGCGGCGGGGCTCACGACTGCCAGCCTGCAGAGGGCGCTGCGCGGGGCTGGAAGCAGCGCTCAGAGCGCGAGGCCGGCTGCGTGGGAGCCTCACCACCCCTGGCCGCTTGCGTCCCTGCCCTCGCTTGTCCTGGTTTGGAGGCCCAGAACCCCGGGGTGGCCCCTGTGCCTCGCCTGCTCCCCGGAGTCCGTGCCGGGACAGGTGTGCTCAGCGGGCAGGGCCGCGATGGCTTGTCTACGAGGCAACTCCACAGGCGTCCCCAGGGCCCCTTTGCTGGCTGGAGGAGACGAGCCCCGGAAGCCCGGGGAGCAGTGGCAGGTGTCCCTCTCAGAGCCGGCGCTGGCAGAGCTGCCTGCAGCCATCGGGGTCACCCTGGGGAGGCCCTCGTCGGGGACCGTCCCTCGCTGCCCCCGCGGCGGGCGCTGAGAAGCCTGCTCGGTGACAGCTCCGTGCCTTGGCAAGCCCAGGACGGGGCCGGCTGCCAACGCTCTCCCAGCAGAAGGGGCCGTTTTGCAGGAAAGAGGAAAAATGATTGCAAATATGAGCTGACGTCAGCTTCGTCTTTGCAGAGACAGAGTTGGTAGCGGGCGAGGTCACTCAGAATGCGCTCTGTCCTCCCGAATTCCTTTCATTCCCAAGGACAGGAGGGCCCTCGCCTGGGCCGCTGCATGCCAGGTCACCCCACGCAGGCAGCAGGCCGGGCCTCGGGCCCCGAGCAGCCCTGCGCCTCCAAAACTTCGCCATCTCCCACGCCGGACACTGTCCAGCACTCGGGTGCCTGCAAGGGGACACCTGGGCCTGGCGGCGTCTTGCGGCGGGGCCTGGGCCCCCCGCGTCCTCCGTCCCCTACTTGCTGCTGTTCCTCGCCCAGCCCCATGTCAGTCCAGCCCCCCCGTGAGGAAGCTGGCCACACTCAGAGTCACCCCGGCGGCCGGGCGGGAGGGGCGGGCGCTGAGGTGGGGAAGTGTCCCCGAGGAGCCGGACAGAGCTCGGACTGGTCATAGGACTTACCCAAGGTCGCACCGCTGGGAGGAGGCAACGCGGGTATGAACTTGGGACTCTGATTTTCACACCGGGGGCACCGGCACAGCCCCCTGGAGCAGGGCAGTCCTCGTGGGGGCCCTGACTCTAATCTGGGCCTTTCTGTCCAGGGGTCGGTCAGCCCGTGTCTCCCCAAGCATGTCTCCTAGGGTCAGGCAGAGGGAAGCAAAGAGGAAGGGGGCTGGTGTGACCGGCAGCAAGGCTGGGAGTGAGGGCCCAAGAAGAGAGAAGCCGGCTGTCCTGCGGGGCGGCAAGGTGACCTCACCGGAAGACGCCATGTGTCCAAGGAGGAATCAGAAACCATAGGTGCAAAGTGTCCCTTGCAGGAGGGCCCAGGGTGCTGGGAACAACCGCCACCCTGACTCTGGGCAGCCACCGTTCTGAGGCCTCTCTGGGTCTCTTGTACATTCCCCAGGGTGCACCTCCGCCGGGCAGAGAGCCCCAGAAACAGGGTCGTGTGGTGGAGGCCGAGTTGAGGGGCTTCCTGCGGGGTCTCAGATGTCAGGGGTGGAGAAGCTGGAACCCTCCCGGCTCTGCATTGTTCCGGGGTGCTCACACCCCCTGACGCCATCCTGGCCCCCGTCAGAATGGGGTGCGGGGAGTGGGCCTGTAGTCACCCAGAAAGGCCGCGGTTGGCCCCGGGCTGGCATGCTGAGGCTGCCAGGGCTTCTCACAAGTGCGGGCAGGAGGCTGCCACCCGTGGCGGGGACAGACAGGAGCTGGGGAACATCGGGGTGCCTCCCCCCCGGAGCCACGAGGGCAGGCGGCCAGCGGCGCGTCCTCCCGGCTCGGCTGTGCTGGGGACAACACCACCAGTGCCAGGAGCAGAGGCCGGGGGGGCAGGGGGGCATGCCGGGGGCCGCCGCCACACGGGCCCACAGAGTCTCTGGGGCGTCCTGCAGCCCATGCCTGAGAGTCACCCTGCGTCACCCGATGGGCAGAATGCAATGTTTGACATCCCCCCGGTTTTCCGGAGTTGAGGGGCAGGTGACGGACAGCGGCTCGATACCAGGGCGGGCTGGTCGGCAAGATCCTGCCAAGGCACGAGTCCTGCCCGGTCGTGGGGCCCACGGGCACCAGGCCGGAGGGCTGGAGGGGGCTGGCTCCAGCACCCCGCCCCACGGGGGTCCCGCCTTTGCTCTGCACCCCCATGGCAGCCGAGCCCCCAGCACTGAACAGTGGGTGCTGACGGCCCTCGCACAGGAGCTGCACCCCCGGGCACCCCCCCATGCCACCCCCTCAGCCTGCGATGGCAGGGACAGGCCGGGACCGCCTTCCAGGTCCCCTCACACCACAGCCATCCGCTGAACCCACACTGACTCAGCATGGACTGCAGACAGGGCCTTGGGGTGGAGGCCTGAGGGACGGCGCGGCCTCGGCCCCTTCCTGTCCTTGAGGACAGGACGTGACGCGGACTCAGCCCCCACGTGTGGGCAAGGCTGAGCTTACGGGCAGAAGGAAAAGGCCAGCTCGCACACGGTCCCCAGGCCTCAGCCCGCTGTGCCACCACTGCCCGCGGTCCCTGCAGCCCTCAGATCAGTGACGGGGGCCTGGGGCCCGGGCCCTCCCCTCCCCGGGGCAGGGTAGGGCGTTCGCTTGGCCATCGACAGGAGGCGGCGCCTGCACCGGGCTCCCAGCTCACCCTCCTGCCCGTCCTCCTCTCTCTGGCCTCTGCCCGGCTCAGTGCCAACCTCCCTTCAGGGGATTCCACCCCGGCCACCATGGGCCACCTGTCCTGACTGCCCAGGGCCCCCAGGACGCTGCTCGGCGTGGATGACCACACTCGGCACCTGCCGCGCCTCCCATTGGCCTCGCTTGGGGTCAGAGGCGCAGCTTCAGGGCAAATGGAGACGCTGGAGCAGAATCCACAGGGCCAGCGTCCGGGGCAGGGCTGGGAAGGGACAGCGGTCCCAGGGCTGGGCAGAGAGACATCCGTGTCGCTTCCTCGCTGGTGGTTCATGTGTGTGTGCACATGTGTGTGTGCACTGTATGTGCGTGTATCTGTGTACACATATCAGTGTGTGCTGTTACATGTGTGCATCACATGTGTGCACATGTATGTTGTGTGTCTCTGTGTGTGCGCACATGTGTGCACGTGTATGCTGTGTGTCTCTGTGTGCGCGCACATGTGTGCATGTGTGTTGTGTTGTGTGTGAGCATGTGTTGTGTGCAGTGTTGTGTGCATGTGTGTGCATGTGTGCACATGTGTTGTGTGTGCCTTGTGTGCGTGCGTGTGTACACACACATGCGTATGTGCCCCTGTGTTTGTGTGTGTGCCTGTGTGTGCACGTGTGTGTCACACTCTGTTTCGAGGCCCTCAAGGGAGTAAACACTCACAAGCACACGCCGGGCGGTCTCCCTGCCGGAGGCACCAGGTGGCGGGTCCCTCTGAGGAGCGAGAACCCCGCACGGACACGTCCCGTAAGTCCGGATTACTTTTTCAGCTCAGCTCAGAACCGAACCGGCCTGGGCCGGGCTGAATGTTCATGCAAATGACAGACACTTAAAGAGTCTGTGGCCTTTAAGCGGGAAACGAGTCACAAACTCCATCAACATCTGGTTTTATGAGACCACAGAGAATTTTGCAGTCAGGGGGTGGGTGGTGGGGCCGTGTCCAAAGGCAAGGCCCCCCAAAGGCCCCGGGCCCCAGCTGGGCTCAGCCACCCGACCCTCCTGCAGGCCACATGTCCCGCCGGCTGCGCCCAAGCCCAGTCTGTGACGCTGCTGTCCTGGGCGTCGGAGTCTGTCCATCTCTCCACACATCCGCACGTGAACCTTACCTGAGCTCAGGGAAGTGCAGGCTTCAGGTGGGCAGGCGCAGCTGCCACGTGGAAATCCCAGCTTTTGTACATTCAGCAAGTGAGTGGAGGTAAGACTTCCTCGTTGACAGAGTGACGGATGCAACCGTGAAACCAGCCGCTTGCCAGTGCCCGCGGAGCAGGCCCGAGGCCGCGCCGGCCCGGACGCTCGGCCCTCGGAGACGGCCTCCCTGGCCTACGGAAAGGAGGATGGTCCCCAGAATGCACGGCTCTGAGCCCGCCAAAGCCCAAGGGAGTGTCAAGATCGACCCCTGGGTCAGCGTATTTGCATAGCTTCCTGCAGATCAGGAAGCAAAGAGCTGAGCGGAGAAGGCTGAGTCACATGGCCTATCTTTGCTACGACTTCACTCTGAACCGTGGCCTGGGGTTGGCTCCTGGCGTGCTGGAGAAAGGAATTCGCGTGACCCCAAAACCTTAACCTCTTCTTGACACCAAGAGGCAAGGCCGCCTCTGCCGACCCCCGCTGTCGTGGCCTGCCCACGGACGGGTCTCACGCTTTTCTGTAATGGCTGTTTGTAAGACGACCACGAACCGTGTCTCTCTCTGGTGCAATCGCAGGAATTAAAACGGTTTATGCCCTGAAAATTTGACTTTATCAGTCCTCAGATTCACAACCACAGCCTCAAGCCCGTAGGTGCACAAAAAAGTCGCCGAACCAAACGTCATTATTCTTGAAACGATTCTCAGCTAAGACTTCTGCCTTCTGGATTCACTTTTGCCGTCTGAGAGCACCTGACGAGGGTGCTAGACGGTTCAGAAAATTTCAGGAGACGTACGCTAAACATCGAGGGAACTCCATGCACGAACTATTTGTCCCTAATTCTGTGGAGAACCGAGCAGGGACCTGTGACCTTGCTGAGGAACCAGGATCCTTTTCCCCGTCGTTCTGGTCCTGGGGTGTGTCCTAGGTGGCCGAAGGTGCCGTGTGAGACGGACTCCGTGCAGGCAGACACTCAGCGTGTGTGAGGGGTCTTGCTGAGTTCTCCCACGAGTGTTTGACAAACTGCATCAGACTATTTTAATCTTTATAGGAAATAAAATAGATGCAGTTAATAAAATAGACCAGAGAGTTAAGATGACCTATGCGCCAAAATAGACCGTAAACAATTGGCGCTCCTGTCCCGATTTTCAAGTCCCCTGACGTCATTGGTCAAGGGTCAAGAGAATGGTAAGAAAGGATGGGGGGCTTCCTGTCTGACAGGAGAGCATGACCAGCACCTCAGAAATCCCCGTTCTTCCTGGGGCCGTACGTCTGTGGTTTCGGGGTGAGGGGTGGGACCCCCACGCTGTCTCTCAGAAGCTCAGGTTAGGAGATTAGTGACCATACCAGTGTGAGAGTAACAACCCACCATGCCTGGCATCACAGAAGCACCCCTAAACCAGAGCACCCCTAAACCAGAGTGCCATCTTCAAGGGCCTGACACGGGGGACGGGCAGCCAGGGAAGCAGGAGGAGCGGCCGCTGGGCACCGGGAGCAGCCGGGCGCCTCTGTGCGCCAGCCGGCTTCCTCTGGGCTCAGCGTGTCCCTCTGCGAGATGCAACAGCAGGCGGCCTCACACCTTAAACTGCAGCAGGTGGCGAGGGAGGCACTCAGAGAAGCAACAGCCTGCGCACTACCAGCCCCCACTTCCCACACGCACAGCACTTATCACCTGGGGTGTCGCTCTGGCAGGACCTAGAGCGAGACCAGTGCCACACTGGCCCCGGGCAGAGCTGCAGGGCCCGGGCGACCGGCGCCTCCTCCCTCCCTTGCCTTCGTGCAGGGAACCCGAGGCACGAGGCGCGACCGCCAGCCCGTGGGATTGGGCTGCTCCCTCGTCCCCTCTCTCCCTCCCGCAGCTGGGCTCCGTGGGCCGGGGGTCCCCTCACACCGCATGCCCTGTGCCTCAGGAGCCCGGGGCTCAGGCTGCAGCCCCACCAGAGATCGGCTTGGCGGGCCGTGTCCCTCGAGTCCCCCCCTCTCGCCTCCACCGACTCAGTTCCAAGTTTAGGACTCCTCGTGGAATTCCCGGCTGTATTTGAAGGACCCGCCTCACTCCGGCTACGTCCCTGCCCCATCTACCACGCAGGGAGCAGGCGGTTTCGGCTGCAGGACCATGGACAGCTACCGCAGGACCCGCCTGGAGGACAGCGCCCACCCGCGCCCACCCAGACTCGGCCCACCCCATTCACTGCTGGCCATCCCGGGCACCCAGGCGACAGGGCCTGGGCCGGGCTGGGACAGTGGCTCAGCCTCTCGCACGGCATTTCTGCTCACCACGCTGCGCATCGATCCTCCCAGGGCGAGCACCCAGGAGGGGTGCCAGGTGCCACCACTGACCACGCTGGAGCCCCCCATCTGCTCAAGGCCCCGCCCGGGTCACTGGCGGGCAGAGGGCCGGGGCCCGCTGACTCCTGCCTCTCGGTCAGCACGCTGGGCACGAGGCCACCTCCCGCCACACTGGCGGGCTGAGCCAGGCAGAGGCATCGGAAGGCGCCAGAAGGGGCCGGCCAGTCGTGGGTCCCCTGGAGGAGCACGTGACACTGGCGGCCATGGGTGAGCACCTGCCAGGTGCCCAGGGCGGGCGCGGCCAGCACGGGTAAGGGGCTCCAGGCGGCCACACGGGCCCGGCGCAGGCCGCTGGGCAGCACCTTCCGGCTGCGTCCACGCAGCCGCAGCGCTGGACGAGTGGGGCGGAGGGCTGTCACCGGCTCTAAAGTCTCCACCTTGGGGACTTCGCGTCGTACCCACCTGGCAGTGCTGTCAATCAACGGCACCCCACGAGCACCCCGGCTGGAGTCAGAAAAGCCGCAGCCTGCGAGGGTCGGTGGCCGGGGCACAGAGAGCCAGGGAACCCCGATGCCAGCCCATTCAGGGGGACGGCTGGGCATGCAGAAGGCCATCACTGCCACCAAACAGAGCCGCCTGGCCAGCGCGTGAGCGGACGTCCAGATCCAACGTGATGGGGCCACAGCTACACGCCGCGCCCCCGGGGGATGGGCGTGTGGCTTTTGCGGGTCCAAAGCGCCTGGAAAGAACAGACAGAGGCACCACGGGGACCGTGAAGGGGACGCGTGAGCCACACCCGCAGCTGCTCGGGTTTTACCGACCACGGCGGGTGGGGGGGCTGGCCTCTGTCCCCCCAGGGGAAGGGCTTCCCCCCCCCCCCGCAGGCATTGAGGAAGCTGGGGAGGGGCTGGGGAGACTCCGCCCACCGACCGCAAGAGGAGTGAGCAGCGGGCTGCGCCCCCACTCGGTCTGGTCTGGGAACCGGCCGCTGACGTCTGTGGTCCCCAGCGACCCCCGCTACGCAGCACGTGGCCCTCCCAGTGGAGGGGTTAGTGTCGCCCCCTGGCGTGCGCCGTCTCCCAGGGCCCTGGCCCCGCCCCGCTGTCTCGGAGCTGCTTTGCCCTTCCTCGTGGCCACTGCTCCTCCCGCCCGAGACACCACACCACAGGAGCCCGCTTTCTTTTTTTGATGAGTCAGAAACGCCAAGGTCTCCTGGGACATCTGTGGACCGAACGCAGCTCAGGGACAAACCGGATCCCGGGCTGAGCATGGCTCAGGGACAGAACCAGGGCCAGGCCAAGCATGACTCAGAGACAGAACCCGGCCCAGGCCGAGCACAGCTCCGCCATGGATCAGGCCCGGACTGAGCACGGCTCGGAGGTAGAATCAGGGCCCAGGCCGGTTCCGCACCTCCTTTCCAGCAACCGCTGAGCACTTTGAGCTTGTTTTCGTTTTTCATCTTCCTCCCGAATGATGATTTATCTGGCTTTCAGAATAGAAGGCTGAGAGGCCTAAGTGTGTGTGTGGCTTCTGGGGTTGTTTAGATGTATAAATATTTTAATAGGATTTTTATTCCTTCATAACAAATATCTTAGAAACCTTTGCACCAGGAGCAAATTCCTTGGTGTGTGTGTGCACGTGTTTAAAACAAAGCTTAAGAGAGAGAAAGAAAAAAGACTCAAGAAAACTGTCACCTTTTTAAAAGTCCCTGAAGAGTATGTGATGGTCACGCCTGGTTCACACCCACCTCTGACACCAGGATTGTCCCCTGTTCCCACAGAGCTCCGCCTTGCCCAAAACCTAGGAGGACAACCAGGAACAGAGAGCGCCTCATTTTAATTAGACGTCTTAAGGATTGCATTATTGAGTAAACGAGATGTACTAGACATTTAGACCTGTAATTGGAGAAATTATAAGGCCACATTAGACAACAGAAAACGCCGTGGTTAAGTGCTGTGACAGCCCAGCCCATTAGCGCAGCACACGGGCACCAGAGAAGGGAGGACGGCCAGTTCCAGAAAGACCTGGAAAGCGAAAGTAACAGTGGGGAGGGCGCAGCAAGGGCTGCGATGCTTACGTCACCGTCACCGTCACCGTCGCGCCCACACCTGTCTGCATGGCCGAGCCCGGAGATGCGGGTCGGGGTGGTCGAATGCTCTTGGCATAAGATTCTTGGTTCCCCTCAGACCTCAAGCCCACTCTCCTCCCTCAATCCTTCCTCCTGGGCTGAACCTGAGTCCTCGTCAGACCCTCCCCAGGAAAATCGCTCTGATGATCCCTGGTTGTATCTACCACGACCAAATGGGGCTCTGGAAACAACGGAGGGTGGCCCGTCCCCGAGACTCAGGGGTCGAAGGCGGAGACCCCTAAAATGGTTCTTGTCGGCTGGGCCTGGATGGTGCATAAAATGCAGAAACGCATGCCACGAACCAGCCTGACGGTGAAGCCCAGGAGCGAACGCTGTCTGGCCGCGGATTCCGTAATGGCGAAATGTATTATTGCCCTCAGAGCTCCTCGATGATGCTATGATGTGGGAGCCAAAAGATGACAGCAGAGTTGAACTATTGCCCAAAAGCAATTACTGATTAGAATTGATTATTTCTACAAAGAAAGGTGACCGATGGATTAGTTGTCACATTACAGCGGATCCGGGCGCAACCGCCCTAGCGGTTAAAGGGGCCGGGCCGCCCGGCACTGGGCGGGTCTGGAATCCAGCACATTCTTCTGGACGCTGGTACGAAGCCTGAAATAAATGGGATGCGGATGCAGCCGCTGGGTCTTCTGGGGCTGCCCTTGAAAAGCCCCTCCTCTTCTGTGGGGTGAAATGGCACCGTGCCTGTCACCCAGAGAGGCGAGCCGGTGACATTCGAAGGCACACCATGCTTCTGCCCCAGCTTTACTTTAACAGGGGGTAATACACACACAGGCCTCATGTGACCACATGGTGAATTTATGGGAAATGATATGTGACTGAAGAGTCGAAATCCTTGCTGAGCCTTATTTGATTTGCCTAATTACACTTTTGCCGCCTCCTTTACGGAGCTGTTCCCCGAGGGGCCACGGCCTTTCTACCCGCGTCTTCATCAACAGCCAAATCTGAACGCACCCGATGACGCTGGCCTGCAGCTTCTAAGCCGCTCCCCAGGCCCGCGCCCCGCACCCCGGAGACAGACAGCTCTCCAGCCTCACGCTGGCCGCGTGTCAAGAAGCGGGGAGGGGCATCCCTGCCCAATCGGACACAGGATGTGCTGGTCACCCTGCCGCCTGCCACCCACGCCCCTCCTCCACCAAACCAACCCAGAAAACGAGCGCGCAAATACATCAGGCCGCGGAGGAGCGCGCGCACGACACCCGCGTCGTCCGTGACGGGAACACGCGAGCGGCCACGGCAGCGCAGCTCATGCCACGGCCGGGGACTCGGCCGGGGACTCAGCCGGGACGTGGCTGGAGGGGCCGGCGGAGGACCGCGGGGGGCGGGCTTTGTCGGGCGCTGCTGGGAGAGCTGGGGTTCAGGCCGCCGGGGTGTGTGCTGCGGGGTACGCAGTCCTCGCACTGCGGAGGCCGAGAGGAGAAGCGTGGAGTTTGACTCGAGCTCATCCCTGTGGGTTTCTCCTGGGCTCTCGCCCACCGCCCCACCTCCCTCGGGCCTTCCCCTCCCCATCCCCCACCCGCCCACCCGCCCAGCCGGAAGGAACCCCGCTGGGCTGTCTCAGGGAAGGACGCCTATGAGGACTGTCCCCTCTCCGTGTGCAGGGAGGGGCAGCCCAGACCCGCGGGCCGAGTCACGGCGGAAACCAAAGGGACGTCTCTCACGAGGAGAAACGAAGGCCTTTCAAGCGCCTGCAAGCCCGGGGCCCACACAGGCAGCAGCGCCGGCTGCAAGGCTGGCAGTGACCGTGACCGTGCACGGACACACTCAGCTCCCGGCCAGGGCTGAGCCGTGCACGGACACACTCAGCTCCGAGCTAGGGGATGAGCCGTGCACGGACACACTCAGCTCCGAGCCGGAGGCCGAGCGGTGGCTTAAACAACTCACCGGGTGACTCACCACGTCACTTCGTCTCTAGGCCTCAATTCCCTCCGCCGTCAAACGGGGTACGGGGGTGTCTGCCTCCTTCTCCAAGTATCACTACTGCCTGATCGAACACCTCGGGAAAACACGTCGTGTTAGGCGGGGTGCGACAGACAGGTTCCACCAAATGAAACGACTTAAGAGCTTACTTTGAGGGGTACAGGACGTGGGTCCTGGGATCTGTCCCACCTGTCCCATCCCTGTGGCTTGTCCCCACTGGCTGTTAAGAGGAGGCGGAGCCTCCACAGGAAGTAAGATTATTTAAATTAACTCAGTTTGATCAACTGTCCTGGTTGTCAGAAAGGCCCGGCCCAGGGCAGTCCCCGCTGGGTTTGAAAACAGCCGAGTTGCTTCACACCCAGTTGCCTCGGCCCAGCTAAGCGTATTTGTTCCCGCGAACGTGGCGCGTCCAGCGGCCTCCGTGGGTCTAAGAGGAAAGCCGCTTTGGGCGGAGCACGAAGGGGAGTGCCATCGCCCCTTTCAAGACTGCTGGGGGAGCCCCTGTCCCTCCGGGACTAAGACGCGGAACCAGTTGGGGGAGTGGCGGCCACAGGTCGGCAGTGGCCCAAGCCCTGGCCCCCGCCGGTACCGGCGGGTGCACACGCAGCGCGCCAGGGGTCACTGACATGCGCAGGACGTCAAGTCTTTCTAGAAAACTCCGCCCCGAAGGGCATTGGGAACCCGGATTCAGGCGGGAGGACCGAGGCGTCCTGGCGCAGGGAGGCCGGCGGGGGCTGCAGAGGGCCCGGGTGGCCCTGACCTTGAGGGGCTCTGAGGGCACACAGCGTGGCCCTGCTGGGTGAAGCTCTGAGCGCGCTGTGCTCCCGCAGAGAAACAGCCTCTGAGTTTGGTATCGCATACCGCACCCCCCCCCCACCCCACACACACACGCCGGCCTTTTATTTTTTTAAAGAAAATGGACGGACAGAAGCTGCCCAGATGATGTATACACTGTCGCCAGCCAAGGGGGTCGCGGCTGTCCCCATTAGAGAGACAGAATAAGTCTGGGGCCAGCAGCGGGGGCTCGCCTAGCAGGGCCCGGAGCAGGTGCAAAGGGCCTGGGGTCATTCGGAGGCCTTGTCCAGAGTCCTCATAGAGGCCAGGTCCGTGTCACAGACACGGCGGCCAGCCCTGCTTCCCAGCTCCAACTCTGGTCACACACACACACACACACACACTTGCCCCTCCCCGTGCCCCCCACACTCGGGCTCCAGAAAGAATCAGGAACTCACGCCCTCCCCCGCGAGCCCCCAGGGTGAGAGGTGTGGGCCCCTCCCCTCCTGCTGGGCAGAGGAGGTGGGCTCAGGAGGGCTTCCGGGCGCCCCCGCCGCGGGGCCGCCGGGTCCTCACAGGGGTCCGCAAAGCAGAAGCGCCATGGACCGCTGGGGAGACCTTGACTGCTGGTTTCTCTCCGGTGGCCAAGGTCCCCCAGGGGGCCCTAACGGGCAGTGGCTGGTCACTGTGCAAACCCTCCAGGAGCACAGGGACGAGCACATGGAGTCGGGATCAGACAGCTCTGCCCCTCACTTCCCGGGCGTGAGGCCACCTCCCCGTGCCAGACTGCCTGTCCTACTCACCGCGTGACCCGCGGTCCCTGACGACAGCCACTTGGAGAATGTAAGGGCCACACACGCCTGAGGCCTAATGAGCCGCCATGCGGCAGAGAAGGCCGAGCGCTCGGCCGGGTGGGGGGCGGAGAGCGGCAGCGGCGCGCGCTCCGGGCGCTGCGGGCAGAGGAGGCTGCCCGGGCACGTCCACCAGGCCAGAGGTGGCTTCTGTTCCCCCAGCCGGCCTCGTCGTCTTCTGCGTGTCCCTGCATCCTGCTTCAGAGCATGACCGAGCCCCGAGAATGCCAGGTCCTCCCCCCTCAATCCCTGCTCCACCCCCTCAGTTTACCCTACCCCCCCCCCGCCCCCGCCAGGGTGCAGCGCGAGGCGGAGGCGCCCACCTGTGCACGCTCTGCTCTGAAGACGCTGGCCCACGCAGAAATTGTCCCCTCCAGCCACAAGCCAGCTCGCGGCTGGCCGGCCGTTGGCTGCAGCACCATGGGGACACAGCGACAGGGAGGCCAGCAGCTCAGCTCGGGCAGTGCCCAGCGCCCCGCGGCAGGAGAGCTCTGGTCCCGGCCTCCGGGGCCAGCTGCACCTGCAGCATCTCCAGGAACCTGGAGCCTTGGGTCTCCCAGAGCCATCGGGTTAGGAGAACAGGGCTAAAGGGACGCCCCCTCCAAAATTCACAGGGAGGCCCTGGCCGGCCACCACAAGGAGAGATGGAGCCATCAATATCCAGTTTACCAAAAGTTGAACAAAGTCAGAAAGAAACAGAAACTGGATGATTGGCCAGAAGGACTGAGGAGGAGGAAGAAGAGGAGTCAAAGGGGACACGGGGGAGAGGGGACACCGGGGAGAGCCCTGGAGGGACACTAGCCAGAGGCGGTGGGGAGACGGGCACCCCACTGCTGGCATGGCGGTGCCCATCTGCGGACAGGAGAAGGAGGGAGGGGTCGCAGAGACAGGGGGTCGAACAGCCAGCTTCCAGGGGCCTCCCTGCCTGGTCTGCAGGGATCCAGGCCGGGGAGCCAGAGCCGCAAGGCAGAGTGAGGGCGCCATCTAGCGACGGGGGCGGCGGGGAGGCAGGGCTGGGGGCGGGTAGGTGCCTCCTGGCGGGTGGGGGGAGATGACAGGCAACCACCTGTCCTCAGTAGGGATGCTGGGGTGTGATGGAGAGAGGGGAGGATGGAGGCATGGATAGAGGGATGCAGATGACCACGGGAAGTGGGGCACTGCCTAGACGCATCAGAGGGGACCTTGGGGTTCTCTGGGTGTCTGGCAGGGTCGGGCGGAGGTGGGGTTGGACCTCTGACCTGTGAGGGGAGGCCAGAGTTGTCCGGAGGGGGAAAGGCAAAGAGAGGGAGCCATCTGGTGTCTGGAGGTGGAAGACAGGGTGTCTGGTGTCTGGGGAGTGGGGAGGGGGCAGGATGAAAGGGGGGGAAGTGGGGGGGTCTCTCAGCTTCTCCCGGTGACTCGCCAGCACCCTGGTTTCCAAGCAATAAATACAAACTGTGAGCGAGCTTTGTCCAGATCCGCGCCTCCACCCAGGACGGGGAGGATGGCGGGGAATGGGGGCCAGCGCCGGCTTGCTGGTCCGCCGATATTTCATTCTCAGGGATCACCCATCCCGTGGTCCCTGACAGGCCCCAAGATGTACAGGGCTGGCTTTGAGATGAAGGGGAGGTGGCCTTGGCCCCACCGTGGTGCAAGGCCTGCTGAGCTTGGGGACCCCCCCGAACCCCTGCAAGCGTGGGCCTTCCTGCTCCATGCCAGGAAGCAGCTAACACGCACCTGGCACCCCAAGTCCAGCTCTGGCCTCCAGAGCACAGGCGGTGGCCCGCAGGTGGCAAGCCTGAAGTCTGCATGGGAGGGACCACGCGCCCAGGGCATGTGCCTCCTGCCTGCCACTGTGTGCCCAGTGGGGAAATGCGGGTCCCTGGCCTGGGGCCACAGGGTCACGACTGGGTGCTGTGTGCAGGCCCTTGCTGTGCCTGGGTCTGTAAGGGAGGGCGGAGAGCAAAAAAGAGGGGGAAATGGGGGGCTGGGGAGAGGGATGCAGGGCGGGGAGGGTGAGCAAAGGGCTGGAGCGCCCCCAGGGCCCAGCGGTGTCACATGGGGGAACGCTGTGCTGCATGGTGACCGTCTCGAGCCCACCGACCCCAGAGTCCAGGACGGTGCACCCTTTTTCCTGTTTCCCCTGGGAGCACCCCAACACATGGAGGCCTCAGCTGGGACAGGGAGACAGCCTCTTTGCCTAGCAGGTCGTGAAAAGCGGGGTGCTGCCTCCCCACCTTGCCTAGGTGTGGGCGTCCTTGCCAGCACGTAGATTCTTCACTGATCCCAGGACAGAAAGAGCAAGAGGGGGGGCCTGGTCTACCTGGGGGGCCTGAGGCTGGCCGGGCCTCCATGGTGGTCAGGCCCTGCAAGGCCCGGCTAGATGGCTCCTAAGATGCTCCCTCAACCACCCCGGACCAAAGAGGTCGTCTGCAAGGGGCCTGCCTGGACAACTGGAAGGGTCCCATTGTTTTGGAGGCCTAGGCTTCAGACACGGCCTCTCCTGCCCCACCCGACTGACCAGGGTGCAGGGAGAAGGCTGGGCTTCCCAGAGTGACAGTACGGGGCCTGACTCTCAGGATCCCCGGCTCGCCTGCCTTGCTCTTGAGCAATTCTTGCACGTGAGCGAGATGGGGAGGGCAGAAGAGAGGAGGGCCTGGTCTGCAAAAAGGGGTGATTTCTGGTGCGATTTTTCTGGTTTAAATAGGACTCGATTTTCTCTGAGAGAAGCACAGTGACTGGGGACTCCAGCATGGCTGGCCCTGAGCGCTGGGCCCTCTCCTGAACCCCCCTCTTTGACCAGACTGTGGTCCCCCAGAGTCCTGCCCCGTCTCAGCCCGCAGCCCCCACGACTCTGAAGGCTGGCCTGCAGGGCTCCACGAAAAGCCGGCTCCACACGGTGTGCAGGGAGCCTGAATCCCACATCCAGCTCGTCCCCGGCCTGCACTTTGCTCAGATCGATAGACTGTGGGGGTGGTGTGTGCACAGCCTTGCCCACTCCCCACGGCCCCCAGGCACCACAGGCCTCCGCCCACCAGCACCAGCCCCATTCTCCAGGCTGGGGTGCGGCGCCCAGACCCCGCTGGGCCCCAGCCGGCAGCAGGCCTGCCTCGCTCTGTGCCCGCCCTGGGCTTCCTCCATCCCTGTTCGGAGGGTTAAAAATAATGCATTGATTGAAACGCAATAAAGGAGCAGCATTTTCAAGTTTTTCTAAGGCACTTAGAGCACTTCAAATAGTAATGCTTTACGTGCGGTCAGCCGAAATTGCCCTCCATTCCAAGGATGTTGAATATTCAGGGGGCACACAGACCCTCTGTCATTAAAATGCGGGGAGACCCAGCCTGTGTAATAAAGTCTCTGGGGAAAAAAAAAAAAGAAAGAAAAAAAATAGAAAAGAAAAGAAAAAACATTTAAATAGACCTGGGCAGCTTTGCCCCTCAAACGCTGGAGAGAATACTTGTTTGCTAATCGCAGCTGGGAGGGGCGATCCAGACTGTCCTCTAAAACTTCGGTTGGTTTTAACTGAAGCACCTACCATTCTGGAGAGAGTGAAGGGGGAACGCGGCGAGGCGCGCAGCGCAGGGGTGACTGATGTCATCCCCAGAAGCCGGCCGCGGGCCTCACGCCCACCTTTGTCTCAGCAAAGGTTTCCTTTTCTAACTCGAAGCCTTCAGGTGAAAATAAAGCAACAGCGGCGACAGGGGAAAAAAACATTCTAGTCTTTTTTAGGGTTAACCATCAGAAGACAGGCTTGTGCTGCTTCGGCCAATCAGATGCGCCCCTGCCAGCTATAATATAGTACTGGAGACAGCCTCTCTCACAAGCTCTCCAGGCTTGCTACCATTTAAAATCAGACTCTTTTTGTCTTTTGATTGCTGTCTCCCGCCCCAACTCCGATGTGCTCCGTTATCAGCGACCAGCAGCCTGCCGCTCCAGCCCCCGTCTGGGTGGGGATCCGCCGAGAGCCCCCGCAGCAGCGGCGGGCAGGGTTCTATAGGAAGAGAAAGAGGCAGAGCGGGCGAGGGAGCTAGCAGCAAGCCGAGGAGGCGAGGCGCACGCGCGCGCGCACACACACACACACACACACACAGAGACGCACACAGACACACACTTGCGCACACTCCGCGCACACAGACCCGCACGGAGCCGGCTTTGAAGTCCCTGGGTTCCCCGGACGAGATGCTGCTGCTGGCGCGATGCCTGCCGCTGGCTTTCGTCTCGTCGCTGCTGCTGTGCTCGGGGCTGGCGTGCGGACCCGGCAGGGGATTCGGGAAGAGGCGGCACCCCAAAAAGCTGACCCCTTTAGCCTACAAGCAGTTTATCCCCAACGTGGCGGAGAAGACGCTCGGGGCCAGCGGAAGATACGAAGGGAAGATCTCGAGAAACTCCGAGCGGTTCAAGGAGCTCACCCCCAATTACAACCCCGACATCATATTCAAGGATGAGGAGAACACCGGCGCGGACAGGCTGATGACTCAGGTAGAAACCCGGAGCGCGGCGCCTTCCGGGGGCTTCGGTGTACGCGAGCAGTTCCAGACTTGGTCTGTTTGCTCTGCAGGCAGGTAGAAAGGCGATTTCGCTCGCTCCCTCCCCACCCACCTGCCTACCTGCCATCCCTTCCTCTTCCTGGAGGGGAATGGAGGTGAAGGGTCCAGCGGAGAAGTTTAGGGTGGGGGCGGGGGAGGCCGGCAGGCGCCGCGGTCCCCCGATGGCCCTGATCTGATGCGTCTTGCCTTGCCGCGATGGCCTTCCCATCCTGCCTCAGCTCTGGCTTGTAAACCGGGGAGACCTTCACTCTGGGGCGTCTTTGGAGTGGGATGGAGGGAGGGGGCCGACCCCTCCCCACGAACATGGAGCGGCTTCCAGGTCGCCGCGCAGATGCGGCCTCCGGCGTCGGACCTCGGAGCCCCCCGCCTTTCCCTTCTCTCCCGCGTGCTTTTCTCTCGCACCATCACCCGCACCCGGCTGACCCCACCGCAGGCCCGCGATCGGAAAAGCCGGGAGGCGTTCCGACACAAGGCGGGGGCTCCCGAGGCTGCTCGGCGAGTCCCTGGCTCCACGGCGACTCCACGGTGGCGGTTGCGCCCATCAGAGTGTGAATGTATCGATATTTCTTTAAGGATGCGCTTTCACTCTCCCGGGCCGCGGTACTTGAGGGGAGGGACTTAGAACTTATTGGCTTTGCATCACTGTAGTTTCCAACCTGCTGGCAGAGGCATCCGGAGAGACTAAACCCGGCGGAGGGGCTGGACAGGGGAGGCGAAGGGAAGGGCGCGCGCCTCGCTCCCTCCCACCGCCGCCGGAGAGTTCTGGCTGCGCCTCCGCGCCCGCCGCGGACGGTCTGAAACTCCGTGCACGTATAACTGAAGCTAGATATGGATTTCCTGGCAAATATAGGTCAACATCCTTTTATTGCCCTATTAAAATATTCGAGTCCTACCTTTAGGGCTAGGAGCGCACCGCCGCTGACTGAGCGGCGCGGAAGGGCGCAAGAGCGGCCAGGGTGGGGTGGCGGGCGGAGGCGCCACCTCCGGGCCCTCGGTTCCCAGCCTGAGCCCGGCCTTGCTACGGAGCCGAGAGAGGCCGCGGGCAGCCGGGGAGGAAGGGGGAGGAGAGGGAGCGTGGGGAGAGTCCTTCTCGAGACCTCGCTCTCTCCAATCTGCTCGCGACCACCTTAAATCTGGACCGTGAGGGTGGCCGCGGGTGCTTGTGCCCAGGGCGGCGCGAGCCGCGGTGGACTCTGCGCAGGCCCCGAGGCGGCCGTGCGTGCGGCCGGCAGCGGGGAGTTCTCCAGAGGGTCTGGGGCCCCGACCCGCGGTCACACTGCCGCCTCGGGAGGGAGGGGGTCTTCTGGGGGGCACTCGGAACCGGGGAGGCGGGAAGCGAGTTAGAAGAGGGGGAGCGAGTTCACCAGTCGTCCGCGAGCCGGAGGGGTCAGCGTCCGCCCGGGTGTGCGCGCGGCCCACGCCACAGAGGGGCCCCGGCCTGGCCGCCCGGCCGCCCCGCGGCGAGCGTGGAGCGGCGCACCCAGCAGACAGGCAGCGCCGCGTACTCCGGGCTCATCGATCCCGCGGCTCGGGTTTCAGCGCGCGCGGCCGGGCCGCGGCCGCAGCTCCACGCGCCCTGCGCGGCGCGTCCCGGCTGGGAGCAGGGCCCCGACGGCCGGGGTCGCCTGCACGCGGGCCGGGGTGCCAGCGCCGGCGCAGCCTCCGCCGCCTGCGGGCCTCCCGGTCCTCGGCGCCGCGCCCGAGCCCAGCCAGGTCCCTCTGCCGGCCGCCCTGCGGGGACCCGCGGGCCCGCGCCGCGACACTCTCGCCGCCGCGTGCGCGGGCAGCATTTGAACTTCTGACCTTCTGTCAACTTCCCTCAGACGAAGAAACGAAAACAAATACTTTTTTTTCCTTGGGCAGTGGCTATTCCCAGTCCCAGCGCAATAGGACGGGGGAGGGGCAGCCTCCGCGGGGGTGGGTGCGGTGGGGTGGGGAGAGCCAAGCCAGATGGTATCACAGACCCCACAAATGTCCCCCTATTACGTGGGTGGCTCGGGGGGCGGCCTGGAAGGTGCCCTTGTTTATTCTTCCGTGTCCTTCCTTCTTGTCTGGTTCTACGAGTCAGAGCGGTGGGGTGGGGGAGGAAGGCTGAGGACATGGGTGGCGCGGGGCAGGGCCAGGGTGAAGGGGTGAAGCTGGGACTGCCTCCCAGGCCCGAGGAGGCCAGGGCACTCGGGGAGCGGGCGCACCGCTGGCCCCTCGCCTAAGAGAACCACCTGGATTCTGTTCTCAGGTGCGTGTCCCTCCTCCCCTGTCTCGTCGTCGTCCCTCCGTCCCTCCGTGTCTCGCTGTGTCTGTCTCTCTAATGTGACTGCCGCCCAAGTCCCTCAACCATGGCAAGATCGTCCCCAGTGGAACTTTGAGGGCAGTTCTGGAACGCATGAGCTCTTGGTTAATATTAACTCCAGAGGGGAAGCGCAGACAGACACCCTCTCTCTCCCCGCAGGCCGCGGGTGCCAGGCGGGGTACTGGGGGCTCTGGGGGGGGGCCGCGAGGGCGGAGGGGGCATTGACCTGAGACGCCACACTGCATAGGTTTCGGGGTGCGTGGCGGCCCTGGGGCGCCGCGCTCAGGCGTGGGTTTGCCGAGGCTTTCCTGTTGGGGTGGGAGGGGTCTGGCTCTCCGCAGTGGAGGGGCGCGGTGGAGAGAGGTGTGTGTAGAGACTGGGGGTGCTCTTTGAAGTTGGAACACTCCTGCCCCCGTGCTAGGGAAGCCCTTCGGCGTGTTGGCGGTGGCAGTCCTTCTCAGGCCTCCAGGCTCGGAGCGGCTGCGCAGACGGGGGAGGTGGCGGGAGCTCAGGCGTAGGGAACCGCTCGGCCTCGGCGACACAAAGCGGCCCTGCGGCCCCGCTGGGCTTCACGGTGGCTGCACAGAGTCGGGCTTGATTCGTGGCACACGACTCAGTGAATTGATGACCGGCCTGGGCTTCCTGCCTTCGGCCCGCAGCGATCCGGCCAGGCGGGGAGCAGCGCGTCCTCGCGGCGGCGGGCCGACGCGGCGCCGCGCTGGGGGGAGCCGGGGAGGGCGCGGGGCGCCGATCGGGCCTGCCTCAGCCTGCGTCCTCGCCTGGGTCCTTCAGCTCTTGCTTAAGTGGCGCAGCTCAGGGTATGGGAGGGTGGTCCTGCACCCTCCCCATCCTGCCCTCCCCCCTCGCCAGCTGCCCGGGGGAAGCTGTTGAGAGCTTCACGTGCCCCCCAGAAATGGGAGCCGGGGTGGGACAGGGGCTCGGGACGCGGGTGTGTGCGTGTGCGTGTCGGCGGTGTGCGCCTGCGCAGCCGGCTCCACATCCCGGCTCTTAACTGACCCTGGTTTACTGATTGATTTTCATTGTAAAACGCGTTCAATCCTCACGGGATGAACTCACTCCAACTCTGCTGCTGAGTTTTTTATTTTTATTTATTTATTTTTTGAAGAAAACGGCTGGAAGGCCCAGAAACCTTCAAGCGCCGACCTGTTACCAGGGCCGCCCCCGCTTCTGCTCCCCCCACCACTTGTTGTATGTTTAACTCTACAACCATGTTACCCGTTTTTATTGCTGCCGAATACACAGGACTTTTCCTGTTGCGCAATCTGTCACATCCCCTGAAAACTCGGCAGCGGTCCGTCTGCAAGGGCGCTCCTCCCCCACTCTTTAGGAAAAGAGTCGCCCACACGATCATTAGGGTCCTTGATGGGGCGGGGTGGGGGGGGCTTCTTTCCTGGTGGGTAACCAGGCTCCAAACGCCAGCATCTGCCGGCCTGGAGGAGGCCGGCCTTGTTCTCTGCAGACATTAACTTGAAATTGTCATCCACCACCCCTTGGAGTGGCCTTTCTTGGGATGGCCCCCCTCAGGACTTTGTCATTCCCCCTCTGCTAAATCCCGCACGCCACCAGCAGCAGAGCCAGCGTCCAGGGAGTGCGCAGCCACACAAACGCACACACGTGATGCAGCTCTTTTTATTGCTTCCTTCTCTGTATGGGACCGGGGAGCAGGCGGCAGGGCAGGCCCCCAGCCCAGCCCCACGCACCCGGGTGCGTGTCCCGTCTACTCACGCTTCCTCACTCCTACCCACAGCTTCCTTCTGTTTGGGGACTGTGAGGGGGAGACTCTCCAAAGGCAAAGGGCTCCGAAGCCCCAGGCCTTCCTGCGTCCCATCCCCCACCCTCCCGCCCACCCTCCCCCCACCTCTGAAGTTTGCACTTCAAACTTGCAGGACACCATTCTGCGCCGGGGCCAAGAAAACAAGCTGGGGGAAGGGAACAGGTTAAGGAAAACAAGAGACACAATCAGACCACAGAAAAGCCGGCAAAGTTCCACTGCGCAAAGGAATGTGGCTGTCCAGATAAAGACTGTTTGTCGTCCGGCCTGGCCCTTATTGAAAATTATAACTCGCCTGGCCGCCTTGCGCAGCCAGCTCGCTCCTACTCCTTAAGCTTTGCTATCAGCTCCCCACCTCCCTCTACCTATGGCTTAATTCTCACCTCAGATAGGCATAGGGCAGGAGGGAGGGTCCAGAGATAAGGCAAAGCTTGCAGTTCCTTAAGAAGTATACATTGTGTTTTTCCTCATTTTCTGCAAAGTTGCACCCTGGGCCTCTCTCCGGCCTCCAGGTGAGGGAGGGTGTGTGCCCAGGGAGAAGGGTGGAGCCCCGCACAGGGCGTAGAAATGGAGCCCCAGCAAGGGGCGGGTGTGTGGGTGGCAAGGGGCACCCCGGGAAAGGCTGGGGGGCATGGCCGGCGTGGCCCATGGCTTCTTCGGTCCTTGTCTGAAAATATGAGTGCACTTGTTTCAAAAAAAAAAAGAAACCCATCTGCTCCCCAGGCCCCGGTGGGGACTACCACCTGGGCATCTGGGGCCCTCAGTCACCACCCAGACAACCTGCTCCTCAGGCAGACGCCCCGCCCCCACCCTGAGCTGGCCGGGCCCCCTTTCAGGCCTTGTCCTCTACTTCTCCGCACGGCCCTGGTCCTCGGGGACCAGACAGACAGCGGTGACGGTGACGGGGAATGGGCAGGGGCCGGATGGTAACGTTTGCGGGTCCCCCTCTTCTCTCGGCAGAGGTGTAAGGACAAGTTAAACGCTTTGGCCATCTCGGTGATGAACCAGTGGCCAGGAGTGAAGCTTCGCGTGACCGAGGGCTGGGACGAGGACGGCCACCACTCGGAGGAGTCGCTGCACTACGAGGGCCGCGCGGTGGACATCACCACGTCGGACCGCGACCGCAGCAAGTACGGCATGCTGGCGCGCCTGGCGGTGGAGGCCGGCTTCGACTGGGTGTACTACGAGTCCAAGGCTCACATCCACTGCTCCGTGAAAGCAGGTGAGTCCCCGCCCCACCCTCCCGCCGCCCCGCCCCCGCCCCAGGCCAGCTCCAGATCTGCCCAGAGATGGCACCTGGGCACCCACTGCCCATCCCAGGGAAAGCGAAAAATGAGGAGGGGACTCGAGGCACAGGGCCTGAGGGAACTGGATGACGACTGGCACTTCTGTTCTGACTACCCACCCCAGGAGGCTCGCCCCCCCCCAAGGACTTGTCCTTCCCCTAAAGGCTACAGGAGACTCCAGGTCCTTTGAGCCCTGTTGCAGAGGGCATATGGCTTCCCCAGCCACCCTACCTCCCCCCACCCCACCCCACTCCCGGTTTCCGGAGCCCCCACTGCAGGTGGCGGAGACAAGGAAGAAAGATGGGGGGTGTTTCCTGGCCTGGCGGGAAACTGCAGCCCTGCGTGGCTGGCCAGCCTGGCTTCAGTCCTTCCTCTGGTTTGGGCTTGAGATTCTGTGGCCTCCACTCCCCCGCCCCTGCCCCCCCTCCCCCAGACAGGAGGTTCTGTCCAGGGATAAGCCCCTGTGCTCCCCTCCCCACCAGCGCCTGCAGATTCCAAGCTAACTTCACTCACTGGCTAAGCCTTTGGGGAGAGGCCTGGTGGGAGGTAATAAACCCAGTAGTCACCGCGTCCAACATCTGGAGGCCGCAAGCCCAGAAGCACCGTCCTGCTAGGAGCCAGCTGGGCTGCCCCGCGCAGCCAGGGCCAGGGAGGCAAATCCGCGCCTGCAGCTGCGCCCGTGAGCTCCCTTCCCTGGGCCTGCAACGCCACACGCTGTTGCTGGCGAGGAACCGCTCGCTCTCCGCCCCGCGCGCGCCGCACCTCGGAGGCCGCTCTGCGCGTCCCTCCAGCTCTCAGCTGAAGCTGGCGCGTTTAGCAGAACAGTTCACACTGAATTTCGGAGGAACAGTGTCTTCCCCACCCCCTCCCCAGTTTTGCCTGTTTGTCTCCTAAACGGTGTTTTAATAGCAGATGTTAGCGGGAAAACACTTGAAGTGTCGAGACACACTTCGTAGGTAAGGAACATAGTGGCTTCTTGTCACAACAGAAAGAAGAGGTGTGGCAGGGACGGTGGGGAAGGGGTCTCGGGCGGAAGGGAAGGCGGCGCCCCAACTTCGCGGGGCTCCGCGGGGAAACTTCTGCGGGGGTCCTTTCCTCCCGCCGCGCCCGGTGCGCCCTTCTCGGCAGCTCGCGGCTGCGCTCGCGCGCGGACCCCTCGGGGGCCACCTCTGTCCGTGAGCCCCACCACTGGCAGGGATACCCCCGCCGGGGGTCCCAGAGGTCTCCGCGCAGATGAGCAGCGGGGACCCGGCCCAGGATCCCGCCGGGGCGCGGGCCCCGGGTGCGCAGAGCCGCTCGTCGGCATTTCGCGCACACGGGCCGGGGCGCGGGGGCGCTGCGTGTCAAGCAGGGTCGTGCGACTCGACGACTCCAGCTCGCCTGCGCCCCGGGTCGCATTCCGGGGGGCTACCGCGGGCCTCCAACGGCCAGGCCCGCACTTCATGCGGAGAGAAACCGATGAGAAGATTAAAAGCCCTCTGTAATTCCAGCAGGAAGATTCTTTCTCGCGATCTCTATTTGCAAAAAGCATGATCCGGGAGATTGGAATGCAAAGAAGACGGGGCCTCGGCGCCCCTCCTCCCGGCCCCCTGCGCGCCCCCGGCTCCGAGCATTGTCCTCGGGACAGTGAGCCTCAGAGGCTCGAGAAAGCGCGTCGTCAAGGGGCCTTGAGAACCCGGCCGCTTCCAGCGCTCGAGCAGGCCCCGCCATTTAAAATTCAAATACACATCTTGAGAGCTTGGAAGAGAGGCCTGGCTGAGCAAATAGCGCTTGTGAGGCCCGGGCTTCTGGAGAGCCCGCGTGTGAACCGCGGGGAAGGGGGGTGCACCTGAGCAAACAGGGAGGGGGCGGCCGGGAGCCGCGGGAGGGGAGGGAGGGGAGGGGAGAAATCGAAGTGTCCCTTCCTCCGAGTGTCTCCCATGTAGCGCACCGATCGCGGCGACAACGCTGGGCCTTTTATTGGATTTTAATTGGAAAATCCACACGAGCCCCGGGTTTTCACACCGCGGCCGGTTCTCTGGAATGTTTGTCCAGTTGCGTCAACCTCTATAACTATTTTTCACGCCCCCCCCGCCCTCGTCGTCCCCCAACAGGCCGACACCGAGGCCCCCGGCTGGGCGCGGGGGGGGGTATGGCCAGGGGCCCCGCGGTGCGGCCGGGTGCGGTGCGCACGAGGGGCGCCGCGCCCCGCGCCGGGGGCGGGAGGGAAGGAGGGTGCGCCCCGGCGCCCAAGTGAGTTCAAGGAGGCTTCCTGAGGACTCCAAGTGGAGGGCAAATACCCTCTGGATTCGTGGCGCGGCTGGGTGTGTGCTGGTTGGGACGGGGGGTGGGGTTCGGGGGGAGGGGAGCAGGGGGAGGAAGGAGGAAGGAAAGGGGTGTAACGCCAGCCAACCTTTGTCACCGCCAGTTCAGTCTAAAAGGGCCATTGGGGAATGGGTCTGCGTCGAGTTCCGCCGCCGAGGCCGTGGGGCTGGGGAGGGAGGTCCGCTCCCGTTCCGCCTGGACTCTGCCCGCTCCGCTCCGCGCTGCCGGCCGGGGCGCCGCGGGACCCAGCGTGCGCCCCGCCTCCCGCACGCGCCTCGCGCTCGGGACTCACCGCCCGTCCCCTCTTCTCGCCCTTCTCCTCGCCCGCAGAGAACTCGGTGGCGGCCAAGTCGGGCGGCTGCTTCCCCGGCTCGGCCACGGTGCACTTGGAGCACGGCGGCACCAAGCGCGTGAAGGACCTGCGGCCCGGCGACCGCGTGCTGGCGGCCGACGACCAGGGCCGGCTGCTCTACAGCGACTTCCTCACCTTCCTGGACCGCGACGACGGCGCCAAGAAGGTCTTCTACGTGATCGAGACGCGGGAGCCGCGCGAGCGCCTGCTGCTCACCGCGGCCCACTTGCTCTTCGTCGCGCCGCACAACGACTCGGGCGCCGGGCGGCCGCCGGGGGGCGCGCCGGGGCGCCGGGCGCTCTTCGCCAGCCGCGTGCGGCCGGGCCAGCGCGTGTACGTGGTGGCCGAGCGCGGCGGGGACCGCCGGCTGCTGCCCGCCGCCGTGCACAGCGTGACGCTGCGCGAGGAGGCCGCGGGCGCGTACGCGCCGCTCACGGCGCAGGGCACCATCCTCATCAACCGGGTGCTGGCGTCGTGCTACGCGGTCATCGAGGAGCACGGCTGGGCGCACCGCGCCTTCGCGCCCTTCCGCCTGGCGCACGCGCTGCTGGCCGCGCTGGCGCCCGCGCGCACGGACCGCGGCGGGGACGGCGACGGCGGGGGCGGGGGCCGCGCCCCCAGCAGGCGCTGGGGGCGCCGGCGGCAGCGGGCATCCACTGGTACTCGCGGCTGCTCTACCAAATAGGCACCTGGCTGTTGGACAGCGAGGCCCTGCACCCTCTGGGCATGGCGGTCAAGTCCAGCTGAAGGCCGGGGGCAGGGAGGGCGGGGCGGGCGGGGGGGGGCAGCAGCAAGATACAGCAAAAGACACGCGGAAAAGCGCACGGAATGAGACGTTAATTATAATAATAATTAATAATAATAAAGTAGGACAGCCCAAAGTAGACTTTAAGGAAATACAGACCCTGGGAAGTTCTGTCGTGTTTAGTTCATATATATATTTTTTGAATTTTTCGGTTATTGTTTTATTTTGGTTATTTTTTTTTCACCTCTCCTGGCTATTTATTTGTTTGGTATGAATAGATGTTTTAAATAATATGAACCGGACCTTCAAGAGCCTTAAATAGTTTGTTTCTTGGATAATTTATTATTGTCACGTGAACTGTGCTCACGGGGGAAAGATTATTTTGTGAGGCCAAGCGACCTGCTCAGAGTCTATTTTTCTACACGCCCCTCGTCCCGCCTTTCAGAAAGCGACACGCTGTATGTACTCCAACCCTCCTGTGCCGGCTCCTGCTTCTCGGCGAGTGTAAACTAAAACGTGCTTCACGGGGGTCCACAAAGTATATTTTTATACACAGAATTGTAAATTAGATTTTTGAGAGATCAAGACTTAACTGAATTACATTTCATTTTTGAAATAGTGTAAAATATGAAGATATATTATTTTTAATTTAACTAGTTTCCAAGGTAACCGCCATCTCCTCTATGGTCCTCACGGTTTAAGATTTGCTTGTCATCACCATTTTGGCCACATTCTTGGAAGTCAAGACTGTTACACACTCACACACTCACACTTTTCCTTTCTTTCTTATTTCTTTGGACAAACTGGAAGAACTCTGTTATTTTTAACTTCAAAGAATTTATTAGAAAATAATATTTTTTAAAAGCGCACATAGTGACGAGCCCACGCGGATGGAGCCTGTAGTTTGTACAGAGATAAACAAAGGATGTTTTTGCATTAATAAATTGAGAAATAACTGCTGTAAATTTACTAAACTGTATTTTTGAATATTTTGTAATAGTTTTATAGAAATAAAACGTGCCACGCACAGACTGGTTAGTTACGATGACTAAGAACTCCTGTTCCAGCCCGTTTCTTTGCTTTTCTGGCCTCGTTGTTTGGGAATCCTGGTGCTGACAGGAGCCCCACTATTATGTTGAGGTTTGCTGCTTAGACTGTGGATTCAGACCAGCTTCCGTAGGTAACCAAAGCAACTCGATTGTTTTGCGTTACTGGAGAAACCTCAGCTCTGCTTGTATTTATCGCGGGAAAGTCTTTCTACACTCCGAAGGTGGGGGGCGCTGTGCGGGGTGCGGTTCTGCTCCCACTGGACCCCTGAACTAGCACAGCCTAACCAGGAGGTCACCTTGGGACAGCCACTCGACTCCCGCCAGCCCTGCGGAGTTGCCGGCAGACCTGGCTCCCAGGCTCGGCTGCGTCTCTCTCTGCTTTCCGAAGCCCTGGGGGCCTTTTAAGACCCCCCAAGTTCTTTCCCGGAGGCTCCCCATCTCCAGTCTGTGGAGGCCCACAGCGGGGTGTACAGCCTGGCCTGGCCTCAGTGGCTCCGACCTTCCCTCCTCTGCGGTCTCGGTCACTATCGTCTCGGGATGCCAGTGTCCTCGGGCCATGCCGCTGCCTCCAAGTCCTAGCCTTGCGTCTGGAGTCGTTGTCGGGTGTGGGCTCTCTTTCCTGGGCACCTGTGGCCAGCACCCTGCGTCAGTGGTAGGCTCAGCTGAGGGGACGCTGCCCTGGCCATCGCTCCGGGAGCTCTGGTGTCTGGAGGCTACTGTCGCACTTCGTGCTTGGCTCTGGGTGCAGGAGGCTGGGCTGTGCGGGGTGGGCCGCGGGATGGGCCCCTGCGCAGGGCAGGCCCGTGCGGAGGCTGGTCCAGATGTGGCCAGTGGAACGTTCATGAACATGATGGCTTCCGTCTTGGTCCCACTGGGGCAGGTCTGGAGAAGCTGGCGGGGGACGAAGCCTGTGGTCTCGGGGGTCTGTGATGAGGGCGAGGCTTTTCCTGGAGGCCAGGGACCCAGACACGTGGCAGTGGGGGTATGGGGTGGGCTGGCATGCCCCCTGGAGCCGGCCCTAGGTTTGCTTCCACCTCCAGGCCCTCTGGGCAGGAGCGGTTTGGGTTTTTCTCTGGAAAAGACGTTTGTCGGGGCCATGTAGGTGGTTAGCGGGCTCAAGGCTTGCAACCCGTGGTGGTGCTCGGAGGCTTCTGTCCGTGGCCGTTCAGGGCTGTGCGTCAGGCGGCCGGAGGCACTGGGCGGCCCAGCGCTCGGGCGACCCGCCGCACTCGTGAGCGGTGCAGCCCGGCCCGTCGGGCCCTGGCAGGGCCGGAAGGTGCCGTGGACCCTGAGTCCTGCCACCAGCTCGGCGCAGCGAGGCCCAGGCAGCGCCCCCTCCTGGCCAGGCGGTGAGACCCGCCTTGCTTAGTCCTCTGTCCCCCTTGTCGAGATTCTTTTGGCTTTACAACCAGAATTCTCTTTGTCACGGGCGACAGAAGGGAGCCACCGCCCAGAGAGACAAGCCCAGGGCCCCACGGGGGCGCAGCCCGCTCCCCGCCACGAGGCGCCCCCTTCTCCGTCTGCAGGGGTGACCTGCGCTTGCAGGCTGCCCGCCCGCCTCGTGACGAAACGCGCCCCCCCTCCTGGCAAAAGCCGGGGTCGGACCGCACTTGAAACCGCTCTCTCTGTGGTCTGCCGTTGAATGACCGGGGATGGCACCGAGACTTTCCGCCGTGTCTGTCCTGGGGCCGAATGCCCACCCCGCCCTGTCCCCTGCCACGCGGGAAATGCCGAGCACGCGCACAGCCCACGCGCGTGGGCAAGAAAGCAACAGGGTGCCCGCTGGGGGCGTGCCAGTGTGGGGGGGGCCGGGGCGAGCCTGGGTCAGCGCTCCGGGTTCTCCCATGGCGCAGAGCAGGGGTCGGTCAGTCCGCTCAGGGGTGTGAGCGGCCCCGGGAAGGGACTTGTGTATGACTTCCTCCAAGCAAGTCGCGAAAACGCTTCGCGCGCCCCGCTGTCCCCAGGCCTGCTGCGGAGGGACATTTCAGGACGGGTGGCCAACCGCGGCCCTGCGACAAACGCGGCCCATGCGCCGCCGGGTTCTGTCCAGCCCGAGGCCGAGACTGGACTGGACATTTTTAAACGCTTGAGGACGGGGCGGGAGTCTATAGACGAGTAATAGTTCATGGCATGTGGGACTCATGAAATTCGAGACCATCGGTAAAGTCCAGTGGCCACACGCGCCGCTCGGCCTCCGCGCGCTGTCCCCGGCTCCCACCGCGGGGCTGAGCAGGTGCGTCCCAGACCCCGTCCCAGACCCCGTCCTGAAAACCACACGCCCTCGGAGCCTGAAAGATTTGCCACCTGGGTCTTTGCAGAAAAAGCCCACCACCCCCACCCTAGGTCCTGAACGGAAACCCGTGGGGAGAAGGGGCGGGGCGGTTCCGGGGCTGTGGACACTGTCCGAGCACGTGTTTCGGTTGGAATTCAGAAGATCGCCCGCTCCATCTCGCTCCTCACTGGGGGCCAGAGGGGACTCGGGAGGGTAACAGACCCTGTGGCTGGTCACAGGTAAGCCCCGATGCTGACCCAGCGTCAGGTAAACGGAACCAGCCGCAACAAAGGCGGTTCCAGGAAGCCACACGGCCCTTACTCTCCCAGCCCCGGGAAATTCGCCTGTACTCGGAGATAACCTTCTTTCCTTTTTCGGCTGAGCCTGATTTTCTCAAATTAAGAAGAAAATCTTAAAATTCACATTTTGCCATAGAAACAGGCTCCGGGTCCCGCTCCGAGGAGGCACGGAAGCTGGGAGATTGCGTTCTCAATGGGCCACGTTGGTTTCCGGGAGGAGGGCAGCTATGGGCCCAGATGGCGGAGACCCATTTAGATAAGAAGATTCCGGAATCCAAACGATGAGGACGAAGCAGAAGTGACATTATGCCAAAAATGCAAGGAAAAACCGCAGAGCCTGACTTCTGGGTGGAACTCTCTGTGTTCTGGAAGCCGAGGCCCTTTGCACCGGCACCAGCCCACATCCCGGCCCGGGCCTCCAGCCCTCCAGGCCCCAGGGGAGCTGTGGGCCCCCTTTCAGGCCCTGCAACTGACAGGCAGCCAAACGACCCATGTCTCTGAGAGGAGCCCCCACACCCACACGGTCCCTGTTTTTGTCACCTGCTGGCCATTGTCATCCGATCCCCGTGGAAGCCTTCCGGCCAGACTGTGCCCGCTTCCCTTGCTCAGAGCGGGGCCAGCCAACGAACAGGTCCAAAGGACCATGAGCCTGGCAAGGAAGTGGGGGTGGGAGGGGCTGTGGGGACGCTATATTCGCTGTTTCAGAAAGAGCCTGGAGGTGTGGGCCTGGGCATGGAGGGCCTGGGCATGGAGGACCAAGGCCTGGCCGGACCTGCCCACGGCCCCAGCTGTTCATTATTGTCACTGTGGTGGTGGCCCTTCTAATAGCTTAGTGACATCTGTGGAAGGGACACTCCTCTCTCCCAAGCTGGGGGCTCTGAGGGCTGAATGAGTCTTGGCCTGACTGCATGCTCCCGTGTCCCATAGGCCGTGCATCCCAAAGGTGCCCTGTCCCGGCCCATGCATGGGGCTCTTCCCAGGCGGTGCAGCTGGGCCCGTCGCATACAGCTTCTACTCAGCGTGCATCCAGCTGGCCCAGCTCCGGGGTCCACTGAGAACCCAGGCTCCTTCTCTACCTGCCAGGCCCTCCCCAAGTGCGTGGTGGGCGGCAGGAGAGTCGGCAGGAGGCTGCCACATCACGGGTACCAGGCGCCCCTCCTCGGGGGCAGGCTGGTCCACGATGTCCGGAGTTCTGGGAGCCCCCACAGGGCAGCCTCCTGTCCCCTGGCGCTGACCCTGGCGGCATATGCGCCAGGAGTGAAGAGCCGCAGGGAGCGAAGGGGCGGGCTTGCGGGGGTGCGGGGTGCCAGGCGGTGGCGCCTGTTCGGGTCCCGCCCCCTCGCGTCCTCTGCACCGAAGTTCTTCGATGCTGGTGGCGCGATCGGCCCTCTGCGTGATGTCCGAGCGCCCTCTGGTGGTCGCGGAGGGAGCGAGCAGGCGCTCCCTGGGCTGGCATCTGATACCCCAACAAATGTGGGAAGTACCGCCGCTGTGCAGAGGGCAAGGACAGCAGGGTCAGCCCCCAGCGGCAGTACCGAGACCTGCTGGGTGCAGTCGGAGCGGGCGGTGCCGCCCTCCCGGGGCCCCTCCCAGCCTTGTGACCCCGTTGATGCTCAGCCATCACAGGCGCCCCCAGGGCACCAGGCCTGGCCTGTAAGACAAAGGATAACATTATCATAGATGGGTGGTGAAGGGGGGGGGGGTTGTGACATGACTGTGCTGGGAACTGAACCCCGGATCTGTGGGATCAGGACTAGGGCCTCGGGGCTCTGGCTCTGTTGGAACGTGTGGCGGCCTCACACCCCATCCCTGTCCTCGGTCCTTTTACCCAGCTGGGGACCCGCGGGTCCTCCTCCCCGGGGAGGCGCGAGACCCTCACTTGGCCGCCGGCCTGGAGCCGGCCACTCGTTACCCCTCTGGGAAACGCTGTCCACGGCTTGGGGAGAGCGGACGACCCGTCGGAGGGTCACAGCAAGGACAGGGCCAGGCACGCGGCCCGCGGCCTCGCCGAGGAGCCTGGAAAGTTCCGGCCACACACCTCTTCTTTAAGGGCGCACAGTGCCCCCCACCCCCTGCCAGAGGCCATGGTGGCCCCACTGACCAGCCCTTGGGGCGGGGCCTTCACTCGCTCACAGGGAGGTGAGGCCAGGAACGCTAGGGTCCCTCGAAGCTCACAGAGCTCCCGTCGCGGGCAGGGCGGCCCCTATGGCCGTTGTCAGGCCTCACTGGGAGGCAGGTGAGACGCCGAAGAAGTCTGTCCACACCCAGAAGACGAGCTGACCGCCTTGGAGGTGAGGGCGCCCTGACCCATCACTAATGTCACACATCGGCTGTCCCCGGAGTGGCCGTGGCCCAGCCGGGGCCGGGCAGTGTCGGAGGCCACAGAAGCGGCAATGACGGAATGAACCGCGACTGGCCGGTCCTTCCGGTGTGGCCTCCAGGGGACCCCGTTGTCAGAGGGAGACGGAGCCCAGGCGTCCCCCCGCCCCCCGCCAGCCCCGGGTCCAGCGACACTAAGGACAGCATCGTCTTCACACACTCCAGGGGCCGGGGGAAAGCGCCCCGGTGAGAGCCCTCTGTCCTGGCCACGTCCAGCCAGAAACTTCCCTCGGGCGGAGCCGGGCCCCCCCACCCCGCGCCAGCCCGAGGCCACGCGGTGTCAGTGTGGGCTGTGACTGCTCTCGGCTCTCGTCCCCTCGCTTAAGGGAGAAGCGTCAGGAAACGGCCTCTAACAGGCGGTCGCTCGTCGGATGTCCGGCACACGGCCCACGCGGGAACCCCGCCTCACGACCCCCCCCCGTGGTAGGCACCGAGGGAAGCGTGTCCTCGACGCACACACACCGTGTCCTGCCGGGAGCGAAGCTTCGTGAACACCTGCGCCCTCCGCACTCTGACCCTTCGGTCTTTTCGCTCCGCTCAGGCGACTGACCGATTCCGGGACCGGCCGGTCAGTGGCGGGCAGCAGTCGTCACACCCCTGCTCTGCCTCACCCGGGGCCAGGGCACGGCGAGAGGCGGGAGTGGGGAGGACGCCTCCTCCAGGCAGCACTCAGCACCGTGCCACACTCCTCCAGGAGCAGGGAGGCAGGGGGACTGGTCGCACGGTGGCCTAGCGCTCCCGCACGCCAGGTAAAGCCCCAGGTGTGCGTCCCCGGCCATTGGCACAGCTGCCCCACGGCCCCTGCCTGCCCGCTCCCCAGCCCCGCTCTCGGCCCTTCCAGGGGCTGGAATCTTCCTTTCTCCCCGAGGGCTGTGAGGGGCCGTGAGGCTGGGGCCAATGGACCCCGGAAGGAAGAGGGAGAGGGCAGGAGCTGAGAACCCGGTGCTGGGGTGAGAAGGGGAAACTGAGTCATGCCCGGGCTGCAAAGGTGGGAGTGAGCGTGGCCCAGAGACCCTGCCCACACGGAGACGGCGTCCACCCGTCAGGCAGTGAGTCCAGTAAGTGCCCAGCCCTGGGCAACGCCGGTGGCAGAGGCGGCGGCTCGGCCCTCGCTGGGACCCGGGCGAGCTGGGGTGCGTCCACCCCCGACAAGGCCGGGGCCTCGGGGGCTCCGTAGAGACGCCCAGATCCGCTCCGTCTCCTGTCTCCCGGCTTCGTGTGAGGAGCGCCCTCTGTCATTCAAAAGAAGGAGCTCGCTTCTAAACCTGCAGAGCTGCGATGCTGCCCGTGTCCTCGGGCTGACCGTGGTCGGTGGCCAGGGCCACCCCCTCTCCGCAGCCCCCCACTCCCCCGGCGGAGCTCCTGTGGCTGCCGGGACGCCCACCCCCGCCCCCGCACCGAGGGCACAGGACAGGCGGCCAGCCCTGCCCCGTTTCACTTCCCAGTCCTGTAATTTAACTGAAGACGAGCCAGTGCGCCCCCACCACTGGGCCGCGGACATCTGCAGCGGCCGCGCAGCCCCCCCCCCCAGCAGCGGCGCACCTGCCTCCCCAGCGGTGCGCGGAGCTATTTAGAGTTGGCGCTCGGTGCTGGTCCCGGCGGCTAGGTGTTCAGTCAAAAACGAGCTTTTTTAGGTCAGGAAAATGAGTTTAAAAATACTTGCGTCTGCCTGCGAGTGTGCCAGGCGGAGGGGACAGGCTCTGCTATCTTGAGCGACAGGGTGGCTGCTCCAGATGGGCCCCTGACGGGGCAGGGCGGGTGACCGGGCTGGCACCACCCCCCCCACCCGCCACACACACACACAAATAGCACACTTGGTCACACCGCGCTCCCCGGCTGGCTCTTTCAGAGGCCCCGGCTTCTAGGAACTGGGGGCCAGCTGGCCCCGCGGCCCCTCTGTGCCTGTGACCTCGGTCCCCACGTCCACTGCAGCCCCCAGGGGCAGGCCAGGGCCCAGGGTGGGTTTGGGGAAGGGCCAGGCCGCCGCGGCTCGCCACCCCACTTGGGCCAGGCGTCTGAGGGCGTGAGCGTGGGCGTGTGCGTGCGCGTGCGGGTGAGCTTAGGGGAGCCCGTGCGCCTGCCTCTGCGTGTCAGAGAGGTGGGCGCAGGGAGAGTCTGACCCGGGGGAGGCCGGCTGCACACTGAGTTAGAGCAGGGTCCCCGACCACACTAAGTCCAGGACACCCAGGCCCGGTGACCGGGAGCCGGAGCCGGCTGTGCCGTGAGCACTACGCCCCCAGGAAGAAGACAAGCCAGCCACCTCTGAAACACCGAGCCCTGCCTGAGGACAGGGGTGCGAGGCGGGGTCACGGGCGCGGAGGCGATGGCGCGGGTGCTGCCTGTCCCGTTTCCGGGCACAGATAGCTGAGGCGTGCAGACAAGCGTGTCCACCTCACGTCCTGGTGTGCACGTCGGAGGGAGCGGGCGTGGGGCCGCCCGGCGTTTGCTGTGGCCAGGTCTCGGGAGTCGGTCAGTCCTGAGGATCTGAGGCGGAGCTGAGGCGGTGATGCCGGTGCTGGGGAGCGGCCGCACATGCAGGTGGTGAAGCTTCGCTCCCCCACCTGCCACTCACCTCCTGCTCTGCGGCCCGGGTCCTCACAGGCACTGGTCCCTGGCCTGGGGTTGGGGACCCTGCCCTAACGAATCCACTGCTTCCTTCGAGTTTCTGAGCTCGAAATGGCAAACCCCGCATCGCTCCCCGTGAAAGGGGCAGAGAGATTTCTGCCTCACGCTGAGACAGGCCCTTCGTTTCCTGTTTCCTCGGGTGCCAGCACTGGCGGCCTCGCTCTGCAGGGGCGGGCACTAAGCCGGGAAAAGGAGAGCCCCGCCCCCCAGGCTGCACGCACAGCGAAGGGGCGGGGCCTGGCTCCGGACATCCCACTTTGGAGCTCACCGTAGACCACGCCCCATCGACCCACCCACCCCAGCGGAAGGCGGACCTGGCTGGCGTGCTCCCAGGGACCCCTCCTCGGGCGCACTTCAGCGTGGGTGCCCGGTCGGCGCCCCAGACTAGGGTCTGCCCTCTGCCTCGACCTCAGCGAATCCCACCTGGCCAACGGCTTGCAGGACCGGCCCGAGCTCTGCCGGAGCGAGGGGCCAGCCTTTAGGCGTGGTGGTGGCCAGGGTCACACGGGCGGAGGCCGGGCCCCTGCCCGGAGCTGCACGGGGCGGGAACGGATTCGCCCTCTCCCCACGGCCTGTCCTGGTCCCCGCGAGTTACCAACACCTCGGGCTTCCTGCGCCCGTTGGCCCAGAATGGACCCCAAAGAGGTGGGCGTGGCCTTGCACACACGGCAGCTACCAGCAAGCGTTCCACAGCGTGTCTGTAATAGTGCAAATCTGGGCAGCGGCTTCCGCGTTCGACCCCACGGAGCGAAACCCGCTACGGTGCGTCACACGCTGGGTCACCACGCAGTGGAGCGACGACCGGAAACGCCAGCCTCGCGGGAAAACACCCACAGCACCGTTACGTGGGGACAGAGCTGGCTCCCAGACGTCGCGCAGCGCGATCCCGCTGCGTGCGTGTGCACGGTGTGTGCACGGCGTGTGCATGTGTATGCATGTGCATGGGTATACGTGTGCACACGTGCACGGACATGTGTGCGTGTGCACGAGTGTGTGCGTATATGTGCATTCCCAGAAAAAAGTTGGGCAGGGCGCGCCGACGCCCTCGGGGACTGGTGCTGAACCTGCAGACGACCTCGTCTGCTTCTGCTTATCCACATTCGCCTCGGTGACAGCTTAGCACGTCGTAAGCAAAAACAAAACATTTCGAAACCGGTTAAGAGGTCTCGTGCTCAGCTTCGCTTCCCCGCTAAGCCCACCCCAGGGGCCCTGGCCCGCCAGCGGGTCCCGGAGGCTGGCCCTCTGCTTCGTGGCGGCTTCTAGAAGCCGCAGCGCACGCCTCTGAAGGGTGGCCTGAGGCGGGTCGTTCTCGTTCCTCACAGCCAGGAGTCGTTCGAGGGGGGCCCTCGTGGGGGCTGGGGGGGGCGGAGGGCAGGACGCCCGTGAAGTGACGAGGCGTGTCTCTCCAGGCTCGAAGCCAGGGCCGAAAGGCGTCCCCCAATATTCTCAGTGGTGGGAGGGGTGCGATCCTTCCGCGGGTGGCCCCCAGGGATGAGCTGGGGCGGCCCAGAGCAGCCGCGTGCACCCCTCGGCCTCAGGCCCCCACGTGGGGGAGGAGGGCTCGGCCTCGTGCTGCCCGGACCGAGCCCCGTCCAGCTCCGACGCCCTGACGTGTGTGCGGGGTGCTGTGGGGGTGCATTTCGCCGTGTGGGGTGGCACGGGGGCCGCTGCGCTGTCCCCCGTGCCTGACACCGCAGGGACGCTGCCCGGCAGGAGCTTCGCAGGCGCTGAGCGCGTGGAGGAGCGAGCGGGCGGCAGTGAGCACGCGTCCGGGGAGCCCCCTTGCTGCCGGTCTCTGCCTCCCTGTCCCCGGAGGAGCCGGCTGCCCTGTCACAGGGCGCCATCTGCTGGCAAGTCTCGCCGCCACCACCCGCCGTCACCATGGAAACGTGAGCGCCCTCCGGCGCTCCGCCTCCTCCAGAGGGACCCCTCCTGGCTCACTGTTTTGGGGACAAGAAAGAGACCAAGGGACCCCTGACCCAAATAAGCTCGGCAGAGAAAGGGCACGCGGGAGCCCCGGCTCAGAGCAGGAAGGCCTGACGCAGGCGGAGGCAGCAGCCGCCTGGGAGTGTCGGTGGGGGGGGGGTGCACATGACAGTGGCTTCCTGGGGGCCTCGGTCAACGCGATTTTATGTTTCCAACAAAAGGGGGGGGTCTAAACGTTGGATTCACTACGGATCGCTTCTGCATCTTGGCTGTAACGTCACAGGTCACCGATGATGCTCCAAGCCTCGTGCCCCAGTGTGGCCGGCCGCGCAGTCCTTTATGACCGGCGCGGGAGCCCAGGGGACAGCAAGGGCTCTCGTGACCCCTCCACACGCCGTTGCCATACACGTTGTAGGCTGGGAAGTGCAGAAATGACATTTACTAAGGACAATGACAAAAACGGTGGAGAGAGACGTGAGCAGGGGGAGCCACTGGGGATCGCGTGACCCTGCGGAAGGCGGTGACCGTGACCGGGCGGGGGCGAGCTGGTGCAAGGCAGCCATGTGGGCGGTGCCCTCTGGCTCTTCGGAGGACCTGGGCCTCAGGCAAGCAGCTGAGGAGGATGAGCCTCCAAAGACCCCGGGGGCCATGGACGGCGGGCTGGGCAAGGTCAGGGGATACAAAGGCCTGAGGCGCAGGGACTTGGGGGTGGGAGGGTGGGGTCCTCGTCACCATCCTGTCCCCTCAACACCAGGCACCAGACTGGACCCAAGCTCGGGCTGGCTGGGCGCTTGCCGCCTGTCCTGTCCCTCAGCCTCCCGCAGGCCACACGGCCCCTCGCTCGAGGCTGCTCTGCCGCGGTGGGTCCGAGCCGGTCCTGCCCTTGTGAACCAGCAGCCCCGGGCTCTGGGCGAGGAGACCACTGACGGGGTCTGTCCGGACAGCTGGACCCAGGCCACCCACCCCGTCCACAGGCAGCACCCAGAAGTGGCAGCCACACGGCCTCCGGGGAGCTCGGGCGGGGCTGCTCACGGTGCCACTGCTCCCCGACACGTGGCACAGCCCAGGGGCCAGCGCCTCCCTCCCGTGGGGTGCCCTCCGCCGCCCGGCTCTTCAGGCCTGCCGGGATCCCCCGACTGTGGAAGTGCGATCCCGAATGGGCGCCATCGGCTGGCTCAGGACGCCTGCCATGGGGGGCCCTCGGCCACTCGGCAGCTGGGCCCATGCCAGCTGGGCCCACACCAAACCCCTCACACCTTCAGGTCCATGGGGAGGTGCCCCCCCCGCCACGAGCACACCCGCCACGGGGCCACCGCCTGACGTGCTCCCAGCACGCAGCAGCGGCCCGGGGCCCCGTGTCCACCCGACGCCTGGGGGACGCGGGCCATCTCCTACGGTCCGTCAGCCACTGCCAAGGCCAGGTCTTAAAGGCGGGAGGGACGGACCCATGGAACATGGACTGAGATGGAGGAAGAGGGCTTGGCGTCTCAATGACCACTGGCGAGGACAGCAGGAAACGTGGGGTCCCCCAAAATAACATCTTGGTGGGCGAAGTGGCCGTGCTTTGGAGTGGAGCCGAGGCTCCCGCGAGGACACCAGCCCTCCCCTTGGCAGGCCCCCTGCCCATGGAGGGCGCGGGCCCAACCACCCCACGTCGGCCACGGCCACGAGGACAAGGGTCTGTGCCCTGTGCAGGTGGGGCGCCCCGAGCCTGGCCCCAGGCCGCACGCGCTGTGACGTGCTGCCCAGACGCGCTGACGAAGTAGTGACCGTGTGACACTCACTCCTGAGGGTTCTTTCATCCCATGAAGGACATGAAGCCCTCAGGGAGCCTCACGCTGCCCATCCAAGTCCCGGGACAAAGGGACACGCGCTCACCGGGCGGGCTGGCTGGGTGGTCTGACTTCACCCGCTCCATCATGCTAACACTTCGCTCCATCATGTTAACACTTCGCTCCATCATGCTAACACTTCACAGACAAGAGGGCGGGGTTTCCGCAAGGGAGGGGGACAGTGGTGGAGCCGGCGGGAGCTGCCATCCCCTGGAGCCCCCTGCAGACACCCAGGCAGGCCAGGGAGCGCCGGACGGCCACCGCACAGGTGTGTGCACGTGCGTGTGTGCGTGCGCACATCTGTGTACGCCTAGCTTCCTGAACGAAATCCTTTTAATGATGTTTCCCGGAGTGCTGTATTTTTAAAACATCTTATTTTCAAAACAGGTTATGAATCGGGAGCCATTTGTAGCAACGTGGAAAACGCTGCCGAGCCCCTGGACGGCTGCGGCACGGCCACCGCGCCGGCGCCTGCGTGTGCCCGGGAGAGCACAGACGTGCGGAGGGCGGAGCTGGGAAAGCACGAGGCAGGGCTCGGGGTGCGCGTTTCCTTCGGAGAAACGGGAAAACGACTTGTTGTGCTTTTTTTTTTAGGCAAGGCAGCCCTTGGTTGACCTCAGAGACGGCAAAGACCTTGTCCGCTTACCATCCCTTCTCCTTTTATTTCTTCCGCCTACAGCACCTGGTCTTCCTAGGTGGTCTCCCATCCAGGGACTAACCAGGCCCGGCCCTGCTTAGCTTCTGAGATCCGATGGGATCGGGCGCGTTCAGGGTGGCGTGGCCGGAGACTGTGCTTTTAAAAACTTAAAAAGCAACTAACCCCTCCCACTGCCACCACGAGAAGAGGCGCCGTGACGCCGTCTGCTTGGCTCCGCCGCGGGGAGGCAGGTGGCCCCCTCGACCTTCACGGGGCCCGTCGGCCAGTCGGCCAGGCAGCTGGTCCAAGGCCAGCAGCTGCGCCGGAGGGGGCGCACCTGGGGGAAACAGCCCCCCCCCTGGGCCACCCTGGGGCAAGGGGGGGCGGTGCTCGTCCACCTGGGGCGGCGAGACAAAAGCCACGGCACACACAAAGGCGGAAGTGCAAGGTCTTTTATTAACACGTCTTTCCAGTTACAGTACAGCGGGAGACACATTGTTCAGCACGGAATCACACGCGATACACACAATACAATTTTTTCCAATTATGTCATACTGCTCCTCACATCTATTCCCGGTAAGGGTGTGACAGTGACGAGCGCGACGTGAAGGCGGGTCACACGGGGCCCATCACTTCCTGCAAACGTGAGCGCAGTGTGCTTGGCAGAAGACACGAAGCAGGTGAGCCCCGAGGAAAGCACCAGAAGGCTCTCGGTTTGAACTCTCAAAGCACTCCCCACACCAGAGCGGCGTCGGCCGCCCACACCCGCCGTGCGGCACACGCGTTAGGGTAGGGAGGTCACAGTCAGCCAGGGCAGTGACACGGGTCTACGGCCGGCACCTCCGAGCGGGGTAACGGGCGCGCTAGCACTAACACTGAGCTCATGCACAGAGGTCCTGCAAAGCAGAGGGCAAAACAAAGGCTGGTTAATGGCACTGCCACCCGCACGCTGCGGCCGCCTCGCACGCCCGGTCGCGCTGCAAAGTAACAGTCCAAGCGTTATTCTCTCCAACCGAGACCTGGGGAAGAAGCCACGAGTGAAAACCTGTCGAGGCAAAGGTTCGGAGGGGATCCAGCCGTCAGTGCAGTGTGACAACGGGCAGGCCGCTCTCGGTCCCCGGAGCTGAATTCTACGTGTGACACCGGCCCAAAGGGCCAGTGTCCCGCTGTCACCAAACGAGGAAGTCCATCACCAAGAGGAGGCGGGCGGGAGGAGAGCATGGACACCCGGAGTGCCAGAGGGAGGGAGCCGGGGAGGGGGCGGGGGCTGCGGGGGGCGGGGCGGGCTGGGAGGCCACCAGGACAGCAGCAGCGAGGGTTGGCAAGGCCCCACACAGAGAACCGGCTCAAAAAACGGCAAAACGCAGGCAGGTCTGGGGCCTTGCTGCTGCCAACCCTGCAAGTTAAACAGCGGAATGAGAGCCTGAGTTAGTCCTCCTGGAGAAGGGGTGGTCCCGGGCCCCCGCCTGCGGAAAGCAAAGCTGAATGATAAAGTCGCATGGTCATCCGCTCTCCGGTCGACAGCTGTGTGTGTGCAAAAACTTCGTTACGGATGCTAAGGCAGCACTGCAGACCAGAGAACATTCCCACAGCCCTGAGCGGCCTCCGCTGCGGTGCCCTCGAGCTGGAAGCAGTTTAAGGCAGTCGCGCTGCAAGGGCACCCTGGGGCCCCCTTTCTAGGGTGCCTCAGATGACTGAATACAGAACGTCTGACAGTGACACGGCTGTCTGTCCACATGGGACACAGTAAAATCTCAAAACTGCACAATCTTTCCTTTTCAAGGGCCCAGGTTTTTTTACATACCTTTTAAAGTTTATAATAAAGACACCCACACGAAAACCTTTACACTTTACTTGCTCAGAAGTAGAAGGGAAAAGCCACTTCTCCCTGACGACACCTGCTCTAGCTGTCTATCTCGACTGAGCCTCCCCACGGAAACACGGCGCAGCGAGGCGCCAGGACGCGTCCGCCGCCCTCCGCGGGCCGGGCGGCCACCGCGGCACCAGAGGTGTACCTGGGATCCAATGTGAATCAGCAGTCCGTTTCGGTTCCAGCACACAGAACCACAGGCACTTTGAGTGACGAAAAGTAAACAGGTTGCAAACAAACCTTACGCAAAATCCTTAGGATTTACTAGTAAACCAAGGCTACGCGCCTTGGGAGAGGTCTTATCTAAAATGTCCAAAGTGACACTTCCATTCACGAGTTTTAAAAGTAGTTGAAAAGGTTCATTGAACTGCTCATTAAATACAATAAAATATCTAAACTTTCCCCTAAGTGGTCTAAGCTCCTGAGGCCGCCTTCACGGGGTCTCTCTGTCCCACTTCATATCCTCATCACCCCCCCACCCCCCGAGTGAATTCCCTGTTAGAATATGCCACTTAAAAATTCCTAAAAAACCTTTCTAGTATTTCCTCTCCCCCAAATACAAGTAAACACACACACACATGGGAGGAGAGTCCACCTGAGGGAGGGAAATGAAGCCGGGAAGCCAGGGGCCCTGTAGGCAGGAAGAAAGCCAAAGTAAAATGACCCCGGGAAGAGCCAGGACAGCGAGGGAGCCCAGAGCCGCCTGCTGAGGGCGGCACGGGCCCGAGCGCTCTGGGCGCTGGGCACGCGGTCCCTCCAGGGGACTAACCAAGGGGCTCCGGGCTCCAGCGCACACCGCCCTCTCTCCAAACCTAACTCCTCGCTGGGGCCCCTGTCAGTTACTGGACTACAAGCACATCGAGCTTACCTTCAATTAGACAACAGAAATAAAAACAAAAAAGAGAACCAAACAAAAAACTGAAAGCCAAAACAATGAGGAAGGAAGGGACAGCTTCTCCAAACCTGCTCTCCGGATGAGCCAGGCCCGCCGAGTGCTGTCCGTGACAGGCCGACCCCTCCCATCCACAGCCAGAACGGCCAGTGGACACCTCCTGAGGACCCCGCCCACCCGCCGCCCGCATGCTTCTCAACTGGATGGCCTGACTCCCCTGGAGAGCCAGTGCATTGGCAGACAGGTGGTTACCAGCCCTTGTCACGACCCCTCCATTCTGCAGACCCCCGCCCACGCTGCCCCACTAGTGCCACTTCACCTCTCCCAGCCTCCCTCCAGCAGCAAAGACTTTCATTTGCAGAATTAAGCGAAATGCTGTTTGGAGAAAGACCCCTGGGTGCAAAATCTAAGCTGTCACAATTCAGAAACGCCGCAGAACCAAGTGTGAACAATCGTTTTTCCAGGATCTTTACAAATCATGATCAGGATGACCCAGAATCAGAGCGGTTTTGGTGAAGCCCCTCCCCCAGCCACTCCAGTCCTGTCCCTCCCCCTCCCCTCCCCGGTGAGGCCACAAGCACCTACTTAGGATGCCGCCTGTCCAGAAGAGGGACCCTCAACATCTCTTTCAGAAAAAAAGAGACGAGATTTCTCCTTTAGAATATCAGCATCAATCGGTTAAACAAACGTGGCCAGACCAACAGCAATGCAAGGTTACGCTCAGACAGGCAGCCAGGGGAACTGACTTTACAGCACAAAATCAAAACAAGATAATGCAGAAAGGAAAAGTGACTTGGTCCCACACAGTCACCTGCTGTATTACCTTATGGGACATACTGATATTTACTGGCTTCAAGTTTCTTGAATTTGTGAACAAATAATACACAGGTCAGGATAAATGTATTGACTTACTCCCATCTTTATAAAAATCGAATATACACACGAACACATCAACAATGATGGAACTGTATCCATTAAACTTTGATAAGACAACACAAAAGAACTAACAAGTAGCTAAGGTGTTGTTGAATTGAAAGCATTTCCAATAACACTTTAATTTGAAAAGATCTGTATTTACAGTGTGTCAACTGCCTCTGCGTCTCGTTTCAAATGCATGATAAAGAAAGAACAAAGATAATGGTTGCGCCAGATCTTCCCAGCGGTCTCAGCCCACGGCGGTCTGACCTCACTGCGAGGAGGGCACCAAAGATGGAAATGACGTGACCTCCGACTTCTGCTTCTCTCCTTCCCTGCAGCTTCCTCCGACAAAACTGACACCTGTCACTGGGCCGGGGCCCTAACAGGATCTGCCCCCGTGGCCGCGGCCACTGCGGCCAGCAGCCTCGGGCACGCTCAGCGGTGCTGTAGGGGACACCTGCTCAGGGCCATGGCTCCAGAGGAAGCCAGCGGGGTGTGTGTGCAAACAGGTGCGCACACACGTCCCAGGCTCCGGCATGACACTCAGGAGCAGCCGCGTGGTCTGCGCGGAGCAAGGCGCCCACGCGGGACCAGCACGTCATCGGTCACCAGGGGAGCAGGCTGATGCTGCGGGTCTCGAAGCCCCGGCACGCTCAGACTCCTCCAGAAAGCGGCAAAAATGGGTTCAGCTCATCGATGGCACCTAAGTCCTCACGCTGAGGGAGGGCTGGCAGCCTGCCCACCGCCCCATGCGGGACGCTTCGGGACAGCAGAGCCGTGCGGCTCCTGAGCTCCCCGCGTCAGCACAGGTCTGCGGACGCGCCGGGGCCCCGTGCATTTCTGCAACGCGCCTGTGTGTCTGTGTGTGTCTGCCTGCCTGTGAGGAGCGGGCCGTGACAGCCTGCGCTAAGCTGGGGGCACGTAGTGCCACCTCTTGAGCTGGTCACGGGCGCTCTGGGGTGGCCGAGGGGTGCCTGTGGGTCCCGGAACCGAGGTCTGAGAGCACCTGTGCTCTCCCGCTCACTGTGGCACACGCCGTGCCCCGCTCCAGCCCTGGTCACCTAGTCTGGAAAAGGAACACAGAACGTCAACCGTGCAAACAAGACGGCTTGAGCCCACATGGCCTGGGACTCGGCTCCCGCCGGGAGGCTGAGAGACAGTAGGGTGCCTGGCTGCACAAGGGACATCCCGGTGTCCCCTGACTAGCCGGAGGCACTGAGGGGCAACGCACTCCTAGCTCCCTCGATTCTACGAGTGGGTCTGACGGGATGACCTAGGTATCGAACACAGCGGGGAGGTCTGACGACGCCCTGGCCACGCACACCAGTGGCTGGTCCCTCAGAGCGACCCTGGACAGCGAGGCTCCCAGGGCCAGGGACGCAGTAAGGCACTTGTTCAGTGTTTGCCCAGAGCGACTGTCACTGAGGTGCATTGTGGGGAGCACGTGTGGCACGAGAGAAGCAGAGCAGGGTCACTCAAGGAGACGTGCGGTGACACACGCAACGGGCTCTGGGCTCCACTGTCCCCGTCAGACGGCTGCCCCTCACACCTCCTGCCACGGAGAGGGACGTGCCAGGGTCAATGCCACCTTGCATTTGGGTCTGCTGAAACGCATTCCCGCTCAAAATACCTTCAAAAAACAAAAAAAGTCAAAGCAATGATAACTGGCTTCCAAAGAATGTCATACGTGACAAGCCCGTGACGTGAATATGCCACTCTGTACTGCATTTAAGGAGGAAAAAACCAAACAGGCCTGTTCAAGCTTTGGGCTTCCTCCGCCGGGCAGGGGTGCGGAGCACCCTCGCCTTGCTGGGGAAGAGTCAAAAGGCGGTGGGCGGCCCCCTGGGAAACTCGGAGCACACAGCTGGCGCTTCGGGAAGCTTAACAAGAAGCAGAATCTGCCAAACAACTGTCACCACCCTCACACCTGCTTTCCAGGATATGCAACTGCCAATCACGGTCACCCAAATTTTCACCTGCTTGTACGAGAGCCTTCGGAGGGCTTTCTGAGAAGGTAGCGCACGTCACGCTGGGTCAAGGACACGCATCTAGCCTGCACTGAAGATAAGTGCAACCATTATCAAATATTCTTTGCCGTGGAAAGTACTCAGGCTCCGCGACGTGGACGCCCTTTCCTGAACCTAAGTCACTGTGGTCGGTCACACAGCGAGACCACGAGGAACGATGTCTACATGCATTGTGAGCACTTTGAAAACAAAAGGAAACAAAAACTGTAGTTCTGAGGTGACGACAGAATCTGAAGCTCTCTAACACCGGGCTCCGGCCGCCATGCCCGCAGTTCGGCTCCTCCGGCGCCATTGCGGGCGGCCCGGCGGCCCGGGCAACAGTTAGCAAGACCGCGCGGAGAGGCCTCGGCTCGCGGGTCCCACGCTGGCGGCTCCTCGAGGACATTCCAGAGCGTGTGTGCGGTGCAAGGTCAGCCTCCCTGCCAGAGAGCTCACTCGACGATCAGGGCCACGTTTATGTGGGACAAATCTACCATGTGCCTGCGGGGAGCGAGAGAGACAGCGGCGCTGAGCGGGCCCGCACGCTGCCGGCCGGCTCGCAGACGTGGAGGCCAGCGGGGGCAGCGCGGTGGGTCCTCAGCAAGAGAGTCCCGTCCAGAGACTCGCTGCCGAGGGACAGAGGCGCCAAGCTGAGGCGGGACGTCCGCCCTCCAGGCAGTGCCGGGCGGACATGCAAAGCGACAGCGACCTGGACAGAGAACGGACGGCAGACAGAGGTCTCCCCGCCCCATCCCCCCGAACCGCGGAGACGCCGCTACCTGTGGAATTTCTGCTGAAACGCCAAGGCGTGGGCTGGCTCCTTAAACTTAGCTATGGCCTTCCGCTGCTGGGGAAGCATCTGTAAACTCTGGGGGAAGAAAAGAGAAACACGTTAATGTCACGCCACATGCGGTGAAACATACGTACACACGCATACGCTAGAGTTAGCACGGAATCAGGGCCAGGCTGAGCTGGGGTCATCGCTAAGACAAACTACTTCTATCTCCCTGGCAATTCTTCTTACCTATCCAGACAATATACCCGAAACACCGCTTTGACAGGTCACGCCCCGACCAGCACCACGCCCTCCGAGCCAGCGACACCCTCCGCCACCTGGCCGCGTCGGCCGCCCCTCTTCCCTCTAGACCTGCTCTGAGGCCCGGCGGCGAGCAGCTCTGATGCGTCGCTCCCTGCGCGCACGCCTTCCTGTCAGGTGGGATCCATGGAATTGAGGTTCCGAAAAGACTAAGCTTGAGACAAACATTTCTCGATCTCAGTGGTTGCTATTCCCTGTGCGTGATGAGAGATGAAGGCATGAAGCCTCGTTTTTACTGTTTCCCATATCATAAAATGGCAAAACATCTGATGTAAGAAGATTTGCGTACTCGCATCTAAGTGGTTTAAACCTCGATGTGAGGAGCTAGCAGTCAATATGGCGCAAACTGCAATTAAATTCTTAAACCATAGGAAAGACTTGGATCTCAGTCAACCAAAGCGAGGAGAGGACAGTCTCAAAACCAGCTTCCTGACTGGTCCCCAACTTGCCCTGTTGCGCCCTCTTTCAAAACACAAGCCCTATTTTCTAATATAGGATTAAATTGCAGAAATTGTCACTATTCGACCTATCAAAATGACAAATACTACTGATTTAGTTTGGGCACTGAGAAAAGACACTTTGCATGAAAAGCTGAAAGGCTTATTTGTGACCAGTGGATCCTGCTTTGAAAATATGTCCTTCTACACACACACACACACCAGAAGCACGTTTTCATACGAACGCCCAATTCATCCAGAACAGACCTAAGTTAAAATTTGTCTCAAGCCTGCACTCTGACCCCCCACTGCCCCACAAAGAGCTCCCTGACATGCAGATGGGATGGCTAGATGCATCCACTCTCACCGCCACGTACTGTCCACTTTTCTAAGACCATCTTCAGACAGTTTCCGAGGACAGCTAGTCGTGCTGCTATGAATCGTGGCATGCAAGTTCACGCTGCCCTTCAGTCGGCACTTCCTGTGTTCACACTCAACCGCTCGGGGCCACACGACTGAACTTCCACGAGACACTCCCGCCACAGTGGAGCGGGCGGCCCCTTGCCCACTCGGACACGTTCCTCCTCCACCTGAAGTGAGGGCCCTGTGTGCGTGACGAGGAGCGCACAGACAAGCGGAGCTGGGCGGGGGCACGAAAAGGCTCTGCCGTCCCGCCTGGGCCTCTGCGCCCCCAACGCCGTCCCGTCTGAACCCCGACGTCCAGGTCACCACACGTGCCCGAGAGCGCCGCTTCCCTGCTCATCCACAACCTGAAGGCCGTGGACGGCCCTCCTCACCCGTGTCCCGCGCTGCTGCTCAGACGCCTCTCCTCCCGAGCCTGCCGGAGCGGTCCTGAAGCCTGGGGACAGTGCCACCCACTCACACCTGTGCCAAGGGAACTGCGGGTCCTGTGGCTGTGCCCCAATCTCCTTCAAACCTGGCAACGTCGGTTTTCTGGCCGTCCACGCCTGACGACCCTACTGCTTTCTTTCCCAATGTCCGGAACTGCAAACCACCGAGCTGCTGTCACTCGGGAAGCCAGCTCCTCGGCGCCGCCAACGGGCCGTCCCGGCCGGTCGGAGCTGGACGCGGAGGTGGTGTTCTCGCCGAGCCGGTCGCCCTCGGTCTCCAACGCGACCCTGCCTCCCGTGGCTGCTCAAAGGGGCTCCTCCTCACTGGGTGGCCGGACACGTTCCAAGGCTCTAGTCCCGCCGGGGGAGGCAAACTGGGTGGGTCCTGAAGACTCCCCCACCACCCCCCCCGCCGCCAGCCTGAGGCATGTGCAGGGGCCCAGGCCTCTGGGACGGAGGACATGGGCTGATGGCGGGCGCACCAGCAGGCTGCACCTGCTCTGGTCCTCACTGCTGAACACGCCTCCCCTCGGCGACACTTTTTCCCCCCTTTCTTTCATTCCCCCCCTCCTGGCGAACGAAGAGAGTTCTGGGAGCGCACGTGGTTTATGAGAGTCTGATGGAGAAACCTAAGCTCACAAAGGTGAAGCGCCCTGTCCGCAAGTCGCACAGCAAGAATCGGCGACACAGGACCTGCCCGCGGCCCCGTCGCAGAGCCCGACCCCAGCCCTGCGGCGGCTGCCGGGAGGGGCCTGGGAACGGCCCGGGACTGCTGGACAAGGACCGCAGACGGCGACGCAGAGTGGGAAGTGCAGTGCTGGGCGCCAGCAGGCACGGCGGCTGCTGCTGGCAGTGGTGGCTTTTCAGTTTAGTGACGGTCCCAGCAGGGAACAGTGATTACAAACTTCGCACTCCAGTGAGGAAACCGCTTTTCGGTTTTATACTGTGGTGTTTCACTCATTACAGAACAGCGCATTTTTCTTAACGTAATTCTGCGTGAAACCCAACAATTAGGGAAACAAAGATAATAAGGCGCAGGGGCCTCAGAACTACGGGTGAACTGGGCTCAGTCTTCCAGGAGGGAGCAGCAGGTGAGGGTCACTCCCCGGAGGCCCCTCTGGCGGGAACGTGTCCCTCGAGAGCACCTGGGCACATGCTCATCTGTCCGCGAGCCCACACGCCCCACCGGATGCCGGCCTCCTGCAGCACCTGCCCCCACGTCCCATCTCCCCCGAGAGCGAGGTGCCAGCCCCCGATCCCACGTGCTGCTGGTGAGAACCGCGTGGGTCTCACTCCTACTGTGCCTCCCATCTGGAATTCTGAAACACACTACTGTGCTCCAGTCGCTTCTCCCATCCGGTTATAATGCAATCTTGTCACTTCCCCTTATTCTGCAAATAATGACTCTACAAACGCCTTTAAAATGGACTGTCTAGAAAGGCCGTGTGAGGACCGTGTAAGGCAATCAGAGCGTGAGAGCACCACGCCACCAGGCTGCAGGCCACAGCCGCACGGAGGAGCCTGGGCCGGGCTGCGACAATCCTCCACAATTAAAGGGCCTGAAGGCACAGCACAAGTCCTGCCTGGGCCGGACACCGCCTCCTGCTACTACACCACACGGACGCGAGGTGGCACCACAGGCTCAAGAATCTTTTTCTTCAAATCAGGAAAGCAGAGCAGGACCAGGGTCCTCTAGGCACCGTCCCTTTGCAATACATTTATATTGTCCTGTTCTAAGAAGCTTTTTAAAATTTACACTGTCGACATCATTCTAACACTGCAAGAGCTTGCTGTGCCAGCATGGCTCTGTAAAATCACGAACGTTCGCATTTTGAGAACGCAGTGTTTAAATGTCTACACCCCCACTCGGAAGCATCCCGTGGGCCCAAGCCTGGCGAGGAACGAGCACACACTGCTTTGTTCCCAGGGCGGACAGTCAGGCCCTTACAGGAGCACTAGATTCATCGCTCCACAGGGACTTCTAGGGTGGCATGTGGGACTGACCCTGCCACTTCACTTTAAGGGGAACTAATGTAACCTAGAAAACGTCTCTCGTTTTCCTCTCTCTTTCTAATTAAAACAAGCCATTAAATAATCCAGCACTGTTTCTGCTCAGATTTACTTGCCCTCAATCAAACTTCATTTATAACAGTGATCCTCTAATTCTTCTTCAGAACAAGGGGGTGGGGAAAAAATGAGAAGAAAAAAGGTCATCCAAGAGATCTGTAACTCCAAAACGTAAAATTCAATTTTTAAGATGGCAGAGACCAAGGTGGGTGGTTAGCGATGGCTCCGGGCCCATGTTTGCAACGCGGCCACTGCACCTCCCTCAGCCAGGCCCACGAAGAGTGAGCGGCACTGCCAACCCAGACACGAACCCTGAAAACCGTCACACGCCAGGGTGTCCGCGAGAAGTGTCAGGAGTACACACAAGGGAGCAACGCCCAGACCACTAGCAGGCCCCAGTGCTGCCACTTCCCACCCCAACAGAGAGACGCCAGGGTGTGGGGCCATGACACCACTCGTCCTCGGGACTCATGCTAGGCTCTGGTTTTTTAAGTCCGGACTTCCTGCTGAACTGTGACTGACCACAAATTCTCCACCACCATTTGTCTGAGAGTCTCAGCTCAGGATTACCACATTTTAGCACATCTAAAATTCTCTCTTATGAACCCATTGCATGGTTAGCTATCTGGAAATGATGGCCCTTGAACGTGAGCTTCATGCCTCTGATGACGGAGGAGCCAGCCCTGCCCCCACCACGAGAAATCAACTCTATGAAACACAGAAGCCAAAGTTCTTGGTTAACTTTTCACTTCCACACACACAAGAAACTCAACCTGACCATCGTCTCTCTAGGGATCCGAAAGGGAGGGCGAAGTGGTTACAGGTGTTTGGAAGGACGTTCATCTGTCACTCCTCACTTTTACAATTCTCAGTAGTAGATGGAGACTTCAAACATTTTCAGGATGCATCACCTGCATCAACCCCAGCCTGAAAATGTTCCCCGCTCACTCGTGAAGAGGCCACAGCGGGGGAAAAGCAGGCATTGTGCGTGGCTCAGGATCCTAGAGCTTCCGTCAGTCACGAGCACAAAGCTCAGCATAGACCAAACGGGGCAGGGTGCTGATGGGCGCTGTGCTCAGGGGCGGCGCGTGGCAGGAAGGCCTAGAAACAGGGCTGGCACCTCGCTGCTCAAGGAAAACCAGGCCAGCCGCCGCCTGGCTCGTCACCCACAGGGCTCTAGTGCTGGACGGATCGGGGACCGCCGCAGAGGCCTGCTCCTAACGGACAGGAGGCCCAGCTGCAGGCGGCTCGGCAGACCTTCACGCGCTCAGAACCAGCCTCTCCAGAAACTGACACTGAAAGACAGTTTGCAGTGTTTCTTTCATACTGTAAAATCAAATCCAAGTTCTGCGGCGGTCAGCATGGGAGGCTGTTTCCAGAAATTAAGGACAAGAGGCTGATACTGCCAAACTTCAAAATTATCAGAAACAAAACAAGTCTGACATAGGCGAACACTTGTACGTTCGGGTACGTATGCGAACTGTAAGACGACGTGAGGATTTCAAAGGAGACTTTGTTCAGCTGGAATAATTATTCCGTAAAGTTTATAACTGAATTCTGAAAATTTCCAAATAATCCAATTCTGGGGCAAAAGCTCTGACAGCAAGTGCGCACAGCAGGTAAAGTACCTGTCTCTCTTCTCACGGTGCAACTTTAACGCGCAGTAACCGGCAGAAAGGGGCGCGACGCGGGGAGCTGGGCACCTACCTGGATGGGCCCCACCGACGTGAGCAGGCTCTTGAGCTGGACGTCGGTGGTGGATGACGACAGGCCTTCGACAGACACGACGCAGGGCTGCGGCTTGCACTCCACTACCCGCAGGTTCTGCTTGTTTGGCATCGGGCGCCCGCGGCCCATCGGCCCTGCGGCACCCCGGCCTCTCCCGTGCATGAGGACCTGCCGACGACAAGAGTGACCACTGAATGAGCACGCTTTGGGATTTTCCATGAGTAAGACATAAAAGTGAGCAAGTAACTTGGAGTCCGGGAGCTACGGATTCACTGTAGCTCTGCCCAGGATCAGAAAAGAGAGAACGTGGACATGAGACCGCGCCCGGCAGGCATGGGAGAGAAAGGGAGACCCGAGCTTGGGCCCTTCCCGACGCCCGGCACAGAGCGAGGCAGGCACCGCATCCCCGCCGCTCCGAGGAGCAGCAGGACCGCGAGGTCCACAGAACCTGCTGCAGGCAGCCCGGGGCGGGTCCTCACGGCCCAGAGCCCGGATTTCTCCCTCCATATTCCAGGCCAACCCAGTGGGGATGGGTGAACTGTGTTGGTGCCGCCCACAGCCTCCGCAGTCCCTGAGGGCCACTGCAGCACGGAACCAAGTCATTCTGTGAGAACGTGCACTGGCCACCTGAGACTTAAAAGGCAGATTCTGCAACGCATCCCATTCATCTGCAGAGCTTCCAACATAAAAACCAAAAACTCAACCCTCTGAAATCATGACATCACTGATCTAAGCTGGGACCCAGACCTCAGAACTTTTTAAAGTTGCCCAGGGTCCAAAATCACTGTTCTAAGATCTTTTTAAAAAAGATGCACAGTTGATCTTTCCAGTACTTCCTAAGTAGAAAATCAGATAAAGTGCCAACGCCAAGCACTTTCTCTAAATCAAAACTTGTCCGGCGTAGGGCGATGTGGCCAGCAGGTGGGACCAAGCGGCACCAGGCTGCCAGGTGCCAGGCTGCCCACACGTCCTTCCCAGGTCTGGCCCTAGAGTTTGGGTAGAAATGGACAAAAAAAGGACCACCCATTACATCACAGAAACGGGCAGAGAGGAAGGTGGATGGGAGTCAGAATGGGACCTTAGGCCACCAAGGGGCACCACCAAAGAGACAAACAAAACTGTAACATTTCTTAACACTCTGCAGAAGGTAATAAAATTACTCCTGTGAAGTGGTTTCTGGAAAGAACGGAAGCATATTTCAAGTTACACCAGCAAATACACATCGAAGTTGCAAGTGGCGCTGGCGGAAACCAGTGGTAAGTAGGAATCCCTGTGTTCTGGCCATTAATGACAGTCCCCTCTGCCGGATGCTCTGCTGAGAGCCCCCTCTGTGACCGTCCTCCGTCACAGGAGAGCAAACGGAGGCGACGACTAGGAAACTCGGGAGCTTCATTTATTCCTACGGCTGAAGGTGGGGAGAGGAGTCTTATTTATCTAGGGTCTTTCTCATCACATATCCAGGGACAACGCTCACTGAGGAAAATCTAGACTGGAACGAGCTACAGACACAGACTATTCCCGAAGGTGCAACTCACTGCGACTGTGTGTCTGTCTGTTGTAAAAACGGACTAAGCCTGTGCACCTTACATCATCACGTATTTATGAGCTGATATACGCGAGGCGATCTAAACACTTCACTGACACCGCTGCTTAGTGTTGCTAGCAAGACAAGCAGGTAGGATGACTCAGCGGACTCCAGAGCGTTCTAGGAGAAAATCAAGGCAGGCATTCTGCCTCTCTTCCTCCCTTGCGTAGCTTCATCAGACAAGGGTTGTCCGGCTTCTACCCAAAGAGGGGCCCTCACGGTCAGGCAGAGAGGGGAAGGCTTTGGGGGAGCTACAGAGATGCGTTGCTGGGGAGGCGGGAGGGGCGCTCCGCCACCAGGAGGAGCGGGCAAGACGCCCACTCCTCTGCTAGAGAAGAGCTTGCACTCGGCCCCTGACAGGACGCCACGTTCCAGGAGGGGTGTGGGGTGCCCACGCCCCACCTGGCAGGCTGAGCTGGAGAAGAAAGTGCCCTGCACTCCACAGGGTGAGGGAACGGGGGCCACCAGGGTCAGAGCTGCTTTCTTGGGCCGGGCACTTCGCCTCCAAAGGCCTGGGGTCCCCGCCTGCCTGCTGGGGTACCGGAAGGAAATGGACAAGCGGACGCCTGGTCCCCCCACTGCGGTGTCTGCAGAAACAGCGAACGGGGCCATCTGAGCTCAGAGCTGCAGGCACCCTGTCCTGGGCGGTGCGCAATGTCCCCGGTGACAATGCACCACGAGGTCACGAGGGAAAGCCGAGACAACAAGGGCGCCTTCAGTCACATGTCTGAGCACCCCTACTGTGCGAGGGGAACTTGGCCAAGCCCAACTTGGCTGCATGGCCTGGGCGCGGGCTCGGGGACAGGCGTACCTTCTTGGCCGGGTGGATTCCCTGGATGCTCTTGATGCCGGGCGGGCCTGCCGGGTGCATGTGGGCCCCCACCGGCAGGTGCTGCGGCTGCTGAAGGGCCCCCTTGGTCAGCGTCACCTTGCGGACAGGCTGCTGCCTCACTTCCGGGGGCTGGGGGAGCCGCTGGGGCTGGCCCTCGGGGTGAAAAAAGCCATCACTCTCTCCTCCCTGCTGAAAGAACAGGCAGCGGCTGGTCAGCCTCCCTGCGCACGGCCAGGCGACCCTCCTGGCGGCTGGTGGCTTCAGTGGTGGCACCAGCAAACGCGGGAACACCGAACCTGTCACTTCACCAGCTGCTGGGAAGGTTCTCATTTGACAGCATTTGGGTTTCGATAACATTTGTGAAATTTCAGACGCTAAGCCTTTGACTACCGTATCCACTGGAGGTCTGTAACTAAAGTCAATGCTGTTTAAGTTCAGTGCAACACTGCTGAACTTTCAAAATACTTCTCACTTAACACGCGTTTTCCATTGCATGGGTGGCGGGTGTGTCAAAATCTGCGAGTTCGCACAAGCAGCGTTTTAAACATTTAGCTCCTACTCAAAGCTAACGTGAGCCATCATCCCGACGCGTGCGGTCCCTGGCCGTGGCGCGTGTCCCAGCCCCACTTCCCCTGTGGACACTGCACTGGACACGCCACTCTGGCCCAGTGCTGCAGGCGGGGAGGACCCAGGCGCCCTTCCTCCCACGACCGGAGTCGCGAGTGCCATCCACAGCCACGGCCACTGAGCTCAGGGGAGGGACTCGGCTGTTCCAGCAAGAGCTTTACAAGGACCAGAAATGCAGCCTTTGGGTTTTACTAACGTTCCCCTCGTTCCTTGACCTTAAAAGCTGCTCCCCAATTAGGAAGCAAGCGCACATCCAAGCCACACTCCTACGCTCATGACACCGTTGGGTGGCACGTGCCTCCGGATGTGCCCGCCAGCTACTCTGTGTTAAGTGTGGCATCTTCCCAACAGGGAGCTGGTGGCCAAGAAAGGAAGCGTGGCCAGCAAGGAAGTCCGACCTCGCCCTGCTGAACTATGTCGCCCTGACGGACACGGATGCTGGAATGTGAGCAGCAGACTGACTTTTACCAGCAGCATCTCTGCTCCTGGCATAAACGGGCGCTTCCCTCAGAGGTCGGTGACTTCCTCTACACACTGCTCAGCCGCAGTCCTCCCCAGAGGGGCCTGGCACATCGGCTCAGAAGCAGCCGTGTGTTTCCAGTCTCTCTGTCCCCTGTGAACCCGTCTTCTGGAACGGTTTAACGGAGCCCGGGGAAAGGAAGGGGCTGGCGCCAGAGGGGTGTGATGAGATTTTTGTGAAAACTGCCCAAACCAATGGGACCTAAGAGAAAAGGATGAGATTAAAAATGTCACACGGGATGGGGCTCCTGGCTATGGAAGCGCGGAGAGACAGTCAAATCCTCTCCCCAACATAAGCACGTAACTGGACAAAAGCGCCCAGAACAAGCGTTCCGGAACCCGGAAACTGACGAGGTGGAACTGGAAAGGGAGCCGCATCTGTTCCTGAGCGGGCGGGGCGGGGAGGGGACCCCAGAGGGCCGACTGAAGCGCCCGGAGACACCGTCAGCAGGAGCGGCCACCTCGGTGGAGGGAACAGGGAACGCAGAGCCCACAAACCTGCCGGCCTCTGGTCTCCGTCCTGTTGGGAACAACAGTCAACCAGCCAGAAATCCGAGAAACTTAATGAGCAAACGCTGGCAGTGAAAGGGCGACTGAGGGCGCAGGCGAGCCCGCGCCACGCAGCCGGCAGGGCGCGCGGGGCTGGCAGGAGGGGAGAGCCCCAGTGGGCTCCAGGTCCCTGGGAACGATCCCTTCCAGGCTAAGAAATAAGAATAAAAATACTGAACAAAAACTGAATGAAAATGGAAAATCACCCCATCAAATCTAGGGGATGCAACTAAAGCGGTTATATCAAAGGAAAAGAGATCTAAAATCAATAACTTGAGCTTTTATCCCAAGAAGCTATGGAAAAAAAAAATCAAACCCAAAATAGAAAGAAATGATAAAACCACAGGGAAAGGCAATGACATAGTATACAGAAAAACAATAGAGAAAAAAAAATCAATGAAACCAAAAGTTGGATTTTTGAGATCGAGAATATTAATGACCCTTTAACTAAACTAACCAAGAAAAAAGGAGAGAAAACACAAATGACCAAAATCAGGAATAGAAGAGGGACTGTCAGAAGTAACATTATAGAAGTTAAAAGGATATTGTGAACAACTTGACACCAACAAATTACACAATTTAAATGAAATGGACAAATTCCATAAAAGATGCAAGATACCAAAATTGATTCAAGAAGAAACAATCTGAAAATCTAAGACACCAAACTGATCATTAAAAACCTCCCACAAAAACCCAGGCCCAAATAGATTGGCTGGTGAATTCATCATCTATTTAAGGAAAAAAGATTACCAATCTTACAGTCTCTTCCAAAAAACAGAGAGCTTCCCCACTCCTTCCTTGAAGCTGGTATTTTACGCTGATACCAAAGACACACAAAGACCTCAGAAGAAAAGACAGACACAAAGAATCTCCTTCAGGGACACATGTGAAAGAACCCTACCCAGACGCCAGCACACTGACTCAGCAGCAGAGAGAGGACCCTGTGCCAGGACCACGCAGGCTGACCCCAGGAAGCAAGGCTGGTCCAACACTGAAAATCCGTCAACACGGTGGAGACCACACTCAGAGGGGGAAGGAACACGGTGCGGGACAGCACGCGTCAGAAAGACGCTCTGCAGACCGGGGCCAGAGTGGCTGCGTCAGCCTGCTAAAGGCCGACAGCTCACGCCCGACCTTGTGATGCCCGGCCGAGTGCTCTTTCCTTGGGACCAATCCCATCCAACTTAGCCCAGACCAGTCCGCACACCCATCCCCGGGGAGCTTCTAGGTGCCAGTGACCCTGGGCTCTAACCCAGAGCCAGGACCCGGGCACAGCATATTCTAAGGCTCTTCAGTGATGGTGGCATCCCGCCAGGGCTGCGGACGGCTGACCCAGGAGGGTCCCCCGCCAGTGTTCTGTGACTCTGCCTCTACGATGCGCATCATTACTGCCTGAAGCGTGCTTCCTACCCGATGGAGGGACACCCAAATGAGCATGTGAGCACCACGGAGAGGCAGGCGGTGTGCAGGGCCGTGACCCACGGAAGCAGTGCAATGTGCATAAATATTTGGGTGATAAAAATATAACACTGTGGTGATCAGATGATTTCTAAACCAGGAACAAACATTTAGTTAATGAACACCCAAAATAACAATGCTCCTCACTGTTGTTTACGTCCGTATTAATGTCAGATGTGCATTCTGAAAAACAAAGTTCTAAATTTTTCTTTTCAGGAAAAGCTGACTTGTTTTCATACTCAGAAACACAGGTATCACAGAAAGCCTCTCCACTCGGGGCTTTCAAAGACGGCCTGAGAAGAAACGGGGGCTCACGTCGGTGCCAGTCGTGCGGAGCTGGACCTCCTCGCCCACCGCCGTCGCCAGTGCGCGAGCTCACGCACGCGGCATCGGCGGCATCGGGCCTCTCTCCTACGGCTCCCTGCGTGGGAGGCGCCCCCGCCTGGCCTGCTCACTCGAGGTGGCGGCCTGAACCAGCACCCCAGTCCTCAGCATCCCCAGGCCACGTACAGCTTTATTTGTGGGCACAGCAGTAATCACCACTATGCTTCCGGCGTGGCCACTGCTTACCACGGCGTCCTCAGAGCAGAGGACGGAATCAGGCACAAGGCAGGGGGACACAAGCTCCCGCTGAGTCAATGGTGGACACAGACGGGATGTTTCAGGCAGGGATTGTGAGGACGACAGCCCCACTCCTGTCTGCCACTTCCCGGGAAGTGAGAGCGAGCCCGAGGCCAGTTCTGCAGTTGGCTACGGTCCAGACGACGTCCACCCCCATGGCGAGGGCGGGCCTCCCATCCCACACTCAGCAAGCGTGGAGAGAGAGAGAGAGAGAGAAGGGACCAACCACCATCCGACTGGGTGACTAGAATGCTGGGCTTTAGTTTGCTGAAAACCACACGGAGCACACAGGGCTTAAATAAAACAAGAAGTGATTTCATTTTCATTTCATAAGAAAATCAAAGTTTGGCTTTGTTTCCAACTGAGAAAATAATTATTCTCTTTCAAATTAGCACAATGAAAAGCTAATTCTTGGGAGGAATTTTAAATTCCAGGGTTATTTCAGTTAACACTAGGAAAGAGTCAAAAACTATTCACCGCGAGGCTGTGGCTGGACACGTACTCTCACGCCCACACTCACGCGGATGCAAGGTGAGTGAGAATCATGCCAAACCCCAAACTGAAGCCGCCCGTTTATTTACTTTGGGGTCTTCAAATAATTTGTCCACATAGTTACACAATTGAAAGAGATCCTAAAATGGCTAGTACTTAGTCATGTAAATTCAAAAATACTGTCGATTCAAATTAAGAATTTCAGAAACCTGTTACCTTAATATAAGGAAACAACTGGTCATCTGCAGATGGCAGATTATGTTCTATTCCGAAAAAGTTAAGTTCATTCTGAAAGTGAATTTCCCCAGGGTGGCAAGAGTTCACTAACTTCCTTACACAGCAGTGTGTTCGGACACGATTGTGAATATCTTTCACTTCCTCCCAAAGAGAGGAGAAGAAAGTCTGGCCTATCTTAGACCAAACTGGAAATATTTTGTTGTTGTTGTTTTTTTTTTTTCCATAAATGCTTATCTTTTAAAGAAAACTCTAAGAAGTATGTTTAGAGTAGTGTTTCTTAAATGTAAGAGGCACTACCTGAAATAAGCTTAGGGAATACTTTTTATCAGCTTAATCAACAAAAAAATGTGGTTTGTAGCCACCAACGTTCGCAGGACAAATATATTCATAATGAACGGTTTAAATGTACAGATAAAAAGGCCCATTGATACTGTCAGGGCATCTTGCAATTTGACAGATCAAATCTTATTTTCATTCTTAAACCCCATGAAGAAGTGATATCACTGACTCGCATTCACTAGTGAGCAAATTGATTAATCCCTCTCTATAGAAATCTCAACTCTTGATTACACCTATCAGACGCTAAGCAGCATTATTCTAGAGTGACAACACTTGACAAATTCCCCAACCATTTTTCTCAGCCTTTGTGGCCCTGCTAGCTCGTATTAACCCTGATGAAAAATTAATTTTCCTTATCTTCTTCTAAACCCCAAAATCCAAATCCGCCAAACTGGCAACTCTTTCTGTAAAGGTATTATGAAAACCTCTGAAAGATTAATTGCATGTCTTCAGGTGACATTAAATTAATTTCTGTACTCACGACAGACATTTGATACCCAGCACTGAGAGGACAGATAACATTGTCAGGACACACAGAAGGACAGTGGTTAGGGTCCTGGGGAAGCCTCTCAGGAATTCTCCTTCTGATAAGGCCTACTTCCCTGTCACGGGGACGCACAGGCCTCACGGAGCGGGTTCCTATTACAGGCGACAATGCCGGGCCGGCCCCGGCATCTTCACAGGGCTCGCTCAGGACCTGGGTGATGAGTGATGGGCATGCGAGGCCGAGTCCCTAAGCACAAACACGTCCCGGGCTATGCTCTGTCCTTGCAGGAGGAGACGGAAGGGAGCAGGCGAATGCTGTCGGCCAGGCGCGGGGCGACCCCTCACCGAACGCTGCGGTGTCAGGAGGACGCTGCCCCATCGCGGGGCCCACCTGCTCCCTCTGTGAACCAGGCTCCGTGTGACGAGCATGCCACACACGCAAGCGAGGCAGTCTGAAGCGCCCTGCACACACGAGGCACAGGCCGCGCTGTGAGGGAGCCACCCGCGGGACGGAGCCCCCCACTGGCACGCACACTGGGCTTGATGGCCCAGTGACAGCGGGGCACGGCTACCCACACGCCCCTCCGGCTCCCTCCCTCTCTGAGAGTCGGCTTGGGGAGAGCCTGCACAAGGCTGGCCTGTGGATGGTCAGAGCGAAGCCCTGGGCCAGGGAGGGGCCTGGTGCCCAGGCCCTCGAATCCACAGTGCCATTCTGGTCTGAACCACAAGGCTGCGGGGTGGCCTCTGCCCGCGGCCTCCCTAGGCGACTTCCAGCTCCCGCTCCTCCGGCGAAGCCCCCATCCAGGGGTGAGTCTGACCTGGCTGAGGGTGGCCGGTGGGCAGGCAGAAGGTGGGGGTCAGGCTCTCACATCCCTGGGGGACCCCCAGCAGTCCAACCCATCGCCCCCCAACCGCTGGCCTTCCCATCAAGTTGTCCTTTACCACCTCGTGTCCCAGCCCCTCCTTCCAGGCCCTCCTGCGTGGCCCTCCGGTGAGGGACACTGGCCGTGACCCTGCCACAGGGGCCTCGCACGTGCTCTCCCCTCGGCTGAGGTGCTCTGTCACTGCCCGCCCACCCAGTCACTCCGTCAGGGGTCCCTATCGGATGCTCCAGCACCCGCGCTGTCCGCTCGCATCTGCGACAGGGCCACGCCTGAGGGTGACACTCCCGGGGCCGGCACAGCGCTGGCTTCCGAGATGCTGCTCTTTCTTTGCGGCCACACGCAGAGCCCCTTAGCCCCAGTAGGGTCAGCTGTGCCCATGTGTCACAGCTGCCCTCCCCGTACACGCTGGCGCCAACGCACAACCCGCACCTGTGAGCAACGGGGAAATGACAGGGCCTGCTAGCTGTGGCTGTCGACATGGCCTGCCGAAACGCACAACAAACAAGACCAGACCCGGAGCTCGACCCAGATGCGTCCTGCGTGTGCCAAGGGCACCTCCGTCCCTGCCGTGGAGAGCAGGCGAGCCCCAGAGACCTGGGCCCTCCCCGCCAGCCGTTTCGGACCTCAGTCCTTGCCAAAAAACATGCCTTCGCTAGCCCCCGGCCCACAGAGGGCCTCATCTGCAATAGTCAATGTTTAATCCTCTTGGAATTCCCACACGACTATCATTCAAAAAATGAACTCAACACAGCAAAACTGCGTTTTCTATTCACATCAATGACCTATTTCAAGAAACGGAGCATACGGTAGAATCCAACCGACGTGCCAGTCTCCTCCGGGCTCGTTTTTCTGTCTTTGGAATTCACTGCAGACGCACCGGCCACGGCTGAGAGGGCCCAGAAGCAGTGGCGCCCGTGAGCAAGCTGGGGCGCTCCCAGCGCGATGAGGCAGGACTGGCTGCGAGCCGAGGCTGAGAGCCACGCGGAGGACCCGAACACCCTGTGCCGGAGAGTGAGCGTGTCCGAAGGGCGCTGGAGACACATCCAGGACGGCACCAGTGCAGCCCGGCTCTCCCGGGCCAAGGGGGGACCGCTCTGGGGTCAAAGTGAAGAACAGAGGTAGGTCCCTGGAGAGAATGGGAATTCGACGCCCATGCTGCTGTAAGCGAACAAAGGCACAAGCGAGGGAGAAGAGCGCGCTACCCAGAAGGGGCATGGCAGCCACCAGCCACAAAGGGGGTGCAGTGCTGGCATTAAAAACTATCGGCGCCTCTAGGGGCAGTGAAACTGGATGTCCGCATGGTCTCAAAGTGTCTTCCCAGAATTACCGAGCAACCGCAAAGCGTAAGACTGACTCTACGGTAGCGAAACCTGGCGAGCACCATCTCCCTCAGGGAGGGACGGTCAGTGCCACGTGCCTGCTGGCGGGACACGCGAGGAAGACACGCACCGTGCGGCGCCCTCCCGCTCGCTCCTGCCAACGCTGCAGGCCTGACGCTGACCGCGACGAAACTCAAAGCACATTCAAGGCCTTCGACAAAATGCTTCGGCCTCTCCTCTTTAAACCAGGGCCAGGCACACAGGGAGAGGCGGGGGGGCGCCGTTCCGGATCAGAGGGGGCCGTAGCGGGTGCGTGGCCCTGGGCTGCATGCCGGGTTGGGGGCAGCTACAAAGGACGCGCTGGGACAACTGACGGACCTGGACACGTGCTGTGGCTTAGGCGGCGTGTATCAGTGTTAAATCTCCTGACTTCTGAACATGTACAATTAGGGTCCGTAAGAGAAGACGATACACTGTCTCCAACCCACTCTCAAATGGTTTGGGGGAAAATGTGCGTGTGTCTGTGAGCGAGGGCGGAAGGCGAGACAATGACAATGCAAGCACAGCGAAGCACAAGACAACTGGTCAATCCGACAAAGAGCACACAGGATTCTGTGTGCTGTTTCTGCAACTTCTCTTAAAATTAAATAGAAATTAAAACGCCTTCCACCCCGTGAACAATATCAGGCATGTGCGTGTCGCCTCTCCTTCCACCTCTCTAGAGAACACCTGGGAACCCCTTCTGAGCAGGCAGGAAGGGAAGAAGCCTACGAACGCAGTCCGACCCCAAAAGCGAGCTCGCACCGGCGGCGGGCCTTCTGCCGCAGCACCCGGGCGGCCCCTTACGAAACGGCAGCAGAGGACCGCCACCGGGAGGCTGGCCTGCCCGCCCGGGCGGCCTGTGCTGCTCCCGTTTCCCTGTGTCCAGCAGAACAAAGCACTGTTTACTTCGGGGGCTGCCACATTCTTCAAATATCAGTACCTCTCTTCCTCACGTTACAAGGCCAGGGTGGCAACGTTCACTGAGCTGCTCCCACGTGCTCGGGCACTGTGCCACTCTGCTCGCACGGCTGGTGACAATGGACCCTCACGGTCACTCTGGGGGAAAGCCAGCTTCAGCTTCCCGAGAAGGGGACCAGGCTCATTCGGGCCAGGTAACCAGTCACACAGGTGCACAGGACACCACGATGCAGCCACTTCAAACGTCGCCGTCCTCTGCCTGCAGACCTAATTACCTCCTGTAGTACAGGAACTTCCTGCGGCACGTGCCTGCTCCAGCTCCTTGTTCTGGTGCTGAATCGCCAAGAGCGGCTGACGATGACCACGGTAAGCTTATACGAAGCATGCGTTTTATATTTTTATACTGTTACTAGTTTTCCTGGATCACGTATTGGTTATGGACAAAACTCTAATTTAACAAGGCTGCTTTTTGGTTTCTGAAAATTAAATACTTATAAGTAGCTTTCTGAGAAATGAGCAAATGGAGAATATTTGCATATTTTAATAAAGCGGACCATTCCATCAAATAATTCTTTAAGTAAATAACACATAAATATTATTCAGGAAAGCACATGACATTTAGAAGCAGTATTTGCCCATGTGTAGCACTTCATAAGCAGCATTAATCTGTTCCTTTTGTCATCTCACCCAACGAATCTAGACAATATGTGGGGAAAACACTAAAATTCACATATGTATTGATCAGTCTCATAACAAAAGGTCTCTTTAAATTTCAAAATGTTTTCACCCTAATGTTTTAGATACAAAATTTAACCTAATTTAATTCACGCAGAAATGTTCTAAGTTACACTCGCAGCACACGGCAAGTTACGGCTTAGCCAGGACACACCGCTGCCACATTACCAGGCTGGTAGCCGTTGTGGTGGCCGGAATGTTACCTGGCCATCCCACACAGGTTCTAGAACAGGAATGGGGGATCCAGCCCCTCCCCAGCCCCACACCCGCAGCCAGCACCTGTTCGCACCCCTGAATCCTCAGCACACTCTCCAGTCAGTCGCTATCCATTGCAGCTGGCCAGCAGAATGACGCTTGGCCATCACCCTTATTCTAGAAGCCCCCTAAAAGCTTCTGCATCAACTCTGACAGCCATACACTCTCACTGGGAACAGAATATCATCTCTAACCAAGGAACAAGTAACAGTATGAGAAAGAGCAGCGGCAAAAGTAATCACTATTAAATTGGGGCAAGACGCACAGGATCCAGACGCCTAGCTCTCGCCATCACAGCTGTGTGGCCCTGGACACCTAGCACAGCCTCTCTGAGCCCCAATTCACTCACCTACAAATGGGTACACTACATCTATCTCACAAGGGTGCCGTGAGCACAGGCTAAACACGCTAACGGCAGCCACCACTGCCACCAGGTGGTGTGCAGTCAAAGAATGTGCTTCTAGAAGGGGTGTGGGAGCATTCTGAAAGGCAAAGGGCATTTGCCAAGTTTCTCCTTTGGGTTAGGGTTCATCAACTCATTCCTCACAGAAGTCTTAGCAACCTCAACCCCACCGAGACTGGAGCTTGAGGTTTAGGGACAGGAAATGACAGCTCAGGGCCCCGAGAACAGACAAGTTAACGCAGCCAGCCACCCAAACGCCGTCTTCCCGCCCGAAGCCATCGTTTTCACCAGAGCCATCGTGCACAGTGGGCACGCTGTGTCCTGGAAGGAGGGTGTCGGCCTGCTCGTCCCTGGAAAGGAGTCTCTCTGAACTGCCTGCAACAGACAGGCCACCAGCAGAGGCCGGAAGGAAGCGGAGCCCTGCTCTGTGAGCCTACCGCACACGGCCCCGGCCACCACGGCTGTGCGAGGCCCGACACCGAGGAAGGCTGTGTGACGCTCTCCCTGAGAGACGGCCACGTCCACAAGGCAACAGCTGAAACATGATCAGGGAGAACGAACGCCACTTCGAAGGCAGTACGATCGGGGAGAGGGCGGACTCCAAACCCTGCCGTAACCTCAGGCTCTGCCATCTGTCAAAACACCCGATTTAATGAAATCCGAAGACGGATTATTTGCTCATCAGTGATGCAGCTGATGCAGGACAGCACACAACAGCGAGAACTCCGCAGAGACCCACCGCCACCGCACAGGGAGCAGTGCGCCCGTGGAGTCCTGAGCGGGCTGGACACTTCCGGTCCCCCGGTCAGAGTCGGGGTGCCAAGACAATCTGCTTCCCAGGCCCCGCAGGGCCACGCCCTCCAACCAGGACCCACCAGGGCACACCTCCTGGACCGGCACTGTGGACGATCCCCTGTGCTGTCTGGAGACCGACTGCTGGAACCAAGGGGCCACCGCACGCGAACAGTGACTTAACTAAACACACCAGACGCCGGTCCAGATCAGAGGAAAGCAAGGGAAATGACAGACTGTCCAGAGTAATTCTCTCTAGAAAACCTTATGAAGACGATACGTAGCATGTTTCTGTACTAAAAGGACGTAAAGAAGTCCAGGGCGCACAGCAAAGTACAAGAAGAACATGAATTAACATACATTAATTATTTACACTAGTTATAAACTGGACACGCATCAACAACAGCCTGCACAGGCCCAGCACACAAGGTCACCCCCAAGCGCTAAGCCCCGTCAGAGCCTAACTGGCAGCCAGTTCAGCTCCGAGCTCAGCACAGCCTGGGCACTGATGCCACGTCTGCCGCAGAAGAGAGAGACCAGCAGGGACAGGCATGGGAGTCAGAAAAAAACGGGAGCACACACAGCACCAGGCGGGACCATTTCCTCATGCGCCACTGAAACAAGCCCAATTACACTCCCTTAAAAACAGTTCCTACCCACGAAAACAAAAAAACCTGGCCGTCAGGGACATACTGTTTGTTTTAGCTTAGAGAGCTACACACGAGACCTTTATCCTTTGATGTGCTGACAGCGGCCAACACGCGATGAGGAATTGTTGGAATAAACCCCAACGGTGATTTAGGACGTGCTGCTTAGTTAGCTTATTCCTTAAGAATCAGAAAGAGTTAAAAGCTACTCCAATGTCTGGCAGATAGCTGGTTTCACATAAAACTCCTTCCGCCACATGAGCACACAGCACCGCCATGAAGGACACGGGAAAAGTCCATTCCCGACCGTGGCCCCATGGCCCCTCCTGCTCATAACTCAAGGGAAAAAGTGAGACTGACAAAGTGTGCTGAAAACAAGGTCAAAACTGAAAGGCCACAGACACTGCGGGAACTGACTAACCCTTGGGTTCTCACTAAAGATAACAAATTCACACAATATTAAAATAGTCGATGGACCACAGGCCACCTGCTTATCCACATTTCAAATCACAATAGATGAAGGTGAGGAAAAACGGGCTCGGGTGGAATAAAATTAGGGGTCCTGTTGAATATGGATTTTCTGATTCATGTTATCCTATGAAAAATTTTCTTATAGCACATTTTCAGTCCACAATCCTAGAAATAAAAGCAACTGAAACTCAAGTAATCGAGCACGAAGCTGTTCTCCACCTACAGGCACAACGGGTGCCACACGTGGCCGGACGGCTGTGCCTGGGCGGCATGCGCGTCATGGGGAGCGCTCTGTCTTCACTGTTCGTGCCACGTCACTGCAAAGCCAGCGCCACTGGCTGGTTCGCTGTGAAAGCCGTGTCCACAGTCCTCCCCCTTCTCCTGCAGCTTACAGACAAGGTGCACACGGCCAGGAACCACTGACCATCCGGCATTTGCCGCGTTGTTCCCTGTAATCAAAGCGAGAGATGAGCAGCCCGTCCCTGAGTCAGTGAAGACGACGGAGCCAGATAAGAAAGCGAGTACCGCGCAGACGCGTCTGGACGGGATGACGGCCCGCGTGGGAAGCTGCGTCCACGTGCCCTCCCGAACGGGACCTGCAACGGGCACTGCTCAAAAGCGGCGACAGGAGAGAGGCATGCTCGCCTCCTGAAAGCACATGGGGCGGTCACGTGCGATCTCACTTTAGAGTGCTGGCAATTCTTTTTTTTTTCTCAAACAGGGGAAATCAGTTTGAAAAGAGAAGACAGGAAACAGACTTTGGAACAATGCTGCTCAAAAGCAGACATGACACATACATACTGTCCCCAACCCCACCCCACCCTAGTGTTCACTGACTCTAAAGCTACATACAACAAACTACCTGCTTTGCAGGTAAAGAAAATTGTATTTTTAACATAAACTTGATGACTCTACCTGAAATTATCTATAAAAAGCCGCTAAAAGTGAGAGCAGTCTAACGAAGGATGGCCGTGCGGTCCTTTCATGGGGCCTCAGAGTCGAGTGCGGGCCCCGCTGAGGGGACTGAACCAGTGGCTGTCACGCCGGCCTCCACGCCCGCACAGGCGCGGCTACCGTCCTCCCTGAAAAGCCTCCTCCGCACCCGGGACGCTCGGTGCAGGGAGCACAGACGCGAGAGGCGCCAGGGACCTCGTCAACTTACCGCCCGACAGCCGGATCACCCTGACTTTGGAGGTGACGTGTGGCCCGTCTCCACCACCGCTGTTGGCCCGGTGCATGACGGTCCTTTTTGCGCCCGGCTTGGCGTCCGGGGTCGGGCCTGGAGGGCCGCCACGCGAGCCGTCTGCGAGGGCGGTGGTGGCCCGTCCCCGTCGGGGGGCTGTGCCTGCAGGGCTTTGTGCTGCGAGGGGCGCGGGGACCGTCCTGGGTGGCCGCAGGTGCTTCAGTGGCTTCATCTGTTGTCCTGGGTACTGCATGTTAGCACCGGATGGCACAAAATTTGACGTTTTGGGCTGAATGCCGGAAACAGCGACGTCCTGGCTTTTCACGAGAAGTCTGTTTTTCACATTCGGGCGGGCCTGGGCGCCCGGGAAGGGCAGCAGCGGGGTGCCGTTGGCGGCGCGGCGGCGGCGCGGCTCACCGCGCTCGGTGGGGGCCGGGGGCGCGCAGAGCTGCTGCTGTGCCAGCCTCTCCAGCAGCTCCTTCTTCCGCGCCCCGGCCTGCTGCTGCCGCCGCAGCTCCTTCTGCTTCAGGATCTCCTCCCGGAGGCGCTTCTGCTCCTCGATCTTCAGGCGGTACAGCCTCGTCTCTTCGTCTTCTCGGGAAACTGCAGCAGAGAACAGGCGGGGTTACTCAGCGGCACAGAGCAGGGCAGCCGTCTCGCTTTATCTCAGCGAGCGAGGCTGCGAAATCCCAAAACCCCTTCATTCAAACTCTAAAACGCTCTTGGGCTCTTGGACGTCTGCTTAGAGACCTTAAGGACAGCTCCTCCCTCTGGGGACGGAGAAAAAATGACATGGCTAAAGCTAATTTGGAAAATCTTATCAGAATATTGGAAATGAAATAATGTAAATTTCCAGTCATTTACAAATTTGAAACCAATTAAACTATTCATTTATGCTATCAAAATATATTTCCCATGGAAGTGGCAACGGTGAGAGGCCGTGTGACACAGGTTTATCAGGCTCTTCTCTGAAGAACCAACAAAAGGTGGGTATCAACGACCTGAAAGGCCTGATTACAACTATTGATTTTTCGTACAGAATTTTCAGCCTGATCTCAAACTCATTTGTCACAGAATAATTGGTTATAATGAACAGCACACGTCAATCTCTCTGACCTTGAACTCGTGCTCCCTCAGAATCAAAATGCTGCCAACTGCAGTGTTGGAATATTAATGGTATATGAGGAATGCCTTTCTACATGGTCCCCAAACCATTCTCAAAGTCTATCGAAAAAACCTTTGAAAGAGTCCAGTAACTCTCATAAAAACCAAACGATGAGGAAAGCTAATTAAAAGGTAAGCATCCGTTAAAAATTATATAATTTTATTTAAAAACATAGTAGATATCCTTATCCACAGATCCTTCAAAAAACAAATAGGATTTAATCTATCTAGAGACCAGCTATTAACAAATAAACCTTAAGAATTTAGGAAATAAGACCAAAATGCAGTGCAAGACTCTGCTGGTACCCCCAGAGCCCCATGCCCTTGACCTACAGGACACAGAGTTTAGGCCTTCATCATTTCAGAAGTGACTCTGACCACCTCGGCTACCTAACTGCACGCCCAGAAGGGGCAATCCTGCAGGCGGATGAGGCCTTGCAGGGAGGGGGTGGGAAGTCACAGAGTTCCACGTGCATGGGGCAGGGCATTCAAGGGGCAGACGGCTGGGGGGCCAGGAGCAGGCCAGAGGATGTGTCCAAACACAGGAGTGTCTGTCTCAAACACAGAAGCAGTCACTTGGATGTGTCCCAAACGATCCAGAAGAGGAGTTAAAATATGTTCAAATGTATAGGCAGACATACTCCTGAACAGAACTGTCCTTTATTATATTACAGGCTGGGTGAACGCAAAAAAATAAACCACATTTGCCTAAACAAATGGAAGACATTTTAAAAAGAAAAGGTAAAACTTACACAATGACTACCTGCAAGTCCCACTTCACACACCAAGCCCGCCTGGCCCTGCAGAAGATGCTAATGGACCCTGCGTAACCAGCCAGCACGGAAAAAACAGCCAGCCATGGCTAGTGGCATGCCTCAAAGGCCACTTTTGTCGTTTTATTTAGCCACTGTCACTATACTATAAAAGCAAAGTGTATGTGACTTAATTTTCTGAACCAAATCAGTTTACATAAGTTAAGAGCTAGCTATATAAAGCCAGATGAAATTTTTAGCAAAGATTGTTTTTGTAAATTATCTCAATCCAGTCTGCTAACCTACATTATTTTTTCAAATACTGATTTTAAAACCAAAAGTCACCCTTCTTCTGATCAGATCTTGTTACGGCAGCAACGGGATGTTCTGACTTTATGCTTATGTTTCTCGTTTCTCGTTTAGTAACCGCTGTCTTAGTTTATCAGAAGAAAATCTGACTACCTCCCCCGCCCCACACAAATTTAACTGAGTGATAAAGATAAACTGTGCAAACTGGTTTTTTATATAATTAGGAAAATATGACTTGCCTATGTTTTTATCTAAGGAAACACTTTGTGCCCTTGTTTTTTTAATCATGTTGATAATGCACGATGCTATCCTCAGTCTAAGTAACTTTTATCAAGATCCCGTCCCAGGCACATAAACACAGCAGTTAAGGAAACTGAGGCCTGTCATTCGTGCAGTGATGGGCGCAGTGACTAATGCTGGATGGTGAGTCACTCCGGCGGCCGGCCTCTCGCCTCCTGCACTAGATGCCTGTGTTTGGTCAGAACCCGTTCCAAGGACACTGCCCACCTTCTGGACCCGCATTTCTAGGGTACAGACCTCAGTGGCACAGGGCATTAGACAAGCATATCCTTTTCTTTTCTAGGAGACCAGTGGCCTCAACAGGTGTGTCCCAGATTTTACTAATACTTAACGAGAGGCCAAAACTAAATCAAGGTGCAAATACGATCTCAACTGGAAACCATGTAACATACTGACTTGCATTTATTCCTCATATTTCCACCTATTTAAAAATCAGCAACGATACATATACATATATATAACAAAACCACCCTGCCCCAAAAATCTTAAAGGCCCCAAAAAAGATAGTCTGTACACCATCATTCTGTTGTGTTCAGTGTAAAACAAACAAACAAAAAGTCATAGATACCAAACAGTATACACCAGGGATCAGCTAAACTGCAGCCCGTGGGCCAAATCTGGCCCGACACTTGACTATGTCATAAGTCTGACTGGAATGCAGCCTTGCCGGCTGACATGCGAATGTCTACAATTGCCTCTGTGCTGAAACAACAGGGCTGAGTAAATGCCAGAGACATCTGGACTACAAAGCCTAAAATATTTATTATCTGGGCTGCCCACAGAACGCGTGGAGTCCACGGTGGATGACTATAACTGTGCAAAAACGTATTTTCAAAATCTTATATTGCAAACCACTGAGAGTAAAAGTGTATCTTACGTGAACACAGCTGTTAGGTTAAAAGAAGGACCCAGCTGGAAAAAGTGAGAAGATTCGGTGAACAACTTGCTGGATCAGAGTGAACTAAGAGGTACAACCTGAATACAAGGCTACCTGTTTGAGGCCAAATGTTACTTTTTAATTAAAGAAGCAGTCCTACCTCTGGTTCCGCCTTCGCGTCTTCTTTAGGCTGAACCCCGGGGCTCGCCGGCTTGCCCTTCACGTCTGCCTTCACCTGTGCGCTCCTGGACCCCGTGCCGGGCCTCGGGGGTGGCGACGTGCTGGTCGTAGGCTTTACCTGAGCTGCAGGTGTGGAGGAGCAGCGACTGCTACTCATTTCCATGACGTGTGACGGTGCTATTGGCAATTCACGCAAATTACTGTTCCTTGGAGCCGTTGGCTGCATCTGCTGCATCGGCCGTTTGCTCACGTTCTGAGAAGTCGCGTTCTAGCACGAGAAAAAAGAAATTTGAATTACAACAGGAAACCTGGGAGGAGGATGTAGAAAGGCACAGGAATAAAAGATGTGGGAATCATTCTAATCAGCACGTGACTTTTCTTTTGAGGCGGGGCGAGCAGGCACTCTTCCTGCTGGTCACGGCTTCCTTCAGGCATGACTGTCCCCACTCTGCGCGGAGCGCACCCGGCCGTCGAGGACGGGGCTGGCAGAGGGACCGCACCCGCCCGCACAGGCTCCGCGTTATGGGGCTCACACCAGGAACCGCAGCTGTGTTGGTGCCTGAGTCTGGGGACTGACCTCTCTCACAGAAAGGACGGAGCCGACACACGACTCCGTGTGCACGAGGAGTGGGCACCGCCTGTACTCGGTCCTAAATTTAAGCACGAAGAGAATGAGGCACTAGGTCGGCGTCTGAAGAAAACCCATCCCCGGGAAGACAGAGGTGCCCGCGGGCTCCCCCAGAAAGCAAACTCCTGGTTGTGTTCATCCTCCGGGCTCTGCAGAGACCCGACCCCTGGAGTCTGTGGACACGTGGGACGCCGGCGGCCTCGGCGGAGACTGCTCATTAGCGTCGACTGACAGCTTCGGGCACCGGGCGGGCAAGCAGTCTGCCACTGCCCTGGGTCACAGGCCACCCCTCTGCCCGGGTCTGCACATCCTTCCCTAGTTCTCACGTCCCTGTAGTCTCAATGTGACTTTAAGAAAGAAAGATGCTGGGACAAGGAGATTTGAGACCGAAAGTAGCTAAGTGACATGCTCGAAGCTCAAGGTCACAGGGAACAGCACAGAAAGAAAAAACACCCAACTCCCTCACCTGACGGCCTAGACCCCTAGCCATCGGGCTGTTTACGGAGGGCTAGCTGTCCGGTGGAGGACAGGCTGCGACAATGACCACTGCGGTTTACCTTGAAGGCGTAATGCGCGCGTCCACCTCCTCCCACGGCCGCCGCACACGTGCTGACGGGCCCCGCGAGCGAGCTGCCCTCCCACCATTGATCACAAGCCCCACGCAGCCCCGGCAGCAGAGGACCCCATCCCCCCTCTTGAGCTCATCTGCTTGTTCACTCAGAGCCTGAGGAGACAGCGCTAACCTGTGCATCAGACACAAGCCACTGGCAAAAGGTAGTGACTGTCACTGGAAAGTATTTTCTTAAGTCAAGTCACATGTCTATTAATTAATGGTGTCGTCACTACAGGAACATCTAGATGTACAAAAGTAAGATGCTGAAGTAAGTAATGTAAATACAGCCTTCCAGGCACAGAAGAGAAGCTATTAATGTCTGTAGTGAAGAAAACCGAGGTCCTAAGCAGCTGTCAGCGCGCACCCCGGCTCCCGAGCTCTGCCCCTGCCGTTCTGACACCTGAACGTCGTCACCGGAAGGTGGCCGGAGCCCGGTGGACACTTACGTGCCGCAGCCCCTGGCGCTGGGGGCACTGCATCCGACTGCTGCTCGGCGGGGGCTGGGCCGTCTGCAGGTGCGGCCGGAACTGGGGCTGCGACAGGGGCATCAGCGGCGGCGGCGGGACGGCCAGGTGGTGGTGCTGGTGCGGCTGCGGCTGCGGCGGCGGCTGGTGCTGCGGGGGCGGCTGCAGCGGGGGCTGGAGTGGGGGCTGCTGCTGGGGCTGCGGCTGGGGCTGGTGCGGAGGGGCAGCGGGGGGTGCAGGGGCCCCTGCCGTGCCAGAGGAGACAGAGAGGATGGTTATAAACAGCTATGCTAGTTACGTCCCGATTCAGCCACTTCTTAAACCCCAACACCAGAAGGACACTTGAAGTGGCACAATTTCATTTTAGATGTGCTGATGAAGGTGACACTACATTAGTTCCAAATCCTTCAACTCCTGAAATTCCAGGAATTGGTCCTCAGAAAGTCCCCGAGGTGGCCAGCATGGCCTCCAGGATGCTCCCTGCAGCACCGTTTCCAAGACCAAGGCGTAGACGGCAAAGCGTGTGCAGAAACGTCAGCCCAAAATGCGGCCTGCACGGCTCGTTCACATGACCTTGGGGATGGCAGCACGGGGACAGGGAGGACCACACCACCGGTGAGCAGGGGGAGCACGGGGACCAGCAGGCTGCACTGAAGAGGCCTGAGAGCCGGCACTCGCCGGCAGGGGCTGCCTCGGGAACCGGCTCGCTCAGCATCCTCTTTAAATGCCCGCCAGTTCTCAGACCTAAACGTGTGGTCACCGTGTGGTTTTCAGCAAAGGAGAAACAGAAAACCGTTCTAGCCTACTGTACACCCTGAACCACCACCATCTTCCTCCTCTCACGTTAGACACAAACCACACGTGCTCTAAATTGCTGACTCACGTGTTCCACTGTCATCTACTTTAATAGTGAATGTCAAGTGCAGGAAGCAACGACCTCACAGATATCACGGCAGCCCGTGAGACACGGCCCGCCAGCAGAGGGCCCGCCACTCTCTCTAATAAGGAGGGGATGACCAGCCACCCTGTGTCCTCCCTGCAACGACCCCTCCCCCCACGTACTGCAGAAGCAGAATCCCATAAAGGGTTTTATCTCCACTGGAAACCTTCTACGATTCTTCCAGCGATGAGCAAACTTATTATCAAAATGTGTCCTAATTGTATTAGCAGTGCAGCCTTTTAAAAATCTGAATACTGAATTTTTCATTTCCCAAAAAGTGACCACCACTTTTTCCATTTCTCCTATGATTAAGGAGATAATCGACACAATCAAAAAAGTTTTCTTTAACAAACAATACGTTTAACACCTGCATTCTCTAAATAAACCCCACATCTTCCCCGACCAGCCTGAGTGCGACGTTCGTTCTCTGAACAGCCAGGTCCCGGTGGCAGGCACAGCCATGCGTACCTGCAGGTTAGGCTGCGCGTGCGTGGGCAGGAACGGCTGCCCCGGGCCGGGCAGGAACGGCTGGCGAGGAGGGATGAAAGGCCGCGTGGCAGCTGCGCCCGGCTGGCTGAAGTGAAGAATGCCCACTGGACCCGGCGGCTGGAGGGCGGGCCTCCCGGGCCGCTCTCTGGGGAACACCGGCTGCTGTCCTTGCTGGTTAAACGCTGGTCCGGGCTGAGTGAACGGTAAGGGACTGGGCGTGGGCACGGGGTGACTGCTGCTAAGAAGTGTGGGAGGAGGGGCGGGGGAGGAGGGCTCCGCTGCTCCAGAAAGAGATGGCTCGGGAACCTCGGCTCACCTGGAACAGAAGAGCGGCCGACGTCACCTCTGGTTACACAGAGCACGCGGCCCATGGAAGAGCGGTTCAGACACCGTCTCCCCACAGACCGAATTACGTGGTGCCGGCGTGCGGATGTGTGAGAAAAATTCTAGATTCTGCCTTGTTTTCCCAATTGCTTCGTTAGCCCTTGTCTATAAATGATTCCCTCCTTTATGAAATTTGCACATTTCAGATACTGATCATGTCCAATTTTGGCATCTGAAATTGACAGGCATGTCTGCCATCTGCAAAAACCTGACACTTAACAGAACCTACTGGGCGCTCAGTTCGGTTTACAGGAGCCACGGGTTCAGGCACGCCACGTGGTACGGCTCTGTCCCATTGCCCCACGCCCCCCTCACCTCCTAGGAAGAACGGGTCCCGCTCCTGGGGAGGCGGTGGGGCTCTCCACTGGTCCTGGAGAGGAAGTCGGGGGGGCTGGCTGAAATTGTTGGGAACAGGTCCAGGGGTGTGCTGTGGGAATTCTGGAGGGCCCTAAAGAACAAAAGGGAAACAGGATGAAAGGGAGGAAAATAATCTGTCATCCAGAAGTGTGTGCACGGCCCCCAGCTCTCCTCTGAAAACACCCAGCAGCAGCCCGTGCAGCTCCCGCTCCCCAACACGTGCAGCCACGTGGCACAAAGTAAGCGACTCCGCCACGACGAAACAGCCAGACGTCAAAACGCAGCGTCTGAAAATGATTCGTCTTTCGATGTTCCTGACGTTCATCTTCTCAAACATGCTATCCTCCAACCGTGAGCTAGAGCTATGAAGCTGCTTTACTTCAAAAGAATAGAAACAGAATTTATACCATGAAAAAATCAGCACTCTAGCAAAACAGGAAAATGCAGAATAGTTAAGAAACCATATTGCAAAGAAATAGTACACAACTGGATTTCTTTGGATAAAATATTCTGAACTCTATTAAAAATTAACATTTTCAATAACTACATACTACTATGTATACAAACTAAAATTATTTTTCAGTTGGCCTTTTCAAGAATTCGATTTTAAAAACACATCGTATTGGCTTAAGAAAGCCTCACTTTTGTGAGGCATATGAATAAAGAAGTCCTCACAATTTTTTTCACTTTTCCAGAAACAATTCACTAACTATACACATCACCAAAATAATCTGCATTTAATAATACCTTGTTCTTTCAAACTTAACCAGCATTTCTCAACTTCCAAAAATCACACTCGTTCCTCATAAACTTAAAATTCTGATGCCTTTTCTGTCAACTTATTACTAACACAATTAGCCATTCTCTCTACATGACATCACTTCGTGACACGGAAACGCTCCTGCCTACTACACTTGCCTTCCTTCTCTCTTCGAAAGTCTGCTCTGCGCGTGGCGTTTTAAGAATGTGCAGAAGGGACACTGGCATGGACACCACAACCCCTCAGGCCCACGGCTACGTGACGAGGAAATGATGTTTCAACACAAACACTAAATCTTCATAAAAACACAGACAGCTGGTACTTATTGAAATATATGAAACACAGAGGCTCCAAGCTTCAATTCATATAGTCTTTTTGTCTATTACTTTAGGTGAAATCAAGAAAATTCTCACCTTTCTCAACTCTAGATAAAGACATCAATTAAGATACTACCAAAGCAGTGTCAGTAACTGCGAAAGGTACGATTTATGATGAGCAAACACACAGCATACAATCACACTGAATCAGAAAGCTTTCCTACCCCTAACAAGTGTATACGTTTCACACCGTTCGCTTGAGACTTGACTGATGTGATGCTGCGATACGGATATTCTTCAATACTTCACATTTTACTGTGATAACGGGCTAGCGGTCGCCTCCGCTGCACGAGGCGGTCCTGCGCTCACTCGCTCTGGGTGCGCCGGGGGCTCCCATGGGCCTGCCTTCTTGTCCTCCACTGCCACACCCTTCCCTCATTTTAAAAATATTTTGTTTACATTCAGTGAAATATGTAGTGTGCATCTGCATGCATATTTCACCAGGTAACGTAAACAGAATGTTAACAAAGTGTTTACTTATAAAATTTAGCATTAGCATTCTCTCTTTACTTTTGTATAGCTTTCTCTCACATATTACATGTGTTTCACAAAATGTGTTTTTAAATCATCTTCGAAACTCTCTGAACGATAATAAATTAGCAAGCAAGGTCCAGTTATTTCAAAGAACTGTTTAAACCCTTTTTCTTGGAGCAGCACAAAAAACAATATTAAAAATTGCCTGCCCTCTCTGCTTTGCAGCAAGGTTTAACTTTGCCTCCAATTCATGCAATTTGCTCACCCTCAGTAAAACCCATTTTCAGTTAAATAGCTTATTTCCTTAAACCACTTCAATATATACTTGACTGGCCCTCTTCTGGGGTCAGACACCAGGAAAGAGTTTCAAACAGATAGCTACAGAAAGGACAGAAAAGACAGAAAAGATTTATTAAAATGATTTACATCTAGAAATGCAAAACCCCAAATTGAAACTATGCTACCAAGACACTGAGAAGGGACAGCGCCATGGCCTAAAACAAGCCACTGAAGTCAAAGTTAGAAGAGAGTACCGACATTTAAAGTTTTTTAAAGTGAAAAACAGCTCTTTTCATGACGCTTTAGCTTACGAGTTAGTAAAATATTAACCCCTACCCGAAGACAAAATATTTTCCACGCTAAAGTGTGGTAAGTGGCGTCTCTCTTCCCACGCTGAGCTGCGGCCCCTTAGGGGAGACGTGCGCCAGCCCAACACACGTTTGGGGTGCACCTTGGCAAGCCCAGGTACAGAAGTGGTCCACTGGCAGGACTGCCGCTGTGGGCACGGTCCGAGGGGACTGGCCGCAGGGCCTCAAGCCAGGCCGAGGCCTGGGACGCTGGGTCCCTCCCTGCTCTTGGACCACGTGAGCTGAAAGACCACTCTCGCTGCATCTGGTCGGATTTTTCGTTTAAAAACCAGGAGTGCCTTGCCGACCGGAGCAGAGGCGGGAGGCGCCACGCTGCCGGCCAGTAGCTGCATCAGTCCCCACTGCCAAAGGACCCGGGATTCTGCTCACAATGAGAAGATGCGTGGAAGCGGCTCCTGACTTCTGTGGCCTGACCGATAGACATGCTGTCTTCATCGTTCAACACAAGCAGCCCTGCACCGGGCTCACGGAGCACTGGAAAGCTCTCTGTGGGTTCTGACATCTGTAGTTATTTATAAATTCCACGACTGCGTTTCAGTGCAGTCACGTGGCTGCTGCCCCGGGCCTGTCCTCACCTGTCCCCCTCCTCATGGGGTAGTTCATTTCTAGCCCCCCCACCTCACCCCTGCGACAGGCTCTCTCATTACAGATGAGGCTGCGTGTAACTGGGAGAGCGGACCGGCTCCCCACTGCAAGCAGACGGCCTGCCGAGCTGGGATCTGACTCCGCCGAGCCGGGGGAAGCGCTCTCTCCCTAACCCGAAGCCCCTTCCTCCTCTTCTAAAAGGCAGGTGCTGCCCAGTTAAGAGAATGGACTCAAAGGGAGACCGATGCGGTCGATGTGCAATAAAAACTCCCGCTGTCTGAGAACGAGGTACATTACTTCTTGAGTTCCTAAGCACTTTCAGATTTCCTGGGAATTAAATATTCATAACTTCTAAAGATACTTTTTTGGTATTAAACTGAAAATATATTGGGATGGCATATCTTACTCCCTTTGGAATTTAACACTGATTTTCATCTCTTCTTCAAACTGTCTTTTCTTTGATCAATTATCCATGCGCTGTCTAACCACAAACACACGGGCACTCGAATGTTGGCATTATATAACCGATTCTTTCTTCAGTAGAAACATTTAACCATAATTTTCTTTACTCAACGTCCAGATGACGCTCTACCACCAAGGCATCCTCTAGCACGGGACAAGAGGAAGCAGGCTCGGCACTGGGCTGACGGGCTCTCTCGGCCCGTGCCTGCCAGTCTCCCACGCTCCAGCGCGGCCCAGAGCACGTGCCTGGACCCCTTTGGGTCTCAGTTTCCTGTCTGGCAAAGAGGGGTGATGGGGTAGTGCCTATCTCATGGGGGACAGTGACATGCGTGAAGTACTTAGGACAGTCCCCAGCAAATGCAGGCGTTAGCATTTCTCCACCACGTTTTCGCAGACAGCATTCCGCCATAGATGCAACGTAGAGCTTCTGACAACTGCACGTTTCCTTATAAGGTGGAAGACAAATCAGCAGATCCCCTTCCTGCGTTCTCGTTCTGAGTTCAAGCCAGAAAGCCTTCACAGGTGAGTGCCACCAAGTCCTACAACTCTCCCTCCTCAGTCTCACTCAGCTCCGTTTCCACGCCTCTCTGCCCTTCGCTAGCAGGTCCACGAGGGCTGAGACCCTGTCCGCTTCATTCACTAAAGTGGTACCACGCGCGGCACAGAGCCTGGGACACAGATGCTCACCCCTGTGTAATGGACGAGTGAACTGCCCACTAACAGCAAGGGGTCCCAGCCCCACCGCACACCGAGAAGAGAACCCCGCACGCTGAGCAGCGCGCTGCCCACAAAGCGCTGGCGGGCAGTGCATGGCCGGACGCTCCGGGGAAGGAGGAGAGGTCAGAGCCGACTGACGAGACGCTGGGCCAGGAGCCTGGCTCTCGGGCTGCGCAGACCGGGGACGCCCCCGGGGCACGAGGACGGAGGCGGTGCTGGGATGGACCGAGCCGCTCGGGCTCCGCTGCAGCACTGAGATCGTCTTCTTGCACGGGGACGACTGACGACAACACGGCGGTACCTTCCTCACCCAGCGACCATCTGCCCGTCCCCGGAGAACGCAGGCGCAAGGGGAGCCTGGGGCGCACGCCCCACACTGCCGTCCTGGGGCGCGGGCCGGGCCGCCTCCCTTTCTCGGCTGCAGGTCGAACCGCGGCACTGCCCAACCCCACGCGGGGCCCTGAGGAAGAACAGAAACGCTGGGCTCCTCCCAACGCGGTGCCCAGCGGCGGCATCGCTCACTGCACGGCGTCGCCGCGGCACTGCCACAGCAGCGACCCGGACCGCGAACGCAGCTTCAGCCCCTCAGAACTGCTCTCCATGAGCCGGAGAACGCGCGAGGGAAAGAGAAACAGAACAGGGCCACGTTTGCATAATGGTGAACTTTATCATGCCAACCACGTAACACGATGCAGGTGCAGCTGGGTATCTACAAATGAAATAAATATATAAAGCCATTTATACAATGTAAAAATATCTACATTTTATTTTATACAAATGTTATAACATTTGTATAAAATAAGTCGCTGACAGCGGCTTCTTGGCTGTTATCGGCACTGCCTTTTTGAAACAGAAGAAAAATTTAAGTTATCAGGTGCCATTAAGCTCACAGCACCGTTTTTTTTCCTCACTGCCTCCTGTTTCATTTTCTTGGGCACAGATGTCACTGTCTTTCTCTTTATTTACACAACTTAAATTTGGGCCACACAGAACAGACTCCGAATCCCTTCCCTAGTATAAATTCCCTCTTCTTCCTCAGTGACAGAACAGCGACACTGAGCCCAGCCCCTGTGACGAGGTCCTGGCCAACGGTCTCCCAGCTGGCACCGTGGGGTACAGCTACCTCTGCCGCCCTTGGCCTCTCCCCCGCCCCCTTCTGCCTGGAATTTGGTAGAAAAAAAAAATTGCTTCCGGATAACTTCAGAGAGTAGCTACACCAACTCAGAACTCACTCACTTTTACATAAAAAACAAAACACAGTTTTTAAAGTTGCCATTAACTGAGTCTTCTTACACACGGCCTCTTTCACGTCCTGACTGACAAATCCTTCGTAAACACAGCGGCAAGAAACAGGCAGAACAAATGACTTTTCCTGATGAAGAAACTCAGGTTTACAGAGGTATAAGCGAATTATCCAAAGTTATGCTATCAAAAAACAACTCAAGGCACGAAGCACATTTTCAGATCCAGTCTATAAAGTGCTCTTTCCACCACGGCCACCGATCTGCTGCCACCAACCTGCCTTCAAGTGACGCCGCACAAAGCCGCGGCTCAAGTCTGGCGCACTCTGCCTGGGGTTCTCTTGAGTCCTTCGCTTAACGGCCTGTCTGGTCTCGCAGGGTGTGAAAAGCAGCGATGCCCCACCCACCACCAAATGTGAACCATTCGAAAACGGCGACGGCTCTGAACAGCACCAGAACTTTTGGCGCTATCATAATTCCACCTTTTGAAAGAGAAGGCTACCTTAATCCTTTCAAATAACTGCCATTTTGCTTTTCTTTATATCTCTTTAAAAAGCCAAGGTATTTTATCATTCTCTTTCATTTAATTCTCATACAAATTGTACTTTCACTTTTTCGCATCTCTGGTTGGTTAATTGCAGGATGTTATCTATATTAATCCCATTCAGGAAGAACTGATAACTTCGCTTAGAAAAAAAAAAAGATGAAAACTTTGCATAAATTGCTTAGCACAAAGTTAATCGTATAATGCAAAGAATAAAGAGGCTCTAACAGCTATTATATGACTTATCAGCTTCCCTAAAAGGGTCAGTTGCTATATTTTAATAAGACTAATTAAATATCTTAACAATGTCATTGAAACTTCATGAATCTTTCAATAAATTACAACCTTCCTCTACATGTTTTCATTTCTTAATCTCACTTAAAATGCAAAGAACTATATAAGAAACCAACAGACACTTAGGAAGGCCTCTCAGTTAATTCTGATTAAATGGGTTAAGTGAAAAGAATAAAGACTCCAGTGACCCCTGACAATTAAAATCATAGCCCTTTATCACTGTGCTAATCCTCTTATTCAGTACTTTCTGCAGATTCCTTTTTCTTTCAGGTTGTACTTCACACATTTTCTCAGAAGGTCCTTTTACATTTGCAGACACGTTCTGCCGCTCTGAAGAAGCGGATGCCCCGTGCCAGGATTCATGCGGGGCGGGGGCTGCCTGCACTGACGCCGCGATGCCAGCGGTCCCAGCACTGGCACTGAAGAACGCCCTGCAAGTCGCAACATCTCTTCGGCACAAAATACTGCTTCTTATGAACCAACTAAAGACGAATTATTTACCTTATTTCATAAAATGAAAGCCCTTGATTCCTGCACCTCGCCCCCACCCAATGACAGGCCCTACTGTGGCCAACTTTTCCACTTCAGCACTTAGTAATGGTCAAAATCTTATGTCGCTATGATTCAACTTACTAGATCCAATTACTTTTACCCAGTTTGCTGAGGTGTATGCTGCTGTTAGGAGAAAGAGAGAGGTACAGCACACTTTAAGACTCAAGACTGCCCTGGTTCCGACCCTCCTCCTGCACCCATTATGAGAACTTCGGCGACTGAACCTTCCCAAGACTCGGTTTCACCATCTGTACAACGGAGTAAATGACACCTGCATATGCTGAACACAAGCCCTGAGCGAAGGCTGGATACAGTGATCGCTCGACTTTTCTCACTGCAATTCATCTAACAGTGAATGCGCTAGGAAGACGGGACGTCCTCATTCAAAAGAGGACTGATTAAAAAAGAAAGCCCGGTATCAGCTCTACCAACTGAAAGCACAGTCTGCTTCTTTTAAAATTCGTGGATGTGAAGACACCGACCACACAACCCAGAGTCCCACTCCTAGCTCCTTACTGACAACTATGAGCACACTGACACCCTTGTACAAATGTCTATAGCAACATGACTTATAACAGCCAAAGACGAGAAATAATCCCACAATCCAAACGGGGAATGGACAAACTGATACATCCATACAGCAGAATAAGGATTATCAAAAAAAAGTGCACACCACTGACAGGTGCCACCGGGTAGATGTGCATCCCTGTGCCGAGGGAAAGCAGCGAGCTGAAGATGAAGCATGGCACGCTACCGTCAGTCTCCAACACGATTCTAGGGACAGGGACAACCCGGTGGCCGTAGGGGCAGGGGTGGGGCGGGGGCCGGGGGCGGGGCCTGACAGCGCTGCGCCTGTCCTAGCTGTGGCGACCCCACAGCGGCACGCCTGCTGGAACTCACAGACGTGCACGGCAAAAGCGCTACGTTTCTGAAATTAAAAAAATTCTAATCTTTTGGAAGACGTGCTTTCAGGTGGTTTATAATAAAATAAGGCCTCTTCCAAAGTGTATCTTAAAAATGTATCTAAACAGAACTATAGGTCTTCAAAGACTCCCGGGAAAATATTTTTTAAAAATTGGTGTGTTTCGCAGGACGCATCACCATCAACAGGCCAGAAATCTTCTCGGCGCAGACAGGAGTTTGAAGACCTTGAACCTTTACGTTCTTGCGCACATTTCACGGGCTGAGTTATTAAATAACGGATGGGCAGGCTGCACTCAGAGGTGAGTCTACTACACACAGCACTGCAGGTACCTGGGGTGGGGGGTGGGGGGGGCCTGGGAAAGGGCTTCACTTCAACGTAACGGTTTTACTCAGTCAAACGTTACACGAATCGGCGCATCACACACTTTTACAGTGTGACTGGATGGGTCCGTTACTGCACAAGAAAACCGATTTACGTATGGCTTTCTAGCGTTACACGCGTGTACCCCACCCACCTCACTGCGCCCAGCAAGCGCAATGTGCCCTGGCAGGGCCGCAGTCCAGGCGACGGGGTGGGCACCTTCTAACCACCACGTTTGGTGGCTGGCGCCGCAGTGCTGAGCTGCTCCTGCTGCAGATGGGAATTCACTGATATGATTAAATTTGATGGTGTGATAATGTATGGTAATCATACTTAATCAGAAACCCACCAGCAAACGGAGGATGTTGGCTATTATGTCACCCGCATTTTAAACTGCATTCTCTCCCGGCGAGCCTGACAACATCTGACAGCTAGAAGGGTCTCATCCCGCGTTCGCCTGCTACTACTCATAGATGGGTCTGATAGGAGAAAATGCCCACTTCAGCGCTAATAATTACAAGGCACTGCAGGCAAGTAGTAAAAACAGGAAGGGTTCAAACGAAAGACTTTTTTCCTAGACGGAGTAAAGTCTGGATTCACATCTGCGAAGGCTCTAATCAGAAAGAAATGTAATTTGTGCAGCAGTCTCGTCAAACATGATTTGCATGAAACGCCATATAAAACACATTCAGTAACTGTCAATCACCACCACCTGATGCCAAGCGCCCGTCACATGGAGACAGAACGCGGCCGGACCTCCCTGCGAGGCCCTGCGACGGCACAGCGCAGACGCAGGGCTCACTGACGCGGGGCCACTGAGCCATGCAACCGCTGAGACTGGTTTACACTTAAAAGTATCGTTTTGGGTTTTGTTTTTTTTAAACATTTTTTCACTTGAATTTAAACAAATATCGCTAAGAATTATTCGGCACACTACATGGTACTTCACTGGCTACCCTGGAAATAGCGGCACCGACCCAACACACCAGCGCAGAATGAATGACTGCGCAGGCTTTACACTGCCCCAGCGAAAGATCTTTACCACACGAGGGACTCGGGCGTTATTGCCACACTTAAACAACAGCAACAGCACTGACGCCGAAAACGAATGAGGTTAGCAGACTCTCAAAGCAACACTTTACAATAAAATATTGTTAATCAACATTTTAGTGTTATTTTTTAAAGTAGGTAAACTTTAAAAAGAATAAACATCTCTTTGAGTACAAATACTAACTGAAAAAATATAGAGAAAAAAAGGACTCTATATTAATGGCAGAAACAGCAAGGGGCACCTCTGTGCAAAGAGAAACCTAGCAGACTACTCAACACGTAAAACAAGACATCTGGAATTAAAAACAGAATTCAGACGATCACAACAATAAAAGCTTACTTGCATGAAGAATAAACTAGCCTTCCCATCCTCACTGCCCTACAAAAACAAACAAAAAACTGTTCTGTGGAATCCCATTCAAAGGTCCTGACTTGAAGGAAAAGTGGACCGGGGATTGGTAGGTGGCTCAACAGCAAGACTGGATGGGACAAAAAGGAGCTGACGTGGCAGGAAGAACAGTCCTTTAGACAGCACCTCGAACTCCTAAGCAACAGGCTCACTTCCTGGGCCAATCGGCTCTTGTAAGTACTCACCACCTAAGTACTGAAATAAAGTTCCACTTGGCAGCTTTATACTCCGATATGAAAATGAATATGGAAAAGATTTATTCTAATATGCAATCAATTGAAATATACTTCCAAAAAAAAGATTCATAACTCTGATTTGAAGAAAGCAAATCGAAGTCGTCCTGGGAACAAAAGACTGAGGGAGAAGAAACTCTGAGGGCAGCGCCACCGGCTGTATCCGTGACTGACCTGTAGACGGCACCTGAATTATAAAGCGCCTCACAGAGCTCTGGGGGCCGGGGCGTAGGGGCGGACCCTCACCTGGCCGACGTAGATGCCAATGCAGCCGAAGCAGTGACGGCTCGATGCCAAGAGCTAAAGCAGTAGTTTCTAAAATGATCAAAAATAAGGACCCTTTTCTTGAGTTTGACATTTGAATATTTGTTTTAAAACCTGTTTATTCAATTCTTTAAGTGAAGTTCATTAACAGGCTATTAAAACATTTGTTTTGCTATATTAACTGTAGCCTAGAATACCATATTTCGGCCTAAGATTTCAATTTTTAAGCTAATTTTAAACAATTCTGTGAAAACTAGTGTCTCATATTAGGTGGCCAAGAATTCTGTGATTTTTAATTGAAACACTAAGGCATTATCACTTATCACAATTTCTAGGATTCTAGTTCTAAATTAAGAATCTCTCTTCATAAAACTGTCAAACAAAATGGGAAGAGAAGCAGTACCTTCACATGAACACCAACTGCACCCCAATCCCTTTAAAAGTGGGACGTCTAGAGGCCCCTGTGTCTGTCCGCCCTTCTTGCTCTGTAGTCGGCACGGGAGAGCTGAACTCCTGTAGCATTCAAGGCAAACTCACATACTCACCCTTGAAAACGACAAAAAGTAAAAAAGTAATACGTGCCTTTCCCTACATCACCCACTTTATGTAGCTCCTAGTAAGGAGCAAGGTCAGCCAATACCGGATTCTGTGCACACTCACTCGACTACCGTCGATCTGCACGTCTGTGCCCGAGGCCCAGGGCGGCTCCACTGGGCACAGCGTGACAGGGACGCCACAGAGGTGCACCACAGCCCGAGCCAGGCACTCACACGGCACGCAGCACGACGCTGGCGGCAAGAGCAATGGGAGTCACGGACGGGCTGAGGCTGGGGAGAGGCAAGGTCACAGTCGACATCGCCCGCTCCCGCCCTGCACATTTCTGCAACGCGCAGGTTCTGTGTGCCCAGAAGGCACACCGACTCAGACGCGCCCCACGATGACCCCGCAGCGAGGCTCCCTACCTGAATGCTTGTTCACACTCGCACACGTGCGTTCCCTTCACAAAGTACAGTTTAACTCGGACTGCACATGCGCCCCCGCTGGAAAGCACAGGCCGCAGGGGCACTCCGCTCAGCACTACAAGAAAGCCCCAGCTGTGTCAAGCCCACCATGACCTGTCTTCTCCGGTTCGCAACCTCACCTCAGGGGAATCTGGCTCAAGCGACCAAGCTGCGCTTCACGTACCCACATCTGGGCCACCTGGTGGCTCAGGTACGAGCTCCACCAGAGCACTCGGCCTGAAAGGAAAAATCACAGGATGTTCACAGAAATGTGTCCGTTAACAGCAACGAGTTGCATCTGGCGTCGTAGAAAGAAATAAAAAGAATTCTATCAAAAGAAACATGGCCTAGTAAAGCACAGATGGCCTAGAATTAATCCCCCTTCTGAAAATATTCTGGTAGACGTTTAAAAAACATAAACTGCTACTATATTTTTTAAAAAGTTGATTCCATGTCAATTTCCTCCAAAGGAGACTGATTGATTATAGAATTAAACCCAAGTTCACTGTAGCTTCAGCTTAAGATCTAGCATTTCAGACCTTAAAAAGGATACACGTTAAATAGCAATAAATAACAGCTAAAAAATATTTCTCAAATGATATCACCCACGTGACTAATTTCTAGCCCAACTATTTCCTATCACCCATGCACACTTCTGGGCTCAAAAACAGTAAGACAAAACATACAACTTGCAGAAATTCTGCCAAATGAAGTTCAACAATATTTGCTATTCTCAGACTGTTCTGTAACTTAAAATAAGTTCCATTTCTCACAACAAATATTCTTTTATTAGCTTCTTGTAACATACTCAAGTATGAGGTTTGCTTCTTCTAGTATTAGATACAATTATATTTGCCCAACTAGAAAAATACGAGTTGATGAAATTGCAAATGATTATTCTGATTTTATATTAGTAAACACATATTTACAAAAACACTAAGATGAGATTGTTTTTTCTTAACCTACGCTGCTTTTTCACATCAAAATGTATCCCTATAAAACAAACAAAACATGAAAAAAGTCCAAAAATAAATTTAACAAAGATGCCCAACACATATGCTTTTTTGCTGAGTACTCAAAACGTTATTAGTGCTTTATAAGAACTAGCAGTTAAACTACTCCACTAGAAGAAATATATCCAGTGACGAAACTCATACAAGCTTATCCTGGGGTAATAAATTAATAAATCTTAGCTATTTAGACAAGTGCTTCGAATAGGAAATTGTACTCAATAAATATCACCTAATTTTAAAAAGTAGTTTTTAGAACTTGATGAGTAAAGAAAAAAATAGTTAATGTAAGGGAATGAAACCAGTAAGAATCAGTTTCAGAAACCATATTATAATTCACAAATAACTACAAATCAAATAAGTTTCTAAAAAAAACTCAACCTTAAATCCAATACTGACTTTATTTTTGAACAATCGTCTAGATCTTTCATTAAAACCTTTTTGCGAAATGCTATATATAATATATTTACTGAAGTAGCAAAGCTAGGCTCAAATAAGTCATTTAGGTATTACTGCTTGATCTAAATAAAAACTACATTTGTTTTGGATACAAATAACATTAAAATTTTATTGTCTGGTTTACTGTCTGTCAACATTGTTTTTAAAAAGAACCTGCCCTCACTGATTTAATAAAACCATGAATCAACTACAAATCAAACCAAAAACTCAAATAAACAAAGTTTGATTATTTGGTTACTCAGACAAATACAACTATTTAATGGACATTTTTCTTCTAGGTAAGCCGTCTTAAAAGAATAAATAAAATTATGGAAAGTGTGTGTTAAAATATAAAACCAGTGGCTCATTAAGACTTTTGAGGGTTTTTTTTTTAAACAAGAGAGCTCATCATTATACCCTAAACTTCATACACACACCCACATGTACACAAATGCACACATGCTCATCCACACGCATACATACTGTAATAAAGGCCCTTCCTCGTTTGATGTGAGGCAATAATAAAAGCAAAATTCATATTCTTTAAGATGAAAAGCATTCCACTGATGATCCTGATTCAACAATTTTACAGTTAAACAAAATTAATTCCATTCTCAAAAACCCACTGACCTTAAGCTTTTAACAAACATTTTCCACTGCAAAAATTATGGTCAATATTTACAAATCCTTAAACTTGTATTTTGCAGGACCCATTTGTATTTTCTGCATTAATATTTCTTAGTAGATGTGTGCTCATCTCTCGCAGAGCAGAAGGGGCAGCTGCTACTCACTGGGTATCTCTGGGGTCACGGCGGGTCTCGGCGGGCTCGGGGCAGGCAGCAAGGGCACTGCAGAAAGACACCTCTCATTACAAACGGTTCAGTCCCCACCCAAACACCCCAGGAAAGGGATACCACACACTGAGTTTAACATAAACTACATACGACGTGTACCACGTGTGAACTGTATCACGGTTACACTCAAGCTAAGTGCTGAATAGTTTTATAATTCCATAAAGCAAAAGAAGAGAGCAGAACTTCTTGTCTTTGTCATACGAGCAGAGGCTGAAATTTTAACAGTGAATTCTTACTTAGAGTTAAAATATTTTGCAACAACAGAAGACATTATTCCTCTAAAATAAAGAACCTGCTTTGTTTTTCACACCCATATCCAGGTCATCCAGGGTACCAAATCCTAGCTATGGTTTCCTACTCCAATCAAATACAAATTGAAATCTAAATCCTCTTGCATCCTGAAAGAGCGAGGGCGGGGGCAGGGGGCAGGCAGAGAGAGGGGACCACACGAGTCCGTGGTACTGTTACAGAGAACAACCTGAGCCGAGGCTTTGTCTGTTTTTTGTTTGTTTTGTCCCATGGATCTACAGAAGAACAAGGAATCAAATCGTTTTAAAACAGACATTTTATACCAAGGAAGAAACCAGATCTCAGTTTCACATCCTCTGGCTAAATCGGATATGTTTAAACTACTTAAAACTTATGTGATACACTGATCTTGATTTTAGAGGGAAAAAAAAATCACCACAGAGGTAGGCGACTGCGTATCTTCCGCTACAACGTATGGCTGGGTGCCTCTTGGGGACTCTCGAGTGTCAGGCATCACGGGCTGAACTGTGGCCCCCTCCCAAATTCATAACCCCGGTAACTCAGACTGTGACTGCATTTGGAGGGAGGGCCTTCTGTAAAAAGGTTATTCAGGTAAAATGAGGCCACGTGGGTGGGCCTTAATTCAGTAAGACTGGCCAGTATCTCTAGAAGAGATTATGACATAGACATGCACAGAGGAATGAGCAAGTGAGGGCAGAGCAAGAATAACTACTTATAAATTAGAAATGTAATTATATAATATTAAAAATACAGCATATTTTTAACTTAAGAAATCCCCAGTAAATGAAAAATACAGTAATGATACAGCGTAAAAGTCAATCAAAATTACTTTAAAAACAGAGTGCTGAGATAAACCAATTTGTATTTATTACGATTACTTGAGAAATTCCATACACTAAGCCTTGTACTTAGCATCACACTTCCACCCACCCAACTTAAAGTGACAGTGTGTATGGGCCTATGCAACTGCTTAATCAAAGGCAACGTGTGACTGAAAGAAACTTACTTTGATGAAATTGTCTGAAAGGCAGGAGTCGATCCCTCTCTTGAGCATCTAATCCAATGAGTCAGAATTTCAAAATGAGAGTGGTTCAATTTGCAAGACTTTATATATAAAATAGGATCCAGCCCCTAATTCTATAGGGCTAAAATTAATTCTGAAAGGCACTGGGGTATATCAATTACATACTTAATGCAAAATATTAGATTGTGAAGCATAGAAAGAAAAAAAACTAGAGTTTAAAAGATTATTATAAAAGGAAGAAAAAAAACTACATGTTAAACAATGTGAAGACAGTGTTTTTAAACAAAGTATCAGATATAAAATGCCCAGATCGTCACGAAAACATATCACTTACTTTTATTTAAACTGGGCGTTTAAATATCAATTCCTATTAAATAATTCCAAGGTAAAAATGTTAAGTCTCTTGAACTGGGGGCAGCAAGAGCTAGAGACCCAGGAGGGATCTCTGGGAAGGAATCTGATTATGATTAAGAGATTTCTCACTCAGAAGCCTTCTGATTGTTGGCACTTAAAAAAAAAAACTGTAAAAAGCAACAAGAGAAAGAAAAAAAAGAATAAAAGTTGACAGGTGAGCACGTGAGAACAGGTGTGGTTGGGCAGATGAGAAGGCTGGCTGGCCCAGCCCGAGCACGTGCCCAGGTGGGTGCGAACGGCCCTGGCCTGCAGAAGGGGAGATGGCAGTCCCTGCCCGCCTCCGCGCTCGGACAGAAGGAGCTAAAAACCCGCGCTGCCAACAGACCACTCCAGCAGAAAAATGAACTCCGCGTGTTTGACGTTTAAAACTTGTATCTTCTGTTGTCCCACGTGTTTAATGGGACCAGATTGAGTTTCCTTTCATTGCAACAGTTGTAATGGTGAAAATCTGAAGTTAAACTTCCATCGAAACTGATTCATTATAATACGATGGAACACCCTTCAACCTCGAAAGAAAACATGTGCCATCAGGAAAAGACACTCATCCGTTGTTAATTTTGACAAAGCGGTTTTTGAATGTGCCTTCTCACTGCCTCCAGCTCCAAGAATCTCAGGGTCATCTGTCTCCATGTGCAGGAGACAGACACTCAGCCTCTCTCAAGAAGCACAGTCACTGAGCAGTGAATAAACAACCATTTCAGCGTTCGGGACGTACACCAGCAAGGACAACTGTCGCTCTCTCCTGCGTCAGCGTATCTCAAGATCACAGGTATGTCAAAGAGAAGGACCGTGTGTGTGGCGGACATTACGGCATTGGCTTAGTGAGGAAAAGCAGCTCAGTTGCTTCTAAGGGCTCGAGAGCTGTTGCCAGGAAGCTGACTCGCACTGAGAGCATCCGCCTGGAGGGCACTGTGGGCTCTCCTTAGCGCTCTCCCCTTCTCCGCGCTCTCGTACCGCAGTTTATCAGGCTACAGGAAGCTGTGAGCCTTACCAACGGCCAGTTTTCCTCCGATTTTACAAGGAAACACACAATAGCAGATGCCGACACCAGTAAAATTCCTCCGACAGACTGGATTCCCTGCAGCCGCGTGTCCGGGAACCCACTGCGCGCAGGGCTCCTTGCACGCGTCGTCCTCCCCGCGCACGCAGCTCCTGAAGGAGAGGCAGGCAGCGTGCTGGCTGCAGGGACTGCACTGTACAGGCGGCCGCCATGCAGCCTGCCCGGGGAAGCTCGGAGCCCTGGAGAGAGTGAGGCCCCTGAGTGAGACTAATAACGGGATGGGACAAGCAAAGGGGTGAGGCAGGGGACTGGGGACCCACAGGCACTAAGGCCACTCTGACCCTCCTGAGTGTGTAAAACCAGCGATCTCCTATGGTGACTCGAGGACGCTAACCTCGCCCCACACACCCATGGCCAGCATGCCACTGTCACGGCCCTCTGCTGCAAGGCCACGGCTCAATTTCACAGTGCCTCCTGGCCACTGGCCTGCCCTACACCCCAAGTCCTATTTTGGGCTGCTCCCCAAGATGCGAACTTCTCAACCGCACCCTTTGGAATTCCAAGTCCACCGTCACCAGAAGCCACGCCGACCTCAGCCTGTCCCCTTCTCGCGCTAATGGAAACCTGGCTGCCCCAACACCCGAGGCGGTTCCTCTCCCCCAGCCCTCCTCCCGCTGGCCCTGAAGGTGGGCGGGGCCCTTCCTGGCCCTGGGTGCCGTCTGCATCTCCTGTCACCTGCAGACACCACCCGCCACCTGCTGCTGTCCACCTCCTGCTCCAGCACTGCTCACGTGTCTCCGGGCTCCGCTCCCAGCCCACCGCCGCCATCTGCGCGGTGCCCTGTCCCTCGTCTTGGCAGAGACGATGCTTCCAGCACCCTAGCTCTCAGGTCCCCGACTGCGCTGCTGTCGTCTGTTACCGGATGTCGGCAAGTACGTCCTAGCCGGGCGCCCGGCTTCCACCCTGGTCACCCACAGCCACTCTCACCTCGGCAGCAAGAACGACCCCTTTAAAACAGGGGCTGACGGCGTCGTGCCCTGGGCCACCCTGAGCCAGCACACGTTCCACGCGGAGGGGAGCCACAGCCCCGCCCGGCCCGGACGCCCACGTCCTCTCCGCTCGTCACTGCACCAAGTCGCACTGTCTCCTCTGGTCACCTGGACTCACAGCCGTGGTCTCACCTGAATTAAGACCCTCTGTTCCTTCTGACTTCTCTGCCTGGAATATTCTCCCCTGAAAAGTCACACCACCAGCTCTCGGGCCTCCCACAACTTGTACGCTGGCAATGAAACCAATTCCGCCCCCAGCCCGCCCTAACTGTCACTGCGTCTGCATCCTGTCACTTGCCACGCAACCACTAACATGCTTACTGCTGACTGACTGCCTGACTGCAGAGCTTTGTCTGTTTCGGTCACCCCCACATCTCAGTACCTCAGACCCACTGCCTGAAGGGACCCACTCCGCGAACACCCCACTGGGGCATCTGGAGAGGCCGCACCGCCATCGCCGTCATGGCCCTGCTTCCCTCAATATCCGGCACCTTCTACTCGATCAAAAAACAGAGCCGCGTGTGTGCCAGCCCGTGTCCCTGAGGGCGGGCGGGCCTCCCAGAAGCCACGTCGTCTGGACAGACTCGAAGGGAGGCCTGTGGCTTTACGACCGCGAAGGAGACACGTACCTTGAACGGGCGCCACCACGGCCCCCTTGAAGTGGGGGTTTATGTGTATGTTCTTGGGCTGCTGCGGGGTCACGGGCGGAGGGGTCATCATCACCCTCGGGGCCTCGATCTGGGGCGGCATGTGCAGCCCCTGCGGCGGGGAGGGGTGGTGCGGGTGCTGCAGGGGCAGCAGCGGCTGCAGCTGCTGCTGCTGGAACAGGCTCCGGATCGGCTGCTGCGGCGGGCGGCGGGGGTGGCGGCGGCTGCGGCTGCGGAGGAGGAATCAGCCTCGGCGAGTGCGTCTGAAAGCACAAAAAGACCAGTTCGCAGCTGTCAACACTGAGAAGCCACGTCAGAGACTGCTGACCCGGCAGAGACGCGCGCTGGCCCCACAGGACGCCGGGACGTCGCAGCTCCCAGGAGCGGTTGCGGGGCCAGCAGGGAGCGAAGGGCCAGCCCCGCGCCTCGGGGGACGCCCACAGTTGGCACCCGCCCCCGGCCCGCCAAGCCCAGCCTGCCCCGACGGCGAAGATGGCAGGGGAGGGAGGACCGCGCGTGGAGGGTGCTGCTGCTGCTGCTGGCGCAGAGGCGGGCGGCGGGTGGCGGGCGGACCGACACGTGGCCGCGCACGCCAGGGAAGCCCGCCTGGCTCCCGCCGGAGGAAGGATGGGGACGGTGCGGCGTGCAGCACGTGCCCCGCTGCGCCGAGGCCCGGGGCCGCTGTCGGACAGTCCCAGGGAGCCTGCAACGGGGTCCTGGCTGTCCTCCTCCTCCTACACGACCATCGTGGAAAGCCAAAGAGCCGGAGCTGGCCCAGAGGGGGCCTGATGGCCCAGGCTGCTTGTGGCCACGAGTCACACTGGCCACACTCAGCAGAGGCGGCACAAAACTCCTGACCAGCCCCGAGCACAGCGAGCTGCTCTACGGGCACGACGCCAAACTGCAGTGGCTCCTGAACCGCCTGCAGGGTCTGTCGTCCTGCCACACGCGACGTGCACGGTGAGGAAGCATGTGACGGCAGGCGCAAGGCCGCCCCGCGGGCTGGCACGGGAGCTGTCGGCCAGGGGCAGTCTCGGGCCGAGGCAGAGCCATGCAACCGGTTCGGAGGCACACTGAGCATTCTGAAGCACGCAGGCCTCCTGTCCCTCCCCGGGCGGGAATGCCCCAAAGGTTCCAGGACTGGGCCGACCCGCGCGACACACGCTCCCTGAAGCCAGGCGTGCCCTCCTCTAACGCAGCCACGTGTCTCATGCGCCGTAACTGACACAGGGACACTGGAGCACACCCGAACGGAACCGAGCACGCGCACGAGGGCGTGAGCAGTTGTGAGTACACTGTGTGTCGTGGACGGCACAGCCGGGAGCCTGCAAGCTGTCCAAGTGGAGAGCGGCGGGGCAGCGAGGAAACAAGAGACCACAGCTCACGAGAGGTCAGGGCTAGAGACGCAGCCGCATGGGGGTAACAGGTGGCAGCAAGGACAACGTGGCTGAGCTTTGATAAGAGGAGGACAGAGGACAGAACCTGAGAGCACTCAGCTGACGGAAAAGGAGAGAGGGCCGCAGCCCGAGAAGATGAGCAAACACACCCCAAACCTCAGGCCCCACATCAGAGGCTCAAGAAAGGGGTGCTCACTGGTGACGCCCAAGGCCCCAGAGCACAGTGGGACCAGAAAGGACAAGGGGGGGTGGTGATCCCGAGAGCACACGCAGGACAGGGCAAAGGACGAGGTCCAGACTGAACGAGGAGACGGACAGAAGCCAAGACGTGGGCAAAGGGCGTTCCTTCCAGAACGCTGGGCCTGGGGCTGGGGAGGGACCAGGGTCACGGGAGTTTGTGATCTGAGGCGGACACAGGTAGAAGTGAGGTGACGGTCACGGCGGACAGTCCTGGCCTCGTCGGTAAACGGCCACTCTAAAGCAGCACTGCCTCGCGAGAGGAGCGCAGCACCCGCAGCCCCAGGAGGCCGGGTCGGGCTGGGTCAGCCCCGGTCTCAGCCCTGATCTCAGCCCCAGGCTCGGCCCGCGTCAGCTGGACGACCCAGGGAGCTGCCTCGCTGTGCGGGGCTCAGGTGACTCACTGGGAAATCCCACAGCGCCCCGGCCGCTCGCCTCACCCCTGAAGGAGGCCGGCGGGCAGTCCCCTCACTGTGGGTGAGGACACGGGAGATTGGCTACGGTACCGGACCATGGAAACACGATCCCACAAAAACAGGTCTCCTGTGTGCCTGCTCCTCCCAGGACACCAAAATGGCCACACTGGCCGCTTGACACATGCCATGTGCGGGCTGGGGCCGGGATGCGGGGCCGGGATGCAGGACGGGGCAGACGAGGAGGTCAGAGGCACCTCGGCCCAGAACGGCAGTGGGAATGCGCGCAGACGAGCACCGCAGTGAGGACCACCAGTTTCCGCAGGCTGTGATGGGCCACCGACCTCCGGGCCCTTCCTTTGCGTCACAATGGGATTCTCCTGTTACAGCAGGAAGGCGTCTTTTCCACTTTTGCCATTTCAAAAATGATAGCCTCCTAAACCTAACATCTCTACACAGGAGCAAAGTGGTTTTCTCTTAAATTTGGATAAAAACATAGGAGGGACACAGACTCAGTGGACACACAATCACTACAATTCCTGCCTTACTTCTGAGATGTCTCATCTTTCAAATACAGGGAAATTAAAAGCAGGCCAAAATCACAAGTATATGCTTTATCCCTAAACTATGAAAGGTTGCTATGGCTCAGATACGACAACCACATTTTCATGACTAGAACACTGTAGTTACTCTAAGAGGAACCACTGTACTTAAGGAAAAACCTACGGTAAACAGGACAAGGAAAAAAGCATTTTTATAAAATAACCAGTGACTGCCGAGATCCGGGAGGCACGAGATTCAGTCCTGAGGGTGGTGCTCTTGGGAGAAGCGCCCTCCACGGGCAGAGCTGCAGAGCAAGGCTCCTCTGCGGTCCCGTCGCGCGAGGAGCAGGGCTCACGACTCCCTTCTTCACAAGCGGCTGTGTCCAGAAGGAGTTCTCGCTCCCCAGATAACAGGAGAGGATTTACAAGACCGCAGACAACACTGCACTATAGGCTATAAAGAAACTCTAGCCACTAATCCTGTCAGGAAACTGTAATATTAGACTCGGCGATAAACGCAAAGTGCAGCACCCGCAAAAGCACATTTCCGTCCGACCGGACGCGGGAGGCTATCACAACGAAACGGTAAACATTACCACGACGGGAGGCTGAGTGGGAAGCAGGGCAGGCCTGTGGTCTTTCATCCGTCCCCTGTCACTGTTCTCTCTCCTCTGGTCCCCCAGTCCACGACACATTAAGGAGCCTCCTCTCCTGCCGCCCCGCCGCGAGCCGTAGCGGCCCTGCTTGTGCTGCCGTTCCCGTTCTTCGAACTCGAGCAACGCCGCTTTGGCCTCCGCCGAAAGCTCTACGTGAAAAGATGCAGACGTGTTAGCAAGAGGAAGAGGCGGAGCAGACTCGCAGGGCGCAGGCAGGGCAGTGCGTGACACGGGAGCTCCGGGGCCGCGAGGGCTCCCCCCGCAGCAGACCGCCGGGCCCGCAGGAGCGAGCGGGACGCCATCGTGACACCCGTGCCCGCTAGTGGGACGGCTCAGGGACGGCTCGCTTGTCCCCCTGGACGCACATCCCAAGGCCTCCTGTACAAATAAACGAAGTGTTTCCATCTGAGGCCACGGAATGTTCTGAGGGGAGCGACACTGAAGAGGCTCGCACTGCACTGGACAGCCACCCGCCACCCGCCAGCTGCCGGGCATTCGCCACTTCTTCCACCTACGGCAGATGACGTCCCTCGAGACCTGGCTCCGCCCGCCCTACACCGGTACAATTTTCTTACTGAAACCGGGAGACTATTAATGCACAGTGACACAGGGACAAAAAAATATAAAACAAATTCCTGACTCTTCTGATTTTGAAACAAAACTATTGATGAAATCATTCTGTAGTCAAAGTTAATTTCATAAAGAATGGAAAACTCATTTAATACTATCATCATTTCAAAGTCTCAGATTTCGTAGAAAAATAGCACTTGACTGTGAAGACATGCACGCGGTGATCGGGAAGGCTGAATATTAAATGAGAGCAAAGTCACGTGAGAAAAAGCCCTCGATGCAAGTGTCTGCGGGGCACCCAGAGGTGCTCACCTGTCCGACCCATGCTTTAGGGGTACAAAACACACACGGACTCTGGCCCTAAGAAACGTTGGTTGGCATATTATTCTAAATTCCTGAAAGAAAAGAGCTGACTTATTTAAATACGGTTCCTTTATTTGAGAATATTGCACACAGATAAACGACCGTCTTCTAGAGATTTCACTGCACTCGGAGCAGCTCGCCTACACCTCTTCCACAGTGAAGGGTGCATTTTAGATACTGCCAGTCTGTCTCCTACCTTGGATGCCATCATCATCGCCAAACCCTTCCTACATCTCTAAGCCACATTTCATTTTCCTGCAACTGTTTCTATGGCATTCTCCTCCCCTTCAAATGAAGCTAGACCCCATTTGAAAGAAATTTAATCTTTTAACGAGCACACACTTTTACTCTAATCTTGACTACATGATTGGTTCACACACACATTTTATGTGGTGAATCAGCAATTATTTTTCTAGTGGTTCTAAGTGTCAAGATTAATTTCACCAAACCCAGTAATAAAATGGTTTCAAATGACATCTTTAATCAGCAAGTAAAAACCTTCTTCCAATTGAGACAAGCTGTCACAAAGGGTCACCAAAATATGACAGGATGGAAATTACATGTGTAACTTCAACTGAAATGTTAATTTCCCTTTAAGTGTTTTCTGAACTATGTCCAGATCTTTAAAGTAGAGAGATATAGCTCAATGTAATAAAGTTTTATACTGCACTGAACCTCTCTAAACTGTGCTTAAGAAAAACATACATACAAATAATTTTATAATAGTTGGACTAATATGTAATGAATATTTATAGAACACAGTTTGGCAAATAAAAATAACAAATGATAGTCTGAGTTTTTTACAAGATAACTAAGTCAAGAAATCTGTAAATCCTTGCAAGTGCAAGGACCGTTGTGTAGACTTAGGACATTAGGACAGTATTCTACTGCTGACACTAGCGACCTCGAACTGTTTATGACCTGATGAAAATGTTTTTCTCACAGACCCTATGCCTTAAACAAAATTAACTTAGGACATTAGTTAAAGAGGACATTATGTCGGTATCACAACAATATTCTCTGCTAAAGCAATAAAACAATCTAACATAACATATGTGCCAGTGAAATAATATTGTAAAATCCAGCTACCTACACACAATAATGGAAAAAAGCCTAACTGAAATAAACAGTCTTTCATGTGTTGCTTGTATTGCTTCTTTCACAGAGAATCTGGGGTCTACCTCGTAAGGCCAAAGGACTGGCAGCTCTGAACTTTTGAGCTGACATGTTAGGGAAACCGGTCAATGACACCCACTTTTTAGAAATGGCATTTGACATTTCCACTGAAATTTCCAGTGAAAAATTTCCAATGAAAATAAATCATTCCCTTACATATATATGCTCTGGACACCCTTCTCAATCGGGTTCTGAGAGAGAGAATCCCTTCTACCCTGCAGCATCCGTACGTGCAAAGAACAAGCTTCTCTCCTAGGTATGGAGCTTTGTACCATCCTTGGGAAAATTGAAAAATGGACACATTTTCGGTAAGATTTAATTTCCAGAATCCTGGCTGAGGAAAAAAGCTCACTGTTAAAGATATTAACCTAGATGAAAGCCCAAAATTCCACTTCTAATTCAACCGAAATTCAAAACACAAACCTTTGTGCTGGGCTCTGTAACTGCCAAGACCGTCAAGCATGTATGAATTAGTGCTCTCTGTATTTAAGGGTCACATTACATATTTGAACGTGAGAAAGACTAAAAGTGACAAAAGCACCCCATCTAGATTCTGAAGAGAGCTCACGACCCCACCCGCAGACCGAAGGCTCAGAAGTGGGGGATACCAGAGCATGACTTCATTCTTTTTAAAGAGTGGAGTGTTCTCAACATTAATCAATGATTTCACAAACTGTTTTTATTCGAATTCAAAATGTTAAAAGACATCTGTCAAAAATATTTATCGTGTGTACTCTGGTAGCAAGATACAGTAAATCCATTACAAGGAGTAGGCAAACAGCTTTACACAGTCAAATAAATGCAAATACTCGAGATGGAACCTCCGATTAATATTTCTAGCACCAGGAACACACAAATAAAGTGATAAGTAAAAAATTATGCAACTTTCTAATTTACCAATTAATGCAGCAGCCTCTTTTTCTCAGTAAGTACTTTTCTTATACATACAAATCCTTTTTACACTGGGAATAACCCCAATTTTTCAGTTACTAGAAAACACACTGAACTAAGCTTTCTTCGGTGAGGGCTCGTAAACGCAGAGCCGAGAAAGATGCTTCTAAGGCCCATTTTTACTTGCCCTATTATCTAGCCAAACAATCACATCTGCATAAATGCACTTAAAGCTTTTTTTTAATGTTTAAAATTGGTATCTGGTCAAACTGTTTATGCTTAAGCTACTCTGCCTCTCAGGACCCCAGACCCTCTCCCCCATATTTAAAGGGGCCACCTTGCCTGCCATTAGCCCCTTCCAGTCTCCTGTCTCAGGATGACATGAGTACAAAGATGCCAGATGTCTTGAAAAGACACAAGTTTTTTAAAAAGGCAGTACGCGTGACGCTGAGAAGAAGGGAATGAAGCAAAGGGTCTCCCAAGAAGGAGATGCAGGCATGAAACAAAGATCACACACACAGGCGAGCTGACGCTGCCCCGCCGCCCGCGTGCGGCCCGAGGTAAAGCGGACCGAGATGACCCTGGCTGGTGGCCAGGGGCGAGCCGAGGCATGAAGGGTCAGGGGAGGGTGGCCCATGCAATCCACCATGGCTGACGGGGAGCTGGCTGCAGAGGGGAAAGGCTCCCCAATTCTTAATGGCGACTACCACGTGACTTCACACCCTCCGAATGTGTGGCTACCACAGTTGCTACGAGGTGACATCAGGCTCCTCGACTAACAGCAAAGCCATGCCCTGCTAATGAAGCCACAGAAACCGATGAAGCCCAATGCCACCTTCCCGCTGAGCCGCTGCCCGCTGCCCTCTGGCACACGGCCAGGGGCGCCATCCTCCCCTTGCCCGTCACCCCGGCCCACCACTGCGAGGCTCGTTCTGCAATGTTACTGATTCCCCCTGCTGGAGGACATCGTGTTTTTCCCATCCTCCTGTTTTAAGAGCTTTGCTTCACCCCCCTTCTACCCAAGGCCAACTGCGATCCTCCCTCAGAAACACACGCTGTCCCGCTTCAGACCAACTGGCAGCTTTACGCTGGCACGAGCGATGCCGAAGAGGAGGCGCTGTCTTCAGGAGAATGTCCCAGGGGATCTCGGGCCACGAGGCTGAGAGGGAAGACGTGGCAAACCAAGGTTCTGGAACGCTCTCTCCACAGAGCTCCTTGGTAAAGGAACGCATGCCTCGCTCGCTACCGTCAGCCTGTGCGTATCTGGGCTCAGTGTCCTCACGCAGAATTCCTGGCTGCCACTTAAGGACACGAGCTCGTTTCCAACCGCACGAAAATGGATGACAAATAATGGTTTTGAGAATAAAGCCAGTAACTAAGCGTTAGTTTCTTGACTGTTCTTTTGACTAAGACCAGAGAGCAGGCACAACCCTCCACCCTCTCCGCTGCAAAGTGTCACAAGACCCCAGCGACAGGAGCTAAGAGAAATGCCGCTTTCTCGGGCTCTGCCCTAACCCTCTGAAATCAGAAAAGCTGGACATGGTCCAGGAGTCTGCGTGTCACCAAGCCTTCTGGGCGACTCTTGCTCACACACTGAGAACTGCCACGGACGCTGGGGAGCAGCGCGGGGGCGGCACCAAAAGGCCACCTTTCCCGCTGGCCGCGGCGGCCCCCTGCACATCTCCAGCAGCAGGACTTGCCCAGAATGCCGTTCAGCTGGTCGTGTCTCTAATCAAGACACGCTGTCTCACTGGACACCGAGAGGGACAGCACACAGGAAAAGAAAACCCGGAGATGGTTCCGATGACACTAAAAGGTACAGAAAACCGTCTGGTCCCGAGTGAGTCCTGGCAACCTTGTGGGTCTCAGGAAGGGTCACGTGGACCTGTCCCATCCCCACACCGCACCCCAGAGCCAGCCAGGAACCACACAGCTCACACGAGAGTGGTCTAGGCCACAGACTCCAAAAGAAAAACTATTTAAAAAATTAACAATCAAATATTTTATTCAAATATTTTATATCCGGAAGACCTCGCACAGACCATCTACCTCTGATAGCCTGCATAATAATCTATAAGGTCGACTATTTGATTAATCACAACAGTAGTATGGAGGAAGTTGAAATAAAAATAAAGAAGGATGGGAGACAGGCAAAAAAGTTACCCAAAGTTTCTGGAATGTTCCTTCTCTCTCTAGTTACATCTGAGAGCCTAATAATTGTTCCTTCTTTCCTTTCCGTTTTGAAACGTAATCGTCCAGATTCTTCATCATCATCATCTTCTTCATCTGATTCTTCTTTTATTTCCTTTTGCAGTTCCAAAGTTTCCATACTTCCCTACGTGGCAGACATACAAAACAAAAAGGGAAGAAAAGTGAGTTCACGTTCTCTTGAATACTGAAGAATAAAATATATATATAAGTTCTTTATACTTGAGGTAAAAATACTGTGAAATGTCCTATGATAAGGCCATATGAAACACTAAACTGATTCTAGGAGAAAATAATTTCAACATTAGAAATTTACTTAATGTTAGAAAAGTTCAAACCTCTGAATGTGGCAAATACACAAAGTCCCACACGCCGCTGCCACGCACACTTCCGAGAGAAAAACATGAATCCCAAACACTGCCGGCTCGCAGTCTTGACACAGAGCCTGGCAGAGGTCAATGTTAATTCAGCTCACGCTGGGGTCCAGGAGCGCCTTATGAGCGCATAACCCGCCCTGCCACCTACACTGGGCGACAGCGGACTCCTCCTTCCCGTCACACGGCCGGGCTCTCCAGTGATTCCTGGCCCAGCTGCTTTGACTTTCGCTGCCAGGCAGGTAGGTGCCCCACAGCTGCTGGGGGGCTGCCTTCCTTTTCGGCCTCTGAAACCTTCCCTCCATCACTCACCCCCTCTCGACGGCAGGCCACTGTCCGGAGCTGGCTCGTCCTAACCTCTGGCTCGGACTAGCGCAACAGCAAAACTATTCATCGGTCACTTCTTCACACGAGAGCCAGCTTTTACCTTGTATGCTGTTTCATCAGTAACCTTTCAAACATTCTGCCCAACGCAGTCCCAAACTAAAAGCACTTTCCTCATCGGCAATTCTTACCGCACATATCACTCACATGCCGTTCGTCACTCATCACTTTTCACCTCACATGAGGCCTTAGTGACCTCCTTACTGTTAGATACCGACTGAGTGCCAGGTTCATTGAAATACTTTTTACAAACTAAAAACAAAATCTGTCCTTTATTCTCATGATTCATAATGTTAATGTCTTTTATTCAGAATAGAAACAAAAATGACCTTGATTAGAAAATGTGCGAGAATATATGAAAATAAACCAATGTACAGTCATTTTGTATTCTTTACTCAAAATTTCCTGTGTAAGATGAACTGCAAACGCGCGTCCTTGTTGCTATAATCTTATCTCACGAGGAGGCGCTGTCTTCAGCTCTCCGTGCGGCGTGCTGTCCCCGAACTGGCCCGGAGGCACCACGTGGCCTCAGTGCCTCACCACAGGTCACCTGACAACACTCCCGAAGCCAGATCCGATCCTGCGGCCACTGCCTGCTCCTTCTTAGTCTGCATACTGGGCTCAAAAATAAAGGCATCTCCTTTGGGCCATATGGTTTATAGAACTAACATATCTGACAAAATGACTTTCTCTGCAGTTTTTAACAAATATTGCCTAGTATTCCATTCAAAAGTGAAATCCCTTTCACAGGCAGCATTGGATAACAATACAAAAATCAAATTATCCTAAGATTATATTGTGTAAGTTTAAATACGTGAATCTTTAGTTTCATTCTAGACATTGCCAAAAATATTCAAAGGTTTGATTTTTAGTTACTTTGACCTTGAAAACCTGAAAGATGTTAACTGTCATTCCTAACAGAGGGTGCGTGTGAAACCCATCACGGAAGTTCTTTAAAATAGCAAAGTCCACCGAAGCCTCATCACACACACATAAAGAATCATAGTCTGAAGGGGAGCGACACCCAGACTCATGTGTTTTTTATATTCTCCAGCTAATTCTAAAAAGAACCTGGGATTTCAGTGTTTTTAAAAATTCAGTATTTCATCCCAAATTCAAGGGGAAAAAATGGGTAGTTCTCTGAAAAAGAGAGGAAAAAAGAAAAAAAAAAACTATAGAGAACACAGCTTTTAAAAAAACTTCCCAAAATTTTTTAATGCTTATAGAATAATTGATAGAGTAATTATCCCATCACGAAATACAATTCAAAGTATCCAATTCTACCAACAGTGACAATTTACAATCAGCAAGACTGAGAACCCAAATCGTGCAGAAATCAGAAGAGAAGAAAATTACAGACCCGTATCTTTCATAAACACGTAAGAAACGTATACGGGATCTGGCAAAACAGAAAAAGGAAAATACATCGCACCCAAGGGAGGTTTCGCCAGAAGCACAAGGATGATTTAACAGTAAAAAAAAAAAAAAAAAAAAAAATCAGTCAATTTACCAAATTTTACTTGGAGAAGAATTCCATGTAGGCATTACTGTGAATTAAGGTCCACGTGTAGGTGCCCCCCTCCAGGTGAGCTGGAAGGGCCCCCTGCTCGGCAGGCCGAGGAGACTTGGTAACTTGCCTCCTAAGAACAGCGCAAGGCAGAGGGACCAATAAGGGCTGTGACGGACAGGGGGACCTCGCCTCCGCAGGACACTTTCCAGAAACCCAAAATCCTCGTCCAGCCCTGAGAAAAAGTTCAGACGAGTCCAGGCTGCAAGATACTCTACAGGGTGCCCAACAAGCACTGTCCAGACTGTTAAGGTCATGGAACACAGGGAAGGCTGATACTGTGACAGGCCAGAGCCATGCCGACCACGTGGCACACTGGACTGGGTCCCAGGACACAAAGAGGACACTAATGAATAAAGTCTGGGGCGCAGCTAATAATTTTGTCAAAGCCTACTTAATTCCCATTAATAAAACACAGGATAAAAGCCACAAGACTTGATCGATACAGAAAAGGCACTGACAAAATTTGACATCCATTTCTGATTTTTTATAAAATCTCAGCAAACCACATAGAGGAAAGAACTTCTTCAATCTGATATAAAAACCTCCACCTAATTTATATTACTTACTTCAGGAAACGGGGAACATTTTCCCCCTACCATCAAGAACAAGAACAAACGCCCTCCAGCATTCCCGCTCCACAGTCCTGGAGTCAATAAGGCAAAAGAAAGAAAGAAAAGGACAGGATGCAAAGAAGGAAACACTGCTTAACAGGCAATGGGATCCTTAAGAAGTTAGTTTTTCCCCAATTTGATCTAAAGCTAAAATGAACTCTTTGTCAAAATCCAATGAGATCTTTAATAGATATTGAAAGTCAATTACAAAATTTATATGGAAATTCGAAGGACCTACAACAGCTCATATAGTTTTTAAAGGGAAAACAACACTGGTGGATTTATACCAGCTGATGTCACACCAGAGAAATCAAGACAGTGCAGGACTAGAACGGAACAAAAAAGAGATTCCAGAAAAAAATCCAAATTTAACTGGTCAACTGATTTTTGAAAAGCACTATGGCAATTCTATGGAAAAGGGAAGTCATTACAGCAAATCACGATGCGACAACTAGATAAACACAGAAAAAACTGAATCTCATAAGACAGACACATATCTATTAGCTGAGATAGATCTAAACCAAACATAGCTAATACCGTAAAGGCTCTAGAAGAAACATGGGATATTATCTTTGCAACCTGGAGTAGGCAACGATTTCTTTGGCCACAAAATTACTTGGCCTTCATCAAAATGAAATTTTTCTGCTTATGGAAAAAATACCTTGAAAAAAATTAAAACACAGGCTCAGAGAAAATATTCATTATATGTGTGTGTGTGTGTGTATTCACACACCAATGAACTTAAATCCAGAATATATAGGCATCTATCTATCTACCTAAACTATACAGGCAGGATGTATAGATTAATATATACTTAACACTGAAAATATATCAACAACATATACGTATGTACAGACATGTATTTTCTGCGTTGCCTACATAACCACGTACAGCATATACAGACAAAAAATAAAGACAACCCATTTTTTAAAAGAGACTAAAAATGGACACAAGATATATGAAAGACCAATAATCACAAGGAATGGTTCCCAGCGTCCTTAGTTATCAAAGAAATTGGAGCTGAGGCCACGATAACGCACCCACCAGGAGGACTCAACGGGAAAGACTAGCGGTGTCACGTGATGGAGCACGACGGAGACTCGCACACGGCCAGGGCCGCGCTCCGCAGACGCGCGCGGCGGGTTCTCAGAGAGTTGAACAGGCTGCGACCCTCATAACTCCACCCCTCATTAACATCGAGGGCAAAGAACAGATACGGCCACAAAAAGACGTGTAAAATCGCGGTCACAGCTACTCCGTTCATCATATCAACAAAAAAATGGCGAACGAACGGATAAGATGTATCTGTAAAAAGGAATGAACCGCTGACGCGCAAGTCCTCGGAGGAGTCTCAAAACCAGTGTCGCGCAAAGGAAGCAAGACACAGACACCACACTACGGCGCTGCACACCACGTGACCACGTTCACGTGGTGTTCTCCAATGGGGCCGACGAGGGTGACAGAAACAAGGCGGTGTTCGCCTCGGAGGAGTCAAGACTAGAAAGCAGCAGCAGGGGACTTTCTGGGGAACTGGAACTGTTCGCCACCGACAGTGCCGTGGACGCGCCCTGCAGCAAAACGCTCATCTGGACACCGCGGATCCGAGCCTGTCACTGAAAGTCAATGTTACCACGATTTAAAAGTAAATATTTAAGTAGTACAAAGATTTTTAAAACTTCTCTCATCGCTTCCTCCGTGTATGCCAAACTATCTAAAATAGAAACCTTTTAAATAATTTTTGGAGACAATAGCATGACTGGCACTGATGTGGCCATATAATTAGAAAGGCGGGACAGTCTTTATAATTAGATCTTCCTAATTTGTTTTGATTATAGCGATTTCTTTGTATTAACCAAGCAAGAACATTCATTAAATAAAAGGAGGTGCCTAAAATAGCCTTTTCAAATTGAAATTACTTTCTAGTTCCATGATTCGGATACTAATATGTACTTAAACACAGACCCTGGGATAAACAGCTGCCCGTGTGCCACCCGGAGCCACGTGCACGAGGCAAGGGGGAGCGGGTGCTGCTGGTTCGACATGGGTCAAAACTAGGCAGACACCGAAACACAGATCTACGTGGCAAATTAGAACTGTCACTCCTCCCTGAGGACCAGGTAGTTTGTTTAGACTTCTTAAAGATGGGATGACAGCCCTCCGAAAGCAAAGCCTACCGCGAGGTCCGAAACGGCACCGTTGCACGGGTTCTCGGTATCGGTCCTTCTGCCCGCCCGTCAGAGGTCCCACTACGAGTGGAATCATGCCGGCCTGCCTCCCGCCTCCCAGAGGGACTCTTACATGTCTGAGAGCAAAGAGCGTTACAAAGAATCTGTCATCAACACAAAAACAAGCAACGTAAACAAGGTAAAGGAACCATGTGCACGTGACTTTTGAAAAATACTTTTAAAGAGTAAATTTCAATTAAGGGACATACAGCTTAGAAGAAAAAAGAAACACAACTCTTAACAGGTGGAGTAAAAAAAAAAAACTATGTAACCTACTTTAGAGTTTCCTTTCTGCTCTATATAGACTGATATTGAAAACTACTGTCAGGAAGTTCCATGTGAGAGTCAACGGCAACTAGAAATAGGACTTTAAAAAAATGCAATCTAGTTCTGTGCCTCCAAATTAAGGGGACAAAATTTTAACCGTCCTATGTTTCCCTGTTGATAAAAGTTATTCTGCTCCTAGCAAAAATATTTTAAAATACTTGGTGTACAGCATTAAACAGTCCCACCGTCCAGAAGCAAGCACCATTACCATCTCCGCCGGCACCCGTCCAGGTGGTCTGAGTCACGCACACACATCTCGATAAGCAGAGTCACAGGGGGCCTGAGGGGAGGGAGTCAATTACCTTGCTCTCTTCACTCAACACACCATGAACCTCCTTCCATGTGCAACGGAGAGGGACCCCACAGTCCCTGTCAGGCTAGGCCACCGTACATCCAGCCCTCTAGAAGAACCACATCGGTCCCATTTATCTCCGAGGCTGCAGACAGTCACCTGGTACGCATCTTTGAACACAGCCTGGATGAACCTTTCGGGTAACTTCGTCAAGGTGGATCAACCCAAGGACTTTAAGGCCTCTGACACTGTTAAAGACAGTAAAGGGCCTGCGACGTCACCCTCCTTGCAAGCCAGTAAGGTGGCTGGCCACTGTTTCATGGGGCTGTGAGAAGACACGAGACGCCAGGTCAGAGACTAGGACCATGTATTCCTTTTAACAGCAGCACTGTCATTTGCGGGCTCAGGAAGCTGGCCCACTGGGCCATGTGAAGAGGCGGTCTGGGTGACCCTGCACACAGGGGGCTGTGTGACACAGGGACCCGGACTTCAGGGAGCACAAGTCTGTTGTAACGAGCAGAAAGCGCGCCTGCCCCCTGCTCCGGGGGAAGGTACGATGTCTCTCAAGGCTGTCTGTGCAGCGAACGTCCTTGAAAAGATAGCCAGGAACAAAGGGCATCAGCTCCTTGCTCACAAAACACGCGGACATGACAGACCCGTCTCCTGGCGGTCAGCTGCTTCTCACAACAGACCAAACCTATACTGAACAGTAACTCTGACTTTTGCCAATATTAAAATAGGTTAAAATTCTCAATTGTTTTATTAAATATATTTTATGTATTTACTGGTCATTTGCTTACTTTATTTTTGGATTACTTTCTCACATTATTTACCCTTTCTATAGAAATGCTTATCTATATATACAAAACATGCCATATACCTCATATGTTAACTGCACACACTAAATACATTAATTCTTAGGCTCATACGTACGTATCTCCCCACATCCATCATCTGTGTGACCTCGTTTATCGTTTTAGGGTTTTGATAGATGGCCAGATAACTCTTTTGTTCGCGGTATGAAAGGCCTAAGAGGGAGAGCGGTGTGGCCGCTGGGCGTTCATGGGCACGTACTCGCTGTCACAGCCGTAACAGCGACGCCCCAGTCTTGGGGGAACGGTTTTATCAGTTAATCAAACACTGCTGTCACCCGTTTCCCCCACTGTGAGGTACAGCCATGTGACTAAGGTGCAACCTGTGAGATGGTCACAAAGCCCTGGAGAACTCTGGGACGTGTCTCTGAAGGGCAGGAGTGGTCCCTGTGTGGCCTCCTGCAAGCCGCGACCTGGACAGGGACCTCGGGGAGGGCAGCAGCCCGGGGACTGTACCATGCCAGTCCTGAGGAAGCCTGGGCACCCGATGACCTGGAGAGCCAGTACCAGACCTGCAATGCCCTCTGCGATCTTTCAGCGAGAAACAAACCTGGCGAGTTGTGGGTGTACAGGTAAGCCTAAAGCTAACACGGTGTTAGCACGATGTTTTCTTCTAATACACTTACGATCTGGTGCGTGTGCCTGTGCACGCATAGACGTTCGGTTTTTTCTCACTGCAATCTTTATGCAATCTGAGATCCTCACAGGCACAGGAACAAGTGAGAGGGGCAACTTTTCCCTTTCTAAGTGTGTCTGCGACATTGCGCCTTACTAACTCACAGGTCCTGAGTTCACCGACTCTGAGGCTGGGTCTGCTCATGAATGCCCCTCCAGAGAGCACGCTCCCCTCAATCTCTCTCCTCAGAAGCCACTGAAAACGGACGGCAGGATAAACACTTTTTATATTAAGCCACTTCTGCTTTTATATTTTAATAAAATAGTCCAAGACTTAAGTCTGAACCATCCAGCTCAATAAGCTACATATACCTCGTCACTTCCGGCAAGGAGAATGTTACCTAAAATACTGAAAGAATTCTAAGGAAAAAAGTCAATGAACTTCTCCAACTTCAAAATACCACAAACTCATGAACAGGACTTAAACTACATAGAAGGAGTGAAACCTCCCCTGTGAGCACCTGAAGCGTGCACCTGCGTCTCCCATGGGAGGTCCTGTTCCTTCTGTGCCACATCACGGGAATGTGGCCATGTGACATCTCGCCTCCGGCAGGCTGCAAGGCCCGCTCGGCTCAGGAACCCTGCTCGGCTCAGGAACCCCACTCCTCTGGCCCAGCGCCCAAGACCGCGCCCTAATACCGAACGCGCCTTGCAATCGTTTTTGAATAACAGTCAAAATTCATCAAGTTTAAGTAACAGCAGTCTTCCTTTCGAAGCACTAGCGTATACATCACATTTCAAAAGATTTCTACTCACATCCCCATAAAACATCTAACGTATCCCAACACCTAACGGGGAAGCAGCCATCTGGAAAGCACGGCTACCAGGACCCGCTGCCGCAGCTCCTGAAGAGCTCGGGCTTCTTCCTGCGCTCCCGAGTTCGAAGAAGAGGTGTTGTCAACTTGTCACCACTGCTGAAAGATGCTTGTTGTAAACCAGGAAGGAAGACACCAGGCGCACACGTGTTCGCACAGCACAGGCCGGCCGCGCTGGGGCCGGGCACGTGCCCAATCCAAGCCGTTTTGGTGGCAAAAGACAACACAAGTGTGGCGATTCCACGCAACGCCGGAACCCACTGAAAACCCGTCAGCAGCGGTTTCTCCGTCAGCCCCTCCCCTGAGTAAGAGGGATGACCCCAGTCTGCACGGAATGGAAGGGGCAAGCAGGCTGGAGACAGCCGCTGGACAGTGACAGAGGGCCCCCGCCGGACTGCTACCACGAAACAAGATCGGGTCCTGCCCCGCGGCGCCGGGCTTCCTGCCTCCCTGGCGCGTGAGCAAACGAGCAGGAGACGCGACAGCGCAGGCGCAGAGAGTGAGCACGCTAAGGAAGCCGGGCCGCCTTCGGCAGAGGACACGGCGGTCTCTACGACTCCAAGGGACACGCAGCCATGGTTAAGGACAAGCCACCTTAGTTCCCACAACTGTCTCTCGACTCACCTGAAGACACTGAATTCTACCTTCTAGAAGAAGCTGCCAGCATCTTATCCAAACACCAGCTAGCACTACCCAGGAGTCGCTGAGAGCAGAACGAGTGAGGCCAGACGAAGCCGATCAGAATGTTCGGCTCACGCGCAACGAACAGTCTGCACCGCCAGGGTGTCCCTGGGAGCCAGCAGGCTGCTCCCTGCTATCAATGCTCAGCCCGAAGCTGTCGTCACCGAGCAGGGTGTTAGGAACTCTCGCTCCACGTCCATTTGAAAGGTCCTAAATAAACTGCATAAAAGTATAAATCACAATTTTCTAATATTTTGTTAAATAATAATACACATTCCTTCCTAAGACGAGAGCACAAGTTTTTAAATCAAATCCCAATTCACTCTTAAGAACAGGACCAGCAAAATTCCCCAAACGTAAAACTCTTCTTACTTTTGAGTATAACAGGAAAGAACATACCAGACTTGTTCTACAAACTTTTCATGGTGGACCTCGGCTGCGCGCATAAGTGTTCCTTCCAACTGTAAAATTCTACGGTTTTGATTCTACCCAGCTACACGAAGAGCCCTCCAGGTGACTTCAAGAGTGAGCTGGAGGCACAGGGTGCTCGTGGCCCGCACTGCAGAGCGCGAGTCTAGCTTCAGAGCACGGGGTTAACACGCTAGCTGAGATACGCGGCCAGTTACAGAAACCATTTCATAACTAAAATTCCACCGGGACAGGGGTGCTATCTACTCACTAGCCTGATGACGAATAATTCATGCGCGCACACCAGGGTCAGCCTAAGACAGCAAGAGGCCTTGCTGCAGAGCTGGACAGGGTGTTTCACAGCACAAGTCCACGCATCTTCCCCTCCTCAGACGCGGCCATGTCAGGCTCTACCACGGAGACAGCTGCAAAGAAACCAAGCATCGCAGAGAAGCAGGGAAGGAGGAGAGAATGATCATGGCCCACCGGGCTGAGCGCGCTCTACGCAGGCGCTGAACTTAAAGCGTAACCTTCTCCAAAATTATGAGGACACTTTCAGAATTTCTAAGTAATTTTTTTCAATTCTGAAAAAAACTTCATTTTAATGTGGAAAAGGACTGTGAGTGTGCTAAACTGCAACATTCTTGAATCTCAGACCCCCGGAGGCTGGATAATTCAGTTGCATTTCATACAACCAGGCGCCTAAATGTAAGGTCGGGTTTGACAGTGGGACACAAGAGGGAAATCCCTCACTTCCTAGAAACTCCCTGTGCCACACACTCCACAGGGACACCGCAGCCAGAGCCGTCCCAGGTGGCCACGCCCACTCACGCACGCAGCACTTCCCAACTGTGACGTGTTCCACTACGTTCCAAGGTCACGGCGGCAGGGCCATGCATCACGTCTCAGGCGTTAGCAATATCTGTGTCCTCAGTGCTTGGACATCAGTAAAGATTTGCTGAACTGTCGAACTTCCAAGGGAGAGGACCCAGACCCGATCGGCCAATCCTCTGACCTTACTGATGAGTAGCAGAACTAGTAAAATGCCACAACTGGGGAATAAGTGGGCACGATTTTAAAATATCCTGGCTTGATGTTTAAGAAGCATTCTAAATTACAGCGCCCCACCTGAAGATGGCATTCAAACCAGCAAATCAGAGAGCACCTGTCCGCGCTGGCGAAGGATTGCCAAGACAACCGGACAACCGTCGCAAGCACCCACGACGTCTCTTACGTGATTCTACTTCCCAAAACTACAAACGTTTCTCATCACTCTATCTACTTGACAGAAGCACTCAAAAAGAATCCAATTTTAGAAATAACTATTGCGATAACTAAACACAAGCATGACTAGAAACAAATATCCTAAGGTTCCACATAAACAACCCCCTTTAAAATTTATACATATATATCTGTCACTGGCCAAAACCCTGCAATTTTTGAACCCTCTTCTCAAATGCAAGCTTACTCTGAATGAGAACACAGAGCGACAGGCAGCGCGACTCCCTTGCCCGCCTCTACCCCTTCCAGGCAGCCCGTCTACACCACACCTCTCTACACCGCACTTCAGTGCCCGTCTACACCACGCCTCGGCTGGTGACCTGAGAACCCTAGAGTCTACGCCACTAAGATCCCATCCTTCCCACATGAGGTTCATTGACTGCTTGTTTTAAAAACAAATTTTTTAATGATGAATCATTATGGACAGATGAGCAACCTTCCACTAGGCACCTTTTCCTTTCTCCATGGTTCAACGTGAAAAAAAAAAAAAATAAAACACTACTACCAAAATCATCTTTCTGAAATAAAAATCAGCACAATCTCCGCCTCCCGATCACAGATAACACATTCTGTGTGACATTTCCTAAACTAACCTCCCATCTCTTTATTCCTGTTTAGACAGTTCTCCTTACAAAGGGTGAATGAGCAGGACATCAATCACTCTGGAATATTAGCACCGTAAAGATGTCTTTAGCAGGTCAATAATCTTTTCACCTTAGAAGGACTTTATCAGATCTGGTCTAAAGCCTGGATGAAAGCTCTGCATTAAGCACTCCTAACCACTGACAGTGCATCTCTGCACACAAAGCCGGCTGCTTCCTGAGGGTGCAGTCCTCAAGGTCACGCATCCCACAGCCTTGCAGAATGACAAAGGAGCATTACCGCCGGCCAAACAAGCTGTCAACACAAACTTTGTCATAGCTCAGATAAAGAAACTGGCAGACAGTGATAATAAGGTCTAATTTCCCTCCCTCCCGAGGGAGGTAAATAGATTTCAAATCAGTCTAGAAACCTGGACCCTGGCAGCCATGTTATCTTCGGCCACACAAAGGAGAAGGACTCACTGTGAACTCGTCTAAAGGCTCATTGATCTCGATGTCTAACACCTCATCACTGTACAGCGGCTCCTCCTCTGGCTCCTCCACATACTCCATGTGGCCTTCCGTCAGCGCAGCGTCGTGGCCTTCGTACTGTCCTTCCTCAGGGTACTCGTGAGCGTACAGTTCGGACCCGTCGGATTTTTGATAGATGAGTTCATCCTCTCCTTGCTCGTACTCGGACTCCTGTTCTCCAGACTGGTCATTAGCGCTGTCGGACAGTTCGAATGATGTGACCATGCCGGACGTGGCATTTAGACTAACGGTGACATCCTGAGAACTAGAGAGGACAAAAAGACAAGAACAGGCACCCACTTAGAATAGAGCTCAAAACCAAGTCATCACATAAACTAACTCTTAGGAAGGCTCGCACCCTGCCCTGTGCGAGGTCACTCCAGTCCTGATGAGCACACTGACCCCAGCGTGACGGCGCGGAGCTCGGTGCGGTGCCCTGAGCCCGCACAGGCTCCCCCTGCACACGGCGCCCCGCCATCAGCTGCAGGTTGTGCAACCAAGAGAATCGGATGGACCACGTCGGGAAACGGGTCTGACGAGAAGTTCAGGACTGAACACAAAGAGCAGCATTTCCTTCTAACAACCAGAAGAAAAAGGAAGGCCTCTGTTTTCGAAGATTTGAAAGTAAAAATAGGAGTATTACTCTATAAACAGAAAATCATCAACAAAATTTTAAGTATAATATATTTTCTTCTTAAAAATCTATGGCACAAATTATAACTTGCTGCTTAAAAATCAAAATATTATACATTTCAGTGTTCAAATAAATTAAATTTATACTAGTCACGAATGTCAAAAAATTAGTTCCTAATTTCTAAGTAAAATAACATGTTTTTAAAACTGAAAAAAATCATTTTCCACCTATTAAGTCACAAAAGCTAAATATCAACAATAAGATGCAAGATAACATTTAAAATGCAAGGTTTTGAAGATAAATCTCAGTCCCAAATATTAAGTATCCAATCCTAAGAACAACAAAAAAATGAATAGGCCACGTAGTCATGAAGATATTATGTGGCTAAAAAACTCCAAAGGTGTTATTTCAAAGGCAATTTAACTAACTTGAAAGATCGAAATATATTATTGTCAATGAATGGAATTGGGAAACTTAAATACCTGACAGAATAAATTAATTTAAAACTGTCTTTTTACCCATAAAAATGATTTTTATGTTAAAATACCTGTTACAAATCTATAGCTCAATAATGGCATAAATTTGTTAATTACATTTATAACCAAGAGTCTATATTTCCATGATGTTTCCTCATAAAGTTGAAAAAATTACTGTCTACCAGAGTATATAAAAAAAAAATCTTTCCTCTTCTTACAACAGAGCTTACAAAGTCAACAATAGAAAGACAAGCATTATTGCTATAGGCTGAATGTGTTGAACCCAAATTCATGTGTCGAACCCTAACCCCCAATGGGATGGAGTCTGGAGGTGAAGGCTCTGGGACGTGGTTAGGTCATGAGGGCAAAGAGCCTTATGAAAGGGACCCTGTAGAGCCCCCTCACCCCTCCCACCTGTGGACACAGGCAGAAGCCACCGCCTATGAATTAGAAAGTAGGTCCTCACTAGAACCTGACCTTGGACTTCTAGCCTCCAGAACTGTGAAAAATAAATTCCTTGTTTAAGCCACCTGGTTTATGATAGTTTGTTACAGCCACCCGAACTGACTAAAACAATTATATTCAGATAGTCAGCTAAAGTGTGACATAAAGGAATTCCCAAAATGGCAATTCAGTAAACCATAAAAACTACCTAGAATGAAAACAGAAGCAGCAACATCAAACTGCAATGAACGACATTAAGAGTCCAAGGTCACTGTGCCCATCCAGATAAAGCAGTCCTTTAAAGGGGCAGTACATATCTGCACCGAGCTTTCTTACAAGATCAACACTAATTTTAAACACTTATCTATTTATAAGAATATATATGTGGTTTGCATCAGAGTAATATTGATATCCCATGTAGGATATAATCATGTTAAAAATAACACATTATCAATTATACCCATTATAATTCTAAATCACAAACAGTTCCTATCAATTTAGTTAAAGAACATTTTTAATGCGCTAATAATAATAATAATGAAAAAAATACCTGAAATTTTCTTCGTCTTCATTATCACTCTGTAACAGGTCATCGTTCAGCTCCTCATCTGACAAATCTGACTGATTCTAATCAAAATAAGAAGCCAAGTTCACAAACACAACTTCCATAAAAACACTTGTTACAAAAGTGCAGAATCACGTTGACTGGCTTGTTTGGGTTATTTGTTATTAAAACAAGCGACACACAGAAAGTTTTCTCAGTTTGATAGAGCAGTGACAATTGCGAAATCCCAGTGCGGCATGCTAACTACCCTAATTCTTAGATGCACGGTCAAGGTAGTATGGAAGCAGCGAGCATAACAATCATACTGATCGACGTCTGACAAAAAGGAAAAAAGGAAGAGTCTTTGGGTAGTGCCCAAACAAAATATGTTTCTTTTCATACACACATGAAAAAAATGGTATCCTTAATATTTCACTAATTTTAACACTGCTGGTATCCAAAATCTAAAGACTTTATGAACAAAAAAGAGGGGAAATGGAATTTTAGAAATAAGTAGATTTTAGATAATTGGATCATCAAACTGAAATAAGGGACTAAAATAAAACTGATCTGTCCGATACAGATGACACACGGAAATAAATACGACTAGTTCAGGTCCTCGGTCCTGTTCTTCACAGGCCTGTGCATTCGTCATATCAGTAAAAAGAGAAAGACTGGTGATTTTGCCAACTTGTGAAATTTCTATAGTTCCAGGTTTAAGTTAAATATATACCAGTATCTGGGGGGGGGGGGGGACTTTGCACTTTCTTTCTTTGGTATATGTAAATTACTACTCTCCCTTCAAAAGACACAAGTCCCACCCCCACCACACATACATTAGAGAGGAAAAGTAAAGACAGGAAGACTTGATTTTCTACTTAAAGATGAAGCACATGAGCAGTCTTCTCCCAGTATTTTATAGCTTATGAGGTTTCTCAAGCTTGTTTGTACTTTTTTCATTATAGTACTTTTGGTATAGGCCAAAAATATGCCAATCTCATGTCCTCATTAATCCAAAGGGACTCCACCTAATCGGTGACATTAAAATAATATTTTTAAAAAATACAGACCATGTCGTTAGTTTACCTGAAGAAGGGAGGCTGGATCTGTATGAAAATGAAACACTGCTTAATAGACTCAAAATGAAGTTTCACTGGGCGCCCCCATAACCTGGCATCCAAACTAGGCCCAGGCTAAGTGACCGCAGAAGCCATTAACAAGTGAGCCGGGTCTGCCTAGGTCTAGCTACCCGATTTATTAAACAAAACCATGGGAAATCTTTAAAAATCAACCATTCAATGAAGCCAAGTATCATTCAATAAGAGCCTGGATCCGTGAGTTTTTAGTTAAATTTTTGTGTCAAAAATCAGTGAACCACCAAATAATTCACCAAACAAACAAAAGCAGGAATGTATGTGGCAATGGCCCTTGGTGGTGATGAATTTCACTCTAGAGTCCTGCAGATCACCTTTCTGTGTTGACTCTGAACGTGATGAGTACCAGACAGGGAAGACATCAAAACACCCACTTCTGACAGAGCTGGAGTGGAGAGCCGGCCTACGCCCTCGAGGCCACAACTGATTGTCGACCGCATGTCCAAAAAAGGGGGAGCCGGTTCCAGGGGCAGGGCAGCTGGGAGGGTTCCCCTCAGGATGGTCTGTGGGAGGGGCGCACACAGAACCCAAGGGAGCAGGAGACAGTGGCCACGAATGCCGGGGAACCCTTCACCCAACCCCGAGCCGCTAGGGCACGCCTCCCCTGGGGGGGAAGCAGCCTGCGCCCCACCGCCCTGAGGCCCCCAACCCCGGGACGCAGGAACTACACAGGGACAGGAGCTGAGAGACTGGGGGGTGGGGTGGGGGGTCCCCAGACACACCCGACACTGAAGGGACACCGGATATGCCAGAGGACGGGGCCGGTGCCAGCTGCTGCAGGAGGAAGGCCGAGCAGCTCGGGGGGACGGCGGGAGGCCCCTGCGCCGCCCTCGCCACGTCGGGGCGGCCTGCTTCCTCTCCCGGCCGCGCCCTTTCATCTTTAGCCCATGTTTGAAACGTGACCCTAACATCCTTCCCTCTTGACACAGATGACCTTGTCCTCAAGCAGCCCCTGACAGTCTGACACGTTTGCTACACTCAGTACGTGGTTTTCAGTGATGTCGGCCATCAACATCTCCCGCCCGCCCGCAGCCCGGGAGTGTCTCTCTAGGCCAAGCAGGAAAAAGGCTGCAAACAGGCGGCCCATGTCCCCATCCAGAGCTCCCGTCACAGACCCAGAACAAGACACTCGCTAAATGAATACTGACGAGATATCCGCTCTCATCAGAAACCAAACGAACACAAAAGTAAACCAATGAGAAATCACTTCTCATGGATCTCACTGCCGAAGTTTTAAAAGTGCCATCAAAGCCAAGGAACGGGAAGATGAAAGACACGTTCCCAAACTGCCACTGGGAACAGGTACAATCATTCTGGAAAGCAATCTGGCAGTGTGAGATGAAAACCTTAAAGTACCTAGACCCTTAGGCCCGAAGTCCCCCTTTACGGAAATTCCCTAAGAAAAGACTCTCAAGAGCACAGTAAGCTCTGAACGAGCGAACGGCGAGCGACGCCTGAAGTCTACGCGGAGCCGGGGGTGGCAGCGCCAGGGCCCCCAGCCCGACGGCCCACAGGGCGGCGAAGGCGCGCGGAGCTGTCTGTTGCCTCGTCTTTTGTGCATGCTTAAAATTTTCCATAAAAAAAGGGTTTTTTTCCTTTAAAAATTAGGAGCTGGAAACAACCCCCTTGCACATCAAAATGGCTAAAGTACACACAAACAATGAAAGAGTATGTAGCTGCTATAAAATATCTTAAAATAACACTTCATGACAAAGGCAAAATGCCAATGCGAAAATAAAAGAAGTAACGTTTTATATATATTGTATTTAGTATATATTTAAAAACAAATGAAAAGAGAATGAAAATATGGCAAAATTTCAGTCATAAGGGTTTATATCTATTTTTCCATTATTTCTTTTTTAATATATTTGAATCTTTTGACTCCTATAAAGTACAATATATTTATTTTACCTCAGGAAAGAAGAAGAAAGAGAATAGCCAGTGTTAAACCTCCAGAGTGTCCAAGAAGGATGAGCGCCCTCCCACCCAGGGTCAGAAAGCCAAGGTGGACGTCACACGCCCGGCCTGTTCCATCCGAAGTGGGGCTGAGTTATAAAAGCCAGCCAATTCAACACAAAAAAGAAAGGGAAGACAACTCGCCCAGGATAGGCAGCACTACTGTCCAAACCAAACGGTGCTTCTCCACTGACTGTCAGAGTCCTGGCCAAGGAGACGGGGACAAATGCCCGCCCAAGGGGCGACTGGGCGAGTGGGACGGACACTGGGGAAGAGACACGGCAGGCGGCCCGGGGCCGGGATCCCGCTTCGTGGAGGAGCACCTGCTGCATCTGAACGCGGTGGCGTCTAACCCGCCCTCCCCACGAAAGCATCTTACACGGTTACACACAACTGTGGCTACGTCAGGATGGTGGGGCCCCAAGGACAGAGAGGGCACTTCAAGGACAGGCACGCTACCTCGCCTGTGACCAGGACACAGGAAGGACCAGCCCGGCACCCCGCATCCTGAGGCCAGAGCACGAGCCCCCCCGGCTCGGCACGGGCTCACTGACTTCGCTTTCAGTTCTTCTGATGCATCCACATTTAATGTGAGATTGAGATTTACAGGCAACTAAAGAAATTCTTACTTAGAGTTCCAGGAGATGGCAAGCCACTTAAGGGAGGAAAGGATGGGGTAGGCCCCAACCAGGCCACCTGTAGGCTGATGGTGCAGTAAGAAAGAGGACACACAAAGGCAAGTGGTTTCAAAAGAATCCTATGACAAATTCTGCATCAGAGACAACGCTCGTAATGCAACACAGCAACCCCACGGGAATGGCAGAACCGGCACGTCTCCTAGCGAAGTCATTAATTACACCACAAACGAGAGTAGAACAATCTAATCACACCTGATGAATCAGACAAATGATGTGACCTGATCACCTGAAAATACAAAGAGCCTGAGTGTGACCGCAGACCTATCCTAACATCCGATGAGAAGAGTAAGTGCTTCTAAACTGTTGATAAATAGAAACTTGAGTATTTCACTTTAATCCCTGGCTTTTTATTTCTATTTTTAATGAATGTTCTATAACGTTCAAACTATATTGGTAGAGTGACATATCCATGTATACACACAATATGTAAATAAATACACACATGAGAGATAATTTCTTCAAAGTGTTTACTTGATCGAAAAGGTTTCGAGATATCTACATCAGGTTTTAGACTTTTACTCTTATTTATCTGAATATCTGTGTATCTGAGTAGGTTTATCTTTAAGCTTATCTCTGAATGCTCCCAAAAAGTGAATTCCGATGCAGCATGCCAAATATGAGCCTCCAACTAGCAAGCTCCTCACCAGGGCAAGTGGCAGTTTGATGTTACTTCTTGCACAGTCAATACCTGCTAAGAGCCTTGGACACAGCAGGAACCAAAATATTTGCTTCAAAGAATTTATTGTTTGGATTCTAAGCAGAGAACTTATTCATAAACAGTCAGCTCTCTATGCATTTAAAAAATAACTCAATTCACAAAATTTTAATCTATATTGAACTTTCCAGTAATGTATCCCACACATAAAAAGTATTCCTACAGGTTAAGTGTAATTAAATGACTGTCGTTTAGTTTCAGGAAGGCTTATATTTCTTACCTTTTTGCCAGAGAGCAAATCTTCTCCAAGTAAGTCATCTTCGAGCTCACTGGGGAGAAAAAAAGACCTGCCATGTATTATCCTGGGTACACTGGAAAGTTTGCGGATCACTGGGATAGCTTCCCAGGACTTTAGGGCGTGGGTATTTTCATGTTATGTTGCTATACTTTCCTTTTTCTTTATGAAGAATGAAAACGTATTTGCGAACATATAGGTGACACTGGTCCTTTCAGTATGAGAGGCTATGATGCAGGAGGTGGCTCCCGCTAGACTTCTAACCTTAGTTTTTCACCTCAATATGAGATCTTATTTTGGGACCGGTTCAGAATCAGTAAAACAATAAACTATAAAAAACACCTATGCTTTCTCCTACCTTTAAAAATCTACGACGGATCAGGAAAAGATGCCCAACGTCATTAACGGGGAATGTGCAACAGGAAAAGCACTGCAAGACCACTGACCCTCATCGAGCCGCAAACACTGAAACGCCGAGGGCAGGATGCCGACGCGGCCGCACGCGTAAATCGCGGCCGCTGAGGGGCTCGTCTCACTATGACGGGGAAGTCACAGCGGCCATCTGCGATTTTTCCATCAGTGTGTTTATGTTTTGAAGTGATGGGGAACAAGTTTTCTCACATTCAAATAGAAACCCTTAGCAGATCATCACTTTCCTTACACTTTCAGACTGTGCGTGCGTGTGCGTGTGTGCGCCCCTAACAGATAGATTTTCGTATGCAGTAGTAATCAGAGAAACGCAAATCCAAATTCAGTGAGACACCATTTCATACAAACCGACACGGCAAAAATCTGACAGCCCACCAAACGCCGGGTGGATGGAGCCACAGGGGCTCCGGCACGCAAGCGCTCCCGCCCCAGCTCCGGGTGCCTGTGTCCCCCCAACCTGCCGCCGGCCCCCCAGCAGCACCCCGCATGCAGTGCAGGCCAGGCCCAGAGCGGGAGCCCCCCGGGTCCCCCTGCCCCCACTGCTGGTTTTCAGAGACCCCTGCTCGGCCACACGGTGGGCCCTGGCGGAGCCAGGTGCTTCCCTACCTGTCCCAGTCCTCGTCGGCCGCTCTCCTCCGCCAGGACCTCTCTGCGCCGGGCTTGTCAAACTGGTCGAAGTCGTCGTCTGTGAGGGGGAGGCGGGAGGGTCAGTCTCGGCAATTAAAACAGACACGTCGTGACAGTCCACGGCTGAAACGACTTTTTGGTTTTTTTTTTTTTTGAGGGTTCCCAGTAGGACATTTTAAAATACAAAAGTTTCCTGTGTAACAATTATAAATACTTTACTCATGTTTAATAATTAAAAAATTTTAAGTGCAAAGCTACTTAAAGAAAGTCAACTTATTAAACATTATCAGGCATGAAAAAAATCACTAATAGAAGTTTTCTTAAATTGGACACTATAAAACACTTTTATAAAATGATTTGCGTTTATTTTGACTACAACTACGTAGAAGGAAAAAACTGCTGTTTGGCTAAAAGTTAAACTTTGATAATACTTTTTGTAACCTTGATACTCCAAATTCATCATGGGAAACAAAGACCTCACCTCGGGAAGCCGGGGACACAGAGAACTGCGCAGTGGTGGAAGTGGCCGGACGACGCACACGCAGTCGACCCCCGAACACCGCCGGGGTCGGGGCACGGACACCTCACGCGCAGTCAGAAACCCGCGCACAACTTCTGACTATGACACGGCCATCCCTTGGTCTCCATGGGGGATGGGTTCCAGGACCCCCCTCCCCCAACACCAAAACCCTCAGCGCTCAAGTCGCTGATACACACGGCTGAGAATGACGCCCACGGTGCCCTCTGCCCACTCTGCCGGCTCCTCCCAGCAGCTCGAAAACACTGCCTTCAAGCCACAGCCGGCTGGCTCCGTGGAGACGAAACCCGGGACACAGAGCAGCGACGGCACGTTTACCAAAAACCACCTGCATGCACGTGGACCGTGCAGCTCAAACGTGCGGCTCAAGAGCCAAGCTAAATTCTAAATGCTCGGTTGCCCACATACAAAAAAAAAAAAATAAAATGTAAAACAAACAGGAGCGTTTAACAAGTGAAATTTTAAAACACATTTTTATTTAAACCAGTATATCAAAAAAGCATTACAGCACATATCAGCAAGAATATTAGTAAGATATTGTACACTTTCCCCACAGTAAGTGCATTTCACACACACAGCGCATTCTTGTATCTCTCTCTAAATATTTTTTTACTAGGAAAATCAAAGAACTGGAATTAAAGTTTTTCATCTTAGCACACGGAGCAAAAGGCTGAAGCAGCAGCCGCAAGCAGCACAGACATCCCAGGAGAGCCCCCTAGGGGAGCCAGGTGACATAACCATCAGCGACCCGGCAATTTTTCCAGTCTAGAGCTGTAATTAACCAGTGAAGTTCTGCGAGGTCAAGCACCAGTGCGCACCCTGTGGAGCAGGCAGGACAGGGCTTCCTACGAGCCCAGGCGGGAGACACGGGGACCCAGTGTCCCTGAGGAGCTCAACTTCCAGCACAAGAGCATGAGGGCCCGCCTGCCACTCCCTGCAAAACTGGACAAGTCGTTCTTAATTAAACAACTGCTTTAAAGTGTCCAGAATTGGTGCTAAAAACATACCGCAAATACGAAACGCTTATTCAAGAAATCCACTCAGACCCGGTAAGGACACCTGCAGAGACCTGTGCTGGGAACGGAAACCCCCACCCCTGCGCAGCAGCACAAGGCCCCTCTGCTCGCCTCACCCTGCCCGCCGGCCTGGTGCTGAGGCCAAGTTCTGGGTGAGGGAGTGACACGCAGGGGCTCCCTTCTTTCATCCGGCCCACTCTGGCACAGACACTACTGGGACACGACTGGGCTGCGGGTTTCAAACCTTGAGAGGTAAGCCCAGACCCAGGACGACTGCCCAACCTCCCCTTGCCCCCGCCACCCAGGTACTCAGCTCCTCAAGTGAGAGTGTCAGAGACAAGTACCCCGCTGTCCCCACCCACAGCACAAGAGCATGCCCGAGGGGAAAGCAAGCCTTAAAACGACAGGGAGCTCCGAAACTCTGGAACTGAAGCCCAAGGTGCTCTCAAAAAGGTGAGGGTCTTGGAGAGAGGTGAATGGAAGAGTCACTGGAGACAAGGACTGCACTCCAGGCTACCTGGTGTGCTCGGGAGAAATGGAGAGATGGGTGGGAAGGGCCCTCGCTTGGGATAGAACAGACCTCAGTCACTGGTCTCAGACCCCAACCAATCAAAGGAGCCTGAAACCGAATGGATCATTCTGTAAAGCAAAGCAGACCCCAGAGCACTGTAAAAGATGTGGGCGGAGAGACAGAAAGAGCCCTGCCAAACCCGGTACACCCCACCAACGCAGGGCGACCGGGCAGGCTGAGGCCATAGGCCCTGAGGGCTGACATCAGATGCTTCACAGTGCTGGGGGCGGGAGGATAGGGAAAGACTTCCCAAACACCTGCCCAGTCACCAAACAAGCAAGCAAACAACAATAATAAGCCAAGGGGCAGGGGAAGACCAGCAACTAGAGATAATGTATTATCCAAAATGTCCAATTTCCAACAAAAAAAATTACAAGACATGTAAAGAAACAGGGAAGTATAACCCATAACCCAGCAGAAAAAGAGCAGGCAGCAGAAACTGCCTGTGAGAGGGCCAGGTGTCAGATTCGACAGGAAAAGACAAATTTAAAGAAACCATGATTAAAGAACTAAATGAAGTTGTGATGACAACATTGCATCAAACAGACAATCTAAAAAAAACCACAGAAACAAAAAGAAATTCTGGAATTGAAAAACAACGAAATGGAAAATTCATAAAGGAGCTCAACAGTAGATTTTAACTGATTGACAAAAGAATTTGTAGGCTTGGAAATAGACCAAAAGAGATTCCAATATTTAAAAAAAAAAAAAATGAAGAAAAATGAATACAGCTTCAGAGAAATGTGAGATACCGCTAAGAACACCAATATATGTGTAATCAGAGACCAGAAAATAAGGAGGAAAAGCAGCAGGGGGAAAAAATATTTGAATTATAGCTGAAAACTTCCCAAATTTATTGGTATATATATTAATCTATACATGCAAAAAGCTCAACAAACTCAAGGTAGAACACAGAGGTTCACAAACACGCATATCATAGTCACGCTGTTTCAGAGACGAGAGAAACCCCAAAAAGGAAACTGCAGTGAGATTAACAGCTGGTTCTCCAGAAACAATGACATCAGAGGCATAACAAAGTGCTCAAAAAAGCAATTCTATACCCAGCAAAACTATCAAAAAGGTGAACCAGGCATTCACAGATAAACAAAAAGAAGAAATATGTTGTGACTCTCTGTAAAAATAAATGACTCTCTGTAGTTGACTAAATTGTGTGCCCCCCAAAGACAAACTGTGAATGGAACCCAAAACCTATCCAAGAAAACTGGCTATAATTCCAAAATAAGGAAGTACAAGTTACACAAAAAACTCTAACGAGAACTGAGGTCACGAAACCTGTATTCTTCATTTGTTTGACAATTATTTCTTGTGCATCTAATGAATGTCAGGCATTGTTCTAAACACTCAGCCTACAGGGGTGTACAAGATAACGAAAACCTCTACCCTTGAGCAGGTTAGAGTGAGACAAACAATAACCCCAACACACACACGTCATCTAACTTAAGGTCTTTATAGGAAAGTAGAGCAGGAGGATAAAGAAGATGGAAAATGGGGGTGGGGGGGAGCGGGACCGTGGCATCAGTGCCGTATGCGACACAGTGCAGACTGCTCTCTCCAGCCGTTCTGTACAGCGATCGAACAGCTGCCTGAAGGGACTGTCCATGAAAAAGAAGAGCTATGTGTTTGGGTTTTTAACATGGGAGTGAGAGGACCACGTGTAGGTGTGTGCAATGAAAGGAAAAGTGATCCAACGGGAGGGTAAAGCAAGTAGGAACCATTACTGAGTGAGCTCGTTAAAAGGCGGAGTGGCGGGAAGCCAAGCGCACGTGTAAACTCATGTGAGGAAAGTTTGTGGCTGAAAGGTGAGAAGTAGAGACCTCTGTTTAATCAAGAAGAAAGAAATCTCATCCTGACACCAAGGAAACGGGGAAATTTAAAAGGTAATGCAGTGACGTAATGCTACAGCAGCAGACGGAGATGGGAAAACACAGAATTCCCCAAAGGAGTTAGGAATGCTTGTGACCGGGGGCAACTTTGTTCTTGGACAAGGTACGTCAAGCGAAGACCACCCCTAATGATGCAGAAAGCAAGAACACACTTTCTTCCCTGGAACATGGGATGTAAAATGGACATGGAAAAAACCATGACTCAAAACCTAAGAACGAAGAACCCGTACCCGTTTCTACGCTTACACTTTCTGCAATCTTCTCTCTTCTGTTCTCCTTTAGCATGGAGGCAACACACCTGCCATACTGAGCAGAACCAAGAGAACAAAATGTGTCCCCAACAGTCCCACGTTGTCAAGGAAGAGCAGCACATCCCGAAGACCAGGGGAAGATGGGTTCCCAGGGACAAGAGTGGCCAGTGCCCTCGCCTGGAGACTCTCCTTCCAGGCTAAACCTGGTACTCGACATTCCAGTCTAGTAAGCGAGTCCATCAGATAGCTGTAATTCTTTTATTTCACATTCTCACAGGAACTCGGAACTGGGATTGGAATCTTTACAGCAGATTAGCTTGGAATAGGGTTCTAGCAACTGTCTGGTCCAACAGTCAGCAAAAAAACTATGGTCCCCGGGCCACCTGTTTTTGTCCAAATTTGACTCCTCTCTGTTTATGTAAATAATGTTTACTGGAACACTGTACGCCAACTCCGTGACATGTTGTCTGCAGCAGCGTCCAAGCTACAGGGGCAAAGCAGAGTGATTGCAACAGAAGCCTCGTGATCTGCAGAGCCTGAAATATTTACTCTTTGGCCCTTTACAAAGTCTGCCAATCTCTACTCCAGTCTAAAGGTCCAAACCTTTCATTTGCCTCAACACCATTCTCATATATTCTGAATCAGACACAGAGTCAACAACCCGTATTTTACAGGTGAGGAAATCCAGACCCTTTATTTAAACAGCAACTAGAAAAAAGAACCAGGATAATGTTCAAGAACTTTGAAAGTGCGTATATCAGCCCTACAGTAAAACTATCAAATTCTGAGTCACCAAGCAAACTTTTCAGAAAGAGCCCCTATATCATGTTGCTTGAAAAATAACTTGTAGTCACTGTTTAAAATCTCTCATCTGGGCCCCTAACACTGCCTTCGTGTTTTGTTCATGCAGTGTAGTGCAAAAGGTCATTTGTCTGCAACCGACTTCCCCTTCCTGTGCCGACAAATAAATCACCATGTCCAGAGGGAGGGCGAGGCTCTCCTCCCACCACAGACGTCAACACAGCTAGGCCATCGATTGCCCCATCTCAGCCAACTGGGTGTTACCATCATGACTTAGAATCGAGAGGAAATGACACCACATCTTTTCCCAAGATCAGCTGCTGAGCTGCAGAAGCTCACGGAGGAAACGTCAAGGGCAGGGAGAAAGTCCTCCCACCGATCTGTTCCTCCCTCGCACAGACTAAGCAACTGCGGCGCCTGAGTCAGGGTCCGAAAGGCAACACCCAGGAGGTGCGGGTCACAACTACCATCACCATCATCCTCAGGCGGCAGAGGCAGGGTGCACACACAGGCAGATGTGAGGGTCTCAGAGGTCAGGGGAGCTCTTGAAAACCACGCATCGCATCTGGACTCGTAAAGCTGCCACAGTGCGTGGTGGCTTCCTCAGTCCCAAGACCATCAAAAGTCAACACGTCCAGCGCTGCAGGCCGAGACGGCCCACGGGAGCCTCCCCAGTCTTCAGAGTCACAGGGCTCCGGGCCGGGCCGTAGCACCAGGCCGAGATGACAGAAAAGGCCGTGCTGAGCGCCGCACTCCAGCCTTGACAGGGCTGGCGAGAAGCATGGCGGCCCTTCACAGCGGGAACGCTCCGGCTGCCACGAGGCTGATGAGACCCCCGGGAGCCCCGCAGCACGAAGAGCGGAACACGGGCTTCACTGCACTCCGGCGGGCTAGCTTTCGACGTTATTTTCCCACTTAATCCGTCCCCAAATCCTCCTGTCACACACGTGAAAACTAGGACTAACCAAAGTTAGTAAATGGCAAAACCAGATTTTAAACTCGGGTCCGCCAAGTACAGCGCTCTTGAATTTACTCAGGAAACAACTGTAGTAACACACCCTCTGATTTCCCACATAGAAACACTGAAGAGCAACCCTAAGTTCCTGGACGTTCAACACGGATCACTCACTCATGGAACCAACTGAAAATCACGCAGGCAGAATCGCTCTGAAGTACAGGTTATGATCTGGTGGCTACAAGACACGTGCTCTCTTTAAATTATCTTTTATGTTCTTCTTTTTTTTTTTAACTGACCTAGTTACCAACATTTTAAAAACAGAATTATATTACTGGAGTTCCATCTGCTCTCAAAAAAGAGGAGAAACTATAAAATGAACTAAAACAGTGTGCACCTACACTCAGCCAAACTAGATGAGCTAAAGATAAACAGCAGCTGACCAACAGGAACAAAAGTGCCGTATCTATAAGAAAAAGTTAAGAGGCCGGGGCAGCCACAGAGCCTGTCTAGAAGGGAGCCTCCCAGGCAGCGGGCGGCCTGGCCTCACCCCCCGGCTCAGAGCCACTGGCTTCTGCCCGTCTCCAGTGTCCGCAGCCCAATCCTTTACTTACTCTGTGAACTACCAAAGTACTTCTACTTCCCAAAAAATCTCAAGGACTGTCTCATCACTGTTATATTTTTAAATATATATAAACAAAGGATTAAAATCCAATAAGTGTTTCTGAAGGTAAAACAGAAAAAAAAAGTAGAAACACAATATTAAGAAAATTTCCTAGAACTGAAGGATACATATTTCCAGACTAAAGTGTCCACCAAATGCACAGCACGACCAGTACAAAATGACCTATGCTAGGACATTTTAGAAGACTGGAGGCGAAGGAAAAGGCCACACACAAATGATAAGGAATCAGAATGTCATCAGACTTCTCAAGAGCAGAACTAGAAGCCAGAACACAACATGGCAATACCACCAAAAATCTAAGGAAAATGCATTCAAATCTAGAATTCCAGACCCAATAAATCATAACTCAACTAAAATAAAGCAAGAATTTGTTCAGACATGATGGGTCTCAAAAAATTTACCTTTAACACACCCATTTTTAGAAGCTGAAGCACTCAACTCTATATTAATAAATTTGAAAATATATAAAATAACTTTTCCAAAAAAAGTCATCAAAATTGACCAGTGAATTTAAAAAGTAGGGCAATAATAATAGAAAAAAAAGCAACTTAAAGAGGCACCAGACCGAAAGGCTTTCCAGACAAGAATTCCTCCAACATTTAATAAAGGAATTTTTACACTCTTCCAGAAAACTTCACAATTCATGCTGGGAAGCCACCCTTAACATAAAAAACAGGATAGCACATGCGCACACACAAATATAAAGGAAGAAAAGTATAAGCCAACCTCTCTATGATCATAAATAAATCCCAAAATGCAATCAACAACATAGTAAAAAATAAAACATGCGAAACAAGATTTTGGAGCCAAGAGTGCAAGGTTGGTTCCTCACCGGAAATCCATCGATACAATACACTACACTGAGAGATTAAAGGGGCCTCACAGATCACCTGACAGATGCAGAAAAGTATCTGATAAAAATTAAAGATCTAACTCAAAAAAACAAACTTTCTTCAGTAAACAAAAAATAACTATCAGAAATCTACAGCAAATACCATACTCAATGACAAAACAGAAAAAAAAATCATTCATTAAACTCAGAATAAGATAAGACAAAGATGTCTGCCATCACCCATATTATTCAACATTATATTGGCGGGCTTGGCAATGAATACTTCTAGGAGAAGTACTAGAAAAAGAAATAGGTATAAATACTGGAATAGAAGAGTGCAGATCCAACTAGAAAATCTAAAGCACTAAACTTTAGAACAAAGTTGAAATAAGCCAATTGTATATAATCCAATTACAAAAAAAAAACACCTTTTCGTATTTATCAGTAACAAATTTAAAAATGTAATAGGATAAAAAAACTATGCAATCCATAATTACAACAAACATAAAATATTAAGGAATAAAACTAACAAGAAAGAATTACATAAAGAAATTTTTACTAAAGCAAGTCCCCTAGGGGCAGGAATCTGTCTGGTCTGTTCACTGTGCATCCAATCTCAGAGGTGAGTGAGCAGCACAGAGTAGGTGTTCACTCAACACCTTGACAGATGACTGACAGCCAAAAAAAGCTTAACGGAGACATTCTTATTCCTGGATGATAGAAACCCCATAGTGTAAAAATGTCAATCATCCCAAAATTATGTTAATAGACCAAATGCAGTCCTAATAAAAATTTCAGTAAAATTCTTTATAGAACATGAACAGAGTTCTGAAGTTCATTTAAAAAAAAAAAGCACAGGACTAATCAAGTAATTTCTAAAAAAGAACACGCTGTTTAATACACACACATACAATGAAGCAATAATTGTTTTCATTATAAATGGGAATTTAATATATTAGGAAGATGAGAATGCAATAAATCATATTAGAACTGTTAAAAGCCCCAAATTCACACCATACCCAAAGTCAAATCCCACACGGAATAAAAGCTAAATTTAATGCACAGGAGTATAAAATATTAAAACAAACTTATAAAAGGGGGGCAATGATCTAACATAATATACAAATAAGTCTTTAAAATAATGAGAAAAAGACCAATCACCCCAATTTAAAAAGACAAATGACATAAGCAGGCAGAAAACTAAATACAACATATGAAAAGACAATTTCATTAGAGGTGGAGGGCTATGTAATTTACAACACTGAAGCTATTTTTCTGTCTCAAGATTATAATAAATGTTAAAAATCCTTAGAAAGTATATGAAAAATGGGGTACTTTCACACATTGCTAATGGGAGGATAAAGTGGTACCTGTCTTTTTGAGGACAACTTGACAGTGGCCATCAAAATGTTATGTACCTTGCTGCATAGTATTTCCGCTTCTTGAGGTATCTATCTCCGGAAATATTTGCTTAAGCATACCAAAATTTGCCTTGCTTAAGCATAAATGTTTAGTGTACATTTTCCACAGCAGTGAAAAATAAATAAATAAATGAATGAAGTCCCCATCAATAGGACAATGGTTAGACAATCAATCAGCGGGGCAGCCACACCACTGCTACCTGCCATGGGAAGATCCCCAGGACCGGCTCTTAGGTACAGAAGTGAACTGCAGAACACCGCACGGTTCTGCGCAGGCCACGAGAGGCCACACAGCTGCCAATGTGCAACTTACATATGCACAGGAAAACGCGTAAAGCAGGGGTCCCCAACCCCAGAGTCAGAGGAACCGGGCCTCCCAGCAGGTGAGTGGCCAGCAAGCAAGCAAGAGAAAGCTTCATCTGCATCTGCAGCCGCTCCCAGTCCCAGCATCACCGCCTCAGCTCCGCCTCAGATCGTCAGGTGTTAGAATCTCACAGGAGCACTGGTCCCAGATGCCAGAAAGGTTGGGGACCAGTGGCATAAAGAGAGTCATAAAGAAAGCATTTCATTCTTTAATTTGCTCATGTGTCAAATATCTGCTGCATTTACTATCCGCCAGAAACCTGGAATAAATGGCAGGCAGCATTCCTGTCCTCATGGGGCTAAGGAACATTACGAACTAGGACAAATGTGCTGAAGGAAACACAGGAGCCACAGAGGCAGGAGCTGGGCGCACATGAGACAGGACCACTGGTGGTAAGCCTCCTGGGCCCTTTGGGGCCTGCGGGGCAGGGCTGAGGGCCAGCCGCAGAGGGGGCAGGCGACAGCCCGCCACCTCCGCAGAGCCTGCACCTGGTGAGCAGCTGGCTTCAGCAGGAGCAGAGGGAAAGAGGGTAGCAGGAAGCTCCAAAACATCAAGGGCGAAGCCTGCCGAACCCTCTAAAACAGCAATTCCCAAACTTCCTGGACTCCCAACTCATCGGAGACACCAAACGCTTCTGCTTGTGTGGATTATATTCCCCATATTTACTACGTTAGACGTGAAAAATAAGAAACTCGAAGAAACGTGCAAGCGCACATTCCATTAGCCAGCTGTGTAATGATGTCCTCGCGTGTCACGCCGCCTCCGGACACCAGTGAGAGGGCGAAGCAGGCAGGTAACAGTAGTGTCATCCACGAAAACAGGGAGTTTGGACCTAAGAGTGCCCAGACAACACTTTGATGACGACCCTACCCCCCCCCAAAAAAAAAAACATTTTGACCCCCGAAAGTAAGCAAGGGAGGAAGGCAAACCCAGTATTTTCGGTTTAACTGGAAAGGCTCAACTCTAACTCGCAGATCGTCTGGCAAAAAAGCGACATGCACCAGGTCATATTCCGAAGGCGACGTCTCTGCGCTCGTCCCTGCGCCGCCGTCCGTGTTGCAGTGCCCGCGCCGGTACAGGGGCCCGGACCTGGCCGCGGCGTCCCCAGGGACCCCACCTGGGCGCCCCGGAGTCGGCGAGGGCTCCCCTCGCACCCCTACTCCGTCCGCATCTGGCCACCTACGGGTCTCCCGCGTCAGCGTTTCCGAATAATCAGAAAAGTCACTCTCAAGTACTTCTCCGTAGCAAACAACCGTCAATCGACCAAACGTGATTTCACCAGAAGGCGGCTGCACCCGAAGTGAGGGCGCGAGGCCCCGTGCGAGCCGCTCACGGCCGCAGACCCAGAGCACGGGCCCCGGGGGACCGCCTCGGCGTCTGACGCTCTGTGTCCCGTCTCCATCTCGAAAGACACCGCTAACGAAACACGAAGCGGGCGCGTCGGCCGAGGCGACGTGTTGAAGGGTCCGTCCTCCGCGAGACGCGGCGCCGCGGTGCCCTCGCACACGTGACTGTGTCCGTGTTTCCGTGCGCGGCTCCGAACCGACCTGACCGTGTCCGCGCGACCCCGCCCTCGGCGACGACCCCGCACGCCCCCGGCGGCACGCGCGCGGCGGGGGCGCCGGCCCCGGCCCGGAGCCGGCCGGTCACCGCCCCCCGCCGGCCCCGCTCACGGGAGGCCGATGCTTTGTGCGGACTCGAAGGCGAGGGGACGCCGAGCTCGCGGACAACCGCGATCGGGGCGCGGGGACGCGGCGACACGGGGGCTGAGGGGAGGGGGCCGGGGCGCCCGGCCCCGGCCTCCCGCGGGCGGCCTCACGTACCTCCGGCGCCGGCTCCTCCGCCCGCTCCCAGGGCGGCCGCCATGGTGCTCGCTGGGCCCGGCTTCAGCCTCGCCCCACCGAGCCCGCTGGGGCGCCGCCGGGCCGGCCGGGGCCGGGGGACGCGCGGCCGGGGACGGCGGCTGGCGGGCTCTGGGCCAGGCCTGGGGAGGGCCGAGCGAGGCCGCGGGTCCGGGCCGCTCCGGCCCTGCTCCGCCGCAGGAAGAAAACAACAAACTACCGCAACATGGCCGCCGGCTCGCCCGCCGCCGCGGTGCACGCCGGGATGATGGCGGCCGGGAGGCGCCGGCCCGGCCCTCCCTCCGGGCTGCGGCCGCCCCACGCCGCCTCCACGGGCCGCGGGCCGAGCACGGGCGGCCGGGGGGCGACGGGCGACGGCCGGGCTGCAGAAACCCAGGGGTGCGGGGCGGGCGCGGGGCGGGGCGCGGCGGTTGCCGGCCGTCGTGCGGCCCGGGCGCTGTCGTAAGCGCTTTGCAGCAGCTGCGGCCGCGCTTTACGGCCGCCGCTCTCCCGTCGGAAGTGAGGGCGAGCGGGCCCCGGCCGCCGGCCTCCGAGCGCTGACGCGGACGCGGGACCGGGCGGTGCCGCACTAAGCCCCGGGGAGACGCGGGGCTAGGACGAGAACCAGGGCGTGCGTTTCTGGGCAGCACGAAGGTCAGAAAACGACCTTCCCTAGAGGGAAGGGACACAACGTAACCCTGGGAGGCCGAGGGCTCCTTGGGTCCAGGCGTCCGAACAAGGATTGTCCGAGCTGGCAGCGTGTCATTGGGTCCTCGACCGCACGCAGGTGCCAGCGTGGATTCCACAGCCAAAAGCGTGGGGATCATGGAGAAGGGAAAGAACTGTTTAGGTGGAAAGGGACCTCGAGAAGCCAAGTAGCTTGCAGGATTGAGAACTGCCAGCGGTGCGCGTGGCTGCTGGACTAGGAGATGAGGAAAGTGCTCAGGAGGCGATAGGCTGGAAAGGGTCGCACTGGCCAGAAGGCGTCAGGGACTTCGGGACATTTTCTGAAGCAGTAGGGAGTAGGGAAAGGTTTTAAGAACTGAAGTTACGCGGTGACACTTGTGGTTTAGAGAGAAGGCTCAGACCACCCTCCAGAGGACGGGCTGGCTGCGTGGAGGGGTGTGAACTGGAGGTACCGACACCGGTTAGTCACAGTCACCGCAGTCCCTGCAGGAGATGGATTCGCGGATGGTTAGATAGACGTGTGATGAAACGACTATAACCTGACGTTAATGGTAGCATCTTGGTGGCTGAATGAATGTTTACTGTACATTTTTTTCAACGTGTACATACGTGTGAAATTCTTCAAAATAAAATGTTCAAAAATAAACATTCCTATATTAATGAGTAATGAAGTCCTCGTCTATAAAATAAAGACAAAAATTTTTAAACGCTTTCGATTCAGCTGTGTGTGATCACTGCAAAAAAATAAATAAATTATAAGCTTGGCAAGCAGCCTCTAGTAACATCCTCCGGATTTAAAATGTTTGCACACCTAATCACCTTTCATCGGGTTTCGAACTGTGGAAGATGGAATTCCTCACTTAGAAGATGTTTCTCAGGGTGGTTTCACTGGTGATCTTGACAAGGGTGCTGCAAGAAACAGACTTACAAAGACGAAACAATTTCATAGATATTTTATAGCCATATTATGCTTGAGGAAAGACATCCATCCCAGTTATAAGCCACCTAAAACTGAATTTCTCTAGGACAGGAGTCTAAACTTTTTTTATTCGATATTCGTCAGAAAAATTTTTCAGCCTGGACACCAAATATTTGAAGAACTTGATAAATGACTGAGTCGAAGACTGGCAAAGCCATTTTTCTTCTCTACTGACAAATACGCTTTGACTTTTCAACCTCGTTCTAGAAACCTGGTGAAGGTGGAATATCGACTACGTTGTAAAACAACATTGCTTGTGTCCAAAATGCCCTCCAATTGGCACACTTCTTCTGGCTTGAGAGGACTGGATAACTTTAAACACCTGTCAGGAAAGCCATACTGATCTAAAAGATAGACTCGGGGAACTATTATGAGACCTACTGGTTCCTGTGGGTGAAGGGCTCCTAAGCCAGAGCAGCTCCCATACCCTCGTCTTGTACCTGGGCTGCATTTGGGGTGCGTGGGGAGTGTGTGCACACCTGCATGGACCACAGCGAGAAGCACGCGAACCGGCCCTGCCAGCATCGTGAAGGGGTCGGCCTAAAAGAAGCCATTGCCAAGCGTGACATGCACAAGTGTAGATGGTTAGACCTGGAAAGACCTAGTGAGCTCTTACAGTTTGTCGTACCTCTGAAAATATCAAAACCTTCCTTTTGGTTTTTATTTTAGTTAAAAGCGAACACAGTAGCCTTCCTCTTCTGTCACTATGATGGACCAGAAATTCTAGGGCCCCTCCCCCGGCGCTAAACAGATTCTGCATAAAGCATTTGTCATATTGCTTGGTTTTAGAAATTAAATCTCCAGGAGAGCAAGAAAGAAAGAAAAAAGACACCCTGAACAGTAAGTAGTGAGCATACAGGAAGGGCAGGGATTCCCTGAGGACAGGCACCCCTGTAGCAGTGCTAATAGGAACAAATTACTGGGCCCCTTTTCGGGAGAGAGAAGATGGACAGGAGGCTCCCAGATTAAGCCAGAGATTCTGGAAGGACTTCCTCAAATGACATTGCCACGTTTTCCACAATTTAAGATCAACCAACTACGAACTTACAGTGATCATAAAATACACAAGAGACGAAACCACTATAATTGAGAATCAAAAAAAAAAAAAAAACAACTACAGATCATCCTCCCAAGGACCTCAGACACTGAAATTATCAGAAAAGAAAATAGATGAGACATTGAAGGAAATAAGAATGAAAGTGAGGAATCAAGACAGACTCCACAATGACCGGAGAGCCCTTAGCTTCCCTTTCTCCAGACCCTTCCCTTCTCCCCATCTCGCTCTAAAGCCATTAGGAAGTGTTGGTGGTGACAGGGCATCAACGGTGCTGGCCCAGGTCAGACACTCAGACCCCAAGCCCGGTAAGAGGGCTCCCCAGAATAGGACATCAGAGCTCCACAGGGTGAGGACTTCGTCCCTGTGGGTTGGCAGGCCAAGGCAAGGGGTCCCCGAGGAAGACGGGCGTGGGGGTGGGGGTATCCACTCGGGAGCAAGCGCATCACAGTCTGGACAGATTACGAGGACATCCCCCCGGGGTAGTGTTTTTGTGCCAGTGGCAATAAGAGAGGAGAGGGGGTATCTGAAAAATGCAAAGGTAAGGGCTTGCAGAAATGAATGCCTCAGCCTCGTTAAAACCCGTTTTGACTGCCCTCCGCCCCCCAGGGCTCTTCAGCACAGGTTTTCCCGCGGCTTCCTCCCCCACCTCAAGGACTCTCCAGCTCACATCTGTTGATTCATGGCTTGCCAACCAACTAATGCTCTTCTTATCTGTGTAGCTCTGTAGGAATAACAAGACTGTGTGAAACGGCCTGTTATGTTACAATCAGGGCTCAGCCTTTGGATAGGAGTCCGCTGAGCAGGTGCCGGCATCAATAAGTGCTGCTTCCTGCTCACAGCCTCGGTGTCCCATCTCCCTGTTCGAGAATCCTATAATGGCACTGATAACGCCAAGGTCTCAAGACAAACGACCTGTAAGACCAGCGGTCTGGGAATTCCTCCCCCACTCACAGCCCCCCCACCCGAAGCTCCCCCTCCCATCCTGCGTCACGAAGCACACGTGAAACCTCAGACAAAGGACTCACACGCCCCTTGCACGGACACTGCAGGGGTGTGTAAACTGTAATAAATCTAACCAGACCGAGCTCGTGCGTGATGTTGTTAACCCTACTCGCTCCACCGGCCAATAAATTCTCCTTCCTCCAGCAAAGTCCTCTGAGCGTCCCATTTCCTCCGTTTTTTCCTGCAACAGCCAAAGCGGAGTTAGGGAAGGAGAGGAAAAGAGTAAATTCATTTTCTTCCTTTTTTTTTTTTTTTTTTTTGATGTATCGAGTTCCTACTGGCGAAGAGGCCCCAGGCCTGAGCGTGGGGAAGGTGGACAGGAGCACTGGGCTCCGGCTCTGAGACCGTGCGTCCGGGCAGCAGAGGCGGCCCTGCCCCAGGGAGCCCCAGACTGGCTTCAGCCGCGGCCCCGCGTGGCGGCCCTGAGAACAACCCAGTCCCGGGGCGAGTCTCCGCAAGTCCAAGTTTGTTTATTCGATTATTTGTGTGTGTCAGTAAGGACTCACGGATTCTTATTTCATTTTGTAGATTATGATCGGTTTTTGTAACTGTTCATTATGTTCACATTGTCACAGATCCAGCCATTGGAAAACCCTTTAAATAGGAGCCACTATCCTTTTGCCTTTAGCTTTAGAGTGTGTCGTGGAGCAAATGTGTGTGCCCCCAAGTTCCCGTTGACACCCTAACTCCCACCGGTCTAATAGATGAGAAAATAAGATATCTTTGTTTTTATGTTTGCGTCACACTGAAGGCAGTGAAATAGTACAGTCAGAAAGCCAGACCGGATACATCTGGCTTACCCTTAACTGGCCTGTGCCCTTGAACGAGTCACGTCCCTCCTCTCTGCGTCTCTGTCCTCAGATTCAGGGTGGGTGATAACGGTGCCGATCTCTGGGCTGTGGAGGGAATCAAAGGAGTTAACGCACTTGGATGGTGCTTGGCATTGGCTAAGCTTGACCAGTTCCAGCAGCTTGACTCCTCTCACCATCGTCACCATCACCACCACCATCACCATCACTCACTTGGGGTGGGGATAGGGCTTATTTAAAAAATAAACTCCCGGCACTGCCATCAGACAGCCTAATTCACTAGATCTGAGGTGGGGCTGGGAATCAGCAATTTTAGTGAGCACGAAGAGTGATTCCGTTGTGGGTGTTCCTTAGGCCCGCACTTCGAGAATCATCGTGCCAGCCTAGGTGTGGGGAAGGAGGGCGTGGATGAGACTCAGAACCAAGTGCCTGGCTCCTCTCCCCTGGACCAGCTACAATGTAAAGCTATTCATTCATTCATTCATTCATTCATTCAAATTTCTCAGAAATATATATATAAGAAACGAGCCCATCTACCCATTCCTTTACCCAACATCCCGTAGGTACCTACGAATACCTGTCGGCGACTGCTCTATCCTGTTGGAACGAGTTCGTGAAGAAAAGGTGGAGATGCTTGTGCTCGTGGAGTTACAGTCTAACTGGGAGAAACAGAATTAGCTCAGCGAACTAGCTAAACGGCACGAGTGGGAGGACAAAGGAAGGGGAAGGGTCACGGAGTTCGGCCGCGGCCACACCGTGGCGGTCAAGGTAGGCCTCAGTGTGAGTGCGACGCCGGGAGGACTTGCAGGAGGCGAGGGCCTGCTCGTGGGGTGCGGGGGGACGTCTCGGGCAGCGAGAAGAGCAGATGCAAAGGCCCCGAGGCAGGATGGTGCCCGGAGGTGCGGGGACAGCGGGTCACCACGTGGCAGGTCATAACATAGGAAACGCAGCCTGGGCGGGAAGGACTCTTTTATAAATGCACTTTTTAATTTTTTAAACATATTTAGTTCCCAAATAGTTGGACAGGCTTTGTATGCCCCTTGAGTCTTTCTCCTAAAAAAGTGGCTAATGAGACACAGAAGCATTACTCAGCCGGGCTCTCTGGAGTTGTTTTTCAAATCGTGGGTCATTCACTACTCATTCGTGGATGATAACACGACTTAGTGGGTCATGACCAGCATTAAAAAAAAAAAATTGTAAAACAGTCTAGAACAATCAAAACCATCAGAGCGTACTGGGCACAACTGGAATGCTATTTCATGCAAACTTTCGTTTCCTGTGTGACAGGAAATGAACGGAACCGAGGCACCGGTCCAAAGGGAGCTTGGACGCTTACACCTCGAACCTTTGCTCGGGCTCCTGAATGAAATTAATTCGTGACCAAATTGGCCTTGTTTCCAACACTCCGCACACGGCATCGGGCCACACCTCTGCTGTCACTCAGCAAAGGAGAAGGAAGGAGCACCTCGTCTCCAGAGGCCAAGTGGCCAATGGAGCCGGTAACGTGGAGGGGAAGGGCGCCACCTGCAGGCCGCGTGGCTCAGGTCACCCGGCCCTTTGGACCAGTTCCTGACATTTTAAAGGAGGTCTGAAGCCCAGTGCTTCACTGGGATGGTACAAGAATCCACCACGCAGCAGAGATGAATGTGCTTTGAAATACAATCACTACCCAAGGGTAAAATGGGTTTTAAAAAAGTTAAGGACTAGCAATTGCGACACTTTGTTTTCAGAGTGGTAAAACACACAAAACATAAGTTTCCATTTTAACCATGTTTTTACATGTACAGTTCGGTCGCATTAAATACATTCGCATTGTTGCCCAACAATCACCCCATCCAGCTCCAGAACCTCTCGTCTTCCCAACAATCAGGAAACTTTGTTCTGGAAACCGGAGAGTAAAATTCACCGTTTTTAGTGTGCGATTCTCCGAGCTCCGACAAATGCATAGAGCCATATAACTACCACCCCAGGCAAGATGTAGAAGGGTTCCAATTCTCCCCAAATTCCTCCCCCAACCCCAGCCCTGGGCAACCACTGACTGCTTCTAGGATGTCATATTAGTGGAATCATCCTACACGTCACCTCTTACGTCTGGTGTTTTCTACACAGCGCTTCGTCTGAGGGTCACCTGTGTTGCTGGGTGGCTCAGTGCTGAGTGGCATTCCACGTCGAGACGGACCCCAGTCTCCTGATACACTCTCCAGCCGATTCGCGTTGTGTCCAGCTGTTGGCGACTGGGAATGAGATGCTGTAAACGTTCGCTCGCAGGTTTTTGAGTGGACGTGTTTTCACTTCCGTTGGGCAAATAGGAGAGAAATTGCTGGGTCGTACGGGGAGTGTATGTGAACCACAAAACCTGCCCGGCTGGCTTCCCACGTGGCTATGCCATTGTCCCTCGCAACAGCAGAGGGTGGTGGGCACAGTCGCTCTGAATCCTGGCCAGCACTGGGTGCTGTCGCTTCAGATTTTTAAGTGTCCCAGTAGATGCACAGCCATATTTCCTCATGGCTTCCTTGGCATTTCCCTCGCGTGACGGAGGACGTTGAGCACCTTTTCACCTTTTCACCTTTTCACCTGCTCATCTGCCACCCACAGATCCTTCTTCAAACCTTTTGCCTATTTTTAAAGCGGGTCGTTTGTGTCTTATCACCTTTTGAGAATTCTTTTCACGTGATGGTTGCAAGTCTTCATCACGTGTGTTTTGTAAACAAGTTCTCCCAGTCAGTAGCTTGTATTTTCCTGCTCATCAATAGCCTTCAAAGGGCAGAAGGTTTTAATTCTGATGAAATCTGATTTATCCATTTTTTTCTTTAATGGGTTGCGATTTTGGAGTCCCAAGTAACCTTAGCCTAACCCGAAGTTGTAAAGATTTTCTTCTATGTTTTCTTCACGATGTTTTAGGATTTTAGTTTTTACAGTTAAGTCTATGATCCATTTTGAGTTTGTTCTTATGGTAGTACAAGGTATGGGTCAAGATTCATTTTGTTCATTAATGTTTTTTCTGCTGCTAGAAGTAACGCTTGCTCATTGCAGAAATTTTAAATAGAAAAAAGAATGACATACCTGTAACCTAGGTATCAGTGATGATCACTGTCGACTTATCAGCGTATTGCCTTCCTTTATGAGTATTTTACATAGTCGAGCTCATATCTTCCTTTTTACCCACTTACTATTTCATCAATAATACACTCTTAGTAAATCATACACTCTTAGTAATTATATGTCTTAAGGTCTCTTTTAAGACTTTTCCTTATTGCTGAAATAAATATGCTTATTGGAGGTAACTAACAAATACAGGTAAGCAAATGAATCACATGAAAAACATCCTTAATCATACTCCTTAGAGATGCTTGCCTGTATCCTTCCAGATGTTTATCTCTGAAAGTCTAGATGGGCATTATTTTACTGACTAGATCTAATCTAGTCAGTAAACTATTTTACAGTTTAGTTAACTATTCTGTTGGCTATATTTAGAAGGCGTCCTGTGTTTTTCTGTTGCACGTGGTGCTGGAATAAACGATCTAGTCCACACGTCTTTGGATTTGAGATTTTTTTCTTGGATTAGAGCCCCAGGAGGGTCATTCATGAATCAAAGGCTATGAACAATGTCGATGTTTCTGAATGGCTGGCTACAGCCCCCTAGAAAGGTTGGGTCAACTTATGCTCTCTCGTACTGTACTTGTGATTAAGACATTTTTGTGTGTGCATGATAATTTGATTGGGGAATCATGACTTCTCAGTTTCAGCTTTCATCTGTATCTGATTGCTGTTGAGGTTAAGCACGTTTTGCAATGTTCACTCTCCTTCATAATGACCTCTTTCATGATTTGTCTGTTGGTCCTTTTACCTATAACGTAGTATCTCTATTAGTCAACATACTAAGGCATATTCACCTTCGGATAGGAGACATCACAAAGTCCTGTCAGCCTGACATCATTTCCTGCTTGGTATAATGTGCAGAAGAGACAAGGAGAATGTATTTCTATCAATCTTTGTATTGTTGGTCTCTTGATGTCTTGAAAAATAAAAAAAAGAACAAAGTAAAATTTTTGACCTTTGAATGTTCAATTACCATGCCAAGCGTTCGAGACAATTAAGACATACATTTTCTTTATATAGGATCTTGTCCTTCTTCACCCATGATTGATACCTTGGGCTGAAGTGGCATGGTGGCATACAAAAGAATCATCTCAAAGAAAGCGAATGTTAATAAAAGATGGGTTGTCAAATATGTTGAGAAAGAAAAGAACAAAGAGAGAACATAATTTGCCTTTCTTAGATGTCCTGACAATATCACGGTAGGCACCTGACATCATCACTCGAATTCCCTCTTGCTGACTGTCACGTGTGAGCCTTGGTGACGGCACCCACGGGCGGCCATCAGCACCGCGTGTGGACAGCTCCCTGAGAAAGGACCCATTTTAGAACGTGGGCCGAAATTGTAATTGAGGATTTTAGCCTGTCTCTCTCATATTCCTGGGTAATATGTGATGCATTTTATAAACAAACATAAGTGGTTAGAGGCCTATTAATTGGATGAACAATTGAATAAATGCTCCCAAACCAGCCGGTCTCATTTCTAAATGTTGCCGACCACTCCGGTGATGAGGAGGAGAGAAGGAAGGGCACCCAGAGAGCTTGTTAGTGTTGTATGAAGGGCCCTTGAATAGCAACATTATTATTACCCTTTTTGGGCAGCGGTCCCCAACCTTCGTGGCACCAGGGACCGGGGCTCCTATGAGCATCTAACGCCTGAGGATCTGAGGCGGAGCTGAGGCGGTGATGCTGGTGCTGGGGAGCGGCTGCAGAGACAGGTGAAGCTTTGCTCACTCGCCGGCCGCTCACCTCCTGCTGTGCGGCCTGGTTCCCAATAGGCCACGGGCCAGTACCAGTATCTGGCTCAGGGTTTGGGGACGCCTGCTTTAGAGAATGTCCAGAAATCTGGACTAAAACATCACTGCAATAAGTCATCACATTTACCCAAATGGAAACAGAGCAGGAAGTAGACACGTTCAAAGCGTGCAGCGTGGGAATATTCTGCCTCAGGAAAACAACGTTCCAAACTGCAGCTTCATGGGGCGGATCATCCTAAATGAGGAACTTGATGGGTGGAGTGCATTGCGAAGGAATTGTTCAGTCGGGAAAAAAATATATACTTTATATTTCTTTTAAATATCGGCACTTTCTGTTTATTTTAAATAATCGAGTTAACACACTTTTCATGTCATTTATTTTCCAGTGCACCAGAAAGAGTATCTTAAAACTTATTTGAAACACAAAATCTTATTACTCTTATATTCTCTTTTATTATCACACACAAATTTTTCACGGGTTACTTAGTGAGGCAGGAGAGCAAACGGGGGCACACACTGTTCATCACTTTCTACCCAAAATGGGACTCGTCAGAAGTTTATCTTCTAGTATTTGATGAAAGATGCACATTTTTCCTTTCTCTCCAGTCAGAATGATTTTTTTTTCCAGTAAATTTCCTGCTGGGAGAGCAGGAGGGCTGATTTATGGGAGCAGAAAAGACCCATTTTCGGCCACTTAAACAGAGCGATATGCTTGTCACGCCTAAAGTCTGTGAACCTGCTAATAATTTGCAAATTTAAAAGATAAGCCTATTTGGACATTTGAGTTCTCAGCTTAACAGTTTACTTCATCTAAGGCTGACGTTCTCATTCAGAGACCCAAATGGGTGTCTAAAACAACACAGAACAGAACAGAAATGAGCTTTGGGGACCGGAGCACCAGGGCGCTGCAAAGTTTATGCGTTTCCAGTATTTCCAGGGCACAGTGGCCTTTTCTGCAGGGCGGGGCCCCCAGGTTAATTGGCGGGACTCTGAAGACACAGGTCACAGCAGCTGCCAGCGGTGGCGCGGTTCTGATGCGGTTCTGAAGAGCCCAAAGCTAGACACACCCCGCCCCCCACACCCCATGACAGCTGCACAATGCACCTCGCAGAGCGGGGCCTGAGGCCGTGGCCCGCCAGCGACGGCTTTGCCGGGAAGGGGCAGTTGCGACAGCGGATCGGCCTCAGGAACCTCGCTGCTCCGTGCAGCGGGAAGGGTGCCCAGCTCCAGGGAGATGCGGCTCTGACTGGCATCGCAAACGAGGAGAGGCTGTGATCACTTAGGAAGTGAGCTTTTCCAGGATGTGAAGGTAAATGAGCATGCACGTATTTCCACTTGCGAAACGCACGTGTCTGAATAATGTTGGAACAGCTTTGCGTCCCCCTTGATTTTGAAGCTGCCTCGGATACAAAATGCTGTCATTTTCCTCGGCGCCCGGTGAGTTCATTGATCTAGTCAGGCAAAAGAGCCGAACTACGGAAAACGACCCCGACAGGCGTCCCTTTCATCTCCAGCCAGCGAAGCGTCTTTAAAACCTGATCAGAACACAGTGGAACAAATAAAATCGCTTTCGGTTTACGGCGGCCCTGGAGGTGGGAATCCCACGGGAATCGTCCCCCCCCTCCTGCCCTCCAGGTTCTCAGTCCCGAAAACCTTGTTCGAGAGTCGGAAAACCTCGAGCCTGAATTCCACCGTTGTCCTTCGCTGCTGCCCTTTTGCAACCAGTTTTCATGCAGGTGATTGATTTCTGGTGACAGCGTCCTGTTCCGCCCTGGGTTCTACGCGGTCTGGGCACCACTTGCTCCAAGGGGCCCAGCCTCCCCGCGGTCCAGGAAGGAGGCTCAGGGAGTGTGAGTGACCAGGGCAGAGGGGCGAGGACCAAGTAAGGGCCAGGCTGCCACAAAGCAGCCCCAAGGTGGCGCGGATGGTGACCAGGCGAGTCCAGCGGCTCCCCAACTTCCTGCGTCCCTCCGGCCACTGTGTGACTTCTCTTCCCTTTGGAAGCTATCCCTGATGTTAATGTGACCCGATATCACCAATTCGGCTTGTCTTACGAAGACCCTTGTTCAGGAGCAAGGCATGTGACTCGTTCCAGAGGCGTCAAGGTAGGGACACAGCCCGGGACCCTGCCCACACTTCCCAAAGCGAGATGGCCTGGATGTCGTCGGAGAACCCTCTATGGGATCACCCAGCCGGCCCCCTTGGGGACGGAAGGGCGGCCCCAGCTTCTGCATTCTGCAAAGAGCCCAACGGTGACAATCTCCTGGCCCCAGAACCCCCTGAGAACCAGTGCTGGTGTCCCTTGAGTTTGTGAGGGACCAGAAAATTGGTCAGAATCGCAATTAACAGCCATGTCTCTTACTTCCCAGATTCGGGTTTATGGAGCATTAATAATAAAGCCACAAATCCCTGGGATCAAGGGAACTCTCACCAACTGGTGGTAATTTGTTTCTTGCAGAACTAACACTTTTTCTCATCAGATTTTGGGATTTTGTACTTTTTTTCCCCTGTGAGGTTGTTTACTGAAACATTTGTCTTTAGGAGGAGTTTGAATTCAGGATTAGAAGTCATGTGACTTCTTTAAAATGTTTTTTTTTCAGTGGGATGCATTGTAAACCTAGCGAAATTTTTCTATAAAAATGATTTCTGTAAATCCACCTGACCTAAGAGTGTGGCCTGCTTTTTAAAATTTCCAGTGTGGACGATGAACGAGAACACGTTCAGACAAGGTACAGCCTCCCCGGTAAATGTGCTCGCTGGCACCCGGGGACCCCAGCCAGGACGTGGATGGGCTGGAGACCTCGGAGCCTCCGCAGGAGGTGGGCGGCCCCCACGTGGCCAGGCCTGGGGAGGGATGGGCCCACCAGCTTTAGGGGAAAACTGCAAAGTAAAGCGTGTAAACACAAGTAAGAGCTGTGGCCCCTCTGTGAATGTGATGAACATGTTACCTGCGGCCAGGAGGTGCCACGTTTGAAAAAGAAATTCTCAAAAGGCTCAGTTGTAAGTTGCTTATTTGGGGCTTAAAGTGAGTGTCCTCCAGGAAATGAGGCCAGGTGCTGGGCAGGCTCCCAGCTGCCCCGGGAAGCCTGCTTGGGCCCCTGTCACTGGCCGCCAGTGCCTGTGCCTGCAGAGGCTCCAAGGCCAGCCGGGAGCCACGACATCTCCCTTGTGGGAGACAGGGCTCAGGGGTGCCTGATGGAGGCTTTGGCCTAGAAATGTCAGGGCGCCTATCAGGACTGGGGCTCCCATAGGACCAGTAGGGGAGCCTATTTGCCTTTCTCCGTTTGGTTGGAAGTCGGAAGTGGGGACAAAAATGAGGGAAGCTAGCAGTTATGGGTCAAGTCTTGACCATTGTGGCTCCAGCTGTTACGAGGTCATGGTCCGGCTTCCTGGAGTGGTTGCTAGAGGCCGAGGTCCAGATTCTCATGGCCAGAGCTGCTGGGGATGGTGACAATGAAACCAGGCTGGTCCCCAGGCCTGGCTGCTGCAGGTGGTGGCCAGAGCTTTGTGTGTCTGTATGTGGTCTGTGTCCCTGTGTGTGTCTGGTCTCGCCACCGGCCACTTCTCCGGCCTGCCGCAAGGCACATGGCCAACTCGGCCCTCTGGTTTTTTTACATCTAAAAAATCAAATCTTTCAAGTGCACGAGCCCTGAGATATTTGCCACTTCCAAAATTTTATTAAAAAATACAATTCAAGACTAGACCAGAGAGAAACAGAAAATCAAAACAGATAGATTACTAGCAATGAAGTCAAATCAGTAACCAAAAAACTCCCAACGAACAAAAGCCCCAGACCAGACGCCTTCGTGAGAGAATTCTACCGAATGTTTAAGAAGAATTAAGATCTATCCTTCTCAAATCATTCCAACAAAATGGAAAGGGAAGGAATGCTCCCAAACATATTCTAGAAGGCCAGCACTAGCCTGATACCAAAAATAAAAACACTCCAAAAAAAAAAAAAAAAAAAGGAAATCACAGGCCAATATCTCCAATGAACATAGATGCAAAATTCCTCAACAAAATATTAGCAGACCATGTCCTGCAAGTCTGCAGAACGTCCAGTGTGGAGACATCACAGCAGTAGCTGTGGCTCAGAACCGGGGAGCTGAGTGCAGGGGAGAGACATCGCGTTTGAAGTCTGAAGTCGCAGGCAGTGGCCCCTCCGGGGTGAGTCCTGGGCGTGGCACAGGCGCTGCTTTGGTGGGGGAGGTCTCGTGGGAGCATTTGGCCTTTAAACTGCCTACGTGTGTTACTTTGATTGATGTTAAACGAATATATAATATCCCCCTTCCAAAAATGCTGTAGAACACACACACCCTGGGTGCAGCCTGAAACATCAAAGAATCAACAGAGAGAGAGAGAGAGAGAGAGAGAGAGAGAGAGAGAGAGCGCGCGCCCCCGCAGTGGGTCACTGATGGGTCCTCTTGAGGGAGAGACAGGCTGTGCCCGGCGCTGTTCCTTTCCTGGCGGGCTTGTGGCTTTGAGTCCTTTCTTGGAGCCCAGCGTCTCCGTGGTGTGTGGATTCCCCACGCCTGTCGCACGGGACAGGTTTTCGTCCCAGCACGCGGCCAACAACACCGGGCAGGCGATCCCAGCGCACGCCGCTTTGATGATTTCCAGAGGAAACCGAGAAAACAGGCGAAATGCAAATACAATATTGTTTATGATCCGTTTGCACATGATTTCCCCAGTGTGAGCTCGTTAAACACAGCCCTGGGCCGCCTCGGGCAACGGGGTGCATATGGCTCCAAACTCCTCTTACAGCTGAGATCAGAATTGAGGGCTGAGCTGCTGGTCGCCCTGCTGCGGGGGAGGCTTGACGGTGGTCAGAGACGCCCAGCGGCTCGCTGGTTTGCTCAGAAGTGCATTCCCAAGGTCGCCGAAACGGCCTGTGGCCTGCCGTGAGGTGGCACGCAGGAGGCGGTGACTGTTGAGAGCGGCTAACGTTCTATCGAAAGAGACCAAAGAGACCATTTGAGCCACGTTTCGTGCAGAGCAGACGGCCCCGAGCCCCTTCTCGGCCGCGGCACCCGCTTAGCCTGCGGACACCTGGAGAGGGGCTCCCTTTGTGTCCCCACAGGGCGGGGGTCCCCAGAGAAGGGAGGCACGCCTGCTTTCCCTCTTCCTCTCTCGTCTGTGTGTCTATTCAGACATGCAGGTGATGACCATGCCTCGCTTTTGAGCAAGTGGTGGTGGTTGGCTCTGCTCGGGGGCAGAGTTGGACACCGCCCAGGAGGCTTCCCGGCTAAGTAAAAGAGACAGAGCAATTCAATGAGCGAGAAATATCTATCTCGGTAAACAAGACGGTGCTTGACATCTCAGGGGTGCGTGCGTGTGGGAGGTTATTGGCTGTTTCTCTTATTCATTCTTTTTTGCCTTAAGGGACAACTCGCAACACCACCTTGCCACGGAAACCCTTTAAATGTGAAACGCTGTGTTAGCACAAGCTGAAGGTGCCCAGTGAACACGGAGCACACTGATTTTAAGTGGGAATGGCTGCGGGCCGCGGACGCTGGTCTGGAGAGGACCTCAGGCCCCCGCGGCTTCCTGGGCAGCTGTGCGGGGCAGAACCGACCCCAGGGCCTGCTGGCTTCTCCTGCGCGGCCATGGACCTACCCCTGTTACAGCCAGAGGAGCCGCGACACCGGCCCCAAGTCCTGGACGGTTGATTCTAACGCTCCCTGTGGGTCGCCCCTCCCAGGATCACAGCACCCGCCTGTGTCCTAAGGGCGCACTACACCCACAGAGTAACAGGACCACACCGGCTTCCCCACGGCGCCTGACACCCACGGGGTGCCGTGAGTGCCTCCTCTTCCCGTCACGGGTCACGCCTATGGGAGTGGCACGTGACCCCCCCCACGTGCCCATTCAGGCCGCAGGACCAGCGCGCGGCTTGGTCTCCAGGGAAGGGGCGATGCGCACCCGGCTGCGGTGCCTCTCGGTCCGGACATTGGGGCCCAGCACGGAAGGGCTTCACCGCTCTGCCCAAAGGTGGAAGGCACAGTGGGACACGCACCCCCGCCCGGAGGGTGGGGCCCTTGCTCCGAAGGCTCCCGACATGTCATTGAATCCTTCACGGGCGCCCCTGGCAGGTGGGGTGGCCTCGAGGGGACAGGTGGGCATTTCTCACAGAGCGGGGTCCCCCGCCCGGCCCCACGAACCGAGTCCTAAGGCCCCTGCAGACGGAGCGAAGGGGTGACGGCGATGTCCACTCCCGGGTTTTCCTGCCACAGCGATGCCCAGGTAGATGGTCGCAGATGAGGAGGGGAGGGGCGGCCCGCCCTGTGCGCACCCCCGGAGCGCGCCCCACGACCCTGGACCGGCTTCACCCGGCTCCCGCCACCCAGCGGAGGGAGGCAGGGATGCGGGCCGCGTCGCCCCACCTGAGGAGGCCACCTGGCTTCCTGCTGCCTCGCTGGGGACCTGCCTGAGCGGTGAAGCGGGGCGCGACCCCCGTGGGCCACACAGGACAAGCGGCCTGAGCCTTTCCCTGCGCGGGGCAACTGACTGGGCTGCGCAGGGGGCGGAGGGACCGCGGGGGTGGGGACGAAGGGCAGGCCGCACGAGCCTCACCTGCAGCGAAGGTGACAGCTGACGCCTCTCTGACACCGCGGTGGCCCCGGAGAACGCGCCGGACGGGGGTGGCGGGGGCCAGGGGTGCTGGGGCTCCGGCCCCGCTGAGCGCTCGCCTTCCCTGTGGCCCCGGCTGCTGAAGGTGGGGCGGGGGGGGGGGGGGGGGGGGCCCTGGCGCCCTGGGCCTCAGGGAACAACCTGCCAAGCGTTTTCCTCCTCTTCTCCTGTTTTGTGCCGTGAGAAACGCAGAGGAGAGCTGAGGACGAAAAGAGAAGAGAGCCCTGTGGTGGGGGGGCTGCAGCCGAAGGCCCCGCCGCCGTCCCCGACCCGCGGGGTCCCGCAGGGCGGCTGGTCGCCCCTGTCCTTCCTGCGCGGACGCTGACGCAGACGCACCGAAGGCCCGAGTCCTCCCGACGCCGCGCGGCGTCCAGCGCGTCCTCGCCCGCCCAGCAGCCGCGCCAGGACACCTGTGTCTGCCAGGTGAGGTGAGGACGCCAGCGCGCCGACGCCCGGGGTCAGAGGTCTGCGTGCTCAAGGCCAGGTGGCGACGTCAAGCGGAGGATGAAAGAAAAAGGCTGCGGAAGACGACGCGCACGCCAAGCGGGAGGCCCTGGGCGCCCTCCCCGGGGAGGCTGTCCCCGGAACCCGCGGTCAAGGTGTTCTTCTCACGCTCCCTTGGGTGCTGAGACGCCGCTCACAGGAGCTGCTTCGTGTTTTTAGGTGACGGTTTTCACGTACAGCAGTTTGTTTCTCTAGCGTTAAATTATCTTTCTTTGAACTTTAGGTATTTAGTTATAGATAGGAAATATACTATTTTTTCTCCCAAAAGTACAAATGGTTACAGCAAAACTCCAACCTCCCTTTTTTGTCCCTATTCTGACACCAATGTTCATTACATTTGTATCTGTGGTTACATTTGTACATTTGTTACAGCGGATGAACCTACCTTGACGTAGCTCTATCACCCAAAGGGCACAGGTGACATTAAGCTTCCCTCTTGGTGGTGCGGATTCTCATCTCTGCCACTGCCACCCAGCGAAGTCGCCATCACCTGGATCCCCGGGTCCTCCCTCACCAGCCTCCACTTCCGGCCCCGCGGCCTCCCACGCCTCCCCCACGCGAAGCTCGGTTCCGTTCTTAGGGTTTCCCACGGCGTCTCCTTTGTGACCTGTCCCCTTCAGAGATCAGTCGTGTGATTACCAGTGGGGATTGGTGGGGACATCCTCAGGCAGCAGGACCTGTGTCTCTCTTGGGTGTCACTCGGCGCCTGGCCCCCGCCTGGCGTGCAGTTGGGGCTCCGGACTGGGGCGTGCTGACGGCCGGCACAGAGAGGGGATGAAGATGAAGGTCCCGGCCGGGTCCGGCTCCCCGGTCCTGGATGTGCGTGGAGGCAGCCACAAGCCACGGGGCATGCGCGGGCAGGTGCGGCCCCGGGCCAGGCCCGAGTCCCGCCGCCGAGCGCTCCTGCCCCAGCGCGACCAGCCTGTTCCTTTCCTGTCCCCACTTGCTCCCTCTCGGAACCCGCCGCTGACCGGCCCCCTCCCTGGCCGTGAGCCCCTTCAGGCCATTCGGTCCTAACAGACCGCTCTTAGGAAGCCGCCCCGTGCGTGGCCTCTGCGCCCCGTGGGAGCATTGCCGAAGCCCGACCTTTGCGGGGGAGGGGGGGTGCCCTGCGCCCCGGAAAGCAGAGCCCGCAGACAGCGGATTTGCACGAGAGTTTCCGTCGCCCGCACGCTGGTCGCCCACTCCTTTGGGCTGACTCAGTGGGAGCAGAGAAGAAGGGGGCGCATGAGTGGCGAGAATCCCGCTGGGTGTGCACGCCGCACACCTAGCAAAGTCCCCCACTGTCCGAGGGCGCGCGGGGCCTCGCAAACGCCTCTCTCAGTGAAGCACCCCTCGTCGCCCCGCACGGTCACCTCTCCCCCCTGGGCAGATTCTCATCAGGCCCCGCCCCCCTCCTCGCCCCCACCCTCGCTGGCGCCGCAGCCGCTTCGCTTCGTAGAGGGCACTCTGCGCTCTGCACAATTGTTCGCGGACCTTCAGCCGTCAGCATGATGGACTCCCCAGGTTATTGATTTAGTGACAACTATCACCGCCAGGAATCGATCTAACGTTTTCATTACACTAAAAACGCTTTAACAAGTTCATTCGGAATTAGGCGATGGTGAGGATCAGCTCTGATCTGATCGCATTCCCTGAAGGGGGGTGACTCGTAGGGGACCTTCTGGGACAAAAGCTGCCCCACACCCAGCCACGCACAGCCTCCTGCCGCATCCCCGCCTGCCCTAACGAGACCAGAGACGCCCCTTCTATGCCAGGCCTTTCTGCTTAGCACTACGCCGTGTGGCTGCCCTGACAATAGAGGCCCCCTCTGCATCCTGCTGTCCCCGTCCTCCAGCAAGTGACCCTTAGTGGCCGCCCTTGAAAGCCACAGCCTCCTGTCTTGCTGTCCTGCGTGTGGGTGCTCGGTGTTTGCCACCTGGGGCTCCGCCTTTCCTGTCGCGGGTCCCAGTGCGTGGACGTCAGGGGAACCTGGTTGCTTCCTGGCCTGGGTGCCCTGGCCTTGGGTCCCCTGCGTGACCATGGGTGATACCAGCGTTCATCAGGAGGGAAGAGCATTCAGGGAGGTGACGGGAGCCTGGCTCACAAGCGCTCAGGGAGACAGTCCCCCTGTCTGGGCCCATACTCTGGGCGCTGGGCATGACCTGGCTCGGGGCGCACCAGCTCTCTGACTGCCATCGGCCCTGGCAGAGCTGAAATGCCCGCCTTGCCGTCCTCAGTGGCCCCTTCCTCCCAAGCCCAGGTCCTCAGCCTGGCCTGGTGCACGGGGCCAGCCTTCGGCTTTGACCCCATCCGAGGGGGTGGTCAGCTGGTCCCTCAGTTACTCTGTGACGGGACCGGCTGCACCATTTGTGAGGCCCAGTGAGAAATGAAAACGCAGGGTCCCTGGTCACGCATTGGTGAGAATCCCAAGACAGGGACAGCGGAGCGCTAACGAAGCTGGCCCTGCTGTGAGGCCGCGACCAGCAGTAGGCAGAGGGCTCTGGGGGTCCCGGCCAGAACTCAGCGGGGACGCAGGCGCGGTGGCAGCCCTGCCACCCGCGATTCACTGGTCAGGACGAGCGGGACGATCTGCCCAGCCGCACCCATGGCCAACAGACCTGCAAGGATGTGTCACAACACGGTGTCTGTGTGGCCGGCGACATCGCCACGGACAGCCACATAGGCCCGCCCTCCTCCGCTGAACGGGGACGAAACCATCGTCCCTGCCTTCCCGGCATAGGCTGCTGGCTCTGCGGAAACACCAGAACAGACAAAGGGCGCAAACCAGTTGTGCCCGTCCACCCCGGACTCTAAGCTCTAGGCTCTTGACTGATTCGAACGTGAGTTTTTCCGAACGGGTCCAGGGACATGTCTGAGATTCGGGGGCAGCGGTGAGATGATCACCCCTTTCGTAGCCCAACTCCCACCCCTCAGCCCCCATGATGCACTGCTGCCCCTCATGTGGTTCTCCAGCTCCCCACAGAAAGTTCTGGACTTGACCCCCTGCTGACCTTTAATCTCGTCGTGATGGTTTCCTCTGCCAGGGATCTGCCCAAATAGCTCTGCCCTGTGCCTTGCGGAAATAGGGACGTGAAAAGTAGCCCATTCTATGCTTTTTCTGGACGTTTCCTAACCTCATCGGGTCTCACAGAAGAGGAATTTAGTGCTCAAGAAACACAGACTGCACACTTTTGGAGCAACGAGCTGAGAATCGCCTAGGAGGCCCAGTGAGCGTTAGACGGCGGAGAGACAGTTGGATCTCCGGTTCCGAAGGCCGGACACGCGTTTTCCGTGGTCAGTGCCAGCCGCCTCTAACCACGCGTCTGCCACGTTCCGCCCGGAGTCGACAGCGTTTGCTGCGCGGACGCCTCGCCCCTTGGTGACGGAAAGGCCACTATTGTCTTGAACACCGAGGATGACAGAGTGAGACTGGAGATACACAGAATCCTAGTGAGTCTAGAACGTTCCCTGGAAAACAAGCACAGCGTTGCTTCTAATTCCCTGAGACGTGCCCGCCGCCCGGGCGCTGAGTGACCGGGCTTCGGGGACAGGACGCGCTCGGCGCGCTTCCTCTTCTCCGCATCCGTCTCTCGGCCCGGCTTCCCGTCAGGGCGGCTTCGAGTTGTTAGGAGGAACTCTTCTCACAGCGATTCCGATTTTAGACCTGGAAAATGTAATCTGGGTTAAAACACGATGGGGAGTCGCTCGCGGATGGGTTGCCGTGGCGACGGGCCGGGGAGGGGGCTGCACGGTCGGCGTGTTCGGGTATTTGCGTGAGCCTCGGGGCCAGGCTTTGTCTTAGCACCAGCTGGTGGCCTCCTCTTTCCCGCATCGCCCCCACCTGCTGCCTCGCCGAATCGCTGCCCAGAGCTGAGATTAGCGTGGGGGGCGGGCATTTCCTGGGGTGGCAGGCCGGCACGTCCTTGCGAACCCTGAGTTTGTTCGGTGACAGCGTGGCCGAGTGCCTCCCAGGACAGGTCGTGCCCTTCCTGGCCCCGGAGGGCGAGTCTCGGCTGGTCGGAGGTGGACAGCAACCGCTCTCCTCCCGGCGGTGGGGCTGGCAGGCCTTGGCCAGTCCCAGGGCGGCAGGAAGCTGGCAGGCCGTCCGGGACTGCGCTCCCCCTGAGTAGACAAGGACGGGCGAGGACGCTCGTGTGGCCCTAGACGTGGGAGTCTGGGGGTTCAAGCCTGGAACCTCAAACGCTGTCTCACATGTCACCCTTGTGCTGAGGACTCAAAGCCAAGCATGTCACAAAGGGGTAGACCCCGAGGTGGGGTGTCAGCGACGTCCTGATGCGCCGGTGTCGAAGCCGCCGACCTGGGGACGTCCTGACAGGTAGACGAACTCCCCGCTCTGCTGAGCCGTGCTCCCCAAAACTCCTAGGTCGGAGTCCCACCCCATCGCTCCTGAGAACGTGCTTAGAGACGAGGCCGCTAAGGAGGGTAAATTACAATGAAGTCTTTGCGGACCCTAGTTCTAACCCGAGGGCCGTCATCAATAACCAATGGATTCTAATCAATAGCTCACAATCCACCAGGACTGGCGTCCGTACACGAAGAGGAAATCTAGACGTGGACGTGCACAGAGGAAAGGCCGTGCGAGGACAGAGGGAGAAGACAGGCTGAGGAGAGAGGCATCAGAACGAAACTGACCCGGCCGATGCCTTGCCCTCGGGCTTCCGGCCTCCAGAACTGGGACAATCAGTCTCTGTTGGTTCGGTCACCCTCCGGCCTCGTGATGGCAGCCCCCGGAGACTGACACGCCGCTTAAAGCCAACGCAGCTTCGCAAGCAAGGGACATCCCCTAACTCGAATGGCTTCAACAACAAGGAGAAAAAAACAACGAGGTCACATCTGAGGAGCCAAGATGCAAAGAGGCTCACGGTGGTGCTGGGCACTGTCGCCGAGAGACCGGCCTCCTCCCTCTCCTGCCGGCTCCGCTCGCTGGCCCGACCGGTGGCTCCTCCCGGTGCCGGGCTGCCCCTCTCCAGCTGCCTCCAGCAGGTCTCGGTTTGGGAAAGGAGGAAACGTTCATCATGTCTCATTGGCCAGAATGACGACACATGCTCATTCCAAACCGGCACTTGGCAACTGCGGGGAATGACTTGGGAGGGAGACAGTCTTCAGACTCGAATGGCTGCCGAGCCTGGCTGTGAGGGAAGCCGTATAACACAGAGGAAAGAAAGTGGAGCAGAAACGGTGGTTGGGATGCAGGGCCTGCCCCAACCTGCTGATCCGAACTTCAGAATCCTATTATTTGATATTGTACCCCCAAATGCCCTTAGCTCATCGGCTTCTCGGCACCTCCTCCCCCGTCGCTACGATCGGAGCCGCACTCATCTCTCGCTGGGACGGGGCAGTAGCCTCGCAGCAGTCTTACCGGCATGCACCCTCGTCCCTTCTAGTCTCTTCTTCTGAACCGTAGCCGAGATGGTCTTTGAGAAGCGCAAATTTCATCAAGTCCCCCTTCCTCGAAACACTGCAGTGGTTCACAGGGCCTAGAATAAGACACACTTCCTTACCTCTCCCTGCAAAGCTCTGCCTGCTCTGGCCCCCCGCCCCCACCCCGGTTCTCCTTCTCAGGTTAATGGGCTACTGCTTTATCACCCCTCAAACTCCTGTTGCTAGGACCCTGCTCTCTGCTCATCCATCCTCGAGGCTTACCCATCACTTTCTGAGGGAGCTGCCCAGCCTCCCTGGACACAGCCCACCTGGACACGGCCACCTGGACTGGGTGACCCTCCCACGTTCTGAGGCCTACATATAGACCGGGCACTCTCACAGGTCTGGGTGGGCAGGCAGGTCTGATGGATGCACCTGTGCTTGTGCAGGCACCCCACCCTGGGCTGGGGGTCCATGATGACTCCCTCATACACCTGGGGCCTGGGCACTGACCCCCAGAGACCATTCGCGTCTGCCCTGACATCTACCACCACTCCTCCCGTTTCCAAATCTTGCTCTGAGCAAGACAGGGAGAGAAAGGGAAGGCGAAGGGCGGAGGCAGGCAGACAGGAGGGGGGCGGGCGGCCCAGCGGGGAGCGGGGCTCGCCCTCTGGCAGGCAACGTGACCTGCCAGCCCCCCCATGAGGCCCGGCTCCCGCCGCCTGCGCTAATAACCCGGAACTCCAGTGGCTGAAGTGAAGGTTTCAGATTAACATTTAAATTAACGCCGGACTAGAATTCCGAGGCCCAGGTCGCCAAGTGCGTCTGCCAGCTTACTCTGTGACCTGGGGCAGAAATCATAAATGATCTTTTCTCATCGCGCTGTCCCCTCCTTGGGGAGGGCAGGGCCGCAGACCTAGAGGGCCTCGCCCTCTCCCAGCCAGTCCTGGAGTCCCCCGTCCAATGTGGGCGGGTCGGCCCTGGACCTGAGATGTTTTTTTGCACCAGCGTGAGTGGCCCCTTCCTGCCCCTGGGGGCTGAGAGTCCAGGAAGCTGGTGCCAGAGGGAAGAAAGGCGGACCCCGCCCCGGCCACCCTGACCACCAAGGGCGCCTGGGGCCACCGTGGCCATCGACCGAGTCACGCCAGGGGGCGCCTCTTCAAGCTGCTGTCCTTTGCTGGGCCTGTCTTGGTGCTGGGGACTGAGCTGACGGGAGTGGGTGCGAACAGGACCAGGGAGCCCCAGGTGGGCACGTGCGAGCCCACCAGGTCCAGCCCCGCGGGCCGGGGAGCCGAGAGCGCCCCAGCCCCACGGGGCCTGAAATGGGTCTGCAGACACAGCAGGGAGACACCCAGCCCCTGGCTCCAGCCGGTCGCCAGGCCAGGCCAGGGGCTCTTCAGCGGGGGTGGAGGGGCCGCCCGAGGGGGCTGCAGGTGTGTGGCAGCTTCTCTGCTGACTGAGGTCCCCCGCCACAGAGAGAACGCACCTCAATGCACAGCAGGCCGCATGAAGCGACACACAGCCGGGCAGGGGCTGTGGCCAGGTGTACTTCACGCAGGGCCACGTGTGTCCCCCGGCCCCATGCCCTCCCAGAGCCGAAGGGTCAGCTCACGGCCAAACCACGCAGGCCCGGAGGCCCTGCCGGAGCACAGAGCCACCCGGGCCCACGCGGTGGCCCTGCCAGGCGGACCTTGCTCTCTGGACCTTCACAGCGGCCTGCCCCTCCCTCTCGGCCAGGGCAGCCCGGGCGGGGGCCACCTCGCTCTTCACCCTGGCCGCTCCTCCGCTTCCTCCTCCGCTTCCAAAAGACTGGGTCCCGCCACCTCCCCTCTCACGACCCGTCCTCCTGCTCTCCAGCCCTCTGCCCTCAGCGGCCAGCCTCGCCGAGCCTCTGCCTGCCCCCGGCGAGGTCCAGCCGGCGTGACCCCGGCGAGGTCCCCCCGTTGGAGCAGCAGGTGCAGGACCATCTTTCCTGGTTCCGGCCCTGGGGGCGAGGGTGCCCTCCATTCAGCTCAGTGATCGGAACGGCAGTGCTGAGCCATCTCGGACGGCAGCGGTCCCCAACCTGTCCGGCCCGGCACCTGGGGCGGAGTGCGTTCTCCAAGTGTGTGGGCGCAGCGCCCTTCACTGGGGATGTGGGGGGCCTGGCCAGGGAGGCGGCGTGTGGCCCGGCAGACCGTGTGGTGTGGGTGGCCATGGCCGTCATCGACCCCTCTGGCAATGGGCTGTAAACCCTCCTGCAGGAGGGGCCTTGGGGAGGCAGGCTGCTTTCCTGGGGTTTCCAGGGACCCAGAAGGACTGGGTGCCACTCATTGGACTTACTGTTCCACGCTAGGTAGTCACAGTGGCCACCTGTGGGGACCGGGTGGCCTGGCCAGTGAGGGACAGAGTCAGGGCAGCCACCGCGGCTTGTCTGGCCCCAGGCCTGAGCCCTCGCTCCGGGTGCTGGAACGGTGGCCAGGGCCGCCGGCCTCCGGGGACACCCTCGCGGGCCTGCACTGGGCGCCTCAGGAGAGGCTTGGGACGGCCAGGCACGCCGGGAGCGTCCACGGCATGGCCCGCCATGGTTCGGGCCGGCCTGCATCGTCTTCGGTGAGGCCGTCCATCAGCCGTCACATGGCGATGAGTGATCAAGAGATGGCAGGAAAATCGGGCCCCGGCCAGCAGCACCAAAATCTGCGTCGGGCATTTAAAGGGTGTGCCGTTTGGGCAGAGGGTCCCTGAGAAATGGCGCTTAGGGACCACAGAACGTTCTTGCCTTGGTGCTCCAGGCGAGCGGGGCCCTCGGGTGCTTTGCACCGGGCCGTCCCCCCCTGCCTCCTCATGGCAGTCAGGGCAAAGGCGGCAATCCGGATCAGCGTCCTGCTGAGCACACTGAGGTGTCCCTCCGCTTCTTCCCATGGCTGAGGATTCTCAGCTGGCTGCCAGGCCTGGGGAGAGGAACAAGTCAGCCATGTGGCCCACGGGAGGTGAGCTTCGGGGGCCAGCAGCAGCGTATCTCTGGGAGCAGGCCCAGTTTCACACCAACCTTTCCCGTAGTGTGGGGGCTCCTTGGGTGTCCTCAACGTGGCCCAGTCGGCTCCAGGGTCTCCGAGAGGCATGGACTGTGGCAAATTTTAAATGAAAAAGTATAATGTATGTGGTTTAAAAAAAAAAAAAAAACCCAGAGGGCAAAAGGGTTTGCAAAAGGGGAACTCGCACTGGTCCGGCTGGTGTGGAAGCCGCCAGAGCCAGAGGATGAAGAAGCCGCCCGGGTGTGTCCCAGGGACCCGGTTTACCAACGATGCAGCCGGAGCCACTCAGACGGGGCCTGGCTCTGCGCTCCTGGTGGTGACAGGTGCGTTGTGCTCTTCGTTCGGCATGCAGGGCCCTGATCGATGAGGTGGAGCACAACGTCACCAAGGCTCGGCAGAAGAAGGTCAAGGTGGGCTCCTTCCAAATCAGCCCTGATGGGGACACAGGAGAGGAAAAAGGTATCGGAAAGAAATTACGTGCCAGTGTATAATTGCGGATATGGGCAATTACCAACCATTTATCCAAACAGCGGTTGGTCTTAATCTTCTAACCTTTCTCTTGTTCAGGGTATCAGCTCTAAATTGCTTCTGAGTCCTGGGGGACCCAAAGTAATCTTTAAGCTTGAAATTGAAGTATCTCTCCCAGCACCTAAATTTTGTGTCTTGTCAAGTCGGACGACATCTCGGCACTATTGTTCATCAGGATAAAAATAGCGCGTCCAGGGTTCCTGGACAAGGCCAGCAGGGCGCCCAAAGCAGCCGCATGGGCCCCTAGAGAGGCTCAGAGGCTGGGCCCCCCGGCTTCCCCAAGAACTGCAAAGGTTTCCACTGGGGTCAGGATGCAAGACCCATCTCCAGGATGGACTGAGGCCCTTGTCTGGGGATGGGGTGCTTCCACCCTCCAGGGAGACAATGTGGAGGTTTCTGAGCATCCAATGGTGGCGGAGGGGGCGGGGGGGGATTTCAGGGGGCACCTGAGAAGTCAGGAGGGCAGGGATGGGGCCCCTGTGAATTCAGCTCCGCCTGCTGCCCCTGCCCAGCTCTCAGGGGGTGAGTGCTCAGAGCCCAGCAGCCAGTTTTAATGTCATCCTCAGCGAAATATCATTGGAAAAGTTGTCCCACGGTGTCCTCTACGTCGCTGGGAGCCAAACGGAGATTGCTTTTGTGTCCCAGTGCGGGGCACCCTTGTTTTAGATCGGGGTTGGCTGTCTACCTTTTCACCTTTTCCTGAAATTGTGTGCCCATCGAAGATGATGGGGTGAGGGCTGGACGTCCCTTGCAGAATGCTGAGCGTGACGTTTAATTTGCCTGAGTTAGGAGGAACCCCCCGCAGGAGTTCGGGGTGCTCTTCTCAAGGTGGACGAGGGTGGGAGCTCAGGGGGTCTTTCTTGGGTTCGTTGCCCCTGAAGTTAAACACAAGGACAGCCAATACAGTCATGGAGAGATGGCGAGGACCCCCGAACCCTGAGCACGCCCACTGGCAGCTGTCCGGCTGCCTGCATCGAGGTGTCCCCAGATCCGAGTGGTCACAGACCCACAGGGAAGAGGCCGCCTGGTTCCTGAGCCCTGTCGCCTTCACTACCGTCAGGCGGGGCCCAGGAGGATGTGAGCTGCCCCACGGGCAGCTATGGAAGTAAACACGATGTTATCGCAGGTTAAGCAGGGGTCATCTGACTGCCCTCCGGGTGGGAGGAAGGAAGAAGGCTTTTCTAGAGGGTTAACAGGCAGGAGAGGGGCTGCAGGGTCAGGAGCGGAGTGGCGGGCAGGGCGGAGGCAGGGGCAGGACCTGGTCCTTGTGGAGGGGGGAGGCTGGCAGTCCTTTGCGCAGAGCCTGATGCGTGATGGGAGCCTCTGAGTGGTTTCCGGTCTGACAGCCGCCTGCAAGGTAAATGTGGTCCCTCCTTTCTGAGGGGAACAAGAAGAGCCCGTTCAGTGGTGGCTGGTGAGTGGTGAGTGGAGGGCCCTCCCCTCCCGTCCCAGACCCCCTCCCTCCTCCATACGACGCCTTGGGGGGTGGAGGTCAGCGTTCCTGCCTCCAGCCAGCTCACAGCACAGCCCCAGCAGCTCTGTGCTTTAAAGAGCCCGGGGTCTCCCGCAGGAAATCGGGAGCCGGCTTCCGCCCACACAGAGCCGGGGACCCAGACCCCGAGGCGCTGCTTCCTCCGGCCAGCGTGCCGCTCGGCCAGACCGCAATGCAGGGGCTGAGAGGGGGCTCAGGCCGTCAGCTGCCCGCCTTGGCCGGGGGCCAGGCCGAGCCCCACGTGACAATCGCAGGCATCTCTGCCCTTCTGCTGTGAGCGCGGGATGCAGTCAGTGCTCGGCTGGGTTTTCCGAGGACAAAAGAAGCACGTTGGCGCGGGCTGCTGTCTGGGCCGGAGACGCCTTGGACACCGGCGGCACATCCTGAGCCCCAGGAACGTGGCTGCCCAGAGCCATGACAGGACACGGCTTCCTGAGTCTTCTGCTTTTTCTTTTCCTTTTTCGTTCTGTTTCCCCAAGGATGGGAGGGGCCCCTGGCCTGCCCTGCGCCCTCGGAGCTGAGGGCGCGACCATCCCGTGCAGGGCCTTCCGCTCTGAGCCACCGGAGCCGCCGCCAGTCTGGGGAGGGCGGGTGGACGGAGGGACGTGGATCAGCCGCTCTGGGCCAGGTCCTGCCTGAGAAGGGAGGGTCGTCGTCGCATACCTGCCCTGGAGGACCGGCGGGGAGAAAGCGGCCCGGTGCAGCGGGAGCTCGGGAGGACGCCGGTGAAGGCGGGGCAGGCGTCCGAGGGCCCCAGGCGCCCTCCACGCAGCGTGGTCCAGCTCCCCCATCGACACGCGCCCCGGGGCTTTGGGCCGGGCACAGCGGCTCCTGCCTCCCGCACACGCGCACACATTGCTCCCGCCCCGCGTCTCCGCCCGCCCCGCGTCCCCATCCGCAGCTCTGTGGCGCGCGTGGAAGTCGCCGGTCCTGCTCCCTTCCCTGTGCGTCCTCGCAGTGGGGCCCCAGAGCGGCTCGGGAAGACGGGGAGCCCCGTGGCACTCACAGGCCCTCAGAAGGAAAACACGCGTTGGCTCCCGCCGCGGGCCGAGGCGCAGCACCGTTCGTAGGTGGCCACACGCAGCAGAGACCCCGCCGGCGCCGAGCTCACGGCCCCGGCCGGGAGGCGGCTCCTGTCCTCGCCGCTCATCTTTGAGTGACGGGCCTGTCCTGCCCTGTCTGCTTCCACGCAGCCCGGATCCGTCCCCCATTGGCCAGGTCACCCCAAGCCGCCTTAGCCCCCCTCCTAGAGAATGTCCCCAGCCCAGGGAGAACCGGCCTCCGCCAGCACCAGCCTCTCTCGACTCCATTCCCCGCGAAAGGCAACAGCTCCAGCGTCCCTCGCCTGCGGACACTTGGACCAGGGCCCAAGGTTCCAGATCCTGAGCCCTGTCTTTGTTACCCAAAGTGCTGCCTCGTGCTCGCTCACTCACAGCTGCTTGCCCCCTGCCCCCGCCCCCCATTTAGTTGGACGGGGCTTCTGCGGCCTGCAGAGCCCATTTCTCCACCGAGGCCAGAGTCCCTCTTTCCAGTCTCACGGGGATGGAACCCCCCTGCAGCCAAACCCTCTCCCTTCTTAGCCCCAGAGGTTTCCGGAAAGGCCAGGGCGAGACGGCAACGCTGGGAACAGGCGCGGCCTTCCACACGCTGTGTATGAGCGTGTGCGCACGCGCACCACACACACACGCATTAGCTTGAAGTCACCTGTCACAGAGCAGACAGGAGCGCGGGAGGCCGTCAGCAGAGTGTGGTTTAGGAAGGTGGGAGCTGCCCGAGCTGGCAGGCCTGCTGGGACCCAGTGGGGGCCGCAGGCCACGGGGACTGTTGGCGGTGACCCCGGGCCGGGAGGGGCACCTTTCTCTGGCTGCCTGAGCCTGGCTCACGGTGGTGGGGGGGTGGCCCCGCGGCTCCGTGCTGTTCCCGCCGGCGCCAGCAGGGGGAGCTCTCCCCAGGGCTCCCACCCCGGACGAGGCCTGGACGCGGGGTTAACCCCGCCGCCCACCCAAACCACAGGGCTTAAAATTCAGGACGTCCCCAGAGCGTGTGGGTGGAGGGGCGAGGGGTGAGCAGAGTTAAAAGGGGACGAGATAGTGTCCCATCCTCGCGGTGTGTCCCGTACGAGCGAGGCGCGCAGGACACGCCGCTCCGGGTCCGAATGCAGCCTCGGCCCACGGCGGCTGCTACGGCGGCCAGAGCTGCTGAGGTTTTCATAGCACGTCGCCCCGTGGACGAGTGTGGACCGGGAGTGAGCACGTGGGTCTGCAGACGCCGGGAGGGTCCCCGGTGCTCGCTGGGCCCTCACGCCGGGGCGCCCCTCTGCCTGGCGGTTAGCGGGGTGGCCTGCAGCCTCTCGCACCCCCTCGCCGAGGTGCACTTGCTTTGGGGATCTTCGTGGGGGCGGAGCAAGCGTTTCCCTCCTCTCCGGGATTGACCTGGACTGGAGAGCCTCCGGTCCCTCGGTGAGGTTCCAGGGGGAAGGGGGACAGGCAGGACGCTGGGGGAGAGGAGCACGTGCACCTTATGTCGGGGTTCGGGGTTCGGGGCTCGGTGGGTCGGTGGGTCGGCAGATGACGCAGCGGGGCGACACCCCGGAGCCGCACTCTGTGGTTGTCTGCGCGCTGCGCGCGGTGTGCCAAGGCGCCTCATGCACGCGCTCTGGGGCTCGTTCTGCTTCCCTCCCTGGCCGCAGGACGTCCCTTGCTGCGTCCTGTGGTCCTTTGTCCTTTGCCTGTGAGTAAGCGAGCGTGATCGGATAGCCATCTGAGAATTTGGGTCGTTAGCGACGGATAAAGGAGAAATCGGCGCATTTTGTTTTCTGACTGTGGACTGGGGCGGGCGCTGTTTGAGGAGATGGATTTTGGTGTCTGATTCCTGAGACGAACTCGGGGTATCACGATCCCCCAGGCGCCGTGGGCCTGGCGAGCACGCGGTCATGTCCTAGCGGCATCGTGGGACGTTTTAATGCAAATCCTCTTTCCGTCAGGTTGAAGGAAAGTTTCCAGCAGCGTTTTTAGGAGGAGGAAGTGGGGACCGTAATAGAAAACCATGGCACGAAAGGGGTTCCCCTCCCAAGCAGGGAAGGGGCGCGTCTCAGGACAGTTCGAAAGGACGTGACCAGAGAGAGAAACAGCCCCCAGGGCCGGCAGGACACGGAGCTCTCTCCTGCGAGTGAGCCCATGTCGCTGACATTGGAGAGGACCCAGATGGCATGTGCTTTGAGAAGCAAGCCACGTGGCTCCCCGTGGGGGGGAGCGAGGGTGACCTCACCTTCTGAGGGGTTGGAGGGGCGTCTGATTCGTGGTGTTCAAGTGTGGATGTGACCACCCTTTCTCTCTTGTTCCACTGTGACCTCCACGTTGGTGACAGCAGAGTGTGAATGGGTGACTGGCAGCCATCGCGTCGGAGCTGTGAGACCCCTCTGCCCGAGCCCCGGCTGGCCTGGCCCCCGGCGGTCCTACTCGCCAGTGAGGGGTCTCCAAGGTGGCGCTGTGGACGGAGCTCCAACCGAGGGACGCCAGGATCTACGAGGCGAGGTCTCCCTCCCCCACCCGGCATTTACGCGGAGTTAAAAAATAATTAGGCTCTTTGGGCCTGTCGCACGTCCTTCTTCCTGAACCTTCTGGAAACTTCAGAGGGAGGGAGGGAGGTCTCAGCGGCCACAATGAGTTGCCCGAGTCTGGGCCTTCTCCGGCGCCCTGCTTCCCCTCCTCCACGAAAACGTGGAATTAAGGGTCTGCGTGAATACTCGAGAAGGCTGCGGTCTCCACTGAGAAGCGTGGTTTCAGCCACGTGCCTCTCTGGCTGTCCCAGCGTTTCAGGACGGAGCTGACTCGACAATGGAGAGGGCCAGGCGCCACCCCTCCCCCAGAGGCCGGGTCCCTGTGGGCTCCTGGGACCCCCAGACAGTGGGCGGGCAGCGGCTGGGGAATTCTGGGGCGGAAGTAAATCAGACCAGGGGACACTCCTGTATCTCATGGCTCGACTTTGGGTTTTCAAGTTTTTCCTTCATTAAAGATTTTCAATGACAAAAGTAGCACATGATGATTCTAACTAGAAATATACAGAGAACAAGCCCATGGTCTGCTCTCCCCCACCCCGCTCCTCCCCACCCCCCAGACAAGCGATGGTAAAACACACCCTCCCCAGCGTCCTCCATGCTTGCCCGACCTGGTGTGAACACACGCACTTCGGATACCTTCTCTGTTTCTGGCTGTTTGTCATTTAAAAGTGACAGTAAAACCATGTCATCTGTATTCCTCCGAAGGCTGTGGAAATGTTAAATACATTTAAATGCTTCGTCGACATTCTTTCTTCATGCTATAGACGGAATTAGGTGTCCCTCCACCCCCCCCATTCATGTGTGGAAGTCCTGACCCCCACGTGACTGTATTGGAGATGGGCCTTTAAGGAGGTGATTAGGGTTAAATGAGGTCATGGGGGGGGAGGGCTTTAATCCCGTAGGACAGGTGTCCTTATCAGAAGAGAAAGACACCAGAGCTCACTCTCCCCATGTGAGGTCACAATAAGCAGGAGCTGGCCGCAAGCCAGGGAGAGGGCTGCTGGCGGGGCCGTCCTCACCGGGAGCCGAGCGAGCCAGCCCCAGACGGTGGGAGATAAAGTCCTATTGTTCAAGCCGCCCAGTCTGCGCTGCGCTGCGTGGCGGCCTGGGCTGACTGAGACACCTCACCCACCGAAAGCCCGGTGCGGCCTGGAGCCCCTCAGGGCGCTGGGGGGAGAGCCAGCCCCGGCCCACCCGACCCTTCTCTCGCAGACGCATGCGCGGCGCCCGCGCACGGGAAATCGCAACGAGCTTCCTGATCACGTGTCCTCGGCTACTGTGAATTTCGTTTCTACGGGACAGATTCCCAGAGGGCAGGGGTCAAGGGCAGGTACATTTGCACCCGAATCCATGGTGCCAGATGGCTTTTCCCAAAGCTTGCCGCATTTTACAGGGCCGGAGAGCTTTTCCTGCGTTTCCACCGGCATTGCATGGTATGGGTCTTTAATTTTTTGCAACCTAATAAATGAAAAACGGAATTTCATTCTTGCCTTACTTTCCCTTTCGTGGGCTTCCGGTGAAGGTAAGCATGTCTTCACAAGCGCATCGTTCATGTAGACTTCCTGTGTTTCGCGTCGCTTCTTTATATCCATTTTCCGTACGGGCGTGTGCCTTGTATGTCGTTATGATTTTGCAAGTCTGTGCGTAGAGCCAAGAGTTCCTGCCTGACCTATGTGCTGCACACGTGGTTCCCGGTTATGACTTGTGTGGGCCTTGCCCCTTCTGCCGTACAGCTGGCTTCGGGTGTCTCCTGGTTTAAGAAGGCGTCCCACCCACTGTCATGCAAATTGTGTTCTGTTTGTGCTTTTGGGTTTGGACATTGACTCTGTATATGATGTGGGTTTGGGGTGTGGTGTGAGGTGTGGTCCCACTTTCACCCATGGGAAAGCAAGTCGTGTGCTCTGGCCCCATTCATTCAGCAAGTCACCTCTCCCTCCCCACTGAAGTTAGAATGACGCTTTGTCAGAGACTGAAATGCGGCCATAGCCTCACACATTCCGAACCTCAGAAGTAGGTTTGTACCCTCCGTAGAGCATTGCTTCAATTCTTTAAGAAATTTTATTCTAGAGGCTTCCGGTCAAGATGGGGTAGAAGGAAGATGCGGTGCCGCCCCTTCTCACAACCACATCAAAATCACAACGGAACTGCAGAACGGCCATCGCTGGGAGTCACCTGAGGTCTAGCTGGACAGCAATTCGACAACTAGAGATACACAGAAAGGGTCACCCGGAGACCGGGAGGAGGGGCGGAGATGCAGCATAGGCCAGTCCCGCACCTGTGTCTGGTGGCTGAGAATCGTGAGGGGTGTCTCAGCTGCAGAGCCCCCTTCACCCTGGAGAAGCGAGGGGACCCCAGTCCCACACAGGGATCCCCAGCCCAGGGTTCCAGTGCCTGGGAGAGAGGTCCCCACAACCTCTGCCCATGAAAACCAGTGGGGACGATAGCTGAGTGAGACAGAGGGCTGAGAAAGTCAGATTTTCCTCTTGGGGGCCCATGCACAGACTCACCACTCAAGGACTGCTCCCTCCGAGCTCTGGTGCTGGGGCCATGGCTCGAGGGCACCAGGGAGACAGGGGGAGACACTGGCTGTCGGGCTTCAGGCCGAGGGGAGGCTTTCTCCTGGACGGAAGTGCTGATGAGGCTACTGTTTCCTTACTGAGCCATCCTTCCTCCTGGCGAGATACAGACACAGACGTAGGCAGACGCCATAGCAGAGTCTCCACCGGTCACCCCTTCCAGGTGATTCCCTGAGGCCCCACCCCTCATAACGCACTGGCCACCCGAGCCACTTTCAACAGATTTTCTATACAAACGGCCTGTCTTGGCTCATGCAGTGGACTTTCCTAAAGTCTCTCAAAGGTTCGCAAGACCCAACAAGCAGCATCTGGCCTCGGCGTGCCCCGTGCCTCTTGCTGAGCAGCCCCAGCCCAGCACTAGTGCGGCTGGCCTCAGTTCCCAGCACAGCCTCCCAAGGCATCTCTAAGCCCAACACAGGTGGCAGCCATCGGAGGATTGCTTCGTGATTCTTACCAGATGTTCCAGAAGTGCTCGGGCTGTGGCTGAAGTTGGCCTGCAGTCGGACCCCTCCCAGGGGGCCCTTAGGCGTCCACAAGAGCCAGAGCCCCACCCAGGACTGAGGAGGACGTATCCAAAGGGCAGACTGGGAAGGCACCAGAGTCCTGCTAAAGTGAATCCTGCTCTGTAGGGTCAGCCCCTCACCAGCCAGTCCTCACGGCCAATCAGCCCAAGGGCCAATCCCTCTTATCGACATGCCAACAGCAACCCAGGCTCAACTACAACAGGAGGGCACATACGTTGTGCACCAGAGACGCACCTGGAGCACCTGGCTCAGGTGACCGGGGAGACTGTGCCCTGGGCTCCACAGCACACCTACCACAGAAGGCCACTCTACTCAGTCCAGGAGACACAGCAGCCCCACCTAATACACAGAAACAGGCACTGGGAGGCAGCCAACATGGGGAGACAAAGAGACATGCCCCACATGGTAATTGAAAAATAAAAAATATTTTTAAAAGAGACAGTTTGAAAATAAAACAGTAAAACAAAAGAAAGGAATTTTATTCTAATTATTTGTATACATCATTCCCTCTTATCCATAGTTTGGCTTTCTGTGGTTTCAGTTACCTGTGGTCACCATCAGTCTGAAAATATTAAACGGAAAATTCCAGAACCAAACAATTCATAAGCCCTGAGTAGGACGCTCTGGCCTGTCCATCGTCCCTTTGTCCAGCGTCCCCATGCTGTAGGCAATGCTCACCTGTCAGTCACTCGGTGGCCCTCTCGGTTATGAGGGAGAAGAGACCACTCTCATGTAACTTTTACTACGGTATATTGTAATCATTGTTCTAGCTTATTATTAGTGACTGACTGTGGTTACTGTCTCATGGCGCCTGATTTATAAATTGAACTTTATCACAGGCGTGTCTGGCGAGGAAAAGCATCGTACACACAGCATTCGGTCCGGTCCGCGGTTTCAGGCCTCCGCGGGGAGTCTGGGCACGTGTCCCCGTGGGTATGGGGGGGCACTGGACCCTACCACACCCCTATCTCGCTTACATCTTTTTTTTATTGTACCCCACATAGCACAATAATTTGCTCGTAGTGCATTCTCAGTTTCTGTGAAACGAAATAATAAAAAAAACGTTTGTTTGAGAACTGTGTCACTCCTCTTCCGGTTCTGTGAGGTGTGTCTGGGGACTACTTCCATGACTCCATGAAGACCCTGGGAAAGCGATAGACCGTCCAGGGAGAAAGAGGACGGGCCAGGTGCTGGCCTGACGCTGTTGTAACGTCTGCGGTCCCAGCTCGTGCTGGCTAAATGGCAAAATACAGAAGGGCCTTTGGGGTGGAGACGGGGTTTCTAGATGGCACAGGGCAGTGCGGCTTTGCGCCCTGTCAGCCCCATGTCCCCAGAGAGGGGCATGCAGCGCAGCCCGGCCCCCGGGGCCGGGAGCTGAGCCCATGCGCGGTCCCTGCGTCCCCAGCACTGTCTTCCTCCCTCGGCTCCCACGCATCTGCTGTCACGGGTGCTGGCCAAGCTTCACGGGACAAACTTCCGAAATGACAACGGAATACATGACAGGGACCGAGAGAGACTCGACGTTCTGACTCATCGAACATCCTGGTTAGGAGACAGAACGGTGACGCTGCCAGCACGCGCACCTGCAGGAAGACTAAACGCTGTACGACCCTCAGGGAGGAGGAGTGAAATAGATGATTCGACATCCCCTGAACAGATAAAAATAAGCACTATCGGGGGCGTAACGTGGTGGTGGGGGATTGAAGATGGGAGCGGCCACGTGCAGAGTGCGGGCCACCGAGCCGCAGGCTGGCCCTGCCTGCGCTTCATTCTATCAACACGAACAAAAGGCATGCTAGAGCCTGCTCCGTGCTAATGGCCACACGCCGCCAGCCGGCTAGCTGTCCCTCACCGACTGCCGCCCCTGGGCCGAGCAGGCTGCAAACCCCTTCTTTTGTCACTCAGACCCTGGGGGCCATGCAGCGACCCACCCTGCTGCTGGTGTGGCTCAGAGGGCCCTGTTCACAGTTCCGCCTCCAGCCCTGAGGGGCGCTGGGCCGCTGAGCCCCACCCATCCAAAGGCAGATTTCCAGGTCTCCGGGGCGCAGCTTAAACCAGCTTAAACCAGCTCTCACAGTCCAGGGGGCCTGAAGTCCAAGGCCAACACCGCTCTTGGCTTCTCTGGGGGGCTGGCAACCCTTGCCGTTCCTCGGCCTGGAGACGTGTGCCCCCCACCTCTGCCTCCGTGGGCACCCGGCCTCCCCTCTGTGAGTCTGTGTCTCGTCTCAGGGTCTTGTAAGGACACGGTTGTCTTGGGTTGGGTCAGAGCCCATCCTAACTGGACACGATCCCCTCAACCCATTGAAGTCCGTGTCGGCCAAACGAGACGACGCAGTCCGGTGCTGGGGTTCGAGGCATCGGCATATCCTTTTGGGGTTACAATTCGACCCACGGCACCTCTGGAGTTGGTGACCCAGGGCCTTCCAACTCTGTCTTTCTGATTCCGCGAGGCCGAGTGGGTTTTGTCTCCACGCCAGGTGTTCTCGGCAATAGGGTCCTGCAAGGGGTCCTCACCATGCCCCAGGCTGCTGAGTGGCTGGTTGCAGGCTGAGAGGCCCCCTCCCCCCTGCCCTGGGGCTGCACCCCCCCAACCAGGTAGCATGGCAGCCGGCCACACCCTCTCCCCCAAATCAATAAATTAGGCTTGAAGGCAAACAAACCCTCCTCCAAGGCCCCTCATGAAGCACGACCTTCCTATTCTGGATCGGGGTGGGGGGGAGGGGTGCGTGGCTGACGACCACCTAGCCTCTGTCTCTGAGTTTGCTCCCAGGACATGACACTGCTCTCATCCAGCTGCTCCAGGCCATTTGGCGAGAATAATTTCACACGCCTGGTGTTAGAGGCTGCACGCAAGTTCACATACATAATGCATTTTGTGATTCTGTCACACTCAAAACAAGCTGTCAGAGCTGTGTGGCATGACTTATCCTTAATAAGTCCCTCGTCCTGTTAATTGCTCCTTATTCCACTGCATAAGGATTGTTTGGATCCACGAATCGGGCGAAGAACGGAGGGATAACGGGGATGCGTTTGGGGGGACGGCCCCGTTCCTCCCCAGGACGGAGCAGGCCGCGGCGACCCTGCCGCGGGGGCCGGTTCGCTGCGCGGCGGCCGGGAGTCTGGGGCTCCCGGCGGAAACTCTGGAGGGGGAGCGACCCACAGATCGTCTGAGGAAGGTGGCCGGCAGGGGAGGCTGAGCTCTGTGACACTAACCGTTCTCGAAAAGGTGGCTTCAGAGGTGTCTCCGTGCTGCTGGGGCGCCGGGCAGTGTAGACGGAGGCAGATCGCTCCGGGAGGGCTCCGCCAGCCTGAGAGGGCCCCCCTCTGTCCCTCGACACCCGAGCAGGGCTTTGGCTTCAGATGGGCCTGGCTGTCCTCCGGCTCCTGCTGCGGACGAGCGCAGGCGTGACCTTGGCGGGGCCCCGCAGGGCCGCAAGCTGGCGCTGCCGTCCGCCAGCAGAGGTGAGCCTCGCCCCGGAGCGGAGGGGTTTCCTATGCGAGGGGCCGTGGGCAGAGGGCCAGGCGCACGGCCACGAGACCAGTCCACCCCCCTCACTGGGGCTCCGCCCCGAGCCGGCGTCTCATCCCGGTCTCCCCTAAACCCACGTGTGAGTGCCCCGAGGCCTCCCTTTCCTGAGACGCTCAGTAGCAACCTGCACGTCACCAGGGTGTGGGCCGGGCTGGGCCGGTCAGGTGTGTGAAGCTCCGCTCCTGGGGCCGGCCCAGGGGGTCCTCTGTACGGGCCACGATCGGCGCCGCGGGTGACGGCAGCCCGACTCTCCGTTCCGGGCTGCAGCCCGCTCGTTGTGTGTGTGTGCATGGAGTGCCCATGTGAGTGTGCTCCTGTGTGCACGAGTGTGCAGGCGTGTGCTTGTGCGTATGCACACGTGTGTGTGTGATAAGCACGTTTAGAAGAACTATTGTCACGTCCTGCGCTGGCATCCAGAGACAGGATGCAGGCGGGGCAGGAGACGGGGGAGCAGGGCCGCTTCCCGCCGGCCGCGGGCAGGGGATGTGGAGGGATGAGGGTGGGGGATGGGGGTGGAAGGTGGGGACAGCGGGCGCCAGGCCACCTGGGCAAGGGAGCTGGGCACGGAACAGCCGGACTGGGCACGTGTCTTCCAGAAACACCCAGAGAATTGCTACCTTAGGTTCTTGGAGCCCAGTGGCCACGACCCAGCTCTGTCACGGCAGCTGGAAGGCCTGGACCGCATGGCCGTGTCCCATAAAACTTCACTGTGGACACTGAAATTTGAATTTTGTATCAGTTCCATGTGTCACAAAATATTAACTTCTGATTTTTTTCCCAGCCATTTATCAGTGTGAGAGCCGTCTTAGCTCGCGAGCTGTACAAGAACAGGCGGTGACCCCTGGGGACCCCCAAGCCGACAGGCTCCCTGTGCGCTTTCAGGCGCGGGCCCCGGGTCACAAGTTCTGGGAGGGCAGGGGGGCCGTCGGTTTTGCTTGCGGCTGTCTCCTCGCGTCTCACACGATGTGTGGCACACAGTAGGCGCTTCGTGAGCGGTCGTGATTGGTGCTGAGCTCTCTCTCTCCTGCAGCCATTTCTCCCTCCGCCGTTCCCGGGTCCCCCGCAGCGCGTGGGGACGCTGCCCGCCCGCGGGAACGGACCACTTGCCCCGTTTCCGTCGGAAGCGGGCGCAGCCAGGGCCGCTCGCGGCCGGGTCTGTCTTGGCGAAGGCGGGCTGCGGGCGGACTCCACTGGGACAGAAAGCCTGCGGGGAGCGAGCAGGTTCAGCGACTCTTCACGCGGGCGCCGAGGCCGGGCTGCCACGGCCCGTGTCGTCCTCCTCGGCGTCTGCTTTCTGTCCGTATCGATGAAGGGTCTCCGGTCCGGAACGAGCGACACCGAGTCTCGCGCCGCACCGCCCTCGGCAGGATCACGGGCACAGCGGGCCGCCCCGGAGGTGCTGCGCATGCCGCTCGCATCTGGGGACAGGGGCGCTGCCCATCATGTTTCTGAGGATGAGCCCCCAATCAGGGTCTCTGTCCCAAATGGCCCTTCCTCCCGGCTCTCTCGGCACGCTCGTCCTGGGACAACAGAGCGGCGGGGAAAAAAGCGCTCAGGTGGTTGCCCACGCATGGTCACCACCGGTCACCCTCCGTCACCATCCGGTCCCTGAGCAGCTCTGCGGAAACCCGGCTGTGCGCGCAGGCGCCCGAGGGGCGCGAGGCACGCAGGGTCCGGCGCCGGGGGCCGGGGGGGGGCCGCGTCCTGCGAGCCCAGAGCTGCTGGTCCGCGGACCGGACCGCACGCTGAGCGCCAAGGGCCCTGGGAAGATGGGGGCGGGGCACGGGCGGCCGAGCGCCTCACAGGTGAAGGACGTCGTCCCCTCCTCCAGCCCTCGGAAAGGAGACCTTGGAATCCGTGCTCCCCAAATGTGCATCCTTTTAAAGGCGTTTACAAACTGAAAACAGCGTCCGTCTGACTTTATCTGTCAAGCCCTCAAAGGATTTTCGTCTCAGTTACTTGGCCTGACCGGATACGGGAGAAGACGTGTTATTTTTATCCCAGTTTCAAAGGTGAGGACTCTGGAAGGACAGGGAGGCCCGGGCTGGCCGGGCCGCCGCAGCTTGAGTGGGCACCAGAGGGGAGGGCGGTGTTGGGGGTCCCTGTGACCGAGACGAGGAGGGGGCTCGTCACACATGTGCACCAGCACGGGCCAGGCCGCCCCGGGCCTTGGTCACTGGTTGTGGGTCAGCCGTGCCAGTACCTCTCCACGCTCTTCCCAGAGGAGTGGCCCTTTTCCGTCACTTGGTTGGTGGCAGCAGCCCCTGCTGCGGGCGTTAGGAAACCGAAGGCCAGCAGGCTCGCCTCCTGTCGCTGCTGGGCTCCCGCCTGGCTCCGCCCAGACGCTCGGGCAAGGCTCCTCCCTCTGCCTCGGTCCCTCCACGCCGGGTGAGGGGTCTACGCGGGGTCGCCGAGGCTCTTCCCAGCTCCATGCTGCTGCGCCCTCGTGTTTCGGAGCTGGGGGAACACGGACAAGGATGACCAGCCGTATGACGACCATGGAAGGCAGACTCTGGGGCCTGGGCCACGGCAAAACTGTGTCAGCCCCTGGGAACGGGGTTGAGAACGCTCTCGCCTGCCCTCTCAAAACTGCCGTTTGGGCGCAGAGTAAGGCGACTTCATCCCAAAGCCCCTTGGCAACAGGTGCTCCGGGGGCGGGGGCGGTCTGCCGTTGCTCGCGATGGTCAGAGAGGGTGGCATTTTGCGTCCTTCCCCACGGGGATGGGGCCGGTTCTGCCACCTCTGCTGGTGAGCGCCTTCCTGCAGTGACACGGTCCTCAGCAGCCTGGACGTGGCTGAACACTTTCGTCCCCAAGTGTGTGCTCTGTGCTCTCTGTGTGAAAAGAGAAGGGGGCACTCATACCCCCGCACTCATGGACACACATCCGCACACATGGACACATGGGAACACACAGGAATACAGGACACACTGAACACACATGCACAATACAGAGACATGCATGCACACACAACACATGTGAGCACAAAGCAACACACATGAGACACACATGAACACATGCACACCAGAACACATGTGGACATGTGCACACGCGGACACACAGGAACACATGGGCACGCACATGCGCCTGGACATGCCTGCACATAGCACATTGCACATGCACACAGGAACGCACATAGACACAGACACAGCACGCATAGGACACAGATGCATATGCACACACACGTGCGTGCACGCACACATTCACTCACGTGTACATATAGACATGCGCTTGGGATATTTCTGGAGATAGGAGAGCAGGGCCTGAAGGTGCAGGTAGGTATCAGCCTTCCCTCTTACTCTACTCTTTTGTTCCTTTTGAAATTTTGTTTTTAAATCAGGTGAATGTGTTACTTTTCTGTTAAAAAAATGTTTTGCAAGAGAGCAAGAGCTTTCTTTCTAGCCAGTGGGAACCAGTGTGTGCACGCATTCCCACATCTATGGAGATGGGGCGCCCAGGGTTTCCTGGCGACATGTCCAGTTGACTCGTCCCTTTTCCTCTGAGACAGCTAATGGTTTCTAGGGAACTCTCACCGCCTGCCCGCAAGGGCGCAGACGGCAACGTTGGGACATGCCACCACAGCCTCGGACTGTGACTTTCACTTTTCCTGTCTGGGGAGGTGTCCTGCAGAGTGGTTAAAAACAGATAACTACTCGCCTACTGTTACGTTTCCAGTAACAACATGGTGAAAACCACGCAGATTTGGGGGCAGAAAATTGTAAAACCAGGACACAGATACTGTATTTACGTGATCTTGAGCTTGACTGACAGATGAGGAGTCATATTATTGTCAGTCAGTATTTATTGGACCTCCACCAGCCACGGGGGCTTTTTCTAGTATTTAATTTTAATTTTTATTCAGAACCACAGAAGAATCCTCTTTTATTTTTTAATAATTTTTTATTTTTAAATTAGAGTTGGCATACAATATTATGTTAGTGTCAGGCGTACGGCACAGCGATTAGACATTTATATAACACACAGTGATCCCCCTGATAAATCTAACGTCCCTCTGACACCATGTGTAGTTATCAAAGTCCGTTGGACGAGTCCTCTTCTGAAAGTCTGAATTAGAGGTGTGTATTTGACATGTGGATGGACCTCAAGAAATATCTGTTGGGTGAAGGAACAAATCTACGTCATACTCCATTCACGGTGGGGCATTGTTGCCTCTGACCTCTCAAGCAGTCTAACTTTTTTCTATTATGTCTTTTTTTTTCCTAATCTGCAATGTCCTTCCGGGGTGTGCCAGCGAGGGCAAAGCTCAAAACAGTGTGAAAAGGGCGCCGAAAGTCCTGGCTGATTCTGGTTTTTTAACAAAGGTTGACAAATTGCAACATTTTTTCATGTGGATACGTGCATTTCTTTTTATTTTACCTGAAATGTTTGAAAATTAACGTTTTTTTGGAGGGGAGTCTAAGAGAATATTTTTTAAAGTGGGAAACCAAATGGCAGTGCCAATTTTGTATTCAATAATGAAAGTAAAGCATGTCTTTTTTTTTTTTACCTTTAGGAAAACTTCAAATTGGGTTAGATCACCCTCTTTTGGGGTTCATTGATGGCGACCCATTATGCAATTTTTCTCTAATTCTGCTTTGTCACTGTTAAGTTGAAAATATGCTCCAGCACAAAAAATTGTGACTGAAACTTTAATAGTTTTGAATTCTGGAAAATTTCCCTCCAAAATCACATTGTTTTTATTTTATTATTTCTAATTTTCTCACAACTTGAGTATGCACTTTATGTTTGTCATAATGCGTCCATGAATAAGAACAGAAAACAAAATATTTTATTTTCAATAAGAGTGACCTTTTCCTATTATTCAAATTAAAGAAAGCAACATTTTCTGTTATTTTCATACATTTACTGTGTCATTTGTGGTAAATTGTGCCAGAACCTTGGCATTTTTGTCCCCAAGATTTAATTGATTGCACAAAGTCACCTGTTTTAACATTGAATTTGGTAACTGGAAAAACTAATCTTAATCCTGTTATATGTTAGCTCGTTTTGGCTCTGTAAACAGAGGCTATTTAAAATCTCTCTTTCTGGTTGGGTCCAGAAGCAATTCGTTTTTTTCTGATACACAGAACACAGGAAATGTATCAACCTTTACTATTCATCACTGAAGTAAACTCCTTTAGGTTTTTAATTACACTGTCTAATAAAACTAAACAGCCAGTGCTATTTGCATATTATATGAAGAAGTGTCATACAACAAACTCATGGCAGCCAATTAACATAAAAGCTAATTATATATCTCATCAACTTACAAGAGTTTCTGAATGCAGGCTTCCCCGGTTGTAGCCTAGAGCAAAGGGGCTTTGAATTTTCACTTCTAAATATTGACTTGTAACTAATATCAGAAATGATTTCAATATTTTTATGGATGAAACATTAGTGATTAAACTTGATGCAATACTCGCTATTGTGCAATTACATTTTCTGCATTAACCAAGCCTGTAGAAAGAGCATCTTCGTAACAATGTGAAATCAATTACTGGTCACTAAGTAGCTTAAGTACCAGTTTCATATCTGAAGGACACTCCGAAGCAACAACCACGCTAAGTGGGACTCATTTGAGATTGCCAGATTGTTCTGAAAAAGACAGCCACGCCACGATGGCGGTGTCCACGTCCCACTGTATAGTAACACAACTGCGTCCTGCCTCACCGTGACAGCTAGCAAGCAAGAAATTTGCTACAAGATGAACAGAAACACGGTAATGAAGAAGGCACCCTGTAATTGACTGTTATTAAAGTTTGTCGCAGAGGTCTGGGATAAATCCCCAACTCCATTTTTTGAGAAAAAAACGAAGCCCAAACTTTCAGCTGCTTGTTTCCGTTTTCTAGGTGGGGTTTGGGGACTCCCCCACCCCCATTTCATTGCACACGTAATAAGCACATGGTCAGAAGAAGCCTAAAGGGGGAGAAAAAGACACTACCGATCCTAAGTATGCGTTAGAGCCCTCGCTAGGTTTCACAATGGGAAACGGTAGGGCTTTCTTTGGTCAGGGGCCTCCAAGACAGCGGTGAAATCATGGTGGGTCATTTCTGTATTTACACCTCACACCAAATGCGTCCGTGAGTAAAAGTAACGGCTGATAAGAAAATCGTGCCAGAGACTGCTTTCTCCTGATACAATGATGGCGGCCTTTCCATTCATATTTTAATGAGGTTAGTATCTCTGAGACAGTCCATCCGGGGTGGAGGCAAATCTCCTCTAAGATTACAATAGGAGTTGCTTTGCTGACAAGTACTATTCAAAATCTTCGTAGGACAGAAAGAAAGAATTAGTTTTATTCCACTTGTCCTAATAGTTATTGCACTCATAGAGAAACCACTTTGTGGGAAGGAAAAGGCTCAATTATTCTACGAACAGTCTTTAAATTTACTGAAGGTAGCTCAGCTAAGTGGCATCACTTAGACTCCCGTCATATGCGTTTTAATAATATCTGAAGAGCTGCAATACATGGGCATCTTTTCCTTTAACGTCTTCTCACAAAATTGGATGCTTGGGGATTTTAAGATCAATTTTTTTTTGAACTTCAATAAAACGAACTCTACTAGTCTCTTGCTGGGTGTTTTTTTTCTTCTTCTTGTTTTTAGTGAAGATTGTAATTCGGCATTTTTCTGAGCTATCTGATTTCTACTATTAAAGAAGGTTTACTCAAAAGAGACAGTTAATTACATCGAAAAGCCAGCTAGCCCTCAAAGACATAAAACTCACACTGATCCTTTGATATTTGTGTTAAAACGGTCACAATCCTACTACACGCAAGCATGTAAAAATTATACCTTCAAAAAAAAAAAACCATCCGTTTGGTGGAAAGTTTTCATGCGGGGTCTGTTTTTAAGAAGTGCCGGCCAACCCAGGAGATAAACAAAGCATCTCCCCAAAGTGAGCGCGGAAGGCCTTTCGCACGTAAACACCCTGATGTGCTCAACAATTTTCGCACAGAGCTCAGAACATTCGGTCAATTTTTAAACAGTTCCGACAGTGGCATCAGCTCCCCAGAAATCCTGCGATGTTAGGATGCACTTCAGTGTTCCAGAGGCGTCTTCCCACGGGCAGGCCCTGCCCTCCCCTCCCCTGACATCATTGCCCCCCCCAAGTATTTACTTTCCTGTGGGGGACGGAGGGGAGAGAGAATGGATTCTTGATTACTGTTAGATTTTTTTTTTAATTGAAAGAGTCTTCTCTTCACTTTGAAGTAGAAGGCTGCTTTGTTGACATCCAGAAAGTACTATGAATATATTTCATATGTATCACGTAAGGAAATGGGCTTAAAGCACATGCACGGCAGGAAAAAAACAATCATTCTGCCAAGGACCTGCTTGAGTCATTGTAATTTGCGAATTTACCTCTGTGCTTTGTAACTTTCCAGGTCCGGTATTTAATCCCTGGTTTCTGTAAGTTAATAAAACAGATGTGCAGTTTGCTTGCTAACCGACATACGTATCTTTTTTTAACAACTTGCAACGCCCGAGAGGCATCATTAAAAGTGTAAATAAAACGCAACGTGCGCTTGCAACGTGCACTGTGAACCACTTAGACCAGGGCCTTTTGACTTAAGACACTTAAAATATTAAAACGCTCATGAGTTTTTAAAAACTTGCCGTTTTAGTGAATAAATGAGCATTCCAGACTAACTGCAGAATGCGGGGGGCCTCGAAGGCGGCTGGAAACCCCACCTCGCGCGGGGTCGGGGGGCCGGGGAGGGGGACCGTGCCGCGCGCACGCCGGGGCCGCCGAAAGTTAATTAGTGCTGGTTTGCGTCTGCTCTTTCCTCGTCCCATGTTTCTTTAAACATTTTTTTTTTTTTTACAAAGTTGGTTCCTCACGGAGCCGGGGGCCGACGGCGGTGATGCTGGCGCGGCGCGCACGGCAGCTGGAAGGACCGAGACGCGCGGCGGCGTCCCGGCCCCGCCGCGCGCCGCGCGGCCAGATGGCGGTGAGGCGCGGAGACCCTTTGTGCGCCCGGAGCGCGCGAGTGAATGGCGCGCGGTCGCTGGCACCGGAAGGGTTCACACTGCGTCTGAAAGGGGACAATGGAGGCTGGATAGAGCGACATCGCAGAAATCGAGATCATTTGTGATTCAGCCCCTTTCACCATGGTTGTCAGGCGAACTTCCTACTTTGATCAGCGGAGGGTGGAGAGGGAAGGAGCCCGCGCGGGAGGCCGGCCCCGCGGCGCGTCCGGGCGCCCTTGGCGGGTCCCCGCCCCCTTCCGGAAGGAGCCGCGGGGACGCAGCCCCTGGCACCTTGACCTGTCTAGACGGCCCCCAAGTTTTTGTCTCCGTTACCAAGGGCGAGGGGTGCTCTTTGACCCCCGCGCGGGGCGGAGGGGGCGGCCGCGGGGACCTCCGGATCCTCGCCGGATTCTGGAGCGACCGCGCGGCCGCGCCGGCGACAGGGCGACCCGTAAGCTGTCCCCCTGCCCCGCGCCCTCGCCACCCAGGGGCGTTCGGCGGGGCGCGGAGACGCGGCGGCGGAGCGGGGCAAACTTGTGGCTTTGCCCGAGTCGTCCTGGGCCGAGGAGAGTTCTGGAAGCAACAAGAGCGGGCTGTCCCCCTCCTGCTCGTCCATGTCCGCGTCTCCTCTCCCTGTCCTGGCTCTGCTCGCCTTGCCCTGCGTCCCTGTCCCCATCTCTGCGCCCTGCGTCCCTGTCCCCATGTCTGCGCCCTGCGTCCCTGTCCCCATGTCTGTCCCTCTCCGTCTCCAGCGCCGTCTCCAGCGCCGTCTGCATCTCTCGCTGTCTCCGCCGCCGCCTCCGTCTCTGGCGCTAACAGCCATTTTCCGCGCTTCAGGCTCATCCTGCGTTTCCAGAGCCTTTTACAGGACCTGCATCAGCGCAGAGTCTAGTCCGGATATGCCCTGTTCCGTCCGCTTCCCAACACACGCGCTGTTTGAAAGCCAGAGTTCAGGCCACGGTCTTGGCTCCAGCGGGCAGTGACCGCCCCACGGCGGCATCGGGAAAGGGGCGCCCTTCCGCGGCGGGGGCGGCGTGGTCCCCACGCCTTCGCCAGGACGTCTTTTAAGGGATGTTAACATTAAGCCAGGTTCCCCGCGGATTTCTCTCGACAGATCCCTTAGCCCAGACCGGGGCTTTCCTAAGCGACCTGGATGAAGCGTGTGAGCGGACGAGCGACCACAAGCTCGGAGAGGACCTGCCACCGAGCGAGATCGTCCCAGAGACTCGCGCAGAGGAACGCGGATGCCACGGACAAAGAATTTTTAAAAAGTCTTTTTTTAAAAAATTTTTTATTCTGACGCGTCCAGACCCTTGAAATTCGCGGTAAGCCCCCTCGGCGGACGCGCGCTGCGCTGGGGGGTTCGCTTCTGACGCCCCCGCCCCCTTTTTTTTTCCTTTTTGCCATCTGTGTTGGTTGGTTGTGGTCTAGGGTCAGGACGTTGGACCTTCAAATGTCGTCTATTTGCTTTGTTGTCCTGCCGCTTTCCCAGTGGTGACCGTGCATTTTGCCTTTTGGGGGGCTGTGAGATTTTGTCTCGGTGGAGAGAGTTAAGAGGTATTTTCTAGAAAGTGCCGTTGACTTTAGGACAGCGTTTGCACGTTGCTTTGCTCCTGTGGGGACTCGGGAGGGGTCCCAGGGCCAGGCAGGTCTCTCTGAGGTTCCCTTCCTCATACGGGGTGGAGGGCTGTGGTCCCTGGGTTAAAAATCTAAATCAAAATGAATGTCGCTTTCAAGTATTTACGGCCAAATAGTGGCGATCGAGTGACACACATTGGCTCCCTCCCCGCCCCCAAAGTTTCACCGAAGAGAGGTTTTTTCCCTCCGAGTTAATTCAAGTATTTTAGCACAAACTAAGTTAAACAAAGGCTTAGGTATGGCGGTTGGCTTAATGACAAATTTCCTGCAGTGTAGTATTTTACATGAATGCTGGCCTCTGGCTCGCTAGAATGTGCCTGGTAAAATATGTTGCAATATATTTCACTTTACTCAAGGCTGTTGAGTCAGAGTGATGGGGAAGCTTGCTTAAAAAATGTATTGAGTTCACACATTGGCCCAAATTTCAGGCATTTGACATCCCAAAATGAGAGCTTTAGCTGACTTCCGAAGACTTTCATTTTAATTAAAAAGTAAAGGCAATAGTTCAGAGTTAAGAGGACCGCGGAATAAAAATTGCGATGAGTTAAGTGTGCTTGTATCTCACAGGTTTCAAATAAAAATATTGGAGTGGAATTTAAAAATTTTAAATGCTATTTAAAAAATTTCAGAGTCCTGCTGAATGAACTCAGAAGGTGATTTACAAGCCTCTGCAGAGTGACCCGAGGCAGCTTCGCAATTCCCCAAACGTCGCCTTATGCTTCTCTGACGCAGACACCCTCCAGCTAGATTTTAAGATTTTCAAGTGCACGGGCAAATTTGAGCCCCCTTTTCTCTGAAAAGTCAGGTTTGGGTGTGGGGGGTGGGGAGGAAAGTGAAATTATAGCTGGATCTCTAAATGACACGAAAAGAAAGTCCCCTAGGTAGCTGCCAGGCGTGTTATCCACAGTGAAATTAAGGATGCCTGCATTTTGATTGCTGAGAAAGCTTGATTGTTTCCACACTTTGGATCCCCGTTTACAACCACAAAATGAATTATTATGTTAATATGAAGGGGGCCGGTTTAACGTTTTTAGGAGCTCGGTTCTTTAAAAAGTGTTCTAAAAACACACAAACAAAAACAGAAAACTAAGACTTTTCAGCTTCATAAATAGGAAACCATTTCTTCCTATTCTTTGCGTTCCAATTTAAGGAAGAGAAACAGATATAAAGAACCCGTTTACTTCCTCCTCACTCTCAGCTTCCAACCCGAGGAATCTCGTGAATTAACTCCCCAGGAAATGATGCAATTAGCATTCGAGGCAGAGGGTTAATCCCATGCGTTGAGGTCTTGAACCAAAAAGGCTAATAAAAATGGACCACCTCGCTAACATGATTTTATATTTTTAGCTAATAAAATTTTGATAAGATGGCCTGTGAGTGCATATCTGTCCACATATGTTGTTATTATCTCTCTGCAGTGTGAAACCATAATAGAAGAGTATGAAGGTGAAACACTCTCACTTATCGCCCAGGAGACACACTACCTTGCTGACAAGCTGTGCAATGAGAACTCAGGTACTGTGTCTGATGTGACATGTGCCCGCTCCCTCGCCCGCCCCCTCCCGCTCAGCATCTCAGCATCTTTTTTCCAAACCGAGCCTGTCTGTCTCCCTGCCACCAACGGTTCTCCACGGAGACACCCTGTGAGAGAAAACAAATAAACACAACCACACTTCCTCTCCTCCACATTTGAAGTGAATTCGAAAGTACTTGATTTCCAGTTGTGTCAATTGGTTAGAAGAAGCGCTCAGACAGAATGGGATGAACCCAGACCTCTTTTCCATTTTAGACTTTTAGAAGTTTAAAATCTCCATCCTGGACCAGAAACGAATCTCTGTGACTTGCCTAGTACCTTCACCAGCAGAAGGTGGGGTCTTTACTCAGTACGACATTTTACATGTTTTTGTTTGTTTATGTGGGAAGGATGCTGGATATTTTTTTTCAAGTTCCCTCCCCTGAATAGCTAGCTACCTCTTAAAGTCATTTTTTTTTGCAGAGGTGGAAAATAATACTTGAGTCATATTCTTAAACACACACACACACACACACACACACACACACACACACACACTCCAAAGCTAAAAAAAATCACCAGAACTTTACTTACTATATACAAAGTCGAAACACCTTGCCAGCATTGGCCTTCCCGTCGGTTGGGTTCAACATACATCTATCATTTTGACATTTGTTTCAACCATTTATAAGAATAAGTCATGCATTCTTTTCAGATATCTTTGAGAAAACTGAATGATTTGTATGAAGGCGATGGTTTAAAGCTAGAACAGTACTTTTATGCAATTGCTTATAATAAAGGATAATACACCTCCGTCCACAGTATCAAATTTATTGCCAAAGTTCTTAAAATAGTAATTTCTGCACATTTGTAGATAAGTATTTATGCCCTTCAAAATTATTAAACAAAAAAGTTGTAAATCCCCGTTCGCAGGAAGTTTTCTTCCTCTGAGAAGATAATGGGGTTGTTTTCTGCTTAAAATCGGTTTACTTCGGAGTTGGAGAGAACCGTGCAGTGATACAGTCAGGATCGTTCAGGAGTTCGAGAGCTTTTTCCGTTGCTCTTGGGTACGTAACATTGTATTTTGTGGAACTCACATAACTAAGTGCGTAACTGCAATTTCCCAAAGAAAATACGTTTGAGGTTTTTCAAATGACTCAAAGATATGCGTATGCATTAAGATATAAGCAAAAATAATGGTGAACGATATTGGAAATATTCTTTTTCCTGTTTTTTTTTCTCATAAAGCGTTTGAACGTGTCATAGTCATCTATGGCGAATGCAGATGTTACATCACAGAAGGACATAAGAAAGTTTCAGCAACTCTAACGCCCCCAAAATAACAAGATTCTGGGAAAAACGTTGTTCCCAAGCGCACCACTTTGGCTGAATCTCAGTGATATTAACGACCTCTTTTCAGCCCTCCTGCATACGTACAGACATAAAAACTTACATCAACCTCAAGAAAATGCAAGTGCGAAGCATAAACCTAAGAGACATGCAGTAAATACCAGTCAAAATAAAACGATTAGATCATGAGTTCTTAATGGCGTTTGAGCTGTAAAACTCTGGTTAAGTACTTGCCCTATAAACTGCTGACATACAAGGCGACCACCCCGAGGCGGAAGCAGCCCGTGGCTGCCGCCTGCGGAAGCAGAGTGGGTTCTGTCCCCCGTGTTTCTCCAGGGAGCATATTTGTGGCTGCTCTGAACCATTCATCAATTTAAAACTGAGAGTGTATATTAATTCTAAGAATAGACTAGACTCCCCGTCCCCCACCACTCTCTTACTGAGGCAAGTTAACATCACGTAAGAAGTTCGAGTGTTTGCAGACTGAACGATGCTTCGCAGAGAAAGCTATGGCAACATGACGATGAGAAAAATTCCAGCTATTGAGTGCAGCCACATAAAAGTCTGATGTTTTAGCATCTGGGGATGGTTTCAGATAATGGTGTGAAAGGTGAGACTCTCATAGGGCAGGACGGTCCGGTGCTTTCGGACAGAATCTGAACCACGAGAGTGGTAGGTGCCCATGGCAGCCGGCGTCTGCGCTCGGGTTCGTAAAGGCAACATTTAACTTGTTCTGTTGTTCAACAACTTTGCTGTGATTGCGTCTCCACGATTTAAACGCTGTTTTAAAGGTCTGACCGTGCGCCCGTGTGTGTGTTGGGGTCACCATGAACTGTACTCTACAAACACCAAGTGCGAGACACTATTGTGAGAGCTGTTGCTTTTAAGGTGATAGACAATTTTTTTAAAACTAGATATTTCTAGAACTAGAGGTTTGTTCAAAAGGTTAGTCTCTTTCTATATTTTATATGCACCTTATGTATGCCTATGTGAATGTATATATAAATTTTTGCTTTTTTATATTTAATGGAGATCATTTCATTTTATTTTAAATAATTACATGGGAGCAGATGAGGGCACATTCACAGACTTGAAAGAATTTCAGCCCTATTGAGGTATAATTGACAGAAAGTTATAAGCTATTTAAAGTATACACCGTGGTGATTTGAGATATATATATGCTGTAAAGGGATTTCCCTTCATCTAGATAATTAATACACACATGACTCTTTAAAACATTGAGATTCCAAGATTCACCCCTTACACACAAGTGAACAAGTGGAAAGTAATAGAGAAAACATCTCTTATGTTAAATTTAAGATGACTGTGTTTGGATTTAAAAATAACGCATCAGTGAGATTTTCATAAACATTATGTGTCATCTTTTCGATGAGAGAAAAAAATGTCAGTGGAAGGCTAGAGGATTGCAGCTGGATCTGTGAGGGCCACTGTCGTTTTAGTCACTGGGTAGAATAAAAGTTATTGAGTCTATCCTTGAGGGGAGACAGAGTAATAGGAGGAGGGGGCTATCCCTTGCATGAACCCCTTTTTTTTTCTAGGTGAAAAATAAAAGTGAGTTCACTGGATTTTCCTGGTAGAATATTTTGTGGCACATAACCCAGACTTCTCTGGGTTGTCATTTTAATGTGTTGAAGTCAGAATGATGTTTTAAAATCCTGATAACATATAAGGTCATGATTATAGGTATAGCTGTATTCTACTCAATGCAGAGAACATATCGATCCAGATTATGAATGGATGGAGACTCTTAGGTTTGTGGGGGAAGCCGTCAGACAGAGTGTGTGAAGGTACACACATATACACATAAATATATTCCATGTACAGATCACTTTGCCTTCAGTATCAGATCTTAACCTTTTAAAATATCAGCCTGATGAATGTGTCATATCATAATGTTAAATGCAATGTATGGACAAAGATAGCAAGTATCTGGAAATGTTTAGCTCACACTGAAGTAAGAGCATTTTTACCTTTTTATTTGGACTTCTCAACACGCTGATGGGGTGTTAGAGTCTAATATACAAAAATAATCGCTTTCTAAGGCCACTGTATTTCCTATTTTAAATAAATTATGTAGCTAAAACAATCTGTAGCCTTTCTAAAGGGAGTTGGCATCCATTGCTAACAGTTGGAAGAGTGGCATGCATCTGTGCATCTCTGCTCCTTGAATTAAATGCCAAGTTCACGGTGCTCCTGCGTAAAGTGTTCCTTCAAGACTCCCATGGCCATGGGCTTGTTTTAAAATACTAGCGGATGGGACAAGAGTAATAGAGCCTTGGCCAGTGTTAAGGTTGAGTTTGGGGTGTTGGGGGTGAATTATACCCCTCCTTTTACTTTTGCATATATTTAAATTTTTCCACAATAAAAATTTTTTTTTCAAGTGTGCTGCTACAAGAATGTGTTTTTTGCAGAATGTCAGTGACTCCTGGGCTGGTTTTAAATGCAGTCATGATGCTCTGTTTCCCTCCAGGTCTGTGTGAGATTTCTGCTAATCATGCTGAACTCAGGAACGACGGCATGGCGGGTTAGAGAGGAGCAAGGTCACAGCCCAAGGTCAATGCCTGCACTTACGTCTTCCTGTTTCTTCATGAGGAGAAATTTTATATCTCTTATTTGTACCATGTTGTCTCAAATATGATATTTTGTTGAAAGTCTGTTTTCAGCATCATTACAAACTCTGATTCTTTCCATAGGTGAAACTTGGGACATAAAACAAATTAGCTTTGTGGATTTTGATGCAGACAGGCTTGGTGATAAAGCATTTAATTCGGTAACAGGAAAAAAGTGAAGCCATCTCATAAATGAGATCAGAATTTAATAACATGTACTGTACACTTCACACACACATGCAAGCACAGTATTCCATTTCACAAGGACTTGACTTGATTTCTTAAATACTGGATTGGTCATGAAATTAAGAAAATATGTTGCCACAAATTCCAGATTGTCTTCTGGGTTACACACGGCTCTTGGTGAAAGAAGCCAACTCATTTAAATTCCTAAAGAGTTTAAAAACTTTTTAACCTCTAAAATGTAATTGAACTCATAAAAAATAATGAATAATTTCATGGTGAACGTTGACTATGCTGGCTTTTCTTACGGATACTTTCTGAACTCGAATGATTTAGAAAGTTGGTTTATTATTACACCATGTATTCTTAAAAGGTGACACCATTTTGTTTTGCTACAAATTCTCCCATTATTCTTGTTTTTTGAAAGACTTTCAGCTAACACTGCAGATTTTACTGCTAACTAACACGTCGTTCTCCTACACGTGTGTTTTTGTAGGTGCGGAGATGGAAGGGGAGGTAGGACTTTTGGGGAAATTTCCTCCCGGTCACTCTTAAGACAGGAGTGCAGGAATCACCTCATTTTCAGACGTTTTATTGTTTCTACTAAATTTATATTCAGTGGAATCTGACTTTAATTCTTTAAAACATCAAGCATATTCTACACTTGCTTAAAAAAAAATTCTCATTCTTGTCAGTGAGAATTTACTAAGACGATATAAATTCTGTCCTAAAGCAGCAAAAATTGTCTGCCATGTGTTGCATAATTGTCCAGAAAGCACACCCTCTAAATCAGTCAACTGACTCTTTGAGATGAAACCATTCTTAATTTTAGGAATATTCACCATTTCCATTTTCCTCTCCCACCCCAACTCTTACTAGACGTCAGATTTTTATGTTAATGTCTCTTATTTATTTGGGGACACTGAGGGGCTGTGTGCTGTTTGGTTTGTCTGTACCTGGTCAAGTAGTATAGAGCCTACACCTCATAACCCAATAGACCTGTATAGCAGCTGATAGAAAACGAAAACAGGATTTAAGGATAATGAGGACCATTTTTCGGTAGGGTAGTAAAATCAAATTGTTATTTACAACATAGTCTCTGTATTTTTATGTAAACTGATCTGTTTAAGATTAATTTAGCACTTGAATAAGTCATAAACATTTTTCTAACTTGGGCTTTCTTCTTAAATGCACACAAAAAAGAAACATTGTTCCTTCTGGGGAACAAAGTATCCAAAGTATCAGTTAAAACTGTAACATTTGTAATTGCAAAAGTGTCAACGGCAGTTTTATCAGACTCTCACTGGCAATTGTTACCAATTCTCAGATGGGGACAGCACCGATTCCAATAGAATGCAAGAGAATCTGGGCTCCTGTTTGCAACCAAAGTGTAAGTGGAGAGGTGAGCCTTCTGCCCCCTGACGGGTGTTTCTCCTAGATGCTGGTGCTTCTGCTTTGACTGGAGAGAACTGTACATCTCGCCTCTGATAGCGAATATCTAAGATTTTGCTAAATATGACTTTTCAGTTTTTCATTTCTCGGTAAAAACAGTCTTGTTTCTTACAAGATATTTGACATCCCAGGACTAATATATATTTTTTCTTTCCAGATCAAACTTATTAAACTCATGTATATATTTGCATTTTACTAAGTTACTGATTAAAACTACTCTTGAATGATAGACAGACAACACCGTGTTTCTTAAGGCTGCGATGATTCTTAAGTTTCCCTCTGGGTCACAGTTAGATTGTGCTGCTTTTGCTAATGAACAATAATAAGATAGAGTAGCTGTTTGCTTTAGCATCCCTCCTAACCAGTTCCTGCCTTTTTAATGGCATTTATTGACCCAAAACAAAACAAAATCAAAAAGCCAGGAGGGAAAAACAAACAAACAACAATACTAGAATGTGACAGAAAAGTTTCTCAGAGTCAAAGAAAAGCAACCTGATTCTAAGTCAAAAAAAATTCCTGGGGGCAGAAGTGGGATGGGGGTGTGGGGGGTTGCTCATTAAAATAATGAGGAGAGAGGACATGTTTGGGGTGGATGGCTTCGAATCGTACTTTTATGAGACGGTTTCTTTGGGTCTCCATGGAAGACTTCTGTGGACCCGTTCTCATAAAGAAAAGACCAAATTGGCTGAGATGAACAGTTTATATTTGTTATGTGGATTACTATTTGCTAAGAATAAGCCAAGACCGATGAATCCGTGTCACTGAGGATTGCAGAGTAGAAATGAGCCGAAGTCCCAAACGGGAGAGATCAATACTTTATTTACTAAGATGAGCCCTAAAAAAATAGAGTCAATAGCTGGTTATATTTTTTTATACCTGTTTCTCTGCTTAGGTTGATATTTATTCATGTATGTAATAGCTTTATCTAAATAAAAAATTTACATTCTATATCAATCTCAAAATTCAGATGGTAATGGAATATGAGAAAAAGCTGTCCTTTGATGTGATTTCGTGGTGTTTTAAACCTGGATACAAATCTGTGAGCTAATGTTAAATCTTGACATCTACTCAATGGCATATGGCTCAGCTTTATGCCAGAATGCAATTGATGATATTAAAGCATCATGATAAGAAGATGCCTGTGAGATACAAGTGTGTTTTTATTATTATTTTCTACCTATGATGTGGCTTTATAAGTTTCTTAAATTCCTCAGATTATTTGTTTTTCAGAGCAAGCACCTAAATAGATAAAAGATCAACAAAAAAAACGCCACAAGGTTACCCTGAAAATGTATTAGAATCTATTATCATGTGGCTCATTATTGTGGAACACAGATTTCCAGAGACCATGGGTCCAAATGGTGTCCCCCAAAACGTAATAGCACCAAGTAAAAGCCCAATAATAATGAGGCAAGCCATTAAATGGGCCCCGTCACACCATGGTGTTGGGGAAAGTCCCTAGACTGTGGGCTCGCTTGGTGTCTGAAGCAAGTCCGAGGCGACATGCCTTCCCTCGGAGCTGATGAAGATTCTACCAACTTCCATCTCCTGAATGTTAATACACAAATATCCAGGTGATGCACAGGACAAAATGCAGCACTGGGTGCCGGGGTCAGCTCGTTAAGCCTGGCTGGCACTTGGCAGATCCCATAAGGGGTAAGTTAAAATAGTCACACCAATTTCAAACTTCATGGATGGGGAGGCTGGCACCCCCAATGTTTCCCATGAAGGGTTTGCCTCCAAGGTGCTCCCTGAACAGGTGTGAATGTCCCAACAACATATCAGGAGATAAAGGGCGATGATAATCCTTGAGGTGACACCATTGTCAACAGAAAGAGAGAGAGATTTCAATCAGGTGATTTCCATTGTCTGATAGAAATGATCTTTATGGCTTTGCTGTTCTTCATCAGAGAGCACTGATTATAGCACCTTCATGCCCTGTGGTTTGTAGAAGAAAGCAGAGAACCAAAAAATAGACTATTTGGTCCCCATTAAAAATGGACCCTATTTAAAGCAACATGGTATTAAAACTGAGTGAAATCTAATACAAATGCAGGTTCGATCAGTGTTATTAAATTATTAGAGCTTTAGGGGAAAATATACCCTTGAACTGCCTTTATATGTAATCAAAGTGGTGATTAAATATTAATGGCCTAAGATGTAAGGGTCATTTGAGTGGTGTTTTTGTTTGTTTGTTTGTTTTGTTTGTTTTTTAAGCAATACCCCCAAATGGTGACCAGGAGATGTTGAATTAGCTACGTGTGTTTACACCTGGACCCACGTGACGGTGAAGGCCCAGTGGGCCTGGGTCAGCCGTGGCCAGGCTGAGACCATGTGCAGGCAAGTGTGTGGCAACTCCCTGCCCAGCCACAGAAAGCTGGGCGACTGGGTGTCCGCCCTCGCGCTCTGGCAGGGGCCTTCTGAAGGGAGGTAGAGCCATCTGGAGCAGCTCCGTGTCACAACTAACACCCTTAAATTAAGCCGAAGAGAAGCTGCTGGTTTTCCATATTAATGGGTGTGACACACTAAATCTTAAGAAAGGCATATATGCATATCCACACATGTATATTTTTTAAGAAATGCGTTTCCTTCTACTGGATGACCGAGTCTCAAATCCAGCACAGCCTCAGTTTCTCTAGTTCCCAAGGAGTTTTCTCAGGCACCAACCGTGCTGAGTCACCACGCAGTCCGCCATCGCCCAGGGCGGGCAGCAGGGGGACCAGGGATGCCCCAGTCTTCGTGTGGGGCCGGTCGTCACGTGACACGCTCCCAGGGCTCCAGGTGGCAGGAGGGGCAGGCAGGGGGGCCGCGGGCCCGGGTGGCCGCCCCTTTGTCTGTGACGTTGGGGGACCCTGCGTCGTCCTGCACCCTTGCTCTGAGCAGCGCGTGCCCGTGGGCCCCGCCATCCGTGTCGCGCCTCCCAGAGGAGCAAACACCTGTCAGGCTTGGACGAAGCCCCGCCGGGCGGGGGCGTGGCGCAGCCTCCCCTCCGTTTGTCCTCTGCGATTTGAGCTGAGCGTGGGGATCCCTGAGCCTGAGCCTCATGAGGCCCCGCAGTGGGTGCTGAGTAGGACGACGTGACAAAGGCGGAGGTGACCGAGCCCTTTCCACATTCCGAGCGAGGCGTCCGCCCTGTCCGGCAAGGAGGGACGTGGAGAGAGACCCCGCCGAGATCCTCAGCGTGAAAGCCGGTGCCCGCCTAGGGTGGGCCGAGGAGGGGCTGGGGTGCCGTCCTCGCCGCTCCCCCGCTGACCACTCCGGCCACCAGGAGGTCCGCGGAGACAGCCCCAGGCCGGCCGCGGTGAGGACGCGCCGACGCGAACACCGCCCCCGGGAGGACTCGGACTTGGACTCGGGGGCATCCTCCGTCCGGTGGTGGGGGTGGGAGTCAGGCAGGGGGCGTCGGAGGTGAAGGGTCAGGAGATGCTCAGGAGAACTGGGCGCCGGCCCGGGGCGGGGTGCTGCGGACAGCGGGCCTCCCCGCGTCCGCGCCAGGGGGGACGTGGCCCCTGGCCCGGGGTGGGGCGGGCCGGGCGTGGGGCCGCCGCCTGCCGGCACAGCCCAACAAGGCAGGAGTGGCCCAGAAACCACCCGGTAGGGACTTGGTGGCTCTGAATGCAAATAATTGAAGGCAATGCCACGCGGTCCGCCTCTTACCTCCTCATGGCGCTTGCTCTGGTCGTTCTCTGTTGTGACGACACCGTCCTTTGAACCTGCCTTCTCTCCCTTCCTCGCCCTGGTTTGCTGCCGGTGACGGTCACTTCGCGCTCAGCGGCCCCCGAAGCAGAGCTGCTTCGCCTTTCCCTAACGCGGCAGCCTCGGGGAGCCGCGCCGCGGGCTCCGCGGACGAACGCATTCGAGAGCGTGAAGCGCGTGAACCGCGATCGCCGGGAAACCAATCCGGGTAGAACAGCCCTAACACGCACCTGGAGACGCGTGTTCCTTCCAGACGTGCGGGGCAGCAGGCCCCAGCGGGCCTGGCCGCGGGCTCCGAAGCAGGGACGAGCAGAAATGAGTCTCCGCGGGGTCTGCGAAAACCCGCGTGGCAGGGAAACGCCTGTGGTTTAAACCGGCAACGACGTCACGGGCAGGGACGGAGCCTCCTGTGAGAGCGCTGCGTCTGCTTCCCACGGAAAAGATCTGAGAAGTGTCCGCGACAGGGAGATTGGCCAGAGCGAGGATGGAGTCTCTCGGCCAAGTTCACAGAAGCCAAATCGAGAATGCCCGCCCGAAGGGAGCCGGCAGGAAAGGACCCTGTTTCGGGGAGACATGGACGCACAGAGCCGCCGTCCGGGCCGAGGCCCCAGACAGCGATTTCTGTCGAGCGCAGTGGCCAGTGCTGACCACCGACTGCCCCTCCGTGGCTCTCGGTCTGAAAATGACACGAACCCAGAGATTTCATCCCGAAATCCCTCCGAAAAGATCAGTCGACGGCATGTACTTCTCAGGGAAGAAGGTCGCAGGCCAAACGACAAGATGTTCTGAAAAGCGTTTCAGGAAACGGGAGAAGAAATGCCGAAAACGCGAGACCCACGGCCGAGCACGGGAGCGGCTGGCTCCACCAGCGAGGTTCGAAGACGTTCCGTCGGAGAAAGACTCACAACTCCAGCCCCCAGCGGGTGTTTCTGAGAACGGGACAGAATCCACTCAGACTGCTGAAAGAAACCCTTGGGGCCAGCGCTGGGATTGAAAAGACATATCCACAAGTAAGTTAACGCCGAGCTCTGCTTATTATATCTTGGTGGCAGAAGGGGTGGCGGCACCCTCCCACTGGGTCCTCAGGTCCCCTGTGGCTGGAATTCTCTACGACATAAAGTCCTCTGGGAGAAGGAGGCCCTGGACGTTCAGACTGACGTCACGCTTGCGGGCATACACACCAGGAAGAACGGAAGCGTGCACGATTATTTATTCAACTAACTCACTAAATAACCTAAGTGAAGAGGTGGGCCAGGGACTCTGCCACCCGGCTCATCGGCCAGAGGTGTAACTCCCCCTGACCGCTTCCCTTCCTGTCACTGAAGCCGAGGGTTGCCACATGGCAGGCACGGCCACCCCTCGCTCCTTTACAAAGACGCTCTGAGGGTCCCAGGGAGCCATCCCCGGAGGAGGCCCCTCCCCCGGCCGCCCAGAGCCCCCCTTGTCCACGTTCCCCTGGTACCCGCCTCCCCGCTGTATCGTCTTTTCCTTCACTGTCCCCCCAAATCTACCGCCCCTGCTGCCCATCCCTGCTTGGGGCTCCCCCAGCTTCAGAGACCAAGATGGGGCTTCACGCGGCTCCAACTGACCCCGGCCGTCCTGCAGGCCAACCCCGTCTCACTTCAGGCTGTCCCTTGCCTCCCTACAGGCCATCGCCACCCGCCGGGGTCCTCCTGAGCTCTGCCCCTTCCGGCCTCCTGTCCCGTCTTTTAGCCCCTGTGCTGACCCTTCCCACTTCCTCAGCATCAGTCTCCGCGCCCCCAGAACTCAAGTCTGACTGGGGATCTGAAAGGCGGGCTGACATCGCAAAACGAGCGCCCCGACGAGTCCAGGTAACACGTCACCTCGCACAGTGACCCAGTTTCTTCTTGTGATGTGTCAGGACCCACTCTCTTGGCAACTCTCAGATATGCCGTGTGGGATTGCGACCTCGACTCACGCCATTTTGCAACATACGCGAGTTGCTGTCGTACCCCTGGAAAGGGCTTAATGTTCTACGTCAGTTCTACGTCCACGCGAGTAATAACTAAATAAATACTCCGTGAACGAAAGGCAGGCCAAGCGGCCCCAGGCCAAGGGCTGGTGGCAGAGGCACCTGAGACCTGGCGTGTGACCTTGGGCGGCCACCTCACCCTAAGGCAGCTCCTGTCACGCCCTGGGTGACACAGTGCGGGACTGGGCGTCGTGCGCTCCGCGATGGCCCCACGGCTCCGTGGAGTGTGGGGCGCTGCCCTGCTCAGTGGTGTGTTGATGCAGATTTTGTTGTTTGTTTTCCTCAACCCCCGGCTTTCTCTGGTCCTGCACCCAGTCCTGGGCTCCGAGTGCCGGCTTCAGCCAGGCTTCCTGCCCCCCTCCGCCCCCTCCCGCTCTCTCCTTTGCTAACCAGCGTCCCCTGTCGCCCCCCCCCCATCCTATTACTTCATCTTGTCACTGATTCTCCCTTTGCTCTTCTGGCCTTTGTTGGCTGAGCTCCCCCTTTCCCCCCCTTTTGTTTCTGTGGGGTTCTCTAAACTGTTTGCCGCCTTCCCCGTTCGCCGTTCTCCCCTGCTGCACGGACTCGACCACCCCGTTTCCTGGACGCCCGCAGATGCCTGGGGCCGGCCATGGCAACGGTGGAGGAGGGCAGGCTGCCACTGGCCGGCCTCCCGCCGGACCTGCCTCCCCAGCCCCGGAGAAAGGGCTGGAAGGAGCGGCCTGCGATGCCCAGGGAGACAGCAAACGGGTCCAGACGTCTGGCCCCAAGTCCAGGTGTGGAGCGGGCAGCCCCAGCCTCAGGTGTCCCCCGGATATTCCGTGGAGACGCAGGTCCTTGCTTCCTGGTGACATGCATTGCTAAAATCTAGCAGGTCATTGTAAGTATAGGAAAACCACACTGCCACCCACTCAGACGAGTCGGGGCCTCGTCTTGCAGTGGCCCCCGGCCGTGGAGGACGCAGTCTGAGCCAGGGAGCCCTCTGCCCTCCATGCCCCTTCCTCCAGGAAGACCGCGGCCCCTGCCTCCCAGCCTCCGAGATTTCACAGCCTCACTGCCCCAGTGCGGGCGGGCAGGGGCAGGCCCGGCCCCGGATCACGACTGGGAGAGCTGTCCCTGGGGAGAGCAGACGCCCCTGGCTTCCTGAGATGTCCCTCCGTGGGCCCCAGCTCTGCCCAGTTTCAGAGCCGCGGCAGACAGAAGGCGCAGCCATGCGTGCAGCTGGCGGCCCCGGGGCTCCGAGCAGCCACCATTCTCCCTGCCTCTGGGGCTCTTGGACCGTGAAGTCCTGCTCAGCGGTGCTCAGGACAGTCCCTGGGAGCGAGGGGCTCCCCAGGCAGACGCCTCCCATGTCCTCACGCTGACCCAGGGCTGCGATGGAAGAGCCAGGGACACCCAGGACACAGCCACGAAAACACCTTGCTCGCAGCAAGGCCACCCTGGGCCCTGGGTCCTTAGTAAGCTAGGGTGCTGGGGGACCTCTGCTCCCACCCAAGGAGGACAGTCTGCGCCCAGAGGGGACGAATGAAGGCCAGTGCCTCTCTCGGCCTCCGTGTCTGGGGGTTCAGCCACCAGCACCCCGGTGCCCACGGCCACCTTGGCCTCTCCTGCCCATCACAGAGTCCTCACCCTCTATCACCCTACACAGCCTGCCACAGCTCCTCAGTGCCACCCACACAATTTGGGGACCCCTAGTCGTCTTCCTGGCTGTACTTCCTGCGTGCCCCCTCTGGGGCCCCGGCTTGGGGGCATGCCTGCGGACCCCTGTCCCCGGCCTCGCTGGCCTGGGGTGGGGCAGAGGGACAAAGCAGGCAGAGATGTTGCTGCAGGAGCTCTGACCTGGACTGCAGTCGAGCTCCAGACGGGTGCGTGCTCACTCCAGAGAATCCGTGGCACCCCCCCCCACTCCACTCCTGGGGCGGGAAAGCGCCCAGCCCAAAACCCCCAGCCCCACGGCCCCAGCCCCGCCCCACCCCCACCCCCACCCCCGCCCCACCCCTGAAGTTAGGACCTCGGTGGGGAGATCCTGGGTGACTTTAAAGCCGCGAACTGGGGCGGCTGCCGCTCCTGCCGGGCTCAGGGCTGCTCAGCACGAGGCGTGGGGCGCGCCGGGGCCGGATGCTGCTGGTTTGGGGCTTGTGAGCCCCGAGAGGCCGCAGGAAAGTCTGCAGCACGAGCCCAGACAGGCGGCTTGTGGGGACAAGCCCCTGGAAACAGCATGGGCGGCCCCGTGGGGCGGGGCGGGGCCGAGGAAGTCACCTGGGCCGACAACCGGTGTCAGCAATGGTGCCGGGGACTCGGAGCTGGCGGAGAGGGCGCAACAAAGGGACAGCGCCCTCCGCCAGCGCTTCCGTGTGGGGGAAGCCGCCCCGAAGCCCCGGCCCGAAGCCCGACCCCCCGGTTCCTCCCTGGAGCCCCTCGGGCAGCGGCCCCGGTGCCCAGAGCGAGCGAGTCCATCAGCGGTGAGTTCCCTGCGCGGCCCACAGGAGGATAGCATGTGACGCCCTCAGCCCCGTCTCCTCGGCCACCATCCCTGTCATGGGGACTTTTCTCCCCGGCCCAGAAGCCCTGGGCTGGGGAGCCCAGAGTGGGGCTGGGACCCCTCGCTCCTCCAAGGGGGACCCCCACAGCTGCCACATCTCCTCCCCCCAGTTCTCAGTAGCCACACGCGGTGGGGACCCGCCCGCTCCACGTCTCCGTCCCTCCTGCCGGTCTCCAGGTGGCCTCTTCTGTGTGTCCCCCATTGTGGGACTGCTGTGCGTCTAGAATTCAGCGACCCCCAGCGATGGCTGTTGTCGGCTCAGTGTGACGGTGACACGGTCGTGACAGGAGGTGGCACCGCGCCCGCCGGCTCTGCCATCTCCACCGGAAGCCCCGGGCCCAGTAAAGTTTTAAGTGACCAGGTTTCTCATCAGACAAGGCGGGAAGTGAAGGGGAGGGTGACCTGATCGATCGGCCCCCGCAGGTTTGCGGGTGACAGAGGGTCAGAGCCCCATTGTGGCCAAGGTGCCCACGGGGCTGCGAGGGCTGGAGCCCCGTCACACGGGGGCCGATGGCGACAAGACCCGTCGGACAGAGCTGGGGGGGCGTGGCTTTCTATGTGACCCCCGGGCACAGAGTTGCCGGGTCCAGGTCCCCGTCACTGCACAAGTGCATCGTCAGAAAAATAAACGTCAGTGTTCTTGCAGAGCGCAGTGCATGGGGGGCCCCTTGTCACAGCGCCCCAGCTTCGCATATGCACGGTGTATTTCTGGGCGATAGGTATTTCTGAACGTGTGTTTTTTGTGTATGTACATACATGCACACGTACAAATTATACCTCGAATGTATGTGGGTCTGAAGTCATTGATAAGTACAAAGTCGTTCAAAAGCCCCATGGGACCAAGAATTGTTTTTTTGTCTATTTTCTTGAAGTTGTTTTCTCTGTGGGTCTCAAAGGGTTTGGATGTTAAAGAGAGATCTTCTTCCCCCAAGAAGCGGGGAATCGTTGAGCCAGGCAAGGATGAGTAGGCTGGATCGGGGTAGACCAGTAGTGTGGGACCACCGGCCTTTGGTCTCAGGCCGGAGGTCCCAGACCTGGCTCTCAGAATAGGGGATTCGAAGCAGACGAGGCAAACAGGGGTGTCCAGGCATCTGGCCTGGGGGTGCAGTCAGTCGTCCAAGAACTTAACAAAGAAAGCCCCGTCGACGAGGCAGCTGGGGCCCGGGTGGGTAGAGGGAATCCCCAGGCTCACACACTGGGCGGGGCAGGCTGGAGACTCAGACCCAGAGTCCTGCTCTCGGCCTCCCTGCCTTGTGGCCTCTCTCCTGAGACGCCTGGTGGAGCGACAGGATGGCGGCGTGCGAACAGGTGTCCTCGCCACCCGACTGCCAACGACCTCGGGACCCAGGCCTCTCCTGCGGCCGTTGTCCAGGCTGTCAGGTCACAGACAGTCGTGCACGAAGCGCACTCTGATGCACGAACACGTCCCCTGGGAATTCACATGACAGGCAAGAAATGCATTTTGTCTGGGTCACCCCACACCTCTCACTAAGTGACAGTGACTCATGGTCTCCCCTGTGCCTCGGTGACAGGAACGCTGTGAGCAGGGTCTGGTACCTGTGCCCCTCCCACGGTGCCGGGGCCCCAGCGGGAAGTGACTTTGGGTCGAAGGACCTGGTGTGTGACCTACAGCCCTGGGGGAATCCCCCAGGAAGACCGCCCCCTCAACCCCTGCTTAGGGTTCCATCTGACCTGGTGATCTGATGGGAGCATGGGTGGGGGTGGATGGGGTGGGTCAGAGTTCTGAGGGACCCCTGAACTTTCTGAGGGACCAGGACCCCCGGAAACCTCCTGGGATGGTGGGGTGTGACAGTGAGCAGGGAGGGATTTTAAAGACGGTGAGCCAGCCGCAGGGAAGGAGTCAGACCCAGGTGGCAGGGGCGTTGGCAGCTTGAAAGGGACAGCTGGCCACAGGGGACAGTTAAGTACCTGCTGGCTTCCTAGGGCCAAGAAAAGCCCAGTAGCCATGGAGGAGGGAGCCCTGATCGGATAGATCTCGCAGGCCAGCCACACAGGTGTGCCTCTTCCCAGGATGAAAATGGGGCCCTGAGGACCGCCGGACAAGGGACAGCGCTGTCTCGCTGCTGGCCAGTAGTCGTGCTGCCCCTGCTGCCCTCACCAGAGGCTAAGGAGCTGGGCGAACAGGCCTCACCCGCCCACCCAGCTGGGTGCCAGCCTCTCTATCCTGGGGCACGCGGCCCAGATGAAGGCCACCGAGGACTGCACGGCAGGGTCACTTGAGCCCCATTGCCTTCCTCCAGTAGAAGAGCCTCGGGCTGGCTCACAGCCCTCCTATGTGGGGTCTGCACGCTGCCCCCCAACCCCAGTTCCTCACACCCAGGGTAGTGGGGCCAACGGGGACCCGTCCCAGGGCTGGGACACAGGCCATGCCTGTCACATGGAGAGCTGGGGCGGACCCCATGTGAACTGTTCACGTCAGGGTGAGCCGGAGCCCAGGTGTGGCGGGACGGAGACCCCGGACGCTACCGTCACCGCCCACCGCATCGCCCGGGCGCGTTTACGCGAGAGCCAGTGCCGGCCTCGTGGCGGGGGACCCCGGGACGCAGCTCCGTTTCCTGGTCACCCTCCTCCACCCGCGAGAGGCTCCACCACGTGCGGGGCTTTGAAAGCTGGGTGCACTGAAGGGGAGTGCGGGAACCCATCCAGCGAGCACCTGCGAGTCGACGGCCGTTATGATCCCGCGGGGGCCCCGGAAAGAGCCGACCCCGCCGACCCGCGATTTCTGGTTCCAGTCTCCAGAACCAAACCATCAATTTCGCTTGTTTGTGGCATTCTGTTGGCAGCCCCAGGACACCGATACACTGTCACATTGGAGGCGCTCAGTCGGGCGTGGTTGTGATTTAGACAAAGTTACAGTGGACCACACGTCTCTGGGCAATGAGCACAAAGGAAGTGCTCCCACGTCTGTAAGGTGACCTGTGGCCACCCTAAGGGAATGGGGTGGGGCGCAGGGGGCTTTGCTGGAGGCTCAAGGCTGCTGGTCACTACACTTCATCCAGCCTCAGTGACCAGAGTCAGGGAACCTACCACTGACCCATGACGGCCTTACGGGCACGACAGTCACGAGAATCACTTCCTACCTTGAAGGAGACGAGAGACTGAGAGACTAGCAGAGACAACCGTCCTGAGCCCGGAAACCACGGCTGGTCCCTGCACACTCCGCGGTGGGGGCCGCTGCCAGCCGCCCCTCCCCCTCCCCGGGGGATCGTGGGTCAGCTGGGATCCAGCAGGGCCAAGGCCTGTCTTTGGAATGCAAGGAGGGATGTATACTTCAGTGGGAGGCAGGTTTTCTGCCCGAGGCAGAGGGAATTCTAACACACCCTAGAGCAGAGAGACAGAAATTGTCCTTTAGATGACTGCCATCAGCAATATTTCACAGGCAGTTTCTGCAGGGCGGTTTAACCTTCTGTAACCTCATGGTTAAGTGGGCCCGCTCGCTGTCACACACACACACACACACACACACACACACACACAGAGGCGCACACTCCCACACGTGGGTGGACAGACTGGTCTGTGAATCCATATACTGCTTCTACCATAACGGCCTCATTTGCGGGGCAGCCCGGACCGATGTCATCATGCACACACACACACGTGTGCACAACTCACGCAGTCCCACAGAACAGGAACTGAGGCTTAGCGGGGCGAGGACCTGTGGGCTTCTTGCTAACCAGGGCAAGACAGAATGTACGGCTGGAGCTCAGCAAATAATTAATAGTAATGAAAATTGACATTGTAGAAATTGAAGTGAGAGGGCTGATGGCGAGGAGTCGGCGTGGTTGCCAAACCTGAGGCCTAAAGGGAAACAGATTGCTTAGGAGAATCTTTTAATTAATTTCAGAGTTTTCCTGTTTCTTCTCCGCCCAGTGAGCCGAGTTCCTTTCTCGGCCATTGGATGCTGTGCAGAGGGAGTGAGGGGTGAGGGCAGACGAATGGCATCCGGGTCGTCGCCACCGGGGAGGGGAGGGGGGCTCCGGGATTCCCAGTCCCCCAGCTCAGAAAGCTGGAGGTGGGGTGACGCAGCCCAAAGACGGGGTTCGTTTTGTAGATGTACTTTCACCCCCGATGCATAACCCAGGAGGTCTACCTCATTCACGGCTAAAATAAAAAATGGCCCTCTGCAGTCCGACCCACGGCAGCCACTGAGCTGCAGCGTTAACTTGTATTCTAACAAGATTAAAATATATTTGTCCCGGGGATTAGCATACTTAACCCCCCCCCTCGCCTTTTCAGCATGGCAGGGTCTTTGATCTGCCTTGCGTGGCGAGAGCAGGGCTTGGGCCCAGGATCCGACTGCCAAGTGTGAAATCGGCCTGATGTCATCCTCATTCTTCATCTTTTACATCTTTCACCAGTTTAATTATATTTCCGCCACAAAGCTCTGGCGTCTCATTGCATATTCAGGTTTGACTAGGAAGCATTTAAAAAAAAAAAAAAGGTGCAATTGAAACACCCCTGTCGGGGGAAGGGAGGGGGTGCCCAGCTCTGGGTCGCAAAGGCCGATGGGGCCAGCCCTGGCTTGCTCTAGCGTCTAGCGGGGTGTGCTCACCTGCGTGGAAGCCTGCGACCCGACCCGCGGGCTCTGCACAGTGCCAGCTCCTGCACAGAGGCTGGGTCACCCCCCCCCACCAGTGCTGGGTGTGCGGCTCTTTGGCCTGTGACTCCAGGGGGTCTGCACTGCCTTTATCCTCTGACGCTCTGGGTTTGTCTCCCGAGACCCAGGTGTTCTCGGGGTGCACGGCCGTTCCTGCACCAAGGACGCCTCTCCCAGTCACCACTTTGAGGTGACGTTGCCATGGGCCAAAAAATTCTAGGGCCTACTCAGTTCCCAAAGGGAATGTGTCTGGCTGACCTTTGGTCTCCTCGAAAGCCTGGAACAATTTAACTCTCCATCCTGCCCTTCACCTCCCCAGAACTGCTGGGAAAGGCCGGCCTGCCAGCAGAACGGGCCTCACTGGACTTGGTTGCACCTTCTCCGGCACCTCGCTTGCCTCGGAAGCCACCAGAGCCTCCTTCTGATGACTTGCAGGGGGGCGGGGGGGACAGAAGGGTGGGAGGGAGGAGGGCAGCCTCTGATTCCAAGTTACAGTGACAACCGTCCTGGTCCCAGCCCGCCCTGCACAAGCACCCTCGAGGGCGCTGGTGTTTGGGGAGGAAATGAGCCACCTGCAGGGGTGGCTGGGGTTTTGACCTTCACGCCAGGCCCTGGCCCCCGGCCCCATTCACACCCGGCTGGAGTGTCTCAGAGACCCAGGCTTTTCCCGGGGGCTGGAGGCGGCGTCGGGTGTCACTTCCACATACAGGCTGGACAGAATAGAAATGCAGATCACCCTCTTTAAGCACGGAGAGCAGGTCAGGCTGGGAAAGCGGCTCCTCGGACAGCCCCCTTTGTCTGAGATTTTCCGGGGTTTTCCACTTTCTGGGGGGGGAGCACCTGCAGGTAAAGAGACAATAGGTGGGCCGAGTTGATTGCCACTTTCGCCTTTTGGGGCAAATGAAGAGAGGACCCCGTTAGGTCTTTTAGAAGGTCCACATTCAGGACCTTTTTTCTTTCGAATGGTCCCTCCTGTGAAAATGGGAGGTTAACAACACGTTGCTTCTTAAATTGAATGAAAGAATTATAAAATTATCTCCACGTAATTAATTCAGGATTATGTTTCATTCTAGTTAGCATGTAATCAAAGCCTGTTATGCTTTTAGCTATAGGAACAGCAATTAATTTAAAAGGGCTCCTTACACCCTCTGCCATTTAGACGTAGTCAGCCCGCCCCGCGTGGGGACGCCCACTCGCTCCCGGAGGAAGAGGGGCAGGGTGCTGGAGTGTGCGGGGGCCGGCCGGCTCGCGCGTGCCATGCAGTGTGGCCTCTGGCCCTCAGTGTCCACTTGGGTCCCCTTCCTCCACTTGGGGTCTAATCCCTCTCGCGGGACTCACTGCTTAGCGCAGGGGCCATCATTTGGACGATGCGGGTGCTGGGTCGAGTCATCATGGGGCTTCTATCAGAACCGGAGACACAGCACCTTGCTCACTTCGAGGTCAGGGACGGGTGGGGGATGTCCTGGTATGCGCATGTGTGCACACGCTGGAGCCCACAGATCACAAAGCGCATGCACACTTAGCCGCGTTCCAAAAAAGGGAGCCGTGGGGGTGAAGGAGATGTTTCTGGAAAGTGCTAGAAGTGTGGCTTCCACTTCCCCTCTGCCCCTAGGGCCGGTACACTTTTTATAACGACATGGGCGCCCTCTGACTCCTTCACAGGTTTCTCTTCCTTTTCCTTTCCCTGAACAGCAATGCAGACCATGCAGACCCAGGGTGGGTGGGAGGGGCCTGGCAGGGGTGTCCCTGCCCCTGGGTGCCACCAAGCTTCATCAAGCCCCCACAGGAAGCCTGTGCCATAGAGTTCTTCCCATTCCGGAGATGAATGATGGGGGGAGGGCTGCGGGGGGAGGGGGACACCGAGTAGCACACTGGCAGTTGGTGTCCGCGGATTCGACGGCCCGCGACAGGACACTGTTTTCCCCAGCACCACACTTCTTCCGAGCTGCGGTGTTGTGTCAGGGTTTGCGTGAAAACCCCTGACGCCCGAGCTGTCCTGGAGCCAAGGTGCGGGAGCGTGTGGGCATCAGGGGCCAGCCGGGCCCGCGCTCTCCTCGCAGGCCTCAGCCTTTCCCCAGACGTGGGTCTGGAAGCCCCACAGCCGCCGCCCCGCCACTCCAGGGACTGAGTGCGACCCGACTCCCACCCAGACGTCTGGGCACCAGGAAGGCGCACTCCGAGACCCTGCATGACAGCAGGATGGCGGTGGTCTCTGGGCCCCACCCCCACCCCCCCGGCCCCTCGCCTGCAGGGACAGAGTGATAGATAGCATTGGCCTTGGCTGCGTGATTCGGCCGCGTTCCCGGATGTCCGAATCTAGAGAAAGGCCAGTTTGCAGGATTCACGTGTCGCTGCTGGGAGTGAGACGGCGAAACTATCTACAACCTTGGGACAAAGTTTTGACCCAAAGGGAAAACTCAGAGCAACGCGCTACGGCCACGAAAGGACGCGGGCGGCGGCGGCGGGCGGGCGGCGGGGCCCGCGTCCGGGCACAGTTGCAGGGGAGCGGCCCGTCCGCTGCGGGGAGGGGCGGCGTTCACAGAAACGGGGCGGCCGCGGCTCGCGGCGCCTTGGCAGCTGGAGCCTGTGATCGCCCATCCAAAAGAAGGAGAGAAAAGGAAGGGAAGAAAGGGAGGGTGGCGGAGGGGGTCGAGGATGGGGAAGGGGGGAAGGAGGAGGGCAGACCCGGGCGGCAGAGCCTGACAGTCCCCTCGCAGACAAAGGACTTGGCGGGAGCGGAGAACCCCGGACGCGCGGGCTGAAAGGCATTAGGCCGCCCTTCCGCGCGCAGCGCCCTCGCCCCGCGCGGCCAAGGTTCTCAGCACGACAGATGGGGACGAGCGGCGGCCGCCCGATCCTTCCAGACGCGGGGTGCACGCAGTGATCCCCGCATTCCTCGCCCGGCGGAGGACCTCGGCCGTGTCAGGGTCCCTCCCGCCGGCGCTCCGAGCCCGACCCCTCCGCGGAGGACGGAGCTGCGGGCCGCAGCCGCGCAGCCCGCTGGGCTCCGAGCCCCTACCCTCCCGGGTCTCCGGAGCCTGGGGCGGGGGCGGGCGGGGCCCCTCTGGGACGCCTTCCAGGCTGAGAGGGAAGATCTCGGCTACTCTTTGTTCCTGCTCCAGGCAAAGCGCGGGGCTCAGCCCGGGAAGGGGGGCGGGACAGCCAGTGGGGCTGGTCCCTGGCTCTGGACCCAAGGTTCCCCAAGCCCTAAAACCTGCCCCGGCTTCCGTCCCTCGGGGACACGGAGGTCCTGTGGGTCTGGGGACACTCTACTTGCGTCTAGATTCGTTGCCCAGGCCTCGCGCGGCCTGGCAGGTCGGCGAAGGGCAGCGGGCCTGAGTCACGGGGGCTCCCGCGTCCGTCTGCTCGCCTCCCATCTTGGGGCTCCCCACGTCGCTCTTGGAGTGGGAGGGGGACTGGGCCGGAACTGCAGCGGCGGCGCTCATCCGCTGAGCTCGAGGCCAGTGGGAGCAACAACAGTAATAACAACGCCCTGGCCGTCCGCCTCGCGAGCCAGAGCCCGCGCGGCAGACCAAGCGTGATGAAATCCCGCAGTTAGCAGCCACTTTAATGACTATTACAACATTTTGGGTGATGTCAAGAATTGCCTTTTATTTTCTGTGGGCGGCTAGCATAAATAGGATGGAGTATTCGACATTACTAAAATCATGAACGGTCTGCACGCGCCTCGCGCGGCGCCTGCATGAACCCAGCCGCGGCGCGCGGGGTCCCGGGACTCGGCGCGCTGTCCCGCCCGCGGCCGCGCGTCTGCACCGCCCGCCACCCGCCCGCTCTGCTCCGAGGCCTGCAGGCCTCGCCCTCGGCCCCGATGTGACGGGGAAGTCCGGAAAGGGGGTCTCCGCCCCCGCCCCGGCTCGGTGCGGGGGCTGCGGGCGTGTGCGCACAGGGTCGGGTGCAGGCGGCGTGGGACAGTCGGTCTCCCCAGAGGCCTGCGGCGGCGGCGCTCGTTCGCCAGGTTCCCTTAACCTCCAGCGCGCGCCGCTCCGCTCCGCAGGCCGCATTTCGGTGGAGCCGGGACCCTTCCACGGGCGCTCGGGGAGCCGCCGGGCGGGTGGAGAGCGCGAAGGTCGCATATTAAATGCGCGGGAGACCGAAGGCACGGGCCGCCCCCGCCGGCGCCGGGCGGCCGCGGGCGTGGCTGCGTACAGAGCGCCTGGGTTTTGCGCGCGCTGGGCGCCCGGGAGCACGCACCCGTGCCCACGGGCTAGGAGCTTCATGGATTTGCCCTTTTCATTCGAGCAGTAAACAGAAAAGATGGAGCCCTCTTGACGATCAGACTGGTGTCACATGCGTGGCTTCCTTGTCTTCTTAAAGAAAGCGCATGGCAGGTCTACACTGGGTGACCGTCGCGCCTGTGTTAACCCTCTGATTCTGACTCCAGCCTGCAGGTGGGACTCTACTCCTCCAACCCCTTTTGGAGGAGTGGGCAGCTGGAGGAGAAAAGCCCCCTGAGCGCCTGCCAGGCCTGTCCCCTGCCCGCACCCTGTAGGAGCACCCGCTCTGGGCAGGCCTGCGGGCGAGCGGCCGTGCTCCCCACCGGTCTCCCAGCCCCGGGCAGGCCTGCCTCGCTGCAGAGGTTGCTGGAGACCTCCGCCTCCGCGTCAGGCGTCAGGGACACAGTCAGGCCTGGCGCTGCAGGGGGGAGGGGGGTCAGGGCGGGGAGGTGGACCTTCAGCTCGGAGGAGCAAGGACTTCTCACAAAGCTTTCCTCTGACGAAGGTTTAGTAAACCCGCCTCCAGCGTGCGCGACGATCTCGCGGGGGTGGGATGAAGGATCCGCCACCTCTCCTGCTACAGTCCCAGTCCTGGTTCGAGGCACTCAGCCGCCCAGGTGGAACCGCGCTGGCCGCTGGCCGCAGGACTTCAGAGCCCGGCCTTCGCGTTAGGCCTGGCTCTGGCCTCTGCCCCTCCCAGCCAGAGCGCCAGGCTGGCGCCGCGGGGGCTCTGCGTGAGTTATCAGCCTGGATGGTATGCAGCTGATTTTTAAAAAATTGTAATAAACGTAGGAGCAAACCCAAAATCTCAGTGTTTGAAGGGTCTGAAGGCTCATTTAGTCCAATCCCTTTCCAGAGACAAAAGGTAAAAAAGAAAAATTCTCCTTATGCTACTGTAGGCCTAGTGTCTGCTTGCATGCCTCTGGGATGGGGAACTCATTGCTCTACAAAACAGTGCCTTGTCCCTTACGAATGTTAAGACTTGCAAACAGATTAAAAAACAAAATGGTTGTTTAATGGCGCTATAATGTCCTTTTATTAAAAAGCAAGAGAGTCCAGCCTTGTAATCCTTGCTGAGTTAGTGGCTTTTGTTCTGTTTTTTTAATCTAGGAGCCTCAAAAGCGGGAGCAGGGAAGACGCTGGGCCGGCCAGGTGGAGTGGCACCCGAGGTGTCTTTGCAAATCCGGGGGAGCAGCCCGGCTGCTGCCAGGAGGCGGAGAGTCTGGGTGTGGACAGAGGCCACTGAAAGTCCTTTGGCAGCAGATGATCCTTGGGGTAGCCTGAGTGTCTTCTAGGGCGACAGGAGACTTCCTTTTCAAGCCAATACGGTTTGGGAACAGAGCAGTGGGCACTCAGCGCTCACGTGGAGCAACTCGTCCAGCCCCGGGGAGGTGAATCCCGTGTGCTTCTCAGCGCAGAGGGGCCTCTGGGACCCAGGCGTCTGGTCCCCTCCTGCAGAGCCGGTCTTTTCCTGCATCCGCCTTGGGGTGTTGTGCACATCCTTTACTTTGGGGGTAAAAAAAGACAACAAAACGTAAAAGTGAAGAGCCTCCTTGTGTCCGTCCTAAGGGGCCCTGGCCCCAGGGGTCCAGGGCCGTGGTGCAGCAGGAGGAGCAGCGAGGGGTCTGGCACCTGGTGCATTCTGTGGGATTTTGAATATTCACTTGGTGGACCAGGACCATACTTTCAAACACTTCCTTCTGGTCAAAAGAAGTGTGCTTACACAACTGCAGTTGCTCCGTGCAAACACAGGAGCTATCCGAAGTGTCTTCATTATTACCCTGGTTTTTTACATGACGCCTCCGGCTGCCAAGGCTGGCGTGTGCACCCCCACTGGGACTGGGCCAAAGGCCACTGGCACCTGCACAGTGGAGGACGACCACTGCAGTCACCCGGACGGACGCACAGACACGCTCAGAGAAACTAGTCATGGTGCCTCGGACAGCCAGTATTTTACCATAAAGTAGTTTTTTTTAAATTATTATTTAATGTAACTTTCAAGAATTTAAACACACAAAATGCAGGGGGAATGTTCACAATTTTGATAACCACAGTTGTAAATAGAAACATTCATTGCTCATAAGATTATAAATATTGGATACTGGAACTGTAAAACGCACATCTTTTGTAAACTAAACTAAAATAAAACAAAATAAAAAACCCCAAAAACTTTCTTCCTGCTAAAAAGGCAGAGCATTTCATCGAGTGTTCTAAGCAGCAGATGGTTATTCACAGAGTTTTAAATTACAACTTTTGTTTCATAGTTTCCTTTTAAAAAAGGTTTACACTAGTATGTACAAAGTGAAACTATCATCGCAATGAAATAAAGAGGTTTAAGGCAAAGAGAGAAGTTCACCCTCAGTCCTCAGGGGACAGCCATGACTCTCGTCTCCACCAGGGGCACGCCCTGGGCTGTCCCGGCCACAGACAGACATTTGGACGCAAGTCCTTCTCCATACACTAAGGGGAAGACAGAGTGGAATTATATATAGGGTAATGTGTTTGTTTATATATATGTACTTGGCAGGAATATATTGAATATATTTAATTTACACTGTACCACACCTTCAAAAAATAAAATGTATATTAAAAAAACAATAAAAGACAAAAAGTGGTAAGAAAGGGTTATTTACATGTTTTCTTCCTTCCTCTAGATGCTGGGAGGTGCTGAGCGCCTTTAAAACTCCAGGTAGTCCCATGTCCTGGAACTGTGGGCACATGTGTGTGTCCACGCGTAGTGCGTCTGTATACACACACAATTCACCTTGAGAGAATGCTCTCTATAGCAGAAATGGCCACTTGAAAAAAAGAAGAGAGAAAAAAAGAAAAAGGAAAGGAAGAAAATGCCAACTCTGCTCACCCGGAGCCATTGGAGCCATTGGACCCAGCCATTTCTGGGGCTCGGCCCGGCGGATTTCTGGGAGGCCGGTGGAGCTGCAGATCCCCTGGGCTGGGGCCAGGAGGAGGGGGGAGGTCGCCCTACCACTCACGGAATTCTCTACCGGGGAGCCCCTGTGCCTGGAGACAGAGAGTTGGCGCTGGCATTGGGTGGTGGGACAGGGGACAGTGACACAGAGACGCAGGTGGAAGCACGCAGGGCCTGGTGAGGGGGAAGGTGGGCTGGGAGAGAGGGCAGGAGAATGAGAGGGGCAGAGCAGGGCCCAGGGCGCCTGCGCTCCCCAGGGCCACGCTCCCACACTCCTCCAAGGACCCCAGCATCTCCTGGCGGGCCATGGCCCTGGTGCTGCCCTGGCAGAGGCAGGGGTGTGACCCCCTCCTGCTAACTCACCAAGCCCACACAAACAAAGTGGCAGAACTCATAGACCAAGTAGGAGCTGTTTATTCGGTTCACAGTTGTGTGAAATGCAGCAATAAAAATCTTTGGACTTCAGCAAGTTGTTTTAATTTTTTCTTCTTTTGAAATTTAAAAAAAAAGTGTCCAATGTCCCATAATGGAGCTTAGGGGATTAAAAAAGATGAAACCCTAAGCAGTCACCATTCACAAAAGAAAGAAAGAAAGAAAGAAAATCATAAAATTAACAATCTCATGAACACAAAAAAAAAATCAAAAAATATTTTATAGTCATCTTTTGAGTTTTACACCACCTGTAAATTATATATACATAGAATATTGCAGAACCATAGCTAATACACGATCTTTTCATTAGGAATGCTGGTATCTTTGTACACTGGCCCTTTATTTGCGACTTTAAATTATTGCATTGCGCGGCGCCACCCGCCCGGCCTACTCGCTGTCCGACTTGCCCTCCTTGGCCGCGGTGGAGTGGTTGTACAGGCCCTGCGCCATGAGGTGCACGGCCAGCGTGTTCTTGTTGCCCGTGGCTTTCTTGATCTTGGCACGCTTGTTCTGGAACCAGATCTTGATCTGCGACTCGTTGAGGCTGAGCTCCTGGGCCAGGCTCTGGCGCCGCTGCTCGGTCAGGTACCTGTTGGTCTGGAACTCGGCCTTGAGCCTCTGCAGCTGCTCCGCGGTGAAGGCCGTGCGTGGCCGCTTGTCCTCCTTGTTGGGGTTCTTCTTCTTTGGTTTGCGGGACCTGGGGCCTGGGTGGGCACAGTGGACAGAGGGGACACCGGTTAGGAGGCTGCAAGCCTGCCTGCCCACTCGGACGTGGGTGACCCCGCAGGGCCAGCCTGGGCAGCCTAAGGCCAAGGCCGGCCTGGAGGAGAGCAGGTTGGACTTGCAGCTGGGCGTGGGCCTGCACCCACCGCCATGACCCACCCCTGGGGAAGGAGACTGTGGGCCAGTCAAGTCTGGTCATGGGGTGGCAGCAGGGTACAGGGCAGGCTTCCGAGAGGTCTCCTGATAAGAGGAAAGTTCCAGCAGGGAAGCAAAGCCCCACCGCTGTCTGGCCTGGATTTTTCCAGCCCTTTCTGAGGTTCTGTCCAGGAACAGGGACAGAGAGGGGGGTGCTAGACCAGAGGTGAGGGGAAGTAGTGGGGGGGGCAGCCAGAGTCCCAGGAGGAGTGCCTGGGCTATGAGGGGGCTGCCACAGGACCCCCAAAAGGGGGCAGCCCACAGAATGCCAAGGGCTGCTGGGTCCTGAGACCCCTTCCTGCCTCCCCCTCCTGTAGGTCCAAGGTCATTGTTTTCTTTCTGGGCAAGAGCACAGGACACACACAACTTTTCCTGGGTGGGGAGGGAGCAGTTCTCACCCCAAGTCTCCTCAGTTGCCCAGCACAGAGAGGGGACAGGTCCCTGCTGGTGAGTTGACTAGGGCTGCCTGTCCCTCCCCCAGAATGCAGGGAGCCCAGCTGACCTTGGGCGAGAAGGTCCACACCCTGCCCCCCCTGGGCCCCCTCCCACTGGGAGGCCTCACAGTACCTGAGGCTGGAATGGGAGGGGGGTGGTGGTGTGAGGCTCCCAGGACCCGCCACCAGAAAAAGGCTGAGCAAGGGTTGCAGCGGGAAGAAGGGCAAGCCCCCTTTTTGTTAAGAAGCACAGCCCTCTGTGCTCAGGATGGGGCCCAAAAGGAGGCTGGGGAGGGAGTGTGACTGCATTTGGGTCTCTTAATCTGTGAAGTGTGAGAATCAACTTTGAGGAGCTCTGGGCCCCAACTTTTAAGGAGGCCCCTGCGGCTGGAGAAGGCTAGACTTCCGGCAGCCAGAACCTCGGGTCCCTGCCCGTGCCCTCACCCACCCACCCACGCACGCTGCGCGGCTGTGGCGTCCCATCTAGCGACGAGCGCTCCGGGACCGCGCAGACCCAGGGGGCTGGGACAGTCCGGAGACCCAGAGCCAGCCCTGTACTCTGTGGGGGAGGCAGACTCCCGGGAGGGTCTCCGGGCGTCGGAGAGGGGCTCCAAAGGCCGCGGGGCTCAAACTCCGGCCCCTTAGGCTCTAAAGCAACCACACTCGCGCCCGCGCCGCCACGCGCGCACGCACAGCCATCGCCGCGCACACGCCAAGGGCGCCGGCTCCGCGCCGCAGGCCTGGCCTCGGTCGCGAGGGTGCGGGACCCGGCGCTGGGCCCAGCTCCCCGGGCCGCGCGCGGGCGGGGGGCGGCCCTGCGAGGCCCGGAAAGGCCCCGGCGGCCGCCGCCTCTTGCTCCGAAGCCCTTCTCCGCCCTCCCCGCGCGGGGAAGGGCGCCGGAACCCCACACGCCCCTGCTCCTGGGGCTCCTGAGCACACGAACCTGCCCGCGAAAAGACACGCCATTTTACGGAAAGAAAATCTCCCGAAAAGCAGAATTTTCAGTTCCCTTTCTTGGATTTTCTTTCAAAACACAAAAACACTTAGGAGTATGCGAAACGGCACCAACCCACAGCAAGGAAACTCTGGCTGGCTTGTTCCGTAAACCCCGAGAAACGTAAATGTGATCTTAAAGGGGAATTTTCTTTCTCAGCGCAGGAGGCCAGCGGCTCTGGGCAGGCGGGGCTGCGGGGCGCCCGGGCCACCGGGTCTGGCGGGCAGCGACTCCCGGCGCACAAAGCCGGCCGCGGCTCCTCGCCGGCCCCATTGTGAGCCTATATGTTAATTAAATATTAACAAAGGAGGGAGGCGAGAACAATGGAGCAAATTTCAGGTCTAGCTGGAGAAATTCGGGTTTCATCAGCGATACACAGACACATTTCTGTGGGAAGGTAGCCGAGGGGTGACTCAGTCGAGCTGTGGTCAGGGTAAACGATACCGCAAATCAGTTGAGGGTTCTGGGGCAGGGCAGGGTCAGGGGGTCCGGTTTGCGCACAGCCTGCTCGGGGACAAATGGAGTCTGCTCCTAATGGCGGTTCGCAGTTACAGACCCGCATTTAAGGCAGCCGGTTTCTACGGGGACTCGGACTTGGCTTTTTAAAATGCCCGACCTATGAGAAATGCACCCCGCACCTCCGTACACGCCCCCTCGGAAGTCTGCTCCTTTTCTGCTGAGCAGCCGCCCCAGGAAACCTCCGGGAGAAGGTCCCTTCTATCCGGGGGACCGCAGGCCCCCCTCCGTCAGGCCGTGTGTGCACAAGATGGGGCTACGCTCTCCTGCCCCCGCTTGGCAAATAAGACCCGGGAGAGGGCAAAGGGCGCCTCTGTCTTCCGCCTGCTTCTCCCAGCTCCCCGGCTCCGCCTCGGCAGCCCAGGCCCCGGCAGCCCAGGCCCCGGCGTCCAGGCGTGGGCAGCGGCCGCGCTCTTTCTTCCCAGGCTGCATCTTGGATTTCTGGGTCGCAGGATGGATCTAGGTTTGGGGGCGTGCGGGCTGCGTCCCGGCTCCAGACTGAGTTAGCAGGACCAGGGAGGGGGTTGTGCGCCCAGCTTGCCCGCCTGTCTTACAGCCCCCGCCATCCCACCAAATAAACTCCAGCCAGGGGGGAGGGGGCAAGGGGCTGTGCGAGGTGGCTCCAAAGAGCGGGGGGGGGGGGGGGAGAGATCTGCTGATTCTGTTGTAAGAAGTCTGTACCCCTATACAATGCGTCCTGCCCCCCAGCCTCCTGGACGCAGCCCCGGCCAGCGCCGGCCACGCACAATGTCGCTGTGTGCGCGTCTTTGTGTGTGTCGGGGGAAAGGAGTGTCCCTGTGTCTTCTTCCTCCCAACAAGTCCCCGCGCCGCCGCCACCCTCCAGCCCGGCGCACTCACCTGAAGACGGCCGGTCGGAGTAGCGCGTGCAGTAGACCCAGGCCGGCCAGAGCATGGGCTGCGCGCCCAGGTTGGCGCTGGCCTGCGAGCTGTCCGAATCCGAGCTCAACGACAGGTCTCCGCCGCCCAAGCCGCGGGCCTTTAGCGCCCCGTCCAGAGGGGCCCCCGGGTCGCCGCCTTTCTTGGCGCCGCTGTGCAGCGAGAGCGCCTTGGAGCCTCCTTCCCCTTCGCCTGGAGAGTCGCTGACGCCGCCCGGCAGCGGCCCGCCCGCGGTGGGTGCACAGGGCGCGCTCTGCCGGGGCTCCCGGCCCGACCCCACGAGCTGCTCGGCGCCGCCCGCGCCGCCGCCTCCGTCCGCGCCGCCCGCGCCGCCTTCGCTGCCCGCACCGGCACAGCACGGCCCCGCGTCCTTCCTCCGGCCGAACTCGGGCCGCAGGATGTTGTCGATGAAGAAGTTGGTGATGCGGTGCGGGTGCTGGTGGTTGCCCGGCGCCTGCAGGACCGCGGGCAGCATCAGAGCGCGGCGGCGGCCAGTGTCCGCGTCCCCGGGGCCGCCGCCGCCGCTGCCGGGGCTGGACTCCGACTGCCGCTGCCCCTCCACGGCCGCCGCCGCGTCGCTGGGCTTGGGATCATCCTCCTCCATGCTGTTCGCCACAAATCCCAAACCGGTGCTCTGGGATCCCCTCCGATCGGCCCTCGGCCCGCGCGCGGCGCACGCGGAGAGCCCCGCGGCCAGCCCCGCGCCCCTGCCCCGCCGAGTCTTCCGAGGGCGTGCGCGGCGGCCGCGGCCAGGGCGGGGGTCCTACAAGTCTCCGGCCGCGCTCGGAGCTGAGCCGTTCCAATCCACGAGTCGAGTCCGAAAATACCAAGAGTCGCCCTTCGCCCAGGCGCCGGGAGATTCAAAAGAGTCGGTTCTCGCCTCTGCGGCGCACGCGGGCTCTAGGCAGTCACCGCGGTCCGGCGGGGACCCGGGGCGCCTCTGGGCTCCGCGCTCCTGCTGCCCTGCGCGCGCGGCTGCCTCCGGCTCCGGCGCTGCCGCCGCGGCCGCCCGGGGCTGGAGCCGCGCGCATGCAGCCAGCGCGCTCCCCGGCGCTCACGCCCGCCCGGGCCCGCTCCGGCCGCCGCCGCCGCCCGGCCGCCCCCGCCCGCGCGCCCGGGCCGGCCCTCGAGGGTGCGGGGCGCGAGCGGTCAGCGCGCCCGCCGCCGCCAGCACGCACATGGAGGCCCGCGGGCCCGCGCTGAGCTCGGCCGCCGCCCGGCTAAGAGCCGCGGCGCCCCTCCGGCGTGCGGCCGCGCCCCCGCCGAGCCCCGCCGAGCCCCGCGGCCCGAGTCGCATGGGTGTGAGGCGGGAGGCCGGGCCGGGCCGGGCTGGGCCGCCCGCGCTCCCTCGCCGTCTGCGCGCCCTCGCCGCCTGGGCCTCCGCGCCGGCTCGGAAATTTCCAGGCCACTTAGCGCAACCTGAGACACTTTCACTCTGGATTTTTGTTCTTATTTTTAACAGAGCCCCCTCGAGTGACGTCGCAGGCCGGTCTCCTGGACACGTGCCTCGGGCCAATGGCCGCGGCGCCGCGTGCCCACGTGACGCGCCCGCCGCCGCTCGGTGACAGAGGCCGCCCCTCCCCCCCGCCGCCCCTCCTCCTCTTAAAGCGGCCGCGTCCTCGGGCTCCTTGTGCCTGACCCGAAACCGGAGAGACCGCGACCGCGTCCCCTGCGCTCGCCTCGCTTCAGGGATCCGAGGCGCCACCGCGACAGCCCCGCCAGGTCGCCCTCGTGTGCGTTCGTGGACACGCGCTGGAAGATTGCTATATTTAACATTTCCATATTGTTTACCGTGGGGAAAAATCCCACAATTCCTTGCACAAAAAATGCATAAATCATATTAAATGAGCTGGCGAGATACAAAGAGACTTTTGTAGTCCGCGTTCCTTGCTGGTGGAGAGGGAAGTTGTCACTTACATTTGACTTGGGTGACCCGGCAGATTCCTGTGTTAAACGCAGCGCTGGCGCGCGGGACCCTCCTCCTGCAGACACTTATTGTAAAGTGTGCATGTGTGTGCGTGTGCAGGGCGGCGCGTGCATACCGCAGGATCCCGCGGGGACACCGGCCCTCATGAAACACGCACGTGGACCGGAAGAGCGGGTGACACGAACTGGGGCTCCCAGTAGGGAAAGAAAGAAAGGCCCACGGGGGTCGTGACTGCATCTTCTCGTTTGGAGAGGAGAGGAGGGCAGACAGTCAGCCAAACCTTCAAAACCCTCCAGAGTGAACCCCAAGAGCAGCAGCCCCTCATCTTCCCTCACCCCACCTCCCATTCCCAGCCAGTCACCTTTTCCCGGGCTACCGGGCCTTTCACACATTTCTTTTATCTTAAAATCCTTTAAACTAGGGGAATTAGGAATCACTGATGGAGGGGGCAATTTGATTTCCCCTCCCCCTCCTCTTTTCTCTGTCCCTTTCTAAACTTCCTTTCCAGCTGCTGTCAGAATATCCAACTTGAACTTTGGTTTCCTCTTCTCCTCCCCCTCCTCCCTTAAACTCCCTCCTGGTTGCTCTTCTCCCCTTGCCCCCCCCCCCGCACCAGACACCCCCAACACCCGTTGCCACCCCAGGGGCATCTGTCCATCATTTAAAAGGCAATTTTAATGGAAATTAAATTTGCAAACTTTGAAAAAACTTCCAAAAGGACAGCTGTGGGGTGCAGGAGCTTTGGCACAAGTGTCCTGGGTGGAAAGGGGGTGGGGAGGGGAGAGGAGGTCCGTGGCTGTAAGGGAGCCCCAGCAGCCGAATTCCACTGCAGAGTTGACTCTGGGCCTGAGACTGCCCCCTGGGGTGCTGCCAGGCCGGGAGCCAAGGGATAAGATCAGCAGGCCACCCTGAGGCTTGAAAGCTTCACTTTAGCCTGGCTCAGCTGCCCTGTCCTCACTCAGGTCCTGTCCTCTCTCCACTCCATCTCCGTTCACCCACTGCAGGTCCCCAGGGTGTGGGCTGTGGTGGGACAAAAACTCAAGGGGGGAGGGGCGTTGTGGAGGGGCTGTAGGAAGAGCTGGGCTAGGTCCCCTGGCTACCCAAGGAGGCAAAGGTAGGTAGGTACAGGGTGGGGGTAGGCTCTGGAGGCAGGAGCACCTGGGTCCTTTGTGAGATTCAAACAGGTGAGGAAGCCGCTTCTCACTTGGGGTGACTCGCATCTCACCCCCATCCCCACACATTGGAGGGGTCAGCACCAAATTACCTGGCTAGGCACACGCCTGCCAGGGGCCCTGCCTGGGTCTCCAAATATGAAACCCTACAGTCTGCCTGCCCCTAGGAAAACGAGGCTGATGAGGTTTGTGGGAACACTCTATTGACTTTTAGGGATTTTGGGGGGTCAATTTCCTGAAGCTCTGAGAGCCATCATCACGGGCCAGGCAATGTCTGATTACTCTGGCTGTCTGAAAGGGAGGTGGGGTGGGTGGAGGGAGGACCCTGCCTTAGCTTCCGGCACAGTCCGGGGGGTTAATTTCTCACCCATCCCATGAAAACCAAAGAGGCCCCTCCTGAGAAATACTTTCCAGCGTCTGGGGCATCCTGCCTCTGAGGGCCTCAGCAGTAAGTAAGCGGAAGGCGCTGGCTGTGTTCTGTCCTGCAGCCCAGACCCAAAGTCTGGGCTGCAGCGCGAACTCTGACGCAGCATGTGATGCGCAGGCAGATCTGGACGGGGGTCTCTAGGCTGCACCCTCGGGTTGGTCCAAGGAGGGGGTCCTCCTGGGTTACTGACCTGTGGGTACAGGAAGGGGAGGGAAGGGAGAAAGGAATGAGGAAAGAAGGAATTAGAGGAGGGCCTCCGGCCTCCCAAAGCCACCCACCCAAACGTGAAAACCATTCCGAGAAAGAGCACCGCTTGGCAGTGGGCGCCATTCAAACGGCCAGGGCGCAGGCGGCGGGAATTTGGGCGGAGCTGTGCAGAGACGGTTTGCTCCGGGCCTGAGGCCATCCGGTCTGACACACGCGGAATTTTCAACGGACCGTTCCACGAAGCTTCTAGAACGTGTCGGAGGCCCATCCCCAGCCTCCTGGCGGATCTGGGCCTCCGCCCTGGCTGTGCTTTCGGGGGTGCGGCGGCGCCCGCATTCCCAAGTCCCTGTTCTTGGTCTGGGGATGCCGCGGCCCAGCCCCGCAGCCCTGCGCCCAGCGAGCCACGCTGCTCGGCCGAGGGGCCGCCTCCCTGTGCAGCCGGGCGAACCGTCCGGGGACGAGGGTGCTTCCCCACACGGAGCGAGGCCCCGGCCCGGATCCCCAGCCTGGATCCCGGGCCCTTCTCGTCCGCGGGGTCTGGAGAGTGCCCGCGTACGGAGAACCGGAGAACCGGACCGCGTACTCGCACAAAAGCGGGTCTTGTGGGGAGAGGGAGGGGCTTCTCGACACGGGGGATTTATAGCGTCGACGCTGGGGTCACCGAAAACATCTCGCCCCGCTGAGGGTGGCGGAGCCCTCGCGGAGACGCTGGGCGCCCGGCCGCGGGGCCTCCCTCCGTTTCTCTTTCAAACGAGGCCGGAGGAGGGTGACTTTTCCGGCTTCTCTCCTGTCCCCTCACTTCCCACACCCCTCTAGATGGGCGTGGGGACACTGAGAGAAAATGAACACAGTGAGATCGGCATTCACTCGCGGGGTCCTTGTCACTGAGTCTGAAGAAATCTCGACCCCAACAAAATCGGGCGGGAGCCCGCTGCGGCGCGCTTCTGGGCGTGGACAGGGGAGTTGGGCCACGCGGGGAGAAATGCCTCTGACCAGGCTGAGAACCACCTTCGGTGCCTTATGCAGCCTCCATGACCTGGTCGGCAGACAAAGGCCGAAACAAGGGGCTCGGGGAGCTGGGGGGGCCTAGCGGGTCAGCGGGGCGACGAGGCAGAGGTCTCTGATCTCCTTGGAGCCAAGCACAAGCCTACGGACCCAGGGGGTAAACTGGGGTCGGATGTAGACCCTGCGGCCTGGGGTCAGGAACTTCCTCCCAGGAACCGCAGGAAGGAAGGGGTTAAACGCAACAGCGGAGGGCCTGGAAAGGGGCGAGGGGAGAACACCGTGGAGCTCCAGCCGCAGCTCCTGTCACTGCCCCGAGCCTCCATGGGGCTCCCAGCGTTCCAGAGGCACCCTGGGGCCACAGAGAGCCTGCTGGGTGGGTTCGGCGCCAGCGGAGGCCGGCAGAGCAGGAATGCTGGCCGCTCACTGCCCCAGCTGGAGCAGAAGCGGCTTGTCTCAGCCAAAGCACCCTGGGTGCTGGGGGCGTGAAGTGGCGAGGCACCCACTGGAGACCGCCTCCTGTGCAGGCCACCGGGAGAGGACCTCCTTCTGAGGCTGAGCCCCAGCGCTAGCCTGGGAGAGCAGGGAGATGCGGTAGGCTGGGCACGGCCCTGGGTTGGAAGCTAGACCTGCCATCCCTAACCTGGCTCCTCCCGGAAGCAGAGGCTGCTAACGGAGAATCTGAATGAGGCCTCTACTTGTGAACCCACTCCCCAGCTCACTCCTCTGTCGTGGCCACCTCCCTCGGGTGTCCATGGGCACGGAGGACAGACGGTTTTGGGGACCACCTTTTGCCCTGGAACCCCTTTGCCTACACTTTCATCCTGTTTAACTGCTGATACTGATCCACTTAAGTTTGCCCCTCCGGAAGCTGGGCCCATGTCCACCGGAGAGCTCAGGCCGTGGGGTGCGCTGGGGCCTTCCCTGATCAGGTTGTCAGGGTCCTGCTTGGGAGTCAGACAGAATGCTGATTGTTCTTGTTGTTTTTTCCTGCCACCTCTACTGTAAGGAAAACGTCCCCTTGGAATTGCGGTGATCTGGAAGAAAGCAACACGTTCTACATAATCCAGAGGCAAAGAGTACACACTGGTTTGGCAAAAGGTTTGGAAGAGTATCATCTGCAGCTCGGGCGGCGGGGCTCTTCAAAACACGGAGGAAAAACAAGGACAGGGATTAGGAGTTCTGAGGACACCTAGCCACGCTCTCTAATCTTGCAATTACTTAAACCAATTGTGGAAGAAATTCTAGAATCTCTCCGCCGTCTTCCCTTTGACCTTTGAAGGAACCCCGGGGACACCCGCCTCCCTCACAGTGCGTGAAGTTTCTTTTCTTTTCTTTTCTTTTCTTTCCCTAAAGGCGCAGGTCATCACAGCAAGGCTGGTGGAGCATAAACTCACACACACTAGCTTTACAGGATTTTTAGAAATATGATTTGAGTGGCTGGAGAGTTCTAGAATTTTAGGCAAGTTGGAGTTTAACTTAAACCACTTGGTCCAACCCAGCCAAACCGACTACAGCTAATGAGACAAATAACTCATTAGTCTAGGTTTCATGTCAGAAAAAAAAAAATACCTTCACCCCCACCCCTAGTTATCGACAGCCAAACACTGCTTCATGGGGGGAGCCACATAGAGGTGCATGCTGGTGGGCTGGGGGAGATAGAGTTTTTAAAAACCTACATTTAAGCTAGTCACAGAATTGATTTGCCTTTTCCTTTATCGAATAGAAATCTTGTTGATATGTGGCTTGCTATCAAAGGGTGAAACTAAACTGTGAATTAAATTCAGACATTCCCTGTACTTGATTCAATTATCAATCAAGTCCACTGAGTTCAACCAACTTGGTCATTCCTTAAGCATGAGTATCTAGCCGATGGTCATTCTTATATGCGCAGTATGGGCGGTGGGTGTAGGGGTTCTGTCCCACCCCGGGTAATTCCCCCACAGCGCTCAGGGGAGCAGTGCTGGCCTTTCACCAGCACAAAGGCTCGGTCAGGGGCCCTGTGGACACACACACCAGTATGCCCGCTGGTGTCCACCTGCATGGGGGGTGCCTACCTCAGTCCCAGCATTCAGGGCGCCTCGCCAGGGCCCCAAAGCCCTTTCCAGGGCAGCTATATCGTCCATGCCCTTTAGGGCCTGGGACTGACTCTTAGCTCCCCCTGCAGCTCCCTCTTCCCAGCAGGACACTCCCATGCAAGAAAAAGTCCAGCAAAGCACCATTTGAAAGTTAAGGCACATTGCAGAAGTGCTCCCCCAAAAATCTCTCCGCTCTCCCCCCGTGGAAGAATCATTTCGTTTCTCTGCTGACAGCCTCTCTGTGTTGTGCTTCATGCGATGGGGTTTCAGACTTCTGTGTGTGTCTCATACCCGTTAATCCCTAAGACACAACAGCCCCTGGGAGGACGGCAAAGTTCAGGAGCTCTGCCATTTGGAGCATTAACACCGGCTCGGAGAGAGAAACGGGATACGCGCGAGGATTTCCCACATGTGTAGCTAATGCCTCGGCATTTCTGCGGATTCACACCTGCCCCTCCACCGGGAGCCAGAAAGAAGAGTTGTTCTAATTAACTGCCTACTTCGAGCTCTGGGTTCCCGAGGCCAGGGCTAACTTTGGCGGCGGCGCTGACTCTGGGTTACAGATGTTGCCCCCACCCCCCCCCCGCCCCGTACCACCCCCCACCCCCTCAACCGTGCCTGGTGGGGGAAGGGACAGAGGCGGCCCGCGGAACACGAAGGTTTGGTGCCAAGGCATGGCAGACTCGCTCGGAGGGCAAAGAGCGGGTTCCCCCAACGAACGGCACACTTTGGGCAACGCTTAGGTTTTCTGCCTAATTCGCAGATACAAGTTCAGCTGCTGCTGGCGCTAAGCAGACGCCCAAAGCTCGGCCCTGAAAATCAGATGCGAAGCCAAGTCTCGGTGGGTGGAGACCCGGCTCCGCGGGCTTTCTCCGCGGTCGGCCAGAACGGGTTTCGGATCGAGATCGCCGAAGAGGCGGCGGTCTGCGAGGGTCGGTGAGACGCGCCCAAACGCAGGCCTCGGCCTTTGCGCCCGGGCGAGAGTCTACTTTCCGCAGTGGAAACAACTAGAAAATGCAAAGTCGAGTGAAAAGGCAAGCTTCGATGCCCAGACGCGTCCGGGTGCGAGGAGAGCTCCCTCTCCAGAAACCCGGGCGTCTCGCAGTCCCTGGCTCCAGGGCGGGTGGGGGCCGGGTGGGCGTTGCCTGGGGTGGGGGTGGGGAGAGGCGGGCTCATATCTGGGCACCCACCGCGTCGCGTCCGCCCCGCGGAGCGGGAGAGGGGTGGGGCCCCAGCGCTCCCCGCATCACCCGGGAGTGGCCTGCAGGTGTCCCGGGTGAGCTGGAGCACAGCGCCTCCCCTCCCGGGGGTCATGGTCTCCGTGCCGGAGGCGGAGCGGGGAGCCCCACGCTGGCTTTCCGCTGGGGCGCATGGGGGCGCCGGCTCTGCTCGCCGGGGTGTGACGAGGTCTCTCCCTTCCAGAATCGGCAGCCTCTGTCTGGACGCGGGTCCTCTACCCGTCGCCGCTGCAGCGGGTGGGACGAGGGGACCCCTCGTGGGAGTTTCGAGTGTGAATCCCCCAGGGGGCCTAGGCGCAGATCTCCTCCTGGGGTCTCCGTGCGCCCTGCGCATCTTGGTAAGCGGCGAACCCCGGGGTAAGCGTGTTTTTAGGGGTGATGCCTCGCCACTCTCCAGGTGCCCCGCGGCTCCCGGAGACGGAGGAAGGGGGCGCTGTGGCTCCGGCGCCAGCCCGGCCCCGGGAGGCGCGAGGGTCTACACTCTACACTCGGCTCGGGCAGGCGGCGGGGACCCCGGCCCCGACGAGACTCTTGGGTGGACGGCGAGGGCCCGCGTCGGAGCCGGGACCGGGGGTGGGGGCTGCCGGGCGCCCCGACTCCCGGGCGCCCGCGAACGGCGCAGCCCCCGAGCGCGGGCCGGCCGGGCGCGCGGCGGTCACCCCGCCGGCGAGGTCCTCGCCGCTCCGAGACCGGAGGTCCCCTGAGCCGCTGCAGCGAGCGCCGCGCGACGAAGCGGGGCCCGGCCGGACTCGTGGGGAAGCGGGAGGGGGTCGAGCCCCGCAGCGCCTTCAAAGCCGCCGGTCCGGGCTCAGGGAAAACGTGGCGCTCGGGAGCGGCGGGGTCTGAAGCCGCGGTCCCGCCCCCTCCCCGCCGGAACGCCCCCGGACGGGCCTCCGCGCGGCCACCGCGCTTCCGGCACCCCGGCCTCCCGCGCGCGTCCTCGGCGTCCCCCGGGTCCCTGGGCGCGATCACCCAGCCGCAGCCCGTGACGTCCCTGCGCGGGTCTCCGCGGCTACGCAGCTGCGTGGTGCAGAGAGCTCGCCCATTGCTACCCCCACCCCCACCCCCCGTTTAAAATCAAAGCCTTTCGCCGCCTCCGTCCTCGTCCCGGTGGGGATGGGGGGAAGCAGGCGGCGGGGCGCGGAGGGCGACCCGCGGAGGAGTCGCCCGCGAAGGCGACCACCGCGTCCCGCCGCGGGGCTCCTTCCCCGCCGGGGAGTCTGCACTAGTTCCTGAAGCCCGCGCCTCGAAGAGACGCCATCTCCGCGTGGTCCCCTAAGTCCCCATCCTCCCCACCCCCCAAAAAATGCCTGTGCTTTTTTTCCTGGAGCGGAGAAGGGGGAGGGGAGGCTGGGCCGCGGCGGGGGAACTTGTTTAAAGAGAAGGAGAGAGGTCAGAGGTGAGGAGGGATTACGGCTCGGTGACCCCTCTCATCCTCAGTGACCCAGGGAGGCAACCGCTGAAGCAGGGTGTCCGACATCTTTTTAAAAAATCGGCATTTCAGGGGAGAGCGCGTAGGTCCAGTGAAGACACAGAAAGGCGTAAGTGACATAAAGGTCTGAAAGGGGGCACCAGCTCTTGTACTGTCATCAGTGCCTATGTCTGAGCAGTGACACAGGTAAATAACGGCCCAGCGCGACTGCACAGCAGTTGCACGCGGACCCTCTGAAAAGGTCTTAGGCACCCCCGGGATTGGCGGACCACATTGCGAATGAATGAATGAGTGAATGAATGAGTGAATGAGTGCATGGATTCTCCTGCAGTCTTCACAGGTGGGCCCTAGAGGTGTTGAGAAGTACGCAATTTCCACAGTCCGGAGCTCTCGGCACTGGGTGGGCTCCGCGGCGTCTTTACTGTGGGACGGTGGCACCGCGTATGTGCCGTGGGTGACCGAGCCCGGGGGCGGCGTGACCCCACCCCCACCCCGTAACCACACGCAGGGATGTGTCCACAGGCAGGGCGCAGGGCAGTCGCCTTAGTGCGGCACACCAGGTTTTGCCACCAAACGAGGCGTGAAAGTGACTTTCGGTGTTGGAAGGTTTGGATTTGGGAACTGTAGACTTCCGCTGTTATCCGCGCCTCACTAGGGCAGCTGGAGACAGAAGGCTGACCCCGTTCCCCCCTCCCCCACCCGCCGCCCAGCCGGAGGCCTGCTGGTGGGGAAGGGGAGGGGCTCGGATGCTGGCTGCGGAAGCCCAGGGCCTGCTAAGCTCTGCTCCCCGGGTCTGTCCTCCTCCACTGCCACCCATGGCCCTGAGAGAGGCCTCGAGGTTTAGGCGCTGGAGGCTCCTGCGGGGGTTGGGGGGAACCTGGACCCCCGCCCACCCCCTCTAGCTGCCCGTCCCCTGCAGGTCTGACCACAGCTCCTGGGCAGCGGGAAATCACCAACTTTCCAGACTTTCATTTTTTTCAGTGTGACTCGTGAGAATCCAAACTCCAGCAGGGCCCCCAGGCGGTTAGAAAGATGGTTCTCTTCAAGGTGTTGAGAAGTATACATTTTCTTTAATAGCACTACCAGGAAAAAAACATCAACTAGTGAAAATTGTTGTGTAGCTCCGATCTAAAATTTAATGTCACATGTCATTGAAATGTAGTTCATTTTTTCAGTTGTGAAAACAATACATAAAATGTATCACCTTCACCATTTTCAAAACCACGGTTCAGAGGCATTTGGTATAATGGCATTGTGCAGCCAGCACCACCATCCATCTGCAGAATTTTCCATCGTCCCGAACTGAAACTCGGTCCCCATTAAGCAGGAACTCTCCCTGTCCCCCAACTCCGCCAGCCCCTGGCACCCACCATCTACTTCCTGTCTCTACGAATTAGACAACGCTAGGTCCTCACGTAAATGGAATCACACAGTATCCGTCCTCTTGTGACTGGCTTATTCCATGTGGCAGACCGTCCTCAAGGGTCATCCGTGTGGTAGCGTGAGTCGGAATTCCCTCCTTTTAGGGCTGGGTCGTATCCAGTGCACATGTACACCGCACCTGGTTTATCCCCCGTCTGCCGGTGGACACTTCTGTTGCTTCCCCCTCTTGGCAGCTGTGAACAACGCTGCTACGCATCTGCGTGTGCACACGTCTCTTTGCGACCCCGTTTCCAATGCGTTTGGATATACACCCCGAGGTGGGGTTGCCGGGTCACATGGTAATTCCACGCTACCTTTTCTGAAGAACGGTCACACTTTTTCGCAGCAGCTGCACCATTCTGCATTCCCACCGGTGATGCGCGGGGTCCAACTTCCCCACATCCTCGCCAACACTGTGTTCTGGGGTCTTTTCTGGGTTTGAAGTGCTATCAGCTTCCAGCCTTTTGAAAATAGTGTTCCCTCCAATACCCCCCTCCTGCCTGGGGGACTCATCACTCTCCTAGCCTCACTCGGGGCCCCCGCATTTGGTGTCCCTCCCTCTTGCTCCCATCACAGAGTGCCCTGCCCTCACCTGTGCTTCCCCCCATACTCCTTATACAGCCCGGGCCTCAGGGGCAGCCGCTGGGTGACGCCAGAGCAGAGGTTTGCAGCTGGAGGGCTATGCCTGTCCCCTGCCTCTGCTGAGTGGGGACAGTGTTAGGGATGGTGACCCTTCAGGTGGGTCTGGAACTGCCCTGTCCCCAGCCACTCAAACATTGGCTAGTGTGACTGAAGAATTGAGCTTTTTCTTTGAATTAACTGGAATGCACATTTTTTAAAAAAACCTGATTTTCGGCATGGCTCCTGGGAACCCCCGTGCAGGTGGAACAACGCCGTGGCATGTGGGCAGCTTTCACCTGCAAACTGTCTCGGTGTTGACTGCACGTCTGTGACTCCCGCGAACCGTGCAGGTGGAACAACGCCGTGGCATGTGGGCAGCTTTCACCTGCAAACTGTCTCGGTGTTGACTGCACGTCTGTGACTCCCGCGAAATCGCAGAGATGCTCTGAGCGTCACCCACAGAGGTTCGACACATGTAGCAGGCGCGAGATGCACGCCGGAGTGTGAGGACCTGGGGCCCCGAACCCCGCAAAACCTCGCGGGTTACTACCCTGACCACGTGTGGAAATACTGTTTTGGATATAGCAGGCTCACTGAATGCATTATTAAAATGAATTTTACCCCGTTTCTTGTTCATTTTCTCTATGTGGCTATGAGAAAACTGAGAACTACACGTGTGGCCACGTTTTATTTCTTCTGGAAGGCGCTGGTGCAGGAGTCTGAGGCCACCGCGGGAAGAGAAAGAGGGGGAGGAGATCGTGACACGGCAGGGACAGCAGAGGGAGGCCGGGGAGGCCCCTGGGAGCACACTGGGCGGCCTCTGAGAGGTCAGGGTAGGCTTGGTTCTCTTGCTTTCTGAGGTGGGGTGCACGGAGGTAGCTTCGGTTTCCTGTTGCTGCTGGCACAAAACCCCATGACCTGGGGGCTTACGACACCGGGAACGTATTCTCTCGTGGTTCTAGGGCCAGAAGTCCAAGGTGAGGCTCCTTCAAAGGCTCCAGCGGGACGCTTCCAGCTTCCGGTGTCACCATGACCCTCCACATCCCTTGGCTTGCGGCCACGTCCCTTGGTCTCTGCCTCTGGCGTCACGTGGCCATCTTTCCCATGTCTCCGTGTCTTCTTTCCTCTTCTTGTGAGGACAGTCACATTGGAAGGTGTCGGCATTCACATTCGGGGCTCACAGCCTGAGTCTGCCCAGTGCCTGGGCCCCCAGACCCTGCCGCACGCTCAGAGCTCCCGACTTCGACCTCCGTGCCCCCTTATCATGGCCCACCTGTCCTGTGGTTTCTCACCTGTCCTTCCCTCTCCTCCAAGAAGCACCTGCACAGACATTCAGCCCACAGCAGCCACGCGTCACGGGGGATGGGCAATGTGCACTTCGAACAAGCCCTTGGGTCGTTTCCCGTTCCTGAAGATGCGATAACCTTTCTTCTAGCCAAAACGAGTTGTTGACTAGCGAAGCAGCAAAGCCGTGGCCCCCGCGCCCCGTCCGAGGGCCCCCAGGTGCCAGCCAGCAGCCGGTTCTCCCCCTGCTGCCAGCGTGTGGTCCATCTGTCGACCAGGCCGTCGGGGCCAGGAGAGGGGCGTCTGTCTCACGGTGCCCATAGCTGTGGCGGCTGGCGGCTGCTCGAAGAACAAAGACCCCGACCCCTGGCTGCACCCTGAACTTCAGGTCGACTGGGGCACACAGGACACCCCCCCCCCGACCTGAGGGGATTCGGGAAGCAAAATCTGACCTTGACTTGTATTCAGGACCCCTCAGGGACAGAATGCAAAGTAGAAACCTACTTGTTTCTTTCAGCCTGCACTTGCTGAGGGTAAATGCTTCCGCCGACAAACCCTTCCGATCTGCGTCCTTGTCCCCGTCCTCGGGGACAGGAGGTGTGCTGGGCCAGGGACCAGGAGGGGCTTCTGGTTTCGACATCATTAAGATGCTGAGCAGCTTCGGGCCATTCCTCGCTCCACAGGGTCCCCGATGAAGGTTTGAGGAGTCTCTTCTGACACTGCTCCCCCCGGAGCTGTTCCCTTCCACAAGTGGCAGGCGGAGGGGACGCTTTCTAGGCTAATTGAGCATTGCCCCCAATTCCACCCTCTCCGAGACAAGGCTCTTGATTTTCCATGGATGGAAACGTGGCTTTAAATAGCACCTCATTTGCTTCCTGTCCCACCGAGCCCGGGTCTCCGGGGAGCAGTGGTGGCCCACGGGGACCTTCTCTGGTCATATCTGAGAAGGAGGTGGCACTGGGAGCTGTCCCTGCCACCAGGGAGGGGGCCTGCTTCCATCTCATTTTCAGGTGACGCTGTGACAATTAAAAAGGCGAAGAAACCATTTGCATTTTTTCCTGGGTGTTAATGACCTTCCAAGCCAGCGTTCAATTGTCTGGTTTAAAACGCAGAGTGTGCACGCTGCATGAATAATCTGGCCGCCAACGGAGTCCTCGCTGGCTGGGCCGAGAGCCCCCTTCCTGACCTAGTTCCTAAAGCGGGACCTGCCGGTGCAGCCGGCGTACACCCGGCTCCGCTTCCTCAGGTGGCGGTTTCCCTCAGAGATCTCACATCCAGATAAACTCGGTGCCAAGGTCTGGGGACTCAGACCGACAAGGCAGAGACTGTGTCCCACCACCCGAAGCCTTAAAGCTCCCTGATTTTCTGTCTTGGGTGCAGGAACACCTGCTGGCTGGCTGGCTGGGACCCGGCACAGGTAGGCATTGTACATGTGCAGAATGACACGGGGGCTCAGGATGACCTCGGGGCGACGAAGGCACTGGGCCCCTGGCGGTGGCCGGCAGGCGGTCAGGGCCGAGGGAGGCTGTCGGCTGCCGTGAAGCCGGGGTGAGGGCCCTTGCGAATCCTCTGCTATTTTTCTCCATTTGTAGACGAGGAATCTGTGAATTACCTGACTTTCCTTATACAGCCAGGAAGTAGCTGTCGACTTAGACCCTCCCGGCTCAGAGCCGGAGACCCTGACGGCTGTGTGTCCGCGTCTCTGTCCACCTCGAAGCCACCTGCGGATGGACAGGGTGCTGCTGTGCCTGGCACAGAAGGAGAAGGTGCCCACCTTAGTTGGCGCCTTCCACCCCCCACGTCCATGCCGGCCCCCTGTCCTGCCATGGGGACCCGAGCTTCCGCGGGCGGAGAGACGCAGGGAAGCAAACACGGATACTGTCACAAAAGACCACAGACCGCTGCTTACGAATGACAGACGTTTCACCAATGTCACCATAAAAATAAATAAAAACAAACAAACAAACAAACAAACAAATTAATTAATGGAAACGACAGGGTTTACTTCTCACAGTATGGAGGCGGGAAGTCGGAGGTCACACCGCCGCTGGGGGCCCTCGCGCTGTGTCCTCGCATGGTGGGAGGGACGGGGTCGCTCGCTGCTGGGCACCAGCGCGGTTCACGCGGGCTCCAGCCCCAGACGCAGTCCCTTCCCCAAGCCCCGCCCCCCACGCCCTCACCTTGGGGTTCGGGATTCAGCGTAAGAATACCGGAGGGGCGCGTGCTTTCAGACCACAGCGGATGGGATCGGGGGAAAGAGGCATCGACCCCAGATTTCAAGTCACGATTTCAACCCAAGAGGGTGGCCGGGCAGACGTGGGACACGTGGCTCGGTGGGAAGAGAAGTTTGTGAGCAGAAGGGAGGCCAGGTGGCCCGCACGGCGAGGGGCTGGCGGGGCCGCGGAGGGCGGACGGCGGGGCAGAGACACGGGTCCCGGCCCAGCCACAGCGTGCGGCGCCCCGGGCCTCGGTCTTCTGCCCGCGAAGCGCCCTCGGAGGGTGGCCCTCAGGTGCCCACCCGGGAGCTCTCTGTACACCACGGTGCCGGCCTTTAGGAAGGCCGGGGCGGCGGCTGGAGGCAGGCCGAGGGAGGGTCCCAGGGGCGCATCCCGAGTGCGCTGGGGTGATGGCGACCTTCTCTCACCGCCTTCGAGGCCCTGCACTGCTGCCTCGGGCGCGGGCCCTGTGGGGGACCCTCGGGTTTGGGGTCCTGGCATCGGAAGGCGCACTGTTCTCCCCCAGCGGGTGTGAGGCGGGGGCGGGGCACCCAGCCCCCGCCCGTGTGTTCCTGTTGGTGAAGGCGGAGCGTGGGCTTTCCTCTCTGCTCCCGGCCCAGAGAGTTTGTTTGTAATGCCGGCCGGGCTGGTGTCCTGCCAGGCGCTGCCCGCTCAGCGGCTCATGCTCCCCCATGGGCCGGGGTCCTCTCCCGCCTCCTAGCGCCGCCCGCCTGCCTGGGGGCTGAGAGCGGGGCCCACACACCCATCAGCTCTAAGGGCAGATTCGCCGTTTCCCCCATGAGCAGCAAGTCGGCTTAGAGACCTTAGCGCTGAGCCCCGTGAATGTAGGAGGGAGCCCTGGGTAGTCATTAAACTGGAGGCCTTACAGGAAAAAGGTATCTTTTAAAAGTTGCAATAAAACGCCTTAAGAAAAATATCCCCTGTGCTGGTTTGCGGAGTTCCTGGAGAGAGTTGAGGTGCCCAGGCGGTTTGCCCACCTCCCCCGCCTCCATGGGGCTCCCCGCCACCTGCAGACTTATCGGGGGGCCAGAACGCTGGCCCCGGAATGGGCCTCCCACTTTTCGTTGAGTTACTTTGTTTGGAGCTTGGAGCCTTTTGGTGTGTGCGTGTGTGCATGCGTGGGTGCACAAGTGTGTGTGTGTGCCCATGTGGGCTACATGTGTGTGCATGTGTGCGCACATGTGCACCCATGTGTATGCGTGGCTGCATGTGTGTACACATGCGTGTGCACATGTGAGCTGTGTGGTGCAGCTCTGATCAGTACCAAAGGGGACTGGAGGACATATTTCCGCGTGGTCATGTGGGATCTACGCCCACACGCAGAGCCTGTGTCCAGTGCCCACGGGCCGGGCCTGGGCTGGTGGGCAGCGCTTGAGGAAGGACTGCATTCTGGGGAGCGGGAGCCTCCCTCAGAGCGGACCGTGGGTGCTGGCAGGGGGCAGCCACCCAGCAGACGGCACGAGGACCTTGCAGGCGGACAGGCAGGAATGTCCCCGCGAGGCCACCGAGCCGAGCCTTCCATTTCGGAGGAGAAACTCCAAACTGAGACAAGTCGGAGGACTTGCCCAGCCGCGGGGCTCAGCGGGGAGGCGGGGCCGGGAAGAGCCTCAGCCAGTACTGGCCAGTTTTCACCAACCCCACGTTTGAACCTGGTGCAGAGTAAGTCCGCTCCGTCCCTCAGGGCAGGGTGGCGGGAGGACAGTACACGGGCCCCCTGATGGCCCCTCCCAGAAGGGGGCCAAGGGGCACCAGGCGACTCTCCAGAGGCCCCGGGTCAGGCACCTGCTGCCTGGAGAGGTCACTAAATGGCCCAGTCCCAGGAGGGGCTGAGGTGCCGGGGCTGAGGCGGGGGCAGTCCCTAGGGAGCCTGGGCAGACCAGGGGACAGTTTCTAAGCAGAAGATGACAAGCAGAGAGGGGCGGGAGCGGAGGCAGCAGGAGCAGTGGGCCTGTGGCTGGGTGCCGGTTAACTTCAGGAGAGGACTTCCTGACCTTGAGAAACACAGCCTTTGCCTACAGGCATTTGTCTGCAGCCCTGACAGATGGCCGCCACCTGCTGAGCCCACAGTGACCCACGGAAAAGGGCTGGGCACCGCACAGCATGGAGGAGAGTCCCGAGCAGGGGCTAGGGGCTGCAGGAAGGGCCATCAGAGGCCTGTCCTCTCCTGAATGTACCTAGGTATATAAATGAGCCTCCATATGCAAAGAGAGCCTATGTATCAATGACAGGAAAACAAACAACCGCGAGGAAAATCCAAAGATTTCGTACAAGAGGAAATGAGATGAGACACAGGTATGTAGAAGGCCAACCATGCGAGGACTCAGAGAGCAGATGGCCGTCCACACACCACGGGGAGAGGCCTCAGGAGGAACCAGCCCAGCCCATGCCCAGATCTCAGACTCCCAGACTCCAGATCCACGAGAGAATAAGTATCTGTTCTGTGAACCAGGCAGTCTGTGGCATTTCGCAATGGCGGCCCTGGCAGACTAATAAACTAACTCCGTTTTTTTAAAAACAGCAGCAAAAATCCCCTCAACATGTGTGACACGCACATGCATGCGCTGGTGGAGAATGTGAGACAGGCTACCAACCAGGCTCCTGACACTGGTCACCTTGGCGGGTGGCCGGGGTGGGTCGGGAGGGTGTCAACTTGCCTTTACATCGCGTGCATTGTTTCAGACGGGGCATCCATGATCCCCTTTGTCACTGAAAAGAATGAGACTCTGAAAGAGAAGACATTGAGAGAGAGACAAAAGGAAAAGCTTGTTCTTGGTGCCTGGGTTCAATCGAGATGGTAAGTTGATAGAAACTCCCAGAAACTCTGCGTCGAACTGCCTTTAAAAACAAACCCAGTTAGTTAGGCGGAGGACGTGGGACTTTGGAGGAAACGTCACCTGCTCCACGTCTCTGCCGGACTGTGACGCCGTGCTGTGTGCGGGGCGGCTTGCCCATAAAATGACCATATTGTGTCTTTCATCAAAGAAGGACATTTCCTGGTGGTGCCACGGGCAGTCTCGCGGGCACGGGCTCGAGGGGGTGCGGTCTCACCCTGGGACGGAGTCCCCCGCTCCTCGGCCTGCAGCCCTGAGCACCACCCAGCCTGGGGGTGTCGTCTCCTCTCCTGCGGGAATGAACCCCTCCGCCCTGTTCCCGGGGCCCGGAGGCGGCCCCCAGGCAGTGGAGGGCTGAGCATGCTCCTCTCGGAGAGTGACAGGGCCCGGGGCGACTCGCGCCTGCCTTTTCATGCGGCGTCTCCCGCCGGCTCCCTGCCTGTTCACGCACTTTGATAGGACACGGCGACTTTTCCTCCAGGACTCCTCCCGTGTGTGGTTTTCAAAATCATTTTTCATGAGACTAAAGACGGACGCAATACAGAACCAGCACGTGCCAAACCCTGGAATCAACATTTTATCATTCGGAATGTTTCAGGGTCTTTAGAAATATATGTTTTAGGGGGGCGGGGGGCGGGGAGGAGGGAGAAGATGCTGTGTCTTTGTTTCTACACGTTTATACCCGGCTTTAGACTCAACTTCACCCGTGATTGGTCATTGTCCTCCTCGTTAACGAGGTTTCGAGCCAGGCCTAGGTGGGGCCCTGGGGTCGCTGTGACAGAGAAACCCACGTGTTGTCGTCCGCTGTGATCCCCTGGGACACGCGTCCCCCTGTCTTGTTCACCGCTGTGTTCACGGTGCCCGGAAGGGACGAGGTTCCCAGGAAACGTCTGTTCTAGGAACGAACGAGTAAGCGAATGAACCAGAACACGGTGCCAACACTGGTCTTTAACAGGGATGCGGTGCCGAGCAGCTGGTCAGTCTACCCGTCAGTCGGGGAGGGGAGACGCGCCCCAGGACCTAGTGCAGGGCTGGCACGCGGTACAGACTGGTGGGTGAACGACCTTGAAAACCAGGTGCGATCGCTGGCTGCACCGGCTCCTAACCCGGGGCGGGCACCCCAGCATCCTGAAGAAGGAATGGGGAGCCTGGGGCCACACCTGCCCGGAGATGAGGCTTTTGGGGTGCAGTTCGGCTTGTCCTCTCACTCTCCGTGACGCCCGCCTACTGTCCTGGACGCCAGTCTCGCCCGCTCCAACTTGACCCAAGCGCCCCCACTCTGGGGCCGTCCTGTTCTCCAGACCAGGGCCCGGGGCGCAAACCCACCGCAGCCTTCGAGCCCCATTCCATGCATCTCCCACGCTGAGGGACAGTGAGGGGACGGAGCCCGCGCCACCCTGGGACCCCACCTTCTCTCCATCTCTGCAGACTGGGGGTGTCTTCCGGGGACGAGGAGTGGCAGTGAGCGAGTGAGGACTGTGGCACGTGTGGAGCTGGCTCCCTGCTTGTGCTGCGCTCCATGCACGGGGGCCTGTCGGGAGTGGGCACAAGGCATGCGCTGGGGGTCAGGCCCCGAGGCCCCCGGAGGCACATGTGCCTCCGCATGCTCTGCCCGATGCCTCCCTTGCCTCAGAACGTGCACTGGGAGCTTTTCGAAGCCCGTGGGGCCCGCTGGGCCTCGCACGGGGGAAGTGGGGTGGCAGGCAGCTCCCCATGCTGAGGGAAGGTGGGGGAGGACTCCAGACCCCCTCCATGGTCAACAAGCGAGGAGGCAGAGAGCTAAGGGGACTCCTGGCCGGGACGTGGAGGGACTTGGAGGTCCCTGGGCTCTTCGTGATTGGAGGCGGTCAGCAGAGCAGTGCCCTCCAGATGTCCACAGCCTGATCCCCAGAACCTGAAGCTATGTGACCTCATGTGACAAAGGGACTTCGCAGATGTGGTCAAGGACCTGAGACGAGAGAGTGCCCTAGGTTACCCAGGAGGCCCCTCTGGTCGGCAGGGCCCTTCCCGGGTCCGTGACGGGGACCAAGGGCAGAGGGATGCCCCGGTGCTGGCTCTGTGGGTGGGGGAAGGGCCGTGAGCCAAGAGGCGTGGCCACCCTGGAAGCTGGGGACGGTTCTCCCCGAGCCTGCACTGGCTTTAGCCCAGTGACGCCCGTGTCGGGGTTCTGACCCGCAGGACCGAGGGAAAACTCATGTCGTTTTGCATCACCGAGTCTGTGGCAGTTTGTCACGGCGGGCGCCGGAAAAGCCAACGTCATAGGGAGCTGAGAGCGGTCGGGTCGGAGAAGCTGGGAGGGGTCTACTCCGCCTGGAAATTCCAACGAGAGGAAGGGATGGGGGAGACGTGCACCCCACCCCCATCCCCAAGGCCACCGCAAGGCCAGGTCCACCTCTTTCCGGAGCAGGTGGGTGGGTCGCCCGCCCCAGATCCAGGCGTGATCCCAGGAGAGATGCTATCTGAGCAATTTCCTCTGCGTGCACTCCGGTGCCTCGCTGGCCAGGTGGCGGGGGCAGGGGCCACCCCGCGCTCGCTCAGTGACTTCCGCAGGCCGCCTCTTCTCCCTGGGCCAGGGCTGGTCCCCGGGGACGGGGGTTCGCGTATCAGAGCCCTCACCGCCTCCAGGGAGCCCCGGAGCGGAAAGATGAGGCTCGTCCTGTCAGCGAGCCCAGTGCACCCCGCAGGCTGCGGCTCGTGGTGACTTGGGGCTGGAGCCAGCAGCTCTCACGCCGCCTGGCCCGAGGATGGCGGGCTTCGGGAACCTACCGGAGCCGGAATCCTCACCCGCCCAACCATCTCACAGCGCCGAGCCTCCAGGGCCTTCGCGGTGACTGCAGCCTGCACACGGCCCAGGCGCTCATGAGCCTCTCCTGATGTTCTCAAATTAAGCACCTGTGTTCTCAGGGACGTGACTTCCCACCCGGCTCCTGGCACCCTGGGGTGGGGCTGGTACACACCCGAGCTGGGTCAGAGTCTGGGGTGGGGTCCCCGCGGCCACTAGCGAGGGAGGATGGGACATGGTGACCTGCACGAAGGCCGAGCGCCCTATGGCGAGGCCCTGTGCACGGCCCGCCCATCCACCACGAGTCCAGACGTGGCCGCTGCCAGCAGCCAGCAGCTCCCTCTGCCCCGTGCGGCCTGTGCTCCCCCCGTGACCCGGCTCTGGCCGTTGGGGTTGGGCTGTCCACGGGGAGAGCAGGGACACGGGGCAGGGGGAGCCTTTCTGCCCAGAGATGGTCCTATCCTGGGGCCCCGGGCCCGGATTTCACTATTAGAGGCTCGTTCCTTTGGGGCGAGCTTTCACGCCTAGGAGATTTAGTGGGTCTCCACGAAGATGGCACGGCTCTGGGGTCCTGGGGGGTGGGCTGGACTTGGGGCTGAAAGGGGCGTGACGACCGCTGAGAGGTGAGCTGGACAACAGGCTCCGGCCCGACCCGACCCAACCCGGAGTGCTTGGCTCCCACCCCGTCTATCAGCTGTGTGGCCTCGAGGGAGAGTCCTCACTTGCCTCATCTTTCAGGCGGGGAAGAACAGTGCCCGCCTGGGTTAAGGGAAGTGGCTTCATGTCTGTGAACCTCTCACCCCGGGGCCGGGCACCCGGTAGGTGCTGTGTACACGCTTGTGAAATAAGATCAGCTCCAGGCCAGCACCGTGACGTCATCAAGGCATCAGGCACAGTCCCTCGAAGCTTCCGTTTCTGTGCACGCAGTTGGAGGGGGCAGGAAGCCCGGCCCCAGCCCAGGGCCTGCGGAGGACGCGGGGCCCCTGGGGGTGTCTGATGACGTGGGAGTGAACCTTGGGATGCAGGAGAGGGAGGGGGACACACAGGGACACGTCAGGGCAGCATGTGTGAAAACCACAAAGATGCACAGATGACCCCTAGGTGGACATGCGCAAGCCGTCACGGTGCTAAGGGACACACACACACCCCCCGACCGAGCTCTGCCGGGTCCCTGATTCAGCCCACACCATGCCGCCGCCCCCCGCCCTTCCCTGCCGTCCCTTGCTCCCAAAGGGACACTCTGGGCCCTGCGCCCCCCTGGGTGGGTCCTGGGCTAGCTTTCTTGCCGGGCTCTGCTGTGCGGTGTCTCGTGCCTCCGCTGGGCACCCGCAGGACTGCCGATGTGCTGCCCGTCACCGGGGCCAGCACCCTGCAGCGCCCGGAGGACTCGCGTGGTCAGGCCGCCAGCTTGGGTCCGGGGCGCGGTTGCCCTCACCGCTGCCCCCTCCCCCGCCCCCGCCTGCCTCCTTGCTGCGCCCAGCCCTGGGATCTCCATAACGGTATGAGGTTGTGCGCTGAGGAGCCGACAGCAGCCTCAGGCTCAACTTTTGATCCACGTGTCTGCTGACAACTTCAACAGGGCGGCTTTCCGGCTCTCCTGTCCCCGTAGTCCGCGGCGCAGCTCTCCTGCAGGGGTGTGGCAGGGGCGTGAACTCGGGGATGTAAGCACGGACGGAGCGTCGAGGACCCAAGCTGTCACACCAGGGCCGCGCTGTCTGGCAGGGAGACCTGGGGGTGGCCTCGCCTCTCCTGTGGGTCCCTCCGTCCCTCTTCTCCTAGGCCCCCAGCTGACCCTCTCTGGATCGCGAAGGGGCACCCGTCCGGCGTGAGCCCAGGTCAGGGGCTCCTTAGGGACCCGGGTGCTGAGCCTTCGGCGGTGGCCTCCAGGCGTGCGGTGGCCGGGGGGGCTGCTCCCTCGGCTCTCGGGCTAAGCACTTGTCCCCGCATCAGCACTGCGGGGGTCTCTCCGCGTCTTCGTTCGGACCGAGGAGGCCCGGGACTGCCGTCCGCAGTCTGCCCGTCTCCCGAAGGCCGGAGGGGGTCTTTGCCGAGCGTGGTGGGAACGAGAGGAAAGACAGACGGGGTCCGACGGAGGCTGGAAGCCCACGGGGAAGGCGTCCTCGGGGCGGCTCCTCCGGGCTGTCCCCTCCGTGTGTCCTCACGTGGTCGTCTCTGCGTGTCTGTGTCCAGATCGCCTCTCCTTACGGTGACGTGGGGTGAGAGCCACCCGCGTGACCTCATTCCACAACCCGTCTTCAAATACAGTCGCGTTCTAAGGTGCTGGGGTTCAGGGTTCAAGGTTCGAATCCGGGGGACGCAATGTAGCCCGGAGACACCCCTCTTACGCACTTTCTCCCGCCTGTAAAGGTGCCGTGCACGGCCTCGGGCAGGAGACACGGGGGCGGCCGAGGCGGTCTTCCTTTCTCAAGAGCGGGACGCGATCGCGCGGCCACACTTGTGCCCGGCACGCGGAGGGAGACCCGCGAAGGTCCCAAACAGGGCTGCGTTGGCGGGTTTCATGCCAGGTGGCCTTCCCAGAAGTGTCATTAGCTCTGGGCTGGAAGTGAGCAGGTTTGGGCCCTGGGGGCAGAGGGCACGATGCCTGTGTGCAGGGACCTCCTGAGCGAAGAAGTACAAGGTTTGACGTCCCCTGGCCTCCCGGGAACCGTGGGGCGCAGAGCCACCCAGGGCTCACGGGGCCTTGTCCACGGCAGGTCTTGGGGGTGGTGTGTGCCAGACCGGGAATTCTCTGGGCCATGGGGGGGCACCAGCAGAGAAATGTGTGACTTAGCTGGTCACTGATCTGGGACCCCAGTGGCACATGTGGGGAGAGAGGAGTAAGCCCAACAGCCCCTCCCTTAGAGAGCGTGGCCAGCGGTCCACCGTGCTTCAGGGACATCGGCTGGGCCCGGGATTCTGGCTGTGTCCCCACCCGATGGATGGGCCCCGGCTGCAGCTGTCAGTGCCCAAGCCCAGGGCCCGTCCCGGGGGTGGTAGGTGGGAGGGGGGTGGGGAGGAGGGGTCTGCAGGCTGGACAGCCACAACCTTCATTATTAGTTTAAACACTGTTTCGTTCTTTGAGGAAGGAGAGGCGGAATCACGCAAAGGCGTCTGGACTTCGTTCCCAGGCAGCGGGGGTGGTCGACAGTTTTGCACAGGGGGTTCCATCATAACTCTCTGGGGTGACCACTCTGCCCGGCTCCACGGGCTGGGCCGGACACGGGAGGAAGGGAACCGAGGCAAGGGAACCTGGACCTTCGTTCTCTCTCAAATTCGGTTGCGCCCCAGCTCTTTGAACAAGTTTCCCCTCGGGTTTTAATACCGAGCTTAAATCGCATGTTGAAGGACCTTCCCCATCGAAGCTGTCGCTTTCAGCCGTGAGCGGGGGTGCCAGGCAGCGGGGCGGGGTGCGAGGCCCCCTGAACCAGCCCCCATCTGATCCCCAGAACGGTGCCGAGCCTTTCCGAGTGCCACAGTCCCCCTCTAGGGAGCCTTCTGTAGTGCTGTGAAGGGTTTCTGAGCATAGGAGGCTACTCCGGGCTGGGTTAGAGCCCCCTTCCATGCCAGCCAGGCTGCCGCCAGCTGTGCCCCAGCTGCGAGGGCAGCGCCTCCCACGGGCGCCCAGCAGGGGCCCTGAGCGGGCAGAGCGGGAACTCTGACTTCCTGCAGCTCACACAGTGGGGGCCTCGGCATGTTTTAGGCTTTGCCACGTGACTGGCCTTTTTGAAAGGGGGTGGTGTGGGACTTGTGTCGGTTCACCCCGGTGTGATTGGGGGCGAGGGTGTGCTTTGCGGGCGCATCGCCGGCCCTCGATTCGGCAGCTCCCTGTCTGTGTTTGCGTCGACGCGGACGGCAGGCCCGGGAGGCCGGGTGCCGTGGGCTGGAGTCCGCCCTGTGTTCGAGAGTCCGGCCCCACGGGGGCGTGGACCGCGGGCCGGAGACAGACAAGGCTCCCGCTGTGAGTCGTCTGGAGAATGGGCGGGCACCAGACTCTGGCACGGAGCTACCCTGACGGCGGAGCCGGCGGCTCAGAGGCGCGGGCTGCCCCTTCGGAGCCCCGGCTGCAGCCGCGTGCTCCCTCCTGTGCTGTTGTCCCTCTGTCCCTCCATCCCGCCTCGGCCTTTCTGCAAGCCACCTGGGCTCTGCCGCTTGGAGGGGAAGCATGTCCGATGTCAGACGGGGGCGTGAGACGGAGTCCTCCTCGCGGGCGAAGAGAACTGGACAGAGATCGTTGTGGAGACAGGCCTCGCGACGTGGAGAAGAAGCTATGTCTGTCCCTTCTTGGAAAGATCTGGAGCCCTTGGACTCCAGAAAGGAGCTTGGGCACGAGAGGGGTCCGCAGGGGGCAGGAGGGGGAGCAGTGGCCGCTGGGAGGGGCAGGACAGATGCTGTGTGCACGCTGCCATGCGGGCAGGTGGCTGAACTGTCACAGAGCACACCGAGCAGGAGCCAGTGAGCGGGCACGCAGGCCGAGTCTGGAGTCCTGAGTCCTGTGCCTGGCCCAGAGCCACCAGCTGTGACACTCGGGGTGTCACGGCCACCCGAGCCTCTTCTGAAACAGGGACCAGGCTCCTGAAGGTCTCTGGGCTCTCAGTGCAGTGAATCCCACTCTGTCCCCAGGGCACAAGGCCACCCCCCCACACACACTCGCTCCTCCCCTCCCCCCACCGGCGTCCTGGGTGCCTCGTGGCCCCCCACTTCTCTAAGGTGCAGGGCGTGAGGTCCCCAGGGCTGCTGTATCAGGACGCGACACCCCAGACTGCTCACAGTGACAGATGTCTGTTCTCTCAGCCCTGGAGGCCAGAAGTGGGCACAAAAATGCGCATCCCTCACAGTCCCGGATGGGGGATGGGATGGCCGCCCTCTGCCAGAAACGCCTCTGGCCGTCCCTGGTAGATCATGTGCTGAGACCCCCATCCCCGGGGGGTGGCTTCCCAGGTTCTCAGTAAAGCGGCGAAGTCAACAGCTGAAGAAAACCGACCCTGTCCTGCTGGCGGCCGGCAGACACCCAGGGGAAGCAGTGCCAGCTCGGAGTCGCATGGAAATGGTCCCCAGCCTTCCCGCCTGGTCCCCAGCAGCCCCGCGCGGCCCCACCCCCCACACTTCCGGAGGAAAACCGCCGAGCTTGTCTTGTCGCTTGTCGCCTGTCTCGAGCTCTCCCTCCTCAGAGCTTCCTGTCCTCGCTTCTTACCTTCGTTTCTTTTCTGGATATTTTTGCATTTTTACACGTCCTCCCAATGTGGAGGACGGAAATGCCCGAGCCTCGCAGAAGTACTCTGCACCCTGATTTCCCATTTGGGAGTCTCTGAGCCCCCCGCATCTCTGAGCCCCCCCCCAGTCCTTACTAATCATGCATCTCCGAACCCCACATACGGAGCCCCACTCTCTCGGCAGCCTGGGGCCCTGTGCAGAAGGCAGGAGGCCACGCTGGGCGGGCCCGGGAGCCCTCAGCCCAGCCCGCGGCTGCCCGGCACGGTCCCCTTGCACGCGGGGTGTCACACACATAGTTTAGTGAAATTGGAGAATACATGCTTTCTGCTTTCTCATCTCACAGTACTTCCCGGGAGACACCGCGCTGTGAGTTTTTATACCTGACGGTTTCCCCGCGCAGACGGGCCCGGCGAAGACTCTGCTGTCCGGAGACAGCGTCCGGCTCGTTTCCACCTGGACGTCCAGCGTCTCCACCGCTGGCCAGACCTCGCCCTCTGCCCCGGGGGCCAGCGCAGCTCACAGGGTCCTGAGCCGTTCGGTGGTGTCTGTTGGTCCAGCCCCCTCTGTACCTCCGTCTGTGTTAAGAAGCCAGACGCTGCGGTCACGGTGGCCCGCGGAGGGGGTGGCCCTCCACGCCACACGGGAGCACCGCTGAAGGAGCTCCACGGGGGGTGAGAGCGCTCGGGCCTCCCTCGCTTGGTTCAGAGCCTGTCGCTTCCGCTGCTGACATGGTGAGGGGTGGCGACGTCACGTGTGACAACCCGGGGACACTGTGCTGCCCTCTGCTTCACGGATGGCACCTTTGCTCACGGCGCCCACCCGCTGACGGCTAAGGAAGGAAGTCCCCCACTCCCCCTGGGCTTCCCCAGACCTGGCGGAGGTAGCGAGTGCCACCGGCCAGTGGTGCCCGGCCCCTGGCACCGTGGTGAATGGCGGTCCTGAGAGCAGTGATGACGCTGACGGACAGGACCGGGGACTGGGTGGGGCGGGCGGGGGCCAGGGCTCCTGGCCTGTTTCCTTTGAGCAAGTCCCTGCAGGACGTTTCTGTGTTTCTGTGGGACGGTCCCCCTCACAGCCAGTAGGTGGCTCCAGCACTCATCTGTTTGCCTCAGGGGGACGGAGGCCTGGTCCCTTCCAGTCAGGGGGAAGGGGACACCCAGCCCTGCGGCCTCTGGGCTGAGTCTCTCCCACCTGTCCACCCACTCGGCTCCACCCTCCCCTCCTGCTCTAGGGCCTCGGAAGGAATGGCTGGGGCACAACCAGGGGGCTCCGGTGACCTGTGACCTTCCGCCCCAGCTGGGCTTGGGCGGCGGGAGGCCCAGCGGGACCCGAGGTGGGAGGAGAGTGACAGCCAGTTCCCTGCTCTTCGCCTGTGGGGTCGCTGAGGCCCGGCTGGCTCTCTCCCTAGGTCCAGGCGACCCTGTCCCCCTCCACCAGAGTGGCCACCCTTTGCACCTCACCCTACCTCCCAGCGCAGACAGGGTCCACCTCGCACCCCCTCACCCAGCGGCCGCTCAGCCCCCGGAACCTCGGACCACAGGCTTTTCCACAACCATGACCGTACCCCGATAAGGATGCTCTGCATTTTAGACATGGGGGGACTGAATGAGAGACAGCAGATGAGTCAGAATTTAATTAGCCGCCTCTGACGTGACGACCCCGCAGAACCCACATTCTGATGCGGGTATCCATAGCCCCATCTTCAAATAGAACACGTCACATGTCTCGAGCTGGAGGGACCTTCACACAGCTCATTTGAAACAGCCCTTGACGGGCAAAGAACTTAAAGGCCGTGACGGACTCGCGTGCACGCAGTGTGACTCCACGTGGCTCTTTTCCCTCGGAGCCGGGAGGCAAGGCGGTGGGTTCTGGTGGGGGACACCACCCCCCTGGCCCAGGTCGGCCGCTTTTCCTCGAGTCTGGGTGGCTCGCTTCGGGGACAGCCACAGCTGCCTCTGTCCAGGGCTCAGCGCTTCCCGAAGCCCCTGCCTCTTTCTGCTGGGTGCTGCCTAACCCTGCATGCGTCCGTCCGTCCCTCCTCCAGACGGTGGGGGATAACGAGCCACCTCGCAGGTCTGAGGTACTGCACGTGACTGACGCGGGCGGCCCACGGCACCTGCTCCCGGGCTGTCACCGGGTCACGCCGCCTCCTCAGACTTGGGCCATGCACACAGGTCATTCCCGCCCTTAGCGGGCACTCAGGCCAGGGGAGGGCTGGAGCAGCCGCAGACATGGGGGGCCAGGGTGCCCCGCTGTTCCCTGCAGCCTCATGGCCGGCCGGGGCACGTGGTCCTCGCTCAGAGCCGCCCCGGGCCATCTTCGGGCCTGGGGGGAGAAGTGTCACCCACACACACTGAGGGAGGATGTTCGGAGACACTCAGGGAGAAGGTGGCATTGTGACCTGTGATGACGGAGATGGCCCGGAACACTGCAGCCACCAGCCAAGGATGCCACAGAAGCCAGAGGCAAGGCAGGCCCTGCCGGCAGCTCAGGCTCAGCTTGGGAGGAGGCCGGAGGGGAGACGGAGGGGCACACTCGGCGGCACACGCAGCCTGACCGACACGGCACTCAGCAGAAAGGACACGGCCCCGCACGGGCACAGGAGAGGAGGGCCCGGGTCCTCCGCTCAGCTCCTTCATGGATGAGGCCATCCGGCCTGAAGAGTTGAGAGGACTTCCTCAAGGTCACACTGAAGGTCACAGTCAGTTAATGACAGAGTGGCTCAGTGGTGTGTCTTTCCACCAGCCAGTCTCTCCCCCACCAACCGCCAACTACTTTACAGCCTCCCCTCCCCCCAGTCACGTTCTAGGCCCATCCTCCCGCCCAGCGGCCAGCTGCAGCCTGGGGACCTCCACCTGTGCCCAGGTGCCACGTCCCAGCATCGCCCCTGCTCCCTCCCAGGCTCCAGACTGCAGCTGCACCTGCCAGCGGTCTGCTCCAGGGCACGGGGCGAGGGGTGCATTCTTAGCTGAGCCCCTGTTCCTCCCTCCCTCCCGCACCCCTGCCGCAGGAACCTGTCCACAGGGATTGAGGCTGGGGAGGGCCTGCAGGTCTGCAGCCTCTTGGGGGCCGGGTCTGAGGACGGAGGGGAGGGCCCGGCCTTTTCCACTCACTAATGGGCCCCAAGGATAGGCTTGCTGCTGGGTCCTGGAGCTGAGGAGCGAGCAGCCTGCAGGCCTGGGGAGGGGAGGAGGCCATGGGAGGCAAGGTGGCTGGCCTGGGCCATGGGTGGGGGTCTTCAGGGAGGGGCTAGCCCTGGCAGGGGGTTGGGCTGGGCCCCTTCCCCTCCCCCTCCCCGCCGGGGTCCCATAGGGCAGCACAGTGCTGTACCCAGGCTTTGCTCAGAGCCCCTCGGAGGCGGAAGATGGAAGTCAGCTTTTGTCTGACCCGGTCAGACGGAGCCGTTTTGTGGGATAAAGGCTTAACGCTCGGTGAACACGCAGAAAAAGCTCAGCGCTGGCCCTCTGACAATCCCATTGTCTGGGGCCTGAGCCCGGCGGCTTGGTCTGGAAGCGCCAAGTTCATGACATTTCAGAGAAATGATCCCTGGAGGGGGGAGGGGCGGGGAGGGCGTGCAGGAGAAACAAAATCCTAAAACGCGGAGGCTGCGGCATCTGACTTCTCCGCCAGCCAGCGCGCCCCTCAGCTCCCCAGTCACCCCATTCAGATCCCGGCCCTCTCTGGGACAGGTCTGGGTGTGGGAGACAGGCCCGTAAACTCAGGATCGCCAGGGGCTGCCATTCGCAAGGAGAAGGTGCTCCCAGGACCATTAGCATAAGCGCCCCTCGTCCCCACTGCCCTGCAGGAGCAGAATTTGCCAGAAGGACTTGGTGTGACCCGAAGAGTTTATGTCACAGAGCTAGAGTTTTGTTGTTTTCTTAAAATTTTTTTATTACTGTTACTGCCACATAGCCTTAAAACAAAACAAAACAAAACAAAACAAAACTATTTTCTGAGTGGGGAGCAAAGGGGATTCCATTTTCAGCGTTTGCTTTGTTTACCGTGCCTGTGCAAAGCAAATAATTCGGGAGAGAAAGAGAAGGAGCCAGGAAATTGATGTGTTTTGTCTCCAGCCAAGTTTCCCTTGAGCCGGTTTCGTTTGCTTTCTGTCTGGCGGAGCAGGCTGTGCGCTTGCCCTCGGGCGTGCTGGGCCAGGCCACGAGGCTGCTCCCCGGGCTCTGAGGTGCCCAGGGCCTCTGAACCCCTCGGCCCACTGGCCAGGTAAAGTGTCTCCTCCTCACCCCCCACCCCCCCCCCCCCCGCTCCCAGAAGAACAAAACAGGGCCTGGCAGAGAAGCATCCTAATGCCAGGAGGAAATGAGATTAGGGCAGAATATCAGCAAGGTAAGTCGGATTAGCAGCAAGCCTCGATGCCTTTTGGCATTTTCCTGCGACTTTTAATTGTACAAAGGTGTATGTTTCCCTTCCCTGGTCTTATTTAAAGAGGCTGTTTGTTTGTGCCCAAGAGGTACATGGCGCGTGATAAGGCTCTGTGTGGAACTGGAAATGCAGAACCTTGCAAAGTGACACTTTGCCTTGTACGGTGTGACACCGTGACACGCACGGGCAGATACCAGGCAGTGACGCCACGGTCTTTGTTAATGCCTCTTGCCCCCTGGCGTCGCGTAGATGGAAGGACACCCCGGAGCCTGCGAGGAGGTGGCAGGGGCTGCCAGTCGCCCCGCTCCCCAGCGGCAACGGGGAGGCGGCTGACTGCAAGTCGGTTCAGTTTTCCACACCCAGACAAAGTCGGTGTTTAAAGGCTTTCGAACGGGGGGGGGGGCCGTAGATCGTTACAGCAAGGAAGGAACATTCGATGGCAAAAACCTGTTGTTTGTACCGTGGAAAAAATATATGTCTGTATCGCATTTCGCCACCTGCAAAGAAAGGTAGCCTAGATTTGTGAGTCACTCTTGTGTGTGCCATCGATTAACACAGGTTCTTTGGGGTGAGGCAAGGGAACATTTACAGTGGTTTAGGTTTGCAAGTCATCTGGCAATGAACTTTGGAGGCAGAGGGCTACAGTGTCCCCAGTAGCCAAGGCCAGCCTGTCAGCGGTGGTGAAGTCATTGAATCTGACTGTCGGTGGCATTTCTGAAGGTCCTTTCCAGAATGAACTGCAGGCAGAAAGCCTGAGGGGACAGAATCAATTTGAAAGGTATTTGAGGTTCCAGCTGAGAGAGAAACACGTTTGCAGAAGCTCAGGGCCAAAGCAAAGAGAGTTCGGCTCCCCTTTGGGAGGAAGCTGGGGGAGGGGACCCGGCTGGGATTTCAGCTTCCATTTCAGACCCTGCACATAGCCAGGTGGTCCCTCGGCCTTGGAAGGTCATTCCGTAGACAGAGACAGGTGTCCCCAAAAGAACTATGCAGAGTCAGGACCCCGGGACGGTGGTGCTGGGTGCAGTACCTCGCGGGCTGCTGTCTGAGCGGGGCGGCGGGCCTTCTTCCCGCTGCAGGAACCGAGGGAGAGAGGTTCACTGAGGCCCCGCGGCTTGGAGGGCCTCGTGCACCCCCGCTGGAGAATTCCCGGGCGCAGTGACCTTGGGAGGGGCCCTTAGGCCAACAGGAGGCGTCTGTAAGTCCCTTTTGGTTAATCTGGCCGACGGAGAGGCACGGGTCTTTGTTTACTTTTCAATCTCCTTCCTCTTTCCCGCGTTCAGCGTAGATGCTAGGGGCGCATGGGCCTCGGTGAGTCCCATCCCTCCGGTGCCGTGTTTTCCGGCTCGGTTTGCGAATTCAGGCGTCTGCCCCTCTTTGAAAACTGATCAATAACGGAGCTCATCCCTGTGGCTGCAGAGTTCAGGCACCCGGTATTTTCTCTTAGGGGGATAAGACCCCCTATCCCTTCGGCCTCAACTCTGTCCTGGTTACTCAGTCGGCTGCTTTTAAGTCCTTGAGGCCTGGAGAGCCCGCCTTCCCGCTCCCCATCTTTAAGCTGCGAAATCTGTGAGGGGTTTTCCTTTACTTGAGCCCAGATCCACTCGGGGCTCTCCCTCCGCCAGGGGTCCGGCACCCGTGCCTGAGACCCGGGGCGCAGATGTGCGTGACAGGGGAGAGTAGGACCGCGCACACCTGGTTCTCCCCCACCCGCACCCGACCTTCTGCTCGGCTCATTTTGCTGGGCCCCTGATCTTCATGTGACTCCGAGGGGTCCCCAGACTGGGGCACGTTGAACGATCGTCCCGATGAAGCAGCAGGCCTGGAGAGGCAGGCTGGGGAGGGCAGTTCTGGCCGGCGCGAGGGGGCCCCGGTGCGGGAGAACTTCGAGGCGCCGGCGGGTGAGCGGCCGGGTGCGCGGCCGGGTGCGCACGGGGCTCGGATCCCTCCGTGGATCCCCAGGTATGATCTCAGCGGACGTGCAGGACCAAGACTGTCTTTCGTGTTAATAGTGTTGCCCGTTTAGGCAGAAATTAAAAGTAGAGGTGAGCACCCTACGCGGGGAAGGAGGACACGCGGAAGGGCGCCGAAACGGAGGGGAGGGGCGCCACGCCCTGCTCCACGTGGAGGAGATCGGGGGAGGGGGCCCTGAGAGGAAGGGGTTTTCCTTATGAACCCAGGGACTGCAGGGGAGACCTAGAGGCCAGGCCTTCTAAAGTCTGCAGCCCTGCCTCCCACCTCCACCCCAAAGGCACAGCAAATAATCATCACCGACCCCGTGGCCCGTGTTTGCGCCCTCCCGCGTGCGGACGCCGCTCCAGTGACCCAGGGCCCGGGGTCCGGCCGCTGAGCTGGGCCTGGCGTGTGCCCTGGGAAGTCCAGCTACTTCGGGCGCTGATCAGCGAGGGGCCTGGGGCTCCCCGCGGCAGAGCGGCTCTTCCCCGCAAAGGCCGAGGAGAAGCCGCCGGCCCTGCGGTTGTTATGCATGTGATGTTCTTGGGAAGAGGGGTTTGGAGATGGGAAGTGGGCTGGCGGAGAGTAGAGGAAATACTAGGAGACGCTTGGCAAGGATTCAGCCCCAGAGCCAAGGAGGCCAGCTGAGCCAGAGTTTAGGGAAACCCAGACAGGCGGGCTGTCATGCTAGGTCTGGAAGAGTCACACCGGGGGACGGGGGCGCCCTCCTTTGCAAGCTGGGAGGGTGGGCGCTGAGCACAGGAGAGGCCCAGGCAGCCAGGGAAGTCCGATGCCTGCTTCCCACCGTCAGCCGTCAGCCGTCTTAGGGGAAACGAGTAAAGTCCATGACAGTCACACACCCCTTTATCAGTGGGGCAAACCCCAATGGAAAGAGAGAAATGGGCAGCTTTGGAAACCCGCCACACTGGTGATGAGAGCCGAGAAGCACCAATGCACTGGCAGCAGAAGTAGCTTCCGAAGAGAACAAAGCAAAGCTGTTCATGTAAGTTTACATGTTTATTTACTATTTGTCTTCTCTGAATATAGCTTCAAGCTGTGTCTTAGCCCCCGCCCCCCCCCAATGGAGCAGAGTCCAGAAGCCAGTCTCTTGGCCAAGTTCACACACACCAGCTCCCTCCACGGGCATCCCCACACGTTTCATTTATCCTACAGTTGATTCCAACTTATTTTTGAACTACACTGAAGGCAGTTTTGTTTGGCTAGCAAAGATGGTGTTTGACTCATTGAGTATGCATTATAAAAGTTTCACAGTCAAATGCCAGTCCTTATTCCAAATTGAGAAGTTAAATATTTGTTTTTAATTTTCTGGCTCAAAAATGTTAACTAACAGAAATGAATCTTTCTGCTCTAATGTGCTTGCATAAATGGGGTTGTTTTTAGAACCTTCCCCTGAAACAGCATTTGCTTCCTGTCCTGACACGTTGTATTAGAAAGCTCCATTCTTAGAAGAAATTTTAATATGTGGAAATGAAAAGCAAATTCTTGACATTGTGTGTTTTGGTACAGAGGCTTAGAGGAGGTAGGACAATGAGGACAGGCATTCGTATTATTATTTGAGTAGCTTGATTATAGACAAGTTTAAATAAAAAGGATGTGTTTTGGGGAAAAATTGTGAAAGAGCTTGCTTTCTAGAAAATAGTGGCATCAAAGGCCCCTAAAATGGTTGTCCTTTTAATATAATAATTGAAGGCTGAATAAACACTTAAAATTTGGAATTTTGTAAGGAATTTCAAGGTTTAATTTGCCAAACATTTTAGCTTGGTCGCATTATTTTGCATTTACCTATTTATACAGCCACTTTCTTAAATTAAGCAAATAGCTCTTTTCTTCACGGAGTTGAACTGAAGGACAGAATGTGAGCAGGTGTGGACGTAACCTCACACACAACCCACACACACTGTTGGGAACGGAACCAGAGAAAATCCTGTCTTTTCGGGTGCCTCCCAGCTAAATCAAATCGCGAACAGTTTAAAGCACTCTGCTCAAATGAAGCTGCTCATATGATGGCGAACATGAACCATCTGACCGGAAACCAAGACAGGATGCCTTATAAACATCGGTATTACAGCCACCCCTGCACCTCGCCTTTCCACAAGCACACTCCGGGGAATAAACACGTCCAAAGCTTGGGGAGAGAAACACATAACAGCCACAACTACCAAGTAAGAATTGTGTCTTAACCGGTCTGCCCTTCACTGCCTCTCCGCTCCGCTCCGTTCCCTCACATCTGCAGGAAGTGAAGATGCCTCCTGCCTGCCCTGGGGTCGCCAGCAGCCCCCTGCCCAAGACAAGGAAGCTCCCTTCCGCTTCTCATGGACTGGACACCAGGAAGGACCCTTTCCTCCCCTGAACTTGGTGTTAACTCCTGCAAGCCGCAAGCGGAGGCCCACTGCCCCTCCTCCAGCGACTGGGGCCACAGGCATCTGCTTCCAGCCAAGCGGGCTGTGTGTGGAGCCTGCCCTTCCAGCAGGACACACGTGTGTGGAAGGCAGCCTCATGGAACCAGAGCTACACACGTCTTAGTGAGTCCAACGCGGCCGTTTGATGTCCCTGGGGAGCCCGACTCCGACTCCATGAACCCTCCTGCCTGCTTCTTCCTTCCTGCGGGAACCAGAGGACAGGAAAGAGGCACAGCCTTCTGGTCCCCAAGGTGGGCAGCGATGGAGGAGCTCTAGGGGCATGCCACCCGCTTTCAGCAAACTCACCCCGATTTAGTAGGTCACCAGGTAACAGCCAACACCATCTGAAACCTACCATGACAAATGTGGGGGTGCATCTCCCCCTGCCGCCCTGTCTTGAGCTTCAGGACCACCCCTGGGAAGCCCTCTCGCCTCCTGGAGAGGCCTGTCCCTTTCTGGTCATGGAGCTTCCTGGGTCCCTGTGACTGTGCTCCTAGGATGTGCAGGCTGCACGCCCCTCTCCCATCCCAGCTCGACCTGGTGGGCTTGGAGACAGAAGGGTCTGGCGGGGTATCACCCTTCTAATTTTACTTAATGCTTCCTCTTAAAAACAGTGGGGAGGGTAGGCAGCCCCCATACCTCTTAACTGTCCCTCTCTGTCCCCCCACCCCTTAGGTAGAAGACCCCTGTATTTTAAAGAGCTGCACCCCCCATAACGCTGCTGTGAGATTTGGCCGAACCGAGCTGCGTTTGCTGCTGGCAGAGGGATGCGGGTCGTGGGTGCGAGGCGCGTGCGCGGTCTGCGCGCTGCGTCTCTGGACCAGACCGGTTTCTCCGCTGGGCAGCAGGGGAAGCTGGTCACGGGGAGCAGGGAGACAGTCAGGGCTCAGGGGTGCCTGCACGCTCCCACCGCTCCCACCGTCCCTAAGCGACCTTTATGCCTGCGGTGGCCAGGAAGTCAGCAATATTGATGAGGCGCGTCCTCCCATTCCACGGAGCCAGGACGCAGTCCGCTGTGCAAAACGGGCCATTAGTGGACACCGTCGCCTCTCCCCATTCACTGCGCCCGCGTAATGAATTCGTCCATTTAGAAACATTACAAGGAATATTGAAGATTGACTGCCAGAGGAAGTGACACTTGACCCCTGCATCCTGCGCCCCGGAGGAGACGGCCGCCCGATTTCAAAATAGCAGTCCCCCGGCGGCAGCGCCGCGAGGTGGTGACAGGCCGCCGCCCTCCCAGGCTCCTCCTGGTCCCCAGTCCGGGTCCCCCTCCTCAGCCCTCCGCCTTGCACGCCGCATTTCCCGCTCGACACCTCGCTGCGGTTTCAATCAAACTCACTGGGATGGCACCGAGCAGGCACCAGGGACAAGAAACACGGCGCGGGCGACAACGCGCGAACAAGCAGAGCCGCGCGCTTCAGCGCCCCCACCCCCACGCGCTCTGCTGGCGGGGACCCCTAAGGCTCGCAGGACCGCCCCCGGACGCGGGAGGGCCCCTCCGCCCCGCTTCCTCCCCCCTGACCCCCGTCTGGGCGGCTCCGGAACAAACCTGCCAGCCGCTTGGCCTTGGGCAGCCGGGGTCTGGGAAGGAGGGGCCCAGGACGGGGGAAAGGGACGTCTCCCCCTGAAGCGCCAAGCTCCCCAGTTCGCTCCTGTGGGGACCCGCACGAATAGCAGACCCAGAGGCAGAGAGGGCGGGGGGGAAAAGGGAGGAAGAGGCGACTGGAGCGAAGAAGCGCCTCTGCGTGCGTCCGGGCTGCGGCGCCCAGACACCTGCGCCCCGGGCGAGGCTCGGAAGACGCGGAGACCGCGGGGCGCTGAGTTGGGGCACCGCGGACATTCAAACCGTAATCGGGGTGCCAAACTGGCGTTCTTAACTTCGAAGTTGGTGGGGGGGGTGCGGCTGGGGCCTGCGGAGCCCCGGACGCGGGTCAGTTGGCTCTGGTCTTCCGCAGGCAGCGAGACCCGCCAAAGGCCACGGGCCTGGAAGTCCGCGCCTTTTGTTCTGGACGGTGGCTGTAACTTAACATCCAATGCCTGTTAGAATTACTGCTGCCGCGACACGAGTTTCCCCTCGTTTTGCCACCAAGTAACAGGATTAGCCAACAAGAGCGAGATTTCAAATTAACCATAAAAATTACAAATTGCAATTCATTTAGCTGCCCATTTGCTACATTAAAAAACAAATAAATGAGTGTGTGTTTGGAGGGTCGGAACGCCGACGAGGACTCTCGGCAGTGGAACCCAGGCCTGGGGAGGCCACACAGGCCATTCAGGCTGGAGAACTCACTCGGGGACCCAGGACAAGGAAGGAGGCGACAGTTAGGCCATTTTTAGCATCTGGATTCTCCCCATCGCGAGGGTCCATGTGGGGAGGCTGGGGCTGGAGGAGCAGACTAGGGGACAGGGCTGGGCCCAAACCAGGCTCTTCAGAAGGCAAGTCGGGGGAAACCAGCAAACCTGAGCTAAAATTCGGGGGGGGGGGGCGATTCGTGCGCTGTGTGAGATGCTGACGAATTTCTTATCGCATCTGGAAGGGGACTTGCCCTAGCCACACTGTTAATTCCAGTCCGTTGGCATGGTCACCGGGCCTTTTTTAGGGAGCAGCTGACCTGGCTTTGCCAGGAGCCCACCCAGGTGGCCTTTAAACCCCAGTTTCAGCGTTCCTATTAGTGAAGCTTTTCGAGTTGCAGACGTCCAAAATCCTCGAGTTTTGTCTGAACAGTAGACTCAGCGGGAGGCCTGGTGTACTGGGGCGCCCTGAGTGGGGGTGGGCGCGAGCACAGAGGGATCCCTGCTTTGCCCCAGGAGGAGCCCGGGTCAGGACTCTACATCCCCGCTTACCCCGTCCCCCCCATACACTGGGCCCAGCATCGGTCAGAGGGAAGCGGCGACCACGCTTCGCTCCCACCAGAGTGGTTTCTTCTTTTGTTTGTTTAGCTCGGAGATTTTGTTGCTAAACCGGATGGTCTTCTTCTCCTTCCCCTTGATCTCGGCCGCGGGGCCCAGGTCCCTTCCATGGAGGCGGCGTTGCCCCACCGCGAGCGATCGGCAGAGGGCGCGCTGGGACGCGCTCACTGCGCCAGCGTCCAGCCCCGCCCTCCCCGCGGGCTGCGCGAGGTGGGGGAGCTTTGAGATTTCCAGGGAGAAGGGACCCCGCAAGTCACTCTGCGCCCATCCCGCGCGCGCCCCGAGCGTCCCCGTGCGGTGGAAGGGCCTGGGAGCCGAGGGCGGCAGGACCCCGGCTGGTGACTCACGCCGCGTGGCCCTGCTCCAGTGCCCCAGCTGTCCCAAGATCGGAAGAGCGAGCGCTAGGTTCCCCCCGTCGCCTGGAAGACGCGCATAATTTTTTGTCACTCTCTCGCCCAAGCCTTAACTGTAGGCCAAGTCTAAAGGCGGACGTGCCTTCTCCCTAGAATGTTCTCGAATTAATCCGGAACTGGCGGTCTGATTCAGCCCTGGTCCAGGCCTCCACAGGTAACGCCGAAGTAAGAAAGGCGGGCGGGGGAGGGAGACGAAAGTCAAGTCGGCCCCGTGGGGGTGCCGAGGAGACGGCTTGGTGGTGGCGCTGTCCTAGCCACGCTGGCCTTTCTCGCCCTCCCGAACCCGCTCAAGAGCTGGCTGGGTGGGGCCCACAGAGAGGCACTTTCAGCTTGGGGAGGCCAGAACGAAGGGGCGCAGACTTTTCCAGAAGCTCTGCGGAGACGTGGGGGCGGTTGGCATCGCGGTGACGAGGCCTTAGTGCCTTTGATGGCTCCCAGGAAAGGGAGGGCTGGGCGCCCAGGGTGCGAGCCCCCCCACACACACACACTCGGCGAAGCAATAGCCGCAGGTCCCCAGCTGTCCCCACATGGCTGACCCTCAGGCCCCAGGGGAGAGGAGCGCGCCCAGCCGAAGCCCCGCAGCGCCCCCTGCGGTCGCCCTGGGAAAGGCAGCGTGGCCGCGGATGTGGCCACGAAACTTTGCGGTTCCCTGGCCTTGCGTCCTCTGCTCGCGGCTGGAAGACACAAAGGGGGGTCGGTTCCTGAACGCTCTGCCAGCGACTGCCAGTCCGAGGATGTTGCTTTTTCTGCCCCGTGCAGGGAGCCGGAGCCGCCTTTGTTTGCGAACAAAGGCGAGGACGCTCGCCAGCGGGTCTCAGCTCAGATAGGTGCCCCCCCCCCCCGCCCTCCGCGGCCCTGGCGGGTCTCAGGACTGCTGGGCTGAACCCTCGTGGCTGAGTTCAGCGCACCTCCTCGAGATTGGGATCCTGACCAGGTTCTTTTGAGGCCCAGGCTTTACGAAAATATCCTGCCCTGCACAATGGGGCCTTCGGCAGAGGGTGGAGGGCTGGGAATAGTTCCTGTGGCCACAGGAGTCTGTCGCCTCCTAGCCACCAGGCGGAGCGGGACAGCGGTACCCCAGCAGGGTGGGGCCAAGGAACCGCCAGGCTCTTTATGATGATGACCAGCGTTCTTCAGGTGCTCCTTCAGCCCAGGTGGCTTTTCAGCGCTGGGCGAGCATTACTTCGCTTACTCCCCGCGGCCGCTCTGTGGGGTCCGACCATTCAGAGGCAACCGGGGCTCAGAGAGGTTAGAGACCTTTTCCACGGAGGCACCACCAGTAAGTGGCCAGGTGGTGACCAAGATCTGCTCTAGAACTGCCACGCTCTGCTGCTCACGTTTGCCCCGTGGGGCTGGCCGTGCACCCACCCCGCAGACTCCCGCAGGGGGCCTGCTCTGAGCCCAGGGAACTGGCCCGGGACACGGAGGTGGCCGGCGGCCCTGCCTACTTCATCATGGAGCGAAGCCAGATGACAGTGGATGGGAGAATACTCTGAAACATGTGCATAGGAGGTTTGCTCCCGGGGCGACCGGACCAGACGTGTCTTGCTTCCCCCCGCCCCGGCCGCCGAGCCCGGAGGTCCATGGCGTGTCGGAGTCGTCCCTGCGGCCGTGCCTGTGGCCCCTTTGAGCTACGGGGCCGCCGCCAGGCAGCGCGTCACACTTTGATGAGTTTTGAACCGTCGAAGTGGTGAGAGACCGTCTGGGAGCCCCGCGGGCCGTCACCGAGTCAGGGAACAGAGGGGGCGCGTGGGGTGGCGACCCCCCTACGGCAGAGGCGGCGCTGAATCGCAGGGATTTCTGGGCATCCGCAGTCATCCGAGTTTATTGGCCCCTGCGACGGGCCACCTATGGTGTTGGGAGCCCCGGGGGTGCCCAGGTGCTGGCCCTGCAGCCCCCCAAGCCTGGCCTTTACTCGGAGAAGCTGCGCGCGCAGCCTCTTGGTCACAGCTGAAATGAATGGAGCGCCAACAGGCCCATCTAGAACCTTCCGCCCTGCACCGGAACCCTCGCTTGCATCTCATTACCCCCGCTGACCGGCAGCTCCGCCACGCCTGGCCCGTGGGGGAAGCTGGGGGCCGGTGGGGCTGCGCCTCTCAGGCTGCAGCGTCTCCCCTCTGAGCGGATGAAAGTGACAGGGGCGGTCGCTGTGGGACACGTATGAATGTACGCGCACGGGACCATCCCTTTCTGGAATATTCCCCAGAAGACTGACCCTTTCCAGACTTCGGGAGTCTGAGTGCAGCCTCTGTGCAGGCGCATCCCCCTCCGCCACCCGCTCCTCCGGAGTCCTGACCCCCGGGACCCCACCCACTGCCTGGGAAAAGCTCTCCGCTTAGGCAGGCGGAGGGCGAGTCACCCACAGGTATGAAAAGCCTCTGGGGCAGGTGCAGTGGGGACGTCAGTGACAGAGCGGGGAGGGGGGCTTGGGGGGATGAGGTGAGGGGCAGCGGGCTCCCAGGTCCTTGCTTCCGGCCATGAACCGGTTGACTTTACAGACTGGAGCGACTGGGGGCTCAACTCCTGGGCTGGCGGGCCAAGGGCCTGGGAGCCCGTAGCCCTGTCAGCTGGCGACAGCCGGAACTCACGCTGGGACGTGTTCCATTGCTCAGGCGGCCAGCTCGCCACTCTGCGGGTGCAGCACCGGGCTGGCCAGAGGTGGCTGGGAGGTGGGTCCTGGTCCATCCTTCCTGTTTTGCAGAGAAGCACCAGGTCACACCACCTAGGGAGTGGCAGAGCCTTGATTGGTCATCTGACCGTCTGGCCTTGCACAGCCACCTGTCACAAAAGGGTGCCAGTTCTGAGGACAGCCCCACCCTCCACCGTGGAAAGATGAAGAGGCACAAGAGAAGGGGCCAAAGGAAGGCCCAGCCACCCACTGGTGGCTGGGACCCGGCCCTAATCCTCCCGGTCAGTCCCTGGGGGTGGACTTGGTGAAGGACACCTGGAGTCTTTCCAGATGAAAGGGAGCCGCTGGCTGGAGAGATTCCAGATGCTGACCCCAGCCCAGGCTCCCCGTCCTCAGCTTTGATCTGAGTCTTAATCCCCGCTGGTGACCTGGCCACCCTCCATCTGTTTCTCTCTGCCTTCTGGGCGGCCCTGCCAGCCCCTTTGGGATTCCTTGGTCTAAACACCTGTTCCCAACAGTGACCCGTGTTGCCGAGGCCTCCCGGCTTCTCACAGGCAGGCTCGGACACAGCTGGAATGAGCCCAGCACCGCCCCCCTCCCCCCCGCCGAGCAAACGTCCCCTGACCCAGCGAGAGAAAGTCAGGTACACTTACTACACTGCGCTGAAAAATCAGGAGGTGTGTTCAGTAACACATTAGACAATCTCCTCCAAAGGAAACGAAAACTCATGGGTGTCTCCCCAGCCTTCCTGTTTCTGGGGTCACCTTCGCCCAGCCACCAATGACCTTCCCTGAAATGAAAAACCCCTTTCCGCATGGACTTCATCTAGAGTTGCAAAATTAAAGTTTAAATTAAAAGGGCCGAGCTCTTGCTGTGAGGGGGAAGTCACCTGCAGGGCTGGGGTCTGGGGAGGGGTGGCCTTTGAAGGTCGGGAGCCTGGCATTGTGTCACCTTGCGGGTGGCAAATGGATTTTCATTCAGCGAGCAGAACGTGGGGACAGAGCCTGGGGTCTGGTCTGCTGTGTGATGTGTGAACAGGTTTCCTAGGTCGTGATGTCCACCTGCGGCAGCTGGTGAGCTTCCGGCGGCCTGAGCGCGGGTGGCCCCCACCCCTCCCGTCCCTCTCCTGCGGGGGCGGTCCCACACAGAAGGCTCTGCTGTAGGAACTCGCTAACTGCATCCTCCGCTCCACACCCCATGGGGCTGTCTGGATCGAAACATGTCTGTGCGTGCAGAGTGCTTCTTGAGGTCCCCAGAGCTGTCCCCTAGGGTCTCCGTGGCCCCGGGGGGCTGTGCGCCCAGCAGGCCTCTACACTTGGCCTCCCGGGGGGCTGTGTCTCCCAAAGGCAGGACCGCCTCCAGCCCAGTGCTGTCACCGCAATCTTTGTGACACTCACGTGTCCCACCTGCCCGCCCGAGGAACGGGGAGTGTCAGGCCACAGGGAACGAGGGTGTGCGGTGCTGAAAGCTCCCTCTGTCTCTACCCCCGGCCCCAGCCCCCACTAAAGACGTCATCAGGCCCGTGGGAGTCCCCGAGAGGGTCTGGTCGGGTGTGCTGTGGCAGAGCACACGGGAGATGAGAACCAGGCTGCAGAAGACGCCGGCTCTTCCGCCCGCAGGGCCCCGGGCGGGGGGTGTTGCTGCCTGCCTCACAGGGCCAGCAGACGCACGGGAAGCCAGGGTGCACACGGGCCGAGTGAGCGGAGCACTGAGGGGTTTGCTGGGCCAGCAGTCTAGGACCCGCTCGCCTGGATGCCCCCAGGGGCTCCACGCCATAGGGGTGGTCCCGGCTGCCTGGGCCCGGGGTGGCTCCTGGGCTGGAGGCAGAGTAGGCTCTGGAGGGGCTAATCTGCAGACCAGGGGCCCTTCCGCGTCCCTGACCGTTGGCTGCCCTGGGGAAGGGCAGCCGTCCCCAGCCAGAAAGGGTTCAACATGGCAACAGCAGAGAGTCTGAACCCTGAGCGCTCATGGTGCCCGAGCTCTGTGGCCGCTCGCGCCAGGACCTGTGCCGCACCGGGCCTGCAAGGTGGCACCCAGGGTCACCCCCTGGGTCACAGCATCGCAGGCTGTGGGCGTGCAGAGCTCTGCCCCCCCGCGGGGGGAGTGCCAGGCCTAACGCTGGCTCCAAGGGGATGCAAGGTCAGAGTGAGGGGGAGGAGGAGGCCGGGCGGTGACACGCGCTGGTGGCTCTGCTGTGTTTGTGCAGCTCTGCCCGCAGACCAGCCTCGCGGCCTCCCCGGGAGCGCTCCGTGCCCACGGCCCAGAGACCACGGGGGTCCTGGTGGGTCACCCTGGAGCTCGAGGACGTGACACTGATAGCCATCTGCCGCTGCCGGCTGCTTGCCCCCCTCCCCGCGTTCCGCGGGCGTTTGCTTTGAGCAGGGGAGAGCCGGGCCCGTGACCTTGAAAGGGGGCGCAGAACTTCGTAATGTGCCAGGCTCCCTTCTGGGGGGCAGGCAGGGTCTGGCTGCACATCTGTCTTGAAACACGGGGAGGAAAGGTGTTGCTGTCTGCACTGACAGCAAAGCCGAGAGAGGAGGACGGTGCTCGCCGCATCTCCAGCCCTGGTCCCTCCACGGCCAGACTGCGTGGGCTTCAGGAGCGACCGGAGGCCAAGGGCTGGGGCGGAGAAGGGAGGTGCGTCGGTTTAGAGGAGCAGAGGCGTGCAGGGCGCCCCACCAGCCCCAGCCTCCTCCTCCTCCCCCTCGCTCCCTGTCCCTTCCCCCTCCCTCCGTCCTTCCGCCCTCCGATGGCAGGGGCTGTGGCCGAGATAAGTGCCAGAGTGCGGCACTTCTTTGTCTTGTGTGCATCTCGGGGTCTGCGGCACCTTTGTGAGAATGATTGGCACTGTCACTCAGAGCCCGATGACCCGGAAGCGAGGCAGGTCTTGTGAGGACCAGGGAACTTCCGGCTTGTCCCAACCTCGGTGTGGCTGTTTCCCAGAGGCGTTCCTGGAATGCGCAGTCTCTCCAGCTGTCAATACTCGCAGTGCAGAGAGGAAGGGCGGGGTCTCCGGCCGAAGTGGGCGGGGTCTCCGGCCGAAGTGGGCGGGTCTCCGGCAGACGTGGGCGGGGCGACCAGCATCTGCAGCTCCTCCTGCGGTTGAGATGCTCATAATGTAGGCATAGTAAAGGCTCTGAGAAATTCTGAAGTGGATAAGCCTGTGTGGCCTTATGGAAACTGGAATATCGTTCCCGGGTGGCGTCTGCTGCCCGCTCGGCGGCTGGCGCTCGAGTGCTCTTTGGGAGAATCTTGTCTAGGACATGGCGGGGAAGTGGTCTGGGAGCCAATCAACAGCGCATGTGGGCTTCGTTTTTGTGACCTAATAACCAGGAAGTCTCCCCCAGGGGAAAATGATGGAGTAGAGAGAGGTTGTCTTCGATGCCTATGGCCTTTGCTTTTCGTCCACGTCTTCCCTGTCAGCCTTCCCTCTCCTCAATCTGCTCAGATGTCTGGTGTTCTGATTCTGCTCATCTTTCCTTTCTGCGAACTTATCTTTCATGACTAGGATGGGAAGCTTGTTTATACTAATGTGTAAATGACTCGTCAGCAGGTCTCACCTAAATCTGGTGTGGGCAGGAAGCTTCAGGCACACCACCCACATGTCCGCCTTTCAGGAGAGGCCCGCCCCGCTATTGCTATAGTCAAAGCTGTGCTCTCCAATTACAGAATTTCAAAGACTAGAAAGTTGGTTAGAGGTGTTATTGATTTACAGAAGCATTGATTCGCTCAACAAGTATTATTAAAGCACCTGCTATGAGGTGAGCAGGTCCTGTTCTAGGTGATGAACATACATTGGTGAGCAAGACAGACAAGACCCCTGAGGTTAGTTTCCAGTGGGGCAGAGAGTAAAACGGAGATAAAGAGTCGAAATACATTTAATCTTGACAAAGTTGCTTCAGGCTCAGCAGGAAATGAATGTTAAGAAGAGGTGGGCGCTGAGTGAAGAAAGCTGGGGGCAGAGGAACTCAGAGAGGCCGAGGTGCGGGGTGGGCAGACGTCCACCCGCAAAGGGCCAGGCAGCGGCGGCTGCCCCTGGCTGTGGGGGCCACAGCTGCTCTGCCTGCGTATCGGCCTTCACGTGTTGACACTCTTTAGAGATGGAAGAACTGCAGTCGCTCCCCTGGGTCACCCCGGATCCTGCCTTGACGACAGAGGTTGGCCCACTGGAGGGCAGTGTATGTAGAGAGAGTTTCTGGTCTCCTTCGAAACAAAATAATTGAAATGAAAAATTTCAAAAGATGGGGGAAAGTCTAGGGGACGGAAGAGGGAGGTTCCCGATGGTGGTCGTGATGGCGAAGGGCGTGTGGCCACCAGGCCAGTCTCAGGCACCCGGGTGTTCGTTCAGACACCGGTGGGAGTCGCCGTGAAGGCGTTCTGCGGGTTCTGCTTTGAGGGGAGCAGATTGCCCTCCATGATGCGGGTGGGCCTTGTCCTATCAGCCGAAGGTCTGAGGAGCAAAGATGTTTGTGCAGGACGGGGCAGGGGGGAGAAGGAACGATAGTGTCAGGACAAGTGGGCAGATGGGTGTCTCAGTGTCCCCGTATTGCTAGTGCCCACCTATGCTGTCGTGCCTTTGTAGCCGTGGTCAAGGGGTGTCAGAGGTGCTGCCTTCCCAGAGGGAGAGAGGAAGCTGGGGGAGGTGCTGGGTCCTGGCATGGGCACCGACCGGGAGAACATGATCCTTCGCCATTCTGGCCTTTCCGGGCTGCCCTCAGTGGCCCGGGGGCAGCAGGGGTGTAAGAGGTGGCATCCGAGGGCATGAAGTAGGAGCATGTGCTTCGACCATGACTTCCTGTGTCCAAAGAGAGACCCAAAATTCGGCGTCCCTCCATTTCGTGGGAATACAAAAAGTCAGACCTCGTTATGACCCACGCCGCCTTGCTAGTCAGTCAGCCAGCTGGTGTCAGTTTTTGTGGACGGAGCTGGGGCTGGCGCCTGGGCCGGGTGGTCCGGGCGGAGAGGGCAGGAGGAACCGGCCGCAGGCAAGACACTTGTGGCTGGTTCCCCTCTGCTGTGCTGCAGTGAACGCCTCGTGAAATTATCACAGGGAGGGAATGAGTTTTAAAGATTTATGCTTCCACATGTTCTTCTCTTCATCACACAGTTCTTTAAAAATATCATCCCCAAAAGGAATCTTAAATATTTAACGGGGTCATTCTTGATTAAAATCTACTGAAGGCGGGTGGGGTGCCTTCTCACCTAAGGTACATGCCATGTGACCCAAGGTGGGGAGATTTTAGGGGGTGCTGAGTGCTCCCACGGGGAGGGGGGGGCCTTGCCTGTTCATCTCTCTGAGAGTCCCACCCTCACTTCCAATCCAGGTGACCTATGTCATGTCCCTTCCCTTGGGAGGTCTATGTCCAACTCCAAGGATGAGGATCCCGCTTCTTGGGGACGCAGTTCCTCCCCACCACCGCCCCGTTTTCCTGTGAGTGGCTGACAAGATCACATTTACCCAACAGTTTGGTCAGGATGATGGGTGCAGCCCGTTGTCCCCCGGTTCCAATGTGTCCAGCCTCTCAGTAGGCCCAGGGCCTGGCCAGCCAAGCAGGAACATGGCGGGGGGTCCCCGGGGGCCGTCTCCAAGGATGAGAGCTCGAGTGTACAGCTGACATGTTCTGAGCACCTCTGGGCAAGATCGTATTTGCTTTGGGGAAAAAAAAGAATCACGTTTGTAGCAGCATCTTTTGGAGACAGAATCTGCACCTGAGTCTAAATAAAGCTCCGTGTAAGTAACATCCCGTGAGGTCCCGCCCAGTGGGCGAATCGCACTGACGTTCTGGTGGCGGAGTGTTTCTGCTGTTTCATCGCTTTTAAATCCTTAGAAGCGTCGAGGTGACCGGTGCTGCAAACGGTCTGAGCCAGTCCCCCCCGCCCAGGCCCGGGGAGCCCCGCGGCCTCAGAAACAGAGTAGAGACGAGTAAACGATACTATCGCACCTGCTCAGGTCTCTGACTTAGACCCTCTTAATGGAAAAACGACGGGTGGCTTTGCCTGGCTGACACGCTTCGGAAGCCTCGTGGTCACAGCCGTCACAGCCATTCAGGTTAAAAAGGAGAAGCCCTGCCCCTCCCCAGCTGTGGCGGGCCTACCGCGTCTCTGCCTGCCGCCCCACCCCCCTCAGGCGGTGGAGCCCCCCCTTTAAAGGGCTCCCTCTGTGGTTCATGGCGGTGATCCCGCTGCTCACGGGGGGTCTGGCCTGCATGGTCGGCTCAACCCCCCATGTCTATGTTCCTGCCGAGAGCAGAGGGCAGAGTCACAGGCCGCCGCCACCCCCTTATAAGTAGGCGTGCCATCCTGCCGGCCCACAGTGTCTCAGGTGCAGTGTGGGTGTTCTAGAATGTTCTGAGAGGACATTCTAGTGGCAAGGCGCAGTCTCCGCCACGGGCCACGGAACCCCCAGGCCCTTCTGGCGGGCCGGAGCGGTGTGGCCGCCTCCCGTCATCGCTGCATGCGGGAAGAACATCCACCTTTTCTCCGCGTTTCCCTCGCTGACTGCTTTCCAGCTGTGGGCCCCCAGGAATGGGGTCGGGGGAAGGCGCATTTTTCTCTATTAATGTGCCTGCTACCAAAGGGATCCATGTAAAATTCATTCGGCAGAGGCGGCAGCATCTGTCAGCCACTCTACCTGGCCCCCGCGGGCAGACCCCCACCTTGCTGGCTTCAGGTGACTGCACAGGGGTGTCTTTGTCTGCCAGGTTTTGACAGCAGGCAGGAGCAGCTGGGGGGGGCGTGTCAAGGAGGCCCATTTCCTCAGCAGGTCAGGCAGATGAATTCGGCAGCTGGAGGCACCTGCCGGCAGGTGTGCACACCTGCCCCCGCCCACACCTGAGCCCTGACAGTGCCCACCACACCGATCCCTACACTTAAGCAAGGACCTGCTCCCTCCTGTGACACCGAGGCCCGAGCATGCTCTCTCCCAGGTCCTGGAGACCCTGGAGACCCACCGAAGGGAGAGGCAGCTGATTGTGACCGGGCGTGAGCGTCTGGGGACCAAAACCAATGGGTGCACAGTGAGCCCAGATGGGGTCTGGGTGGACTTCGGGGCTGTTTCCACCGCATTATTAATTTGAGCTTCTGGTGGTTGGCGCTTTGGCCACTGACGTGCCATCCCTTTCTCTAACACTCATTCTCAGCAATCCGGACAACAAGCCCCAAATCCCAGCCCCCCTAATCCTGGTGAATACGTGCAAAAGCTCTGCCCTGTTTCTATGCAGTTTAGGAAAGAGAACAGATTACACACAGCAGTTTCCAGCCTCCCAACGCCCACTGAGATCGGCCTCTTAAAAACTGTCTGTGCACCCCGATTTATCCTATGGAGGGAGTGTCCTGGTGTGTGTGTGTTGGGGTGGGGTGGGGAACGCAGGTGGGGCCGTGGCCACCAGGGGGCGCGGGCACCGTTCAGTGAAAATTGCAAAGCACCTTGTGGAGACAGGAACGCGTCTGCAGGTGTCGGGGTGGCTCAGGGCTGCTGCTCCTCGATTGGGGGGTGGAGGGGCAGAAGAGACGGAGGGAGGTTCCCGGTGCTCACGGAGAAAGGAGGGACCTGATCATAAGGTCCTAACGGGGCAGGGAGGTCATGGGGGACGGTTGCGCCCAGGCACGTAGCTTTCGTGAAAGGCTTGTTTTTGCCGTGAGCCAGCCCGTCACCTTCTGTGCAGCTGTGGACACAGCTTTGGAAGAGCTGTAGCCGCCCTCGAGAGGACATGCGATCCTGTTAACCATCCCGTAACCCGTCCATCCCCCTGGCTTCCCCACCTCCTCGGCACCATCCTCAGTTCCCTCCACTGCAAAGCACAGAAGAAACTGTGACCCGCTTTCTCGGGAGCGTGTGAGATGTCGCTGCCCATCAACTGTTGTCACTTCGGCTGGGATAAACTCTCGTAAAAACGCGCAACAGGTTTGGCTGTGTCCCACGCGGACCTCCACATCCCGGCCGTCTACCGTCCCCTCTGACAAGGACACCAGCCCCCTGAATCGGGGCCACGCTCCGTGAGCACCAGGAATCTCCCTCATCTTAGCTTGGTTAAACCTGCAAAGACTCGAGTTCTAGGTGAGGTTCATTTGGAGGTGTTGGGGTGAGGCCATCCATGTGCCTTCTGGGGGGGCACAATTCAGCCCATGACACTGAGGGTGCAGACAGTGATCCCCGAGGAATGGCTCCCCACGGGAGGAGCCTCGGGGCCAAAACCAAGAGGCAGCACTCCTTAGAGATGAGAAGCTTCCTCTTCCCTGTTTGCCAACAGCCAGGGCCTCAGCGGTGGTCACGGGGAGCCTGTCACTGAGCACCAGGTGCCAAGTTCAGGGGCTAGATTTCAAATGACCCGGCTCCTTCACGTTGAAAATTGGTTTTATGATGCTTGGCACCTGCATGTTTGACTTCCTCCTCCCTTCCTCCCTCCCTCCCTCCCTTTTTTCCTTCCTTCCTTATACCTATCATGGAGAAGGTTTGGGGCTACTAAGATAAAACAGAAACGCTGTGCCTGCTCCCCACTCCCCGCTCCCCCACTGGGCCCTGGAATCTGCTTGGCTCCCGGTGACATGGGCGTTTTGGGCATGCGCGGTGAGTTCAGCAACACGCTTCCTAATGTTCTCAGGTGACCGGCCGCGAACGCCCCACGGGGCTTCTGCGTGAGCTGCTTCTCAAAGGACGTGACGTTCGCTTCGCCGTCTGGACAGCGCGCTTTGGCGCAGGCTCCCCGCACTTCGGATGTGCGAAATGCTGCCGTGAACTTTTCAATGACTTGCTGGTGCGCTGACCTTTCCCCAGAGGCTTCCGTGGCTTGCGGGAGACGTGCGCGGTATCGCGTGAGGGTGCGGGAGAAGGGTGCGCAGGGCTGGCATTGCTGAGTTAGTGGCCAGGGCGCCCCAGGGCCAGCATAGGCCAGCACCAGGGCGGTGGGGCAGAAGGGGGAGGGGGCCTTCCCCGCCTCCCCCCCCAGTCCCATCCCCCCAGGGCCTAGGAACCCTCCCAAGTGTGACTGACTCGCTTGCTGGGCAACACCGTCGTCACCCAGGATGGCACTGGTGACTCGATCGCACCTGCTCCGAGCCTCTGGACCAGGCTTCCTCAGGCAGGATGGCAGGTGAGGTCGGAACAGCCCAACAGACGCCTGGCCGCGCTCACCGCGTGACCGAGCCTTCTCGTGTGAGGAGGGACGAGGGAGGGACGAGGGAGGGACTCGTGTGAATTGCATGCCCTGCCTTTCATGATATGGGACCGTTCGATTACTGGCTCATGGACCAGAAGAATCCCAGGAGGACGGTCCGCCCTCAGCCTTATTCTGCCACGTGCTGGGGCGGCTCGCGGCCTCCAAGGGCAGCAGGGCTGGCCGCTGTGTGCCATGACCGCAGGATGGGGCCACAGCTCCACGCGGGCCAGCCCCTCCCTCTGCTGCCCACAGCCCAGTGCCTGCAGGAGGGGGCCCATCCTGGCCACCCACGTCCGGCACCACCCCCTGGGAGAGGCTGGAGCCTGCCGCAGGGCCCTGGGTCCCTGGGCTGGTCTGGGCCAGGTCACATGACGAAACCCCTACTCCTCAGAGCAACGGTGTGCCAAGTTGCACCCCTTCTCCCCTCGTTCCCTCCTGCATACATGCTTGTCCCAGCTCGGCACTGGGCCCCCTGGGGTGGGAGCCTCCGAGGCCAATTCTGTATCCTTGAGCTGGCCACCCAGCGCCGGGACAGGCCTCTGGCAGAGTGGACACACAGACCTGTGCACTGACCAGACACAGAAGGTGACCAGCCGCAGGGTAGACACTCGGCAGCACCCACCCCTTCCTGGGTGCTCTCTGCTGGGAGCCCACGGGGCCAGGGAGAAGGGGCCCGCCCCTGACAGGACAGCACTCATGGGAGGGGCAGGCAGGTTACATGTAGACGACACACTGACGTGGCCTTGCCCTGGGGACAGGGACTCCTGTCTTAAGGGCTGCAATTTCCATTCCAAATTCTAACCCAACCCCCGCCCGCCCTTCAGAGAAAAACCCGTGAATACAACGGTTGGTTTTGAACCTTTAATAGAAATTAAAAAAAATGAATTCAAAAAGAACACAACGCTGCAAACGCAGTGTGAAGGTCAACCCCGCCGCCGTCCGGAGAGCGTGGGTCCGTGAGTGCGACCTGACGCTCCCACAAACTCAGGCCACTTTGGTTCACGTATCTGCTGTAAAGTGTTGGCAAAAAGTCTTCAGATTCACAGTTTTTGGCTATGTTATTTCTAACAGATCCAGATTGATTCCAGTTTAAGGAAAAAAAATACTTACTGTTTGTGCATGATCAAGTATGCCTTAAAGATTCGGGGACTGCTTTAGGCTAATGACTTCGGGTTTTTCATGAAATGCTGACATCGTCACTGAAAACTCTTTTCACAGAGCTAATCATATTTTCGTTTTCAAAGAGGGTGCGAGGGATCGTCGCACAGTTCAGAAGGATCCCATCTTCCTTTAAACAAAATTCCTCTACAACAAACGAGCTGTAGTAACGTAAAATGAGATTCCCCTCAAAACAGACCCACCGCGACGGGGAACGTCACGTGAGAAGCCAGGTGTGTTGGCCGCGGTGGCCACCAGGCCCGTCCCCGTCCGGGTCTGCTGGCCACCCATTCCTCTCCTGAGGAGTCTTTTATCAAGCCACTTTTGCAGAATTTAAAACAAAGCCAAAACATTTCCATTTCAAGATACAAAATACAAAAAAAAAAAAAAAGTTTGCAAGTAAAATGATAAGTTTACGAAAACCCACGGAAGTGGCGTATTTCTAAGGACTGGGGCTCAGGAGGGCACGACAGCAGAGCGACTTCACAACCGAAAGGTCACTGCCGAGTCGCGCCTCCGTGCAGCACTGAAATGGAGAACCCTCTTCAACGTCTCGTGTTAAAAAAAATAAATATTTAAGAGAAGACAAGGCTCAGGTTGGTTTCCGTGTACATTGCACTTGCAGTTAGCGGCCTGACGCTTGCAGACTGGGTCTGGCGTGGTCTGTGCCGGCCAGCGGACGCGCGCGCTCCCCGGGACCTCCGCACGTCCTGAAACGCCGAACGTCTAGCGCGGCGACGTGCGCGCGCTTTTTTTTTTTTTTTTACAGGGCAATCACAGATTGCAAATTCCATAGGGCCGTGGAAGGGAAAAGTCATCTCTATCCTGGAGTTCCAAAGAAACCACTTTTGGCTCACGAAGACTGAAATGCGTGGCAGGCCGGTGTTCGCGCTGCACGCTGTGGGTTGGGGGCGGGGGCGTCATAAACGCCGAGGTGCAGGGCCCAGCACGTCTCGGCGTGGCCCTGGCTCGTCGCTGCCCTCCGCTCCCAGCACGTGTGGGCAGGCACGTGAGCGCGGGAACTCGGGCTGTGCCCCGCGGTGTCCGAGCTGCCGTCTCCTGTCCTACACACCCTACCTCAAACCCTGTGGGATAAACCTTCCCGCGTCACCGCCCTGCACCCTTGCGAGCACCGGGCGCCGGCACGAGACAGGGCTGGGGACTTGGGTTCGAGCGAGGCTCTGAAATGCAGCGACCTGTGTTTTACAAACGACATCGAATCCTCAGAGTGGCCGCTGGCCCCGCCCAGGACCCAGGTCTGCAAGGCAGGTACCCGAGAGCGAGAAGGTGACCTTCAGGTATGCGGTGACCCCTCCCCCTTGGCTATTCTAAAACAGGTGGATTTCCCCCAGGAGTCAGTTGTACAGTCAGCCCAATCTAAGCAGATTATTGAGGAAAAAGATAATCTCTGTCGCGATTCGAAGTGTGGGTTTTCTTCCCGCATCTCGCTGGTCTTCGCAATCAGCAGGGTGAAGACTCAGTCGCTGTGCGGCTTTTCAGGGACACCCTGCGAGTAAAACGAGGAAAAAAACCGAGAGAAAATGAGCACAGAACATGTACACATTTTAATTAGCAATTAAGCAGACCCTGAAAGGCGAAAGATCAAAAATTCCTCTGACTGGGGTGAGGTGATGGAGTAAAGGAGAGTGGAGGACGCCCGTGAAGGACGGCCCACGGCGACCCCCCGCATCCCCCCCATCCCCCGCCTGAGCGGGCAGCTGCGGTTCACACGCCCTCTCCACGAGGCCCCCTCAGTCTCCCTCACAGAACCCGGCGGCGAGGCCTGTGGCTGTTAGTTTTCCAGACCGGTACAGGAGGGACGCTTCGTTGAGGAAGGAGCAGGTGCCATGACCAAATGCCTTTCCTGAGGTGACAAGGCCACGAGTGGGCGGCAGAGGGCCTGTCCTGACGCCCCGCCCAGGTGCCAGGTGGCGCCCCGGCGTTCAGAGCTCTTACCTGCCTGCCGGGACCTTCTCCTCTGAGCGGCTGAGGAGCCTGGGAGGCGAGTGGTCGCCTGGGAGTTCTGGTTACTAATTTCTACGCTGGGGACACAGGGACTTTCAGGAACTCATCGACTGAAGAAAGCACAACAAACTGCCACGTACGAGCAAGAGGACGGTCCTAAGCGAGCTCACAGCCGAGGGGACCGAGGGTCCCGCCACACACCCTGGACCCGCTGACACGCGGAGAGACAGGAACGCGGGCAACCGCGTCCCCGGGAGGCCACGCGGGGGGTCCTGGTGTCAGAGCACACGCGGCAGACGTGAGAGCCGGGGCTGCCGGGGAGCAGTGCAGGGCACACCCGCGGGCGCCCCGTTCAGACGACGGACGCCCGCTGAGAGACGGCGACAGGCAGCAGGGCACCGCCACGCAGGGCAGGGGCGACGCCCCCACACCCCTGGGCCAAGGCGCTCGCCGCCCACCCCTAAACGGGCTGAGAACCGCCGCTGCTCCCGCCTGCGGCGTCAGGAGGACGGACCCTGCTAGCGGGCGTGTCCAGCGCCGTCCCGCGTGCACAGCAAGGCTGCGGACTGCCAGCCCTCGGTCACGGCGCTGTGACTACGGCCACCAGCGGCCAAGCGGGGTTAGTCACACAGGAAAAGCAAACACGCGCTCGCTGCCAGGGACATGCTGTGACAGGTGTCCTGGGCCTTGAGTCAGCGCCGGCTCACTGGCGTGACAGCTGGGAGCCTGACCTTTATGGAGAAAAGATTTCACGCTATGTGTCCCAACAGACGTGAACTCTAGAACCTGAGCTGCACACGTGACCTCCCTACACCTGTGCCGCAGACACGTGACCTCCCTACACCTGTGCTGCACGCGTGACCTCCCTACACCCGTGCTGCACGCCTGACCTCCCTCTGAACATGCTGACAGCAAGCCCCAGACAGAGCTGCTCCGACCGTCTGACCGCCGGCAAAGCCCGTGTGACCCCGGGGCACGGCTGCCCTGGCGTGGTGACAGCGGCCTCGCGCTGGTGGCCGTGGAAGCCCACCGTGTCGGTTTCCTTGCGCCTTTTCTCTTGCAGTCGCAGAACCTGTGGGTGACGCTGAGGCAGGGGCGGGAGCGGCCCGTGTGCCGACTGCGTTTCATGCTCCGGCCCTGACGCGGCCTGGAGCAAAGCGCCCTGCGCCCGCGTCGGGCCGCGCCTCGTGAGCACGTGCCCGGCCTCCGCACGCGTCCTCCCGCCGCAGCGTGGCTTGGACACCCACGGGGGTGGCGAGACCTCGGCCGTGAGCGCCCTGACTCTGGGCTGCCGCGGCTGGAGCGCGTGCCAGGAGGGGGCGGCCAGCTGCCTAGGGACAAGGCTTCGGAGACTCGCAGACCTTCGGGGGATGGAAGGAGAGCCAGAGGCCCAGGCCAACTGGCACCGAGAGGGCAGCCCCCGGGGAAGCCCGTTTGTGGCAGCGATGGGCCGTCGAAGACCCCCGTTCCTTTTTTTTTTTATTCTAGCTCATTTTATCTAAGACTTCGAGTCAAAATCAACTCGAAATTATAGTTAAATGTCCACGTTTTTAGGAACCAACGAGAGCTGCCGCTGTGGTCTCTACCGTCACCTGCCCGACTGGCCCTCAGCAGGTGGCTGGTTGCTGCGGGGGAGCCGTTCCACCCTTCTAAGAGGGGCAGGTGTGCCCATGATGGAGCCAGGCCCGCCTGCCTGTGGGCGGGGCTCCCTGAGCCGGGCCCCGACGGGCACCCACAGGGTCTCCACGGCCTCTGACACGCTTTCCCCAGTGTCCCCGGCACTCCAGGTGAGGGAGGGAGAGAACACACTAAACCACAGACTGTGGCCACCTCCAGATGCACTTCCCTGCAGGGGCCAGCCACAAGGAGCCACTGGCCGTGCCCGTGATGGGGCGGGGTGGGGGGCCGCACCTCTCTCATCCTTTCTAGACTGACCTGGGGGCTCACAAAGGCCGGCACCTTCGTGATTCAGGAAGGAACTACTTACTCTCACCTACTTTTTTTCAATATAGGCTTTTCTCAATAATCATCACCATGGAGTCTCGACCAGACATTTATCGACACAAATGACATACGACGTAATGCAATTGTCATCGACTCAGAAACCACAGGGTCAGGAGTGCAACACAGTTACGTACCATGGCCAGCTGCCGTCCTATGTTCCCTACTGTCACGCCTCCTGAGAAGAAGATGCACGGCAGCCAGGAGCGGATGTACAGGAAGTCTGGGGACGTGTACCTACAGGAAGAGAAGGCAGGGACGTGGCGCCGAGCACACACGGGGCGCAACGTCCCGACGCCCTTCGCCTGCTGCGGTTTGGTTTCCCGTCGCCCTGAACTGCGGGAGGCGGATTTTTAACATGAGAACCAGCAATGCGCCGCACTCTGGAGAGTTTCGTGCCTAAGCCGACGGCGTGTGCGTGCTGATAAAACGCGAACATCTCAGCGAAGGGGCTGTTCCTAACATGCGTGCGGTGACCGCCTCGGGGGCTGACGGCGGGGGTCACGTGCTTACTGATAGACGCCGTTGTACACCAGCAGCTGGGTGATCAGGGTGGCCAGGAAGGCGATGGTGATCCCAAGGCCAAGGCCGCTTCTCGAGCGGTCAAACGTCCACCAAAGGCCCAAAGACAGGGCCGCCAGCGTCAAGGAGAGCTGAACGTTATTGGCAAAATCCAATTTCTGGTGATGTAAAAGTTAAGGAAAATGTAACGATTTGTAATCAGATCGGAAACACACGCACACAAAACCCCGGGATACACCTGTGTCCTCGCTGTCACAGGCCACACCGCGCCGCCCGTAAGCACGGCCCGACAGCTGGCGAAGGCCATCGGACGCCAGGGCCCGTGCTCCAGACAACGTGGACTTCTCACGAGTCGGTCGGTCAAAAAACCTTCCGAGTCAACGTTCCAAAAGCCAGCTCTAACAGTCCGCGGGCGTCTCGGCCACCGAGCCACCTGGGTGCGAGGGACTCACGGCCAGCCCGCTCTCATGCTCGGTCACCCGCGGCCGAGCCGCAGGAGCACGCGCTCCCCGTCCCGTCTGCGGAGATGCACGTGGCTATGCTGTCACCTGCAGACAGAGCCGGGGCCTGTGCCACGACCTGTTTCGGACATTCTTGTCATTAAGACAGCAGGACAGCAGACTCAGGAACTGCAGGAATCCCAGAGCGTCTTTCTCTAAACTCGAAAATATAAACTAGTTGTGCTGAAGAAACCCGAAATCTTCTGAGGCCTGGGGTGCCACGGACCTCCTTCCGAAACACGCTTACATGCAGACAGGCAACACGTTCCGTGCGACCCGCTCCACCCGGGACCCTGTGCTGGCCGGCCCGGGACTTCCATGGTCACACTAGGGAGGGGGCAGAGAAGCAGAGACGGACCCTCCTCAGCCTCCTGGAGGAAGCGGCCGAGAGTGACCGTGACACCACACGTCACGGAGCCACAGGAAGCCGGTCTTCACGATGGTGGAAGCGCAGAAGGGCAATTACAGCAGAAGCTCCAAGGAAGCAGGAGCCGGGGGTGACGGGGGGGGGAAACTGTCCTCCCGCTGCTTCCTGAGACGGCCCGGAAGCGCTTGAAAACGCCTGCCAAGTGCGGACGAAGCGCCAGGCTTTAAAAGAAACCCCTCAGGAGAAGTCTCCGACCGACCTAAGAGGCAACATGCATGCACTGCCTACGAGCAGCGACGGCACCTAAGACGGCGCCGGCGCGGCGCGTCCGCGGAAGGATACGGCGCGGCGTGGTGATGCCCACGAAGACGGCCACGCAGCGCATGACGCTGGCCCACTCCCTCTTAAACTTGTGGGGCTCCCCCAGGTGGCTGTCGATGCAGGGGTACAGCAAGCCGACGACAGCTGGTAAAACAAGGAAGAATCACCGTCAGGGGGCACCGGCTTCAAGCGATACGATGCCGTGAGGCGGTTCACATGTCACCAAACCAGTTTCCCTAGAAAATTTATCCGCTCTCACGTAACGCCGAAACGAGACTCAAAGTTCACAGTTCTGTGCGCCTTGAGTACGAAGAAGAAGAAAATCAGTTTTGAGAAGGTTCGAACCACCCGTTGCTTGGCATTTACGTGGAGACGTGGACCACGCGGGCTTGGCCTGCAGAACGGGCCCACCCTCCACCATGTCTGCATGGTCCCCGTGTGACAATGAGGGGCGAGCTTCACGGGGGCTCCCGAGGCCACGGGTCCTGAGTGGTGTCACTCCTCATGGGGCCAGCCCTGAGGCTGGGCACGTTTACTCTGCGCAGACTCTGACGTCTGGGGCACAGAGTCCATGTGCCCAGAGGCAGCACTGGATTCGACAGTGAGGGGGTGACAGCACTTACTCTGGGCACCCTGAGCACCACTGCCCGTCATCTGTGGGTCAGTGCTGTACAGGACGAGCATGCTGCACTGTCCCTGTGAGTCCAGGCCTGGCCTGTGGAGGACCATGGGAGCCGGCACAGGACACCCGGCGTCTGTTCCCAGTCCCTGCTGATGGGACCTGGCCTCGTGTTTGTTCCCTCATGTGTGAAATGACGAGGATTATGTAACTAGGAGACGGGGGAGGGGCTCAGTGCGGTCTGGACAGCGAGGAGGTCCTCAGACTCAGAGTTTTAGAGCATGAGTGTAGACAGACGTTAGGGAGGGCAGGCACTCTGGCAGAGGAACGGACGGGAAGAGGCAGGCAGGACAGACAGCGGGGCGGTGACTGCTGGGGACACAGGCCACAGGGCCTGACTGCAGGACACGGTCCCCCAGGTTCAGGGGCCGGGGAGCCAGGTACAGGGAACTACTTAGGTTCTAGAGCAGAGAAACAAAAACACAGCTTTAGCCAAATGTTCAAATGAAAGAATTTCAGTTTTAACTTCGCAATGTATTTTATCAAGTTCTAACTTTGGGATTTTGAAAAATGGAAGCCCACATGCTATGACTGACTTCACTATAACTTAATTTTACCTTTTAAAGTTAAAAGCAAAGTTTACGAAAATGTACTAGGAAATGTTCCCCTGTGCTCTTGGCTGACAGTGAAAACAAAAATAGGAAATGAGAGACTGTGTTTCAGATATTCCTGGAATTTCCGGAAACTTCTATCACAACTAAAACCTAAACTAAGTGTCTCCTTTTTAAGATCAAGTTTTGGATTCAAAGGACCTATTGCACCAAATGTATATGAAAAATAGAATTCTGCATCTAGATCTATTTCTCAAAAAGGATTTTTAACAGTGTAGCAGTATTCTTAGAGGGTTTAGAAAAACAGAGCAGGACCTGCCCTTTCTGGAAACCCGGGGAAAAAGCTCTGCCCCTGCTCAGTGACCACGGAGCCCCCTAAGTGTCCCGGCTAGAACGCACTGCCGTCCCTGCAGCCTCCTGCGGGTTTGAGTGAGTCTGCTGAGAAGGCAACACATCCCCACATGTCAGGGGACACGCCTGGACTGCAGGGAGACAGTATGCGGAGTGGCAGGGCCACTCGCTAGCTGTGGTCCCTGGACTCAGCTGTGGAACCTGGAATCTGGTTTCCATGTCTATAAAATGTAGCTATGGCAGAGTGCTACTGCTGGGGGCAAACAAAGCTCAGCACACATGGCGAGCCGTCCAGAAACGTCAGCTACAGAGCAAACGGCAGGGCGCTGCTCCTGTGGGACTTGTCACCAGCTTGTTCTGCCCATCAGACCGTGGGATGCTCTGGACGGGCTGCCGTGCTCACTCTGTATTTCAACAGCAGAGCCGGGGCTGCAGGAAGCGGCTGACAGGTGTTTGCTAACCAACAAATGCTGTGGGACTAGGGGATCAGACCCGCCATGGAACCATGGAACGGAGAAATGCGACTAAAAAGAGATGGCCCGCCTATCCACAGCTTAGGCCAAGCCTGTGGGACGGTTCCCCTCGGCTCTGAGGCCAGCCAGGTGCGGCCCCGCCCACGCTCAGAAAAGGGGATGCTCTTTTCCTAACAGTCCTGGGGGGAGGGCCTGGCTTCCTTCCGCCCGCTCTCTAGGTCACCCCAGAAGGAAGTAGGGAGGCCGCCGCCGGCAAGCCCGGGGCCCACTCGCCCACGTGACGGTTTGTTTTCAGTTACCCAGCCGTGTAGCATGTTCGCAGGCGCAGCCAATAGCGGCCCGGCGCCTCTGCTCACCAGTTCCGCGGCGGCCAATCGGGCGGCCGGCCGGCGATGACAGCGGCGGGCTTGGGCGCTGAGGTTAGTGCCCAGGCAGGAGGAAGGACCCGGCCAGCCGGGCACAGCGGGAAGCAGCCACTTTCTCCCCCTCACGTCCATCACCCGGCTTCCTCCACCCCCTACACGCTAGCGTTTGGGGGTTCGACCGCACCCACACTGGAAACGCCCACTTTTCTCCACGGAAGGCTCCGTTTTCAAATAAATGTTCCTCAAGGCTAAAGGACGTTTTTGACCCAACAAGCTTCTTCATCCCTACTCACCAGCTGCTGTCCCGCAACAGGGAGGCACCCACCAGGCCGAGGAGAAGGCGGTGGCGGTCACCTCCTCAGGGAAGAGGGTGACATTCCTCTGGACCTGCAGCAGGTTGAGCACCAGAGCCAGGACCACCCCGACGGAGAACAGCACCAGGCCCCTCTGCACCAGGCGGTGATGCCAGCTGGCGCCGCCGCCCCCGCGCCGGCGCTCCCAGGCCCCCGCGCGGGTCGGGGTCCGGGGCAGCGCGGGCCACCAGCAGAGAGGGGCGGGACACTGAGGAGGTGATCATCTCTCCCACTTTGGCTGCCAGCCCGCCGGCACTGGCTCTCGGGCGGCCTGGGTGCCTGGGCCGTGCGCGCAGGGACAGCTCCAGCAGTGGTCGTCCAGTCTGGGCATCGGTGTCCCCAGTGCGACCGGCTTTCCTAGAAGGACAAGCGGGTGAAGGCCCACCACGTTCATTTGCAAGGAAAAGAGCAGGTCGGGCAAGGCCCAGTCGGCTGCGGGCTGCGCTCTCATTCATCGCCTCACGTCCCGGAAAACCGCCCCTCCGGGGAGGCAGAGGGACCCGCAGCCCACACCGCAATCGCGCGAGGCGGGCGCCGGCCGGGACGCTGCACACACCCGCAGTGGGGCGCAGCAGCTGCAGTCAGGGGCAATCGGGTGCGAGGGACCCCCAAGGGCTGCAGAGCCCGCTCGGCTCCGCCAGCACCGCCCCTCTGCACGCACCCCAAAGCGCTGGCCCGTCCGGTCCAAAAGTTTCCCAGACCCCTTCCGTCTGCTAGACACGGAGCAAGGGCAAGTTACTGGGGTCCTCCCAGACGGAGGGACCCGTGGCCAGGCCCACCCAGGGTCAGGGGTGCAGCCCCCATCCAAGACTGGGGTCATCGGGCACCGGCCCATATGGAAAGCTGTCCCGCTCCCGGGAGGGGGCGGCTGGGGACTGGGGCGCCCGGACCCCTTCTCTGGCCCCAGGGCCGGCGCCGCGCCCGCGTACCTGGCCGAGGGGCGCCCGCCCGTGGACTCGCCGAGGCGGGGAGTCTCGGAGGAGGCGATGGAAGAGAGTTGCAGCCCGGACCGCCCGGAGTAAGGCCCGCGGCAGCCCGTGCGCGGCGCGGCTTATAAGACGGGCAGCTGAACCTCGGGTCACGTGACCCCGGCACGGCCCGCCGCCCCGCCCGCCGCCCGGGGGCGTGGCCTCCGCGCGCCCCGCCCCGCCTGCGCGCCCGTCCGCCCGCGGTCTGGTGAGGCGGCCGGCCAATCGGGGGCGGGCGGCCCATATGACGTCAGCACACGCCACCGCGGGCCCGCTGGCGCGGGAGCGCGGACGGACGGGCCGCAGGCGTGCGGCCGGGCAGGGGCCCGCACGGGCTGGGCCGGGCGGGGCGGCGGCCGGACGCGGCGGAGGATAGCGTGGGGACGGTCAGGGGTGCATCGCCCCGCCCCGGCACAGCCCTCGCTCCGCCCGCGCCGGGAGGCGGGAAAGCGGCGCCCTCGGTTACGGCACTTGGACTCTACAGCCCCACACACGTGTCCCCAGGATAAGCTCCCCTCTGCTCTGGTCCCTTACTCTCGGTCATCAGCAGGTTGTCACTGCACCTGTCGGGTCACCTGATGATGCTCCGACCTGGATTCTGAGTCCTGCCGCCCAAGGCGGCTGTTGGTCGCCACACCTGCTCACTCACAGCGTCCTTTGCTGTGTGCGATTCGCTTGATATTTGCAGGCCTGCAGAGTGGTTCCGAAGCCTTTTGGGACATAAAGTCCTTTGTGAAAGTAAATAGGAAACATTTCATTCATGGAAAATTTCTTCAGTTTCTAGTGGTCTTGCCCTCGTTTTGAAAGCAAACCATCAAAAGCACTTGGGAAAAAATAAAATACTGTTTTGTTCTGTGTAGTGTGTTTCTATCCTGCTCGCCACATGAGTCACAAGCTAAACAGGAGGGCAGGCCTGGTGCCAGCTGAAAAGCCATTATCTCGTTGAGCAAGATCACATGTTAAGAGTTTCTACAACAATAAACAGTTTCTGCTGTTTTGTACTGTCAGTGGACCAGCAGAGATAGAGGAAATTTGCGCTATAAATAGCAAACCATCTCAGCCAAGAGACCCTACAGCTCCCGCAGCATGAAGCAACTATCTGTGTGGGATCTTACGCATCAAGCTCTGTGACTAAGGGTTAAAAACAAAACCCGAACTATCTTCCTGAAATATCAGTTTTTCTCAAAGTTTATTTACTTGGGAGGAGGGCTCACACAAACTCGTAAGATTAAGCAGGAGACTTCAAGGAAAAGTCATGTTCGCAGAAGCTGTGTCCCCCACTCCTTGACTGTGAGAAAGTGTAGAAGCGGAAGGCTATGTTTGAGAAGCACTGCGGAAAGACATTTGCCAATTATTAGCTCGTCACTGTTGACCCAGCGTCAGCACTGGTTTCCTTTTCACTCACAGGACAGACACAGCCTGGCTGTGTTCTGGGTGACCGACACCCAGCCCAGGATGCCAACCCACTGTGAAACCTTTTTCTACTGCTTTGAGAGCACAGATCTCAAAAAGTGTTGTCATCGTAGGTTATAACCGAAACTTGGTCTCGAACTTTTATGTTTGAGCAAGGCATAGCGTATCTAATAAGGTCACTTGTTTTCATTTCTTGAGCAAGAGCCAGACAAAGTGGGAGTGGCCAAAATGGTGGGGTTCTGTCTTCGTCTCTTCCCGCTCACACTACCTGTTTCTCTTGACACCCTCTTTACCACTATATGGTTTGCTCCCACAGGTTTCGAGGCAGCAGGTCTGTAAATTACAGACCTTTGAAGCAGTGCTGCTCCAACTTCAGAGCCCCCACGTCGCCTGGCCAACCCGCGGGTCCTGTCCAGCGGGTCTGGGTGGGCCCAGGTCGCCCAGCAGGCGCCGGGGTGCCCGGGCAGTGCTGGCTGCCCGTCCACGACCGCATTCGGAGTAGCATGGCCTTCGAAGAGTGTCCTCATAACCCTCGCATCTTCTTTTCCGTTGTCGTGAACTTGAGCACTGTTCCCGTAGGCATACGCGGTATCCGAACATACTAGTATGCTACCTTCCCTCAGCCTCATTTGTCCTCTTCCCGGGTCCCCTTCCCTCTGACCTTGGTCAACGAGTCCGGAGATGATAAACAGGTCCTTATCTATAATGCAGTTCCTTGTGAATTAGGAAGGCGGGTGGGCCCTGAATCTCACAGCTGGTTTACAAAACTGAATGTAATCAGATAACGAATCCACCGATTGTCAGGCCTACCTCGGGCCAGGTTTTATGGTTTTGTTTTTGTTTTTTAAATTCAATAATTGTTTATTTTTCAGTTATAGTTGTCACACAATATTATATTAGCCTCAGGTGTACAGCATAGTGATGAGGCATTTATATAACTCACGAAGTAATCCTCCCGATAAACCTAGAGCCCCTCTGACGCCGTACACAGTTATGACCACATTATCACCGATATTCCGGTGCTGCCCGTCACACCCCGTGACTGCTCGGCAGCTGCCGCCCGGCCAGGTTCTACGCCCGGAGTTCGGGCCACAGACACGACACAGCGCCCGCTCTCAACGAGCTGACCGCGTGGAATCACAGCAGGAAACAAATGATCATCACGCGGGGCTGGGTGTTACGACAGAGGTGCGCCCACGCGGCTACGTGCTGTCCTACGACACTGGGCAAGCACAAAGGTTCAGTTTGTGCCGACTGGAGTTGCGTTTCCAGAACCGAGGCCAGGAGAATGACGCTGTGCTTCCCGGCTCAGCTCAGCGACCCTGCCACACTCCTCTCGGAGAGGACTGTCCCTCTCCCGACATCCGACCTCACTTCTTTGATTCTCATCCATTTTTCAACCAGCGCTAGAAGTATGTGGGTGCTTCCCTGTTAAACTCTAACCCCTCTGACAGCAGGGCATGTGGCTTAATCATCCATGGCTCCCCACAGTACTTGGAAGAAGAGGTGCTCAAAAATGGCCATTGGATGATGACCACTGCGCCCCGGGGCTTGGAGCTTGTATCGCTCTCAACTGGAGGCACAAAATGGACCCCAGAAGGAGGACAGCGATGCCCCTTTTCCCTTTCCCCAGGGTCTTCAGGCCCAGGGCTTCAGACCGACACCTCCAAAAATTCAGCACCTGCTGGGTAGACGGGTCTTTGAGGTGGGCGGTGTGCTCCAGGTACGGAAGTATTGGCCAGGTCTCGGGCTGTGGCCACTGCTGGGGTGATGTTTGCTGTCGGTGACTGGGTTGCAACACAGATGTCATTGACATTTGGGGGAAATGAACTCTCTTCTTAACCTGCATTGAGAAAACAGCATGCTGTCGTCTGAGAGCGTGTTCGTTGGCGGTCTCAGTGTCTCCAGTCTCAGTTCTGTGCCGACAGTCACGAACGTGGGAGGCCGTTCTCACTCAGAAGAGAGGGGAGCAAAAAGCAAAGTGGAACACTCGGAGTCGTCTGTGTGGAGAGGGGAGGAAGGACCCGGGGTTGGCTGCATAAACACAGGACGGCCGTGAGACCGCGGCAGACAGGACGCTTTGAGAGTGAGGACCCGGAAGGAGGGGATGAGGGGCACGGGGCTTCGTGCACCGGCCCATGTAGATGGCCCAGTGCCACACCACGAGCGAGGTGTCGGGTCCGTGCCGCTGGACCCCGCCAAGCCGCCGCTGTGCCGTGTGGGTGGGGCGTTGCTAGGAACTCTTAGGGGAGACGGTGGAGGTCTTCTTGGACAGCACGGCTGGGTGATTCTGTGACCACACTGTCACTGGATAGCTCCATCCGCTCTCCCAGCCTCCCAGCCCGAGGCCAGATAATTTTTCGGTGCTTTACCCTCTTGGCTCGCTTTCAGATCAGTGGTGCTGTTCCTCGCCTCGGAATTTGTTCTCCAGAAGAACTATTGCACAATTATAATATTTTTCCTCTTCTAAACTTTCCCTGGTCTGCTCTGCTCAAATCGGCTTACGCCCGCTTCCTCTAAAGTTGCAGAGAGGGTTTTAAGTCTTCAGAGTATTAAGGTTTAGCCTGGGCATATTAGATTATACTCTGATTATCATTGCTGGGGCTGCAGGTTCATGTTTTCCGCCTCCCCTGCCAATGGCAACACGGAGATTGTGTGTTAGATATTTAGATCATGCTCGGATTAATCCCAGGGTCCTATCTTTTCACTCAGGACTTTTCCTGATACCTTGACCTTGCCAAGCACCTCTCATTATTTAGGTTAATCATTTTTTACATTTTTATGAGTTTAGATGCAGGAGGGTCCCTCAACGTGGCCTGCAGGAGCCACTGCAGTGGTGGCTGACGGTGACAATTCGAAGCCGGGGTTTTCTAAATTCTCTGGGTTTCCTTTTTCACACTTACAATCCCAACCTTGAGGAAGTTGGGGACTTTTTGGTCACTTAGGTCAAAACTGAGCAATTCATTTTTTAATGGTCTCAGAACCTGGCATCTTTATTTTTCCCTTTGATTATGTTTTATCAGTAGGAAAAGGTTAGCATCTGAGAATGTGTGGAACAACTTAGTATGTGGCCCAGGGACAACTTGAAACAGTGGCTGAAGGTGAAATCACGTTGGATGTGACATCAGACCCGGCTTGGCCTAGGGACACAGTTCTTCAAACAAGGAGCGACATGTAACTTCCTAGGCCGTTGGTGGTCAGGCGGTGGGAGTGGCGGCTTTTGTCCTCTTGAATCTGAATAATGCCACCTGGGTTCCTTAGTACTTGTTTCCTGGCCTGTCCTGGCAGGCCTGGTGGCAGCCAGCCACATGTGGCTCCCTAGATTTACACGAGTCGAAATGGCACGGAGACGGTCAGTGAGGTCCTGACCTACCCCAGTCCCTTTGCAGGTGCTCGGTCCACCTGGATGTGGTGGGTCTAGAACATTCCTGTCCCGGAGGAAGGTCCCGCTGGACAGGCTGTGACTTCCAGGATGTCAGGTTGTCGTCTGCAGCCAGGACCCATGTACAAACTTCTCCCCAGTGCCAAGCACTGCATTCAGAATCAGCCGGGCATCCATGGAGGGCCTGGACCACCCACCGCAGGCCCTTCCTGGTCTTTCGGTTTCTTTTCCCCGTGTCCTCTGCTGCCACCATGCCCTTGGTGGCAGTCCTGTCCCACCCCGCCCCCGCCCCGTTCCTCCAGACAGAGGGAGGAAGATGTGGGTCTGGGCCGACAGTGGCACCACCGTGGCCTGGAATGTTCTGTCCTGTGGCCTGAGGCCGGCTCGGAAGGCAGGGCAAGGTGCCCAGGAGGCAGGCAGGACTCTGCCCGCACCGGGAGTTTTGGAATTGTCCCCTGGCGACCCGCCAGTCGCAAATACCTGGAGCTCATTCTTCCTCAGAAACGTGTGGAGCGTCTGTCTGCACGTTCCTCAGCCCCGTGCCGAAAATGGCAACATGTCAAGCGTTGCGCACACGTTTTAGGGGAAATACAGCTGTATCAAGTCACCTATTTATCTCATTCTTTTCTCTCGGCAGGTGGCATTTTTGTTCAGTGATTTTATTCGTGGCCTCTTGTGTTCATCGACTATGACATATTAATCATGCAAATTAGGATATTATTAACGAAGGATAATAATCCCGCAACTGCTTCTGGGTCTGCCGTGACAGCTTCGTTAGCGCCTGCTTGTCGCCAACGCTGTCAGCAGCGTCTCCTCGCTGGCTGCGTATTGATAGATGGCATTCAGGGTAAAGGTTGGGGACCCAAGAGGGCAAGCCACGTTCCCGCACAGGGCTGGTGTTGCAAGAACGCATTGAGAAACCGCCCCTTCCTGCAGCGCGTTAATGCTTTGTCATTCGAGAAGCATCGCTCCCCACACCTGCCGGCGGCTCCCCGTGAACCCCACTGCCCGTGCTGGCCGTCCAGGGCTACTCCGTCCCGGCCTTCCCGTCTCCCACACGCTGTGGGTGGAGCTGGTCCGGCGACTCACGCCACACATGCCTCATCGCCTCCCGACCCTGCTCTTGAGAAAGGAGCTGTGTGCAGCCAGCCTCTGAGCCGCGGGCGTCTGCCCTCGAGAAGCCGGAGGCTGCAGGTCACTTCCGATGTGTCCGTCTCCTCCCATCGCCCCCTCGTTGGCCCCACGCCCTGGTGGCAGCCCATCCTCCCGAGAGCCCCCGCGGACCCCTGCTGCGGTGTGCGACGGCTGCCCGTCACTGGAGACCCAAGTGTGCCAACAGTATGTTTTTGGGACACGGGACTCTCACCCCGTACAAAGCGGGAACACCGCCTCTGGAAGATCGTGTCATTCTGAGAAGCTGACTGAGTCACACCACCTGTGTCAGGAGATGTGGCTGACCCTGAGTGAAGACCCGGTCTCTCTGCTGTCCCTGCCCTGCAGCCCACAGCGATGCGGCCCCCGTGCAGGCGGCGGGCGGCGGGGCCTGGGAGACCTTGCGTGTTCGCCGGGGTCGGCTGAGGACTTGAGCCCAGGCTGGGCTCCAGTGTGTCTCTGAGCCTGCTCCCGGCTCCGCCTGGAGAAAACAGGCTGGGAAGGGAGGGGAACAGGCGGGACCACGGGGCCTGGCTAAGCCGCCTGCGTCCGGACTCGCTCACTCTCTCCCTCTCTGTGTTTCGTAACTTCCACTGCTGTCCTCTCCCCCGAGGTGCCCAAAGCCGTGGTCCCCAACCTGTGACATTCCACATACATCCTTCCCTACGAGCATGCCACTCCTCCCCCGGGGTGCCACCGGCCACAGCGCTGTCTGCCCCTCCTCCTGCCTCCTTGCTGATTTCCTGGACCCCACGTGGGAGTCACACAGACCGACCACAGTGCACCCTGGCTTCGGTGGGGTGGTTAATAGGTGACTGGGCTCCATATCAGCAAGCCTCCGCAGCTGTCAGACACCGAGCGCCTGGCCTCCGTGGGAGGCGCAGAGACCCCTGAGCTGTCCCTTGACCGCCCCTGGGCTCCCACCTCCAGTTCCAGGCGGCTCCTCTGTCCCTCCACCGAAGGCGACAAGAACAATAATCACTCGAGTAAAAACAAGCAGGTGTGTGTGCCACGCGCATGCAGGGGATGAACAAGCAAGGGCCAGCTCCCGTCCTGGGCTCGCTCAGTGTGTCGGTCAGTCAGGACGCTGCCCTCAGATGCGGTGCCCGGGCGGACGCTCGCAAATGCAGGTGGACATCGGCCACGCGCCAGCTTTTCAAAGGAGCACTGCCCAGACGTCTTTTAAGTTGGACTCTGGTTGTCTGCGCCTCCGCCCCGGCTTTAGAAATTTATGTGCTTTCTTAACAGGCATCATCAAGACTGGCTTTTAAGTTCTAAGAGCACACGAGGTCTCCGAAGCTAGTAAATCTCTCATTTCTTTCAGGTCACATGAGAAAGATCCACACTGTTGTGGGACGCCGGCCCCCCCATGGCCCTGAGGGGCTTGCTCGTCCGGAACTTACAGAGCAAGAGGCCAGCCGTGGTGGCATGCGGCCACCTCCCTCGCCTCCAGCTTCTTCCACCGCGGATTTCCCAGGCGTGGGAGGAAGCTGCGGCACCAGGGCCGCCTCCCCCCTGCAGCGGGGGACGCCGAGCCTCCCGGGGCTCTGGGTCTGGATGTGAGTTTAGGAGCTGACGGGGGAGAGAAGCCGACCATTGCAGGGGAGGGGAGGCGGGAGGCGGGCGTGTGGTGGAGCGGGGACAGACAGCTGCGGGCAGGCCGGAGCTGCGGGACAGGGCACTGCGGGCGCTGGGCCGTCCTCCCTGGGGGACTGTGTGGCTCACAGACTGAGACGGCAGGGGGGCACCAGGGACAGGACGGGGGCCTGGGGAGCAGGGGTGGAAGCCAAACCGTGGGGGCGGGGTTGCGGGGGCGGCGCCCGGGCTCCGGGGTGGCTGCACACGGTGTGGTGTGGGGACGTGGTGACCAGCTGCGTGTGGGGGACCGAGGGGGTCTGGGAGGACGGAGCCCTGGCCTGGACGACCACGAGCGCTTGGTGCCACCCGGCGAGGTCAGAGGAGCAGGCGGAAGGGCTTGTCTGCAGGGGAGGGACGGGCTCGGGGACTCTTAAAATTGCGGTGAGGTAGTCATCTTGTAAAGTTTACCGTAACCACTTTGAAGTGCACAGTTCAGCGGCGTCCAGCACATTCGCACCGCGGGGGCCCCCCTCACCACCATCTCCCCAACCCTCCATCCTGCCACACTGACGCCGTCCCCATGAAACACTAGCACCCCGTCATCACCCCCCCCCGGCCGGGCACCACCACCACAGTGTGCGTCGGTAAGAGCCAGCGACTCCACGTGCCTCATAAAAGTGGGACCACACAGCCTTTGTCCTTTTGTGTCTGGCTTATTTCCCTCGGCGTCACGTCCGCCGGGTTCATCCGTGTTGGAGCGTGTGTCAGAATTTCTCCCTTTTCCAGGCTGAGTAGTATTCCACTCTATGAACCACATGGCATTTCATTCATTCACCGATGGACATGTGGGCGCCTTCCACCTCTTGGCTGCTGAGAATGTGGGTGCACAGACATCTCCTTGATATTCCATTCTTTTCTGTATATTCCCAGAAGGGTGATTCCTGGTCAAGTGACAGTTCTATTTTTAATTTTTTTGAGGACCGCTATTGAGCGAGATGTGGGGATGGTGCCCCCAAGCTGAGGGGTGGGGTGGGGCCCCTAGGGAGAGACGTGGTGCAGGCTGCTGGGAGCCCACCAGGTTGGAAGTGGCTCTGATGAGGTCCAAGGAATCGGTGGCTTCAGGAGTGGGTGGGCTTGAAAGGGTGACGTGCCTAGGTGTGACCGCACCGGTAGCAGACACACCTGTCACACTGGGGGTGGGGTAGAAACAGACTCCGAGAGCATTTGTCTCCCCCAGATAGAGAGGCCTCCCATGCTTCCCGGAGTGGATGTGTGAGGCTGGACAAGCCACCTCTCTGTGCACATGCCCTTACCCACTCGTGGGTTAATACAAACGGCCGTGCCCACCTCGCGAAGCCAGTGAGAGAAACGAACGGGCTCTGGAGAAGCCTTCTGGTGTTGAAGCTACCGTCCGCGTCTAAGGGAAGACTCATAAGTGATGGCCGAACCGAATCGAGGGGACACATTGGGGCGTCCTGAGGAACTGCCACCACTACGCTCTTCCCCACCCCCCACTCCGTATTTCCTTAGGCCCCCTGCACTGCCTCTGATTTTCTGTCCTTCTCCCAACACTCACTGAGAGAGGAGGGAAAAGGCAAAATTCTAAATTTGTAGCCTCAGCTGTGCACGCAGGCAAAGAACTCCGTCATGGTCCAGGAACCTGGCGAAAAACACGTCCACAGCTAGAACAGTGTCTCTTGGGTCAGGGAGCTCGGTGCCTTCCAAGCCCGCTGCCCGCCATGCTCGGCCTCCATGCCAAGGTTAGCTCATGGTCCAAGGTCGCTGCCAGAGCACCAGCCCTTACTTCACGGTCCGGCCAGAAGAAGGACAAGGTTAGAAAGTCATGTCTTTAGGAACGTTCGCTTCCTGGAAGCTTCGCAGGCCACTTCTACCTCCGTCTCATTGTCCTGAACCTGAACAGAGCCCCAGGCGCCCCGGGAGGAGGTGGGACAGGGATCTTTGTCCGAGGTGGCCACAGAGAACGCTAAGAATCAGGCCCCTCCTTCCAGTGGAGACGGGCAGGGTGGCAGTAGAGGCGCTGCCCGGGAGACGGGGGTGCGGGGTGGCCTCTTAGAATGGTGACGGAAATCTCTGGGGCCTCGAACGCCATTTGGAAACTGGGCAATAATAAACAGGACAGCGAAGGACGCTGCCCCCTGAAAGGACTTGCCCGTCTGAGCGGAGTCGTGCTCTGAAGCGGAGGGCAGCGCTCCCATGGCGGACCTCCGCGTTGCGCACCGCGGCTGGCCGTAAACCCCCTTCTGATGTTTGCGATGGGCAGGAGGAGGCAGGATTCCGCAGCAGCCAGCGCCAGCCCCGGTGACGGTGACGCCCTAAGGAGCGTGTCCGGAGTGCGGTCTGCCACGCTGGCTGGCCACGTCAGCCCCAGTGTAAGCTCCCGTCCCAGCTTAATTATTAACCGCATCCCTTCTGGTCTCCAAAGCTCCTGGTGTGAAGGTGAGAAGGTGACCACCTGCATCACAGCGGGGGCGGGGCGTGTCACAGAGAGCGTGGGTTTCTGGGCTCCGTCTCAGTCGTCAGAACCTCTGGGTGTCGGGCCTGGAATGTTGCATTTTAGACACAGGGCCTCGCGTTGGAGAGCGACGTGTCATTGCCAGGCCCGGTGCACAGACAAACCGCAGACCGAAGCCCGCACACCGCGCACGCGCACCGCACACGTACCCTACGCGAGAAGGGTTGGCTAGACTTCACGGCCGCCCCTCGCGGCTCTTGCCTTTCCTTCTAGAGTTTTCTCCTCACAGCTGCCACACTAGAAAGCTTTAGGTGTGAGCCCAGGTGGGGGGTGGCAATCCAGCACCCTCAGGCGGGGCTGAAGGTGCCCCTGCCCAGCGACCGCGGGGTGTCATCGTAAACGTCGGGGGAGGTGCCGACCGCACACGCGTGCCGCTGAGACAGAGGCCGTCGGGGGAGGGCTCACGCTCCCGGTAGGCGTTTTCTAAGGGCGGCTCATGTTCTCGTGTGTTCGTGTCTGTCTTCTCCTTTAATGACCTAATTAAGACAGGAACTAACTCAGGTGTGCTGGTGAGTGTGCCGTGGAGAAGCTCTTTGGCTTCCTGTGCAATTCTCTGAGGGCTAAGAGGTTGAGTACCTGGCACGGTAGAGTCCTATGACTCCAGGCGCCAAGAGGTTCCTGTGGCTGAGAAACCAGTCTGCCCAACGTTCCGGCCTCGTTGTGGGGTTGGACGTCCTAATCACCTGCTCCCGCACCACCTGGGTCGGACCCGGAGGCATCCGGACTCGCAGTCCTGCTCCCCGGAGGCCCGCAAGGTGTTTGCTCGGACACTCAGTCTGGGGCTCGCCTGCCGAACGGACCCCTGGCTAAGGTATCCCATTTTCTTGGTCATGGAAAGAGCATACATATTATCGGGGATTTGGTCACTGGACGGAAGTGACTGGAAGTGACATTCCTGAAACAGTTTCGACAGCGGAAGCCAACACACCGGGGTCTGTGGACTGTAGAGTCAAAAGCACGTGAAGACAAGCTCTCCCGTCCCCATCAGGTGACATTGTCAGGTTCGGAACTCAGTGGGGACACTGAGGCTGGACAGCAGCCAGGCCCCACGTGCCGGACCGCCCAGCAGGCCTCTGGGTCACACCTCTGGAGCTGGTCTTATTAGGCCAGTCTCTTCAGAATTTGAGATAAGCCCAACACGAACTTCTCTGAAGCTGACTTCCTCACTTCAGGTGACTGTGAGCCCTGCCAAGCCGACGTCCCAGCCCGCCAGCGGACGATGGGCATTCCAGTCCTTCAGGAGCAACTTTTCCAAGCGGGTTCTGGAACGTCACTTGATGGAAAGTCCCCCGGTCACCTGACCCCACGGAGCTGTTTGCTCACCTGCGAGCCAGGAGGCAGGCGCTTCGGAGGCCGCGTCCCGGCGGAACTGCACAGAGCTGCCACCACACATTTGCAGACTCCGCCTCCGCCTCAGGGCCGCCACCCAGACACCTGTCTGTCTGCCCTGGGGCACGTGACTCATTTCTGCCATCAGGACAGCGATGGCCTTATTAAGCTGAGCTGCCATGAAACCGGCAAGAAATGAATAGGTTGCAAGGCCGGGGGCGGACGTGAAACAGCCAAGGGGTCACGCCGCCCCCCAAACTCCCCCCCCCCCCGCCGCCCCCTACGCCCCTGAGCACCGCCTCCCGTCCTGGCTGACTTTCCGCCTTCGCCACCAGCACAGATGAACCCCCTCGCCGGTCTGCACTGTGGAAGTCCCGTGCGGGCCTCACGGGGCGGGAATCGGGTGCAGGCGGGGCTGGCTCCTCCCAAAGGCTCTGGTGCGGAATCCGTCTCATGGCCGTTTCCTGCGTTCTGGGATTCCGGGCCCCGTCGGTCTTCGAAGCCAGGGGCAGCGTCCTCCCTCACGCGTTTCTCTGCCTCTTCTCCCGCCTCTCTCTTCCTCCTGTAAGGCCCTTCACTGTGACCCCCCCTCAGGGTCATCCGACGGGCTCCCTGAAGTCCATGTACATTGTCCATTCCCTTTTCCTGTCCCCTAAGGTGCTCTGGCCTTGGCACTCAGGCCATCGCTGGAGGCCATGGTTCCGCTGACCCGGGCGTTGGCGAGGACGGCTGGGTCCTGCCGGTCAAGACAGAGAGCCACCGGCTTTGCCCGGGCAGCCAGTGGCCAGCCAAGGGCGGTGGGCGGTGTGTGCTCACTGGGAGGCTGGTCAAGCGTTTCCTTCCCATTCTTGGAGATGCCCTGGTCACCGGCCTGGCGCTCAGGCTCAGGCACCCCACACTTGGCCGCAGGCGGGCCGGCCTGTCTCCACTCAAGCCCTCGTCTGAGCCTGTGGCCCTGGTCCCAGTGGGGTGCCGCCGGCCCCTTAGAAGACTCACCCCATGGACAGAGGCACTGGCCACACTGCAGAGTCTCGCAGCCAGTGCGCTCGACCCCTGGAGTCTGGACCCCTCAGGCGCGTGGTTGGCCAGCCCGGCCCCCCGCCCCAGCCCTGCGGAGTCAGGGCCTCCAGGGGGCGGGGCTGGGGGAGCTGCGATTTTCTGACCTTCCCGAGTGATTCTCACGGACGACAGAGTGAGCCGGGCTGGCGAGCAAGGCTGACGTCCCCGTTTAGCAGGGAACAGAGGGGACTTCGGTGGCCGTGCCTTCCTGTCCTTACAAGCATGTCCAGCTCCGCTGGTTCTCAAAGCCCCCGGCACGCCGCCGCTGGGGGAGGAAGGTGACTCTACCCAACTCCTGAACCCTAAACTAAGGCGCACATGGAACCAGTTCAGGAAACAGGGGTGCCTGGGGGTCCGCGCTGTTGCAGGGAGTGGACCCTCCAGGCAGGTGGGAGGTGGAGCCGGCCCCTCTCGGAGCCAGTGGAGAGGTCCCTCCTGCCACCCAGGCATCCTCGCCGAGTCCACATGTTTGCTTTCTTCCGTTTGAAGACGTGATGTTTTTCTAACCTTAGGATCCACGGGCATGTCCCTGTCGGTGCGAACCCATCCCCCGCATAACTCACGGCACAGCAGCACACGGACGTGTCAAAGGGCCCTAAACGTCCCCCTTCCGTTGGGTCTAGGTACCATCATACGTTCTTCCGACCACGCCCCCGCAGTGCCCACACCCTCTGGCCCCACGCCTGGCCCTAGCCTGGCCGTAATGGACATGGGCCGCATTCCCTGTCTGAGAGCAGAAGCCCTAGGCTGACAGGGGTTGGGACGTGTGTCGCGCCATGCCGTGAGTGACCGGAACGGAACTGTCCTCCTGACGACCCAGGTGAGGAGCCCACAGAGGATCCCTCCGCGACGGCGTGAGTGAGCGGCAGCCAGCGCGCGGGGGGCCGGCGTTACTCAGAGGCCCGCTGCTGGGGCACCACGTCCACGTCCAGCTCCGGCGAGGTTCACGCAGGGGCGGAGGTGACCCGAGCACGACTCGCGGGAGACCGCTGTGGGGTCTGGGAGCCGCGCGCCGGGGGCTTGGGGCGGGCGCGGGCAAACTCCCGTGAAGGGCCAGAGGTGGCACGAGGTCTTCCTAACAGTTTTCAGGTGACATTTTTGCACGGCCACCCTGACGCCGCTGGACTTGTCCCCAGCAGCCCTGCTCGGGTCGTCACGGTGCCTCTAGGGGTCCGCGTGGCCCCGAGCTGCTCTGACCGCTTCGTCACCTGTACTAATCGGGCCGAGATGGACAGGTAAAAATAGCCTCCCGGGCCAGGCCAGGGCGGGCGAGCCGCCAATGAGGGGCCAGGGAGCCACAGGGCCGAGGTCCCCAGGCTCCTCACGGGGGCCTGAAAGGTCACTGTAATTAAGCAAACCAGCCTGGGCCCCGGGGCGGACCGTTCGCTGAGAGAGGAGCGAGGCGGAGAGGCGGCCTCGGCGTCCTGAGTGCGCCGCTCCCCGCGGGCGAAAAAGGCCTCCCCCCCCCCCCCCCCCGTCACTCTGCGTCACTGTCACCTCACTGTCACCCCTCCCGGCCCTCCCCGCCCCTCCCCGCCCCTCCCTCCTCCCTCCTCTCTCTCTGTTTTCTCTTCAAACAGACCTGCAGAGCGAACGGCTTCTGTTTGCGAGCATTGGCGGTGTCTAACCCTCCTTGTGGAGTACTCTCCTGGTCCCCGACACCTGTTCCCTAAAGCCAGGCTTGTTGCTCACCCCCTGCAGGAAGCCTTCCAGGATTACCTCGTACCACAGATGACTTTGGCATCCCTTCCCTCAGCCCTTAGGCAGTCTGCACGTGTTAATCTGCGCGTACAGATAAATCCCTTCGTAACTCACTCTAGATGCCTCGCATGTGCGCATTTCAGCTTTCCCAGGAGATGGTGTGTTCGATCAGGTCTGAAACGGGGTCTTCTCTTTCTCTCCTGTTTCCCCGAACTGAGCCCATGTCGCCATCAGCAACCTTGGTATCCGAGTAAAGGGTGCTGCCCTCTCACCTCCTGCGGGACCCCACCTTGGGGCACCTGGTAGGAGCTGCCCAGGGCCCGAGGACCAGCCTGCCGACGCCCCTCCTTGTCACGCTCCCCCTGCCCCCCCCCATCCCTGGGCCGAGGCGCCCACAGTGGGTTTGCGGGCCTCTGGACTCCTCCCTGGCATCATTCCGGACCTCGGCTCCCAGCCTGTGAGCTTCCCGGGTTCCCAGTACGGTCTCCATGGAAACAGCGGTGTGCTGATGAGCGTGCGCAGCCCCCAGGATGTGAGGGACAAGGGGTCCGGGGACGGGGTTGGACACCCTCGCCCAGGGACTGGAGGCCTGCTTCACACGGAGGAGGAAGGAGGAGGGGAGGCCTCGGAGGGTCCGAGTTTAGCAGGGAGAATGGACAACCTCATCCGTCCACAAAGGACTCGGGACCAATATTTATTTTACCAACACCTGTCAAAGCCTGTCGGAAATAAGCACTAACTGCAATTACCGGAGGGTCGGCCCGAGGGACTGGCCCCTCGGCCTTCCCCTGTGGACGGAGAGCCACAACTCTGGCGGGGGTCCCCGTGTGCCGGGGTGTTGCGGCCGGGCCCCTCACTGGTGCTGCATGACGGGGCTGGCTGCCCGCGTCGGCACGTCCGGATGTGGCCTGCTTGCTCGTGTGAGGGCCACTGGAAAGCCTCGTCCACCTCCAAACACGTCTCTCTTTCCTCACCAGCGGGGTCGCGGACACCCTGAATTGTACCATCGCAAACCAGGGGGAGCGTCCCCGTGCACGGGAACCTGTCCCAGCAGCCAGCTAACCAGAAAGTAAGCTGGTCACTCGCACAAAGGACAGGCGAGAGCGGCGAGATGCTGGAGAAACAGATGGACTCATCTGTCCGTGGGCTCTTTTGTCCCCCAGGGGTGAGGACGAGTCTGCTGGGCCCACAAGGAACGTCATCTGAGGGAGCCGAGGTTTTAAATAAAGTGAGACTTCCACAGCATTTCTCATATCAAGTGCCTCAGGGCGCGACTGTACTTGGAGATGGGACTTTAAAAAGGTGATTAAGGTAAAACGAGGTCACGGGGGGGGGGGGGGACTTGGACCCAACATGACTGTGTCCTTATGCCAGGAGGTGATGAGGACGCTGGCACACACAGAGGGACGGCCACGTAGGCAGAAGCCAGCCGTCGCCACGTCTCCACGCCAAGGGGAGAGGGCCTCGGAAGGGACCAGGACATCAAAGACCGCTGTGAAAGTGCAAACTCAGCTTGACAGGCCTATGAGCTCCAGGAGCCAGTAGTTTGGCAGGTGACAGGGCGCAGCCCAGAGGACTAGGGCCTGGACTTTGGAGCCAGACCGCCTGCTGTGTGACCCGGCCAGGGTCTGAACCTCTCCGAGCTTCCTCCACCGCAGGGGTGGTCACGGCTCGTGCACCGAACGAGGATCAACTGAGTTAATATTTGCCAAGGGCTTAGAACAGTGCCTGGAAAACGGGGAAGCAGCGTGTGTTTGCTGTTCTCTCCCTCACCTGAGGCCCAGGTGACGGGGGACCAGGGACGCAGAATGTTGTTGGTTTGCTGGAGAGGGCGCAGGGCAGGGGTGCTGGGCAGGGGGCTGTGACCGTCCGTATCAGGACCCGTCTGCACTCCCAGACGCTATCGGGGACCCATGGAGCATTTGTGTGAGGTGCCATGCGAGAAATCAGCAATTCGAACTTTGTCCTATTGGGAAGTAAAACCAAGAATACATAAAGATATTTCTTGGTTCATTTAAACATAACAATAAGCAGCCCTTTGTATGTTAACATGAGTATTTTACAACGAGCAGCTACGCTGACGTGTTTGCGAATCTTGGCTGAGGGGAAGGTGCTGGACGCCCTCTCTGGGGTCTGCTGGCTCGGGGTCCCTGCTCGTGAGTCGTGACCTCGCCTGCCCAGCTGTACCCCTAAGCAGGTCCCTTGAGTGCCCGAGCACAGCAGGGGACGCGAGCCTGGACTGGGCTGCTCTTTCCTGCAGCCTTGAGCCCGTGTGAGGACACGGGGCTCCGGCTGAGGCCCAGACACAGAGAAGGCTGCCCGGTGACGTCAGATGCCTGCACGCAGGCCAGCGATCCTAGCGCCAGGGGCTCACGGGACGGGACCCATCTTTTGTTGGCCAGGAGATGTCACCGTTTTATGTCTTGCAGAGCCAGGGACAGGCCTTGGGAGCCAAGAGCTTAGGGCGGGGAGGGCCCACGGCCCGCCTGGTGCACCGCCCGTTCCTGGGCTCCGCCAGGGAGCAGCCCCACGGGAGACTCACTCTGACTGGTGCGCATCAGAAGGAGCTGGTTCGCGTGATTACAGAGGCTGTGAGCCCCACGACCCGCCTGCCGTCTGCAATGGGAGACCCGGGAGAGCCGGTGGCCGAGGTGACATGGAGAATTAACCATTGCATGGGGCGGCGATGGCTGCCCAGGCCTCTCCTGTGCCCGGCTCGGAGGACCAGGCTGTGCCCTCGCCTCTGTCCTCAGTGTAAGTGGACGGAGGGGTTGGGACTGGCTGACCTCCACTCCTGCCCCTTGTGGGGACCCTCAGCTCCTCCCAGGTCTCAGGGCAGTGGGACTCAGGGGGTGGCCAGTCCCCTTGGGCCGGAGGTATTGCAGGGACCACCGGTGGGAACCAGAATCCTCTTCTCCTTGGTCCCCATTTTAAGGCCACTTGACTGTTTTCACAACTTTCCCCAGAAATTTGCTCCCAAGCAGAGCCAGCGGAAGTCGGCGCTGACTTCCTTTGAGTCCATCCAAACGAAGAAACCGTGTTTCGCCTTGTGGGTGTGGTCACGCCTGACCTGGGGCAGCGGGCCAGGCTCCCTCCTTACGAGGGTGGGGCCCTCACAGTTAGGGGCGAGGGGACACTGAGCCCTCGGGGAGGAGCGGGGCTGTGAGGACGCCTTCCAAGGCGAGGGGTGCGAGTCATTCCCTTCCCACCGGCCCCGTCCTGCCCCACCCCCGCCCCCCAGGCTGCCTGATGAAAGGTGGGTGGCGAGAACCGGCTCTGAGGCGGACACCCAGGTCCATCGGCGTGAGTATAAATGGCGAGCTCTGATGACCTAAGAGGTGACTATCAATGTGACTCAAACATCCAGTCGATATTCACCTCAAGGGACAATGGGGTCTGACACTGAAGTCGCGCATTGAGTGCTGACGCGCCCGCACGGACCCTCCGCGCCTGCGCGCGGCGGGCCGCGGTTCTGACGCGGGGCGACGCTGCATTCCCGGACGCGCCCAGGTGGAGCGCTGGCAGGAAGCTCTGAGTCACCCGCAGTGTCGGCACGGACCGGAGGGTTGGCCCCGAAAAGTGCCGAACGGGCACAGAGCAAAGCGGGAAGCCGAGAGTTCCCCCAGAGAAGACAGCGCGCCCGTCTGCGGCCTGGTCCTGACACCCACCGCGTGTGCGTTCAGCCCCTCGCAGCGACCACGGCGGGGTACCCCACCTCCCGTGAGGGCTGTCGCAGTGCCCTGAGGACTGGGGACACAGCTCCGCCACGTGCCACGGGCCCTCCTGGGCAATAGGCCCCCCAGGGGCGTGCTGATGGTTTGCTTAGAAACAGAAGCTGCAGCAGGTGTCCTGGGGCTAAGAACGGATTATCAGGGAAAAGAGGCAACACGTTCTAACGCCACCAACCCCTTAAGTGTTTGCTGATGTCATTTGGGTTCACTGATCATTAGTGACATTGAGCAGCTTTTCCTGTATCTGTGAGGCAAAGTTTTTGTTGTTTTCTTCTGGAAATGGCCCGTTCCTATCTTTTGCCCCTTCTTTTCTTGTGGTTTATTTGTTAATTCGCAAGCCCTTGCATACTCCTCACTCCAAGTTTCTCACATGTTTCCTCTGTAGGATCCTAACCACTGTGCTTCGTATGTTCTGTTTGACTCTAATCAAGCCCGGACTGATTTGGGAGCACCGAATGAAGTAGGACATGATTTCATTTTTCGGACAAAGAGCCAACGTCTCCGGCACTGTCTGTCAAAACGGACTTTCACAATCGTGTTGGCTGACTGGCAACCAAGGAGAGAGGCTTTGCATTTTTTCTAGATCACAGTTTCCACTTCTCTTTCTTAACCATCTAAGTGGCAAGTGGCCTAAGGACATAATAAATCACATCCTGTTTGGGCCTTCTCCTTGCAAACCACTTTCCTGCTGAGGAAGAAGCGCAGCTGTGTCCTGGGGACAGTGATGGGGACAGTGACTAGGGACAGTGATTGGGGACAGTGATGGGGAAGTGGTGTCTCTGCCACCTGATGTTTGTGACAGATTCAAGCAGTCCTGGTTGCAAGAGGAGCTGACCTCACTGAGAGGCGGGGCCAGCCCAGGCCACCCTGTCCCTCACCACAAGTAGGGAGAGGAGCATTGGGCGTCAGCCAGACAGCCGGTTTGTGTTCTGGTTGCACCATTACTCAAGCTGGGAGACCTGTGTGAGTCACAAGGGCTGTTTGGGCCTCCCTGCCCCACTCAGCAGAGGGGAGAGAAATATAATGGTGATGCCCCGGCCACCATCACGGCATCGTTGTTGGGGTCACAGCGACGCTGGTGGGAGGCCCAAGCCCTGTGCCCCGGGGCCAGAACCTGGTCATTTCTTGGTTTGCATTTAAAATTTTTTCGTTTTTCTTTGATTAGGAATGAACCAGCTTTTTGATTATCCATAGGTCCGGCTGTTGTTCGATTTTAGAGCATTTTGTTCTGTTGTCTTTATTGCTTCTTTTATTTCTGATTTACATCAGTTCGTTATATTGTTCTTTTCCCAACCTTTGGGGGAGACAACACATCAATTGAACTTCTTTCCTGTTGATGAAAATATTTAAGTCCACGAGTGTGCTTTTTGTATCCCATAAATTCTATGTAGCATGTTCATCGTGATTGTTTTCCAGAAATTCCGTATTTTCACTTTTATTCTGACTCAAAAATTGATTAATAGGAAATTGTGAAAAATTAGGAGAAGCCTTTTTTCCTGGTTCATGATTTTTGTCAACCTCTAGTTTTATAACGGTATTAGAAACTATTTTCTACGTTATTTCTCCTTTTTGAAATTTATCAAAATCTATTTCTGGTTTATAACTTGGCCAACTTTTGTGAATGAAGTTAGAGCAACAGAAATGGTAGCTACTTAGGTGAATAGAATAGACTTTTCCTTAAATTCATTAAAATATGTATGATGGTTGAAAGCAAATATTATGACATTTTCTGCGCTTGTTAATTAGGTCACATAATGAACGTGACACGTGTAACATACACAGGGCGGTACGGTGGCAAAGCTTCTACAGTTTACTTCAAATGGTAAATATTAAGCCTGAGCAGACTGTGACATGTTAGGTCAGTGAGCCAGATGCCTAGAGAAACTGGGAATGAAGTGATACAAAGAGATACATCCCCAAAGCCAGTGGACCATTTGAAAAGGGAATACCAAAAAATACATGCCCAGAGCCAAAGAAGCAGGAATGCGGGTGCAGGGCACACCACCAGCAGGACAAAGAAGCTTCCTGTCGTCACGCGTGTCGCCTATTTTCCTCGTATAGCCTGTAACCTCTGGTTGTTGACAGTTTCTTTTACAATATTTGTATAGAGGTTAATGCTGTAGCTTTCTTGTAAATCATAACGCTAAATGTTTCCTCTCATCTTACTTCACGTTCTACGGCTGGAAAGCTACCTTGTCTCATCGTAAGAGAGAACTTCTACCTTTTTTTTTTTTTTTTTTTTGGTATACCTTGCCTGTTCTTGGATTTCTACTTTTTAAATACCATTTGGGGTGGATCTGCCATTATAACCTCGGAGCCGGATCGGCTTCCTGAACGTAGCGGCCAGCCTCCCGCCTGGCCCCGCCGACCGCCTTCTCTTGTCCCACTCCCGTGTGGCGTCTCTCACGTCAGCCAGAGCGGGTCTGTGTGCCCAGCGGACGGCCAGACGCCTGGGCTTGGGCTTGGGCTTGGGTTGCGGTTCTCGGGAAGGCGAGAGGCCGGCATCAGCCAGCACTGCCGGCACACACACAGCCTCCTTTGCGTTCTCACTAGTCGTCCACTGTCACGACCTTCTCAGGGGCGAGATGAGCTGGAAGGCCACCCCGGGACCTTTGTCGAGGCGGGCTAGGGTCCCTGCCCCCAAACACAGAACCTTGTGCCCAGCCCTGTAATTTTCCACCTCGTGGGTCTTAGTCCATTTCGGGTATCCCTCCGAGAACTGTTCCATTTGAAAATTTCAGTGACTTGGCTACCAAATCTTTGTTCAGCTCATGTATAAACTTCTGGCCACTTCAGGCCCAGGACAGAGGTCTCGTACTGCTCCTGCTTATTCCGACCTGGGCTGCAATCCTTCAGCCCATTACCTTCAGCCTGGCTGGGTCAGGTGCTCTCACGCTCACCTGTCAGCCTCCGCTGCTGGCTCACTCCTGTGGCCATGATGCTCGCCAGGTGTGTGGCCTGGAGGTTGACTGGGTCTGGCAATGGTGTCAGGTCACATGGGCACGTTCCATTACATGTGTGACAGCCGGGAAAGGACCTGCGCCTGGCCGTATGCCTTGGCGCTGTGGACGCTAGGGGCGCAGCAGCTCTCCGTGGGGGGCTGGCCGGCTCTGAGGGTTTGGCCGCCCCTGGTCTTCATCCGCAGATGCCAGCAGCACCTCCTCCTCCCTCCAGTTGTGATGACCCAAAATGTCTGGGGCAGGGGGCTGGAGGGGGGGACAGAGAGACAAAACGGCCAGGCTGGGCGCCCTGGCCTAACCTCTGCGCGGGGCTGCAGCTGCTGTGTGAAGCCGGGCCACCGCCGCGGTGACAGCACGCGTCCTGCTCTCTGCCCGCGTTACTGACCCATCGTGCCCTCTCGTGTCCCCCCGCTATCCCGCAGGCCGCCGCCGCGTCGAACGTCTCGCCGACATCAGGCCGCAGCCTGCGCTCGCTGCCTGGTGGGTCCCGCTGACCCCTCAGCAAGGACGCAGGCCCGGCGTGCAGGGCGGGCGCAGAGCTGCCGGGTGTGAAGTCGCCGGTCTGCGCAGGCGCAGGCCAGACGCGGAGCTGCCCTGCCCAGCACCGCGCAAGGCAGGGTTGGAGCAAAGACCCATCACCGGGCTCGTACGTGCAGCAGCTCGGCCTCCGGGGCCGTTCGTTCTCCAGGAGAGAGGTCGCCTCCCGAGTGGTTCCAGCGGAGAAATGACCGGCCCCCTCGAAGGCTGTGTCTGAGCCTCAAGCCCCCCCTCCTCACAGGTGCCGAGGGACAAGGCAGGCCTTCCGGCCACGTGTGGAACGGGACCGCGCTGGGCGCGCAGCTCAGGGCCGCGGGCTCCCTGCCGGCCGCCCGGCCTCGGCACCGTGCAGCGAGGACTCGGCGTCCCGGGCGCCGGTAAGTCGGAGCTTCGTGCTTGCGCCTCCCAGGACGCGACACACCCAGACCGGTGGTCATCCGTCCAGTGTCTTTACTAGCCGAGGAGGATGTGGGGGACAGAGGGAGGATCCGGGGCCTCTGCGCTCAGCTGCGGGGTGACCGTGGGGGGCAGGATGGGGCGCATGGGGGTGGGGGCGGGTGGAAAGGCGTCCGGTCCCCTGCCCCCTCCATCACCCGCGGAGCTGGCGGCCTGCAGTCTGCCTCTGCCCCCGCCCGCCCCTCCTCCGCTTCCTTGTTCCTTTCCCGGAGCTTCCCGTGGACGCAGAGTCAGTGTCTTCTCCCGTTTCCTTCTCTGGAAACTGATGAACGTGCGTGTTAAAAACTGTGGAAGAAGTGTCTGACGATCTGCCCTCCGGCCTAGGGCTGGCTGCACACACCCATGTCCTGGCGGGAGACCCAGCCCCGCCTCCGGCGAGCCTTGCAGCTGAGGACGCTTCGCTGGCTGGACAGCCCGGAGGGCACGATGTGACCGCTGGTGTCGGCTGGCCCTGGTCAGCGGGGCCACACAGAACCTCCTGGGGGTCCTTGCTCCCATCCCACATCTGGGCTGGCCGGTACCCTGCTCTGGGTGGGGGGCGCTGTACAACTTCCTCCTTCAGTGACCACAGCTGTTTCCCATACCCTGTGCTCTTGGGGAGGCCGGCCACGGTGCGAAATCTGACCACCCCAGACTGCCCTGCTGGGCAGAGGCCGAGGCTAGCCACGGGGAGAGACAGGGTGTCCAGCCAGACCCTGGGGTCCAGCCCCCTGCTGAGCCAGGAGTGTGAGTGCACAGGTGGCCTAGGGCTGCTGTGCAGTTGCCTCAGACAAGCTCCGGGTGCCGCTGGAGGGTGCGTGTCCTCCGTTTGCCACATAGTCGAGATCCTCAGCTCCTTAGTCCGCCGGGGGAAGGGGCAGCGGCATCTCACTTGTGCTTATTGTCGACCAGGGCCCAGGCTTTGGGAAGCTCCCTGTGAATCTGTGGGGTTTTTGGCAGTGGAGATGCGAGTGATTTCTGTCCGGGTGAGAAGATGACTCCAGGGTGCAGTCATTTCCCTGGGGACGGTGGCCACTGTGGCCACTGGCTTAGAAGACACCGTGTGTGCTGGCCCAGGCTCACGGCGTGAAACTCTGCCCCCTGTGGCTCCGTGAGCCAGCTGGGCCGGTTTGCCAGTCCCCGGAGGGATGAATTCAGCAGATCTCTGAGACGCGTTCATTCCATACCTGTACGGGTCTCGCTTTTAATGTTTTACGGGTCTCGCTTGGCCGTGGAGACGGGCTCCGGCAGTTAACCGAATCCAGACCTGATCCTGTGACGCACTTGGAGTAAACCTCTGGGATATGATGACCACAAGGTCACAGGGAAGGGGACAGAAGAGGAGGAAAACCGGAAGATGAAGGGAACACAAGGCCACAGGACGCGTCAGGGGTGAACTGAAGCTTGTCCCCAGATGCGAGGACTGTAACCCAGGGCCTCCAACCCGGGCTGGTTTTCCAGGGATGGATAAAGACCCCTGGGTGCCAACCAGAAAGGATGCACCCACCGCCGGGTGACCAGCATGAACCTGGTTCCCTGGACCACGGGCCACCAGTGTGACGGTGAATTTTACGTGTCACCTTGGCTGGGCCACAGTCCCCAAATCGTTGATCGAACGGCAGTCTAGGTGTTTCTCCGAAGGCGTTTTTTGGTGAGATTGACCCTTAAGCCAGTGGGCTGAGGTCAACGCTTGCCCTCTGTAATGTGGGCGAGCCGGGTCCAACCAGAGGGAGACCCAAGCAGAAAAGACCAAGGTTCGCTGAGGAAGGCAGACTCAGCCAGCCCACTTGGGCGCTGGGACTGGAGCCTCTCCTGAGCCTCCGGCCTCTGGGCTGCCCGGCAGATCACAGACTGCCAGCCCGCACTATCGCAGTGGGAGAAAACCCTTTGCGGCCCTGGCCCCCCAGCGTCCAGCAGCGGCCCGCCTGCATCATGCAGGTGTCCACAGGAAGGGGGCAGGGACCCCACCGTCCCACAGAAGGCAGCGAGTGTGCGTGCTGGCCCACCCCATGAGAGGAGGAATAAGAAACGGGCACTAGCAGTGTGCTGTTTAATCCAAGGCGCCCAAATATCATCTCAGCATGGCGCCAACGTACAGATGCGTTAACGGCCGGTTTCCCTTTCCTTTGAGCCGAGTCTTCCAGGTTGGCTGTGTCTCGCATAGTTGGAGGACGTCTCACCTTGGATGCTAACATTTCAGCCACCACAGGGAATGCAGTCCTGTTAGGACGGCCAACGTGCGTTTAAAGGGAAAACAACTCACGCTGACCCTGTCCTTCAAGCGAATTGATTGAGATGGACAATTCCCAGCAGCCTTGCGGGCTGCGGACCCGCCGCGCTGCCGAGACGCCGAGCAACGTGTGGGCGTGCCCCCCAGCGGCCATGCCTGGTAGTGCAGGGTCCTGCAGGGACGAGAGACTGTCTTCAAACTGGGGTGTGAGTGATTGTTGCTTGAATGTCTGTGAACATTTGGGAGGCGGAATGGGGGTGGGAAGAGATGCAGAGAGGACAGTGGGAAGAAGCAGGGGTGTTCCCTTTGGTTCCCATTTGTAAATGACTTGTGACTGAGGCCGGTGTTGGCGAGGATGTCTGGAATCGACCACCTGCTTATAGCAACCAATCTTCTGAACACGTGGAGGGCCACCATGTTCTCTGAAGGCACAGAGCTGGCTTTCATCCTTTAAGCCCGTGTCCAGCCAGGTGTCCAGTGCAAGGGACAGGGCAGGGATCAATCACCACCCCCCCACCACCACCTGAGAGAAAACAATTGCTTAATTTGCATAATGGCTTAACCTTGATGCCAGGACAGTGTTCTCTAAGGAGTTCTGTGAACAAATCCAGGACCAGCTGCCCTCAGTCAGCTGTCACCCCACCCCCGAGGAGTGTAACTTTGTCCCTGTGTCTGTTTGATTAAAAATCTACAACCACAGAAGGACTCGGGGTTGACAGCCTGCAAGGTTAGGCTAACCTGCAGGGTGACTTGTTACTTTATGCCCAGAGGAGCAGGTGACCCCAAGCGGGTGCAGACCCTGTGGGAGGGGAACCTGTGAGTTCCAACCGTGCAGTCCCTCTGGTGTCCCTTTCCTGGTTGACCAGGAGCCTCCGTTCCTTCTGCACACCTGGACACCTCCTCTCTCTCCCTGTGTCCCCTACTTATGGGGCTAAGCTGTTTTTGACCTGTGCTATCTAGTCTGTTTGAGAATTCTGAGTTAATAGCATTTCCTTAATTCACATTTGCCAGAAGCATGACTAAAACCTGAATAAATGTGTTATTCCTGGCCAGCTGGGTTGTCACCAGCCTCCAGGGTTGAGGAGAGACCAAAATAGTGACAGAAGCTTTGGCATGCAGAACCGCGGCCAGGATGAGTCACCTCGGGGAGCTCTCTGCTGCTGCCGAAAACGGGGTGGCAGTTTCCTTCCTGGATGGCTCAAAAGAAGACCCCCCACTTCCTGCTGCAGGGCGCTCTGAGGGCTGCTGGCCCACGTTCTGGCCACGTCCCATCGTCTGCTGGGACTGTTCCCCTCGCCCTAGGACACCCACGTCTCCTCCATGTGCTGAGAGGTGAGGGGACGTCTCCTGTGGGTGTCACAAGATCGAAACCAAGAACTAGAAGAGAGAGCTGACTGTCCCACGATGCCACGAGCCCAAGCCGCTCCTAGGAGCTTCTCGTCATCTCCCTCCCCCCTCTAGCTCCGGCTGGAGAACAGGGCTCCCGGCAGCCTTACCAGCTGTGGGCTATGGCCTGGGGACAAGTCTGGCTGTCCTTCCTGGGCCGATGACTGCTGAGGGCCCCTTAGGGTGACCACCTCATCAGTTTCCCAAAGCTGCACTACACGCAGGGTGACTTCAAGCAACAGAAATGTTCCCACTCAGTCTGGAGGCCAGCAGTCCGAAATCGGGGTGTCGCGGGTTGGCCCCTCCCAGAAACCCCAGTGGAGAACCTCTCCCGGCCTCTCTAGCTTCTGGTCGCGGCCCGCGGCCTCGGTGCTCGTTGACCTGTAGACACAGCAGCCCAGTCTCTGCCTCTGGGCAAAGGGGCCTTCTCGGTGGTCCCCCCCTTCTCTTCTCCTCTAAGGACACTTGTGGTTGGATTTAGGGCCCACTCTAACCCTGGGTGGTCTCATCTGCAGGTCCTTCACTTACTTAATTACATCTGCAAAGACCTTCTTTCTAGAGAAGGTCACGTGTGCAGTTCCACATGCACATGTCTTATGGGGGACGCCATTCGCCCTGTCACACCAGGTCAGCACCAACACTGACGCCAATGCCTTTTCCATGCCCCGTGGACCAGCCGCTGCCGCAGTCACCAGTAGCACGGCTGCTCCACGAACCTCATTGCCTACTGGTCCTCGGTGGGCGGGGCCCTGTGGGGCGGGGCTCTGATGGTGGGCGGGGTGGGGCGGGGCTCTGTGGGGCAAGGGTCTGGTGGTGGGGCGGGGCTCTGCAGGGTGGGGCGGGGCTCTGAGGTTGGGGCGGGGCTCCGTACGGCGGGGTGGGGCTCTGGGGGCGGGGCGGGGCTTTGTGGGCGGGGCGGGGCGGGGCTCTGTGGGGCGGGGCTCCGAGGGTGGGGTGGGGCTCTGTGGGGCGGGGCTCTGCGGGGCGGGGCTCTGAGGGTGGGGCGGGGCGGGACGGGGCTCTGCGGGGCGGGGCTGGACTGGCCGCCTGGCTCTGGGTTGTGTGGGGTCAGGGTCAGGTCCTTGGACGGGTGTTCCCTGGGGCTCACTCTCCCGGTGGTGGACGCCCGGAACTCAAGAGGCGATGACAAAATGCTCGAGCTCATCTGAGGCGTCTGCTCTCGTCGAGTCCTTCATGTTCCACAGGCCAAGGCCAGTCGCCCGGGCGAGCCCAGCTCTGGGTGGGGGAGTGTCCTCGCCGCACAGGAGGCAGCAGCAGGACTCCGCAGGGCGCGGTGCGGCTGCACAGCCCCCCCGCACGGGAGGGGAACCTGGGACCCCAGCCAGGGTGCCCTGCCATGTCGAGGGGACGTGGCACTCCAGAGTCAGTGCCAGCGACACTGTCTACCCTGCATTGGCGCAGCCCCGCCGACGCTTGACGTTTCCAAACCGCGAGCCTTCGCGGGTCTAATGCCTGTGACAGGACAGCGCGATGCCCTCGGACCCACCGCTGTGCTCCTCTGCTGACCAGTGCCGTCAACATTCCTCATTTGCTTGATGCCCCTTGGATCGCTCTTCTGTTAAGTTCCTCTCCCCATTTCCCTGTCGTCGTTGCCATTGTTTTCTTGGGGCAAGAATCCCTTTTCGTCGTGCGCCAGCCTGGGACACTGCTCTCTCTCCCTCCCCGCCTCTGTCTGTGTGACTGTGCCCAAAGCCTCCTTCGTGAGAGAGAACCCTTACTTTTCATCTAATCAATTGTGCATCTGTGGTGTGTGTGTGTGTGTGCGAGCGCGTGCACACCTTAATGGTTTTCGATTTAGAAGTTTGGTTTAAGAAGTCCTTTTCTACTTCCCAGGGCACAGAGGTCCCCCGAATTTCCTGCGATGAACTTTATACTTCCCCACTCACGTCCAGGCCTCTCCCTCAGAGTCCACTGTCACAGGTAGGGTCAGGTGGGGACCCAGTTTCAACTTTTCCCTGGGAGAATCCATTTTAATTCAATTCAATTTCTCAATTTATTCCTAGGGAGGGATTTTTTTTTCTTCTAATACACACAGTTTCATTTTTCTCTGGTACAGTTTGTAAAGAAAACCTGAGCTCTCGTAGCTGGCAGCTGTGACTTCATGGGAAATATGAAGTGTCCACTGGTGACGCAGGTACGGCACTCCAAACGGGCTCTAAAAATTGATTTCCAGTTTGCGGTCGGAGGAATCTTTACACTCGGCATTTTGTTCTGTTTGAAGCAGGAGCCTTTGTAAGAACTAAAAAAAGAACTTCCCATTTACTTCCCGCCCCGTGTCCTGGACGGGCGATTTCATGGCCTAAATGCAAAACACAATGAGAGTGGGATTTTTCTCCAGTCTAACGGCAAGAATTTAATTTCATCGCAATGACTCCGGGGATGTAGAATGGCTCCCTTTCCTTTTGTGTCTGAGAGTTTCAGTGAGTCCAGTACAAGTACCGATTTCCATTTTTCCCTTCTTTCTCTGCTTTCTTTGGACGCACACACCAATCTCTCCTTTGTCCCCTCCCCACGTTTGCATTTAACTGTGGAAAATGGAGAAATCTGAGTAAGCGAGTGTCTCTGACGAGAACATCTCCCCCTCGCGTTTTACTCAGTTTAGCTGGAGCCCAGTGTACGTACAGGAAAGCACCCCAAACCCCCAGTTTATGGTCAGTGAACCTCGCAAAGTGAACACACCGTGGCAACTGCTCCCACAGCGAGAACCCGAAACCGCCCCACCGGAAGCGAACACAAAGCGATTCTGAACGTGTCCCTTCTTGGACGGGGCTCCCTTTGCGAAGCAGGCTTTGTGGATTCTCCTGTGTTGTCTCAGTATCCCCAAGGACCTTCGGGTCGCCTGGCTGTGAGCATGCGTCTTTGTGGGCGGGTAGATTCCTCTGGATTTTTCAGTAGATTTCACTCGATTCTCAAAGAGGTCTGAGAGTCAAAGAAGTTTAAGAAACACGGGTCGATGTGGACACCCCAGTCACCTTCCTTCTCGGGTAGTCGTGCTGTGTGACTCCGAGGCCACCAGGGTTTGACGTGCCCTTCTTCCCGCGTGAGAACCGAAGCGGATATTTTCAGGGAGGGAGCAGGACTTTTCCCATTCACGGGACCCTTTCCAGTGGCACAGACTACATCGGGCACCTGTGCGTCCTGGACCCCTCCTCCCGGTGCTTCTAGACTTCTAGACGGAGCAGATGCAGCTTTTACTCCCCTCGTGCCCCAGGGCACCGAGCAGCAGAGCAAATGAGTGGCTGGCCGGTGTGCTGACCAGGGCAGGCGGCAGGGTAGGGCCGGGAGTGCAGAAGACAGAGAGGCCAGGGGTGGGGCCAGCGCTCAGGAAGGAGCTGGGGGACAGTGCGGGCAGCGTCCCCCACGTGGATGCGTGGGAGAGGGCGGTCCGGATTTCACTGGCCTCCCAGCCGGCTTTGCAGTTCGGTCCTTTGTCACACGCGGAGTCCGTGCGAGGGCAGGCGCTCGGGAGGCACAGGCCCCGGGGTCACAGAGCTCACGGAGCCCTTGCTGTGTGTGCGGCCACCGCGCTGGTGCTCCACGTGTGTCCTTTCTCATTCATCCTCTCCGCCACCTTTCGGGGACAGAGCTGTTATTGCTAACATTTTACAGATGAAGAGCCGAGTCTAAGGGATAAGCCACTTGATCAAGGTCACCCAGAGAGCAAGGGGACGCCCGAGGTGGGGGGGGGCTGTCTCTGACCGGCGGTGGCGGGTTTGAAGGCCCTGGCCCCTGGGGGGCATGTCTCTCCAGGAGCCCCCGAGTCTGGCTCCATTTTCATCTTTCCATCTGCCGGCTCCGGCGGCTTCGGCCATATGGTGACGTCAACCCCTGTGCAGGTTCGTTTTCTTCTCAGGAGGGGTGTGAAAGGCCGGCGGTGGCGAACCACACAGGCGAAGTGGGGGCGGACGCCTGGGGTGGCGGGGACGGGGCACGAGGCTCCGGGAAAGGCGTGTGGGGGTCTCCACAGGTGTGCAGCGGGCCAGACGGAAGGGACGCGGAGCCCCTGTCGCTGTGGAGACATCCCCGGTCGTGTGGCTAGTTAGGCTTGTGGCAGAATTACGGTTAAGGACCCCGGCTCCCGAGCCTTGAGTTCAGTGTCCTTTTCACTACACGTGGCTGCGGCTGCCATGACCGAGACACCGAGCCCCGAGGGCCAGGCCGGGACGAGACTGGCCCGGCCTGCAGAGGGAGCGGAGCAGTCTGTCAGCCGAGCTCCCCCCAGGAAACCGGTCCCCCGGGATTCTCCCAGCCGCTCGGCGCCTCCCATGTGCCTTGCCCAGGCCCCTGACGCAGACCAAGCAGAGTATCCTGGGGGTGCATGGGAGGACAGCGTGACAAGGGGGGCAACTGTCGGGTGTCTAGGCTTCAGGCTGGGGAGGTGGCTGCTCTCCACCCCAAAGTCAGGGGTGAGGCATGGGGTGCCACTGCCGAGGGCCTGCAGGCGACGGTGTCTGGCGGCTCTGGTGCGGCCTCTCTCCTGACCTTGGCCTGGGTTATGGCAGGTCCGAGTCCTCAGGGGCCCCCAGCACGGAACCTCACTGCTCCCTCTCTGTGTCGTCTCTCACACTGGGCCCTGCCAGGACCTTGGAGTTGGCACCCAGGCACCGGGCGGCTCCTGTCCCCTTCGGGACATGCCTCTAGGGTTCAGTGGCATCTCTGGTGATATTATCTCCCTTAATTACCGAGGGCCTCTCCCTGTGCCAGCAGCTGCCTCTGGTATCAGGTACAAGTGTTGAAAAGACAGGGAAATACAAGGCCTTAGGGGAGGCGGGCTGGAGGAGACAGGGCTGGGAGCATCTGTCACCCGTTTTTCACCCACTGTAGGTCCCCCGGGAAGCTGGCATGATTATTGTGCCTTAGGTTATGACCTGCAGGGATGTGTGGGCAGTTAGGAGAGAGGCACCCCAGGGATGCGTGCAGGCAGAAACCGCGACGCCCCCTCCCTGCCGGCAGCGCCTTTCACCCATTATTTCCGACGGTCAGTTGAGGCCCCGGGTGCTCCAGCCTGGACATTGGCGATGGTGTCAGGGGTGCCAGGGAGCTGACTTAATCTTCTCTGGAACTGCGGCATTAGGCGTCACTGCGAGAGACAAAGAAGGTCGCCATGGCAGCGCGGTCACTTCCGGTTCAGAGAAGGCAGGCGAGGTCGGTCCGTGAGGAGGGCGGGGGTGTGGGGGGAGGTGCTCACACCTGCTCTGGGAGCTGCTCTCGTCGCGTGAGATGCTCCCCGCGGAACGCGTGCAGACGCAGGGGTTTCCGGGCGCAGAGAGGGCACCGCTGGGCTGCTCAGCGCTTTGGGAAGAAAAGGCTGATCCTTCCATGCGTGTTTTCCTCATGGGGAGGTGACCTCTGGGAGGGCTCGGAGCCAGGGAAGCAGAGCGGACTAGGCTGAATCTCCTAGGATATCGCTGCTGCTGCCGCGAAGCCAGAAGGAGACGTCCCAGCGGGTGGCCCAGCACGTGGAAGGGGCCAGGAGGACCAAGCGCTGGACCCCAGGTGCCTGTGACCAGCTGACCCAGGGCCCCGAGGCCTGGTGTGGGGGGCCGCCACTCGTCTGTGGCCCAGGACGCTGAGGCAAGCGAACTAGGAAGTAGAACGGGGAGGGGCAGCGGTGAGAAACCGGGGTGAGACCAGAAACAGCTCCCAGTGGCTGGGCGGTGTCCCCTGGTCACCCCGAGGCAGCGATCCCCTAGGAGACTGGGCTCTGCCGCCCGCTGAAGCGTTGCCCCTCTGATATGTAGTTGACACTATTTAGGTGGCAAACGGCAGAAACTGAAGTCAAAGTGACTCGAGTAGGAAAGAATTTGAGGCTCAGGCTGGAAGGCCCGAGGTGGGGGCTGGCTGCAGGCAGGGTGAGGCGGGGCTTACCCGCTGTCACGGACACCCCCGTTCCTCGGCGGGCTCCTCCTCTGTCAGCCTCACTCTTGGGTGGACTCACTGCCCGGCGAGGAAGCCAAAGGACCAGGCCTACGTCGTTCTGTCCTGGAATCCAGGGGGGGGCCCTCCCTGCCGGGGAACTGGGCCCTGGTGGCCGATTCTGGCAGAAGCTCTGACGAGGACAGGGTTCCACTTACGGCCCCTGCTCTCCATGCCCCAGGATGTCCCAGTGGGAAAGAAGGAGCTCGTCAGGGCTTCGAACCCGCTAAGGGGAGTGGAGCCCTGCGTTTAACTCCAGGAGGCACCGCGCCCCCGCCACTCCCGCTGGATTCGCTGGTCAGAAGCAACTACCTGCGCATTTTCCTTCCTGAAAACTGTTCAGCTAAACATCTCGTAACTTGAGATGGACCAATTGAAGAAGTTGGTTTGTACTCCGAGAGAGAACAATATACTTAGTGCTAGAATCTTGTGGGTTTAGAGTGGAAGGATTAAAAAATAAATAAAAACAGACTAGTCGTTCTGTGAAGGGAAGAACTCAGAGACACGCCTGTTTGACAGCCCCTATAAAAACGCAGTGACCAGCAGCATGGGCCAATCCACAGGTCACCAGCAGGAACTTGGCCAGTATCTGTCATCTTCTGCAGAAATGATCACAGAAGGAAAAAAAAAAAAAACACGTATGGATTAAGCGCCGCGTTGGAAAAGAGAGAACAAACACCCATGTAATCAATTTGCCCAATGAAATTGTGCTTGGAGATTCAGTCTGCTGTAAAACCACGCCCATCGATTTAAAACATGGAGTCTAGCAGACACATGACAAGACCCTGTCCCGATCAAGAAAGCTCACGCGGTGAGTTTGGCTGTTGACGAGAGGGCGAAGCCCTGAGAAGGCTTCCTCCTTCTGCGACCGCACAGGACAGCTCCCGTCTTCCCCCCGGGCGTCGGAGGGCGTCGGAGCGAGGAGCGCATCCGAGGAGCGCATCGCAGCTCAGGGCTCCCAGTCCAGGCGTGGTCGTGGGGGCGGGGCGTGCGGGGTGCATGGAACGGTCTGCAGCCCGTGGGAGCCGTGCTGACCAGGTGGGCTCCCCGGATCGCCTGGCTCTGTCTTGTCACCTGGGACGCATTAAGGAAGATGCACGCTCATCTCTGAGGCCCTGAGTTTTAGACCCAGCTGCAGGGCCAAGTGCGGGGCTCATGAGAAACCAGTTAGATTATGTCTGCCTGGAAGAGAAGCTCCTGAATCAAGGAAGGGCAGAGGGGACGTGAGCAAACGGGCTCTCCGGACCGTGGTTGGGGGGTGCACCGGCCATGGCGCCCCAGCCCCAGCCACAGAGGCGCTGCTGTGCGCGAGGCCTGGCTCCTTGACCCTTGGCGAATGTGGGTGAACTGTGCAGAGGCTGGACCCCAGATTGTGGGACAGGAGCCACGCTTCTCTCCCTCGTCTCTCTGGCAGGCAGACAGGAGCTCCGCGTCATCTCTGCACCCAGATGAAACACCTCCCCTGAGCCCCAAGACCGTGGGGTCAGAGCCAGAGCAGCCGTCGCGGGGCGGGGGCGGGGACACGTCGTCCTGGGACCCGTGGTTAGAGTCAGATGTTGGCTTGGGGTCTTTCTGTCCTCTGTGCTGTGCCGACAGAAAGTCAACGTGCAGAAAGACCCTCAACTCAGTAGAAAACAGGCAAGAAATAGGAGTATTCGCAGAGCAAGTGAAAGGGTCCTAATACCCGCCCTGTCTCCGAAGTGACAAGGTGACGAGGTGACCTGTACGTGCTCCTGCGTCATCTCCACGCACGGCCTCTGAGCTCCCACTGCACACTTCTGCGCATGCTCCGTGATACACGGTCCCCCAAGTATTTCCCCCTAAGTGAGCACAGCGGTGAGCGCTCTCGCGGAGGGGCAGAGGCGCACTGCAGGAGAGGCCCTGCATCGCCTCCCGTCCCCGCAGGTTCCTGGCGTGGTCTGGGGTGACCGGCGTGCGGGTGTACGGACTCTGGTGAGGCCACTCCCGCCACAGCCTGGACCTCGGCCATTCTGCCACCTGGCATTCTCGGCCCGGTGACAACCTTCCCCACGGAGCCAGAGCCCCTGTGTGCTACCCGCACCCCAGCCAGCCCCCAGCACACCCTCCCGTGTGGCTGCTGCCTGCCCCCCTCCCGAAGGCGGCCCACTGCTTGTCCAGCAGCTCAGACCAGACTGTAGGTGGTGGGTCTCAGGTGACAGGACAGCTCCCCGGGGACTGTCTGGCCGGTGGATAAGGTCCCAGGGCTCCCTGGGGAATCCCGCAGGCTGAGGGAGAGGCAGAAGCACAGGGGTGGCCAGCCCCAACCCAGGAGCTGCTCGGTGGGTCAGAAACGGGGGCGGTGGGCAGAGCGGCCTCCCTAAGGCTTTGCCATGTCAGAGAACGTCGGGACTTTAAGCCAAAAAGAATAAAATTAAAAATAAACAATAGTGATAAGAGTAACAGAATAACAGTAAAACCAGCACCCACACAGCACGCAGGGGGCCCAGATGCAGCAGCTGTCCACAGCATCCACGTTTGCTTCCGGTTTTCAAAATCAGCATGTGCGTTCTGTTGACCAAAGGTCGAGCTTTGTGTTTTGGTGATTCGTGGAAATAGTGCATGCGAGTCGCTTGCCTCCCTCCCACGCGACGTTTGGGGTCTCGTGGGATCATCCGCCGCGGAACGAGCTGGTGCATTTTGGTGCCCGTGAAGTATCGTTGCTGCGGCCGCCCCGCGGTTCACCCACCGCGCGCGGGGCAGGCGCTCTCACCGCTACCAGGTGAGGCGGCCTTCCGGCGTGCGCTCCGGATGCTGTGTCTCCCCGGCAAGGCAAGCGGGAGTCGTGGGCGCCCCGGCGGGCGTCCCGGGGCAGACCCGGCGGGGGCGGGCGCCCTGGGACGGGAGGCCGGTTGCACGGAGGGGCAAGGAGAGCGCAGGGCCGGCTCCCCGAAGGCTCGGCCGACCGGCCCGCAGCATTTTCATTTCACGCAGAGAGCGAGCTTCTGCAGTTGGAGCATTCTCGGGCCGCCCCGGCCACCTGACCGGACCCCCAGGCGCACACGTCCTCCCTGGCCGTCACCCAAGGGGGTCGGCGCCCTCCCGAGAGGAGGAGCCAGCTGCCGCAGCGTGTCCAGCGCCGCGTAGACCCTCCTCCGGAATCCTAATTGCTCCCTCGGGATTGAGCCGCAGCTCCCAGAAATGTCACCGAGTCCCCAGACGCCCAAGGATTCACCGGCACTGTCAGATTACCTTCCGGCGGCGACAGGAGCCCTTTACTCCTCACGGGGAAGCAAAAAGAGACGGGCGCCGCGGGGCCCGGACAGTGACGGACGGCTGCGGCCCCCAGAAACGCGGCGCTGGAGCAGGACACGGAAGGGGCCCCGGCTCTCCGGGTCCTGCGTCCGCCCGAGCGCCCGCGGCCTCGGGGCCGCACATGCGCAGTCAGAGGCCGGCCGCAGCGGGCGCTCGGCGCTGCCGCACGAGGAGCTCGTCCTGCCGCGGGCCCTCTCTGCACGTGGAGGTGCAGTCACCGCTCCATTAACAGAGGTCACGGTGGAAGGCCACCTGGGGCTCCGGATGCTGCCCACCGGGCTGCTCGCCCATGCCACCTGTGGGGGGTGGAGCCTCCTTTGCAGAGGGGTGTCCCGGCTCTCCCAGCCGGGCCCCACGCCCTCCTCCAAAGCTACTGACCGTCAGCGTAGTGTGCCCTTTGCACCCAAAGCGCTGTCCCGGGCCCCCTCTGGCTACGGCCTGGCAGACCCCAAGGCAGGGGTGCAGGACGAGGAGCCCAGTCTGCCTCGTTGTGGGGACCTATTTCCTCTCCACAAAGTGGAGCCCGCACCTGCTTCATCTACCTGACCAGCTCTGCGGACATGACGGTGGGGAAGGGACCGGAGCATGTTTGAATCTACTCAGCACGACGCTAGTGCCACACAACCTGGCCGCGTGCCAGCAAGGCCTGCGAGTGACTCTGTGAAAATCGTGTCCAGCTGCTGGGACCGGGGCGTCCACGCGCGAACATGAGCCGGACCCACACTGCACCTCAAACACGAAAGTCCACCAAAGACATTACGAAGCTCTTGGAAGGAAACTCAGGGGTGCGTCTTCTCAGCCTTGGACTCGGTCATGGGTCTTGGTCATGATGATGAAAGAAAAAAGTAGATACATTAAAAACCTTTGTGTATCAAAGGACGTGATCAAGAAAGTGAAAAGAAGAGTCACACAGTGGGCTAAAATACCCACGAATCGTGTTTCTGAAAAGGTCTCACGAGCAGTCACTTGGGAGCCTGGCACGAACCTCTTCCCACCCCCCCAACTCTCCCTGGCACCCCCAGCTGCAGTCACTGCCTCCTGGCAGGTTTTGTTCTTATTGTCAGAGGACTGATTAATAAGTGCTTTTGTCCCACAACGGTAATATCCGGAAACTTGAAATGCCAGGTTTAACTGGGGTTCTTGCCTTGCCTCTTCCCAAGCCCTCGAGGCTCCTGTCCTCATTTGAATATTGAAGGCGGACCTGGCTGGGTCGGAAGCTGGAAGCGGCAGAGGCGCCTCTTTCAGGAAGCCCGCCTTCTACTGAGGGGCATGCTGAGAGCCAGGCTGGCTGGCGGGAGCACGGGCCCCAGGTGGGGGGTTAAGGGGGCCCCAGCAGGGAGCCTGGAGGAGGCCACGGTCTCTCCCTGCAGATGACTCCCCAGCGGTCCTGGGGGATGCAGAGCCTTTACGAGGCTTCATATCCAGCCTGCGCATTGTCCTCACAGGAGGGCCGGATGCAAGGCTGCGTCTCCTCGCACAGGTGCACAGGTGTTCCTCCGGTCCGCCGGGGGGCCCTTGGGCGCATAGCCAGGTGGCAGGGGAGGTCATGTGTCAACGCATTAGGGCCAGCATCTCTCAACCTGTGGCCTCGGAGCCCAGCAGTTCCAGTGTGGGGACTGTTCATCTGTGAGGGCGGCGATGGAGGCCAGACATCGGTGGGCAGTATCGTCAGGGGCCGCAGGCAGAGCGTCCATCTGCGCAGGGTCCTGAAGCCTGCTGCCCCACACTCACACTCACGGGAGTGAAGCGGCATGGCGGGAAGGTGGGTCCCGTGACACGGTCACTGTCCTGTCGGGATGGGGGGAGAAAGCGCGGGGTACAAGGCACGGTGATAAAAGAGCCTCGTCTGCTCTGACCTTGGTCCCTTCAACTGTGTCTTCTGATCGCCTGCTCCTTCTTCAGGGGACGTTCACACAGAGACGGGCCCTGGAGACGGGGACATCGGCATCCTGGCCCTTGAGTTCCCTTCCTGGGGTGGAGACTGGGAGGAAGTGGCCTTGTTCAAGTCTTGTGGGACCTTGATCCATGCCTGCCCAGACATCCTCCGCCTGCCAGCCCCTGGGACACTTCCTTCTTCTTCTTCCTCTCCGAGGCGTCAGCCAGCATCTTAAAGGCATCATTTCACCCCTATAACCATGTCCCGCCCCCGAAGCCTCTGCCTGCTGCGGGAGTGACATCGTTGCTGAAATTGTTGGTGGCATCGTCTCCCCGGCCGCAGCCAGTGTCTCAGTTGGACTTCCATGTGAAGTGTCAGGAGAATACTTTCTCCTTGTAGAGCTGGGGAAGAAGAGATTGGGGGTTGACAAGCTGTTCTACTCAGCACGATGTACTTTTTCTGCCCCACACACAGCATCAAGGGAACCAGATGTAGCCCTTGAATATTTATGGTCTCACAGCTTCTTCCATGAATAATTCATCACACACGGTGACGTCTACCCATCACGCCGGCCTCGCAGGCAAGGAGAGAGGACAGAACCCGCCCCACCCCCGCCCCGTGGAGGTCCCTGAACCCGGAGCAGACAGATGGGGTGCCGCACGCCTCGTTCGCCTCTCCTCACAGAGGATGACGACGTGCTCTCTGTTGGAATTTTCTGCAACGGGCCTTTATTACTTGAATGAATCACAGGGCAGTGGACAGGAAGAGAGCACGCGCTTTTCCAGCCGAACTCCTAAGGGGAGCATTTCGCTTCTTCTGTTACTATGGCGCCAGATACTGTTGCTAAATTAGCCTCTGTTCAAGGAACGCATCAGGAACCATTCAGCCTCGTGCACGTCCGCGTGTCTCCGGCCCACGGAGCTCTCAAGAGCACAACACCTGCATTCGTTTCCGATTGTATATTGTTACATTCATTGCAGCGTTTGGAAAAGTACCAAAACGTAAAAGAAAAAGCCGCCTGCCACCCCACCCCGACCCACTGAGAGGAGCACCATTCGCACCTTGCTCCCTGACGTCCCAGGTGCTGTGACCCAAACAGAAATGAAGGTCTGCGAAGCGGAAGCGGCGATGCATGGCAAGGCCCCGTCTACAGCAGAAACTCCTCATCGCCTGTCACGCACACGCACACGCACACGCACACGGCGTGGCGGCTTCGTGGCGTCCCGTTGCACGTGGTATCCTGTGACACCTCGCCGAATTCCCCGCGGAGTAAGATTAAGCCCCGCCCTTTTTTGTGATTACGACGACGATGTGATGAGCCTCGTAGCACCGTGCCTCGTGACCCTGGCTTTCTCCCTCCCCCATCCCGACAGGACAGTGACCGTGGCACGGGACGCACCTTCCCGCCGTGCCACTTCCCTCCTGTGAGTGTGAGTGTGGGGCAGCATGACACGAGTGAACATCTTCCTGGGCTCTGGCCTCCTCTGTGTCCGCGTGACTGTCAAGGAGGGACTGTTTCAGCAGAACGAGGGACAACGGGGTGTGTGTGGCACTTGGGACAGCGTTAGGTCTGCCTCTGCGGGCAGCGCTTGACTTACATGAATGAAAGAGCGAAAACCATCGTTTCCCTCATCGATATGTTCTGTTTTCACACGGATCTGAGTTCCTCCAGTGCCACCGAATAACCGTGGGCTCGTGAGGTCACGGGCTGAGACCTCTCTTGTCTGGTTTCCAGGAAATCATTTTGCCGGGTCTGAAACACGTGTGTATTCTCAGGCTCCCGAGAAGCAAAAATAAACTGACCAAAAGCTGTAAAACTGGGTGCCCTCCCCCCCTCCACAGGTTTGTTTTTTAAGGTGACCTTTACCTTTGGCCTTCAGGTTGGAGAAGGGATAAACACATCTTCCTAGACGGGAAACCATATTTAACTCACCAGGTAGGACGCGTGTCTCTATCTTCTAGGACAAAACAACAGTCCCTCGGGGGTGTTTGGAGCAAGAGGCCTGGCAGGGAGGCGCCCTCGGTTTTCTGCTGTGGCCACTGGTCGCTGGTGAAACCAGGGCACACACTCGAGTTCACAAGAGGACATGGCAGTGACACTGAGTTAACCGGGAGGTGCCGGCTGTGGGAAAGGAAGTTGAAGATAAACCATCTGGTTTCGAGTTTCTGCTCTGAGAGCTGCTGGTGACTGGGGACTATGCTGGCAAAGGCGACACTCGGCTGGGGGTCCGTTCGGTCTTGCATTCTGTGTTTATTCTTCCTTTTTCTAGGAAAGACTGGAGGCGGGGGTGGGGGTGGGTGAAAACCCCTGGAAGTCACAAAGGTCCCCCCGGACAGCAAGGCAGGGCTCACCAGAGGACGCACACAGCACCGAGGCTGGATCTCTGTCCCCGGGCTGCAGACACGCGAGTCGGTGACTCACCCGGCAGGAGGCGCGGGGACCCGGATGCTTCCTGCAGACGCGGGAGACGCCGGGCCAGGTCACAGAGGGACGAGCGGTGGGCGTAGCATGACCCTTCGCTCTCGGACGGGATGACTGAGTGTCGTAGACAAGTCAAGTTAGGCCTTTAGACACTTAACGCAGCCCAAGTGAAAACACCAGCAGAGTTTTATCTGGAGCCGGACAAGCTGACCGACGTTCGGGTTGGAAGCCAGCGTCTCATGATATTAGGAAACCGTGATGGGGGACAGTAAGAGCCTGAGGCACGACCCAGCAGGTGTCGCGCCCCGAGGGTAAGCGCGTGGGACTGCGCCTGAGAAGTGGACAGCCACGGGGAGGAGGACGCGGCCTCCGGGAGGACGGCGGGCGCGGCGGCGGGCGGCGGGCGGCGGCGCGGGGCCGCAGGTGCCGTGAGCACAGCGGTGGCCCTTCTGCTTCTCGCTCGGTGTCAGGCGCGTGGCGCCGAGCGCCCCCGGCTGTTAAATGGCGCAGCCGTGCGTGTGCCCGTGAATCACACACACGCAGGCAGAGTTGTCACCAAACTCCGTTGTTTTTGGTTTTGTTTTTGTTTTAACCGCATTTTCAGTGACACGAAGAACCCACGGGCTCACTTACCTGTCGTATTCACCTGTCGACCTTCTTCAAAACAACTCAACGGGTAGAAGAGCTGGGGTGTTATTTCTGGTCCCTCAAATGAGGCAGCACTTGTGAAACGTCACGGGAGAGAGGCCCGGGGGACAGAGCGCTCGCTGTGAAGGGTCACTAGTCAGGAACTAGCGCTGAAGAGGCCCAAGGCCGGTGGCAGAGTCACAGAGGGGGGAACTAGGGGAGCAGCTCCTCCCTGGGGCTGGGACAGACAGGGCACACTGAGGCACCGAGAGCTCGGAGCTCAGAGGCGGAGCCCGGGGAGCCGCCGGAGCCCCCAGGGGAGTGGGACCCAGGGCAGGGGGTGCTGGGTCGTGCCGTGACCCTGGGAGCTTGGGGGGTCTGGAGGGCCCTGCAGAGCTGGGACTAAGACCTCTGTGGGCTGCGGCCGCCGGTGCTGGCACCTCTGAGGGAGTGCGGGGGCCAGGGCACCAGCCGGTGGGACCCGCGGCTGCTGCGGGAACTACCTGTGGTGGCCAGGTGAGGCGGCGGGCCGTGGGGACACCGGCAGCCTCAGGAGGGCCCGACACACAGAGAGGAGCCGGCGACAGAGTCCGGCCCAGGGTCCCGGCTGCGGCCTCACGGAGCAGAGCACGACCTCCCCCGGGCACGTCTGCGGAGCACACAGTAGCAGGTGCAGGCAGGGACCGGAGCCCACGTGGCGGGCACCTCGCCAGGGCCGCGGCTCACAGTCCGCAGTGCAGGCCTTGACCCTGGCGTCCTCCCTTCATGGGCTCCAGCGGGTGGTCATTTTATTGACGTGCTCCACGGGGCTGGACTAAGGGGCATGGGAGCTTAGTCCACGGGGCCTCCAGCCGCTCCTCCGCCCTCTCCGAGTGCCCGGTAAGGGGGGTCGTGCACAGGCTCAGAGACAGGGGCCGACACTCGTAGCTGCCACCTTCTGTTTACGGTGCATGTTGACCGCTTGCCTGATGCTGGCAGCCTGAGCGAAGGTGTCCACAGACCGCTGAGTGTGCCCCGTCCACACGGCCTCCAGGCAACATCTCTTACCTGGTCGCAAATGACTTACGATATCGAAACGGAGGCAAAAGCCACTTCCTCCCCTCGCAGACCGAGTTTCCTGCTCCAGGTAGTGCCCAGAGAGTGTGTTCGCACAATGGACGCTGTAAGTGACATCTGGGACGTGCGAACGGTGACGGGACTTATTAGTCTTCGAAAATATTCACAACCACCTCCGCAGGAGATTGAACGTAATGCTAGAATAACGTCTTTCTCCAACAAGGTACACAGAATCAAGAAGTATGTGGAGCCACCAGACAAATGTGGGACGTCTTCCTAAAGTGTCATGTCACAGAAAACCGATGGAAATAAGCCTTTTTTGTTTGTTTGTTTTTTTGATGCTAAGACAAACACAGAATTGTGAAGTAGAATGGAAAACTTCACGTGGACTTTCGCATAGAACAGACTTTTTAAACTTTCACCCTGGTTCTGGCATTGTGTCACCGGGTTCTCTGGGCCTGAGGGTTTCGCCCTGCAGGGGACACAGTGCCGCCGGGAGCACGTCCCTCGCTGTGCACGCTGGCGAGCAGCCGCATTCAGTGCCGTCTCTCGATCCAAGCAGCGGTGCGGGAGGCGACTTAATAGCGACCCGTCTGAACTTAAAAACCTGTGGGTTCGCACCTCGAGGGGGATGGGCAGAAGGAAGAAATAGCTAAGGATGTTTGCAAGTGACCTCTGGAACGGATTTGCCTCTCGAGATGAGAGGTCGGCGTTTAGCGCCTTAGCCGTGACTTCGTGGCTGTGACCATGTCCGCATTCGCTCACCTTTGAATCAAAACCACCTTTGCGACAAATGTGAGACCGCCCTTCGAACCAAGACCCGGGTTAACACCAACTTCCTGTTTTTGGAAATCTTAATTGACACGATTTATTACATACAAAAGAATACATGTGTACAATTACATCCTTATAACGATTCAAAGGTTATTATAATTCCTAATATTTAAGTTCATGCATCCGAGGAACCAGGAACAGCAGACCATGGGCGGTTCTATTGGCCAAGCTCCTTTTAAAGTTTCGTGTCATGGTCTGGGTTTTATATGATCGTAGAAACACTGCACCATCACGTAACCGTCTCGCCTCACCAGCTACACAGACGTGACGCTTTGCAGAGGACTGATAGCCACGCTTTGCTGTGTTTCGGCTTCTCTCCTTCGTGACCAGTGTTGGCCTCAAGGCAGGCACTCACATGCCAATAAAAAACAGCAGTTAGCAAATTAATCAGCCATCCCATTTAAAGGGCACGTGTTGGGCGAACGCGCCTTCCTGCTCCCTGGTTATAAAATCATATGTAAGAAGCTGACACCTCGTGACAATTGTCCTATCCTAGTCTTATGCCGGAGGATAAACGCGTGAATACTTTCCCCGCGGACGAAACTCATAGCCAAAGCAAATGAGCGAGTCTGACAGATTCCACGAGACCTGCAGAGTCCGCCGCGGCTTGGGAGCGGCCGCTTCAAAACGGGAGGAGGCGTTCGACCTGACGTTCAGTTCCTTTCCTGAGTTCCTGGGCTGCCACTGGAGCGTGTGCCCCTCTGGAGTTTCACGTGTGTGTGTGTATGTGTGTGTGTGCACACACACACGTGCACTGTTGCCACACACAAAACCATGGAGCCAATGTTCACCGGCCTCATGGATGTCACTATGTACTGTCGTATGTTTAGAGATGACGTTTTGTGGCCAAATACAGGGACATACACAATAAATTTGGGCAAACTTACCAGGGCCATAGAATGGAATATTTGAAAGGGGGACTCTCCCAGATCACTTGAGATCACGGCTTCCCGCCCCCGCCCACCTGTTCCCATTATAACTCCTTTTTCCTTCCCCACCTGCCCGTTGTTTGAGCTCCTCCCTCGCAGGGACAAGACGACAACCACGCTGCGGGCCAAGGCGGGGCTGTTAGTTGCCGGATGAGAAATAGTGGATAAACTAGACACCCCCACCGAGACCGCCTGCGGAGGCCACGTTCCTGCCGAGGCGCGGGCAAGCAAGGCGACCTCGGTTCTGAGGACCGCGAGGCCTGGTCTCTTCCACGTGGCGCTGGGTGGGGACGGGGACGCAGGTGAAATCGGGAAGCGCGCTGATTTGTGGGACTGGCTCCTTCTTTTTCCAGGCCCCCGCCTCAGCGCTGCCGGGAGAAGAAGCTCTTGAAGGCGCTGTTGTAGTTCTTGTTGAAGGCCGTGTAGATCAGGGGGTTAAAGAAGGAGTTGGAGTAGCCGAGCCAAAGGAAGATGCTCTTCCAGAGGGCGGGCACGTCGCAGGAGCAGAGCGGGCTGGCGAGCTCCGTGGCGAAGAAGGGGGTCCAGCAGAGCACGAACACCCCGATGAGGATGCCCACCATCAGCGCGGCTCTCTGCTCTTTCTGTTCCTCCAGCTGTCCCCTTCCGTCTGGAAGGTGACGGTGGCGTGCCGGACTGTGAACACCGTCTGGGGCTGCTGAGCAGAGGCCTTCGCCTGGAAAAGGTGAGCAGAAGCTTCAGGAGGAGCCGACCGCCCCTGCCCTTCCAAACTGTTAAGGAGGGTCGTTCGCAGCGTGGCATGCAGCCACACAGCTTTGCCATTTACCTGGGTGCCACTCCCTTAGCCCACCGCTACAGCGCGGCAGATGCCGCGGCCTGAAACTTTAGCTGTCTGAAAAGGCAACAAGCTAACCAACTTGCCATAAGTTAAAAAGAATTAAAAACAGGGAAGAAATTTCTTTACCAAAGACGATTAGACCGGATGAAGATAAAGACGGATAAGTGTGTGGCTAGAGCGCTCGAGGAAAGTAAATTTTTTTGCCAGGAAGCTTCCAGCAGTGCCAACCCTTGACCGATCCTGTCTGCCGCCGTGTAGCTGAGCTTTCGGCAGCAGCATCAGAGAAATCCCTCTCTAGCGAGCGGAACGCTCCTAGCGATTCAGCAGGTGGGGTCTGCTTCCGTGGGACACTGGCTGATTCACACACAAGAAAACCTACACGTGCACGACTCACGACGTCACGGGGCGACGGCAACGGTCCTCGCGCCCTCGCGGAGAAAACGCGCCGCAGACAGAAGGATGACCCCGAGCGGGAGGCGTGAGATCGCGGTGGACGCCCTCCCCCTCCGTGTTACCACGAACCCGCCTTTTTGTACCAAAAGGCCACGTTCTAGGCGGCTTCGCCCGACAGCACGGCACGCATCAAAGAAACATTGCCCGCGGAAGTCCACCCTTAGCCCAGCCCGTCGGGCTTCGCCTCCTCGCCGCCGAGAAATCACAGGCACCAGTTAAACTGGTCCACCCTTCGGCACTTCTAGGAAGCCTTTCGGTCACACACAGGAAATTCTGCCTCACGAAAACCGCCTAACTTTATTATTATTATTTTTTTACTAGTTGGTTAATCGTGACTCACTGACACTTCCCCCTCCTCCGACTACACCGGCTGGTTCAAGACGCATACACACAGCAGCGCTGAGTACTCCTGAGCCACCGGGAAAAAAGTCTCACGATTGTGTTTCTGTAGCTGAAGAAGTATCTTTGCTGCCCACGGAACCAGCGCCGAATCCTAACCTACTATGGTTTATTGATTTTTTTTAATTAAAAATAAAAGGGACGGTACCAAATTTGATATACAATAAGTAGTCGAGTCTCTCCCATAAAATTCAGTTTTTTTAACAGAAAGCCAGATGGTTCCATGGCTGGACTGCGGCCCGTGCTGGGGTTTATAAAAGCGGGTCAGAGAGGAGAAGACGTCTCAGGTTCATCCACCTCCTTCATTGTGTAGCAGCATCATCTTCGAGTCTCCTTTAACAACGAACGCGAGTGTGAATTCCCGATGGCGTCCGCGGACTGACGCAAACCCAGCCTTTCAGAGAACGCCCAGGGCAGAGGAGGGGCTGTTGGCTGTCACGCCAGGAGCCCTGGGACAGGTGGACGACCCCACGAGGGGGCGGCCGTCGTGACAATGCTGGCAGACGGGGCGCCCGCTGCGGCGACGGGGTCCGTCCGGTCCCTCGTGCCGCTCCTGGCCTCTACCCGTGTGAAATCGGGCTTTTTCATGTCAGCCCAGGACCAAGGTCTGTCGCCCAGTGGGACCATCGTCAGGATCCCGGGACCAGTGGATGGACAGCGTCTCCGCACGAAGGGCCCAGAGCACAGGACTCTTTCGCGGAAAGGATCGCCGAGCGTGGTGACCGCACAGGAGATGGACGCCACGAGGCTTTCGGGTAAAAAACGCTTGGCAGGAAACGATGCGCCTACGCTCCGGGGCCACGACAAACTGCTGCGATGTGTCAGCCCAGGTGATCCTGGCCGATAGATTTCCCGCCGGCCACCCCAGGAGGGGTCTACAGCATCGCGAGCACCCAAGCTGCACCCGGCTTTGCACCGCAGGTGGGGCGAAAGGAAAGGTGGCCGAGCGTCTCAGGCGGACGTGGGGAGAGCTTGGGACGTGCTTTCTTGGTCGGGACTGGAAGGCCTGGCGTCGTTAAGTGAAGGTCTCCAGGCTGTCTTGATGCTCCTCGTGCCCCTGGTCCGTCTCAGTGTGTGTGGCCCGGGACTTCAAGAGCTTTGTGCAGCGCTGCCCGGACGGAGGGTTTGGAAGCATGGCGACTGACCGTGGGACACCAGGTCTCCACACAGGAACCTTTACCTTAAGGAGAGCCGACCACCCGGAGAAGGTCTGGGCAGTCTGTGATGCTCCAGCTTGGACCTCTGGCAAAATGGGTATCGAGAGCGGGAGACTGAGAACCAAGCGTCCCCACAAACCCAGGGCAAGCCTGAGCGTTCTGTAGCCTGGAAGCGGTCTTAAGCGTACCCTGTCCACCACGGACAGTTCCTCTCGATGGACTTGCTTTCTGACAGCGGAGCCCCCGCTGGGCTCAGTGCCACAAAGTCCCACCTCAGCGACCTCCAACAACAAAGCTGCTCCCCAGACGCCGGCAAGCCCCTGACACCAGCCCCTCATGTCCACACTCTCCCGAACGCCATTTAAGATCCACGTTCTCTCTGCTCAGAGAGATTGTGCCAATGTGCCGCGCCGGCAAGCAGGGATGTCTCCCAGAGCTCTGGCTTCCAGTGGGCGTGTGAATAAAACCAAGAGGCTTGAGAAACAGGGAAGGAGCGTGCGCTTCCCCGGGCAACACGACTGATCGCGGGTAGCACCGTAACCCGCAGCCTTGGCACCTGCTGCCGCGGCGAAGTCAGGAGACCTGGCTTGCAACGAACCCTTCGCAGGAACGTGACGTCAGAGGTGGCCCCACGTTGCATGCAGAGCCCAGCACCCCTGAGAGGCCTTGCAGAGCCAAGGGACCTGCTTTGGGAAGTCACGTGGCCGAGAAGGAGGAGACGAAGCGGCGCTGTGCTCCGTCCGAAAGCCGGAAGCTCCCACAATGCTTCGCTGCCACCGGCTCTGCACAGAGCAGCGCGGGGCCCGCGCCCTTCGGGGTCAGGCCTCGGGGCCACGCTGGGACTGCTTTTCCCTCTCCAAGGGCGCCGGAGCCCATCGCATGCGGCGTCTGCCGGGGCGGGCGTCTGGCAGAAGAGGACCGGGCGCGAGGGCCCTGGGCGTGGCGGGTCCTCTGCCTCTGGGCTGCGGTCGGGCGGGCGCTCCCGCGGACGGGCTCCACGCGGGCTGGTGGCCCCCTCGCCGCCAGCGCCCCCCGCGTAGTTCCGGAGGCTCGTCCATCCGGGGGCTCCCGCCCCTGGCGCACCTGGCACTGCCGACGTTTTGGTCTGCAGAATTCTTCTCTGCTGGGGCGCCGGCCGGTGCTCTGTGCAAAGTTCAGCAGCGCCCCGGCCCCTGCACACACGTGTTAGGACCCTTCCCCCAAGTCTTGATCAGCAGAAGTGTCTCCACACATTCCAAATGTCCCCCGAGGCGGGGGAATCACCCCTGGTGGAAACCATTACTCTCGATTGAAAGACAGGTAGCTCTGACTCCCTCCTCCTTCTTGCTTCTAGAATGATGCCCTCTCGCCCCTCCCCTGCCGACACCCCTGGTCACGCTGAGCCTGACTGACTGACTGTGCTTGGAACTGGCCGCCCACAGCAGTATTATGGTAGGTGCCTATCTCCCCACTAGTCCGACACTTCACGGCAAAGATGATGTCTTCATCATTCTTCCTCCCCGTCCCGCCCCCCCCCCCCCCCCAGCCACGTATGTGCTCGGTGTGTTTAACGGAACTTGCCTTGTTGTCCCAGAGCCCATTACAGAAATGGGGGCTGTGTAGCTTTCTGATTAAGTTAGATATGTGAATTGGGGTCACGGATCATTCTTGGCAATGAGTTGGGGTGTGTTGGGGGGAGAAGAATCCGCATCCAATGGATTTGGTCTTCACGTAGCTCCTGAATCCCGAACCACAGGGTCAGATCACTAAGAGTTAACAGCGAGCAGGAAAGTGTGGGTGGAGAGGAGAGGAAAAAAGACCCTCCCTGTCTCCGAAGCAGTTGTCAGGCATGCATGCCACTCACAGAGAGCGGCACTGTCTGCCTCAGATTTTTAATATCCTCCTGTGGCTTTGCCCCCGTTCAGGAAGCAGACAGGGGTCCTTGGCTGCATGCACAGCCCTCGGGGATGGCGGGGCTGGACCCAGAACGGAGCACAAGGCAGTGGGAGCAGATAAATGCAGGCTCTGGGGTGGGCGTAAACAGCTGCAGAGAGCCACTCCTGCTCCGGGAGATGCCATGGCTGGCAAAAGTAGTCGCTTTAATTTGCAAAGAGAGAAAAATAGACTGGGCCGAGACAGCAATTTGTGTTGCCTGAGGCATGGCTGTCTTCCTGCCCGGTGAGTGACGTTGCCATCTGCCCCTTCCCTCTGCTGGACACCCCCACCCCGAGTGAGGAAGCTGCAAGTTTATGCAGCTTGGCCCCAGGTGCCAAGTTATCCAGACGCCCTAAGTTTTAGAGCCAAATGGGACCCTGTAGAATTATGTAGTCCAGACCCCTCACTTTATGCAGAAGGCAGTGAGCCAGCAGAGATGGTAAAGGACGTTGTTAGCTCTGTGGCACCGAGCACGTCAGAGCCCAGGAAGTCTCCCAAGCTCTCTTGCTTCCAGTCAACCCCCTCCCCAGCCCCCTCCTCCCCCAACCCCCAAAAGTTTCACTTTCCAGACTTGGGGCCAGTGCGCTGGGCACCAAGCTTACGAAAGCCGGGAAGTGTTTCCAGAGCACCCACCTGCACGGGCTCGGGCGCGGGAGAGACGCTGTTGGTCTTCCTGGCGCCCACGCGGAGCCTGGCGGCCTTGTAGATCCTGCAGTACACGAACAGCACCACGCAGAGCGGCAGGTAGAAGGCGCCCGCGGTGGAAAACACGGTGTAGGAGGGCTCGCGGCTCACCTGGCACACCTCGCGGCCCTCCGAGTAGGTCTCCCCCCAGCCGAAGGGCAGCGGCGCCAGCGAGATGACGGCCGACAGCGCCCAGGTGAGCGCGATCATCACGTTGGAGACGCGCCTGCGGGCGCGCAGCGTGTACTCCAGGTGGCGCGTGATGGACCAGTAGCGGTCCAGCGCGATGGCCGTCACGTTCCAGATGCTGGCCGTGCAGCACAGCACGTCGCACGCGACCCACAGCTGGCACAGCCGCCGGCCCAGCTGCCAGCGGCGCCCGGACAGCTCGTGCACCAGGCTCAGCGGCATGACCAGCGCGGCCACCAGCACGTCGGAGATGGCCATGGACGCCACCAGGTTGTGCGGGACGCGGTGGAAGGTGCGCACGCGGAGAATGGTCGCCAGCACCAGCAGGTTCCAGGCGAAGGTCGCCGCCGCCAGAAAGCCCAGCAAGGTCAGAACGAGCGCTCCGAAGACGGAGGGGAGGGGCGGGTTGGGGCGCGGGTCTTCCGCGCCCGCGCTGCCGTTGGTCTCCAGAGGGGAGGGGCTGGAGAGGAGAAGGAGCTCAGGTTCCCGATCACGTCCATCTCGGGGTCAGGAGACCCGGCCCAGGGGCGCGCAGAGGCGGCGCGTGCGGAGCAACGGAAGGCAGGCGCAGGTGCGCGCAGAGCCGCGCAGGACGTTTGCAGCCTCTGGCCGCTGGCGGGGTCTCTGGGGAGCGCCTGACACTGGCCCCAAGCTCCCGCCGGTGAGCATCTGCGGGAGGTGGCTCCGGGCTGCCAGCGCGGCAGGTCTGGACCCGCCTCCCCCACCCCCCGCGGCTAGGAAAGCTGAGGCGAGGGGCCGTGTCTCTCCGCCAGGGCCCGCCTAGGCTGTCGCATGCCCCCCGGGCTCCTCGTCTCGCCGAGACAGCAGTCTGGTTGCCCAGAGCCGAGTCGGAGAGAAGCTGGGCGCCCGGAGCGTGCGGGTGCCTGGAGGGGGCCGGTGCGTCAGAGCGCCGGTTCTCGCCGCTTCGCCGCCCTGCGCGCCCCTCTCTCCAGGCAGCTGCGTGCCGGGGAAGCCAAGCAGGGACCTGCTTTCTGGGACCTGCCTTCTGCTCTTCCCCCGACCCTTCCGCATCCAGTCTGGGGCTGCAGCTCCAGAGAGCGGACCCTGGCGCGCCCACCCAGACCTGCCTTAGCGAACTGGGGACCCAGCCTACGTAAGGCGTCAGCTGATAAGGTCGCCTCTCCCCGCGCGCGCGGCCCAGAGCGCGCGGCGCTGGCGCTGTCCGTGGTGCTGCCGCTTCTCCCCGCCCGAGCGCATCGCTACGTTTGCTGCTCTCCGTGGTTCTGTCTCCTGTCCCTACGATGAGTTCCATGCCAGGAACAGTTTACCAAGGAACTCTCCTTGAGGCATTCCTCTGGCCACCCCTCCCCACGTCCTCCCAGGGGTGGCCTGGTGCCCCGAGCGGTCGTCAGCGCTGCGCAGGTGCTTTCCTGTGGCACAGGTGTTCCAGGTTGACGGTCTCAGATGGCATCGCTGGTCTCTCCTCTCTGGAGGATTTCAGTTCATCGTCGCCTCCTTCGCACACACCCGCAGTGTCGTGTAAGAGGTTGTTTTCCTTTAAGGAGAAAAGGCGAGAGAGCAGATGCTGCTGTTCCTGGAGGTGGCCGAGGTCTTGGAGCCAGGAACCCTCACTCCGTCTCCTCGGCACCTCAGAGAAGCTGCACGGATTCCTCAGGGGGCTCTAAGCTTGCTCCCAGTGAAGGGAAAGTTGGGTACGAGTTGTCGTGAAAACTCCATCTCACTTTTAAAAAGGGGAGCGTGTAACTCCTTCCACACACGTACCCCCATAACCATACGTTCATCCAGAGCAATTGAGAAAAAAAAATTCAAAAGCCGCTACCCAGAAGTTATGATTTAAAGCACTTCATAACTAGGCACGTGACACAGCAAGACAAAATAAATTGGAATCGGAAAACGAGATGGCAGAAAGGAAAACAAGCTGGCACTGATCATTTTTTAAGTGCACAAGATGCGTGCCATAAAATCCTGTCTACTTTTACGTGGTCGGCCACAGATCTGGCCAGAAGCCCTTTAGCTATCTGAAAATGAGAAATGTGTTTTGTTACAAGTTTAGGTTTCTCGTGAAGTAAGAGGACACGCTGAGAGGAGAGGAGGTCCTGCACTGGGACTCGGAGGAGAAGACGCTGGGAGGAATCACCGATGAGAATACCACTCGTTAAAGAAGAGAGTGTTCACAGAGCTGCTTCATCAAATGCCCCTCAGAAACCGCCGATGGCGGCTGCCTGTGTACAGTGCCGCTGCGTGTGGCTCCAGGCCAGGGGAAGACTCGTGCTTATGTAGAGCAATTCCCCTTCTGGGTCACGGAACGAGAGGAATGAGATGTCAGCCCTGCAACCCCTTCTTTGAAAGGAATATTCGAGCAGTTCTGCAGGGTCTGTGGGGGTGTGGTGGGCTGCATCTCTGGCTGGCAGGCCTGGGTGGCAGGATCTCTCAGCACAAACCTTTGCAGGCATCGCGGGCTTCCAACTACTTCCCCTGCGAGCAGCCGTCTGTACCGATAGTTAGGTGAGCAGCTGCCTACCAAAGGAGCATCATGAAGTTAAAAACTAAGCCGACTGCCCTCACGAGGGCGAGATCCCGTGGAGCAAGCCCAGAAGAGCCAACGTCTGCCAAGAATTCCAGTTCATCCCATACAGATGCAAGAAAAATCAGAACTTTCTCCAGCTTTTTTATCTTAAAGAGAGGCCATAATTTTAGCTTAAAAAATGTAAACAGATATAAACTCCCACTTGCCATAAAGCATCTCTGAAATGCCACCTTTGAGGAATACAGTTTCTTGGTTTACCATCTATGGGCTGGATTGTGTCTCTCCCCTCCTCAACATTTCTACGTTGAACTCTTACTTCTGCCTCCCCAGTACCTCAGAATTGTGACTGTATTTGGAAATTGAGTCTTTAAAGAGATGATTTCATTAGAAGGAAATGAGCTGAACTAACAGCGTTTTCATGAAACGCTATTTTCACTTGCAAGAGCTACCGACAGTAAACTATCATTATTCAGTCTCCGGTATTTGGCAGATGTTTTCTCAAGATAAATGAAATGAGCCTTCACTTCAAGGAAAACAACTGCCAGTATTTGTCGCCCATCATGAAATTTGAGCTTTCAAGTGAAAATTAGAATTTTGGAAAACTCTTGTCTACCACTGTGAACTTGACAGCTTCCCAATACTTACAGGCCTTTCTGATGAGGCCGGCGGGGATGCTAACTCATGTGCGTTTTGATGTTGTGTAAACTGCGTCGGCATCTGGCAGGTCTGGACGATTCAGTGAGCCGGCCTTACCCCAAATGGCCAGGGCACGATGCTACCGGGCCTCAGAGCGACGAGGGATCCGTTTCAAAGGGCAGAATGGAGCAATGCACTTTAACCTATCGGCACAGAAACGTGCACGCTGCTAGGTCGGATGCCACCCCGCGCAGACCCCGGCGCCGCTCCACTGACTGGGTTTCCGGACGCCACCGCGGCAAGACGGCCATGATTTACCTGAAAAGACTCTTAAAATACGCCTCCACTCGCCAGCTGTATATTTCTGCGAGGCCGGGTTTCCTTCATAAACTTAAACCGAAAATAACATACCGCATCGGACGGAATGCAGAACGAGGTGTGAGGTTCCAGGTGTCTTGAAGAGATGTGCAAGAATGTCCAACAATGCCACTGAAAAACATTTTTAAGGGATTTTTCAAAAAAATGTCATTTACGCCAACCAGGAATGGGCTGATTCTTTTATTTTTAATGGACTAATACACACATGTATTTTAAATTTCTCGGTTTAAATTTATATTCCATTAAATATACATAGATAAAAGCCGTGTAAACAGAGCCTCGTGGGGTCACTCGACAATTTTGAAGGTCGTAAAGGAGTCCAGAGACCAAAAATGTTTAAAAGCTGCTGCCGTCGGCAGTCATCGAATGTCCCGCTGGGCCGCTGTGTCGATACAGAGCGTTCGTTGGCAGAGCCGGAAGAGGCAGCCTCTCAGAGCCCTTGGGAAAATGCACGTGCTCCGAAGGGTGGGGGAACTGCACGAAGACCCAGGCACCCGCTGCCTCAGTGGAGCCGTGCGTGTTCTGAGATGCGGCCATCTTTCTGAGGACGGGGCGCGATTTTGCAGAAGTAACAGCGCAGTTGTTACTTGGGGCACAAAGTAACAACACTGCTACAGTGTTGTCCGTGGTGGCGGGAAACTAGAGACACCAGCAGACACTCCAGTTATGGTTCCGTAAGCCAGAGCAGAGCTGCAGAACACACAGAATGCCGTCTTCGGTGGCCCCAGGGGCCCGGCGCTGCTCGGATGCTGTCAGGACCCGTCCCCAGCTCAGTGCCCTCGCCCGCGGACAGCTGGCTCCTGCCCGTCCACTCCTGCGCCTGCACCTTGTCTTGTGTTTGATGGCTGGACTCCACGGCAGCAGCATGGCCATCTCCCCGTGCTGCTATGTGCCTGCCATCCGCCCACACGCACATCCTCCCGCCGCCCGCAGGGACGGAACACGGAGCCCAGCACTGCCGCGTGCCGCCTGGCTCCCTGTGCCTCTGGGAAAGTCCTCGATGCCGCCGCCGTGGGCGAACAGATTCCTGCTCCCACGGAGAAACACACCGGCGTTATCCGGAGCTCTGTTAATCGTCACTCAGTCACTGAGTCGGGCGCCGGGCAGCGTGTCCTGGAAGCCGGTGAAAGTTCGCGCTCCGCCACGCGGTTCTCCGCGCTTCGCGGTCTCGTGTCCGTTCCTCTGTGCCGGCGTGCGATGTGAGTGACACGTCGCCGAGGTGAGCGGACGCCGACGCCGGTGACGCGGCCGTGGCGGGACGTCAAGGCCACCCAGCAGGGCGCGCCGGCTGCTTCCCCGCAACGCGCCTTTCCGTTCCTCCGTGGCCTCCATGTTCCCAGCGAGCGACGCCCTCACCGTCGTCCTCCTCCGAGGAGCACTGTCTTTAAGCGGAGAAAACGACCTGACTTGTAGGCCAGGAAGGAATTACTTCTGATCTCTACTCAGGCAAGACGAGTGTATAGTATGGGAATATCCACGTAGTTGCTTGTTTAATAGCTTAAAAAACATGTCTTTGGATAGAATGTTCATAAATAGACAGTGACCTTTTAGGTTTACAGATTTGTTCTGAGCTGAAAGCTCAGATATCTTGTTCATGTTAAGAGACCAAAAAAAGGTATTTTAACTCACTTAAGTAACCACACACCTAATTTGGTGACCATTTTATGTCGTGCACAATGTTCGCAGAAAAGGTTACCGCTTGCTGAAATGTCTGCCTCTTCTGTAATGAAAAGGTTGTTATTAATACCGGGAAAATGTCCCTAAAATACCTATATTTACTTTGACAGACACTGAATTCTTTTAACTTCTTTTTAGAGTAGTGCTATTTGTTTTATCCGTGACTGTCCTACACAACAGGCATTTATATTTGATCTACTATGAACAAATTTCCCTAAGACTTTATTCATTTTCACCTGTGCCATGCTAATAAGCCTCAAATTAAACAGCTCCATCAAGGCCCGGCAGCTGGCCTGGTGCCCCACTGAGTATCACAAACCGAAAAATGATTATTTGGGGAGGCTTCATAATTACACAAGATGAAAATGTTGGCAGCCAGGAGATACATATTTTCCAAGGTTTGAGAGGAAATTTAATGAAAGTGCCACAAATATATTACTTAGGCTGATTGTTTGCACTTAATATGAGGCCCTTTTCTCTCTGGATTTCAAAGTCTGGACTAATTAATTAGCCCTAATTCCCGTTTTCCTGATGGTCAAGCATGCGGCAAGCCCTCTCGGGAGCAGAGTTAGCTCGGAGAAGCAGAGAGGGGGCCGACTGGGGGGCGGAGACCTGTGAGCCGGTCAGCACCTGTTGGGCGTTAGTTAGTCTTGGTTGTTCCGCCTGTGAGTGTGTGTCCCGGAGGATCAATGTGAGCCGCCGTGTGCCTGTGTCCAGCTCCAGCGGCGGGCAGCCCTGCCCGGGGTGGCCGCGCTGTCCACGGCTGCTTCCGGGCTGTGATGGCCGCCGCTGAGGAGTCAAAACGGACTTGTGGTCCATGGTGCCTGGAATATTTTCTGTTTGGCCCTTTACAGGACAAGAGTGCTGAGTCCTGGTCTAGCGTCTCTGAACCCACTCGCCCATTTGTAAGATGAAACGCGACATTCAGTAACAACGGCGACTTCGTCAGAAGGGGTCAGTGTTTAATTTTTTTACGCCTTCGGCACCGGGTCTTGCTAGGTGGTCTCCCATCCAAGTACTGAGCAGGCCCGACCCTGCTTAGCTTCTGAGATCAGACGGGATCGGGCACGTTCAGGGTGGTGTGGCTGTCGACATAAGGAGTAAGTTGTAAACTTGCAGAGTGATGACTGTTTCAATGGTGCCTGAAACCCAAGGCGGAGATTCCTTGGCAGAGCTCTTGAGACACTCAAAACGCATCCACCTGCTGCCGAGCGATTTACCTGCCATTGCCCGCCCGACGCCAGCACTGCGTGGCCCAGCGGGGACACACGTCAAGGGCAACGAGACCTGTTGCGTCAGCTGCGGCGGGATCACGTGGGTGGGGGTGTGTGCCTGCTGTACACACATCGCCGGCCGATACTCTCCAAACGGGATGGAGTGGCGACAGAGAGACGGGGGAAGGCGGGTGACAGTGCCCCATGCCTGCTGGCCGCCGCGCTGTCGGAATGCACTCAGAGTGGGGAAGAGGCAGGTGGGGCCATCTTGTAGTATGGCCTCACTCTTGTGCTCTGAAGAGGAATTATTTAACCTTTCCTGGTTATCGCTACATTAAAACGATGTTGTCCACAGACTGTGGTTATTTACACGCCCACAAACGTGGAGAAACCAGGCCTACTTGATTTTCGCGAGCCGTACGGATTCTAGGCTCGTGATTCTCCTATGGCTCCCCCAAATGGCATCTGTGTAGCCCACGCACAAGTCTGAGGAAAAACTAAATGTTTCATTAAGCCGTTTCCACCAGGTGATAACTTTAGAAAACCTTTTCATTGTAATGATTTAGCATTATCGATGCTTTATGACTATGTTCTTTGTCAGCAAGACCATGCAGCAGGGCTATTTACTATAAAATTCTGTGTTCCAGGGTGCCTTTTAACCTTACATGAAAGATGCATACACTGAGTTATAATTGGATAAAAATCAGTGAATCCCAACACGAGTATTTATATTTTTAAAACAAGTGGGAATAGCCTTCACGTGGAGTGGGTATCTCTCCTAAAAGTCCCTTTGATCTGTCCAGTTCCTGCCACTGATCGTAATGCGGTAAGGGTACAACCTGGCAAAATTCCCTCTTGTCATAAGCTTTCCAATTATTGAAAATTAAGTAACTCCCTATAGAGAAGAAATCATTAAATATATAGTAAATAATGAGGTTAATTAATTTAACCCTTCTAATTAGGAAACTAATTAAATCAGAAAATTAAAAGCGACACAAGGCATTAAAATCGGCAAGCCCTGAATTTAGATCTAACAATCATTTCTTCGTTTGACCAAGTCCAAAAATGAGAGATACGTATTAACTACAGAAGTAGAAATCAAAATATTTTCAACCTATACAAAGTTATGTTTTCCACACCATAAATATTTTTAGAGCTTACCTTTTTTTCTGTTTCTATTATATATGAAATTAAACTCTGTTCCTTTTACTTTTTTTTAAAGAAGGAATTAGAGTAAGTCCAAAAAAGGCGGTGTAGCCCAAGTTCAGCAAGTGGCTGTGACCGTGGGCAAGGCCCCGACACTCTGGGCCTCGGCCTCCTCAGCGCCCCGAGGGTGGAGGGGGATCCGGCCAGGCGGGCGCATCGGGCCTGTGCGGGCGTGACCCCTGCGACCCTCGGCGGCGTGGTGTGTTCGCAGCCAGGGCCTGGCCCGGGCTCTCTGTTCACGAGCTGGTGAACCGTCTGAGATGCACTTAAGAAGCCCAGTTCCCTCCACAGCCCTAAACCCCTACGTCCGTGGACGCCGTGCCCGTGGACAGCAGTCCGGGCTCGGAGCCTCACCGTCCGGGAAAGTCCGGGGCGTTGGCAACGGGCGCGCAGCGAGGTCTGGCGCTGGTGCCCGCCCACGGAGTGTCCGAGCTTCCCGCCTAAGGAGGCACCCTGCTGCAAGTGTCGGGGACCCGGCAAAGGACAGCGCAGCCCCGTCTCCCCCAGCCCCCGACTTTCTGTGGGGGTCCCTAGTCTCTGAGTTCAGCTGAGAGCCGGGCATGAGGCAGTGCGTTTGCGCAGTGCGGTTAGGCCTGTCGCCTGGGGCTGAGAACCAGCTGAAGGGCATAGGGCAGATCTGAGGGTCGGGGAGGACGAACTGAACGTGTCCAGCAGGTCTGTGACCAGCCCGCCACCAACACCTGATTGTTTTCTAAGGACACTATTAATCCTTTCCGTGCAGAGCCAATAACCCCAAGTTCAACAAACATCTATGAAGCAGCTATGGGCAAGCACGGTTTTTTGAAATTGTTTTTAGGATCTTTGTTTTACGTTATCTTGCACTCTCTAATCTTAATTTGTACAAGAATGTTGTTTCAAAACTAGAAATGGCATACGTTGGCCCGGTAGCACCCAGCCCATTTCCCTGACATGCAGGAAGCCTGCGATTCCCAGCCTCCCTTGCGGTTCGGGCCGGGGTCACAGAACTCGGCCTGGGATGCGTGAGTGTGCTGTTCTCGCTAAGCCTGGCCATGGAATCCCCTGCATGACATTCTACTTCCTCCGCATCTGCGGAGCTGGAAGCAAAGGCTCTCAGCAAAGCTACGTGATGACAGAAGCCAGGTGCCTACGGAGGAAGGCTGTCCCAGCAAGCCACCAAGTTGTGTGCAAGACACTTCCAATGTTTTAATCCAATGGAGTGTAGTCTGTTACATCATCTTAGAGCAGGCCACTCGGCAGCAGCAGGGGTGACACTGTGCGCAGGGAAAATTCTCTGTGGCCCGTGCATCCTAGGGCTAGCAGCTTCCTGGCCTCTGCCGCTAGGTGCCGGCAGTCCCCTCTCCCCTCTTGCTTAGACAAAGATGTCACCAGACATTGCCAGATGACCCCTGAGTGGCAAAAGGCCGTAGTTGACTCGCCCACCTAGGCCTTCTTGACTGTGTGCTAGGCAGTGGGCTCAGGGATGGCGGGCAGGCGTGGAACACTGCGATGCGGCACATGCCCACGCTTTTATTGATGACGGCTTCATTGCAGCCCTGTAATTGTTAAACTGGACCCGGCAAATGTGCAAAAGATTCAATTAAGGTACATTAAAAGTCTCATACCCATTAAGTGATGTAGCTGCTATTTACTGACCTGGAGGGACATTCCTGTTTTGTTTTAAGCAGTGACAGAAGTGTATAATATAACATTTTTTTTTTTTAAGGAAAAAATATACTTATATAGGACAATGTATGACAGGATTTCAAGTGTTGCTTCTGGGGATAGAATTTGGGGGTAATTTGCACTTTTTTGCTAATCTGTTTTCTAGTTTTTCTGCACCGAATAGCTAGATGACTATTGGTGGCAACAGTGCCCTGTGGGTCAGCTGACTCAATCTTCTAAAGAAACAATGTCCTTTAAATTCCCAGGTTTTCCTATGATAAAACCTTGGCCTGTTTGTATCTTTAACTTAAGTATTCCCTTTCACAAAAAGGTTAAATGTTGGTCTATAAACTCAAACTAAAGGTTTACCAAACATTAATAATATCTAAGGGTTGTGTGACTAGCTGAACATAATATGAGAACAAGTCTGAGATTGTTCTATAGAGATACGTTTTTTAAAAACCATTTGGAAGTACTTACCTAAACTGCTGCCTTAAATTCCTGCCACTTTGAGTTAAACATTCTCAGTTCCATTATTGCTTTTTCGAACCTCTTTCTAGCCTCAGATGATCAATTTTGCAAAATAGAAAATAAGAAATGTATTAGCCTACTTATAAAGTTAGCAGCATTAAACAGGCTGTTTATTCTCTGAAAGTTGATTATCAACAAAATGATCATGCTTTGAACTTAGCTGGGAGAAGTGTGAAGATACTAATGCTCAGCGTGTCATATTTGGGTGGTATATGCATCAAAGTTAAAGAAATGCAAAACTTCTGTTTAATGAACTGAGACTATTGTTACCCTCAAATGTCTCATCTTGTGCCACAAAAATCAACAAGGAATATCTATTTACTCATGAATAATACAGCAGTCTCAATGTGTTTTCTATAACTTTCTGGATGGACATCTTATATTATAGAAGCAGGCCTTTGCTGAAGACCATTTTCATGAGTTTTGGTGTTGATTTTTTAAAACTGAGTTGCCATCTTTCAGGCTTCCGGTAGATGGGTGTCAGTTTGCGGACTTCCTCAGGAATCCAGTATCCGCATGAAATCTGATTTCATCTAAAGATGTTGCTCTTCACTGCTGGCGAGGCAGCGGCGTCTCCTCGGTGTGCTCCATGCCAAGGGGCCTTCCTGATGCCGGGGCTGGGAGCCCACGTGGCTCCACCAACCTCGCACAGCTCACAGGTGATGTTTTACGGTTTCCGACAGGTCGATGAGAGGTTACATAGCACATTTCCTAGTTCCATAATCTGCCTTACCAACTTGTCACAAGTGACAACAAGGTAAACTCATCCTGCCGAATGTTACGAGTTCTTTTTTAACTTACAAAATAAAACACCTGGCTGAGGTATGCTTTAAGTCTTTTAATGTAAATTCACATGCTTAGTTTGTGTTTAACCGAGGAAGAAAGAGCTGGACAAGTTCTCTCACGCAGGTCAACGACAGGGCAGGATAACTTTGGTTCTGCATTCAGGTCTAATTTACTGCAGGGACATCTTAGCACAGAATGTAAACCTTTTAATTTTATTTTTATTTTTTATTTTTTAGGTAAGGCAACCCTCGACCTCACAGATTGCAAGGACCTTGTCATTTTACAATCCCCTTTTTAAAATTTTTATATTTTACGCCTACAACATCTGGTCTTCCTAGGTGGTCTCCCATCCAAGTACTAACCAGGCCCAACCCTGCTTAGCTTCCGAGATCAGAAGAACAATGAAAACCATTTTAACGGCCGCTACCAAACGCATTCGTGAGTATTCAAAGGAAGGACGGTAAATTCCTACTCAGGCAAGCACTCCATGCTTGTAACACCTGAAATTTTGTTAGCTTTCGAATAAAGCTATTTCCGACTGCTCAAAAGGCAAAATGAAGGAGACAGAAAGGCGAAGACATTAGAATGGAAAAACGTAAGCGCGTTTAAAGGCCCACACAAGACCACTTATACACACCTACAGACGTGGAGGCCACCAAAGCCCTGCCCACCTGATCAGAGAGGGCCAGCCCACGTTCCAGGACATCGGGACCAAGGAACCACCGACACCCTTGTATGTTCTGAACTTCTCTATAAGAGAGTAGAGATGATGGAACACGAGCCAACTGGAATATGCCCCCAAACAAATTCATGTAGTATGAGGGTGACACAGTGATTCTGGTAGGTTTCTCAACTTCACTAACAAATAAAGACGGCTCTCTGCTCGGCAGGAAACGGCAACAGTGGGTGAAGACTTAGGACACGTGGGGTGGAAAGCAGGTGACTGATTCACGTTCCTGTTCCAGTTCGCAAAGCAATTCTCAACCGCCCCGGGACCAGGCGCAGCCAGCCGTCTGGAGTTCGCCCAGGGCTCCGGGTGCAGGCTGCGCGCTCCCACCACCCTGCCTGGGCCCTCGGACACCAGACGCCTCGAAGGCGAAACCCGAGAACCAGGTGAAAAGGCGCGGGCCGAACACGTCTCCCACCGCGCCTGTGACGACGTCAGAGCAAGAATATGACACCACCTCGCGGGCGGGATGACGTCGGAGCGGGAACGTCACGACCTCAAAGGCAGGATGACGCCAGAGCAGGAACACGTCACGGGCTCGCGGGCGGGATGACGTCAGAGCGAGAACACGTGACCACCTCGTCGCTGGGGATCACGCCCCCAGCCCAGGTCCCGGGAGGGCTGGGGTTCGGGCCAGGGAAGCAGGGCGCCTCGGCCAGCCCATGGTGCTCGGGCCGCACTGCGACCTAGCGCCCGCGTCCTCAGCCGGGACTCGGTCGCAGAGGCTGAGGCGTTATGTCGGGGCCGGTCGGGCAGCGGCCGATGACGCCCGGGTCCTCTGTGCCCGGTACAGAGGCCCGACCGCCGAGCTGCGCCGGCCGCCATCGCCGGCGCCCGGCGCTCCGCCCCGCCGCCGCACGCCCCGCCCCGCACGCATGCGCTGCCCCAGCGGCCGCGCGTGGTGGGGGGGCCTCGCGTCCCCTCCTTCCCGGGACCGGCCCACTCGGGCCCCACGGGGGGGGCGCGTTTCCCCGCGTCCCTGGGGCCCACTCGTGAGGGCGCGGCGGCCTCACACCCCCTGGCTCCGGCGGGGGCGGCCAGTGCCCCTGCCCTCGGGGCTGCAGGTCGCAGGGGACGCGCCGGGCGCTGTCCGCTGGCAGCCCGCCCCTCGGCGCTCCCCCTCGGTGGCCGCGCAGGATGGTGCGTACCGCAGGCGGCGCGCGACTCCGCGTTTGGGCCGCTCGGCGCGGGCGGGGGCGCGGAGGCGGGGGAGCGGGCGCACTCGCAGCACGGGGTCGGGCCGCGCGGGCCGCGCCGTTGGGGACCGGCCCCGCGGGGCGGGGCGGGAGCCGCCGCGACCATTGTCGGACCAGGCGCCCAAAGTTCCCGAGGAGATGTTCAGGGAGGTCAAGTACTACGCGGTGGGCGACATCGACCCGCAGGTACCGCCCGCCCCTGCCGCCGCGTCCCCGGTCGGTCCCCGCTCCCGCCGCGGGTGCGCGCCCGGGCGCAGAACGTCGGGGCCCCGCCGCCCGGTCCCCCGCCGGGCCGGCCGGCCTGGCAGCGCGAGCTCCGCCGCCGGGAGCAGAAAGGCCGAGGCCGGAGGGCAGGGAGGGGACCTGTGTGCGGGATCGGCGGACCCTCGGGAGGGCAGAAGTGACCTGGGGAGGCGGTCTTCAGGACTCTTGGCGCGGGACCCTCGGGAGGCACCTGGGGAGGGTCTGCGGACGCTCACGATAGGAGAGAGGACCCGGGGAGGGGAGTGAAGGGGTCTGCGGGACACGCTTAGCGTGGAGGAGGAGGGGCGTGCGGGACCCTCGGTGCGCCAGACCGCAGACGCGGGACGGCACGTGGGAAGGGGGTCTGCGCGGGGGCCCCGCGTGCACGGTGCTCTTCGCGAGCCCTAGCTTGGGCCTAGCGCCGATTGTCACCGTCCTCCGCCTGGGGGAGCTGGCGTCGTGTCGCCTGGCCATAAAAGCCCCCACGCCCCCGAGCGCGCGGCCTCCGCTGGACTCGCACTTTTCGCTTTCTGGGCGGGATTTGGACAGGCGCGTCTCCCTGCTGCCCGCTGGCTCCTGCTGCCCGCTGGCTCGGGTGTCTGGGATCTTGAGAGGAGGAACCTGGCTTGCGTGGAGGCCCCGGGTTCCACGGGAGGGGGTAGTTAGCCTGGTCCCTCGTACGGCTGCCACTCAGCTGTTATCTTGTATCCACCTGCGGACAGCTCAGTTCATCAGCAAATTCGGATTCCCAGATTTCCCCAGTTGGGTGAATTATACAGTAAATGTGGAGAACACCCAGGGAGCAGCATCACAACGTTTAATTATTTGTAGTGTGGGCTCGTGAAAGGGTCCCATGGCTTTTCCTGAGCGTTTTCCAGGTAGTGCAGCCGTTTAAACCGTCAGAACGTTACGCTTCCGCGTGGGAAGGAGCGTCTTCAGGTGCATCTTTCGCGGTATTCCCTCTCTTAGTGCTGGCCGGTGCAGTTATGTTGCCTGAGAGTCTCGTTAGCGGCGAGTGCTGAGCTCCACTCCCAGGAAAGGCAGGGGAGTGGGCGGGAAGAGTGCGGACAAGGGAACGTGGCTGGCACAGAGGGAGCTGCAGGGGCCTGAGTGGTCTTGGCCTTCTAGCGGCTTGTGTGTGGGGTCACAGTGAGACTCCCCTTGGGTGACGCCCCCCCCCTTGGTCATCTTCCTCCTGCCGTAAGTTTAGGGTGAAGAGACTTTTAGCTTTGCATTTGGCCTTGAGTAGGTGCTGAAGGCAGAGCCATGGGAATGAGTGCCTGTCGGGGCTAGCCTTTCCCAGCAGTGACAGCTTCCTTTCCTGCCACCCCTCTCCCAAGCCCCCTCGTCCCCATCCCTGTGTCAAGTTTTACAAGGAACTTGAACAGAAAGCTACTTAAACCCTGGAACAAGCCGATCTGGAGCCATGTTTGCTCAACTGTGAACCTAAGAGCTTAGAAACCACATAAACAGACCACTCGGGTCTGAAACAGTGTATTTTCCAAAAAGTTTAGAGCTGGAACATCTGGGCCCTCAGAATCCAAACCGCGCGTGTGGAACACCTTGTGCTCGTCAGCACTGGAATGGTAACAGGTGTGATAGAAAGTCAGGTCTCGGTGGTGGGTGGGGGTGGGTAGCTTCCCTGCAGGCATGAGGGTACGGGTGGTAGGTGCTGGGGGTGCTGGGAGAAGGCACCCCAAATGTTCCAGCTAGGGAAAGGGTGGAAGGTGATTTCCTCCATGTGAGATGATGCGCTAAGGAAAGAAGGTGTCGATGTGTTTGGGGCGCATCGGGGTGTATCTGGAGCAGTGACGTGGGGTGACCTGGTGCGCTGGGCCTGGGGCTGGGCGGCCTCGCTGCAGACGCCCTGTGGATTTCCAGCGCAGGGTTGCTAGGGGGCTGCGTGGCAGTGAGTCCACGTGGGGCAGTCCGTGCAGAGGCTGGACTGTCGTTTCAAGATGCTCGGCATCAACGAAGCGGGGAAGGGGCCCGCGTATCGAGAGGCCTGGGCGGGGGTCTGCACGCCACCCATACGCACGTGCCCGAGAACACAGCACGTGGCGGAGGTCAGGATCTGAAGACTCGTAAAGAAGGCAGTGGGTCAGGAACGCAGACAGGGGCCGGGGTGGGGGGTGCTTTTCCCCAGGCAGGTTGAGTGGTGTGTGGGGCTAAATGCTTGCAGGTCAGGGTGGCTGGCGGCTAATGGCCATTATCAAATCCTTGTCATCTCTCCCAGCTCTGTCTGGATGGTCAGTAAACTATTCTGAAGAGGTGGTCCCACTTGTGGGCGCCTCGTGAGCACACGCACACCGACCCCCTGGGCTCCCGGGGTCACCATTGTGGTCCCCTCACTGCCATCTCACACGTGCTGCTGACCCCGGCGGGTGGGACCCAGGCCTCTTCCTGGATGCCACCGGCTGCCTCCCGCCTTCCACAGGGCACCCGGACGGGGCGCAGCTGCGACTGGAGCACCCCTCTGGCCCCGCCCCTCTCTGGGCTGGCCTTGGGGTGGCGCTGGCCGCCGCACCCTCGCGTCTGCTGGTTCTGTGCCGTCTGGCCTTCCTGTCCCTGGGGACGCTTTGTTAGGTCAGGCGGCTGCCCTTTCACCTGGGCTTCGCAGCTGTTCCCTTACAGGTGTCCTGGCTCCAGGCACCTGGCCAGCCCCGCCCATTCTCAGACTGAGATCTTTCTGGAAAATCTGGTCGTGCCACTTACCTGCCTGAGACCCCTTGTGCCTCACCGGAGCCACTTGTGCGTCCTGCTGCAGAATGCAGTGTGCGCGTGTTTGCCTGGTGCAGAGAGAAGGCCGTTCGGGGCTCGGTCCCCATGAGCCTGCCTAGTACACCCCCCGCTGTGGGTGCCGGTGCCCAGTGAGTCCTCGAGACTCAGGGCCTCTGGGTGCAGGAAGTCCTCCCAGCCCTCCGGGGCTGCTGGCTCCTCTTCCAGACACTTCCCCTTGGGGAAGCCGGTCACCCCCACCTTCAGGCCCCGTCTCAGCGCCGGGTGCTGCGTCCGCTCGTCCGTCAGCCCTTTCTCCGCAGGACGGGCGCTGTTTGGGGGCCGGCTCGCAGCAGCCTCATGCTTCCTTGGCCAGGGAACTGAGATTTGCCGCAGTTTATTGTCCCCAAGTGTTTCACCGTATGTGAGCCGGAGTCGAAGGGTGCTATTCCTATGTGGAGAACGCGGGGTGCTGTCGGTTGGAATTCCTGCCATTCCCAGTGGTTTGTATGAACCGAGGATGAAATGCCGTGGTTTCCATTTTAACTTGTGTGGGTTTTTTAGGTCATTCAGCTTCTGAAAGCCGGGAAGGCCAAGGAAGTGTCCTACAATGCGCTGGCCTCGCACATCATCTCCGAAGACGGCGACAACCCGGAGGTCGGGGAGGCCCGGGAGGTCTTCGACTTGCCCGTCGTGAAGGTCGGTGGCGAATCCAGTGCGCTGCGTGCGTGGCACCGTGTGACGACACCTGAGGGGGTGCGTGGGCGCTGCAGACCCCAGGTCCGCCAGCGTCTGCGCCGGCTGCAGGGCCACACCGTTAGGTCGCTGGGAGCCCCAGGCCGGGGGGAGGGTGTCATGAGGAAGCACATTCGATTCCAGGAGTCTCTGGGTCCGGGGACAGAGTCCCCTTCCGTCCTGCGGTGTCCTGTCCCCCAACTGCTGTGCTGTTTGGCTGCTCACCGACCAGGGGACACAGACCATTGGCAGCACCGTCCACCTGGTGGCTGTCTGTGCCACTATCAACGTGACCTGTGGGTAGTTTATTCTAGAAAGTGGGCCTCAGCAGCGAGAGTTGTTCGCATCTTGTCAATCTGCGTGCTGTGCTGCTCTGTTGCGGCTGATAGCTGAGTTGGCTGCTGTTAAATGTTTTCACATTTTAATTTTGTAATATTGACCCTTTAAACCAGCAAGTGGTCCCCAGTCTTTATGGCACCAGGGACCAGTGCTCCCTGAGGATCTGAGGTGGAGCTGAGGCGGTGATGCCGGTGCTGGGGGGCGGCTGCAGATGCAGATGCAGCTTTGCTTGCTGGCCACTCACCTCCTGCTGTGCGGCCTGGGTCCTCACAGGCCATGGACTGGTACCCCCCATGGCCTGGGGGCAGGGGACCCCTGCTTCACACGCTTGCTGTTTTGCCCCCATGTAACTCGTGGGTTGTAGTGCTAACCTCACCCCTGTGAGATTGCCACGAAACATCTCACTTTGTTATTTTTGCATCGTTCTAGCTTATCGATGTTCTTTGGGAAGAATGACATTTTCCTTTTTATAGGATTTTGTTTTTAGTAGTTTGATCACTGAAAATATCAAATTTTGGAAAATGTAGCATTCCTCCGTGAGCTGCAACTTCTTCCGCAAACGGGAGACGGGCTTGTGTTTTTCTCATCTCCTGTGTTACACTCGTCCGTGCTGTCACGGGGCTGTGCTTTAGGAACAGCCAGATGAAGGCGGTTGTGCCCAGGGACAGCCGAGGCGGGGGCTGGGAAAGGCCACGGTTGGGGGGGGCAGGGCGCCTGCACACACCGCTGTCCAAGCCCTGAGACCCTGCCTTGTGGGCTCAGGACCTGGGTTTTGAAAATAAACGGGAGAGTGGATCTGACTCGCGAGAAGATTCTCGGCAGCCAGACTCTGGAGAGACGGCCGCACAGGCCAGAAGGACCCAGGACTTGCAGCAGAGAGCCGTGGCCAGCTCCTTGCGGGGACGCTCCTCTCGGTGGCCGGCTCGGCTCCCTCTGCTCTCAGATCCACGGCACACTGGCCGCTTCACCGATGTCGCTTTGTGCGAGAAGGACCTGCCACAGGCGCTGGGCCGTGGGCTCCGTGGGACCCCGTTTGTGCCTCTGGTCGGCGCAGGGGCAGCATCTCGGTTACCTCCCCCTCCTGCACTCTCTGGCTGTCATGCAGCAGCCTGGGACCTACGGTCTCATCAAGGCGACCGCATGGAGCGTGCGTCGGTTCTGAAGTGAACCTTAAAAGGAAAATTTCATGACAGGTTTTGGGGGCTGAGGTCGGTGTTGCCAGGCCACTTACAGCAGTGGTGACCCTAAGCCCCCTTCCGTACCAAGCGTCCTGTTTACCCCGAAATGAAATTTGCATTAGGATAACGTCACGTAACTTAAAGCACGTGTGCGTGCGCACGTGTTCCATGTCTGTATGTAAATTGCCAAAGCTGAAATGCAAAGGAGAAAAGAAAGGAGAAGAGATCACAAGTGTGCACTTCAGTGTGTGAATACTTGGGCACAGCTGCCCAGAGCCGGGAAGAAGCAGTCCGCCACGCTACGTGTGATCGCTGTGCACGTGGCTGCCCCGGGCGCCGGCGGAGCGGCAGAGCCCGCCAGCGGCGTCCGTGCTGCGAGCTGGCATTTCAGAACGCTCACCGATCCGTGCTGCGGGTCCGAGCTGAGCAGAGCAGTCCTCGCCGCACGCAGAGGTGGCGTTTCCGGGCAGCGGGCAGCCTCCCACCCACTGGCACGGGCTGCAGGGCCCGTGAGCAGTCAGGCCTGCGCTCCCCCCGGCTCTGCGCCCAGCCGCCGTCCGCTCGTGGCGGCAGCTGCGTTGTCCGGGCCGACAGCCGCAGGATGGCGGGGCGGCTCGTTCTCCCCCCGGGCGGAGCCGGTCGACCCCGAGCCGGCCTCTGTCGCCGGCAGGCCTTGGTGTGGGCTGTGGCCCCTGGGGAGGAGTTTGCATTCGGCCGCTGAGGCCGAGGCCTGGTGCCCCAAGCGCGCGCCCGGCTTTGCCTAATGTCAAGTGGGCACACGCACCTGAAAAAACAAGGCACCCCGTGCACTGCCGCAGTTGACTTTTTACATCTTTGAATTTTGGAGAGATTTTAAAACTTGCTTCTCAGGCACTGAAACTTCGAAAATAAAGTTTTCAATGGAACTGTTTCCCGGCGGCCTTGGGTGCTGGAGGAAACGTCGGCCGCGCCGACCGCGGCAGCTCACCAGTGCTTGTCGTCTGCCTTTGCGCGCCGGACCTGCTTGTCACGGCGCTTAGCTCGCCGTTCCTGCGTTGTCGGGGGCGAGCGAGTCCTGCTCCTCAGCTCCGCCTCGTCTCCTGGACGTTCCGACTCAGCCTCAGGGTGGGTCTGCCGTGCGTGGACGTCGTGATCGCTGGCCCAGCCTTTAAGTGGGTGACCCCGTGCTGACCAAGGCCGTGGACAGACGACTCGGCAGGGTGTGACCTGCGTGGACAGCGTGAGGGCAGCTTTCCAGCGTCTGCTTCCTCGTGGGGCCATTCCACAGTGGCCGCAGCGGCCCCTCCCCACAGCTGAGAAGAGGCCTGCCCAGCCCCCCAACCCGGCCCCGAGCAGCCCGAACGCCGCCCAAGGGGAACAGAGACGCTGCCCCGGCGCCAGGCCCTGGTGTCCCTGCTGGGAGTGGAGCGGGCCCCGGGCGCTGCTCCGAACGCAGAGGTGGCACAGCGGTGGGCGCGGGGGCGTCCCCAGGGCGCAGGTCCTGGGGACGCGTGGATGGGCTGGGCGCTGGCTCTCAGCCCCCCGCGCCTTGTCCCGTGAGTCAGCCGCAGCGTGGGGTGGGATTATCCAGTCACCGTGGCGTAATCACGCCAAGCAGAGCCGGTCTTACGACACGTTCAGCGCCCCTGGCCGTGTGTGCAGAAGACAAACTCGTGCTGAGAACGCGTCGATGTCGCCTGGAAAATGAGGCTGCTTCGTTGCTGAAGTTCTTTCACGGTGCACGTGACAGGCGGTGGCGCGCCTCAGAGCACAGGGCGCGAGGGCGGGGAGCACGCGTGTCGCTCCGCAGTGCCCTGCGCTGCCTCCGCCACGAAACAGGTTTTCAGTGATGTTTGGTGTGAGACTTGGCCGTTTGTTTCTGCCGGCTGAAGCTTCGGAAGTGGGCTGGCTACGTGGGGGCGCAGCTGGACTTCTACATGGTAATTTCGTGGCGCAGAGCCATCAGCATGAAGACTAACGTGGTTTTCAAAGTTAGATGTAGAGGTATAAGGTAAGATGATTTTTCAGAAATATAAATGACTCAAAAAGGTGGTAATCTTTCGTGTATAATTAACCTGAGTTCTAGAAGTTATAAAAAGGTTCCTTTTTATGGTTTCCTAAGGTGTGTCTACTTGGTTTCACTGACAAAAAAGAGTTTAGACCTGATTCAGGATGAAGAAGGGGCCTTGGATGGGCGGGACGGCCATCGGATCCCTGGCCCTCCAGGGGGACAGCTCCCAGCCCGAGGGCAGCGAGAAGAGTGTGACCCCGGAGCGCGAGGCTCTGCGCGTGGGGTTCTGGCCCGTGACGGCTTTTCGCCTTGGGCGGCAGCGACAGATCCGAGGTGCTCCCGCGCTGCACGCACGAGGCGGGAACCTGGACGCGTCGGCGTCCGCGCGGGCGCCACGCTGGGGGAGCCACCACCGGCCGCGAGCTGCCGCCGCTGACTGAGCCTGTTCTGTCTTGCAGCCTTCCTGGGTGACGCTGTCCGCACAGTGTGGAGCGCTTCTGCCGTATCTTTTGGGCAGGGGGGGGGAAGGGCCCTCGGGGGCTTGAGCAGCGGAGGAGTCTGGCGGGGACCCATCCCATCCGGACCCTCGTTTTAGCAGAGGGGGCTGCAGCCGAGTCGTCTGCTCCCGGGCAGTTAGCGGTGGCCGTGGGGCAGGGGCTCCGGCCTTTGAGGAAGGCCCCCGCCCCCCGTGCTGTGCTGGAGGATGCTTTTACGACACTGGTGCACACGCGTGTGTAAGGCGCACGGCCGCGTGGCCGGCCCTTCCCCGAGTGTGTGGCGTCCCCTGCTGAGGGTGTGAGTCAGGAGATGGGCTTTTTCTGTGCTCTCACTTGTTTCCCAGTCCGCCCCGACTTTGGCCACTCAAGTCTGTCTCTTTCCCTAGTGGAGGGGGCGGGTCACGTCCCAGGGGGCGGACAGGTGTGTCAGTGCCATTCAGCTTGCCCTGGTCTGATCTCGTTGGACTCTTAATAGTGACTACAGAGTAAATGGTTTTTCCCCAGAGTCATGTCAGATTTTTTTTGGAATCACCGCCTGCTCTCTCAGGTAAGCTTGGGACAATGAGTCTGCTGTTATTTACATGTGACAGTGCCGAGTTTTTATATTATTCGATGTATGACCTTTTTGTGAATCAGTTTTAGAGAAGCTATTTACTAAATTGCATATTCAACGTGACTTGTGACACTTATAATAACACATTCATGCTTAGTTTTAAGACGAGTTCTAATGGGGTGAGGTGGTCTTTCAAACCTAAAGAATTGTCAAGATTTAAAAACTCAATGTGAAAAAGTAAAAATGAAGTTATAGTGACAAGGAAAATCCAGTCGAATACAGGCAGAGAATTTTCTTAATAAAGGGCTCACACAGATCAAAAAGAAGAAAATATGACCTCAGTAGGTAAAGCAGAAAAGTAAACTTACAACTTTTTATAAAGAGGAATTACAAACGATAATTACAACACTTTACACTATTTTCAAAGAGGTGAGCATTTTAGTAGCAGCGAGGCAAGAACTTGCGCTGGTGGTTTGGGTGGTAGCGGGGCCTGGACCAGACCCTGTCGCAGGGACACTGGTCTCGGCTGCTGATTTCCGGACAAGTCGAGCTGAGCCGTGTGCACAGCCTTAAAAGCTCATTCTGCCTCCGCGCAGTTCTCTCAGCTTCACAAGCCCACCCCGGGTGATGGAAGGAAGGGCGGAGGGTACGTGAAGGCGTCAGCAAAGCCCTGTTGTGAGACCGCCCGCCGTTCGGCAGTGGCTCAGAACCCCCAGCCCACCGGCCAGTGCCCAGTTTTGAATTAGGCTTTGTGAATCTGTGTGAAGGCGTGAGGACTGTTCTGAGCGAGAGAGAGCGCAGGCTGTCGCACAGGAGTGGGGAGCTGCCTGCAAGGGACCCTGCGTCAGCAGAGGCTGGTGCTGGGCCGGGGGCCGTGACTAGTTAGTGCTTCTTATTGTGTTCTGTCCTCGCAGAAAAAACTAAACCGGCTATCAAAGATAGAAAAAGTCAAGTTGTATTGTTGAAGCTTATTTTAAAATTACGTAGAATAAATTGTTTGAGGTTTGCAGTCACTGGACAGGCAGACGTGCGATTCGGAACGCCACCGCTGTCTGACGTCACGGGCCCAGGCGCGGTGTGCAGCTTCGTGCCCTTACGGTGGTGTTTCTGAGGAAGAGTGTCGTTCCTTTCTCTGTGGCAGCCATGGGAAAGGGCACGTCACGGGTTTTAGGGAGATGAAAGGAATTTGATTCCAGTCTTGCTTTTTCGAAATGCCTTTTTAGTAGAGGAATACGGGACCAGGTAAAAGTTTAACATCGTTAAGTTATTGGTCAGACTTGGCTTTTCTTGCAAATGCTGTCACCAGTCCGAATTTGATCCCTTCTCTGTCCCAGCGATAAGGAAGTTTAGTTATGCTTACTCTGTTTTCTGTTTGTGGTGCATGTAAATTCTGAAAGTTCTTTAAGATGGTAAAATTCTCTTTTTTTTGTTTTTGCTATATCAGCTTAACAGAGAGCTGATGGAGAGCCTGGCCAGAGTTTAAACCCGGAGGACTGAAAAACAAAAGTCCTTTCCGTTCCCTAGCTCAGTCAACAGATACTTCTTGACGGCCTACCCACGTGCCTTGCACTGCCCTAGGTACTAGAAAGATTTCAGGGAAGTTCAAGGTGCAATTCCTCCCTAAGACTCCGGCCTTGCGTCAGCAGGGGGATAGTTCGTGATCTAGCCGGGCCAGGGGCAAGCACGGGGGCCAGAGCCCAGGGGCGGCTCCCCACGGGTGAGAGCCCCGGCCAGGCGTCCCTGGCTGGTGTCGGGACGGAAGCGAAGTGACCGTCCTCTGCTCCCGTGTCTCGAGCAGTGGGACGGACGAGCACAGGGACCCAGTGGCAGCTCGCCGTGCAGGGGAGCGGCAGTGGTGCCAGCCGGGTCTCAGAGGGTGGCGGTGAGGAGTGCTGCCCAGTGCTCTGCGGGAGGGCGGCTCTCAGACAGCCTCTCAGGTTTTGGCCCTCAGGCCCTGAGGAGACACTCAGGCCTCGGTAGACCTGGGCTTAGAGAGGTGACTTTAATGAAAAGAAAGGCACTTGTCCAAGTGACACAGTTAATGCTCTTGAAAATGTGGAAAATACAGAAAAGTGTCAAAAGAGAAAACAGAGACGTCCCCGTAGCTCTGGCACCACCGGGTGACCGGTGCGAGCGTTTGGGTCTGGAAAGAGCATTCTTGATCCGCGTGGGTAGCGGTTCACCGCACGAGGTGCTGTGGGTGTTGGCGGTCATGTCAGCCACGCGTCCGTCGGCGAGTGGCCCCGGGTTGACGCGGCTGGTTCTGGGGACCCCGTGTCACCCCGGTCTCCCTCCCTGTCTGATGCTCTCTCCACAGCACGGCGCTGGGCCCCGTTGAGACCACGCCTGCGGCCCGGGCCAGACGGGGGGCGAGGGCCAGGATCACGCCGTCAGTAGACTGAGAGCTATACGTAGCTGGCGTGTGGCCAGACCTCTGTAAGAAAGGCGTGTCTAGGTGGTTTTTAAATGCCTTTTAAAATAAAGATTATGTAGCGGCTCCTCGGAGTGATCTGTGTTCTATGATGAAATCTCACCTCCCCGAGACACTGCAGGATAGAGATGTTTTGTGAAAGCCTGTAATAAAAACAATCTTTTGATTCAGTCTTCTGAAGTGTAACACTAAGTTAGAAATACAAAATGATTTTTAAAGGTGATTTTATAAATGAATGGTGTTCTTATTAGCAGTCAGAGTAGTGTGGAATGCAGAATAATTCCTAGAATTATTTGTAAAATGGGTGAGAGTAGACGTAGAATGTTAGAGTTTTGGCAAGCTGAATAATGGCAATTAAAAATAAAACTGCTATGTATCCATACTTTTAAAAATTAACTTGAGACACAGCTCAGAATTCTTAACCGTAATCCTCACTTTATAATCAGTGATCCAGAACAAAGTTGGTTAAATGATTACGTTAGGATTAATGCTAACACCTCTATTTTTCTTAAATGTTTGTCTTTCAGACTCTAAAATTTTGCCTTTTAGAAATAATTTTCGGTAGTGCCTGTGTCGGAGCAGCGGGGCAGAATGGCAGGGGGCACGCGGTCTGCGTCAGACCGGGTCTGAGAGCCGGAGTTGCCGGTCACGAGCCACACCTCTGTGCGTGTGTCCGCTCCCGTGACACGGGGGTGACGGCCCCGCTCCTGTGGCACCGGGGAGGGGCAGGGGTCCCGTAGAGACCGGTGCAGTTCCCGGCACGCAGTAGGCAGGCAGCAGTGGTGGCTGGCGGCCGGCGCCGCGGCACAAGCCGGCGGGCCTGGGTCCCCGTCCCCGAGCCGGGCGTGGGCACGCCTTCTCTCCCGCCTCGCTGCTTTTCCTGGTGCCGCAGCACGCGCACACTGCCCCCGGTCTCACAGACCACTGCATTTTAGCGTTTGTTTTATTCCTTTCACGGTGAGTATTTATTTGTTATCTATTAGTGATGAAGGAGTTTCTAAATATGATTCTGATGTGCTGTTGTAGTAAAAGTATTTTCAAAACTGGCACAGTCGGCGGGTGGAGTGTATGCTGGTTCTTTCTGCCTTTTCCCCTACGTTTAGAATGAAAGAATCCTCCGTTCAGTGTTTGGAGTGTGGCGATAAGTATCTTTTTGTATTTGTTTGGTGACAAGGCAAAAAAAGTGATGTCCGTAATAGGAATTATGATAGGAATACAACTCTGTCATGTCATGAGCAAATGGCTCGAAGCTCGTCTTCTCCCGCTAACACCCTTAGCTTCATTTCATTTACTAGGAGAGGAAAGCGGGTGGGGCAGAAATGCCGTGAGGCCGCGGCGTGTGTCCGCGTAAGCGGACATGCGTGTTGCCGTTACCGAACGTGTGCTGAACGCCTGCTCTCTGCTCCCCTGCCAGGTGGCCTCTGACGACAGGAGCGCCCTGTGGGCCTTGCTCACCTTCTACGGGGGGCGTGCCAGCTGCACCTGGACAGGACGTGCACGCACCTGGTCGTCCCGGAGCCGAAGGGGGTGAGTGCGCACGCCCCCGCCCCGCCTGTGTCGTGGGCTGATCCAGGAACCGGGTCTTTTTTGAGCTCAACATTGGTCAATGGATTCAGTTCATGAAAGCTGATTGTTAGTTTATATCATTTATGCCGTGCGGCATTCCACAAAGGATGTGAGATGATTGTAAATTTTATTTTGAGCCGGACGTGGCTTCTGACTACAAAGAAATTTGAGTTTATTTACATGGAGAACAGGAAAGTTTTTGAATCTCTGGAGTTTTCTTTCAAATCCAGTCAAACTTCAGTTTGTTGTTCGTGAGAATAATTTTTGAAAAGACCTTATGCTGAGTGTCATTATGAACGTGCACGTAGTGACTTCCACACGGCTCCCTTCACAGTAGTCCACGGTATATGAAACCACATCTGAGTAAGCACAGGGCCCGTCTCTAAACGCCGGTGGGGCTGTGGGGTCGCGGGGTCGCCTCCCAGGCGGGGTTCCCAGGTCAGGGGCATCGTTCTCCCCGGGGGCTCGTTAGACATGCAGACTGTCCAGCGCACCCCAGCCCCGTAGACCAGAACCCATGGGACGGGTTAGGGGCTGGAGCCTGCCACTCCGCCCTGTGGGGACCCTGGTGCACGCCCGCGGTGAGGACGACTCCCCTGAAGACGCCAGGGTGCAGCTGGGCACCCCGATGTGGAGGGAGGGTGCGGGGGGCCCTGCATGAGGGGCTGCGGGGGGCCGCGGGCTGCTCGGCGTGCCGGTGAGTTTCCTGTGACCTGGTGGCCACACAGTCCAGGAGGACGCTTTTGTGTGACAATTTAAGGTGCGAATCTGTTTTGGTAAAAGGGTGTGTTTTGCATAAAAATGTGAGAGATGAGTAAGTGTGCTTGGGCGAAACAGTAGACGGGTGGAGGGGTCTTTCACGTTGGCCTCGATGTGGGCTGAGAGCAGGCCACTCGCTCTTGTCACCGGCGCTGCCCCAGGCTGTTGGAGGCAGGTGGGCGACGGGCCTGTTAGCCAGCCGACCGTCTTCACCAACTCACCCGGGTCAGAGCTACTCGATCACGCTGCTCGTGTGAACGTCCTCTGCTTCCTTCCTCAGGGGACCCCAGTGTGCAGCCCCCTCCCCCGTGTCTGCCGTGTTTCTGCCTTTGCAAGTCATCACTGTCACCCCGCCCCCGAGGCCGCCCCGTGCGGCCAGCCCCTGCGGTAGGCCCCTTCTCGCCTCGTCCCCACGCCGTCCGCCTGCTCTCTGTCGCTCCCCACTGCCCGGTTACCTTCCGCAGAGCCCGCCGAACCTCGTTAGGTCAGAGAGGCGTCCGTCCTCTGCGTCTCAGGTGACGGTGAAGACGGTGCTGCTGTGAACGGGCAGCCACCCTCTCGTGACTGTCCCCAGCGTCCTCAGGTGCCCTGCCACGCCGCTGCAGTCGGGTGCCGATGAGGCGCAGGACCAGACGCAGGCATCGCAGGAGCGTGTGCCTCAGGGTCCTAGCTCCTTTGGTGTCTGACTCGTCCCTTGTCAAGGCGAACTGTAAACCCGACGCGCGGAGACCGCGGGGCGGGCGTGGCTCTGGCCCGTGGCGCTGCCCCGTGGCTCGTCGTGGGCACACGCTCTCTAAGAGGCGGAGGCCCCGTGGGCGGGAAACAGCAGTGACGGGTGCCGGACGTGTCTCTGACGTTCGCTGTTGGTGCGTGATTGTGGGGACCGTGACGGGTGACTGTGTGCTGCTCTCACAGGAGAAGTACGAGTGCGCCCTGAAGAGAGCCAGCGTGAAGGTGGTGACGCCGGACTGGGTGCTGGACTGCGTCTCGGAGAAGGCGAGGAAGGACGAGGCGTGCTACCACCCCCGCCTGGTGGTGTACGAGGCGGCGGACGCCACGGAGCGCGACTCGCAGCACGAGGGCAGCTCCGATGGCAAGTCCAGCCCCGCCAGCTCGCAGGCCGCGTCCCCCTCGGGCGACCGGCCGTTCTCGCCCAAGCCGCAGGCCGCGCCGGCCAAAGGCGAGCTGATGTTCGACGACTCTTCGGACTCGTCCCCCGAGAAGCAGGACCGGAACCTGAACTGGACGCCCGCGGAGGCCCCGCAGGCCCTGACGGCGAAGCGCCGGCTGGCCCCGGGCCGGGAGGCCGGCCTCATCAACCTGTGCGCCAACGTGCCGCCGGTGCCCGGGAGCCTGCTGCCCCGGACGGCCGTGGGGCGCTGGCCGCCGCCGGCCCGCACCTGCCCAGCTCCGACAGGCCGGACGGGGCGGCGCCCTGGAGCCCGGCCGTGCGGACGCTGCGGAACATCACCAACAGCGCTGAGGGCACGCAGACGGCCCGGCCCGGCCACGTCGCCCACGTAAGTGGCCCCGGGAGCGCGGCCGCGGGCGGGGGGTGGGGACGGCGCACGAGGCGGGGACCTGACGCCGTTGCGGGGGCCGGGACGTCCGCGCCCGTGAACAGCGCGGCGTCAACTCCTTGGGCGTCGGAGGCGCCGTGACCTCACGCGTCTCAGTAGACGATTTCAGGTGAATGGAGAGAGGGGGCCGAGGTGGCGGCCGCTGCCGGCCTGTCATGGGCGTTGGAGACAAGTGGGTGAGGAGCGTGACGGCCGCCTCAGGCGGAGCATGCTCGGGAAGGGGCGTTGGGCGGGCAGCACGGGGGCCGCTGCGTCCGCGGGTGCTGGGGCAGAGCGGGCCCAGGACAGGGACAGCGGCCGTGAGCACCCGGAGGTGGGCGCAGAGGTGCAGACTGAGGGCGGGCGGCGTGTGGGGCCCTCGCCACGTGGGCCTGTGGGCCGCGAGCGGGGGGGGGCCCTGGGCCTGGGGGAGCAGGTCGTGGCGTGCTGAAGAAGCCGTCGCTGGCCAGGGAGGCGTTAAAGACGCCCTTCTGCCCCGTGGGGTCCGCGGTGGGCACTGCCGGTGCGTGGCTCTTGGGGTGCGGCGGGGGTGACGGCCGGCTCCCGGCTGAGGAAAGCACACCCGTCGCCACCAGAGGGGAGAACGTGGGGGTGCGGGTGGGGTGCAGGGGGTCACGGGCCTGAGGACGGGGGCCACAGAGCTGCTCAACCGGGCTGGAGCCCCGTGTGCGCCGTGGCCGCGGCTCAGGCCGTGGTGAGCACGTGGACGTAGCCGGCTGCGGGGCGGGCAGGCGGGCAGCCTGGCCCCCGCAGAGGAGCAGGTGCTGTCCGGGCTTCGTGGTGAGTCGGGGTGTGGCCGTCAGAGGACGGGCCACTCTCTGCCCGGCACACCGGCTTGGCCCACGCCCACCTGCGAGCTGGGACCGGGAGCTGCTCCCTGAGGGCTGGTGCTGGGTGGCGTGGGACTCGGGGCTGCTGCTGTGCAGGCCTTCGAGGCCAACCGCAGCTGCCTCTGGGGAGGGGCTTCTTCCCGGGCGCGGTCCCCATGCTGCGTGTTTGCTGCCCGTCCCGTCTCCCTGTGCCCTGCGGCCTCAGTCCCATTTGCGACCGTGGTCTGGAGGGTGCCGGGGCGTGTGGCTGAGCGGACGAGGAGCGGGGGATGAGGAGCGGGTCACTGAGGAGGGGTCGGCACAGCAGGCCCCTCCGGCGAGCGGGAGGCGGCTCAGGGGACGAGCCACCCACGGTGTCTGTGGAGTCACGCCCGGGGCGGGGGCGTGAGGCCACAGTGGGCAGCAGACGCAGGGGGCCTGGGGCGCGGTGGGGGCCGGGCCGGCACAGCGGGGTGTCACTGTGGCAGGGGCGCTGGGAGGCGCCGGCTGTGTCTGGGTGGACGCGTCCCGCGGGGCCGCGGAGAGAGATGTGGGTGACGCGCGACGCCACTGGCAGCTCAGGACACATGGTTTTCCTGTCTGTACGTGAGGGTGACGCGTGGAGCTGTCCCCAGGAACGGAGTGGGGCGCTCCTCGCGCTCCTGTCCGCTCGGCCGTCTCCGCTCTGCCCTGTGGTGAAGCACAGCGGCTGCGGGTTTAAACCCCAGCTCCCCGGGTTCGTGTTCAGGTGCAGAGGTGAAGTGACCTCGGGGGGTTAGGCACAGCTCTGCGTTCAAGTCGCACTGCCGGTGAGACACCTGAGTGCAGCGGTCCTGCCCCGTGTGGCACAGGGACCTGGGGCTCCCGTGAGCGTCTCACGCCCGAGGACCTGAGGCGGGGCCGAGGCGGGGGCGGCTGCAGGTGCAGATGCAGCTTCGCTCGCTGGCTGCTCACGTCCTGCTGTGCGGCCTGGGTCCTCACAGGCCACGGACCGGTTCTGGTCCCTGGCCCGGCGGGTGGGGACCCTGCCTTAGAAGACAAACTCGACCCATTCAGCTGTGTGCTCTAGGCGGGAAGCTGGGGGGGGGTGCGTCCAGACCCAGGGAGCAGATGGGTTTGGGCACCAATAAGGACCAATAGGGAAATTTTCTGAGTTTTTCTAAAATCTGAGAACAATAGGACATTCTGCTGCTAGATGTGAAGAAGACGAATTTTTGAGATGCTAGAACCATTGAGACAGATTTAACATAAAATTGGACCAGGAGGCCTGAGGAAACGTAGCTGACCATGAAAATCCTGTTGAGTTGCAAAACGGCAATGGCTGGAGCCGTGCTGCACAGGGCCGCGATGCGTGGCGTGGCGTGGCGCCCGCGCTCTCGGGCTCCGACAGCGGTGGAGGGAAGCCCCTGCGCGCGGCCGTCGGTCGGTGGCGGCGTGGCGGCGTGGCGGTCAGGCGACTGGGAGCCCTTTTGCTTTGGTTCTTCGGCTCCAGGGCACGCGGCGGGCAAGGGGCTGGTTGGAGGGGTTTCACGGCTCTCCAGGCCAGCGCCCCTCACTCCGGCTGGGGCTCGCCTGCCCGGGCCTCCCGCCGCCCCGAGGTCGCTGTCTCCCCGCAGATGCAGGCCCGGCCCAGCCCACCCGGCGCTGCGAGGAGCGGTCCAGGCGCCCCCGCTGGCCCCCCGAACATGAGCTCCCTTTGTGACGGTCCCGCAGATCTTCCCCAGCTCTCCTTTGGCCTGGGTTTGGGGGTCAAGGGGGCCCTGTTCGTTCCGGTGGCAGACAGGGGTTTATTTCCTAACGAGTGCAGAACATACGGAACCTCGAATGGTAGCAAAGGCTACAAAGCGTGACCCCAGTTCCCTCCTGGGATGGCGCCGCCGCCACCGGCCAGGGCCGTGTGGGCTCGTGGCTGGCCTGCAGACACTGGCCTCTGCGTGGGGACGCTGGCACCCCGGACGCTGCTCTGCAGGGGCCGCCGGGTCAATGCCCCTCAGCTTCACTGGGCAGTTTTTAACACTTTTAAGCGCGGGGAAGAAATAGTTAACCTGTTACTTACAAATTTGTTTAAAAACATTCTTTTTTCTGTTTAGAGCTCAACTGAGGAGTTTCTGAAGTACTGAAAGAATCTCCTTATGGAGACGTCAGAGCTATTCGCTGATTCCAGGACAGGTGTCCCAGGCTCCTGAGTTTGACTTACTCCAGTTCTAAACTCAGTCGTTTCGTCCCTAAATCCAAAGCCACCCCCTTGCAGATTATACAGCCTTTACGTTTTAGGCTCTTCTGCCTGTGTTAAAAACACATTTGAGATTTCCGTATAATTCTGCTTTACGTTAAAATTGAATTTCTAGAGTTTTATTTAAAAGACAATTATGCCCTTAATAGGGCTAAGTTGTATTGATTCTTAATAAAATCTATTTGTTACTGGTTCCCTTTGACCCTGAGAGAAATCGGCTCCCAATTTTTGTTATTTAAGCATGTTAGAAAAGTTCATTGTACGACATTTCTTTTGTCTTATTCAGCACTGTGTGTGCAGGATAATAAAATAATGTGCAATCGAACACTCAGCTTGGTGGCCTCCGCCGATGCCCTGTGGCTCCCACCCGCCACCTCTTGCCACAGCCATGCAGCAGGCGCCAGGGGGTCCCTGTCGCGGGAGGCACGCGTGTCCCTGGGGGGCTCCACGCCGCTTTGGGGGGGCGGCTGGCGATCTCTCGTTGGGAGGATGTCTGCCCGGTAGACAGGCCTGCTGCGGGGGCCTGTCCCGTCCCGTGCCCATGCGCAGAGCAGGACACCTGCCGATTAGAGGCCGGGGGCCCTTGCCGGGCAGCCATGCCAGAGGGCACGTGTCCTGCGCGGTCACGTGGGCGGTGGCCTCCCTGATGCATGGTCACTGGGCCACGCTTGGTCAGAAGCGGCAGCTTTCCTCACGGGAGGGAGGCTCGTGTCGGCCGGGCCTGGCCGCCACCGGCTAGGGGGCCTGGCAGGAGGGGGACGCGCCACGCGGCCCAGGGGGAGGTGGCCCAGGGCCCGGGAGGAAACGGACGGGACGGGACACCCCGGGCTCCCTGCTGCCCGTCACACGGCGCTCTGCAGGCGCACGCGCCGCTGAAACGCGTGTTCGCTGGCTCCGGCTCTGTGGGCCGCTGCGTCCCGCTTACTGCTGTCCGCGCTGGGCCGTCTCGGAAGAGGACCCCGTCGCCGGCCCTGCCGAAGCTGGCGACGCTCAGTAAATACCAAAGAGCAGCGCAGCGTCGGGCGGTTCCGTGGGAGGCGCGCGTGGGCCACACTGTCGTCCTCGATGTCGGTACGTTCCGGGGCTGTCGATAGTGACTCGGCCTCGTTTTTGTTTTCTAGATCTTACAGTCCCTTTCAGCACCTACGAAAACCTTGGAGCAGCAGGTGAATCACAGCCAGCAGGGCCACGTGAGCACCGGCGCGGTGCTGTTCGGCCAGCTCAAAGTGACGCCGGAGCCGCCCCCGCCGCCCCGCCGCCCCCGCCGCCGCTCCCCATGCTGCACCTCCCGCCCTCGCAGGTCATGCAGCTGCAGCCGCCGCCGCTCGCTCCGCAGCCGTACCCCCCGCAGCCGGGCCACCAGCACCCCTTCCCGCCGCCGCCGCTGCAGTTCCCGCCGCAGCCGCTGCACCGCCCCCAGCAGCCGCTGCAGCCGCTGCCGCAGCAGCACGCCCTGCAGCACCAGCTGCACCAGCTGCAGCAGCACCAGCTGGCACAGCTGCAGCAGCAGCAGCTCCAGCGCCTGCACCAGCAGCAGCAGCAGCAGCAGATGCAGACCCAGGTGGCGCAGCAGCTGGGCCAGCCGCCGCCCGCCATGCCGCACACGGCGGCCCGCGCAGGCCCCGCAGCAGGTCCCCCCGCTGCCGCCCAGCACCAGCCCCAGCACCAGCCCCAGCACCAGCCCCAGCTGTTCGGACACGACCCGGCCGTGGAGCGTGAGTCCCTCGCGTTCCCGCGTTCTCTCCCCCGAAAGCCTCGCGCTGGCGTCAGCGCTCTGGAAGAGTTTGAGGGCGGCGAGGCTCCACGTTGCAGTAATTCTTGCAGCATGGGGTGCGGGGGGGGAGGCCTGGGTCTCGAGCCGGGCAAGGGACGTATTGTCGTGGTGGCCTGGGTGCGTTTCCTCCGTCCGGCACGCCAGACGCTGGGCGAAGGTGGGTGTCCGGAGGGCGTCAGGCCGCCACAGGGACCCACGTGGGGCGCGGTGCCCGCTTGTGCCATGTCGGGGCCCCGTCCTCCTCGTGCAGTGCAGACGGTCAGGCTGGAGTCTGCGCTCGGCCCGGCGCTGGTCCGGGGTGGCCAGCTGTGCAGACTCACCCTGAAGCCCGCAGGGCCGTGTCCGTCCGCGTGTGCCCGTGTCCCGGGCTTACACTTCTTTCTCTCGCACGCTTCTGCTCTAGTCCCGGAGGAAGGCTTCCTGCTGGGCTGCGTGTTCGCCATCGCGGACTACCCGGAGCAGATGGCCGACAAGCAGCTGCTGGCCACCTGGAAAAGGGTGAGGCTGCGCCTGGGAGGAGCTGCACACCTGAGGCTCGTCTTCCCGGATGTGGCCTTTGTGGACGCCGCTCGCTTGGCCACCGTCACCGTGTGTGTGTGTGTGTGTGGTGTGTGTGTGTGCGCGCGTGTGCACACGCACTGAATATGCCGTTTTATTAACATTTTCTGTGGCCTCGAGGAATCTCTTTTCTGGGCTTCGGTTCTCTTAGCTGTAGGGGAAGCTGCCGGGCTTTATCCCCCATAACCCACCACGTCCCGTCCCGTTTCTCTGAAGAGCTGGGGATGAAATGGGAAGGGCACTAAGACAGGCGGGCGGGGGCGAGTCAGTCACCTGCAGGGGGAGCGAGGGCGGGCGGCCTCCGTGGGAGGCGGTCAGCAACGGCGTGGTCAGCAACGGCGTGGTCAGCAACAGCAGGGCGAAACGCACGGGCAGGGACAGGGCAGGAGTTCCGGAGGACGGAGCCGCATGTGGGGGTCCCAGCAGCGGCACCCTGGGCCAGGCCGGGGCCCTTTCTGTCGTGTGCCCCGCGAAGCCGTGCGTGAGTTGCGGCCTGCGACGCGGCGCCGTCCGCGGGGCCCGGTGCCGCGGTCCCCTCTGCATGCAGCCGCTGCGCCCCGTGGGGACCACACTTAGGGCAGGGCGGTCGCTCAGTCTGTTTAAAGATAAACTTTCCGTGTTCATTGACTTCTTTCTGATGTGCCTATTTTCCTTCCTGTCACCATAACGGCTACGAATGGGCGATTCTGCCCCAGGGCACACTCGGCTCCAGTGGGCAGAGGTCGGGTGCTGCCGGCCCCCTGCCCCCTGCCGTGCGCAGCGCAGCCCCCGCCGGCGCCGGCGCCGTTAGGCGTGCCCCCGGGGGCCCCTGCTTAGCAAGAAGCTCGTTTTCCTTCTCTTTCCCTCTGGGAATTCGGATTGAGCGTTGGAGTTTGTTTCCGTGTCCTGGTGCCGGCGGCCGAGTCGGTGGACGTTACTGACGCATCTCTTACTGGGGGAAGCATGCTGTGTGAATGTCGCGAGAGCCTCTCAGCTGTCACACTGTCTTTGTCCTGCCCCGTCCTCCGGGGGCCCCGGCTTGTGACTCTGCCCTGTGTGTGTCCAGATAATCCAGGTGCACGGCGGCGCTGTGGACCCCACGCTGTCGAGCCGCTGCACACACCTGCTGTGCGAGAGCCAGGTCAGCGGTGTCTACGCTCAGGTGGGTCGCATGGCCCCGGACGCCTTCCCCTGCGAGGACATTGCTGTCATGGGCGGGGGGAGCCCCTGTGGCCACCAGGCCTCTGTGCCTTTGCCTGAGGGAGGGGGCAGGTTCTGGGCAGTGCTGGGGACAGGGCAGGCACCACTCCGCAGCTGGAGGCAGCGCCGGGGGAACGGGGCGTGTGGCAGCAGCCTGGCCTGGCTCGTGGGACTTCGACACGGCAGACACCCAGCTCCTGCAGAACTCGGGGCGCAAGCTCTGCTCCGCGTCACTGCTCATCCCCTTACGTCGCCTCCCTTCTCAAGGGTTCCTGCCGGTAGAGCGACCCCCAAGAAGCCCCTTTCAGGGGATAACCGTTCCTGGATCTGCGTTTTTGTGGGGGAATTTTAATTTTGATGATTATAATGTTATAATCAGTCATGCTAGGGCCGAAGTTATTTTTGAGGTCGTAAGATTTGTCACGTTTGTCCCCAAGTGCAGGCTCTCATTCATATGGAGGTATTAACATATCTACATAGTAACATTTTCAAGCCCTGTTGAAATCCACACGCTACACTGTTGCAGTTCGTCACTTTAGGGCGCTGGCGTTGATCGGCATGAAGTTCTTTTGTTAATAGCGTGGGTGGGTTGTAGTTATGCGACCTCCAGTTTTGTGCGGAACCCTGCAGTTAGGAAACCCCGCCCCGCCCTCTGTTTGGCAGGCCATCAGGGAGAGGAAGAGGTGCGTCACTGCCCACTGGCTGAACACGGTCCTGAAGAAGAAGAAGATGGTGCCGCCCCACCGGGCCCTGCACTTCCCGGTGGCCTTCCCCCCGGGCGGGAAGCCGTGCTCCCAGCACGTAAGGGGCCGTCTGCCGGCCGCGGGGTCCTCCTGTCCTGAGCCCCGGCCCCTCACTGGCCTCCGAGTCGGTGTCTCCTGCTTGCAGCAGCCCGTCAGCTGACGCTGCTTAGTCCTGAAGTGAACCGCGTCTGGCCCAGAAGTGGCCGCGGCCGGGCAGTGCTTCCTCAGTAGCTGATGTTCTCACGCCCAGCTGGCATCCCGGTGGGGTCAGTTAGGAGAGCGAGGGGCTGGCCGAAGCTTCGGGCTTCGTAAAGCAGCTTTAGAATCATCTGGAGAACGTCACGTCAACACAGGAAAGGGCTCCCCGGGTCCGGTTCTCGTGTTCGGTTTCCTCCCATCCCCGTGATGGCTCCCGTAGCACTTTCACGTGACGCACGGAATCCTGGTTTAGGTGAAAATAGACACGCCTCAGATCGGCCAAGACGGAGATGCGTCCTCGGGTTAAGCTGTATTTTACCGTGTTTGCTCTTTTCCTCTTAGATTATTTCTGTGACTGGCTTTGTCGACAGCGACAGAGATGACCTGAAGTTGATGGCCTACCTGGCAGGCGCCAAATACACGGGCTACCTGTGCCGCAGCAACACGGTTCTCATCTGCAAAGAGTAAGCGCGCCCGGGGCGCTGCCCCCGCCCCGCGCTGCGTCTGTGACAGCTCAGTTTTGTGGTGGTGGGCGTTTGAAGGAAGACGAGTCATTGGAAAGGCGGCTGTGACGTTCACCATAACGTTGCCAGAAACAGCTGGAAGGGATTTGCGCGATTGGACGGATGATGTTTCAGTGGGTCGGGGGTCGCGGAGCTGGCAGGAGTGGGGCTCGCAGGTGACCCGGGGTGACGCTCCCCGAGCAGGTGGCTTCGACGGGCTTTTGTGGAAAGCGAAGATGGCTTTGGACACGAGGCCCCCTCACACTTCCCGTGTTTCCCCCACAAAGGCCGAGCGGGCTGAAGTAGAGAAGGCCAGGGAGTGGAGGGTCCCGTGCGTGAACGCCCAGTGGCTCGGCGACATCCTCCTCGGGGACTTCGAGGCGCTGCGGCAGGTGCAGGGCAGCCGCTACGCGGCCTTCGGCCTGCCCGACCCCTTCGCCCCCACGCAGCGCCTGGTCTGGACCTTCTGGGTGAGTGGGCCCCGGCCGCGCACGCTCGCTGAAGGGGCCTGCGCCACGCCGGCCCCCGGTCCCCTGCGCTTAGCTCCCCGCGCGGCTCCCGGCTGGCCGCCTGCTTCTCTCCACCCTCTTCCCTGCCCGGCCCTGCTCTGCCCGGACTTCTCCTCCTCGTCGGCCCGTTGTCGTCTGCTTTCTTTGATGCTCGGGAGCGGTGGAAGGGACACTCAGGAGCCTTGCTCCTTTCGCTCGCCTGAAACGCCACCCGCCTCAGACACAGCCCCCGCGTCCCCGCTGCTTCTCGTTAGAAGCCACGCCTCTTCCTGTCGTTGTCACCCCTGGGTTGACGTGTGTCGTGATAGGTCGGGGCGCGTGTGCTCGCTGCTCACTGCGCCGACACAGACTCCGGGGAGGACCCCGTCCCCGCACTGTAGAGCAGTCTCACTACGTTTACGGCAGTGACCACTAAGCCCCCAGAATGGCCATCCAAACCCCCCCGCCCCCCCCCCCCCGGTTTGCCACACGCTGACAGGAGCCTGTCGAGTGCGCGTCTCTGGCTTTGCTAGCGAGTGGTGTGGCTTCGCTCTGGGCCACAGTCTGCTGCTCCCTGTGACGTATCCGTTGGTCTGACTTCAACTCTGACACCGTCGTCTGGACTGCTAGTCCCTCCACTGAGTGCGGAGCGTGGTCACCACGTGGGGAGACGTGTGGCCTTTGAGTCGCCCCGTCATCGTGCATGGTTCCCGGCCGTGGTGACGGGACGGCACGGTGGGAAGGGACCCGTCTGCACTGCAGCGTGTGCCCTGTGCCGCGGGGGTTCCCCGCGTGGCCTCGTGCAGGAAGCCACAGTCACTGGACCGTGAGCCTCCCCGGGACAGCCGGCTCCTGCCTGCCCTGGCGGGACACCAGGAGTCGTCCTGATGTCCTAACCGGACGGAGCCGGCTGAGCCGCCTGCGTGTCTGGCTCGCCAGCCCCGGGAAGGGGCCGTGTGTCCGCGCGGCACACAGCAAGAACGGCGCGTTTCCTCTCTCTGCAGACGCCTGGCGGCTCCCGCTGAAAGTGCCACCGGAGCTGCTGACGGTACGTCTCGTCGGCGCCTCTCTCCAGCGGGTCTTAGTGACGGGCTTCCTGGCCGTGGGCTGCCGGTCCCCACCGCACCCCACCCCCGCAGAGCTGGCCCTGGGGCCCGTCCTGCAGAGACCAGCAGGGGACACCGGCCCGTGGCCCTAGCGTCCACCACCTGGTGCATTTCGGCCAGGCGGCCTGTGGGCTGCTGGCCACTGTCCTCACGCTCGCGGCCACGTGGCCACAATCTTAACAAAACGTGAGCGGGCCGTGGCTTAGCAGCCAAAGCCGAAACTCCCGGGTCATGTGGATGCAGGAATGTCATGGCCGCTTTTAAGGGGAAGCTGGGACGTGGTCACCAGCGTCCCTGCCTGGGCCACGCGGCTTCTGCTCTGAAGTCTTTCTGGGCCCCCGGCTCCTCCGCGGCGTCTCTCGGGGGCGGGAGGCGAAGGCCTCGGGGGCCGTCTGCATCGGGCGTGGCTCGCAGGGAGGGCGTTTGGAGGCTCGCGTCGGGGCTGAGGGCCCTCCTCTCGTGAGGCGAGGGCGAGCGGGTCCTCCGGGCCGGCAGGCGTGTGGCGCTGGAGCCTCTGCGTGCGCGACGCGCCCGCGGGCTTGGGTGCTGCCGTGTGTGTGGCTGTCTGGGCACAGCGCGGCGTTCAGAGAACAGCACGCGGGGTTGAGGCTTTATCAGCAGCACCGAGGGGTGGTTACTGCTTAGGAAGACAGGAGCCCTGCCTCCGAGGCTGCAGCAGGGGTGCTGGTGGGGCCGCCTGAGGGACAGGGCTCCGGCGGGGCCAGGCTGGCCCGCGGCCAGGGCGCTGTGCCCCCTCGAGGGCCCGTCTTGCTCTGCGCAGCGTGGCCGAGCCGGTCGCCCTGAGCATCTCCCGCAAGCCCCGGGCGTGAGCTCGTGCTTCAGGAACAGTCTCCAGGGCCGTGGCGCGAAGGGCTCGCTCCCCTGGCCCCGGGCGCGACGGGAGGGAAGGAAGGCTCCGGAGCTCACGCGGGGCTCCGGGAGACCCTGTGCGCGTGGGAGGTTCACGGGTCGCCGTCGTAGTGGCAATCGGGGAGGTGGATGGTGGGAGTGCGGCACTCGCCTGTTTTGACCTGGCCGGCCCCGGGGGAGCTGCTTGCCTGCCTGGAGGAGGTGAGTGACGGCACCTGCTGCTTGACTTGCGCAGGGGCATGAGCCCCCCCGGCTGAAGCAGCAGCGAAGGCACGAACACCCAGCCGTCTTCCAAGAGAGCCAGGTAGGCGCCGGCGGCCGGCCTCGCGGGCGGCCGAGGAGGCCCCCGCCCCTGCTCGGAGGCGGGACAGTGGGTGTGCGGGGTCGCTCGCCAGCTGCACAGCCCGGTTGTGGTTTCTCGTATCGCTGGCAGTCACTGCGGATCAGGCAGCAGTTTTTTCTTCTCTTACTAACAATAAGCAGAAGAATCTGTTTCTCGAAGCACAAACTTGCCAGCCGTGGCGGGACTGCCGGGGGCGCAGTGGGCGCCGTCCCCGGAGGGCGCGGGCGGAGGGGTGCCCGTGTGCCCGCGTGCCTCTCGCCACGGGCGGGCTGCGCGCAGTGACCTGGCGGCCGGTGCTGGCCGTGTGCCCTGCCCGTCGCCACGTCAGTCGGGCACAGCGGGTGCGGGGAGCGTGCGCCCCGCGACTCTGGAGGACGCTGCGCGGACCGGGCTGCGGGCGACGCAGCTCAGCTGCGGTTGTGCCTCCAGCGTCTCCATCGTTTCTCTTCCCTCCTTCCGTTTCCCACGTGCACGCAGTTTGTGAATCACTGAATTTCTTAGTAAAATCTGAATCATTTTTAGTAAAATCGCAGTTAAATATAAGCTAAAAGTGGGATTTGAGGAATTTAAGGAAAATCAAAGGCCAGGAGGCTGCGTGAAGAGTGGGTGGCAGCGTGGGGGCCTGGGGGCGGGAGGCGCTCCACCTCGGTCTTCCTTTTAAGGCCAATTTCGGGAAAAACTGGCCTTAAAAAGGGGCAGGAGTAGGCAGGTGAGGAAGGGGCCAGAGCCCGTCCCTGCCCCACCCGGAGCCCGGCCGCGTGGGGGCAGGGCCCGTGGGGGCAGGGCCCCACCCCTCGCCGCTTCGCCTCAGGACCGAACCGCACACACGGGCTCGTCGTGCTCGTCGGAGCCGTTCAAATCCCTCGTCTTCTCGAGAACGTTTTTGTTTTAAGTAACAAAATCGTCATTCCGTTGTGTGTATTCACCTTGCAGGATCGAGGACATACCACCGCCCACTAAAAAGCTGTCGCCGGAGCTGACCCCGTCTGTGCTCTTCACCGGATTCGAGCCCGTCCAGGTTCAACAGTACGTCAAGGTGACGTGTCAGCCCCGTCCGTGTCTGCCTCTCACTGGCCGTCACGGAGCTGACTCCTGACGGAGGGTCTCGTCGTGAGCGCCTTCGTGGTGTGCTCGCGATGTGCCCGGGGCGGTGTGGACTCAGCTGCGGTCAGGTGCCTCGCTTCCTCGCGGTGGTGGAGCGAGATTCGGGGAGCAGACCAGGAGCCACGTGTAATCACGTGGACGTTTGCAAGGCTGCTTGGAGGTCACTCTTGTAAAGAGGTCCAGTGTGAAAGGGTCACTGCGCCCCCCCAGACCCCTGACTGAAACCCCAGTCTCCTTGAGGTCGGCTTCCTCCGTCGGTGGGCCGAAGGGTGTATTTGTGCATTTAGTAATAAATGGGTAGTACAATTTTAAATATGCCTTTTGGAATAGTGCAAAGATTATGGAGTTTTGTTTGTTTTTTGGGGCCAAGTTAAGAGTAAGTTGATCTGTGCCCTGTTGGGTTAGTACATTTCACTTCTAATTTTTCTTTTTAAGGAAAAGGAACATTTATAAATGCTGTTGTGAATTTAGTGTAATTTCCCATTTTACTTTTAAAATTGCGTCTAGTGACAGATCGTGTTTTATGTGACCATCTCCTTGGTCAGCTTCCACGCCATCCTCTGTAAGACTGGCTTGTCAGCCTGCGGCCCTGACGTGCGTTTGGCTCCGACAGTCCGGGCGCCAGCATCACGGGCTCGGTCACAGGGCCGTGTCCCTGGCGTCCGGTGGAGGATTCGTGCTTTAACCTCGGTCTGTGTGGAACTGATGCAGAAACCACGCTGCAGATTCCGCTTTTTACTTCCGTTCGGCTCGGTTTCCTCAAAGTCGCCCCGTTTCCGTGGCCGGGGACTCCCCCCAGGTCCCGGCTCAGACGCGTGCTCCCTGAGCCGCGCCGCCGTGTGGCCCGCAGGCTCACCGCCCCTCTGTGCTTGTGACCTTCAGAAGCTGTACATCCTGGGCGGGGAGATTGCCGAGTCCGCGCAGAAGTGCACGCACCTCATCGCCAGCAAGGTGACGCGCACGGTCAAGTTCCTGACGGCCATCTCTGTGGTGAGGCACGTGGTGACCCCCGACTGGCTGGAGGAGTGCTTCAAGCGCCAGGCGTTCGTCGGTAGGTCGCCGCGTCCTCGCCTCCGTCTGTAACGCCAGGTGACCTTGCAGAGTTTGGGTCTCGAGTTTCCCTCCAGTTCAGCCCAGCACACGTCCTGCTTTGTTTTTATTTTGCAGCGTCAGTCTCTCTAGCATGGACGCCGACTCCTTGTTGGTAACCCCACACGGCTCTTCAGCCCCAATTTTTCTCCTAGAAATGTACATTTCAAATATATCACTTCACGTGTGACAGTCTTTTTTTTCTTTTTCTAGTTCATCATTTTTAATTTTCCCAGTTTTCAGACATTTCCACGTAATCGGCACGGCAGCGTTACTTACCTGCTGACTGGCTGATCGATTCTGTATTTCTAGCAGTTGTCAACCAAACTTCAGCATTTCTTTGTGATAAGATTGTTTCTTGCTGTGGCCCATGAACTGAGAATGATTTTGACATTTTTAAAGCATTATTTTGAAAGAATAAGGAGTTGGATATGGCTCGTACATCCTCAAATCTGTGTCCTCTGGCCAGCCCGGCTGCCAGCCCCTGCCCCAGGCTCAGCCCTTGGGCCTCTGCGGGGCACTGTCAGCCGTGAGCGCTCCGTGACGCTCTTGAGTGATTATTATGAATCAAAAAAGAGATGCTTTTTTGAATGTGAGACACATTCATAAGGAGATTCAGACACTTTGCGATCCGTAATTTTTGAGAAGTTAGATACTTCTTAAAGTGTTACTTGGAAAACTGAAAACCAGTCGATTAAACATTCTCAGGTCTTCAGAATTTGGCAAAACTATCCTTTATGTATTTTCATATACTTCCAGGAGTATGTTTTGGGAAATCTGTGAACCTAACTGACTGACCGTCAGCTGATCGAGTCTAACGTCCCTCGGGCCATCGTGGTCACTGCATGCGCACGCGGGCACCATGGCCTTAGGCTTGTCAGCCTGGGGCGTGGGTGGGGACATGTGGGGCCCCTAGTAGTGCAGGTGTGGGGAGTGGAGGGGGCGCCAGCTTCCACGTGAGTTCGTGGCCTCAGAGGTCAAGACACGCCGACCCGGAGGGAGTGTGGTGTAGGGGGGACCTCGGCCTCCAGGGCCTGGTCGGTGGCGTGGCCGGCGGGCCCGGCGGGCCCCGGGCTCCGCACGCCGGCCCACCCCAGCACCTGTGCCGTCCCACAGACGAGCAGAACTACCCCCTCCGGGACGCAGAGGCCGAGGTGCTCTTCTCCTTCAGCCTGGAGGAGTCCCTGAAGAGGGCGCACGTTCTCCGCTCTTCAAGGTACGGCGCGGGGCGCGGGCGGCCTGGCCTGCCTGGGTGCTCCCTCGGCGTTCGGGGATCGTCTGAGTGGCAAGAGATAGTCTAGTTGATTTTTAGCAAATACCATGTTAATACTATTGTTGTTAAAAGTGTTAGTTGGACAGTGGAGAAGAAGCTTGGAAAAATATTAACGGAATGTGTGCCGAACTGGTTCAGGACGGAAGATCTTAGAATATGCGTTAGATAGAATGCTTGGAGCAGTTTGGAAATTTTTTTGTGTCCGAGTGGCCATGTAAATTAAGTGGTTTTTATACTTTATAAGGAGCTGACTGAGGAATCAGAAATTATTTGCAGTAGTGAGTTAAGGTGTGTCTTACTTACCTAAAATGGTCTGATTTTTCTCCGCGCTTGATTTTTTTTCTGGGTGCTTTCAAACGAGGTACATTGTGGCACGCTTAGGAGCAAGGGCGTTGGAAAATTAAATCATCACCATCACCAGGTCCTGCTCCAGTCAGTCAGGGGGCGAGGGGGTGGGCCCTCAGTCCCCGCCTCTGCCAGGCAGCGTGGCCTGGCTGGGCCCCACGGGGCAGTGGGGTGGTGGGCACTGCCCGCTGCCCACTTTCAGGGTGGGGTCCTGCTCACTCACCCCACGTGGCCCTCACCGAACTCATGCAGGCACTTACATTTCCAGACTCCCTCCGGGCTCACGCCCAGCCCGCTTCATGCTGGGCGGGGCGGGGGCGGGGAGGGGGCGGGCGCTGGTTCCTTGCGGCTTCATGACAGTCAATGCTTTGTCATCGTTCTCAGGATGGAACATAGGGAAAGTGACGTCCTCGACGGAGTCAAAGCGTTTCTCAGTCGTAGCTGCGTGTTTCTTCCCCCTTTAGGCCAAGTACTTCTACATCACGCCTGGGATCTGCCCGAGTCTGTCCACCATGAAGGCGATCGTGGAGTGCGCGGGCGGGAAGGTCTTGCCCAAGCAGCCGTCCTTCCGGAAGCTCATGGAGCACAAGCAGAACAAGGTGCGGGCCGGGGCGGTGGAGGGCGCCTCTGTCGCGGCGCGTCGCGCTCCGTGGCTGACGGTCCCGGTCGCTCCCCTTAGAGCCTGTCGGAAATCATCCTCATCTCCTGCGAGAACGACCTGCACCTGTGCCGGGAGTACTTCGCCGCGGGATCGGTAGGCGGGGCCCGGCGGGGTGCGGGGGAGTGGGGTGCGGAGGCCCGGCAGGGCGCAGGGGTGTGCAGAGTGATGGGGCGCGGGGCGGGGGCGGAGGCAAGGCGGGGCGCAGGGGCGGGGTGCGGAGTGGGGTGCGGAGGCCAGGGGGGCGGGGTGAGGGGGTGCGGGGGGGGGGCGGGGCCGGGTGGGGGTGCGGAGTGGGGTACGGAGGCCAGGCGGGGGCGGGGTGAGGGGGGGTGTGGAGTGAGGGATGCGGGGTGGTGCGGAGTGAGGGGGGTGCGGGGAGGCCGGGTGGGGCGGGGTGCGGAGTTGGGTGCGGAGGCCAGGCGGGGCGCGGGGGCGGGGTGAGGGTGGTGTGGAGTGAGGGGGGTGCGGGGAGGCCAGGCGGGGAGGGGGGGCGGGGCGCACAGCGAGGCACCTGCGTGCCGCTCACAGCTCCCCCCCCCGTCCCCACCCTCCCCCCTCCCCGTCCCCGCGGCCCCCCTCCCCCCCCTCCGTCCCCGCAGACGTGCACAACGCCGAGTTCGTCCTTACCGGGGTGCTCACGCAGACGCTGGACTACGAGTCATATCCTTTGCACAGGTGGGGGCGGGGCGAGCGGGGCCGGCCGGGGCCACTGAGCCCCGCGGGCGCCACGCTGTGTCCTCCCCGTGCCCCGCCACGCGCGTCCAGGCCGGCGGACGTCCGCGCGCGCGGAGGCCTCGCTGTGGCGGTCACGGCGATGGCGCAGGCAGCAGCGGGATGGGCGGCGGTTTCGGGGGTCACCCGGGGGCCCCGAGCCGGGTGCCACCGTGGCGCGTCGTCTCTGAACGCTGTTTTCCTCAGCGGCCCACGTATAAGTTCAACTGAGGTCCCCGCGGACGCCTGGCGCCCGGCGCGCCCCCAGCCGCCTCGTTTTCCAGCCGCTTTCTCAGGGGACAAGCGTTTCAGAGCCGGAGAACGCGTGTTTATTAAACATGCTGCATCTTTTTAAGATGTGTGATTTTATTCTGAGGAACATAAATTATGTTTTGTATACTATGACTTGGAGAACATTAGGTTTTATGATTCATTTGCCGGGGTTTAAATGTTTTCACAAAACTGTTATGGAGCTTTAGCTACAAATAAAATGCTGTAAATAAAGACTTGTTACCTCTAAATTATGGATTTAAAGATTTGAAATGTTTTG